>CM075427.1:6470291-7856541 GCA_037832385.1 Rhizophora apiculata
CGTGTCCAAAGAGCCCAAGTCTAAGTGTACGATCACATAGACATTTCCCCACCGACATGCATTTTCGTGGTAATTTCAGGGTTGGCTCGGAAAACAGAATTAATTTCTTCAAAGGTCAGCCGAAAGGAAAGCAACGACATTACATATCTTTATTTAGCCAATAAGATTTCCACAACCAAGATTTTTCACAATCACTTGGACTTTTCCCCCACATGCATTTTGAAAAGCATGCCTAACCTAAGTGCACGATTACTAGTGGGAAAATTGAAAATTTTCTCCCTATATATTAAAATAACTAAAATTTTAAACATTAAATTAAAAGTTTTAAATTTAAAATTGGAATAATAAAATTAAAAATTTAGTCATTTTTTAATTTTTTTTTTTACTTTATTATGAACTTTTTTTTATAAACTTTTTATAACTGAAATCCACCTACAAGACATAATATTGCATGTTAGTGAAGAAAATTTGATAAAAGTGTCCAAACCTTAATGTTACTAATCAGCAAAGAGTAAAGTAGTCCATGCAAAAATCGGAAGCCTCTAAAATGCATGGTGTCAAAAGCCAATAAACAAGGGTTTGTACGTCATTTTGATTCAAATGTAAGCGGAAATTCCCAAAGATTGTATATATTGAAATGTTCAAACCTTACACACCAAATCAATCTTCCACGAGGATTGAGATTGATTGTATATGTCCCATCCTCTTGTCCATACCAATGGTCTCAGTGGACCACGAGAAACAATTTCAAATTCTTGGTTCAGAAGTTTTACAAAGTTCGATAACAATAATATGGAACCTAACATTGGAATTTCAAGCATAGTTTGGCTTGGCTTGATCTATCGTGGTGCATAGATGTGAACCACCAAGATCTTTATCCTTAATTAATCCATCCCAGTTTAATCAGTAAAAAAGAGACTAATCTAAGCAAGAATTTAAGTAAGAATAGACTAGTCTAAGCCCAAAAAAAAAAAAAAGACTAGTCCACAAAGTGCCAAAAACCAATAGGCAAGAGTTTGTACGTTATTTTGATTTAAATGTCGGTGAAATTTTCCAAAAAAGAAAAAAAATTGTACAGATTGAAATGTTAAACCTTACACACCAGGTCAATTTTCCCCCAGGGTTGTGATTGATTGTGTATTTTCCCGTCACATGGTCCAAACGAATAGGTCTCAGTGGACCATGAGAAACTATTTCAAATTATTCCTTTGGAATCCTTACAAAGTTTGTGAAAAAATGGTATGGAACCCAACATTGGCATGTTAAGCATAGTTTGGCTTGATCTATCGGGATGCATATAGACGTGGGACATCAAGATCTTTAGAATGACATCATATCAGATTATGGGGGTGGATCATTGAAATGTTCAGCAAGCAGATGGCATTTCCGTGGTGAAGGGGGTAGGACTACTTCTTGCTGTGGTCCCTTCTCTGCAATCTCAATCACAATTTCGAAGGCTTATGACCATTGCACACGCAGCAGACTCAGCGGTGTACTTTAATGACCATTGCACTTTTGTGGTTCTATTATAACAGTGCAATAGATTATAATAGTATAAGATTGATATATTATCTTAATAATATCAATTATAAATTTTATTACATAATATAATATGTAAATTTATATATAAAATAATATGTAAATTAATTTATTTTATATAAATTTTAAAAAATTATTAATTTCAAAAATAAATATTCATGAAGCACCAAGATCTTTATCCTTAATTAATCCATCCCAAGGCTTGGCTTGCTTGGATTACCAATAGAAAGCAAGAATGACATCGTATCAGATTTATGGGGGGTCACTGATACAGGTGGATCGTTGAAATGTTCAGCGGCAGATGGCATTCCATGATCAAGGTTGTAGCACTAAGTGCTGTGGTCCCTGCTATGCAACGTCAATCACAATTTCGAAGGCTCACGACCTCGGAAGAAAATTTTGAAAAGCCATAGCAGGCAGATTCCAATAATCGATAATTATACAAACAAACAGCGCAAGGTGGGCCCCCATCAGCTTTGAAACGTCAGACGCAAGGAATGAACCATATAGAAAGAAACACTGGCAGGCAAGTGTCCCCAATTTCACATGTGATGACATTAAATCAACTGTCATTCTTACGGAACATGCAGCGAAACACCCGTAAGTCTAACGTATAAACCAAACCAAACACTTGGTATGACTTGTAGGAAGCATATTTGGACGGTTTCATTTGACAATGCTTATCTTCTATGTTGCGCCAGGACCTTAAACTTCAAGCACCTAGTTAAAACTCAAACAGACCTTTTCTCTGAGCAGAAATGGGGTAGTGAGTTGTACCCAAAAAATAAAAAATAATAATAAATGAAAAGAAAAGAAAGAAAGAAGTGGAAACGTAAGACGCTACTAATTGCATGTATAGGCTCCAAGCATCGCAGTTTTCTTGAGAAACCAGTTTTGTGCTTGACATGAAACAAAAAAAATCCAATTTCTAAGTCATGAAAATTGGAGCTGAAGCGCTGCAAGCCACCAAACATCCTGGAGGAAAGACTGGATATTCACCCAAAAAAAAAAAAAGAAGAAAGGAATCTAATTCCTTGGCTGAAAAAGAAAGGCCGAAAAACAATAGCATAGGGCCCATTTTAGCTTAATCGGCAATTTATAAAAGTTCCAAATTATACTAGCCTAATGAAAATAAAAGTGCCAGAGATTCAGAAAACATTTTGTCACAACTGAAGAGCACAAATGTACATGTGATTTGCAATGTTTCCATCTTTGGACAGCAACCTACAAATCTTTCATACATGCAACCTGATTATGCTTAATCATATAAGCTCAAAAGGTTTGCAACTTTTTCCAATTACAATTTATGCACGAATGAAGGAAGTTGACAAACAATGGAACCGAGGATTAAGAGCCAAGATATCTGAGCTATTAGGCAACAACAGAGACACAGCTTTGTTTGAATTGCAGTCTGAAACTAACAGAGAGGGTGTTAACATTGGAGGTTAAACGCAGAGAGAGAAAAAGTGATTAAAAAAAAGAAAAAAGCAAAAAAGCAAAAAAGGGACAATTGTAAGGGTTTTTTCCTGATTGGGCAACAGCAAGGCTATATCAGATTGGTTAATTGACTCTGCACAAGCATCCTTTCATGATACAAATCACCCATCTTGTATGGACTCTATATACAGAAGAATCCTCTAAATTAGATTACCAATCATTTCCGAAGATTATAGACTTGTATTCAGAGAACAGAGAAATCATAGCCATACTTTATTGAACCTTTATTTTCTTCAATCTCTGCACATCAGTGATTCTATAGATTTTTGTATTCTGCTGGCATCTGTCTGTTTCACTACTTGACATGCCTCATGTAAACATCAAATCCCACAACTGAAACTGGCAATTGAAGGTGCTACAGAAAAAGATTCAGCAGCACCTTCAATACCGTCTCTATATACAAACAATCCTGAGCATGTCACAATATTGCAACCAAGTCTTACCCATGGAAGGACACCAACAGGTCGGGTGTGTTGTGCTCTCATTATTTCATAAAATGCAGTTTGCATGGCCGAAAAACTGGTCTTCTCAACAGAGGCTATGATCTATGGACCACTGTCCAGATTTTCCCAGCCGAAGCAGCTGCCTTCAGGACAGAGGTAGCATTAGCTCCAGAATTGATCATTCATGGGACTACCATTTTTTGTGGCAAAAGATTCTTTCCTAGAGTTATTCCCATAGTCCTCTGGGTTTGCACAAGCATAAACTTAACAGAAGCAGGCAGCTTGAGTGTCAGACCATCATTAAGGTTAACAATGGAACCACTTTCTCCTACAACTGCCATTGCCCCAGCACCAGGTGCCACCATTGGTTTATTGGAAAATAACCATTTTTGCCTGTGCTGTGTGAAACTTCGTCATCACCTTCACAGTTCACCACAATCAGCAAAACCAAATCCTTGATCCCTAGATTCACAGGGGTATTCTGATGTTTCCCGAGACCTGCAAAGCCACTAGCATCTAGAGGCACCATGAATCGCAAAAAAAAAAAAAAGGGTCAACAAAAAATATGCAAGAGATAGACTAACTCTTTTATTCCAAACTTGGAATTGGAAATGATTGATCATAAGACAGGTGCAAAAGAATGCCTATATGTAGTCAGAATTTCTATTCTTACAAGTACTTTAGAACAGTGAATGCAAACTTATATGGCATGTGAGATAAACATAATATTAATATCATCATCAAGAACACATGCAATTTTCAAATTTAATGGTTTTGAGGAAAACAACAATATCCGAATTCCTCTGCATTAGCAGATAAATTGAAGCAACTTCCCCTCTCAACTCAAGTAGACATCAATGTGACTGAAACTAATCAAAGTTCAGTTGCAGAGACCCTTTTTTCCCCTTTCTACTCCCAGAGCTGGAAGACAAAATGGTATTGCTAACAAGTTGCTCCATCTCACTAATGCATGAGTTAATTTAAGTTAAGTTATTCAGGTCCTCTTCTTCCTTTCCTTTCTCCTACGACTTAGCCATCATGGCTCATCCCATCCATGACTCTGCAAACAGTATAACAATAGAAACTAAAGAGAAAATTGATGAACAAAAATATCAAAAGAGAAGGAGAAAGGAAAAAAGAATAAACCTTTCGATGATATAACCACAGGCCTTGTAAAGTTTCTGCTTGACATCAGAGAGAATATGCAAATGACAATAGCTCATCAAAGTCATGGCCTTTAACTTACATGTGACAAACATACACTAGCAATTGTTCTTCAATTCCAAATTCCAATTTGAAAAAGTCATCAAAATTAATCACAAAGTATGGCTAATTTATTGGTGTTATTACTTTGTAAGTATAATGCTAGCAAGCTCTTCAAGTCTAATAGAAATCATGGTTCTCTTCTACAAGTGAAGATTGGCCAATCCTTTAATTCAGAAGAGATATCAATGATACTCAGACCTTGCAAAGAGCACTAGCAAGCCTCCTTTTTTCCTTTTAAGACATTGTTTATTTACTTTAAGATGTTACAATGGAACTGATTGATTAAATAGGATCAACCACTGATGATGAGATATATGAATGGTCATGATGTCCTCCTCCTCCATCCTTTATCAGCATTTCCTCTGGCTACAGAACTAGCTTTCGTGGCAATTCCAGGCTTTCCAAGTCTCTTTCAAGCATTTCTATAACTTTATTCATAGCAGGTTAATCATTAGACTTCATTTGTATACACCATAACCCCACTACTATCATCCTCTCAGCAATGTTGCTTTCCTCCTCTGTGGCATCTTCATTTCCTATATTCTTTCCATTATGTAGCTGGTCATAAATCCAGAAGGAAAAGTAGATTTGACTTGAGTTTTTGGCTGTTGCATCCAAATACTTTCTCTTACCTATCAAAGTTAATGCAGATTCTTAGTTTGTCGGTAGTCAAGTACAAGTTAGATTAGTTAAATCTTATTTGATATATTTTAGTGGTTGACTAGAACTAGGTGCATCTCCATATATAATGTTGTTTGTGTTACTTATTGGTGAGTGACAATTTGAATAATAATGCTGAGATTAAAGTTGCTCCTAGTATTTGAGATTTACAAACAGTGATTTCAAAGCTATTGCTACTTATTTGGTCTATTACCTGCCATCTCCAGTAATAGTGTTCCAAAGCTATAGACATCAGCTTTATAGGAGACCCTCTCAATGTTTTTCTAGAACAATTGGGCAAAGGACAGACCTTTCTCGCAGCCTGCATGACAGTCTCTTTGGTCATGAGCCTTTGGGACTTGAGGCCGGTGTGGTATCAGGAAGATCGAGGACAATACGAACAATCCTCACTACACCCACCAGTCTTGATAGATAGAAGAGTACATTGCTACACTTCTCTGAAGTTATGCGCACGTCCGTGCACTTGAGCCTATTTGAAAGATGAAAACGGAAAAAAGCAACCAAAAAATGAAACCCAATTTTCCTCTCCTTTTCCCGAGAAAGCGCGGGAAAAGGAGAGGAAAATCTGGAAGGAAACACCAGGGGATCTAGAGAGATAAGTAATATGAAAGTTCAAATATTCAACACAAATTATGAATTATTATTATTATTATTATTATTATAGAAAGAAGGAATTGGTTAGGGTTTTATGTTCAAATCTGAGGTTTTAATTAGTCTTTTTGTCAGATGCACAAGAACGATCTCAACCAAAAAATGCCGTAGCGGTTTTTGATTGGGCTTCTTGTAGTTTCTTCTGTTTTTTTTTTTTTTTTTTTTTCTAATAATTAAAAATAAACTGGCATCGTAAGCTTATAGAGGACACTTCCGTGATTTTATTTTTTAAAGAAAATATCAAATGATGTCATCTTTTTATTTTTATTTAAATTTTTTTTTTAAATAAAATATTATTTTAAAAATTTAAATTTAAAATAATAAAAAACATTAAAATATTATTAAATTTTTATATTAAAAATATAATATTTTTTTAAAAAATAAATATTTATAATCACATAAATTTAGTATTAAATATTTTTTATTTAATATTAAATAATTAAAAATTATTATTATTATTTATATTTAATTATTTTTAAATAACATTAATATAATTTTAATAAAATATTTAAAATAAACTCTAATAATTAATATTAATATCATATTTAAAATTAAAAAATAAAATAAATTAAAAAAATTATTAATTACTCTTAATAAAAAATAAATTTATTATTAATAATCATAAATAATTTATATGTTTGATTTTTAAATTTAAGAGTTGTGCAAGATCCTTGCCAAGTACGGGGGACTAGTATCCTCGCTCACTCACCATAGATTTTTCTCTTATCCAAAGCTAATCAGCGGGGTTTCCCAACTTACCCAAAAGAAAACGTTGCCGTTGAGCGGCGAGATAGCACAAATAACATAGCCTTCTCTCCCTTTCAATCCCGCACAAAATCCCCACTCCCCCAGCCCGTTCCCTTTTCTCTGTCTCTCTTTCGGTGTGTCTTTCTTGAGAGAACAGAGTGATTATAATCATGGCTAGCGATACGGAGTCTGATACATCTGTTGGGTCCAAAAGAACGATTGCAGAGATTGAAGGAACTGCTGCCCTCCATCTTCATCTTCAAGAGCAGAAAGAACGAGAGCCCTCTTTCTCTGCTTCTTTTTGCTCGGTTTCTGCCATCGCGGAATCAAAGGAATTGTCTTTGGTGGTTTCTCCGTCTCCAAAAGATGCGCAGCAGCCCATTCAAGAAAATATCAGTCCCAGTTTCTTTAGGAAGGTTAAGTGTTCCATCACTGAATCTGATAGCTGTAGGCAAGAACTGGGTTTTGAAGAGAATCAAGGAATCTTAGGTTCTATTGCTGAAGAAAACGTTAGTCTTTGTGATTTGGTTTCTGGGCCTTTTGGACCTACTAGTATCAGTGAAGATTTTCAAGGAAAGATTGAGTCTTTGGGCGTCCAAGGAGGAAAATCCAAGGATTGCTTTCAAGATGAATTAGGGTTCTCTGGAATCCAGGAAGCGTATAAGAAAGAACTTTCAGGAGAGTACAAAGCCATTGAAATGGGAAGGAGTCCTGCGATTGATGAGAACAGTGAGTCATTGAAGGTTAACGAATTGCAGAAAGAAAGTTTATTGGAAGCCAAAAAGAAGCAATTGTTGGCAGAAATTGAAGATGGCTTATTCTTGAAAGACAAAAATCATGTGGAAACTGTTGCTGGCTTCAGCACGAATTCAGGAATCTTGGGGGCTCTCAAGGGAATTGATGGGTCTGTTAGAAATTCCCTGCAGATTGAAGTTGTTGATGATACAGCGTTGATTGGGCCAGTCTCGGTCCCTCATAGTGGTAATCATAATATAAATGTTGGAGAGAGGACTGGAAAGAATGAAAAACATGAAAGTGATGTAAAGGGAAAACGGCCACAAAGAAGGGGAAAGAATGTGAGAAAGGTGTCGGAGACAGGTGAAAGTAAAAGGAAAACATCCCAAGTTGGTGAAGCTCATAATAACGTTCAAATTTTTGGGGACCAAATGAAGAGGAAGTACACCCGGGTGGAGTTGGAGGCGCTTCGGTTTGAGAATGTTGTTGAACAGAGAAAAATTTGGAGAAACATATATGCTGGCCTTGCACATTCTGTTGCAAAGGAGTATGATGACTTGTCAAGCTCAAAGCATCTGAAGAGTAATAACTTTAACTTTGATCCTCAGAGGAGCCATAGAAGGAAGGCAGATGGCCCCGGCATTCTTGGTAAGCTCTCCTTCTCTACCTCCCTCCCTCATCTCATCTTCCTCTCTCTCTTTCTCTTCACTTTATATGCATGAATGAATGCAAAGAGTTTTACCAGTTGTTTAATTGTTTGCATCAAGATTTTACTAGTAACTTGTTCACTTGTTAGCTTTGTGCTTATCCTGTATGCACTGTCAATGAGGCTAACATTTATACGAGGTAAAAAAAAATTACATTGCTAATGATCTAGCTTTGTGTAATGTATGTAATGTAGCTTTCCTGTTCTGAAGACTGCTAAATTGTGGTGCAATGAGGCTGATTGCTGTTGTTGGCAGAGGCATTCCATGGCATATATGAAAGCTTGAATGCCTCTTTAGCCTTTGGATCATTATTATACATAATAGATCTTGCAGTACCTATTTGTGTGGGCTGCTGCTCTTCAAGATAACGTCACACGGCTCCTCCCAAGTGCAACCATGTCTGGATTTCCCTGGCTTACTGTATATAGTTTTGGTTTTCTGTGGGGTAGGGGCAGAAAAAAAGAAGAGGGCAGACATTTGACAAGGAGATGAGAAGGGGAAATCAGCAAAGAACCACAAGTAGCCTTTTGAAGTTTATAGAGAAATGCCATAACTGTCAACCATAAATAAACATATGACTGAGGATCTATTGCATGCTGTGCCATCCATAAATTTCCTTATTACTCCTCTTTTAAGGTTCAAATGCAAGGGAATAAGTTGCATTTTGCTCTTTTCTATTATTAAGACATAATTTGTGTTGACTCCAGCAAATGGTGGCTCTTGATTTTTAGCTGAGGTTAAGCATAATCTTCCCCCCCCCCTGCGGGGGGCCACAAATTCCTTTCTTGTTTATTCTCCACGTCTCCAGGTTTAATTTGATTGTTCTTTTTCTGTCCTTTTATGGTCATAAGCATCCTGTTTTGAAAACAGAGCTTGTAATTTTGTCCATATACATCGGGCTTTCTGGATGCTTTCGTCCTTAGCTCTTCCCTTCAGCGATAGGCTCTGTTTTTGTCAATTTGATGGGTTCATTTTCTGTTGTGTACAGGTGTTGTCGCAGCAAGGGGAAGATGGAATCCTTTGAACATATATGTGCATTGAAGAAATGCCTAAAGCAATCGTCAAAAGCCTTAATGTGCAAACAATTCAAACATCTACCTCTTACTTCCTGAAACTCTTACCTAGGCAAATGATTGCCCTGTCAATATGCATATGACTCGTACACAGTCCTTGTACATGTAAATTTTTGCTGGCCAGTCTAGATTTTGGTTTTTAGGGAACATACTTTTCTGATGCACCATTAACTGTACATCCATTTGTAAGGGGAAGCTAATGAATTGATGCTGTTATATGTTTTCCTAGAATGAAAACAAATTCCTGTGTCTGCTTGCTTCTACTTGCACCCCTCTCTCTCTCTCTCTCTCTCTACTCCTGCCTCCCTTTTCCCCTACCTTATATTCCATTGCTTATACTCTTGTTTTTGCAAGCATGTAAGAATTTTTAAATCTTATGAATGATTTCAGGGGGAGTGTGCTCTGAAATTCTGGACAATGAATTAGAAAATGTAGAAGAAGATAAGTTAGAAAATGTGGATCTCTTGGATCCTCCTTGTTGCTACAGTGTTGGGGGTGGAGGCAGTTCTGGAGTTTTGGAGAGAGAATACAGTGAAGAAGATGATAGTGATGAAGAATATGATAGCATCCAGAGGCCTGCTTTTCTTGTAGAAGGAGAACCAAATTTCAATTCTGGTCCTCCAGAAGATGGATTGGAATACCTAAGGCGTGTCAGGTACTATTCTCTGTTCTCGACCTGCTGATCTCACTTAGTATGGGCAATGGCTTAATAGGTTTGATTTGGATCTATTTTTGATCTTCCCAATTCATTGAAGCTTTAAACTTTTCCTTTAAATATATAACCGCACATACTGCCTTGGGTAAGTTGATCAAAGTGATATTCTTTCTTATCTTATTTAGGTGGGAAGCTGCTCATATTCCAAAAGTTACGGTGGCAAAGCCTGACGGCAGCAAACCTAAGAGAGAACAAAGTGTTTACATGCCCCAGATTCCTGACATTGCCGAGTGTCCAGAACATCTAATGCCATCTAGGCAGTGGGAGGATGCGTTTCTTGTCGATTTTTCAAAGCTAAGATGGGTATTATTCTGGGCTTAATCTCTTAGTGCATTTTTAGTCTAGATGTTGAAATGAACAAGAAGTACTATTTTGATTCCAAATTGCCCACAACTGACTTCATTTTGTTTTATTCATTCAACTTCAGTGTTTGACACAGAATGATTGTTCCAGCAGTAAAATTTCTCCTGAACAGCAATTAGTGGTTATTTTACCCGAGACAGATATTTCCTCCCCTCAGCTTGTTAAAAGTAATGTTCTTGAAAAGTTTGGTAAACTAAGTACTGATGAAGTTCATTCTTGTAAACCTACTGACGATTCCACTGTGGAGGGAAATGGCATTGGCCAAGCACCCCTATTGGATGCTGAAGAGAGTAAAATCTTAGCATCACCTCAGAGCACAACTTCTCGAAGTATTGACATTGATGATTCCTGCACTTATCCTGTGCTGTCTGCAATTTTAGCCATGGATTCTGTTGCTCGGGTGTCAACACTAAGGAAACGCGTAAGTCTGGCAGAAACCATGAGCACTTTGTCAAAGAATGACTCTGTGTGGCTATTTGCTATGTGCATGGCAATTGATACCCCACTGAATGCAGACACCTGTGCTGCTCTAAGGAGCCTGCTTCGGAAGTGTGCCAGCTTGCGGGCTGCAAAGTCAGAACTTGATGATGAGGTTATAATGCTGAATATTCTCGCCACTATTGCGGGCAAGTACTTTGGCCAGTCTGAAACCTGAAGTTTATCGTTGAACTTCCCGTCTCCGCCTGTGATGGCCAAAATTTGAGTTATTTATTTCAACAGGAGAGTTTAGCCCCAGTTGGAATTCGGCGCACAAGTTGCTCAACGTTTCTTGGGTACTAGTTGCTCAAATAGTGACTCTTTGTTAAGTGTGCTGTCTGGCCGGTCAGGAGGCAACTTGTTATCGCCATTGGAATCCAAATCTGTTTGATGCTATTCATGTTCTTGTCTGCTGTATTCATCCTACTTATTCCTATATTCTACCCCCAATATTCCCTCTTCCAAATTCAGAAATGTCATCATTATGTGCAGACGGTCATGCATCCATTTTAACTTGCTAGACATAAACCTAAGACGACTCGGGTGACTTGAAACAACCTGACGGGCAACTTGGATTGACCCAGTTGCCATCACTAAAGTGGGTCCTTCCATATCCATCTCCCGGCATCAAAAGTAGAACAAGGGGAGAGTGATAGAGGGAGGAGATTATAATTCCACCCTTTGATACCGCCGTTGATCCAAATCGAATAGTGCGCTGTCTTCATTGAACCAATTCTCTCTGGGCAAGCAAGCAAATGGGAACTTAACACCAATCAGCCCCAGTTTCTGTGGCTAATAATAGGACACAGAACAAGAAAGAATCAAGGCATAAGAAACATATGAAACGGCCGAGCCGATTTCTTATTATTATTTATTTATTGGCTTCTGGATCAAGCTGCAAGAAGAAACGAAGCAAACTCAACTCTCAGATGCTTGTTATTACTGCCTCGAGAGCTTCTGTTTGGATAGCAGGAGAGACATGGACCTAATTTTCCTTGGTATTTTCCCGTCAACTAAACATGAATTATGAACGGAAGAGAGAGAGGCGTCAGTTACCCAAAATCTAAACAGTTTTTGTGCTCTGTCTAATTCCTTGCTTCTCCTTTTTTAAAAAAAAAAAATCATACATTATGACGTCATCATTTATTAAAATTTTATTAATTTAAAACACAAATAAATTATTTTATTCCTCTCCCATCAGCTGTGTCGTTTTCAACGGGACGATTCAGCAGCCGCATAAAGCGACGTCGCTTTTAGCTTGTACTCAGTCGCTCTCTGCTCGCTGGCTCGTTTGCTTCGTCAAATTCTGCAGTGTGAGCGTCTGTTCGTCTTCTCTGGAGATTTTGGTCGGAATGCCTCCCCACACCCATTGTAGAAGGCCAACAAGAAGAACACATAGGGACGCTGATGAACCCAAAAGCCCATCTTGTTCTCAGTCCCATTCTAAGCAAATTCCCCTCTCTTCCTTGTGCTTGAAATCTGTTTGTACCCTTTTCTCTTTCCCCTTTCCTCCCTTTATGTGTTTCCATTTTTGTTGTTATTTTTTTCTAATAAGTTTTGGGTTTTCAGGTATTGTTGTATGATTGGTGGCTGGTCAGGGCAAAGAATGGCAATGGAGGGTTGGCTGTTGCAGGGTTTGCCAGAGAGTAAGTGAATTTTGTATTCTTCTTCTAGACTTTCTCTACAGTTTTTTTCTTTTTTTTCTTTTTTTGGCTAAAAGACATTCAAGATTGAGAAACATGGAAAATATTCATGGGACTTTAATTTTGTGTGCCAAGCTGCAGGAAACTTGGAGGAAGAATCTTTTGCTCGGCTGCAATTGTCAAAAGGCATGACAGCACCACACTTGAGACAATAGATGGCATCACTGTTACGATTACTGGATTCATAAATAGATCTCGAACTCATCAAAATGGTTGTTCATTTCAGGTATCTAAAAAGCTTTGCAATTTGTGTTTGATGCCGTGTCTTATTTGGTGGGCACTTGTTTCTTTGGAGACCAATGCAGAAATAATGTCTGTGCTGGTATAATGAAGGGTAGGGTTTTACAATTATATTCTGGTAACCCACAGAATATTGTTAATGCTTGATGGCATGAGCTACACTAAGGGTCAAAAAGCAGCAGAATTCATGTAAAATAGGAGCAAACCAAGTTGAAATATGCAGAATGGGCATCATACAAGTGAACCATGCATGGATTATAAATGTTTGTTGTGCAAATTCTGAATGGTGACATTCTGCATGAGGATCTCCAAAGCATTGAGAAACACATTCTATATGTCATAATGGATATATACTTTGCCTCAAATTCTAATGGTTGAAAATACAAATGCATGGATCTTGTCAGTCACGAATGGGGCAAAACCTAGAATTGAAACCTTTGATCTGGACAGGTTTGCAATCATTTCTTGCTAGGATTCCCATATTGCTGGGAGGAACATGCTACCAAATGTTATGGTGAAGAATTTGGCGAGGAAGATTTTCCAACCAGAAAATGTGGTCGTACTAAGGTCAACACGTCGCCTAGCAGTGTTGCAAAGGCTGCTATGCCAATTCCTTTGGATGAACTCCCACCAGGAAAGGTACATGATCTTTTTAGGGATCCTATTCCTGATTCTAAAGATTGTCCCTTTGATGATATACCAGAACAAAGTTGCAGCACTACTTCAAAACAGACAACATCAGCTCATTCAGAATTCGAGAACAGGAGTGCCAAGAATTCCTCAAAACATACAAATTCTATGATGAATGGAAGTCGAAAGAATTATAAGGCTAAGGCCAATCACAATCAGGGAAATGCAAATGGAATCTTGTATGCTGCAGATACAGTTGAGGAATTCAACAACAAAAAAATGGGTGTTGTCACCAGAAGCATCTCTAGATTGAGGCATCTTGAAACGGGCATGATGTAAATCAATAAAGCTGCTGTTGATTACAAAGAGGCTTCTTCGGTAAATTCTTTTGTCAATGGTAAAATTGGTCATTGGGTTCGGTGTTATAAGCTGAAAAACAGTTGTGAGAATGGTAGCGGAAATTGGTTTGGAAAGGATGCCTGTGCTATTCCTGAGTAATTTATGGAAGTTCTCGATGCAACGTTGGTGTGAGGATCAAGGAGTAGGCTGAAGAGATCGGAGAAAAGATTATTTGTATGATAATATGATGAATTTTCATCTCTACTCATTCCCTTCTCATGAATGCGCTCTGTCGAGCCCCAATAAAATTTTTTGTACGCGTGAATTTAAACTCATTTTCCCTGAATGTTGTTGAAGCATTAGATCCAATCTACGAGGCTGCATCTAAGAAATATATATATATATATTTTCATTCTGTTGTAACGTAAAATGTTCAGAATGCGTCTCTCATACATCAAAATATGCCAATCGTTTTTGGTATGAACATAAAAAAAGCCAACAGTTTCTCCTCACTAAAACAATAGAAGGATCTAAATATTGACATTTAATTGAAAATATGAGAGAAAAAGAGAGAGGGGATCTAAGTTACGTCAGCAACACCAATTGGTTATATAGGAAAAGGCCGGCAGGAAACCTGTGAACCAGGCACCCAGCTGACCATTTTTGGTTATTTCTAGTCCTCCAGCAGGGACACCAAGCCCCAGGTGACTTGGATGGTTGTCCATGTATTGAGGCTCAGCATGCCAACCGGTGAATAAATCTCACGCGTAAAAAGAGTCTTCCAAAATGTTTATTGTTGTGATTTTTGGACAATAGACCTATCACCTGTATGGTACAATAAGTCCAGTCAAAAGAATTCCTTCCGAGAAACATCCTGACATAGAATTTACAGTACAATGGTTTCAAAATTTGGCGGGCAGAGTAGGAAACATTATGATCCAATGTCAAGGAGGGACTAAAATGAATCTTCATTATGTCGCACCTTTCTTGTGTATGGTAACCTACAAAAACTCTAGGTGGGAAGAAAAGGCTGTCTCTCGTTCCGTCCCACGCGATGACTAGTCTGAAGAGATAACAAACATATCAGCATAAGGATCGTTCTCAGAAAGTACAGAACAAAAGAGGATATTCAAAGTTTCCCACCTCTCCATTTGCTCCTGCAGCCATAGTTACGAATGACTCTTTGGACCTGAACAGGAAAATAGATGCATTAGGAATTAGGATTGGAGGGATAAACGTGAGTTGCCAAATCAAGCGAGCTGCCCGCAATTTAATTTTAATCCGATATATGCACATAGTATGACACCTTGCCTGGGGCTATCCTGAACATTTCGTAGTTCCATCATGCCATTCTGCTGCTCATCTTTGACTTTTGAGAGCGGTGAGAAAAACTGAAACATGACACAAGCAAAAGCAAAAGGACAGTGCTTTAATTTTGTTTGTCCTAATTTTTTTTTTTCCTTCCTTTAAATTATCCATTCAAAAGGTCAATTGGCCATTGCTTCCTAATCACCTGGTGCATTGAGATGAACACAATTGAAATTCGAACATGAAATTGACTGTCGAGGTGTGACCAAACAGAGCAGCAGATGCAATGCCCGCGAAAATGCTGGCAATCGTTGAAGAGTACCGCTTGAGAATTGAATCTGAACACAATAACCAATGCCGCCAATCCGTATAAGCCACAAAAATTATGGAGGTATGGTTCATTACAGCATGCATCTAAAGTGAAATTCTACACGTATGTCAAGTGCATCCTCTTCAGTGTTTCATGGAAAAGGGCATTACGTATAAATCAACATCATCAAACCTGCCCATTTGAAGAAAAACGAGGACGACGTTCCTTTGGCTGCACTGTTAAATATTAAGAGCACTGTAGCTTTTGAATGCCCTTCTAAGATATTGAAGCCACCGGGACCTGCAACATTCAATATGATTACTCACAATTAAGACGTTGAAAAAAGGCCAAAAAACAATAGCATAGGGCCCATTTAGCTTAATCAGCAATTTACAATAATTCAAAATTATACTAGCCTAATGAAAACAAAAGTACAAGAGATTCAGAAAACATTCTGTCACAACTGAGAGCACAAATGTACGGGTGATATCCATCCTTGGACAGCAACCTACAAATCTTTCATACATCCAACCTGGCTATGCTTAATCATATATAGCTCAAAAGGTTTGCAACTTTTTCCAATTACAGAAACTACTAGGCAATAGCTGAGACTTCTTTGTTTCAATCGCAGTTTGAAACTAACAGGGAGGGAGTTAAAATTGGAAGTTAAGCGCAGAGAGAATAAAAACAGAGCAACAAAGGAACAATTGTAAAGGATTTTCCTGATTGTGCAACGGCAAGGCTATATCAGATTGGTAAATTGACTCTGTACAGGCATCCTTTCATGATACAAATCACCCCTCTTGTATGGACTCTATATACAGAAAAATCCTCTAAATTAGAATACTTATCATTTCCGGACACTATAAACTTGTAGACAGAGGACGGAGAAATCATGGTCATACTTTATTGAACCTCTATTTTCCTCAATCTGTGCATCAGCAACTCTACAGATTTTTGTATTCTGCTTGCATCTGTCTGTTTCCCTACTTGAGATGCCTCATGTAAACTTTGAATCCCGCAACCCAAACTGGCAGTTGAAGGTGCTACAGAAAAAAATTCAGCAGCACGTTCTATACCATATCCATATACAAACAATTCTGAGCAAGTTGCAATACTGCAACCAAATGTTAACCACGGAAGAACACCAATATGTCGTGCTTGTCTCACTTTCCTTATTTCGTAAAATGCAATCCAGAGGCTATGATACTATGGACCACTGTCCGGATTTTCTCAGCTGAAGCAGCCACGTTCAGGACAGTTGGAGCATTGGCTCCAGAATTGATCATTCATGGGAGTACCATTTTTCATGGCAAAAGATTCTTGCTTTGAGTTATTCCCATAATCCTCTGGTTTTGCGAAAGCATAAACTTAACAGAAGCAGGCAGCTTGAGCATCAGACCCTTCATGAAGGTTGACACTGGAACGACCTTACAGCAAGATGAAGCTCCTATAACTGCTGTTGCCCCAACACTTGGTGCCACCGTAGATTTATTGGAAAATAACCATTTTTTGCCTGTGCTGTGTGAAACTTCGTCATCACTTTCACAATTCACCACGATCCGCACAACCAAATCCTTGACCCCAAGAGGCACAGGGTATTGCAATGTTCCCGAGATCTGCTATGCCGATAGCATCTAGAGGCATCATGAATTGAGAAAAAAAAAAAAAAAAGTCACCTAATTCGTGTAGTTTTGAAAGTGTTTTTCCTTTAGCCTTTAAACCTCCCAGAGGCACAGGGTATTCCAATGTATTCCAATCCTTGAAACGCGTTTTTTTCTTTTACCCTTTGAGCTCCCTCTCGACCAAACTATAGAAAACCCAAAAAAGCCATCTTCAATTCTAAAATTAATCACAAAGTACAGCTACTTCGTTGCTGTCATTACTTTCTATGTATAATGCTAGCAAGCTATCCTTTAAATGCGAAAGTCCATTGGACTAAAAGCATGAAAGATAGGAAAACTATACTTGTTGAGAGTTTATACTTGTGAAAATTCACAATTAAATAAATGTAAGATTAGTGTGGTTTGAACACAAGGCTATTTGGTTATAAAATTCCGATAGTATATCAAGAAATTATTTCATCTACAAGCTCAAATTGTTAGGCTAAATTTGAGATAAGGATCATATATTATATTTTAACATCAATGATTCTCAAACTTTTCAATGTGCAAGCCTCCTTTTTTCCTTTAAGACATTATTTAATTACTTTAAGATGTTACAATGGAACTGATTGATTCAATAGGATCGACCACTGATGATGAGATGGATGATTGATCATGAATTCCTCCTCCTCCATCCTTTATGGGCGTTTCCTCTGGGTACAGAACTGGCCTTGGTGGCAATTCCAGGCTTTCCAAGTCTCCTTCAAGCATCTCTACAACTTTATTCATAGGAGGACGATCATTAGGGTTTATTTGTATACACCATAAACCCACTACTGTCATCTTCTCAGCAATCTGGCTTCCCTCTTCAGTGGCATCTTCATTTTCTATTGCCTTTCCATTCAGTAGCTGGTCGTAAACCCAGAAGGGAAAGTAGTGGCTGGAGTTTTTGGCTGTTGCATCCATATTCTTCCTCTTACCTGTTAAAGTTGATACATATTCTTACTTGGTCAATAATCGAGTAGAAGTTAGACTAATTATGTCTTATTTAATATATTTCAGCATATAACGTTGTTTGTATTAGTTAATTATGTGTGACATTTTAATTAATAATATGAAGATTAAAGTTGCTCATAGTATTTGAGATTTACTAACAGTAACCAAAGAGTTATTGCTGCTTATTTGGTAACTATAGTATCAGAGCAAATTATTTGATAACATTACCTGCCATATCCAGTAATAGCATTCCGAAGCTATAGACATCAGCTTTATAAGAGACCCTCCCAATGTTTCTGTAGAGGAGTTCAGGTGCTATGTATCCTATAGTCCCTCTGGCCGCAGTGAGCGACACAATGCTTTCATTTCTAGGATACAATTTAGCAAGACCGAAATCAGAAACCTTAGGTAGGAAGTTCTTGTCAAGCAGTATGTTATGAGGCTTGATGTCAAAATGCAGGATTTGCATATCACAACCGCAATGCAAATATTCAATGCCACGAGCCACACCGAGAGAAATCTTATACAGCATTTCCCAACTTAAACTGACAGTCTCCTTTCCAGGAAATATGTAGCCATTGAGGGATCCGTTAGGCATAAACTCATACACAAGAGCACGCTTGGATCCCTCGACACAGAAGCCAATCAGTTGAACGACATTAGTATGATGAATCCTTCCAATTGTGGCAACTTCACTGATGAAATCTTGTCCATTACCCTTAGACTGACTCAACATTTTTATCGCGGCAAGGCGCCCACTACGGAGCTTTCCTTTGAACACCGAACCGAAGCCTCCTTCCCCCAACTTGTCCTTGAAATTTCCTGTCATCTTCTTGATATCTGAGTAAGAATACCTAATTGGCATAAAGTTGTTCTGATTCTGCAAAAACTTTTCTATAAAATCATCTGCTGATAGATGTCTCCTACGCCACTTGTAGATCAAAAACACAATCACACATGGAGTCCCACACACAGCTTTTGTTCCTTGAAGTAATGCTGCATAATATATGATTTTATTGAAACATTATATAGAAGTGAAGTCAAAAATATTATTGTGATATGTGCTTTTATTAACAATAAATATAATTTTATATTATGATGTATATTGAATTTTTTAATTTTTATTAAATTAACTTTATAAAAATTTGTATTTTTTAAAAAATTTATAAAATTTTAAAAATTTATTTAAATTTATAAAATTTTTATATTAAATAATTTTAAAAATTATTAAATTTATTTTAATTTTTTTATTTTATAAAAAAATTATTTTAAATAAAATTTATATTTTTAATTATAATAAAATAATATTATTATATATTATAATTTATAATATAATATTAAATATTTATTTTTATATTAAAGTTATATTATTATATTATAATTTTTATATTTATAATAAATAATTATATATATTTAAATTTTTTTATTATTTTTAAAAATTAATAAAAATATTTTTATTAAATTGTTATATATTTATTTTAAATATAAAAATATACTAATTAAAAATAAAAAATAAAATAATTTTAATTTTTTAATATAAATTATTTAATAATTATAATTATAAATATTATTTTTATATTTTAAAATCTTTGATATCTTAATATATAGAGATTTTGTTTTATTAATAATAATAATTATTATTATATATATATATATATATATATATATATATAAAATTCTTACCCAGAAGCATGCCGTTGGTGTTTAAGATGCCTAAAGAAATCAAGCGAAGATTGTTAGCGTTAAATTGCGTGAAAAAATAACATACCCAACAAAAATTAAAAAACAATGATGGATCAATTATCTAACTTCAATTTCAATTTCAACGTACACGTGTGTGCGCCAATAATGATCCTTGGTGAGAAAAACACACGCAAAGGGGAGAGAGACAGGAGGGAGAGAGAGAGACTTACCTGATAAGAAATATAGAAAGTCACCTTTAAAAATAAAAAATGTTAAGATTAGTGTAAAGAGTGAATCGTATTAATTAAGAAAAAATAATTGATTAAAAGTTCATTAGTAAAGTGAATTATAATAATATCTAATTTTTAACAAATCCACCTTGCAAATTTATTAGCTACCTGGTACACAGTCATCTGAAGAGGTGTAGCAACCATTTCTGCAATGACACCATTTCAGCTCAAACCCATATGCCAGTTGGCTGTGGATTTCCAGAAAGGATGTAAAATTTTTGGAGGGAAGCAATAACAAGGCCTTCGTCTCTATGGTGCACTGGTCCATCAATTCCCCCACAGTGAAGTTCTGACTGATTATCGCGTAACGATAAGAGGTCTCATCGGCAGACTTTGTCGCTGATGACCCATCTCTCCAGCAAGCACCCCTGTCTAAGTAGACAGGAGAATTCACTGGATTTTTGCATTTGACGAAAACAACAGCGGAATTACGCTGCACAATCGGTGTATAATCGTAGTAGAAGGAGTAGACGTTGCTGTGGTAGCTGTAGTCGCTTAGGGAGTCTGAAGGAACTCGAGGAACAGAGGAACAATCATGTTTGTCAACACCAGCATCCACCACTCGGATTGTGCGTAGTCAATTTCCTGGACGTAGAACTTCCCAGTTGCTGGGTATTTCAAGTACAACGCTACCGTCGAGTTGTTCTCACAATAAAGATTGTATCTTTTGTCTCCACAATTGCGTGGATGAGTATTCAGACGAAAGGGGGGACTGATGTTAATAGTACCGCACGAAGAAGTGGGGCAATTCTTAGTCTTTCTGGCATTGCAGCTTTGGAACACTAGCAGTAGGAAAAGCAACGCCGTGTAACTAGCAAACGGGAGACTTCCTTCTTTGAACATTTATCTTCGGCTGATGGACAAGGCACAAAGACAGAGGAGCTGGACGATAAAAGTCCTGCATGTGCATATATATGCATCTTAAGTATTAGCGCTAAGCCAACTTTAGATTATTACACAAACACGTTTGGTAACGGGGTTTTAACTTTTTCTTTTCGCTTAATTTGAGGTATTAAAACTGTAATATAGTTTTTAGATTTTAATTTAATTCAAAAGTATTGATTGAAATAATAAAAAAAGTTAGACAACGGTAATTTCTTAGAAACAGATTTTTTTTTTTTTCTCAAAGATCAGCCAAGAGGAAGCAACAACAGGACATACATCTTTCATTAGCCAATGAGATTTTTACGAGTAAGACTTTTCACAATCACTCGTTTACGCTAGACATGCATTTTCAAAAGCGTGTCCAAAGACTCCAAACCAAAGTGCACGATCACTGATGGTCAAAATGAAATTTCTTGGAAGTTTCAAGTTTGAAGTCAGATCAATGAGATTAGAGTTTTTGTCATTTTGCTAATTACGAAATGTCTTATGTCAAGACCCTGCTTTCTTTTCTACTTTGTTTTACTTTTCTTGGTCTGATACTTTATTTTCCTTTTGATTCGCATAAAGAATGCACAACGGAATGAACCACAACCCCTTTGCAGTCATTATGTCACAAAATGAGTGAATATGTAGCATAAACAATCATACTTGTCAACCTACAAAAGCATCAAGAAAAAAGCAGGGAACTGAAAATTTAAAAAAAAAAAAAGTACAAAAAGAATCATAGTTATCATATATGTTTCTAAAGAATAACAGTGAAATACACTCCTAATCAGGAATATTTTTTCTTTTTAAAGTCGCTCCCATGTGGCCCTTAGATTAAATTATCTGTAAATGCATGATTTTTCAAAGAAAAAAATGTAATTATTATGCGCGCGTAAAGAAAGTAGAAGAGGAATTCCCATTAAGGTGGACAGTCAACATTGGTAGGCAACCCACAGCACGGCCGTTGGTTGGTGCGTGAGGTATTGAATTCAAATGATGTTTTTCAGAGGACTTTGAGGAGCCACTCCATTGACTTCATTCATGATGCCATTGGTTGTTACGGTTCTCTTCATTGTATAATTGTCGAAAGTTTAAGATTTACAATGTAATATATAATTAAATTTTGAGTTCATTAATATTAAAATTAAAAAAAATAAATTTAATAATATCAAATAATAAATTTTTCATATGAGTGTAAATTATAATTACATAATATGTAAATTTATATATAAAATGTGGGTAAATTAAAGCGTTTTACTTAACATTTTTTAAAATATTATAAATTTTGAGGACAAACATAAGAGGTATTCTTTTGTTACTGCTATGATTTGATGTTTAAATGCATATAACATTTTTAAATTTAATGGCTAGTTACACATGAGAAGTCAGAAACACATGGGTTCAAACCTTTTTCTCTCTCTAATTTGACGGGCAAAAAGCATTATATAGTCCCTGTACCTTAATCTAATTCAAAAGTATTGGTTAAAACAATAAAGAAAGTTGAACGACGATAATTTCAGGGTATACTCGGAAACAGAATTAATTTTCTACGAAGATCAGCCAAGAGGAAAGCAACAACAGGACGTATCTTTCTTTAGCCATTGAGACTCCCACAAGCCAGATTTTTCACCATCACTCTCTTTCCTGGACATGCATTTTCAAAAGCGTGTCCATAGAGTCCAACCTCAGTGCACGATCACTCAGACATAGCCCCCCCCGGCACGCATTTTCATGGTAGTTTCAGAGTTGGCTCGGAAATAGAATTAATTTTCTTCAAAGATCAGCCAAAAGGAAAGCAACAAGACATCATTATTTAGCCAATGAGATTTCCACAACCAAGATTTTTCACAATCACTTGGACTTTTCCCCTTGACATTGATTTTCAAAAGCGTGTCCAACCTAAGTGCACGATTACTAGTAAGGAAATTGAAATTTCTGTCCCTGAACATTGGAATGGCTAAAATTTCAAACATTTAATTGAAAATTTCAAGTTTAAAATCAGAATAATAAAGTTACAGACTTAGTTGTTTTGTTATTTTTTTTTTTTACTAAATTATGAATATTTTTATTAATGAATTTTTGGTGACTGAAGTCTCCATACAAGATATAATATTGTATGTCAGTGAAAAAATTTTGATAAAAGTGTTCAAAAACTTAATGTTAATAATCAGCAAAGAGTAAAGTACTATACACAAGAATTTGAAGCGTCTAAATGCATAGTGTCCATCAGAAACAAATAGCACAGGGTGGGCCCCCATCAGCATTGAACCATATAGAAAGGAACTCTGGCATGCTAATGTCCCCAATGTAACATGCGTTGATATTGAATCAATTATCATTCTGACAGAACCCGCAGTTAAACGCAGATAAATCAAACAGATAAGCCAACTCAAGCATTTGTCATGACTTGTAGGAAGCATATTTTGACTCTTTCATTTGACATCTTCTATGTTGCACCAGGACACTCCAATTCAAGCAGCAAGTTAAACTCAAAAGACCTTTTCTGTGGGCAAAAACGGAATAGTCTCCATCCTTGCAAAGTAACATACTAATATTTCATGCATGCAACCTGGCTATGCTTGATCACATAGCTTAAAAGATTCAGAACCTTTTTCCAGTTACAGCTTATACATGAATAAAGGATGTTGGACAAACAGCAGAACCAAGGCATAAGAGGCTAGATGTCCGAGTTATCAGGCAACAGAAGAGAAAGTTTTGTTCCAATCCCAGTCTGAAACCAACAGAGAGGGAGCTAAAATTGGAGGTTAAACACAAAGAGAATAAAAACAGGCAACAAACAAATAATTGTAAGGGGTTTTCTTGATTAACAGGAAGGCTATGTGGGATTGGTAAATTAACTCTGCTCAAGCATCCTTGATGATACAAATCACCCATATCGCAAAGAGTTTATGTATGGAAAAATCCTCTAAATTAGAATACCAATCATTTCAGAAGATTATAAACTTGTACACAAACATGGAGAAATCATAGTCACAGTTTATTGAACCTTTATTTTCCTCAATCTGTGCATTAGTGACTCTATAGAGTTTTGTATTCTGCTGGCATCTGTCTGTTTCACTACTTAAGATGTCTCATGTAAACTTTGAATCCAGCAACCCAAGCTGGCAATTGAAGGTGCTACAGGTAAAGATTCAGCAGCACATTCAATGCCATCTCCCTATACTAAAAATCCTGAACCAAATGTTACCCAAGGAAGGACACCAACAAGTCTTCCTTGTTGTGTTCTCATTATTTCATAAAATGCAGTTCTCATGGCTGAAAAACTGGTCATCTCCACAGAGGTAAGATACTATGAACCACTGTCCGGATTTTCTCAGCCTAAGCAGCTGCCTTCAGGACAGACGTATCATTAGCTCGAGAATTAAGCAGAAAGCTTGAGTGTCAGATCCTTGATGAAGGTTGACACTGGAACCACTTTAGAGGAAGATGAAGCTCCTACAACTGCTGTTGCCCCAGCACCCAGTGCCATCATAGGTTTATTGGAAAATAACCATTTTTTGCCTGCACTGCATGAAACTTCGTCATCACTTTCACAGTTCACCACAAGCTGTGCAACTAGATCCTTGACCCCCAGAGGCACAGGGGTATTCCAATGTTTCCTGAGACCTGCTAAGCTGCTAGCATCTATTACAGCCACAATATTCTTGAACTTCTTAGTCTGGCTCTGAAGGGCTTGGGCAAGAGGGTTATATGACTTCTCTTCAACTGGATGTACAGAAAACTCTATTTTTGTTTCATCAGGTTTTACCATTCTTCTAACTGGTAATTAACCAGCATTATTTAGGGCAATTCTCGGCCCCTCAACAGCAGAAAACTCTATTTTTGTATCAGGTTTTACCATTCTTCTAATTGGTAATCAACCAGCATTATTTTGGGCAATTCTCAGCCCCTCAACAGCAAAGCAAAAGGTATAAACTTCAGATATAGTTCTCGCATTCACTACTTCACCTCAGTTAATATCATATAGCATATTCGGTGAAAAGGCTAAAGCCCTCCCAATAGACACCAGATCATTAAATATATTATGTAGATCCATGAGCAAAGGATAGATGGATTGGGCAAATGATGGAGCCTCAAAAGTGCTCAGGAGCTTCAATCCTGCCTCTGGAACAGAACTTGAAGGACTTAATTTCCACATAGAGGCATCCACATGGGAAGACAACATCTTCACCATCTGTGACTGAACATCATCCCTAAGACAAAACCTCCTTGAACTTGAAAAAACAAGCACACCCAATTTAAGTGGGACCAGACTACTAACTAAACCCTGAACTGCCCCGCTGCCATTAACTTCTCCCGAAGACTTCTCCCCAGCAGATGCTTTAACAACTGGTGCTTCAAGCACCAAAAACGAGCAACTGATCTCCTTGGCCACCCACTTGGCAGCCAAGATATGACCATGAAAACCAATTCCAAAAATTTCTCTCAAAACCAAGTTTCCAGCCAAACTTTCATACTTTTCCCTTGGGATGTTCACAACAAAGCATCGTCTAGGCACTTCGAATGACTAAGTGGGTACCGAAGCATCACCATTATCATCCAATTCCTTCTCTTCTGATTGAATTTCACATGCCGCAGAACGACCCACCAGTGTCACAACCGAATCAGGGCGAATTTCCCTGACAAGGCACTCGGCATCAACAGCTGATCGCTCAGACAAATTCTGAGCGCAGAGTATGTCAATAACAGATTCAGATTCTTGATCTCTGACTGCATAAACGAATCTCTTCGTGTTTTCGGGTATCGAAAGTTTCCTAACCAATTTATCAGATTCCCTCAATCATCGAATTTCATTACCGAAAAAGGCCATAGGTCTTGTAAGTAAAAGATAAATTCAAATGCCATTAACTTAGCATTACAAAAATACAAAAAAAGAAAAACCTCAGTCTCTGGACACCCAGAAACACTATTTATCTTCTGAGCAAGCGAGAAAGAGGGTTGGATTATTCCGCACCTGAGTTTCAAGCCAAAAATCCAGACAATTATAATGAAACTCAACATTTTCCCGAGAAAAGTGCGGGAAGAGTAAATGAAAATCTGGAAGGAAACACCAGGGGCTCTAAAGAGAGAAGTAACATGAAAATTCAAATCTTCAACACAAATTATGAATTATTATTATTATTATTATTAGAAAGAAGGAATTGGTTAGGGTTTTATGCTTAAGTCTGAGGTTTTAATTAGAGCCCTTTTGTCAGATGCACAAGTATGATCTCAATCGAAAAATGTCGTAGCGTTCTTAGTTTGGGCTTCTTGTTGGTTTTTTGGGTTATTATTATTATTATTATTATTTTATAATTAAAAATAAATTGACATCTTAAGCTTAAATACGATATCTTTTTAAATTTTTTTTTTTAAAAAAAAAAAATATTCATGTAATTTTTGATATAAATATATTTTTTAAATAAAATTTTATTTATAAAAAAAATATTATTTTAAAATTTTAAATTTAAAATAATAAAAATATATTAAAATATTATTAAATTTTTATATTAAAAATATAATATTTTTTAAAAATTTAAATTTAAATTTAAATTTTAAATAATATTTATATATTTTTTTAATGAATTATTTATAAATTTAATGTTAAATAATTTTTATTTTATATTATTTATATTTATTTTATTATTATTTATTATTAAAATTTTTTAAATGTATTAAAAAATTAAAATTTATAAAAAAATAATTAAAAATATATATATATTAATTTTTTAAAATTTAAATATTTTTTAATAATATTAATATAATATTAATAAAATATTTAAAATAAATTTTAATAATTAATACTTACGTCTCATTCGGATTTAAGAGAGTAGAAGAAAAACTAAAAAGAACAACTGTTAATCCTAAAATTAAGGGTTGGTGCCAGACGCTCACAATTATGGGGGAGTAGTGTCCCTCACTGTAGATTTTTCTTTTATCCAAGCTAATCAACGGGGTTTCCCCAATTGACCCCAAAAAGAAACGTTGCCGTTTAGTCGCCAGGAAGCATAAATACCATGGCCTTCTCGTCATTCCGATCCCCTGGCAAAATCTTACCCCCCCCTTCTCTTTCTCTTACTCTCTCTGTCTCTCTCTCCCTAACTCTGTCTCGGCGTGTCTTTCTTGAGAGAACAGAGTGATTATAATCATGGCTGGCGATACGGAGTCTGAAGCATCCGTTGGGTCCAAGAGAAACGATTGCAGAGATTGAAGGAACTGCTGTCCTCCATTTTCATCTTCAGGAGCAGAAAGAACGAGAGCCCTCTTCCTCTGCTTCTTTTTGCTCGGTTTCTGCAATCGTGGAATCAAAGGAATTGTCGTTGGTGGTTTCTTCGTCTCCAAAAGATGCGCAGCAGCCCATTCAAGAAAATCTTAGTCCCAGTCTCTTCAAGAAGGTTGAGTGTTCCATCACTGAATCTGATAGCCGTAGGCAAGAACTGGGTTTTGAAGAGAATCAGGGAATCTTAGGTTCTATTGCTGAAAAAAACGTTAGTCTTTGTGACTTGGTTTCTGGGCCTTTTGGATCTAACGGTATCAGCGAAGATTTTCAAGTTAAAATTGAGTCTTTGGGCGTCCATGTGGTAGAAACAGAGAATTCTGTTGTGGGTTGTGCTTCTGAGGATAAAGAAAAGAGATGCCTGATTGAAGAGATTGTTAATGATTTGAAAGAAGGAAAATTCAAGGATTGCTTTCAAGATGAATTAGGGTTCTCTGGAATCAAAGAGGTGGATAAGAAAGAAGTTTCTGCAGAGTACAAAGCCATTGAAATGGGAAGGAGTCCTGCAATTGATGAGAACAGTGAGTCGTTGAAGGTTAACGAATTGCAAAAAGAAAGTTTATTGGAAGCCAAAAAGAAGCAATTGTTGGCAGAAATTGAAGACGGCTTGATCTTTAAGGACAAAAATCATGTGGAAACTGTTGCTGGCTTCAGCACAAATTCAGGATTCTTGGGTGCTCTCAAAGGAATTGATGGATCTGTTAGAAATTCCCTGCAGATTGAAGTTGTAGATGATACAGCATTGATTGGGCCAGTCTCAGTTCCTCATAGTTGTAATCATAGTGTAAATGTTGCAGAGGGGACTGGAAAGGAGAATGAAAAACATGAAAGTGATGTAAAGGGGAAATGGCCATGAAGAAGGGGAAAGAATGGGAGAAAGGTTTTGGAGACAGGTGAAAGTAAAAAAGAAAACATCCCAAGTTGGTGAAGCTCAAAATAACGTTCAAACTTTTGGGGACCGAATGAAGAGGAAATACACCCGGGAGGAGTTGGAGGCACTTCAGTTTAAGAACATTGTTGAACAAAGAAAAATTTGGAGAAACATATATGCTGGCCTTGCACATTCTGTTGCAAAGGAGTATGATGACTTGTCAAGCTCAAAGCATGTGGAGAATAATCACTTTAACTTTGATCCTCAGAGGCGCCATAGAAGGAAGGCAGATGGCCCTGGTGTTCTTGGTAAGCTCTCTCTTGCTCTACCTCCCTCCCTGATCTCATCTTCCTGTCTCTCTCGCACTTCACTTTATATGCATGAATGAATGCAAAGAGTTTTACCAGTTGTTTAATTGTTTGCATCAAGATTGCTTGTTCACTTGTTAGCTTTGTGCTTATCATGTATGTGCTGTCAATGAGGCTAACATTTATACGAGGTAAAAAAAAAATTACAGTGCTAATGATCTAGCTTTGTGTAATGTATGTAATGTACCTTTCCTGTTCTGAAGACTGCTACATTGTGGTGCAATAAGACTGATTGCTGTTGTTGGCAGAGGCATTCCATGGCATATATGAAAGCTTGAATGTCTCTTTAGCCTTTGGATCTTCATTATATATCATAGATCTTGCAGTCCCTATTTGTGTGGGCTGCTGCTCTGGGCTGCTGCTCTTCAAGATAACGTAACACTGCTTCTCCCAAGTGCAACCGTGTCTAGATTTCCCTGGCTTACTGTATATAGGTTTGGTTTTCTGTGGGGTAGGGCAGAAAAAAAGAAGAGGATAGACATTTGACAAGGAGATGAGAAGGGGAAAACAGCAAAGAACCACAAGTAGCCTTTTGAAGTTTATAGAGGAATGCCATAACTGTCAACCATGAATAAAGATATGACTGAGGGTCTATTGCATGTTGTGCCATCCATAAATTTTCTTATTACTCCTAGTTTAAGGTTCAAATGCAAGGGAATAAGTTGCATTTTGCTCTTTTCTAGCATTAAGGACATAATTTGTGTTGACTCCAGCAAATGGTGGCTTTTTGATTTTTAGCTGAGCTTTAGCATAATCTCTCTCTCTTCCCCTCCCCCCAGTTGAATTCCTTTCTTGTTTATTCCCCAGCTTTAATTTGATTATTCTTCTTTTTCTGTCCCTTTATGGTCATGAGCATCCTGTTTTGAAAACAGAGCTTGTAATTTTGTCCATATACGTTGGGTTTTCTGGATGCTTTCTTCCTTTGCTTCCCTTCAGCGATAGGCTCTGTTTTTGTCAATTTGATGGTTTCATTTTCTGTTGTGTACAGGTGTTGTCGCAGCAAGAGGAAGATGGAATCCTTTGAACATATATGTGCATTGAAGAAATGCCTAAAGCAATCATCAAAAGCTTTAATGTGCAAACAATTCAAACACCTACCTCCTACTTCCTGAAACTCTTACCTAGGCAAATGATTGCCCTGTCAATAACCATATGACTCGTATACAGTCCTTGTACATGTGAATTTTTGCTGACCAGTCTAGATTTTGGTTTTTAGGGAACATACTTTTCTGATGCACCATTAAGTGTACATCCATTTGTAATGGGAAGCTAATGAATTGATGCTGTTATATGTTTTCCTAGAATGAAAACAAATTCCTGTGTCTGCTCGCTTCTACTTGCACTGCTCTGTCTCTCTCTCTCTCTCTCTCTCTCTCTCTCTCTTTATACTCCTGCCTCCCTTTTCCTCTTTCCTATATTCCATTGCTTATACTTTTGTTTTTGCAAGCATGTAAGAATCTTTAAATCTTATGAATGATTTCAGGGGAAGTGTGCTTTGAAATTCTGGACAATGAATTAGAAAATGTGGAAGAAGATAAGTTAGAAAATGTGGATCTCTTGGATCCTCCTTGTTGCCACAGTGTTGGGGGTGGAGGCAGTTCTGGAGTTTTGGAAAGAGAATACATTGAAGAAGATTATAGTGGTGAAGAATATGATAGCATCCAGAGGCCTGCTTTTCTTGTAGAAGGAGAACCAAATTTTGATTCTGGTCCTCCAGAAGATGGATTGGAATACCTAAGGCGTGTCAGGTACTATTCTCTGTTCTCGACCTGCTGATCTCACTTAGTATGGGCAATGGCTTAATAGGTTTGATTTGGATCTATTGTTGATCTTCCCAATTCATTGAAGCCTTAAACTTTTCCTTTAAATATATAACCGCACATATTGCCTTGGGTAAGTTGATCAAAGTGATATTCTTTCTTATCTTATTGAGGTGGGAAGCTGCTCATATTCCAAAAGTTACGGTGGCAAAGCCTGGTGGCAGCAAACCTAAGAGAGAACAAAGTGTTTACATGCCCCAGATTCGTGACATTGCCGAGTGTCCAGAACATCTAATGCCATCTAGGCAGTGGGAGGATATGTTTCTTGTCGATTTTTCAAAGCTAAGATGGGTATTATTCTGGGCTTAATCTCTTAGTGCATTTTTAGTCTAGATGTTGAAATGAACAAGAAGTACTATTTTGATTCCAAATTGCCCACAACTGACTTCATTTTGTTTTATTCATTCAACTTCAGTGTTTGACACAGAATGATGGTTCCAGCAGTAAAATTTCTCCTGAACAGCAATTAGTGGTTATTTTTCCTGCGACAGATATTTCCTCCCCTCAGCTTATTAAAAGTAATGTTCTTGAAAAGTTTAGTAAACTAAGTACTGATGAAGTTCATTCCTGTAAACCTACTGACGATTCCACTGTGGAGGGAAATGGCATTGGCCAGGCACCCCTATTGGATGCTGAAGAGAGTAAAATCTTAGCATCACCTCAGAGCACAACTTCTCGAAGTACTGACATTGATGATTCCTGCACTTATCCTGTGCTGTCTGCAATTTTAGCCATGGAATCTGTTGCTCGGGTGTCAACACTAAGGAAACCCGTAAGTCTGGCAGAAACCATGAGCACTTTGTCAAAGAATGACTGTGTGTGGCTATTTGCTTTGTGCATGGCAATTGATACCCCACTGAATGCAGACACCTGTGCTTCTCTAAGGAGCCTGCTTCGGAAGTGTGCCAGCTTGCGGGCTGCAAAGTCAGAACTTGATGATGAGGTTATAATGCTGAATATTCTCGCCACTATTGCGGGCAAGTACTTTGGCCAGTCTGAAACCTGAGGTTTATGGTTGAACTTCCCGCTCCGCCTGTGATGGCCAAAATTTGAGTTATTTATTTCAACACGAGAGTTATGCCCCAGTTGGAATTCGGCGCACAAGTTGCTCAACGTTTCTTGGGTACTAGCTGCTCAAATAGTGACACTCTTTGTTAAGTGTGCTGTTTGGCCGGTCAGGAGGCAACTTGTTATCGCCATTGGAATCCAAATCTGTTTGACGCTATTCATGTTCTTGTCTGCTGCATTAATCCTACTTATTCCTATATTCTATCCCCAATATTTCTTCTTTCAAATTCAGAAATGTTATCATTAAGTGCAGACGGCCATGCATCCATGTTAACTTGCTAGACATAAACCTAAGACGACTCGGGTGACTTGAAACAACCTGACAGGCAACTTGGATTGACCCAATTGCCGTCACTAAAGTGGGTCCGTCCATATCCATCTCCCGGCATCAAAAGTAGAACAAGGGGAGAGTGATAGGGGTAGGAGATTATGATTCCACCCATTGATCCCGCCGCTGATCCAAATCGAATAATGCGCTGTTTTCATTGAACCAATTCTCTCCGAGCAAGCAAGCAAATGGGAACTTAACACCAATCAGCGCCAGTCTCTGTTGCTAATAGGACACAGAACAAGAAAGAATCAAGGCATAAGAAACATATGAAACGGCCGAACCGATTTATTATTATTATTTATTTATTGGCTTCTGGATCAATCTGCAAGAAGAAACGAAGCAAACTCAACTCTCAGATGCTTGTTATTACTGCCTCGATAGCTTCTGTTTGGATAGTAGGAGAGACATGGACCGAATTTTCCTTGGTATTTTCCCGTCAACTAAACATGAATTATGAACGGAAGAGAGAGATGCGTCAGTTACCCAAAATCTAAACAGTTTTTGTGCCCTGTCTAATTCCTTGCTTCTCTCTTTTTTTAAAAAAAGAAAATCATAACTTATGACGTCATCATTTATTAAATTTTTATTAATTTAAAACACACAAATAAATTATTTTATTCCTCTCCCATTAGCTGTGTCGTTTTCAACGGGACGATTCAGCAGCCGCATAAAGCGACGTCGCTTTTAGCTTGTACTCAGTCGCTCGCTCGTTTGCCTCGTCAAATTGTGCAGTGTGAGCGTCTGTTCGTCTTCTCTGGAGATTTTGGTCGGAATGCCTCCCCACACCCATTGTAGAAGGCCACCAAGAAGAACGCATAGAGACGCTGATGAACCCAAAAGCGCATCTTGTTCTCCGTCCCATTCTAAGCAAATTCCCCTCTCTTCCTTGTGCTTGAAATCTGTATGTACTCTTTTCTCTATCCCCTTTTCCCCCCTTTCTGTGTTTCCATTTTTGTTTTTTTTTTTTAATAAGTTTTGGGTGTTCAGGTATTGTTGTATGATTGGTGGCTGGTCAGGGCAAAGAATGGCAATGGAGGGTTGGCTGTTGCAGGGTTTGCCAGAGAGTATGTGAATTTTGTATTCTTCTTCTAGCCTTTCTCTACAGTTTTTTTGTTTTCTTTTTTTTTTTTTGGCTAAAAGAAAGTCAAGATTGAGAAACATGGAAAATATTCATGGGACTTTAATTTTGTGTGCCAAGCTGCAGGAAACTAGGAGGAAGAATCTTTTGCTCGGCTGCAATTGTCAAAAGGCATGACGGAACCACACTTGAGACAATAGATGGCATCACTGTTATGATTACTGGATTCATAAATAGATCTCGAACTCATCAAAATGGTTTTTCATTTCAGGTATCTAAAAAGCTTTGCAATTTGTGTTTGATGCTGTGTCTGTGCTGGTATAATGAAGGGTAGGGTTTTACCATTATATTCTGGTAACCTACAGAATATTGTTAATGCTTGATGGCATGAACTACACTAAGGGTCAAAGAGCAGCAGAATTCATGTAAAATAGGAGCAAACCAAGTTGAAAAATGCAGAATGGGCATCATACAAATGAACTATGCATGGATTATAAATGTTTGTCGTGCAAATTCTGAATGGTGACATTCTGCATGAGGATCTCCAAAGCATTGAGAAACACATTCTATATGTCATAATGGATATGTACTTTGCCTCAAATTCTAATGGTTGAAAATACAAATGCATGGATCTTGTCAGTCACGTATGGGGCAGAACCTAGAATTGAAACCTTTGATCTGGACAGGTTTGCAATCGTTTCTTGCTAGGATTCCCATATTGCTGGGAGGAACATGCTACCAAATGTTATGGTGAAGAATTTGGCGAGGAAGATTTTCCAACCAGAAAATGTGGTCATACTGAGGTCAACAAGTCGCCTAGCAGTGTTGCAAAGGCTGCTATGCCAATTCCTTTGGATGAACTCCCACCAGGAAAGGTACATGATCTTTTTAGGGATCCTATTCCTGATTCTAAAGATTGTCCCTTTGATGATATACCAGAACAAAGTTGCAGCACTACTTCAAAACAGACAACATCAGCTCATTCAGAATTCGAGAACAGGAGTGCCAAGAATTTCTCAAAACATACAAATTCTATGATGAATGGAAGTCGAAAGAATTATAAGGCTAAGGCCAATCACAATCAGGGAAATGCAAATGGAATCTTGTATGCTGCAGATACAGTTGAGGAATTCAAGAACAAAAAAATGGGTGTTGTCACCAGAAGCATCTCTAGATTGAGGCGTCTTGAAAAGGGCATGATGTAAATCAATAAAGCTGCTGTTGATTGCAAAGAGGCTTCTTCGGTAAATTCTTTTGTCAATGGTAAAATTGGTCATTGGGTTCGATATTATAAGCTGAAAAACAGTTGTGAGAATGGTAGCGGAAATTGGTTTGGAAGGGACGCCTGTGCCATTCCTGAGTAAACTCATTCCTGTTACAAAATGTTTTGTACGCGTGAATTTAAACTCATTTTCCCTGAATGTTGTTGAAGCATTAGATCCAATCTACGAGGCTGCATCTAAGAAATATATATATATTATTCAATTGTAAACGTAAAATGTTCAGAATGTATCTCTCATACATTAAAATATGCCTATGGTTTTTGGTATGAAAATAAAGAAAGCGAACCGTTTCTCCTTTTCATTCACATCTGAACTCTAATACAATAAAAGGATCTAAAAATTGACATTTAATTGAAAAAAGGATTAAAAAAAAAAAAACAGAGAGAGAGGGAGGATCTAAGTGACATCAGTAACGCCAATTGGTTATATCGAAAAAGGCCGGCAAGAAATCTGTGAACCAGGCACCCCGCTGACCATTTTTGGTTATTTCTAGTTCTCCAGCTGGGGCGCCAAGCCCCATGTGACTTGGGTGGCTGTCCATGTATTGAGGCTAAGCATGCCAACTGGCGAATGAATCTCATGTGTAAAAAGAATTATTGTGATTTTTGGACAATAGACATATCACCTGTACAGTACAATAAGTCCAGTCAACAGAATTCCTTCGGAGAAACATCCTGACATAGAATTTACAGTACAATGGTGTCAAAATTTGGCGGGCAAAGTAGGAAACATTATGATCCAATGTCAAGACAGTAACCTACAAAAACTCTAGGTGGGAAGACAAGGCTGTCTCTCGTCCCGTCCCACGCGATGACTAGTCTGAAGAGATAACAAACATATCAGCATAAGGATCGTTCTCAGAAAATCAAGAGGATATTCAAAGTTTCCCACCTCTCCATTTGCTCTGTAGCCATATTTATGAATGACTCTTTGGACCTGAACAGGAAAATAGATGCATTAGGAATTAGGATTGGAGGGATAAACGTGAGTTGCCAAATCAAGCGAGCTGCCCGCAATTTAATTTTAATGCGATATATGCACATAGTAAGACACCTTGCCTGTGGCTATTCTGAACATTTCATAGTTCCATCATGCCATTCTGCTGTTCGTCTTTGACTTTTGAGAGCGGTGAGAAAAACTGAAACATGACACAAGCAAACGCAAAAAGACAGTGCTTCAATTTTGTTTGTCCTAATTTTTTTTTCCTTCCTTTAAATTATCCATTCAAAAGGTCAATTGGCCATTGCTTCCTAATCACCTGGTGCATTGAGATGAACACAGTTGAAATTCGAACATGAAATTGACCGTCAAGGTGTGACCAAACAGAGCAGCAGATGCAATGCCCGCGAGAATGGTGGCAATCGTTGAAGAGTACTCCTTAAGAATTGAATCTGAACACAATAACCAATGCCACCAATCCGTAAAAGCCACAAAAATTATTGAGGTATGGCTCATTACAGCATGCATCTAAAGTGAAATTCTACAAGTATGTCAAGTGCATCCTCTTCAGTGTTTCATGGAAAAGGGCATTACGTATAAATCAACCTCATCAAACCTGCCCATTTGAAGAAAAACGAGGACGATGTTCCTTTGGCTGCACTGTTAAATATTAAGAGCACTGTAGCTTTTGAATGCCCTTCTAAGATATTGAAGCCACCGGGACCTGCAACATTCAATATGATTACTCACAATTAAGACGTTGAAAGAAGGCCGAAAACAAATAGCATAGGGCCCATTTAGGTTAATCAGCAATTTACAAAATTTCAAAATTATACTAGCCTAATGAAAACAAAAGTGCAGGAGATTCAGAAAACATTCTGTCACAACTGAGAGCACAAATGTACGGGTGATTCCTGACATATGTCTAAGTAGGATGTTTTACAATAACCCTCTTCGAAAAATTGTTCAAAAACTGGAGACCCATTTACTGGCCCACCATCTACAATGTTCAGCCTCAAATCAGAACAATTAGCAATTGTGTTTGAAGCTTCACTGTTCACACCACTTTTTGCTGACTGAACTTCTGCAGTGGTTCTTCCAATTGAAAGGGAGCCATTTGCTAAATTTAAATTACAATTCATGAAATTGCTATCCACAACAGGAGAAATACCCGTTTGGGATTGTTCAAATGAATATGAATCACTATGTTCATTAATTGAGCTCTGATACAGGATAGGTGACGGCAAAACAGAAATCCTGCCATCCACGGCATTACAATTACCAGACTGGAGAGTGGGCTGACAGACGCTTGGCAGAAATCCTGGTAAAAGTACCATGAGCAATGTGAATCAGATAAATTCCCCAAAAACTATAAATATTCAGTGTATCAACATGCCACCACCTGAGTTTGTAACTAAGCATGATGAAACCAACTTAGATTGAGGAATGATGCCACTTTCTGATTCCTTAACTTCACAAGAACCAAAAGAAGACGTTCAATACCTTTCCCCAGCAAAACCCCTGCACAAAGCAGCAAATTGAGCTAAATTCCAATGAGAATGTCAATGACGGGCATTTTAGCAGTGCCATTGAAATGAATATTTAGAATTATCTTCCCACACTGACCCTCAAAAGTTCACCTTCAAATGCCACATACCATGCTTACTGGGCAATGGTTGGTCACAAAGCCAAACAAGTAATAGACGAATTATGGTTGTATTGTGACAAACATAATCTTATAAAAGTAAAATCAATTTCAAAAGGAATAACTGAGTTAAAAGGGTGCGTGGTGCATTTTGGTGTGTTACACGCTAGATGATTACTCAGCAAAGAAGCTCTGTTTCTCTCCTTCGTCCTCTTCCATAAATATGAATCAAGTGTTAAGGAAGAAATAACCCCCAGTCCTTGATCAATATGGACCCAGTTCGAGACATTTAGATAGTTTACCCTTCATACTCTTTGTAAAAGTTTGATCCAGACTTCACTAATCCTAAAACCTGTTACCATCTCTGCCATAAAGAGTTTCCTTGAACAAACCGGACTGTAAGAGCACATAATCCATACCTGTCTATCAACAGGCTGTCAATTGCCAAGGTTAGAATTTTTAACAATAATATAAGAATACCTTTTTATTCCCTTTTCACAATTCTTTCAAGGAATCATGTACTCTTTCGGTAACCTAAGGTTAAAGACCAAAATTATTATAGATAATGGCTTTTAAGTTTAAAATTACAACTGCACATTTCACAAGCAAGATCCCAAGTAAAATTTGAACAAAATATTTCAGATATAATTGGAAAAATATGCCATGCTATAGAAAATATTCCAAGACTAATTACAATGCTGAGCTAAAAGGACTAAAGAAGTACCAGCAAGCAGGGATAAAGCTGAGGACATTATACCTATCAATCCAACCGGGGGAAGTCCTATGAAAATGGTCAAATACAGGCAACAAATCCTTCTGTTTGATCTCAATCTCATGAACAGGGACTTTTTCTATTTCAATCTCTCCACCGGCATGATCTTCAGTGTCAATTTCTTCAGTAGTCCTAAAGTGACTCAACTCATGGAAGTACATCTAAAAAATAACCATAGATAAAGTTTAAGCATGATAAGCAAAAGCATCCTTCAGTCGCTTGATTTCATCCTCAAATTCCTGTCTTTCTGTTCCAGTTAGTGGAGTGATGTTCTCTTGACTCTCCACAGAATGGCTGTGAAATGGCTTGCGTCGCTGAATGTTCATCAGAAGGCTTTTCTGCCCTCTTATAAAATCGACATTGGCAAATTCCCACTGGTCAGGATGGATCTTCCTGAATCCCTGTTCAAGAATAAACGCAAATCAGTCGTTTACGCCAACACAATTTCAGCAGATCCATGTAAAAGTTTTGACCCAAAACAGATGGTAGGGTACAGAGATACGAGATTTCTAGCATCCGTGTCGACAGTCAGGACCAGGAATTAAGATAAACTGGCAAAGAAAAGCAATCTCGAATTAGGCAGATTCTTTTCATGCTAGCATTCTCTTCCACTAGCATCCTAAAATGTATTTACTCTGACTGAAGGGAATCAACTGGAATTCTCAGAACTCCAAATATCAAGTGGGTTACAGCCACGGAATTGAGTTGGTAGCAGCAATAAAGGCTCTATGACGAGAACTTTTAATGAACAACAAGGAGATAAAGCATAGATTGAATATCCTGGTTTGTATTCATCCAAATGAGAAAGGACCGACAATTAGGAAGCAAATTTAAAACTCTTTCCCAAACTAAACAGGGTGCCAGAGATGCCTGACAAATCGTGAATGAAAAATTCTAAATTGCAAGGTAAAATCAAATGGTGACCAAAAACTGAAGTGGCGAAACTCAAGCTAACTTGCATAAGTATTAAGCTGCCTGACAAAACTGGAGAAGTTACTGTGCTTGAAGTAGTTTGGAAGCAAATATTGAGTGAACTCAGTTGGCTTCCATACAACAAAACTGCATCCGCTATGGCTCCATGATACCATGGAGTTGGTCAAGGGATTATCCACGATCTCATACGTTTTGGACAAAAATGGTGCCGGCCCATCCGAACCATTACCCTGTATGGTACCCATTACTCTCTATCTTTTCTTGCACCCAATGCTTTGATGTATAACAAGAACTAAATTTTTCGCCAAAGGAAGATACAAAACTTGACTACCAGAAGAAGAAGATTTCTATTAACTCTCTGTCTGGAACGCGAAACTCAAAGCATCCAAATCAAAAAACACAAAAAATGAAAATGGGTGTGATGGACTAGGATATGACTAAGCTGAAGAAACCAAGGTGAAATGTAATCTTGAAAATGGAGCAGATGATGAGGCTAATAAATTATTTTCAACAGAAGAATGAATTTTCCTGCATGTATGTCGAATTGTTGGTGTCCCATTGTTCTAAAGTAGGTGATCTGTTATGGACTCATGTCCGTGCTTATGTTTATATACACACATACAGAAAGAGAGAGCAATCCACAGTCTGGTCAGCTTAGACGGTGCTAAGCAGTATAGATTCTGCCATTTGAATCAGTCAAATCATATATGTAAGATTCAATTCCTCTTGGTCTTATGGGGAAATATTCGCTTTTGAATGGAGTCATTGCCTATTCAAAGTGTCAAACGTACACGTTCAATAAGGTTGGGCATGACCGGTCAACCAAAGTCCCTTTTTTTTTTTTTTTTGTATTTTTCTTTTAGTAATAACTCGAGAGTGAGAAGTCCAAGCACCACTTCAAAAGCCTCTCTGATCCCCATGTATCAAAGTCTGAGTTGGTCTATTTAGCAAGGATACTTTTATTCATCAAAATTCAATTCTAGATATCACCTTTAATAGAAAGTAATCGTTCGTGGATATTCCGGTTCAAATGTTCCCTTTGGCCAAATTGTTGAGATAGAGTTAGAGCTAAAGGAAATGAAAATTAGGAGCCACCTCAGGTTCAAAGGGTGTTCGTACGGAATACGAGGATGGATTTTGCATGATTAAGTAATGAGATGGCTTGTTGAGAGTTAACTAAAATAAAATAAAATAAAAAATAAAAAAATTAATAAACGATTTTGTTTCAGCTCACATGTACGATTATTGATAAATTTTTTTTAGTGTTAAAAATTGAGAAAAAAAAACGTGTGCCTTGTAATAATGTAAGTGCAATTGCCTATGGGTGCTTGTGGATGATGTTTCCATTATAAATCATATGAGCCGTAGCCTGTTTTTATGTTTTGGGGCTTATGCAATTCTGATGGACATGAAGCCCAAGGCAGGGCTTTTACTCTTGTGCAAACAATTGTGTTCTGTTCAATATCCAACGGGCCTTTCTGTTGTTTTACATGAAGGACCCTTCTGCAGTCACTCTTATTAAAGTCCATTTCTCCATCTTTTTATCAATTTTGTGGGCTTACACCCAATTAAGAACCAAAAAAAAATTCGACATTGTAATATGTCCGACGCCAGCATGCCACGTGGCTCATCTTGGAGATCTGTATGCACACATGGATGGCCACATGTCATTTACTATTGACATCATCTGTCCATGCATGCATAGACTCGCACGGGATACTTAGCATAATATTGTCTCAGCCGTTAAGATCACGAAGCTTTACATTTTTTTTTTTTTTTGATAGAACAAAATTTTAAAATGTATATTTGATAAAAATTTAAATTTAAAGTTTTTTTATATTATAATGAGCAAATTTTTTTATGGTAACAGGCTGAGTTCAACGGTATGAAAGAATGTAGCGGCAAGCTGGCGAACTGGCAAAGCCAGGAGGCCAATACGGAACCTAACCTGACCCCGACTTTACCGAAAAAGTGTACTTGAGAATTGGGACTTTTGCTGAGTTTCTGGAGGTGTGAAATAATTCTTTATTTATACCTGCGATGTTTGCCTGGCTTGCTAGCTTTGCCAACAATCCCCCGCTTGATCGGTGGCATTGACTCCGCCAAAGCTTTTGGTGGCAGGTGGGACAAATCTGTGGTATTTAATAATATCTGCAACAAAAAACATGATGTTAGCACGATTTTCTTTTTCTCCATGGAGAATGAATTGAAGGGGAAGAGCATGACAAAATGAGAGTTAGAACAATCATTAGCCAAACCCCCTCTCAATGCTGACAAAATCTAGAGTCATAATTTTGTCATTAGAACACATATTTATAAGAATTAATATTCTAATATAATTTTAATTTACAAAAAATATTTTTAAATACCATGAAATGAACATTTTTTCAAAGGTAGTGACTACTTTTTGTAACAAAAATTTAATTTTATTATTAAAATTATGAAAGTATTTTAAATATGTTAAATAAATATAAACTAATCATAAATTTATTATAAATATTAATTATAATTGATCGATTATTATTAAAAAAAAAAAAAGACGTATCCTAATAAAACACTACAAAAATTTAATAAAACGATAATAAAGGAGGAAAGAAATAGAGAATGGTCGATGTGGATAGTTCCCCGAGTTCTTTGATTGGACGCAGCTCTATAAGAACTGCCTCCCATTGGCTCGCAGGTACATACGGGAAATTTAGAGAGAGAAGCTCTTTTGGCAGAGAAAGAGAAAGATGGGAGGCATTTGTTGTGAACAGGAATCTTGGGTTTCTTCTAGAAATCAGATCCAAGATAATGAAATTGATCAAACCCATTCTCAAACAGACGCGGACGAGGTTTTCTGTCCAGAAACTGAGGATATCTGGCAACAAGTCTGCCAAACCAAGACCAATGCTACGTCCAACACTGCCTTGAAAGACAGCAGTAAGAACAACAGGACTAGTAGTCTTGCAAGAAGTAGGAAAAAGAAGAGACAAGTGCTGCTCTGGTAGAAGGATATGTAGAAGTGACAAGTGAAAGTAACGGTGAGGATGATTTGAAGAGAACAAAGAGCTTGACTGATGAACATCTTGACGAGCTAAAAGGGTGCGTGGATCTTGGGTTTGGGTTCAGCTATGATGAGATTCCTGAGCTATGCAACACCTTGCCAGCACTTGAGCTGTGTTACTCCATGAGCCAGAAGTTTCTCGATGAGAACCACCATAAGTCTCCTGAGAGGACCTCTCCTGCTGCTCTGCCTGAGGCTTCTTCCGGTCCTGTTGCTAATTGGAAGATCTCTAGTCCTGATGCGATGCCATCCTGTGCTGAGTTGGTTAATTTTGGCTTTTTTTTTTCAAGTTTGGTTCATGGTTTATATTTCTATATAAGATTGTGGATTTATCACTTTTAACTTGGTTGGATCTTCTGCAAATTAACCAAATTATCCATACATTAGAAAACCATCCAAAATTAGATCCAAAGACTGCTTTTACCAGGGGTCACCTGATTCATTCATAGCCCGTAGGGCAATAGATTACAATTTAGACTGGAAAGATACAAGAGAAGTGAGAAGTTAAAAGGAAATGGTGAATTTTTCTGCTTTAGTGCTTGCCATCTTGGTATTCTGTGAATTTTTGTTTCTTTAACCAGTTGGGATTCTCGGGATTTTTTTGTGGGTGAAGCAATGTATTGAATTTTGATCGAAGATGAGTCTACAAAGTCAACTTGTTTGCATATTTTGTAGGCTCCATTTCAAGATTACTTTTCTGAATTTTCATCCTTTAAACACATTCAGAACTCTTGCATCTTGTCAATACTAAGAATTATCTTCCATGATGTTTTTTTGGGTAAAGCAAATGGCATGCAATCATTGGTATTGGTGCTGATATTAGTTTGATCATCGTGATCATTTTTTTTTTGTCTACTTTGATAAGAGATATGTCAATCACTTGATCGTAACTTGTTGGTTCCTTTGTGTTATATCCAGGTGACCATCCAGAAGATGTTAAGGCAAGGCTCAAATTTTGGGCACAGGCTGTGGCATGCACTGTTAGATTATGCAGCTGAATGAAACTTAGTATTCAAAGCACTCACCAATGAGGAAAATTGATGAAGTTTTTCTTGTTGATGGCAAGCCAAGAACCTGGACTTCATGCCATGCTTGTGCCCACTAATCCTTTCATTAACGTTTATGTGTAGGATTTCAAAATCCTACCATCTTTAAAATGGGAATGAACATGCCAGAACCTATTGGATGATGGGTTAAAAGAAGGGAAATTTATCAGGTTTGAGAATAACCAGATACCAATACTGGCTTGACTTCATTGTGGATAGCCTATAATTATATATTGCTATATACACTCATATTGCTATAATTATTTGTATTTAAAACCGTGAAAATAAATTGTTCTCTGGAATAAAGTTATTCCAAGTATTGCTAATTCTTGTCTGACATGCTCATAAGTAGACTGAGCTGTGGATTTTTATGCAGTGGTTAGAGCGTTCATTAGAGTGATTCACCAGCTACTTTGAGACCTCTGCATTTGCTGAGGCAACTAAACTAACTTGGCTGAGTGAATTACTGTCATTTCTGCTGTCATTGATCCATGAATGAAAGTTGTGGTGCACTTATTCTAACAATGTTCACTTGCTAATAACTGACTGGTGTTTATCCATCCTATGGATTGACGAGCCACACAATTTACCAGTATGGCAGGGGAGGTGGGGGAGAAAAAGGTTAAAAAGCAGTGAAGCTGAAGCACCGCACATATGTGCTTGTGTCTGTGGCCAAGTGAATTGGCTTGTTCTTGTTTATCTCTATTTATGGAATCGGCTCATGGAAGGCTCAGTTCATTAGTCATTAGTCTTTCGTGGAATGCTGGGAACACAAGAAGCATGTATGCGGATGTGGTCGATTGACTAACATATTCAAGTTTTGAAATTTATAGCAACTGATAAGGACTAAGGCCAAAGGCCAATGAGAATGCTAATGACATTTTTTGTGTTTTGCACGTGCTCAGTCTTGATCGGTTTCAATCCAGCACTCATCAGCAACTATTAATAAGATAAATACGGCCAAATGTCTTTGCAGATTGGTCGTTCATACAATAGCATTGTTATGAGGCTTTGGGGTATATTTAAATCAAGTTACGAGGACATTGTTTTCTGATTCATCAGATTTATATTTATAACAACCCCACTATAAGTTGATTCTCCTCCATAGAGAATTTCAAATCTTGGACCTTAAAGAAGATCATTCTTGTATCAACGTGTTCATTCAACGTGCTCTTCACCTTTGCCCCCAGTTATGGCCACTTTGAATGCTAATGCAACCAATTCTTAGGTTGGCTCCACTTTCATGCGCTGGTGGATCTGAACCCCACCTGTAGAGTTGGAATCAATGGCAAGATGCCATGGATGTAAATGGTTCCACGGGAAAAATTAGAGATTCTAGTCTTACAACTTGGAACAAAGGGGGCAGTTGCCCATTGGACTATTAATTTTAAATTGAACCGGAAACAGCTTCCTTACAATCTTCCAATTCAAAAGCTGTCTCTTTATCTTCAGGAAAGCTAGGAGCTTTTGGGATCAGTCCAAGGACTTTGAACATGAGTTGGTCAACATCCGAATCATTGTTAGGAGTCGTCAACAACTTCTCACCGGTGAAGATTGAATTTGCACCAGCAAGAAAGCACAGAGCCTGCTCAGCCATTGAGAGAAAAACTCTGCCAGCTGACAATCTCACCATTGCTTTGGGCATGACTATACGGGCAGTGCCAATCATTCGAACCATTTCCCATATTTCTACAGGCTGAACAATGAGGAAGAGATATGACTTGTCTAATTTTTATAGTAGTACTACTTAAAAGCAATCTCTGTGTATATATATTATAAGGGCAGAAATCTCATGTCAAAAATTTGTGGTACGTGCAGTTGCAAAGGAAACAACAATCAATGCAAAGTCGACTATTCTCACTCCCCCTAATACAGTTATCAATAATGGATGAACAACAGCAATAAGTACTATTTATTAAACAATTATCAATTGTTAGGAAATCAAATAGGAGATAACAAATATGCAGAAATCTAGATTGTAAAAGCCAGAGTGTACTGGCACTCCTCTGTTAAATATAGTTCATATACCTTCTGCTTTTCTAGTGGGGTGCCTTAACAAGTGCATTTATTGGAACACTCTCTGGGTGAGTAGGAAGTGTTGCCAAATTATGTAGCAGACCAACCCTGTCTTCCTCTGCTTCTCCAAGCCCTATTATGCCTCCTATTAAGAGAAAAATGGATGGTTAACCCCACAATTATTTACCTTGCTGAAAAAGTTCCCTTGCCAATTTTGAAGGAGAATGCATAGTCCTAAATAGAAGCATTCTGCCTCAAGTTATAAATAAATTGTAACCTTTTCCACTGACAACCAACCAAAATTGTACTGAAGCCTCCTCTGCATTCTACAATTCCCATTATGACCGAGAGTCTTAACCATGGCTCTATGGTCAACAAAACTACATGCAAATAAAATTTATCCCCAAGATTTATTAAATCACCTGAGCAGATGCTGATCCCTGCTTCACGGACATATTCAAGGGTTCCCAGACGTTCATCATATGTTCTTGTAGTGATAACACTAGGGTAATATTCTCTTGAGGTGTCAAGATTATGGTTATAAGCTGTAAGGCCAGCCTTCTTGAGTTCTAAGGCCTGCTGCTTCTCTAGCATGCCCAAGGTGCAGCAAACCTCCATCCCCATATCCCTGCAATGCAGCCGACATTTGTATGAGAGGCATGCACAAGAACACACAAAAAACACACCAAACATAATAGAAAGGAAAAATTGGCGGGGTATATTTTAGCAAGTGGTCACTATCATATGTTAATCCTATGTCACAAACTCAAGAGTCTCACGACAATGACATTAGGCTGAAAACTTGATGGGAAAGAAAAATGATAGAATAAAGAAGTATTGCTCACTATTGAGTCACACAACAGAGACTACTGGAATTTCTAGAGGATAATCTGAAACATAACAGGCAAAACTAATTTCTTTTACTTGAGACATTGCCTTTTGTGCACGATATATTCCCTAAACAATTATTTATGCTACCTTATTTCTTTTACATAATCAAGGATCAGGTTAAAGTTGGTCTTCCTTCCAATTGTGTCTCTCCATGCAGCACCCATGCAAAATCGTGTGCTACCAGCCTCCTTTGCCTGCCAATGAATGTACATATTTTTTAATTGTATGACAAGCAAAGTGCACAAATGATGAAAAAGCCCACCACAATTTCAAACAATTCCTATCCATTATAACATGAGAGTATGTTAGATTCACATGTAAGCTGATCATCCGGCAGGAAAATTCAACCGATTAAGAAACAGCAGATAAATAAAACTCACATGGTCTTGGTAACTTTTTAGAACAAATGTATCAAAAAAGATTCATTACAAAAAAATTTCTTTCAAGCAATGTAGGTTGAAGACAAACTAGTGAAGTGCCACCCTGAGAAAATTTTGAGCATAACATGCAAATTTTTTCCTCACAAGAACCATATATTGTGCACAAATTTATTCAGAGAAAATGCGAGAGAGCTCTTTATATTTTGAAGATTTTTTGCTTCACCATGGGAGGACAGAATTACAAATACAAGAGGTAATAGTTTTCACCAGACCAAAAAAATCAAATTTGTTGGTAAGGCACAAAAATCTAGCGCAAATGCCATTAGGTTAGTTACACTATCTTAGAGACTGCAACTGGGATAAGAATTCTGACAAAAAATTCAGAGAACATATCATCGTTCAAAACAAAACATAACTCTAAATCCCAGACATCCAGGCAAAAGAGTGGGAAAAAGGACAGACCTTTCTTGCAGCCTGCATGACAGCCTCTTTGGTCATAAGCCTTTGGGACTTGAGTCCTGTGTTGTATCGGGATGACTGAGGACAATACGAACAATCCTCACTACACCCACCAGTCTTGATAGATAAAAGAGTACATTGCTGCACTTCTCTGAAGTTATGTGCACGTCTGTGAACTTGAGCCTATTTGAAAGATGAAAACGAAAAAAAGCAACCAAAAAATGAAGCACAATTAACCCCACAACCAAATTCACACGAAAAGAGATGAAAGACAAACAGAAACACAGAGAGAGAGAAACAGACTCCATGGAAAAGGAGATCAAGGACAGGGGATTCATAGACGTCCTTGATCTCTTGACGGGTCCAGTCGTTTCGTGGGCCTTCTCTGATTGATCTCTCTGCTTGAATTGCGGCAGCTGAAGATGAATATTGGCATGAATAAAGCAATGAAATGCAGGGTCCCAATCGTCTGGCATTGGGCTTAAAGATTGATCTGGTCCAAATCATTGCCAGACTTTTCTTCCTGAAATCAAATTGGGTTTCTTTTTCTTCGTTAAAACCTAGGCGAGAAGACAACCTCAAGAAACCAAACACCGTCGCTTTGGTCTTTCTGAAGAAAGAAGAAGCAGAAGAGGCTGTGTGAGCAAATAGCGTCCGTCACCTAACCGCTCGTGCGTTCTGTACTCTTTGTCAAACGACAAGTCGTCTAACGAAGTAACGGGATGCGACGGCTTCCCGACATGTCGGTTGAATGGACGAGATTTCCCCAACTACCGACGAGTCAGCTTCTAAGACTCAAAACGGCGTAACACATAAGCACGAGCCCACAAAGACAGAAAGAGAGGGAGAGAGAAATGAGTGGGAGAGGGAGCAACATAAACTCGGTGTTCTACGCGGAGGCGTACCATCCGATACAAGCCGGAAGCATCGACGGCGCCGATACTCTTCCTCACGACAACGCCGTCTACCGTGCCGTTCTCTGTTCTTCCCTCTGTCCGTTCCTCCTATTTTCTTTTTTTGTTTTTTGTTTTAACTTTCTTTTATTACATTTTATAATAATATTTTTCGAACTTCACAATTTCCAATTTTCGGCAGCGACCCCAAACAGCTCGGCGATCCATACTGCATCGTTTTTGTCTCCCGCCTCTCTCATCTCACCACCGAAGAAACGCTTCGCAGGGTAATATCTTCAGAATTACTTGTTTGTTTCTTGCGAATAATTGGTTGCTGCATACACTTAATGCTAATGTGTTACTGTTGATATTATTGTTAGGCTGTGAGCGAGTACGGTCATGTGAAGAACTTGCGTTCGGTCAGGGACATTGGTAATTCTCTCTTCTTCCTTTTAACTTTTAATGCTTTGAGCTCACTCAACGCATGTCAAGTAGAAGGATAAATGGCTGTCATTATGTATAATGTTAGCAAGTTCTTGAAATCTAATAGAAATCATAATTTATGTGTTCTCTTTTACAAGTGAAATCGGCCAATCCTCATAATTCAGTAGGGATGTTAATGATTCTCAGATCTGCAGTGTGCACTAGCGAGCCTCCTTCTAACTGATTGATTCAGTAATATCAACCGCTGAAGATGAGATAGATAACTCATCATGATTTTCTCTTCCATCCTTTATGTGCATTTCCTCTGGGTATAGAACTGGCTTTCGTGGCAATTGCAGGCTTTCCAAGTCTCCCTCAAGCATTTCTACCACTTTATTCATAGGTGGACGATCATTAGGGTTCATTTGTATACACCATAACCCCACTATTATCATCCTGTCAGCAATCTTACTTTCCTCCCCTGTGACATCTTCATTTGTTATATCCTTTCCATTAAGTAATTGGTCGTAAACCCAGAAGGGAAAGTAGATTTGGCTGGAGTTTTTGGCGGTTGCATCCAAATTCCTCCTCTTACCTGTCAAAGTTAATCTCAACTTGTAGTTAATCAACAATCAAGAGAAGTCATACTAGTTAAGTTTTATTTGAATATTTCAGTAGTATGTGTTTTCATAAATAATATTATTTGTATTAATTAATTGTGTGACAGTTTGATTACTAATGTTGAGATTAAAATTGATTCTAATATTTCAGATTTAATACTAGTGATGTTAGAATTATTGCTACTCATTGAGTAACAATAATAACAGAAAAGTTATGGCAAATTATTCACTAACATTACCTGCCATCTCCAGTAACAGCATTCCAAAGCTATAGACATCAGCTTTATGGGAGACCCTCCCAATGTTTTTGTAGAAGAGTTCAGGTGCCATGTATCCTAAGGTCCCTCTGGCCACAGTGAGGGACACAATGCTATCATTTCTTGGATACAATTTAGCAAGCCCAAAATCAGAAACCTTTGGCAGGAAATTCGCATCAAGCAGTATGTTATGAGGCTTGATATCAAAATGCAGGATTTGCATATCACAGCCACGATGAAGATATTCAATGCCACGAGCCACGCCTAGGGAAATTTTATACAGCATTGCCCAGCTTAAACTGACAGTCTCCTTTCCAGGAAATATGTAGCCGTTGAGGGATCCATTAGGCATAAACTCATACACAAGAGCGCGCTTCGATCCCTCGACACAAAAACCAATCAGTTGAACCACATTAGTATGATGAATCCTTCCAATTGTGGCAACTTCACTGATGAAATCCTCTCCATTTCCCTTAGACTGGCCCAACAATTTTATCGCAGCAAGGCGCCCACTTCGGAGTTTTCCTTTGAATACTGAACCGAAGCCTCCTTCCCCCAACTTATCCTTGAAATTTCCTGTCATCTTCTTAATATTTGAGTAAGAATATCTGACTGGCATAAAGTTATTCTGACTTTGTAGAAACTCTTCTATAAAATCGTCTGCTGATAGATGTCTCCTACGCCACTTGTAGATTAAAAACGCAATCACACATGGAGTCCCACACACAGTTTTTGTTGCTTGAAGTAATGCTGCATAAAATATAATTTTATTGAAACATTATAGAAAGATAAAATCAGTTGATTACAATATATATTTTTATTAATGGTAAATATAATTTTACATTAATTAACAAATTAATTTTATAAAAATTTTTATTTTTTAAGAAATTTATGAAATAAAAAAAATATTTAAATTTATAAAATTTTCTCATTATATTATTTAAAAAATTATTAAATTATTACACTTTTCTTTTTGTTTTACAAAATTTTTCTTCTTATTTCACAAAAAGATTATTTTGAGTCAAATTTATATTTTTAAGTATGTCTAATTATAATAAAATAACTATATTGTTACATATAACTTATAATATGATATTAAATATTTATTTTTTAGATGAAAGTTATATTAATCTACCCAAATTTATATATTTTGTTTTACCATAAGATTTATGCATGCCTATAACTGAGAGTCACATGCAATTGGATTTTCCTTTTGTTACCTTTTATTTCTCTTTTATTTTTTTCTCACAAAAAAAGTAATAAGAAAATTTATTATAGTAAAAAATCATTTGAATTATTTTATATCTCTTTAAAATGCAAACAAATACAAGTCAAAGTAAAAAAGGGAAAAATAATTTCAATTTTGTGTAATACAAATTATTCAATAGTTATAATAGATGTTAGTATATTATTCATTTACTTTTATTTTTTAGAGACATTATTCCTATATTATTTTAACATTTAAAGGATTAAAAAATTTTAAGAAAATAATAATTATCATACAAATTAAACGCAACCACCTTTCTCAAATTAAAATATATTTGATATCTGAATGTAGAGATTTTGAACATATAATAAAATTTTTTACATTTAATAATAATATTATTATTATTATTATATACAGTGAGAAAAGTAAAATTCTTACCAAGAAGCATGATCACAGAGCTTGAGATGACTGAAGAAAATAAATAATAATTATTAGTATTGATTTGACTATGTAACAATAACATACAAAATGAATAATGATGGGTTAATTACCTAACTTTAATGTTTAAAGTAATTTTCATGTCACCATCCTTTCAATTTCAATGTCACTATTTTCCTAATTTGCTCTAAAAGTGCATCATTGTCAAAAAAAAAAAATTATTGAATTTGAAGTTATCATTATTTTTAGGCTCCCATTCTTAGATTATAATATATAAAAAAACATATTATTATTACATTAAGTATAATAGAGGAGAGAGGAAAAGACTTACAGAAAAATAAATAACTGTTGTAATAACTGGAAGTATAAGATTCCCCTTAAAGAAAAGAACATATTAAATTAGTGTGAATCGTATTAATTAGGTAAAAATAATTAATTAGAAACTTTAATTTTTAAAATTAAGAGTTGACTAACAAAGTAAGTCATAATAATTTCTAATTTCTATTAAATCAACCTCGCAATTTGCATGTATTGTAATTAAGAGTACATATAATTTAGTTTTAGCAAATTTAAAAATAAAATTATTTTAGTATATGAAAATTTTCACATTATATTATTTAAAAAATAATCATATTTATATAAAGTTACTTTTAGTTTCACAAAAAAATTATTCTAAAACTAACCTATATTTTCTAATCACCTTTAATCATATTAAAGTAAATAAATTGTTATACAAAACTCTCAAAATAGCATTAAGTGTTTATATTGTGTACGACAGTGAGGTTAATGTATCTAAATTTTTAACTTCTACGTTACCACAAGTTTTAGGCATACCTATAGTAGATACATGTGTTTGCATTTTCTTTGAGTTATCTTTTATCTTTTTTCTCCCAAAAAAAAAGAGTATTAAGAAAATTTGTTATTATTGAAAAACATCTAAATTGTTTTGTATTTATTGGAATGCAAAAAAAAAAAAAAAAAGAGTCAAAGAAAAAGAGTCAAAAATAATTTCAATTTTGTGTGATACATTTTATCCAACAGATATAATGGACTCATTTATTTTTATTTTTTAGAATAATCATTTATTTATTACTTCTAACATTTAAAGAATTAAAAAAAAACTCTTAAGAAAATACAACAAAATTCTCTACATTTATCATTATTTATTGAGAAAAAAAAGTAAAATTCTTACTATAAATCGTAATGGTTAAGATCCCTGAAAAAAACACATGATCATTGTTAGTATTAATTTGACTATGTAATAATAACATATCAAAAACTAAAAATAAAAAATGATGAGTTAATTATCTAAGTTCAATATTTGGAGTTATTTCTATTCTATGTCACTGTCTTGTCAATTTCAATGTTGCCATTTTTCTTAATTTACTCTAAAAGTACATCACGGTCAAAAAAAAGAATTATTGAATTTGAAGTTATTATTATTTGCAAACTCCAATTCATAGGTTCTAATATAGAAAAAAGCATACTATTATCACGTTAGCTATGATAGAGAGGGGGAAGAGAGAGCGAGACTTAAGTAAATTAACATATCATAGATTATAATTATTTGCGTGAGAAAAGCAAAATTCTTACAGCTAAGCTTTTCCAGTTTACTCGAGATGGATGCAGAAAGCGAGCCATAGCCCATTGCCCATGTTAGAGTGATGGAGAGATAGAGAGACTTAATTAAATGCAGTTAACATTCTAAAATTAAGAAATTATTTTATACTGAATGATCGTCATAATATTTCATGGATTATTATTATTTGTATGAGAAAAGCAGAATTCTTACCACTAAGCTCGTCCAATTCTTCAAGGATGGCTGCAGAAAACGAGTGAGCAACTATTGTTAGGTTTAATTCGAAAGTGTAGCAATACCATACAAAAAAATTGATGGATTAATTCTCTACCATCATTTCCTCATTAATTTCAATGTGCACGTGTGTGCGCCAATAATGATCCTTGTTGAGAGAAGTTTTAATAACAAAAACACAGGCAGAGGGGAGAGAAAGAGAGAGATAGCCTTACCCCTTAATAAATCAAAAACTCGGCTTCCTTTAAAAAAAGAAAATACTAAAATTAGTATAAAAGTGAATCATATCAATTAAATAAAAATAATCGATTAAAAATTTAAATTCTTAAAATTAAAAGTTCATTGGCAAAATAAGTTATAATAATCTCCAATTTTAACAAATCAACCTCATAATCAGCATGCATTCATGGGTTCTAATACAGAAAAAACATATTTTTACAACATTACCTATATTAGAGTGGTCGAGAGACAGAGAGAGTAACGATCCTCATAACATATCCTAGATTATCATTATTTGCACGAGAAGAGCATAATTCTTACCACCACTAAGCCTGTCCAATCCGTTCCGGAGGGCTGCAGAAAATGAGCGAGCAGCCGTTGTTAGGGTTAATTCGACGGTGTAGCAATACCATACAAAAAATATTGATAGATTAATTCTCTACCACCATTTCTCAATTTCAAAAAATATTGACTTACCACACACACGCAAAAAAAGAGAGAGACAGGGGAAGAGAGAGAGAGCGAGAGAGAGCGAGAGAGAAACTTACCACGTAATAATAGTCGGTAAGCTCGGCTTCCTTTAAACAAAATAAAGAGCAAATCATGTTAATTAGGCAGAAACAATTGATTAGAAGTTTAAACTTTTAAAATTAAAATATTATTAGAAAAGGGAGTAATAATAATCTCTAATTTCTATCAAATTCAACTTGCGAATTTATTAGCTACCTAGGTAACAGTGGGAAACGTTGTCGGATGATTCGTAGCAACCATATCTGCATTGGACGTCACACCATTTAAGCTCAAACCCGTGCGCCAGTTGCCTGTGGATTTCCATAAAAGATTTATTTGTGAGGGGCTGCGACGACAAGGACATCATCTCTATGGTGCACTGGTCAATCAATTCCCCTACAGTGACGTCCCGATTGATGATCGCATAACGATAAGAGGACTCATCGGCGGACTTTGCCTCCGACGACCCATTTCTCCAGCAAGCACTTCCGTCTATGTAGAGAGGAGAATTCACTGCATTTTCGCATTTGACGAAAACAACAGTGTCAGAATCCACCAGCACATACGGATAGTTCAAATCATAGTATAAAGGAGCACGAGGAACGGAGGAACAATCATGATTGTCAACACCAGCATCCACCACTCGGATTGTGCTGCTGTTGTAGTCAATTTCCTGGACGTAGAACTTCCCAATTGCTGAGTATTTCAAGTACAACGCTGCCGTCGAGTTGTTCTCACAATAAAGATTGTATCTTTTGTCTCCACAACTGCTTGGATCGGTATTCAGACGAAAGGGGGGACTGATGTTAATAGTACCGCACGAAGAAGTGGGGCAGTTATTGTGATTCTTAGTCTTCCTAGCATTGCAGCTTTGGAACACCAGCAGTAGGAAAAGCAACGCAGTGTAACCGGAAAACGGGAGCCTCCCTTCTTTCAACATTTATTTCTGGCTCTTTAATCTGGCGAGATGGGCAAGACACAAAAACAGAGGGAGCCGGAGGATAAAATCCCTGCTTAAGCATATGGGTGCATCTTAAATATTAGAGCTAAGTCAACTTCATGTTGTTCTTAGCCGTAGACTCGTGTTATAATGTTACCCTCATTATATATTAATAGTTAAATTATGACAGTGCAGTACTTGAATTTTATTAACGAGTACGATGGTGTATTCTTTTATCATTGTTAGGATATGCATATATAATCTGTAAATTTGATATCTGACTGTATATGAGAAGTTAGAAACACGTTTAGTTTAGCAATGGGATTAAATCCTTTTTTCTTTTTCACCCAATTTGAGGGGCTAAAACGGTAACAGAGTCCCTAGACTTTAATTTAATTCAAATGTATCGATTGAGAGAATAAAGAAAGTTGGACAACCGTGGTTTCTCGGGAGCAGAATTTTTTGTCAACAAACATCAGTCAGGAGGAAAGCAACAACACGGCATATATCTTTCTTTAGCCAATGAAATTTCCATAAGCGACATTTTTCATCATCACTCTTTTCCCTGGACATGCATTTCCATAATCGTGTCCAAAGAGCCCAAGTCTAAGTGTACGATCACATAGACATTTCCCCACCGACATGCATTTTCGTGGTAATTTCAGGGTTGGCTCGGAAAACAGAATTAATTTCTTCAAAGGTCAGCCGAAAGGAAAGCAACGACATTACATATCTTTATTTAGCCAATAAGATTTCCACAACCAAGATTTTTCACAATCACTTGGACTTTTCCCCCCACATGCATTTTGAAAAGCATGCCTAACCTAAGTGCACGATTACTAGTGGGAAAATTGAAAATTTTCTCCCTATATATTAAAATAACTAAAATTTTAAACATTAAATTAAAAGTTTTAAATTTAAAATTGGAATAATAAAATTAAAAATTTAGTCATTTTTTAATTTTTTTTTTTACTTTATTATGAACTTTTTTTTATAAACTTTTTATAACTGAAATCCACCTACAAGACATAATATTGCATGTTAGTGAAGAAAATTTGATAAAAGTGTCCAAACCTTAATGTTACCAATCAGCAAAGAGTAAAGTAGTCCATGCAAAAATCGGAAGCATCTAAATGCATGGTGTCAAAAGCCAATAAACAAGGGTTTGTACGTCATTTTGATTCAAATGTAAGCGGAAATTCCCAAAGATTGTATATATTGAAATGTTCAAACCTTACACACCAAATCAATCTTCCACAAGGATTGAGATTGATTGGATATGTCCCATCCTCTTGTCCATACCAATGGTCTCAGTGGACCGCGAGAAACAATTTCAAATTCTTCGTTCAGAAGTTTTACAAAGTTCGTTAACAACAATATGGAACCTAACATTGGAGTTTCAAGCATAGTTTGGCTTGGCTTGATCTATCGTGGTGCATAGATGTGAACCACCAAGATCTTTATCCTTAATTAATCCATCCCAGTTTAATCAGTAAAAAAGAGACTAATCTAAGCAAGAATTTAAGTAAGAATAGACTAGTCTAAGCCCAAAAAAAAAAAAATAGACTAGTCCACAGAGTGCCAAAAACCAATAGGCAAGAGTTTGCACGTTAATTTGATTTAAATGTAGGTGAAATTTTCCAAAAAAAAAGAAAAATTGTACAGATTGAAAATGTTAAACCTTACACACCAGGTCAATTTTCCCCCAGGGTTGTGATTGATTGTATATTTCCCGTCACATGGTCCAAACAATAGTCTCAGTGGACCATGAGAAACTATTTCAAATTATTCCTTTGGAATCTTTACAAAGTTTGTGAAAAAATGGTATGGAACCCAACATTGGCATGTTAAGCATAGTTTGGCTTGATCTATCGGGATGCATATAGACGTGGGACATCAAGATCTTTAGAATGACATCATATCAGATTATGGGGGTGGATCATTGAAATGTTCAGCAAGCAGATGGCATTTCCGTGGTGAAGGGGGTAGGACTACTTCTTGCTGTGGTCCCTTCTCTGCAATCTCAATCACAATTTCGAAGGCTTATGACCATTGCACACGCAGCAGACTCAGCGGTGTACTTTAATGACCATTGCACTTTTGTGGTTCTATTATAACAGTGCAATAGATTATAATAGTATAAGATTGATATATTATCTTAATAATATCAATTATAAATTTTATTACATAATATAATATGTAAATTTATATATAAAATAATATGTAAAATTAATTTATTTTATATAAATTTTAAAAAATTATTAATTTCAAAAATAAATATTCATGAAGCACCAAGATCTTTATCCTTAATTAATCCATCCCAAGGCTTGGCTTGCTTGGATTACCAATAGAAGGCTAGAATGACATCATATCACATTATGGGCGGTCACTGATACAGGTGTATCGTTGAAATGTTCAGCGGCAGATGGCATTCCATGATCAAGGTTGTAGCACTAAGTGCTGTGATCCCTGCTCGGCAACGCCAATCACAATTTCGAAGGCTCACGACCTTGGAAGAAAATTTTGAAAAGCCATAGCAGGCAGATTCCAATAATCGATAATTATACAAACAAACAGCGCAAGGTGGGCCCCCATCAGCTTTGAAACGCCAGACGCAAGGAGTGAACCATATAGAAAGAAACACTGGCAGGCAAGTGTCCCCAATGTCACATGTGATGACATTAAATCAACTACCATTCTTACGGTACATGCAGCGAAACACCGGTAAGTCTAACGTACAAGCCAAATTAAACACTTTGGTATGACTTGTAGGAAGCATATTTTGACGGTTTCATTTGACAATGCTTATCTTTTATGTTGCACCAGGACCTTACACTTCAAGCACCAAGTTAAACTCAAAAGACCTTTTCTCTGAGCAGAAATAGAGTAGAGAGTTGTACCCAATAAATAAAAAATAATAATAAATGAAAAGAAAAGAAAGAAAGAAGTGGAAACGTAAGACGCTACTAATTGCATGTATAGGCTCCAAGCATCGCAGTTTTCTTGAGAAACCAGTTTTGTGCTTGACATGAAACAAAAAAAATCCAATTTCTAAGTCATGAAAATTGGAGCTGAAGCGCTGCAAGCCACCAAACATCCTGGAGGAAAGACTGGATATTCACCCAAAAAAAAAAAAGAAAGAAAGGAATCTAATTCCTTGGCTGAAAAAGAAAGGCCGAAAAAACAATAGCATAGGGCCCATTTTAGCTTAATCGGCAATTTATAAAAAGTTCCAAATTATACTAGCCTAATGAAAATAAAAGTGCCAGAGATTCAGAAAACATTTTGTCACAACTGAAGAGCACAAATGTACATGTGATTTGCAATGTTTCCATCTTTGGACAGCAACCTACAAATCTTTCATACATGCAACCTGATTATGCTTAATCATATAAGCTCAAAAGGTTTGCAACTTTTTCCAATTACAATTTATGCACGAATGAAGGAAGTTGACAAACAATGGAACCGAGGATTAAGAGCCAAGATATCTGAGCTATTAGGCAACAACAGAGACACAGCTTTGTTTGAATTGCAGTCTGAAACTAACAGAGAGGGTGTTAACATTGGAGGTTAAACGCAGAGAGAGAAAAAGTGATTTAAAAAAAAGAAAAAAGCAAAAAGCAAAAAAGGGACAATTGTAAGGGTTTTTTCCTGATTGGGCAACAGCAAGGCTATATCAGATTGGTTAATTGACTCTGCACAAGCATCCTTTCATGATACAAATCACCCATCTTGTATGGACTCTATATACAGAAGAATCCTCTAAATTAGATTACCAATCATTTCCGAAGATTATAGACTTGTATTCAGAGAACAGAGAAATCATAGCCATACTTTATTGAACCTTTATTTTCTTCAATCTCTGCACATCAGTGATTCTATAGATTTTTGTATTCTGCTGGCATCTGTCTGTTTCACTACTTGACATGCCTCATGTAAACATCAAATCCCACAACTGAAACTGGCAATTGAAGGTGCTACAGAAAAAGATTCAGCAGCACCTTCAATACCGTCTCTATATACAAACAATCCTGAGCATGTCACAATATTGCAACCAAGTCTTACCCATGGAAGGACACCAACAGGTCGGGTGTGTTGTGCTCTCATTATTTCATAAAATGCAGTTTGCATGGCCGAAAAACTGGTCTTCTCAACAGAGGCTATGATCTATGGACCACTGTCCAGATTTTCCCAGCCGAAGCAGCTGCCTTCAGGACAGAGGTAGCATTAGCTCCAGAATTGATCATTCATGGGACTACCATTTTTTGTGGCAAAAGATTCTTTCCTAGAGTTATTCCCATAGTCCTCTGGGTTTGCACAAGCATAAACTTAACAGAAGCAGGCAGCTTGAGTGTCAGACCATCATTAAGGTTAACAATGGAACCACTTTCTCCTACAAACTGCCATTGCCCCAGCACCAGGTGCCACCATTGGTTTATTGGAAAATAACCATTTTTGCCTGTGCTGTGTGAAAACTTCGTCATCACCTTCACAGTTCACCACAATCAGCAAAACCAAATCCTTGATCCCTAGATTCACAGGGGTATTCTGATGTTTCCCGAGACCTGCAAAGCCACTAGCATCTAGAGGCACCATGAATCGCAAAAAAAAAAAAAGGGTCAACAAAAAATATGCAAGAGATAGACTAACTCTTTTATTCCAAACTTGGAATTGGAAATGATTGATCATAAGACAGGTGCAAAAGAATGCCTATATGTAGTCAGAATTTCTATTCTTACAAGTACTTTAGAACAGTGAATGCAAACTTATATGGCATGTGAGATAAACATAATATTAATATCATCATCAAGAACACATGCAATTTTCAAATTTAATGGTTTTGAGGAAAACAACAATATCCGAATTCCTCTGCATTAGCAGATAAATTGAAGCAACTTCCCCTCTCAACTCAAGTAGACATCAATGTGACTGAAACTAATCAAAGTTCAGTTGCAGAGACCCTTTTTTCCCCTTTCTACTCCAGAGCTGGAAGACAAAATGGTATTGCTAACAAGTTGCTCCATCTCACTAATGCATGAGTTAATTTAAGTTAAGTTATTCAGGTCCTCTTCTTCCTTTCCTTTCTCCTACGACTTAGCCATCATGGCTCATCCCATCCATGACTCTGCAAACAGTATAACAATAGAAAACTAAAGAGAAAATTGATGAACAAAAATATCAAAAGAGAAGGAGAAAGGAAAAAAGAATAAACCTTTCGATGATATAACACAGGCCTTGTAAAGTTTCTGCTTGACATCAGAGAGAATATGCAATGACAATAGCTCATCAAAGTCATGGCCTTTAACTTACATGTGACAACATACACTAGCAATTGTTCTTCAATTCCAAATTCCAATTTGAAAAAAGTCATCAAAAATTAATCACAAAGTATTGGCTAATTTATTGGTGTTATTACTTTGTAAGTATAATGCACCCTAGCAAGCTCTTCAAGTCTAATAGAAATCATGGTTCTCTTCTAAACAAGTGAAGATTGGCCAATCCTTTAATTCAGAAGAGATATCAATGATACTCAGACCTTGCAAAGAGCACTAGCAAGCCTCCTTTTTTTCCTTTATAGACATTGTTTATTTATCTTTACAGATGTTACAATGGAAACTGCATTGATTTAAATAGGATCAACACTGATGATGAGATATATGAATGCGCGTCATAGTGATGTCCTCTGACTGTGAAACCTGCCATGATACTTTAGGTCAGCATTTCCTTCTGGAGTGGTACAATCTATAGCTTCGTGGCAATTCCAGGCTTTCCACAGTGGAGCTCTTTCATAGCATACGTAAGTCTATAAACTTTATTCATAGCAGTTAATCATTAGACTTCATTTGTATACACCATAACCCACTACTATCATCCCTCTCAGCAATGTTGCTTTCCTCCTCTGTGGCATCTTCATTTCCTATATCTTTATCCATTATGTAGCTGCCGTCATAAATCCAGTAAGGAAAAGTAGATTTGACTTGAGTTTTGGCTGTTGCATCCAAATACTTTCTCTTAACCTATCAAAGTTAATGCAGATTCTTAGTTTGGTGCCGTAGTCAAGTAACCAGTTAGATTAGTTTAAAATCTTATTTGAAATATATTTTAGTGGGTTGACTAGAAACTAGGTGCACTCCAATATATAATGTTGTTTGTGTTACTTATTGGTGAGTGACAATTTGAATAATTAATGCTGAGATTAAAGTTGCTCCTAGTATTTTGGAGATTTACAAAACAGTGATTTCCAAAAAGCTATTGCTTACTTTAATTTTGCGGTCTTATTAACTTGCCATCTCCAGTAATTTAGTGTCCAAAAAAGCTATTAAGACCATTTCAGCTTTTATTAAGGGAGACCCTTCTTTTCAATGTTTTTTCTTAGGGGAAAAAAACCCCAAATTGGAAAATTTTCCCTCTCTTTTCTTTTTTNACAGGAGAGAGATTTTCTTTCTTATCTTTGAATGTACGTTTTTTGGTTGAAATTCTTGCGGGAGGATGGTACAGTTGGCATAAACGAACAAGACTAAGGAAACTAATGATTATATTCATATACTGATTTTTTTTTACGTTTTTTTTAGTTCGTTGCTGTAAAAAGTGGTTTAGTACAAAAAATATGTCAGTTTGTTAGTTAAAAATCGTACCACTATTGCAAAATGTAAAATGTCTTTTTTTGTTATTTTTATTTTATTAAAATAATTTATATATAAATATTTTCTCCCCCCCTTTTTTATTTTTTTTGAAAGATAAATTTCCTAGCTCATTTTCTTATACATGTATGGGTTGGTAGACAAGCTGGTGGCTTCGGACGAAAGGAAAGTTTGTTGGTCAACATGAGGAGATACTATCACGGTCCTTTACTGTTGGAGCAGCTCATAATATTTTGATTTTAATACTTCGGGTTTGAGATAGTTGAGTCAACATGACCGACATGCGGTTGAATGGACAGATTTGCGACACGCGAGTGTAAACCGATCGGCATTTTCCAGAGAGAGCAGCAGGAGAGGAATAAGTGGGAGAGGGAGCAAGATTAACTCGGTGTTTGCGGGAGGCTTACTCGACAAGACGGATCCATCGGGCACGATACTATTCCCTAGCAGCGTGATGTTTTGTTTCTTGCCTTGGTCGTTCTCTATTTTCTTTTTTGTTTTTTGTTTTGTTTCTTATTTTTAATATTTTTTACTTACAATTTAATTTTCGGCGGATGACAAACTGCTGGATCCATACTAGCATCCGTTTGGTCTCTGCTTTTCGACTTACTTTGTTTTGTTTATTGCCAATCATTGGTTGCTGCATACACTTAATACTAATGTGTTACGTTGATATTATTGTTAGGACTTCGGTAAGGAGGTGGTCAGGGAATTGTATTGGTATCTCTTTTCTTCCTTTTACTTTAATGCTTTAAAGTATCCAATGCTGTCAAGTAGAAGGATAAGTGGAAACCTGAGTATAGCTCTGGGGCTAAGTCTCAGAGTTCAGTCAGTCACAGCTATTTTGATTTTTGTTTTTATTATTAAATGATGCTTGTGGTTATAGATAAAATTTATTAAGGTTACTTTTTTTACGCTTTTTTTTTTATTCTTTGTAATTTTTACACTGCTATCTTTCCTTTGATGTTTTTTTGTTATAATATGGCTGGTGTTTTGTGAGAACTTTGTCTAAATAAGTGTATTCTTCGGAAATATATGGCGTAACTGGCACTCGCGGTGGTATGCTTTGTTCGAATAATGAAAGGGAGAGAGATGCACCGTGCATACAAGGTTTGGATAACTGTTGTCTCTGAACGTTGGATTTTCGTATTGTATGATTCAAGTATTAATGAGCCCAACAAAAGAGCAAAATGACTATTCTTAATCTCAATATTAATTTTAATGTTAGCTGCGGATGAGGACAGTTTTCAGTTTCTTGTCTGTTTACCCAGTTCAGATTATATTGCTTGGAGTTAGCTCTGTTAAGAACTTTCGCGTGCATAGAAAGGTGATCAAAATTTCAGAACAATTTAATCAATTGACAATTAGTTGGAAACTTCAATAAATTAGAAGACTTGTCCATTGACAGTTTTCCTTTTTTTGTTACACACAAAGGCATCGACAACACCACCATGCTCATATAATCACAAATATTTAGATAAAGACAATTGATGCATCTTAGACAATTGAAATTTTTTTGAAAGAATTTAGCAGAATAAACACATGGATGTCAAGTGTTCCATTTGTTCCGTAAGTGTGAACATTGAGTTCATTCTGAGTCCCTATCTTGATGTAGTCTGCAGCAAAAGAAACTATTGATGCTGATCTCTGCAGCATTTGTGTGATTCTATAGGATGCTCATCATTCCTATATTGATGACTCCGAAATCGTAGTTGATTATAGCCCCCAACATTTGATGGCAGGATGGATTCCAAGCAGGTTAGGTTAGACTACTACTTGCTTCCTCTATCAAAACTTTGGTTCCAATCAAGATCAGGATAAAGTATTTCATTTGCGGAGGCTTGGGTGACAAATCAAATACTTTATCCCCTTTCTCCTCCCAAAGCTGTAAGACAAAATGGTATTGCTAACAAGTCGCTCCATCTCACCAATGCAGAAGTTAATTTAACTCAAGTTACTTTAAGTCATCTTCTTTCTTTCCTTTATCCTACCACCTAGCCTTCATGACTCATCCTTTCAGTTCCTCTGCAAACAATAATAAGAGACCTGGCCAATCTAACTTCCCCCAACAAAACTGGAAACAATTCGGTGGTTTGGATAGCTAAGCATCATCATCTGTGATATTGGTTTCCTAGCTTTGATATTGTGAATGAATATCTAACTAATTACTAGTCTTACAACTCGAGGAGAAAAGGTGCAAAACCTAGGCATGATTATATATTTGACATTTGTTGGCTAATTTTGCTTAGAATGAAATCAAGCTTAGGTTCAGCTGTTATCCAACAGTCTCATAGTTTCAGTTGACTCAAATGTTGATTCAAGCTAACAATCAATTTCACTTACAATTAAAAGTAACAGAGAGAATAGAAACTAATGAGAAAATTGATGAACCAAAATATCAAAAGAGAAGGGGAAAGGAAAAAAGAATGGACCTTGATCTTGTTTATGGGTTTGGGGCTGTTTTTTTTGAAAGGGCTGAAATTCTATCTCCAGTAGCACTCTCTGTACTGCAACTTAAGCTCCTCCATTAATGCCCAAGGGTGGTTTCTGTGATGTTTAGATAGCTGCTTTAGCTTGTGAGACCAGCACTTGAGGAGCTCTTTGCAGGTGATGTGGGTGCTGGATGAGAGAGCCTTGTTGGTGGAGCAGCAGAGGTGGGATTTTCGTGGTGGTTGGATTGTGGGGTGGTGGGGTTGATGGTGGTTGGATTCTTGGGTGCCTTTGACGACGGCTAGTGGTGGTGTTTGGCAGCCGCTGTCATGGTGAGAGAGAGAGAAGAGTGGAACTTTTATTTTAGATGACATAGGAAGAAAATGGCTTTCTCTCTGGCCAGCAGTGGAAGAAAAATCCAAATATAATGCAGGATAATTACTTTAAAAGTATTGCTCGAGTATTGTAATTATGTATGTCCGAAGAAAGTCACCTTCAATTCTAAAATTAATCACAAAGTATATCTGACTCGTTGCTATCATTATGTATAATGCTAGCAAGTTCTTGAAGTCTAATAGAACTCATACTTTATGTGTTCTCTTTTACAAGTGAAGATTGGCCAATCCTTATAATTCAGAAGGGATGTTAATGATTCTCAGATCTGCAATGTGCACTAGCAAGCCTCCTTTTAACTGATTGATTCAGTAGGATCAACTGCCGAAGATGAGATAGATAACTCATCATGATTTCCTCCTCCATCCTTTATGGGCGTTTCCTCTGGGTATAGAACTGGCTTTGGCGGCAATTCCAGGCTTTCTAAGTCTCCTTCAAGCATCTCTACTACTTTATTCATAGGAGGACGATCATGAGGTTTCATTTGTATACACCATAACCCCACTACTATCATCTTCTCAGCAATCTTACTTTCCTCTTCTGCGGCATCTTCATTTCCTATAGACTTTCCATTAAGTAGTTGGTCGTAAACCCAGAAGGAAAAGTAGATTTGACTGGAGTTTTTGGCTGTTGCATCCAAATTCTTCCTCTTACCTGCCAAAGTTAATCTTAACTCAGTTAATCAATAATCAAAAAGAAGTTATACCAGTTAAGTCTTATTTGATATATTTCAGTAGTTTCCTAAATTAGATGTGTTTTCATAAATAATATTATTTGTATTAATTAATTGTGTGAGACATTTTGATTAATAATTTTCAGATTAAAATTGTTCTCAATATTTCAGATTTAATACTAATTCCGTAACAATAGTAACAGAAAAATTACTGCAAATTATTCACTAACATTACCTGTCATCTCAAGTAATAGCATTCCAAAGCTATAGACATCAGCTTTATGGGAGACCCTCCCAATGTTTTTGTAGAAGAGTTCAGGTGCCATGTATCCTATGGTCCCTCTGGCCACGGTGAGGGACACAATGCTATCATTTCTTGGATACAACTTAGCAAGCCCGAAATCAGAAACCTTTGGTAGGAAATTCTCATCAAGCAGTATGTTATGAGGCTTGATATCAAAATGCAGGATTTGCATATCACAGCCACCATGCAGATATTCAATGCCACGAGCCACGCCTAGGGAAATCTTATACAGCATTTCCCAGCTTAAACTGACAGTCTCCTTTCCAGGAAATATGTAGCCGTTGAGGGATCCATTAGGCATAAACTCGTACACAAGAGCGCGCTTCGATCCCTCAACACAAAAACCAATCAGTTGAACAACATTAGTATGATGAATCCTTCCAATTGTGGCAACTTCACTGATGAAATCCTGTCCATTACCCTTAGACTGACCCAACAATTTTATCGCAGCAAGGCGCCCACTACGGAGTTTTCCTTTGAATACTGAACCGAAGCCTCCTTCCCCCAACTTATCCTTGAAATTTCCTGTCATCTTCTTAATATTTGAGTAAGAATATCTGACTGGTATAAAGTTATTCTGACTTTGTAGAAACTCTTCTATAAAATCATCTGCTGATAGATGTCTCCTACGCCACTTGTAGATCAAAAATGCAATCGCACATGGAGTCCCACACACAACTTTTGTTGCTTGAACTAATGCTGCATAATATATGATTTTATTGAAATATTATATAAAAATAAAATCAGTTGATTAAAATATGTATTTTTATTAATGATAAATATAATTTCACATTAATTAACAAATTAATTTTATAACAATTTTTGTTTTTCAAGAAATTTATGAAATAAAAAAAAAGTTATATAAATGTATAAAATTTTCACATTATATTTAAAAAATCATTAAATTCATTACACTTTTTTTTTTTTTACAAAAAAATTATTCTGAGTCAAATTTATATCTTTAAGTTTTTCTAATTATAATAATATAACTATTGTTACATATAACTCATAATATAATATTAAATACTTATATTTTGGATGAGAATTATATTAATTTACCTAAATCTTTATATTTTGTTTTACCATGAGTTTTATGCATGCCTATAACTAAGAGTCACATGTATTTGGATTTTCTTTTTGTTACCTTTTATTTCTCTTTTATTTTTTTTCCCACAAAAATGGTATTAAAAAAATTTCTTATAATAAGAAATCATATGAATTGTTTTATATTTATTTAAAATGCAAACAAATACAAGTCAAAGTAAAAAAGAGAAAAATGATTTCAATTTTGTATAATACAAATTATTCAATAGTTATAATAGATATTAGTGTATTATTCATTTATTAGAAATATTGTTCCTATATTACTTTAACATTCAAAGGATTAAAAGGGTTTAGGAAAATAATATTAATCATACAAATTAAATGCAGCTAACTTTCTCTAATTAAGATATGCTTGATGTCTGAATGTAGAAATTTTCAATATATAATGAAATTCTTTACATTTATTATTATTATTATTATTATTATTATTATATACAGAGAGATAAGTAGAATTCTTACCAAGAAGCAAGACCATAGGACTTGAGATTACTGAAAAAAAACAAATAATCATTGTTAGCGTTAATTAGGTCGTGTAACAATAACATACAAAATGAAAAATGATGGGTTAATTATCTAATTTTAATGTTTATAGTAATTTCCACGTCACCATCCTTTCAATTTCATTGTCACCATTTCCCTAATATGCTTAAGTGCATTATTGTCAAAAAAAATTATTGAATTTGAAGTTATTATTATTTTTAAACTCTAATTCTTAAATTGTAATACATAAAAAAACATATTATTATTAAATTAATTATAATAAAGTAGTGGAGAGGTAAAAAGACTTACAGAAAAATAGATAACTGTTGTAAAGATTGAGAGAAATGGGATACCCTTGAAGAAAAGAACATACTAAATTAGCGTGAATCATATTAATTATGCAAAAACAATTAATTAGAAACTTAAACTTTTAAAATTAAGAGTTGACTAGGAAAGTAAGTCATAATAATTTCTAATTTCTATCAAATCAACCTTACAATTTGCATGTATTGTAATTAATAGTGAATATAATTTAGTTTTAGGAAACTTAAAAATAAAATTATTTTAGTATATGAAAAATTTCACATTATATTGTTTAAAAAATAATCATATTTATATAAAGTTCATTTTAGTTTCACAAAAAGATTATTCTAAGAGTAACATATATTTTCTAATCACCTCTAATCATATTAAAGTAAATAAATTATTACACAAAACTCTCAAAATAGCATTAAGTGTTTATATTGTGTACGACAGTAAAGTTAATGTATCCAAATTTTTAACTTTTACGTTACCACAAGTTTTAGACATTCCTATAGCAGATACATGCATTACGTTTTCTTTGGGTTATATGTTATCTTTTTTCTCCCAAAAACAAAAAAAAAATAAAGTATCAAAAAAATTTGTTATCATTGAAAAGCATTTAAATTGTTTTGTATTCATTTGAAATGCAAAAAAAGAAAAGTCAAAGAAAGAGAGCCAAAAATAATTTCAATTTTAAGTGATACATTTTATCCCATAGATATAATGGTATGCATTAACGTATTACTCATTTACTTTTACTTTTTAGGATAATCATTTGTATATTACTTCTAACATTTAAAAGATTAAAAAACCCCTAAAAAAATATAATGAAATTCTCTATATTTGTCATTATTTATTAAAAAAAAAAGGTAAAATTCTTACCATGAATTGCAATGGTTAAGGTCCCTAAAGAAAACACATGATCATTATTAGCATTAATTTGATTATGTAATAATAACATATCAAAAACTAAAAGTAAAAAAATGATGGGTTAATTATCTAAGTCCAATATTTGGAGTTATTTCCATTCCATGTCACTAACCTATCAATTTTAATGTTACCATTTTTCTTAATTTGCTTTAAAAGTACATCACAGTCAAAAAAAAAGAAATTATTGAATTTAAAGTTATTATTTGCAAACTCCAATTCTCAAGTTCTAATATAGAAAAAAAAAAAAAAAGCATACTATTATCCCATTAGCCATGATAAAGAGGGGGAGAGAGAGAGACTTAAGTAAATTAACATATCATGGATTATCATTATTTGTGTGAGAAAAGCAAAGTTCTTACAACTAAGTTTTTCCAGTCTACTTGAGATGGATGCATAAAGTGAGCCATAGCCCATTGCCCATGTTAGAGTGATAGAGAGACAGAGAGACTTAATTAAATGCAGTTAACATTTTGAAATTAAAAAATTGTTTTATATTGAATGATCGTCATAATATTTCATGGATTATCATTATTTGCATGAGAAAAGAAAAATTCTTACAACTAAGCTGGTACAATTCTTCAATGATGGCTGCAGAAAACAAGTGAGCAACTATTGTTAGGATTAATTCGAAAGTGTAGCAATACCATACAAAAAAAATAATTGATGAATTAATTCTCTACCACCATTTAGTCAATTTCAACGTGCACATGTGTGTGCCAATAATGATGCTTGTTGAGAGAAGTTTTAATAACAAAAACACATGCAAAGGGGATGAGAGACAGGGGAGAGAAAGAGAGATAGATAGACTTACTCCTCAATAAATCAAAAACTCGGTTTCCTTTAAAAAAAAAAATTATTAAGATTAGTATAAAGAGTAAATCATATCAATTAGGCAAAAATAATTGATTAGAAGTTTGAACTTTTAAAATTAAAAGTTTATTAGCAAAATGAGTTATAATAATCTCCAATTTTAACAAATCAACCTCGCAATCGGCATGCATTGTAATTAACTATGAATATAATTTAGTTAAATTAATTTTAAATTTCTAACAAATTAAACTTGCAAGAATTTTTATTTTTTTAACTTACAAAATAAAAAAAGTAATCTTAGTACATAAAACTTTCAAATTATATTATTTGGAAAACAATTATATTTTCATAATATTATTTCTAATTTCAAAAAACATTATTTTGAGATAAACTTGCTTCTTTCCATTATCACTAATTATAATAAAATAATTATATTATTACACAATACTTTCAATATAGCATTAAATGTTTGTCTTTTGAATGATAGTCAAGTTAATGTACCAAAATTTTTATCTTTTGATTCAACGTGAGTTTTATGTATACGCATGGTAAATAGTTACATGCATTTGGATTTTCTTTCTATTATTTTTTATCATTTTTTTTAAAAAGAAATTGTTATCTTTAAAAAGCATATAAATTGTTTTTGTACTTATTTAAAACATGAAAAAAGATGGTTTAAATAAAAAGAATTAATACAAATTATATAATAGATAGTAGATGTTAGTGTATTGCTCTTTTTCTTTTGTTTTTTAGGATTCTCATTTACTTACACTATAAAGTAGTGAATTGATCATAATTTTTTCAATTTAGTTATTCTATAAAATTAATGAAAATTTGGAAAGATAACAAGTCTCGAACAAATGTTGTAAGAAATATAAATGATAATCTTCACAACTAAATAAAGTGTGATAAAATAAATTCCTTTTTTATATTATTGTTTTCCTAAAAATAAGTGTCACATCATTTTATAACTTTTTTTTTCTTTCTTCTTTTTTTTAAATGGTGAATTGAAAAAGTTAGAAAAAAAAATATTTATATAGTATATTTATTTATAATTTTAAAAAATAAATAAAATTATATAATATATTATATTAATAATTATTTTTTAAATTTAAATTATCTTATTTATATTAAAATATTTTATTTTTTTAATATAAAAGTATATAAATTACTTTAAAATAAAATATATAAATTATAATATATTTATATTAAATTTATTTAATTTTAAATTATTTATATTTATTAATATATTATATTAATTAATTTTTTAATCTTATTATACATTTTATATATATATATATATTACATTTTATCTTTCAATATTTTTATATAGGTCATATAAATATTATTTTTTATATATTTAATATTAAATATTAATTTTATTAATTCAACTTTAATTAAATTAATTAAAATTAAAATTTTTTAAATTTTTAAATTTTTAATTTAATAATTAATTTAATTTTTAAAACTTTAATATATTTGTTATCCAAATATAAGGATTCTCAACATTTATCATAATTTATATATATAAAAAAAAGGCATAATTCTAAAGAAGAAGTATGACCGTGTCAATTAAAATCCATAGAAAAAACAAGTGACCATTATTATTAGAGTTAATATGCTTGTGTAACAATAAAATACCCAACCAAAAAAAAGAATGATGGGTTAATTATCTAATTTCAATATTATGAGTCATTTACATGTCACCATCCTATCAATTTTAATGTTAATATTTCTTTAATTTGCTCTAAAATTACTTCATTGTCAAAAAATATTATTGAATTTGAAATTATTATTATTTGTGAACTTTGATTTTTAGACTCTGATATAGAAAAAATATATTTTTACCGCATTAAAAACTTAATTAAATGCGGTTGACATTTTAAAATTAAGAAATTGTTCTATAGCCTAATGATCCTCATAACATATCATGGATTATCATTATTGGCATGAGAAGAGCAGAATTCTTACCTCTAAGCGTCTCCGATCCATTCAAGAGGGCTGCAGAAAATGAGCGAGCAACTGTTGTTAGGGTTAATTCCACAATATAGCAATACCATACAAAAAATATTGATGGATTAATTCTCTACCACCATTTCTCAATTTCAACGTGCACGTGTGTGACTTAACACACACATACGCAGGTGAGAGAGAGACATGGGGAAGAGAGAGAGAGCGAGAGAGAAACTTACCCCTTAATAGTTGCCAAGCTGGGGTTCCTTCAAAAACAAAGAGCGAATCATATTAATTAGTCAAAAATAATTGATTAGAAGCTTCAACTTCTAAAATTAAAAATTCACCGACAAAAAGTGAGTCATGATAATCTCTGATTTCTATCAAATCAACCTTGCAAATTTATTAACTACCTAGGTAACAGAGGGAACCGTAATTTGGTGTTTCGATGATGCAACCACGTGTGCAATGGACGTCACACCATTTCAGCTGAAACCCATATGCCAGTTGCCTGTGGATTTCCAGAAAAGATTTATTAATAAAATTTTGGAAGGGCAGCAACAACAAGGACTTCCTCTCTATGGTGCACTGGTCCATCAATTCCCCTACAGTGAAGTCATCACCGATGATCGCATAATGATAAGAGGACTCATCGACAGACTTTGTCGGTGATGACCCATTTCTCCAGCAAACACCTCTGTCTATGTAGAGAGGAGAATTCACTGGATTTTCGCATTTGACGAAAATAATAGCGGAATTACGCTGCACGATCGGTGTATAATCGTCGTACTTGTAGTAGCGTGTATACTCGTAGTAGATGTAGGAGTTGTTGTAGCTGTGGTAGTCTGAAGGAACACGAGGAACAGAGGAACAATCATGTTTATCAACACCAGCATCCACCACTCTGATTGTGTTGCTCTTGTAGTCAATTTCCTGCACGTAGAACTTCTTATTTGCCGAGTTGCCCCAGTACAACGCTACTGTCGAGTTGTCCTCACAAGAGAGATTGTATTTCACATGTCCACAATTGTTTGGATCGGTATTCAGACGAAAGGGGGGACTGATGTTAATAGTACCGCATGAAGAAGGGGGGCAATTATTGTTATTCCTAGTCTTCCTAGCATTGCAGCTTTGGAACACTAGCAATAGGAAAAGCAAAGCCGCGTAACTGGCAAACGGGAGTCTTCCTTCTTTCAACATTTCTCCTCGGATGGGCAAGACACTGAGACAGAAGGGGCAGGAGGATAAAATTCCTGCATTTTTATGAATCTTAAATATTACAGCTAATACACCGAGTCAATTTTCTACGAGGGATGAGATTCATTGTATATTTCCCGTCCCATGGTCCAAACAGAGGAAGTTTCGCACCACTATCAAAATACTATAGGCCACGCCGTTTCCTTTCCAACCCGTCTTCGCACACGGCATCATTAATTAATTAATGTAATATTATTGTTAGAGTTGAGGAAGACTTTTTGGGTAACCCGACCATGTATAGCGTACGTACTATCTAGTCAGGAGCCTCTACCGGGGGATCTCTAATTGTATAAACAAAATGAAATGAAAGAAATTAGGGACGATATATAAAATGCGACTCAGAGAAAAATGTTTTATCCACTGAAGCCATACAATCGAAGTGGTGTGGATAGCAATTGCCTCCTACTGAAAACAAGAAAATATATTATTATTATTATTATTAAAAGAACTTCTCTCCACTCACAAATTTTGCCTGTCTCTATTAAATTCTTTTTTTCCTTCTTTGTATAATACTGTTCACATCCTAATCAGAACAATAAGATTGGAATCTTGGTCGTTTTAATATAGCATTTCGTTGAAAAAAATTAAATAAAAGTGTTCAAAACCTTTATATCACTAACAACAAAGCATAAACTAGTCTATACAAGAATCTAGATCGTCTGAATGTGTAGTGCCAAGGATTTATACGTCATTTTGATTCAAATGTAAGGGAAAATTTCTAAGGATTGTACAAACTAAAATATTCAAACCATACACACCAAGTCAATTTTCCAGGAGGGTTGAGATTGATTGTAAATTTCCCGTCCCATGGTCCAAACAATGGTTTCGGGGGACAATGAGAAATTATTTCAAATTATTCGTTTGGAATCATTACAAAGTTTGTGGAAAAAAGTTGCGTGCCCTAACATTGGTATGTCAAGCATAGTTTGGCTTCATCGATCGGGATGCATCTAGATGTGAAACATCAAGATCTTTAGAATGACCTCAAATCAGATTATCGGGGGTGGATCATTGAAATGTTCAGCATGCAGAGGGCAATTCCGTGATCAAGGGTGTAGTACAGTTTGCTGTGGTCCCTCCCCTGCAACGTCAAACACAATTTTGAAGGCTTATGACCATTGCACGCGCAGACTCGCATTGTACTTTAATTTCCATTGCACTTTTGTGGTTCTATTGTAATAGTACAATACTGAAATTTTATTACGATAATATAACGTATGAATTCAGATATAAGACAATATATAAATTAATTTATTTTATATAATTTTTTTAAAAAATATTATAAGTTTTGGCAACTAATATGCGAATATATAAGATATATTTTTTTATCAATATCATAATTTGATGTTTAAATGTATATAAGATTTTTAAATTTGATGGCTGCTCGTATACGAGAAGTTAGAAACACATCTAATAACAGTGTTTATTTTTTCTTTTTCCCCTAATTTGAGGAGCTAAACCCATAATATAGTCATTAAACTTTAATTTAATTCAAAATTATTGGTTGAGATAATATGGAAAAGGGTGGGCTCGAAAAACAATTAATTTTCTGCAAAAATCAACCAAGAGGAAAGCAACAACATGACATACCTTTCTTTAGCCAATGGGATTTCCACAAGTAGGATTTTTCACAATCACTCGTTTGCCTTAGCCATGAATTTTCAAAAGCGTGTTCAGAGACTCCAAACCCAAGTGCACGATCACTAATAGAGGAAATGAAATATTTTGAATGTTTTAAGTTTAAAATCATACCAATAAAATTGGTATTTTAATCGTTTTGCTAATTTTTTGATTAAATTATGAATATTCTTTTATGAATTTTTGGTGACTGAAGTCCACATACAAGACAAAATATTGCATGTCAATGAAGAAAGTTTGATAAAAAGCCTTAATATTTACTAAAAAGTTAAAAAAATAGATTAGTCTAAGTAAGAATAAACTAGTCTAAGCAGAGATTGGACTAGTGTACGTAGTGCCAAAAGCCAATAGACAAGGATACGTCATTTTGATTTAAATATAGGTGGAAACTTCCAAGGATTCTCTAGACAAAAATGTTCAGACTCTACATACCCAGTCAATTTTCTACGAGGATTGAGGTTGATTGCATATTTCCTGTCCTCTGGTCCATACCAATGGTCTCAGTGAACCACGAGAGACAATTTCAAATTGTTCGTTCGGAATTTTTTTTAAAGTTAGTTGACAACAATATGGAACCTAACATTGGAATGTCAAGCATAGTTTGGCTTGGCTTGATCTATCGTGGTGCATGGACGTGAACCCCCAAGATCTTTATCCTTAATTAATCCATCCCAAGGCTTGGCTTGCTTGGATTACCAATAGAAAGCAAGAATGACATCGTATCAGATTTATGGGGGGTCACCGATACGGGTGGATCGTTGAAATGTTCAGCGGCAGATGGCACTTCATGATCAAGGTTGGAGTACTACTTGCTGTGGTCCCTGCTCGGGCAACGTCAATCACAATTTCGAAGGCTCATGACCCTAGCAGAAAATTTTGAAAAGTCATAGCAGGCAAATTCCAAGAATCGAGGCAAATAAAGCATTATACAAACATACAGCGCAAGGTGGGCCCCATCAGCGTTGAAACGTCAGAGGCAAGGAATGAACCATATAGAGAGAAACACTGGCAGGCAAGTGTCCCCAATGTCACATGTGATGACATTAAATCAACTGTCATTCTTACGGAACATGCAGCGAAACACCGGTAAGTCTAACGTATAAACCAATCCAAACACTTGGTATGACTTGTAGGAAGCATATTTTGACGGTTTCATTTGACAATGCTTATCTTCTATGTTGCACCGGGACGTTAAACTTCAAGCACCTAGTTAAACTCAAACAGACCTTTTCTCTGAGCAGAAATAGAGTAGAGAGTTGTACCCAATAAATAAAAAAAGGGAAAAGAAAGAAAGAAATTGAGAAGTAAGATGCTACTAATTGCATGTATAGGCTCCAAGCATAACATTTTTCTCAAGAAAACAGTTGTGTGCTTGACTTGAAACAAAAAAATTCAACTTAAATTGGAGATGAAGTGCTGCAAGCTACCAAACATCCTAGAGGAAAAACTGAATATTCACACAATTGAAAAAATAAAAAAGAATCTAATTCCTTGGCTGAAATAGAAAGGCCAAAACACAATAGCATAGGACCCATTTTAACTTAATCAGCAATTTACAAAAGTTTGAAATTATACTAATCTAATGAAAACAAAAGTGCAAGAGATTTCAGAAAACATTCTGTCACAACTGAAGAGCACATATGTACAGGTGATTTGCAATGTTTCCATCCTTGGACAGCAACCTACAAATCTTTCATACATGCAACCTGATTATGCTTAATCATATAAGCTCAAAAGGTTTGCAACTTTTTCCAATTACAGTTTATGCACGAATGAAGGAAGTTGACAAACAATGGAACCAAGGATTATGAGCCAAGATATCTGAGCTATTAGGCAACAGCAGAGACACAGCTTTGTTTGAATTGCAGTCTGAAACTAACAGAGAGGGTGTTAACATTGGAGGTTAAACGCAGAGAGAGAAAAAGCAAAAAAAAAAACAAAGAGCAAAAAAGGGACAATTGTAAGGGGTTTTCTTGATTGAGCAACAGCAAGGCTATATCAGGTTGGTTAATTGACTCTGCAAAAGCATCCTTTCATGATACAAATCACCCATCTTGTATGGACTCTATATACAGAAGAATTCTCTAAATTAGATTACCAATCATTTCCGAAGATTATAGACTTGTATCCAGAGAACAGAGAAATCATAGCCATACTTTATTGAACCTTTATTTTCCTCAATCTCTGCACATCAGTGACTATAGATTTTTGTATTCTGCTGGCATCTGTCTGTTTCACTACTTGAGATGCCTCATGTAAACATCGAATCCCACAACTGAAACTGGCAATTGAAGGTGCTACAGGAAAAGATTCAGCAGCACCTTCAATACCGTCTCTATATACAAACAATCCTGAGCATGTTGCAATATTGCAACCAAATCTTACCCATGGAAGGACACCAACAGGTCGAGCGTGTCGCGCTCTCATTATTTCATAAAATGCAGTTTGCATGGCCGAAAAACTGGTCTTCTCGACAGAGGCTATGATCTATGGACCACTGTCCGGATTTTCCCAGCCGAAGCAGCTGCCTTCAGGACAGAGGTAGCATTAGCTCCAGAATTGATCATTCATGGGACTACCATTTTTTGTGGCAAAAGATTCTTTCCTAGAGTTATTCGCATAGTCCTCTGGGTTTGCACAAGCATAAACTTAACGGAAGCAGGCAGTTTGAGTGTCAGACCATCGTTAACCACTTTACAGAAAGATGAAGCTCCTACAACTGCCATTGCCCCAGCACCAGGTGCCACCATTGGTTTATTGGAAAATAACCATTTTTTGCCTGTGCTGTGTGAAACTTCGTCATCACCTTCACAGTTCACCACAATCAGCAAAACCAAATCCTTGATCCCTAGATTCACAGGGGTATTCTGATGTTTCCCGAGACCTGCTAAGCCACTAGCATCTAGAGGCACCATGAATCACAAAAAAGAAGGGTCAAGAAAAAATATGCAAGAGATAGACTAACTCTTTTATTCCAAACTTGGAATTGGAAATGATTGATCATAAGACAGGTGCAAAAGAATGCCTATATGTAGTCAGAATTTCTTTTCTTACAAGTACTTTAGAACAGTGAATGCAAACTTATATGGCATGTGAGATAAACATAATATTAATATCATCATCAAGAACACATGCAATTTTCAAATTTAATGGTTTTGAGGAAAACAATAATATCCGAATTCCTCTGCATTAGCAGATAAATTGAAGCAACTTCCCCTCTCAACTCAAGTAGACATCAATGTGACTGAAACTAATCAAAGTTCAGTTGCAGAGACCCTTTTTTCCCCTTTCTACTCCCAGAGCTGGATGACAAAATGGTATTGCTAACAAGTTGCTCCATCTCACCAATGCATGAGTTAATTTAAGTTAAGTTATTCACGTCCTCTTCTTCCTTTCCTTTCTCCTATGACTTGGCCATCATGGCTCATCCCATCCATGACTCTGCAAACAGTATAAGAATAGAAACTAAAGAGAAAATTGATGAACAAAAATATCAAAAGAGAAGGAGAAAGGAAAAAAGAATAAACCTTTCGATGATATAACCACAGGCGTTGTAAAGTTTCTGCTTGACATCAGAGAGAATATGCAAATGACAATAGCTCATCAAAGTCACGGCCTTTAACTTACATGTGATGCATTCAAGTGATGCTTCTCGTTAGTGTCGAGACTCCGTGTTTTGGTAGCTTATCTTTTGATTTTTGTTCTTATTTTTGTAAATGATGCTTGTGGTTTAGATAAATTATATAAGCACTCTGGTCTCTTTGGCCTTTTTGTTTTTCTTGTAAAATTTCCAATTATTTTCTCTTACTTTGGATGTTATTTTTGATATATATGCTCTAAATAAGTATCTTCTTGGGAACTTATAATGGCAGTAGCTGGTGCCTCGTGTGGCTATGCTTTTGTTGAATATGAAACAGAAAGAGAGGTGCACCGTGCATACAAGGTCTGGATAATCTGTTGACTGCTAAAAGTTTGATTTCGTAACTGTTTGATTCAAGTATGAATAAGCCCCAACAAAGGAGCAAAATGATTATTTGTAATCTCAATATTAATTTTAATATTAGCTGTCATCATGATTTTGTGAAGCGGATGAGGACAGTTTTAAGTCTCTTATCTGTTTCCCCACTTCAGATTATATCAATCAAGTAATTGCTTGGCACTAGCTATCTACAAGAACTTTTACATGTGCAGAAATAGAAAGCTGTTTGAACTTTCAGAACAATTTAATCAGTTGACAATTGGTTGCCACCTTCAATAAATTAGAGGACTTGTCCATTGGCAGGTTTCCTTTTGTTGTTACACACAGAGGTATCGACAAGACCACCATTCTCCCAGAAACACAAAGATTCAGATAAAGGCAATGGACACATCTTAGGCACTTGAAATTTCTTTGAAGAATTTAGCAGAATAAACACGCAGATGTTAAGTGTTCCATTTGTTCCATATGTGTGAACATGCACCAAATGAGGAGTTCATTATGAGTGCCCTATCTTGATGTAGTCTACAGCAAAAGAAACTATTGATGCTGATCTCTGCGGCATTTGTGAGATTCTATAGGATGCTCATCATTCCTATATTGATGACTCTGAAATCGTAGTTGATTATAGCCACCAGTAGTTGATGCCAGGATGGATTCCCAGAAGGTTAGGTTAGACTACTCACTCCCTCTATCAAAACTTTGGTTTCAATCAAGATCTGGATAAAGTATTTCATTTGCCAACAGGTGAAGGCCTTGGTGGCAAAAAGGAGTCCCGTCAGCTTCTATTTGGCAGATGAGAAAGACCATTTCAAGCTCCTTCGCATGTACCATCTGCTCTACTTATCTGTTTATTTGGGTAAATACCAAAGTACTTCCTAGCACCATAGTTTGGTTCCAAAGACATGCCCCACTCACTGTAGCTTCCTGTGAACTAACTTTGTCTGATCCAATATTTGGCAGTTGGACACTTAGCTCAGTGACGTATGCGTAGTCATTTTGGCCTAGGATGTGATTGGTAGATGTTTTCAATTTGGACAAGATACAAATGTCATGGGTTGAAATCAAATTTTGGGCGGGGAGATGGGTGGTTAATGAAAAGATATTTTGTTTTCGAGGTTCTCTCAATTTCCCTAAGGGGGAGCTTTACTTTTTTTTTTTTTTTGGTTCCCAAAGGAAAGATAGAAATAGCAGATTTCTTTTTGTGGGGTGTGCAAAACAGGATAGAGGAAAGTAGGGGAAAGAGATACAGAAAGAAACACATCTAGTCTGCTCATTAAGAAAAGTTATGCTCGTCAGCACTTAAAAGAAATGGAACATAAAATTTCCAATCATAATAAAATTGGAGAAGACTAATAGTAAAACAAGACCAGTAATATCCTTGAATACAAATTACTAGTAAAACTAAAACACTAACAAATTGCTTAAATAATTGGAAGTTAAAATACTTTAGAAACCTGGAAAAATAATGAAGTATAACTGAAAATTTCCTTGGTTGACTCATTACAAATAACAACCTTTTGTAATTATTAGAACTGATTAAATGATATATCTTGATTGTGCTTCCTCTCAGAAAGCCAATACTGTATGATGATCTGAAGAGGCTTGGCATTACTCCTCCACCAGAAGGAAGATACATGTCGCATTTTCAGGTATGTTACATTGTAATTAAAGTTTCAAAGGCATGCAAGCAAAAGTAAAAATTCCTAAGAATAGCAATGAGTTATTTAGGGGAATAAGGCAAAGCAATGACTGCTTAAAGATGGGCTTTCCAGGATGTGGCTAGGGACAAAGGAAATGAAAGAATGTAAACTGGTGTTCAAAGGGGGAAAATGTTATCATGGAAAGTAGTAGCAAATAATTGGCTATAGTTGTAATCTCGTTATTTAGTTCTGCATTTTTTGTACTGAACCTCATCTTAGAACGAATACTAGAGTACAGCTGGATTTTCAAAATAACTTGCCTTGACAAAAGAAATGCTTGAGTTTGGTTTGACAATGTTGGTTGAAACAAATTGATGCCCTTACATGCAAAAGGCTCTTTTTTGCATTGGAAGAAAAATTAAGCTTCATTCTTGTGACTTTAATGACAGAAATGGGCTGTGTCTTTTGAACAACTCATTTTGGTTATCGTATTAAGTCCCATTACTGCCAAGAAGAAAACAGAGCTCCATGGAAAAGGGAGAAAGGCATCATAGGGGAAGGTCTGTTGACAAGGAGGAATGGAGCACAGAAAATAGCTCTTTGGATATTGAAGAGCACTATAGCAGGATCTCTATTGACAGGGAAGAGCTCCCTAGAAAAATTCGCCTTGTAGGATGGGAGGAACGTCAAGGCAAAGGGGATTCTAGGAATAGGTTGGAGCACTCCCCCAGAAGGATCTCACTGGACAGGGAGGAGTGGCATCGTAAAAAGAGCTCTTCAGACAGGGACAAGTACCACGACAAAAGGGGTTCTATGGAATCAACTAAGAGGCATTCCACAGAGATTGATGAGTCCTCTCACAAAAAGAGTTCCAGGGATGGTGAAGGCTTGCATGAGCACCATAGATACGAAACAGGTCTGATAAATACTGATTGTCTTTTAGGTCCTCTGCTTTCTTTCCTTTCTCCTGTTACTTGGCCATCATGGCTCATCCCATCCTACCTCTTCAAACAGTATGAGATATGTCAGGGTGTGCCGAGGTTATTTTCCGCAATAACTTCAATACCAAAGTCGCAACCTTGATCTTGTTTATGGGTTTGGGGCTGCTCTTCTTTAAAAGGGCTGATACCATACCTCCAGTTGTACTCTCTGTACTGTAACTTAAGCTCCTCCATTTATTTCCAGCAGTGGCTTCTGTAACATTTGGACAGCTGCTTTAGCTTGTGAGACCAGCGCTTGAGGAGCTCTTTGTGGGTGATGTGGGTGGCGCGTGACAGAGCCTCATCAGTGATTGGTGGAGTGGCGGAGGTTGGGTTGTCGTGGTGGTTGGATTGTGGGGTGGTGGGGTTGATGGGGGTTGGATTCTTGGGCACCTTTGATGACGACGGCTGGGGGTGGTGTTTGGGGGCCACTGTCATGGAGAGAGAGGAGTGGAACTGGAATCACAGGTTGGGGTTGGCTCTTCTCTCTGATTTTTTTTTTTTTTCCTCTTATTGTAGATGACATAGGAAGAAAATGGCTTTCTCTTTGTCCAGCAGTGGAAAGAGAAATGCATAAGTAATGCAGGATAATTACTGTAGAAGTATTGCTCGGGTATTGAAATTTTGTATATCCGAAGCAAGTCGTCTTCAATTCTAAAATTAATCACATAGTATAGCTAATGTGTTGCTGTCATTATGTATAATGCTGGCAAGCTCTTCAAGTCTAACAGGAATCATACCATATGTGTTCTCTTTTACAAGTGAAGATCAGCCAATTCTTTAACTCAGAAGAGATGTCAATGATCCTCAGACCCTGCAATGTGCACTAGCAAGCCTCCTTTCTTATTTTGAGACATTGTTTAATTACTTTAAGATGTTACAACGGAACTTATTGATTCAGTAGGATCGATCGCCAAAGATGAGATAGATGACTCATCATGATTTCCTCCTCCTCTATCCTTCAGTGGCGTTTTCTCTGGGTACATAACTGGCTTTCGGGGCAATTTCAGGCTTTCCAAATCTCCTTCAAGTATTTCTATCACTTTATTTGGATAACGATAATCAGATTTCATTTGTATATACTATAATCTCACTACTATCATCTTCTCTGTAATCTTACGTGACATCTTCATTTCCAATAGTCCTTCCATCATTTTGCTGGTCGGAAACCCAGAAGGGAAATAGGCTGGAGTTTTTTGCTGTTGCATCCAAATTTGTCCTTTTACTTATTAAAATTAATCAAGATTCTTAATTAATTTGTAATCAGGTAGAAGTTACAATAAATTTAATTAGATATATTTTAATAATTTTTTATAATTAGATATATTTTTATATATAATATTATCTGTATTAATTAATTATATAAAATATTTTGAATAATAATAATAAAATTAAAATTATTTTTAATATTTTAAATAAAATAATAATAATATCATAATTATTGTTACTCATTAGAAAACAATATTAACACAGCAAATTATTTCAAACTATTTGCTAACATTACCTGCTATCTCCAAATAATAGCATTCCAAAGCTATAGACATCAGCTTTACAGGAGACCCTTCCAATGTTTTTGTACAAGAGTTCAGGTGCCATGTATCCTAGGCGCAGTGAGCGACAAAATGCTATCATTTCTTGGATACAATTTAGCAAGCCCGAAATCAGAAACCTTGGGCAGGAAATTCTCATCAAGGAGTATGTTATGAGGCTTGTTATCAAAATGCAGGATTTACATATCGCAACCGCTATACAGATATTCAATGCCTCGAGCCACACCGAGGGAAATCTTATATAGTATTTCCCAGCTTAAACTGACAGTGTTCTTTCCAGGAAAAATGTAGCTGTTGAGGGATCCATTAGGCATAAACTCATACACAAGTGCAGGCTTGGATCCCTCGACACAAAAACCAATCAGTTGAACCACATTAGTATGATGAATCTTTCCAATTGTGGCAATTTCATTGATGAAATCTTGTCCATTACCCTTAGACTGACCCAACAATTTTATTGTGGCAAGGCTCCCACTACGGAGCTTTCCTTTGTATACTGAGGCGAAGCCTCCTTCCCTCAATTAAAATTAGTAAGAACAATTGATCAAAAGTTTGAACTTCTAAAATTAAAAGTTCACCCAACAATGTGAGTCATAATTATCTTTAATTTCTATCAAATCAATTTTGCGAATTTATTAGCTACCTGAGTAACAGTAGGAAACGTCTAATGAATCGCGGCCATATCTGCATAGGACGTCACACCATTTAAGCTCAAACCCATTTGCCAGTTGCCCGTGGATTTCCAGAAAAGATTTATTTGTGAAGGACTGCGACGACAAGGACATCATCTCTATGGTGCACTGGTCAATCAATTCCCATACAGTGACGTCCTGATTGATGATCGCATAATGATAAGAGGACTCATCGGCAGACTTTGCCTCCGACGACCCATTTCTCCAGCAAGCACTTCCGTCTATGTAGAGAGGAGAATTCACTGCATTTTCGCATTTGACAAAAACATCAAGGAAACTACGCTGATACAGCCCACACGGAGTATAACTGCCATCATCGTGCACCGTATAACTGCCATCATAGTTCGCCTCAACATGGTCTAAAGGAGCACGAGGAACAGAGGAACAATCATGTTTGTCAACACCAGCATCCACCACTCGGATTGTGCTGCTGTTGTAGTCAATTTCCTGGACGTAGAACTTCCCAGTTGCTGGGTATTTCAAGTACAACGCTGCCGTCGAGTTGTTCTCACAAGAGAGATTGTATCTCATGTCTCCACAATTGCTTGGATCGGTATTCAGACGAAAGGGGAACTGATGTTAATGGTACCGCATGAAGAAGTGGGGCAATTATTGTTATTGTTAATTTTCCTAGCATTGCTGCTTTGGAAAACTAGCAGTAAAAAAAGCAACGGTGTGTAACTGGCATAGAGGAGCCTTCCTTCTTTCAACATTTCTCCTCGGATTTTTATCTCGGAGATGGGCAGGAAACTGAGACAGAAGAGGCAGGAGGATAAAGTTCCCGCATTTTTATGAATCTTAAATATTAGAGCTAATACACCATGTCAATTTTCTACGAGGGTTGAGATTCATTGTATATTTCCCGTCCCATGGTCCATACAAAGGAAGTCTCGCACCACTATCAATACTGTGGGCCACGCGGTTTCCTTTCCTACCTGTTTTCGCACGGCATCATTAAGTAATTAACGTAATATTATTGTTAGAGTTGACGAAGACTTTTTGGGTAACCGGACCATGACAAGGCATTGTGCGGTATACTATCTACTCAGGAGTGGGGCACCCACATTACCAATATAAGGGTCCTGGAAGCCCCGTGCTTCTTCTCTAATTGTATAAACAAAATGAAATGAAAGAAATTAGGGACAATATATGAAATGCGACTCAGAGAAAAATGTTTTATCCACTTTGTATTCTGAAGCCATACAATCAAAGCCAGAATTTACACGTCACTTTGACTCAAGCAGCAAGTTAAACTCAAAAGACCTTTTCTGTGGGCAGAAATGGAGTAGTCTCCATCCTTGCAAAGTAACATACTAATATATCATGCAAGCAAGCCAGCTATGCTTGATCACATAGCTTAAAAGATTTGGAACCTTTTCCAATTACAGTTTATGCACGAATAAAGGATGTTGGACAAACAGCGGAACCAAGGCATAAGAGGCAAGATGTCCGAGTTATCAGGCAACGGCAGAGACAGTTTTGTTTCAATCTCATGCTGAAACCAACAGAGAGGGAGTTAAAATAGGAGGTTAAACATAGAGAGAAAAAAAACAAGGCAACAAAGGAATAATTGCAAGGGGTTTTCTTGATTAACAGGAAGTCTATAAGGGATTGGTAAATTAACTCTGCTCAAGCATCCTTGATGATACAAATCACCCCTACAGCAAAGAGTTTATGTACAGAAAATCCTCTAAATTAGAATACCAATCATTTCAGAAGATTATAAACTTGTATACAAACATGGAGAAATCATAGTCATACTTTACTGAACCTTTATTTTCCTCAATCTGTGCATCAGTGACTCCCTATAGATTTTTATATTTTGGTGGCATCTTTCTGTTTCACTACTTGAGATGTCTCCTGTAAACTTTGAATCCCACGACCCAAGCTGGCAAGTGAAGGTGCTACAGGAAAAGATTCAGCAACACATTCATTATCATCTACATATACAAACAATCCTAAGCAAGTCAAAATACTGCAACCAAATGTTACCCAAGGAAGGACATCAACAGGTCTTGCTTGTCATGTTCTCATTATTTCATAAAATGCAGTTCTCATGGCTGAAAAACTGGTCTTCTCCACAGAGGCTATGATACTATGAACCACTGTCCGGATTTTCTCAGCCAAAGCAGCTGCCTTCCAGACAGATGTAGCATTAGCTCTGGAATTAACCATTCCTGGGGCTACCATTTTTTATGGCAGAAGAGCCTTGCTTAGAGTTATTCCCATTGTCCTTTGGGTTTGCAAAAGCATAAGCTTGACAGAAGCAGGAAGCTTGAGTGTCATACCCTTGACGAAGGTTGACACTGGAAACACTTTAGAGAGAGATGAAGCTCCCACAACTGCTGTTGCCCCAGCACCCAGTGCCACCATAGGTTTATTGGAAAATAACCATTTTTTGCCTGCACTGTGTGAAACTTCATCATCACTTTCACAGTTCACCACAAGCTGAACAACTAGATCCTTGACCCCCAGAGGCACAGGGGGTATTCCAATGTTTCCTGAGACCTGCTAAGCCACTAGCATCTACTACAGCCACAATATTCCTGAACTTCTTAGTCTGGCTCTGAAAGGCTAGGGCAAGAGGGGCATATGACTTCTCTTCATCTTGAAGCACAGGAAACTCTATTTTTGTTTCATCAGGTTTTACCATTCTTCTAATTGGTAATCAACCAGCATTATTAGGGTAATTCTCAGCCCCTCAACAGCAAAGCAAAAGGTAGAGACTTCAGACATAGTTCTCGCATTCACCACTCCACCTCGGCTTATATCATATAGCATATTCTGTGAAAAGGCTAAAGCCCTCCTAATTGACAGCAGATCATTAAATATATTATGTAGATCGACAAGCAAAGGATAGATGGATTGGGCAAATGATGGAACCTTGAAAGTGCTCAGCAGCTTCAATCCTGCCTCTGGAACAGTACTTGAAGGACTTAATTTCTGCATAGAGGCATCCACATGGGAAGAAAACATCTTCACATCATCCCTAAGACAAAACCTTCTTGAACTTGAAGAAACAAGCACACCCAATTTAGGTGGGACCAGACTACTAACTAAACCCTGAACTCCCCCACTGCCATCAACTTCTCCAGAAGACTTCTTCCCAACAGATGCTTTAACAACTGGTGCTTCAAGCACCAAAAATGAGGAACTGACCTCCTTGGCCACCCTCTTGGCAGCCAAGATATGACCATGAAAGCCAATTCCAAAAATTTTTCTCAAAACCAATTTTCCAGCCAAGCTTTCATACTTTTCCCTAGTGATCTTATCAACAAAGCATCGTCTAAGCACTTCGAATGACAAAGTGGGTACCGAGGCATCACCATTGTCATCCAATTCCTTCTCTACTGATTGAATTTCAAAGGCCGTAGAACGATCCACCAGCGTCACAACCGCATCAGGGCGAACTTCCCTGATAAGGCACTCAGCATCAACAGCTGATCGCTCGGACAGATTTTGAGCGTAGAGCATGTAAATAACAGAGTGAGATTCTTGATCTCTGACTGCATAAACGAATCGCTTCGTGTTTCCGGTTATCGAAAATTTCCTAACCAATTTATCAGATTCCTTCAAATCATCGAATTTCATTCCTCAAAAAGGCCATAGGTCTTATAACTAATAGATAAATGCAAATGCCATTAACTTAGCATTGAAAAAAAGAACAAAAAAAAAAAACACCTCAGTGTTTGGATACTCAGAAACACTATTTATCTTCCGAGCAAGCGAGAATGAGTGATAGATTATTGCGTACCTGAGTTTCAACCCAAAAATCCAGACAATGATAATGAAACCCAAGATTTTCCCGAGAAAGCGCGGGAAAAGGAAAGGAAAATCTGGAAAGAAACACCAGGGGGTCTAGAGAGACAAGTAATATGAAAGTTCAAATATTCAACACAAATTATGAATTATTATTATTATCATAAGCTTATATAAGACACTTCCGTGATTTTATTTTTTAAAGAAAATATCAAATATTGATGGGATTCTTTTATTTTTATTTAAAATTTTATATTTATAAAATATTATTTATTAAATAATATATTATTTTAAAAATTTAAATTTAAAATAATAAAAAATATTAAAATATTATTAAATTTTTATATTAAAAATATAATATTTTTAAAAAAAATTAATAAATATTACATAACATTTATTATTTTTTAAAAAATAAATATTTATAATCATATAAATTTAATATTAAATATATTTTATTTAATATTAAATATTTTTTATTTAATATTAAATAATTAAAAATTATTTTTTATATTTAATAATATTTAAATAATATTAATATAATTTTAATAAAATATTTAAAATAAATTTTAATAATTAATATTAATATCATATTTAAAATTAAGAGAATAAAATAAATTAAAAAAATTATTAATTAATTTTAATAAAAAATAAATTTATTATTAATAATTATAAATAATTTATATATTTGATTTTTAAATTTAAGAGTTGTGCAAGATCCTTGCCAAGCATGGGGGACTAGTATCCGCGCTCACTCGCCATAGATTTTTCTCTTATCCAAAGCTAATCAACGGGGTTTCCCAACTGACCCAAAAGAAAACGTTGCCGTTGAGCGGCGAGATAGCACAAATAACATAGCCTTCTCTTCCTTTCAATCCCGCGCAAAATCCCCACTCCCCCAGCCCGTTCCCTTTTCTCTGTCTCTCTTTCGGTGTGTCTTTCTTGAGAGAACAGAGTGATTATAATCATGGCTAGCGATACGGAGTCTGATACATCTGTTGGGTCCAAAAGAACGATTGCAGAGATTGAAGGAACTGCTGCCCTCCATATTCATCTTCAAGAGCAGAAAGAACGAGAGCCCTCTTTCTCTGCTTCTTTTTGCTCGGTTTCTGCCATCGCGGAATCAAAGGAATTGTCTTTGGTGGTTTCTCCGTCTCCAAAAGATGCGCAGCAGCCCATTCAAGATAATCTCAGTCCCAGTTTCTTTAGGAAGGTTAAGTGTTCCATCACTGAATCTGATAGCTGTAGGCAAGAACTGGGTTTTGAAGAGAATCAAGGAATCTTAGGTTCTATTGCTGAAGAAAACGTTAGTCTTTGTGATTTGGTTTCTGGGCCTTTTGGATCTACTAGTATCAGTGAAGATTTTCAAGGAAAGATTGAGCCTTTGGGCGTCCAAGGAGGAAAATCCAAGGGTTGCTTTCAAGATGAATTAGGGTTCTCTGGAATCCAGGAAGCGTATAAGAAAGAACTTTCAGGAGAGTACAAAGCCATTGAAATGGGAAGGAGTCCTGCAATTGATGAGAACAGTGAGTCATTGAGGGTTAACGAATTGCAGAAAGAAAGTTTATTGGAAGCCAAAAAGAAGCAATTGTTGGCAGAAATTGAAGATGGCTTATTCTTGAAAGACAAAAATCATGTGGAAACTGTTGCTGGCTTCAGCACGAATTCAGGAATCTTGGGGGCTCTCAAGGGAATTGATGGGTCTGTTAGAAATTCCCTGCAGATTGAAGCTGTTGATGATACAGCGTTGATTGGGCCAGTCTCAGTCCCTCATAGTGGTAATCATAATATAAATGTTGGAGAGAGGACTGGAAAGAATGAAAAACATGAAAGTGATGTAAAGGGCAAACGGCCACAAAGAAGGGGAAAGAATGTGAGAAAGGCGTCGGAGACAGGTGAAAGTAAAAAGAAAACATCCCAAGTTGGTGAAGCTCATAATAACGTTCAAATTTTTGGGGACCAAATGAAGAGGAAGTACCCCCGGGCGGAGTTGGAGGCGCTTCGGTTTGAGAATGTTGTTGAACGGAGAAAAATTTGGAGAAACATATATGCTGGCCTTGCACATTCTGTTGCAAAGGAGTATGATGACTTGTCAAGCTCAAAGCATCTGAAGAATAATAACTTTAACTTTGATCCTCAGAGGCGCCATAGAAGGAAGGCAGATGGCCCCGGCATTCTTGGTAAGCTCTCCTTCTCTACCTCCCTCCCTCATCTCATCTTCCTCTCTCTCTTTCTCTTCACTTTATATGCATGAATGAATGCAAAGTGTTTTACCAGTTGTTTAATTGTTTGCATCAAGATTTTACCAGTAACTTGTTCACTTGTTAGCTTTGTGCTTATCCTGTATGCACTGTCAATGAGGCTAACATTTATACGAGGTAAAAAAAAATTACATTGATAATGATCTAGCTTTGTGTAATGTATGTAATGTCACTTTCCTGTTCTGAAGACTGCTAAATTGTGGTGCAATGAGGCTGATTGCTGTTGTTGACAGAGGCATTCCATGGCATATATGAAAGCTTGAATGCCTCTTTAGCCTTTGGATCATTATTATACATAATAGATCTTGCGGTACCTATTTGTGTGGGCTGCTGCTCTTCAAGATAACGTCACGCAGCTCCTCCCAAGTGCAACCATGTCTGGATTTCCCTGGCTTACTGTATATAGTTTTGGTTTTCTGTGGGGTAGGGGCAGCAAAAAAGAAGAGGGCAGACATTTGACAAGGAGATGAGAAGGGGAAATCAGCAAAGAACCACAAGTAGCCTTTTGAAGTTTATAGAGAAATGCCATAACTGTCAACCATGAATAAACATATGACTGAGGATCTATTGCATGCTGTGCCATCCATAAATTTCCTTATTACTCCTCTTTTAAGGTTCAAATGCAAGGGAATAAGTTGCATTTTGCTCTTTTCTATCATTAAGACATAATTTGAGTTGACTCCAGCAAATGGTGGCTCTTGATTTTTAGCTGAGGTTAAGCATAATCTCCCCCCCCCTCTGCGGGGGGCCGCAAATTCCTTTCTTGTTTATTCTCCAGGTCTCCCAGTTTAATTTGATTGTTCTTCTTTTTCTGTCCTTTTATGGTCATAAGCATCCTGTTTTGAAAACAGAGCTTGTAATTTTGTCCATATACATCGGGCTTTCTGGATGCTTTCGTCCTTTGCTCTTCCCTTCAGCGATAGGCTCTGTTGTTGTCAATTTGATGGGTTCATTTGCTGTTGTGTACAGGTGTTGTCGCAGCAAGGGGAAGATGGAATCCTTTGAACATATATGTGCATATATGACTCGTCAAAAGCCTTAATGTGCAAACAATTCAAACACCTACCTCTTACTTCCTGAAACTCTTACCTAGGCAAATGATTGCCCTGTCAATGTGCATATGACTCGTGCACAGTCCTTGTACATGTAAATTTTTGCTGGCCAGTCTAGATTTTGCTTTTTAGGGAACATACTTTTCTGATGCACCATTAACTGTACATCCATTTGTAAGGGGAAGCTAATGAATTGATGCTGTTATATGTTATATGTTTTCCTAGAATGAAAACAAATTCCTGCGTCTGCTTGCTTCTACTTGCACCCCCCTCTCTCTCTCTCTCTCTCTGCCTCCCTTTTCCCCTACCTTATATTCCATTGCTTATACTCTTGTTTTTGCAAGCATGTAAGAATTTTTAAATCTTATGAATGATTTCAGGGGGAGTGTGCTCTGAAATTCTGGACAATGAATTAGAAAATGTAGAAGAAGATAAGTTAGAAAATGTGGATCTCTTGGATCCTCCTTGTTGCTACAGTGTTGGGGTGGAGGCAGTTCTGGAGTTTTGGAGAGAGAATACAGTGAAGAAGATGATGGTGATGAAGAATATGATAGCATCCAGAGGCCTGCTTTTCTTGTAGAAGGAGAACCAAATTTCGATTCTGGTCCTCCAGAAGATGGATTGGAATACCTAAGGCGTGTCAGGTACTATTCTCTGTTCTCGACCTGCTGATCTCACTTAGTATGGGCAACGGCTTAATAGGTTTGATTTGGATCTATTTTTGATCTTCCCAATTCATTGAAGCCTTAAACTTTTCCTTTAAATATATAACCGCACATATTGCCTTGGGTAAGTTGATCAAAATGATGTTCCTTCTTATCTTATTGAGGTGGGAAGCTGCTCATATTCCAAAAGTTATGGTGGCAAAGCCTGACAGCAGCAAACCTAAGAGAGAACAAAGTGTTTACATGCCCCAGATTCCTGACATTGCCGAGTGTCCGGAACATCTAATGCCATCTAGGCAGTGGGAGGATGTGATTCTTGTCGATTTTTCAAAGCTAAGATCGGTATTATTCTGGGCTTAATCTCTTAGTGCATTTTTAGTCTAGATGTTGAAATGAACAAGAAGTACTATTTTGATTCCAAATTGCCCACAACTGACTTCATTTTGTTTTATTCATTCAACTTCAGTGTTTGACACAGAATGATGGTTCCAGCAGTAAAGGAGTGGCATCGTAAAAAGATCTCTGCAGACAGGGACAAGTTCCATGACAAAAGGGGTTCTATGGAATCAATTAAGAGGCATTCCACAGAGATTGATGAGTCCTCTCACAAAAAGAGCTCCAGGGATGGTGAAGGCTTGCACGAGCACCATAGATACGAAAGCAGGTCTGATAAATACTGATTGTCTTTTACGCATGAAGGATTCTTCTCCAACCGCTGAAGATATGCAGCTTGGCTTTCATGTGCCTAGGAATTGCCATTTAGCCTATATTTCCATGGGCAAGTTGGGTTACATATTAAATTTTACCGTAGAACTACACATATTTTCCACTTTGCCGGAGGTTTAATTAAATTTGCAATCAAATCTGGATGGAAATTAAGTATATTTTAAAGCTGCTCAAGCAGTTGCTTTGAGCTCTTAAAAGCTAAAAACACATTTGAAGAACTTGTGCAGAAATGTATCCCACCAAATGTTGGACCTTTTTACCCACACTTGCCCTTACTGATATTTCAGCTTATCATCTCTTAAGGAAAGACCTACCTGATACATTTGAATGGAGTGTGATATGATACATTTGAAAGGAGTGTGAGTGGTTGAATTTAAACTGCCTGATCATTGAAACTTTCAAAAAGAAGTGCTGCATTTTGAGCCTTTTGGAAGTGGATAGGACGGAGTGAAGGAGTAGTCAGCCTGAGCATTGACCTTCCATAAGTTATAAAAAGGTCAGGCAAAAAGATGCAAGAGATAGACTAACTCTTTTATTCCAAGCATGGAATTGGAAATGGTATAAGACAGATGCAAAGGAATGTCTATATGTAGTCAGAATTTTTTTCTTACAAGTACTTCAGAATGGTGAATGGAAACTTATACAGCATGTAAGATAAACACAATGTTAACATCATCATGTAGAACACATGCAATTTTCAAATTTAATGATCTTGAGGGAAAAAACAATATAAGAATTTCTCTGCTTTGGCAGATACATCGAACCAACTTTCCCTCTAAACTCAAGTAGACATCTTGAATGGAACTAATCAAAGTTCAGTTGCAGTGATCCTTTTTGTCCCCTTTCTATTCCCAGGGCTGGAAGACAAAATGGTATTGCTAATAAGTCGCTTCATCTCACAAATGCATAAGTTAATTTAACCTATGTTATTTTAGGTCCTCTGCTTTCTTTCCTTTCTCCTGTTACCTGGCCATCATGGCTCATCCCATCCTACCTCCTCAAACAGTATGAGATATGTCAGGGTGTGCCGATGTTATTTTCCGCAATAACTTCAATACCAAAGTCGCAACCTTGATCTTGTTTGTGGGTTTGGGGCTGCTCTTCTTTAAAAGGGCTGATACCATACCTCCAGTTGTACTCTCTGTACTGTAACTTAAGCTTCTCCATTTATTTCCAGTCGTGGCTTCTGTAACATTTGGGCAGCTGCTTTAGTTTGTGAGACCAGCACTTGAGGAGCTCTTTGCAGGTGATGTGGGTGGTGCGTGACAGAGCCTCATCGGTGATTGGTGGAGCGGCGGAGGTTGGGTTCTGTGGTGGTTGGATTGTGGGGTGGCGGGGTTGATGGTGGTTGGATTCTTGGGCACCTCTAATGACGACGTCTGGGGGTGGTGTTTGGCGGCCACTGTCATGGAGAGAGAAGAGTGGAACTGGAAACACAGGTTGGGGTTGGCTCTTCTCTCTGATTTTTTTTTTCCCTCTTATTGTAGATGACATAGGAAGAAAATGGCTTTCTCTTTGTCCAGCAGTGGAAAGAGAAATGCATAAGTAATGCAGTCATTATGTATAATGCTGGCAAGCTCTTCAAGTCTAATAGGAATCATACTTTATGTGTTCTCTTTTACAAGTGAAGATCAGCCAATTCTTTAACTCAGAAGAGATGTCAATGATCCTCAGACCCTGCAATGTGCACTAGCAAGCCTCTTTTCTTATTTTGAGACATTGTTTAATTACTCTAAGATGTTACAACGGAACTTATTGATTCAGTAGGATCAATCGCCGAAGATGAGATAGATGAGTCATCATGATTTCCTCCTCCTCCATCCTTCATTGGCGTTTCCTCTGGATACAAAACTGGCTTTCGGGGCAATTCCAGGCTTTCCAAGTCTCCTTCAATCATTTCTACCACTTTATTTATAGGAGGACGATCATTGGGTTTCATTTGTATACACCATAACCCCACTACTATCATCTTCTCTGCAATCTTACGTTCCTCCTCTGTGACATCCTCATTTCCAATATTCTTTCCATCGTGTAGCTGGTCGTAAACCCAGAAGGGAAAGTAGATTTGGCTGGAGTTTTTCGCTGTATCCAAATTTGTCCTCTTACCTGTTAAAATTAATTAAAACTCTTAGTTAATTTGTAATCAAATAGAAATTACAGTAAGTTTAATTAAATATATCTCAGTAATTTTTTAAAATTAAATGTATTTTTATATATAATATTATTGGTATAAAGTATTTTAATTAATAACATTAAAATTAAAGTTACTCTTAATATTTCAAATTTAATAATAGTAATAGCATAAGTATTACTACTCATTCGAGACAATACTAATACAGCAAATTATTCCAAATTATTTGCTAACATTACCTGCCATCTCCAATAATAGCATTCCAAAGCTATAGACGTCAGCTTTATAGGACACCCTTCCAATGTTTTTGTAGAAGAGTTCAGGTGCCATGTATCCTATGGTCCCTCTGGGCGCAGTGAGCGACAAAATGCTATCATTTCTTGGATACAATTTAGCAAGCCCGAAATCAGAAACCTTGGGCAGGAAATTCTCGTCAAGCAGTATGTTATGAGGCTTGATATCAAAATGCAGGATTTGCATATCGCAACCGCGATGCAGATATTCAATGCCTCGAGCCACGCCGAGGGAAATCTTATACAGCATTTCCCAGCTTAAATTGACAGTGTCTTTTCCAGGAAAAATGTAGTTGTTGAGGGATCCATTAGGCATAAACTCATACACAAGAGCACGCTTGGATCCCTCGACACAAAAGCCAATCAGTTGAACCACATTAGTATGATGAATCCTTCCAATTGTGGCAACTTCATTGATGAAATCTTGTCCATTACTCTTAGACTGTCCCAACAATTTTATCGCGGCGAGGCTCCCACTACGGAGCTTTCCTTTGTACACTGAGCCGAAGCCTCCTTCCCCCAACTTGTCCTTGAAATTTCGTGTCATCTTCTTGATATCTGAGTAAGAATACCTGACTGGCATGAAATTATTCTGACTCTGCAGAAACTTCTCTATATAATCATCTGCTGATAGATGTCTCCTACGCCACTTGTAAACCAAAAACGCAATCACACATGGAGATCCAAACACAGCTTTTGTTGCTTGAATTAGTACTGCATAATATACCATTGTAGTGAAACATTATATAGAGATAAAGTCAGTTGATTGCAATTGACACTGTAATTAATGGTGAATATAATTTAGTTGGATTAATTTTTAATTTCTAACAAATCAACCTTATAAAAAAAAAAATTTTCCCAAAAACTTACAAAAGAAAAAATAGAATCTTATTATATAAAAATTTTACATTATATTAGTTAAAAAATAATTATTTATATAATTTTACCGTTAATTTTAACAAAAAAAAAGAAAAAAAAATATTCTAAAATGAATATATATATTTTAATTATTTTTAATTATAATAGAATAATCATATTATTATATAAGATTAATAATATAAATTTAAATATTTATCTTTTAAATGACAATTAAATTAATATACTCAAATTTTTATTTTGTATTTTATTTATCACAAGTTTTATAATTGTTAATAGGAAATAATTACATGCATATGATTTTTTTTTTATTATATTTTATTATTTTTTCTCTAAAATAAAAGATAATAAAAAAATTTGTTATTATTAAGAAATATTTAATTTGTTTTATATATATTTAAAAATATAAAAATAAATAAATAAATAATAAAACAAGTCAAAGAAAAAAAGTAAAAAATAATTTTAATTTTATATAATACAAATTATCTAATAAATATAATGGTAGATGTTGATATATTATTCACTTACTTTTATTTTTTAAGAGAATTTTTTGTATATTACTTCTAACATTTGAAAAATTAAAATGACTTCAAGCAAAAAATGTTTAGAATACAAATTAAATATAGTCAACAATGTGAAACGAAGATATGAATGATACTTAAAAATAAAGATTCTCAACTTATAATGAGATTCCCTATATTTATCATTATTTATAAAAAAGAAAAGCATAATACTTACCAAAAAACAATGCCGTATTGGGTAAACTCCCTAAAGAAAACAAGAGACCATCGTTAGCATTAATTCAACTGTGTATAAATAACATGTATATATATGATGAGTTAATTATATAATTTTAATGTTTGAAGTCATTTCAACATCACCATCTAATCAGCTCGCATCATCAAAAATTATTTAATTTAAAATTATTATTATTTTCATATTCCAATTCTCAAATTATTATTAAAAAAAAACATATTATTATCACATTGCATATGATAAAGAGAGAGAGGAAAGATAGAGATACTTACAAGAAATATCGGGGTTATAATCCCCGTACATTTTCCCTTTTAAGAAAAGAAAATACTAAGATTATTATGAAGAATTAATCATATTAATTAGGCAAAAATTATTCAATTTGAAGTTTTTATTATTTTTAGACTCCAATCCTTATATTCTAATTACAAAAAAAAAATATATATATATATATATTATTATCACATTACTTATGATAGAGAGAGGAGAGATAGAGAGACTTACCAGTAACATTATCATCGTGTTTATCGTGCCATTTAAGAAAAGAAAATACTAAAATTATTATAAAAAATGAATCATATTAACTAGGTAAAAACAATTGGTTTTAAATTTGAATGTTTAAAATCAAAAGTTTACTAACACAGCGACTCTTAATAATTTCTAATTCCTAATAAATCAACTTTGTAATCTGCATAAATTGTAATTAATGAGAAATATAATTTAGTTGGATTAAAAGCCCCAAGAAAATTATATTTAAAAAACATATTAAATGTAGTCAACTGTTTGGAATCACAATATATTTGAAATATAAAAATTCCAACATATAATGGGATTTCCTATATTTATCATTATTTATAAAAGGAAAAATAAGTTGAATTCTTACCAAAAAGGAATCCCGTATAGAATAAGATGATCCCTACAAAAAACAAGTGATTATTGTTAGGCTTAATTTGGATGTGTAACAATAACATACAAAAAAACGAAAAAAAAAAAGTTAATTATCTAATTTCAATATTTAGAGTCATTTCCATATTATCATCCATTCAATTTCAATATTACCATTTTCTTAATTTACTTTAAAAGTACATCATGGTAAAAAAAAATATATATATTAAATTTAAAATTATTATTATTTTTAAACTCTAATTCTCAAGTTATTATTATCACATTATAAAAAAGAGGTTGAGATATAAAGAGACAAACTTAAATGCATTTAACATTTTTAGATAAAGAAATTGTTCAATAGCCAAATTATCCTCGTAACATATAATGGATTATCATTATTTGCATCAGAAAAGCAGAATTCTTACCGATAAGCCGTTCCAATCCTGATAAGATGGCTGCAGAAAATGGAGGAGCAACCATTGTTAGGGTTAATTAAACAGTCGAGTAATATCATACAAAAAATATTGATGAATTAATTCTCTACCACCATTTCCTCAATTTCAACGTGCACGTGTGTGCGAAAATAATAATCCTTGGTGAGTGAATATTATGTGCATCTTTTTTTCTTTTTTTGGTTTTCTCTTTCAACGGAACAATTTCCTGATTTGCTCTAGAGTTCATCAAAATGCTAATTTTAGAGTTATTAATATTATTATTACTAATATGAAATTTTCACAAAATATAAATTTTAAACAAAAAAAACACACTCAAAAGGGAGAGAGACAAGGGGGAGAGAGAGACGGGGAGACTTACCGCTAAATGGATTGAAAGCTCCATTTCCTTCATTTCCTTTAAGAAATGAAAATACTAAAATTAGTATTAATTAGGTAAAAATAATTGATTAAAAGTTTTAACTTTTAAAATTAAAATATTATTAGTAAAGGGAGTAATAATAATCTCTAATTTCTATCAAATTCAACTTGCGAATTTATTAGCTACCTGGGTAACAGTGGGAAACGTTTGATGGATAGCAACCATATCTGCATTGGATGCAATCCAATGCTAATTTTAGAGTTATTAATATTATTATTACTAATATGAAATTTTCACAAAATATAAATTTTAAACAAAAAAAAAAACACTCAAAAGGGAGAGAGACAAGGGGAGAGAGATGGGGAGACTTACCAATAAATGGATCGAAAGCTCCATTTCCATTCAGAAATGAAAATATTAAAATTAGTATAAAGGGTGAATCATATTAATTAGGTAAAAATAATTGATTAAAAGTTTTAACTTTTAAAATTAAAAGTTCACCAAATAATGTGAGTCATAATAATCTTTAATTTCTATTAAATCAACCTGGCGAATTTATTAGCTACCTGGGCCACAGTAAGAAACGTTTGATGGATCGCAACCATATCTGCATTGGACGTCACACCATTTAAGCTCAAACCCGTGCGCCAGTTGCCTGTGGATTTCCATAAAAGATTTATTTGTGAAGGGCTGCGACGACCAGGACTTCGTCTCTATGGTGCACTGGTCAATCAATTCCCATACAGTGACGTTCTGATTGATGATCGCATAATGATAAGAGGACTCATCGGCAGACTTTGCCTCCGACGATCCATTTCTCCAGCAAGCACTTCCGTCTATGTAGAGAGGAGAATTCACTGCATTTTCGCATTTGACAAAAACAACAAGGAAACTACGCTGATACAGCACATACGGAGTATAACTGCCATCATCGTACACCGTATAACTGCCATCATAGTTCGCCTCAACAGGGTCGAAAGGAGTACGAGGAACAGAGGAACAATCATGTTTGTCAACACCAGCATCCACCACTCGGATTGTGCTGCTGTTGTAGTCAAGTTCCTGGACGTAGAACTTCCCAGCTGCTGGGTATTTCAAGTACAACGCTGCCGTCGAGTTGTTCTCACAAGAGAGATTGTATCTCATGTCTCCACAATTGCTTGGATCGGTATTCAGACGAAAGGGGGAACTGATGTTAATAGTACCGCATGAAGAAGTGGGGCAATTATTGTTATTGTTAATTTTCCTAGCATTGCAGCTTTGGAAAACTAGCAGTAGAAAAAGCAACGGTGTGTAACTGGCAAAGAGGAGCCTTCGTTCTTTCAACATTTCTACTCGGAAGAAACTGAGACAGAAGAGGCAGGAGGATAAAATCCCTACATTTTTATGAATCTTAAATAATAGAGCTAATACGCCAAGTCAATTTTCTACGAGGGTTGAGAGTCATTGTATATTTCCCGTCCCATGGTCCAAACAGAGGAAGTTTCGCACCACTATCGGTTTCCTTTCCTACCCGTCTTCGCACGGCATCATTAAGTAATTAACGTAATATTATTGTTAGAGTTGACGAAGACTTTTTGGGTAACCGGACAGTATAGGGTACGTACTATCTACTCAGGAGTGGGCCACCCACATTACCAATATAAGGGTCTTGGAAGCCCCCGTGCTTCTGCCCCTACCGGGGGATCTCTAATTGTATAAACAAAATGAAATGAAAGAAATTAGGGACAATATATGAAATGCGACTCAGAGAAAAATGTTTTATCCACTTTGTATTCTGAAGCCATACAATCGAAGTGGGGTGGATGCAGCATGCGGGCAATTGCCTCCTTTTTTCAACATTTATCTTCGGCTTCTTATCTCGCGGGATGGGCAAGACACTAACACAGGAGAAGCTGGAGGATAAAATCCCTGCTTATACATATGTATGCATCTTAAATATTAGAGCTAAGCTAACTTTCTATTGTTCCATTATGGCTGTAGACTCACGTTGTACAGAGAAATGAAAATTAACAAAAACAAAAAGGACAAGGTGCGCGGAAGAGGAATTTCCATTAAGGTGGGCAGCCTCTATTGATAGGCAACCCACAGCGCAGTTGTTGGTTGGTGGGTGAGGTACCAAATTCAAATGACGTTTTTAGAAGACTTTGAGAAGCCACACCATTGACTTCATTTATGATGCCATTGGTTGGTCTGGTTTTTACGTTCAACCTCTTCCCTGTATAATTTTGAAAAGTTCAAAATGTATAATTTAGTATAGAATTCAATTTTAAGTTCATTAATGTTTAAATTAAACAAAAAAAATTAAATCAAACTTAATAACATCAAATAATAAATTTTTTTTATAAAAATTTGATAATATAATATATAAATTTGTATATAAAATATGTGTAAATTAGCATGTTTTATATAATTTTTTCAAAATATTATAAGTTTTGAGAAAAATATAAGAGGTATTTTTTTTTATCGTTGTTATAATTTAATATTTAAATACAGATAAGGTTTTGGAATTTGGTGACTAGTTGGACATGGGAAGTCAGAAACGCGGGGCTTAAACCTCTTTTTTCTCCCTGATTTGAGGGGCTAAAACCACAATATAGTCCCTAAACTTTAATTTAATTCAAAAAGTATTGCTTGAGACAATAGAGAAAGTTGGACGACGGTAATGTCAAGCTAAGCTCGGAAATACAATTAATTTTCTACAAAGATCAGCCAAGAGGAAAGCAACAACACGGCATATCTTTCTTTAGCCAATGAGATTTCCACAAGCAAGATTTTTCACAATGACTCGCTTACCGTAGACATGCATTTTCAGAAGCGTGTCCAAAGGCTCCAAACCCAAGTGCACAATCACTAACAGAGGAAACGAAATTTCTTGAAAGTTTCAAGTTTAAAATCGGATCTTAGAGTTTAAGTCATTTTACTAATTTTTTTATTAGATTATGAACATTTTTTTTATGAATTTTTAGCTACTGAAGTCCACATACAAGACAAAATACTGCATGTCAGTCAAAAAAATTTGATAAAAGTGTTCAAAACCTAAATATTACTAATCAGCTAAAAATAAATTAGTCTAAGGAAGAAAAGAATAGTCTAAGCAAAGAATAGACTTTTAGTCTACGTAGTGTCAAAAGCCAACAGGCAAGGATACGGGATTTTGTTTCGAATAAAGGTGGAAATTTCCCAGGATTGTCTAGACTGAAATGTTCAAGCTTTACATACCAAGTCAATTCTCTACGAGGATTGAGATTGATTGCACATTTCCTGTCCTCTGGTCCATACCACTGGTCTCAGTGGACTACGAGAGACAACTTCAAAATTGTTCGTTTGGAATTTTTATAAAGCTTGTTGGCAACAATATGGAACCTAACATTGGAATGTCAAGCATGGTTTGGCTTGGCTTGATCTATCGTGGTGCATAGATGTGAACCGCCAAGATCTTTATCCTTAATTAATCCATTCCAAGGCTTGGCATGCTTGGATTACCAATAGAAAGCAAGAATGACATCATATCACATTATGGGGGGTCAATGATACAGGTGGATCATTGAAATGTTCAGCAAGCAGATGACAATTCCGTGATCAAGGGTGTAGTACTAGTTGCTGTGGTCCCTGCTCTGCAATAATCACAAGCTCGAAGGCCTATGACCTTACCACGAAATTTCAAAGAGTCCTAGCAGGCAAATTCCATGACATCTTGCTTAGGTTTCCCAAGAATTGATGCAAATAAAGTATGACACAAACAAATAGCGCAAGGTGGGCCCCATCAGCATTGACCCATAAGGAAACCCTGCCATGCAAATGTCCCCAATGTAACATGCGATGATATTGAATCAACTGTCATTCTGACGGAAAATGCAGTGAAACCCAGATAAATCAAACAGATAAGCTAACTCAAGCATTTCTTATGACTTGTAGGAAGCATATTTTGACTCTTTCATTTGACAATGCTTATCTTCTATGTTGCACCAGGACACAACAATTCAAGCAGCAAGTTAAAACTCCAAAGGATGTTGGACAAACAGCAGAACCAAGGCATAAGAGGCAAGACGTCCGAGTTATCAGGCAACAGCAGAGACAGTTTTGTATCGATCCCAGTTTGAAACCAACAGAGTGGGAGTTGAAATTGGAGGTTAAACATAGAGAGAATTAAAACAGGGCAATAAAGGAATAATTGTAAGGGTTTTCTGGATTGAGTAACAGGAAGGGTATATCGGATTGGTAAATTAACTCTGCTCAGGCATCCTTGATGATACAAATCACCCCTATTGCATGGATTCCATGTACAGAAAAATCCTCTAAATTAGAATACCAATCATTTCAGAAGACTATAAACTTGCATACAATCTTGGAGAAATCATTGTCATACTTTATTGAACCTTTATTTTCCTCAACCTGTGCATCATTGACTATAGATTTTTTAATTCTGCCGGCATCTGTCTGTTTCACAACTTGAGATGTCTCATGTAAACTTTGAATCCCGCGACCCTAGCTGGCAATCGAAGGTGCTACAGGAAAAGATTCACAGCACATTCAATACCATCTCCATATACAAACAATCCTGAGCAGGCTGCAATACTGCAACCAAATGTACCCAAGAAAGGACACTGATGCTGGGTTGGTGTTGCTGCCTTGCCATTCCAGGAGACAAGGTTTAAGATTTTTTTGGTTTATGCTTCTTTCCAAGTTCAAAAGGCCAATTATCAATGAAAGAGGTTGATGATGTTGTTGTATATTTATTTTCAGACACATTACTCGATTTATAACACTAACCTAACAACTTAAAACACCAAGAAAGAAACAAAAAACCTAACCTGCTCAAAAATACAGCCTCTCCCACCCAACAAATATGGTATCAGAGCCTTCTTGCCTATTCTTAAGGGACTTGCAAACTAGAAAAACTTGAATGAAACATAAAACAAACCTGTGAGATAAAAGAAAACAGAGAGAACCACAAATTCTCTAGAGAAAACTATCTCCAGTAGATTGTTATGATGAAGGTCTATCTGAAGACCTTTGATCTATGAGAGGTCACTAAAAATGGAAGAGTTGTATCCCCACTTCCAACAAACCCCAAAAAAACCCAACCTAAGAATCACAGTCAGTAAACATCTAAACAATTCAAGGCCTTGACATGCATCCATTTTGCAGTGACAGAGGTCATATTTAACAGAATTATGGGCTGTGAGACAGCTCAGGAGGCATAGAGCAAACTAAGGGAAGAGAATGCTGGAAGTGAAAAAACCAGAACCATGCAGCTGCTCAACTTGAGAAGGGAGTTGGAGTTATTAAAGATTAGGGACTCTAAGAGAGTTATAGAGTATACTACTAAAATGATGAAGCTAGTCAATCAGATTAAGATATTGGGAGGAGAACTTTTGGACACAAACATTATATAAAAAGTGCTTGTAAGTATACCAGAAATGTTGAAATCTAAGATATTTTCTTTAGAAGATTTTGAAGACTTAACCAAGATCTCTTTGGAAGAGCTAGTAAATGCACTCCAAGCATAAGAACACAGGAGACTAATGAGGTAGGAGGAGGCAATTGAGAATGCTCTTCCAGCTAAGTATTCTAAGAAGAATCAACAAAAAAAGAAAAAGAAACAGGATGGAGAGCAATCAACCAAAGATACTAAAGGCAACACATTAAGTGGAAAGTAGTCGATGTCACTATGCCTAAACTGTAAGAAGGCAAATCATTTTCCCAAATGCTGCTGGTGGAGAATTGACATTATCTGTATAAGCTATAATGAGAAGGGCAACAGAGAAAAAGTTTGCCTAAGTAAGAAGGTACTTAAGCAAAATCAACAAGCAATGAATGGTCAATGATGATGCAAAGGAAGTTAAAGAACAACTTTTCATGGCAGGTGACAATTCTACTCACAAAAAGATTGAAGTTTGGCTTGTGACTAGTGGTTGCACAAAACACATATCACTAAATCTATTAGCCTTCAAGGATCTTAACAAGAGCTTTACCTCGAAGGTCAAGATAGGTAATAGGGATTACCTTTTGGCGCAAGGTAAAGGAACAACTGATATTAATCAAAATCTTTTGAGTGTTGGGCAACTTTTAAAGAAAGACTACTCTCTAGAATTCAAAAATTAATCATATACAATCTATGATTCATCTGGTGAAAAGATCACAACTATTCCAATAGAAAAGAAAAACTTTCAGATAAATATAAAGCAACTGGAAAGCGGTGTTATGCCTGCATTTCTTAATGCCAAGTCTCTATGGCATAAGAGATTGAGACATGTTCATAATGCAAGCTTATAGAGTCTACAAGAAAAAGAAATGATGACTGATCTACCAAAAACTGAAGGAGAAGGAGCTGTTTGTGAAGCTTCTCGTTAAGGAAAGCAAACCATATTTCCATTTATAACTGATCAAGTTTGGAGGAGCAAAGAAAAATTACAGTTGATACATAGTGATACCTTTGGACCTATAAGCATAAAGTCACTCGACGGAAGCAAATACTATGTGATTTTTATTAATAATCTAACTAAATTATGTGGATCTGTTTCTTGAAACAGGAGTCGGAGGTTGCTATGATCTTTAAGGAATTCAAGGTGTGGCAATAGACTTGAATACACATAAAGTCTTTTCAAAGAAATTTGCATTACAGTTGAAATATAGCAACAGCTCATAGCACTATACACACCTTAACAAAATAAAGTGAGTGAGAGGAAGTATAGAAGCATAATGGAGATGTCTGGGTACCTTTTGTTTGAAAAAAACATGCTAAAAAGGTTTTTGGCAAAGACTATAAATACATACGTGTTTTTATTAAATATTTTGCCAACTAAAGCCTTGAAAATCCAAACTCCTCCTTAAGCATGGTTTGGAATTAAACTATCAGCAAGCCATCTAAGGATCTTTGGAAGTCTATGTTATGCTTTTGTGCCAGAGAAAAGGAAGAGCAAATTGAATCAAAATGCCGAAGTCTGTATCTTTATTAGATACACTAGTACAACCAAGAATTATAAAATCCTTAATCCTCAATCTGGTAAGGTCAGTACTAGTAAGGAATTAAGATTTAGTGAGGAAGAAAGGTGAAATTGGGAAAATCAAAAATAAAACATGTTGACTCACAAACTTGAAAACTCCAACAAAGAGGACCAAGAGACATTGATACAAATACAAAAGAAGATATTCCAACTAGAGGCATGAGACCTCTAGCTGACATTTATGAAAGAAGTCAAATGGCAGCACTTGAGTCATCAAACTTTGTAGAGGATTGTGATGATACTAAATGAAAGAAAGCAATGTAGCTTGAAATGAAAGCTATTGAGAAGAATCAAACTTAGATTATAGTTAATAGACCTAAGAATAAGAACCTTATTGGATTAAAATGGATATACATGGTTAAACTTAAACTCTGATGGATTTGTCAATAAGTACAAAGTCAAACTAGTAGCACAAATGGCTATGCACAATAATATGTAAATTATTCAGAGACCTTTTCCCCAGTAACAAGGCTTAAGACTACTAATTTGTTGCTTGCCCTTACTACACAGAAAGGTTGGATAGCTTATCAACTAGATGTAAAGATAACATTTCTGAATGGAGAGCTAGCTGAGGAGGTATTTATGGAACAACCCCAAGGCATTAAAAAAAGAGGAGAAGAACACAAGGTGTACTTGTCGAAGAAAGCTTTATATGGATTGAAACAAACTCCATGTGCCCTAGTATAGCAAGATCAATGATTAACTACTAAAGCTCTTATTTAGTAGGAGTAGGAATGAAGTCATAATATACATCAGAGAGCATAAGAATGATCTAGTGATTATGTCTCTCTATGTATATCATTTGTTAGTTATTGGGGGTAACAAACAACTAGTAGATCAATTTAAAACATAGATGAAAAGAGTCTTTGAAATGACAGACCTCGGGGAAATATGTCTTTTCTCTAGCTGAGAAATCCATCAAACTAGCAAGGGGATCTTTGTGAGCTAGGAAAAATATGTTAAAGAGGTCTTCAAAAGAATTCAAATAAAGAAATGCAAAGATTTTAACACCCTTTTAGGAGTTGGAACAAAGCTTAAGAAGGAAGGTGGGACTGCAAAAGTTGACTCAAGCAAGTTCAAAAGCCTAGTTAGATGCTTGCTCTACTTAATTGCATTCAAGCCTAACATCATCCAAGTTGTTGGTCTCCTTTCTAGATTCATGCATGATCCTACTAAAACTCACTTCAAAGCAGCCAAGAGGGTGCTTAGATAAATAAAAGGAACCATCAAGTTTGGAATCATGTTTAAAAGGGAAAACATAAAGGAATTGGTAAGCTATATAGATAGTGATTGGGGTAGCTCACTAAATGACACGAGAAGCACTTCAGAGTATTTTTTTCACCTTGGGATCTTGAGCTTTCTGTTGGAGTTCAAAAATATAATCTATAATGGCTCAATCAACAACAAAAGCAAAATGCCTTACTGTCATAGCAAGTGTGAATCAAACCATCTGGCTTCGAAGTATGCTAATTGATTTGAAGGAGAAACCAACTGAAGCAACAACTATGTACTGTGATAATCAAGCATCAATTGCAATCTTTAAAAACCCTATTCGCATAGAAAGGCATAGCACTGCCAAATAAAGCTCTATTGTGTGAAAGAAGCACAAGAGAATTATGAAATAAGCTTGGCTTTCAATTCAATAGAAAAGCAGCTTACAGATATCCTAACTAAGCCACTTCACAAAGGGAGATTCAAGCAATTAAGAAACAAGCTGGGATTGTAATGCAACAACACCAAGGAGGAGAGATACTAGGTTGGTACTGCTGCCTTGCCATTCCTAGAGACAAGGATTAAGATTTTTTGGTTTATGCTTCTTTCCAAGTTCAAAAATTAGTTCAATTAGTTGGTAACTTGGCATGGGAGTTTTGTTAATTTTGCTCATGAATTTAAAGTTTGTATTTGAATTTAAATTCAATATTGCTAATGTAATGCTTAGACCTATGAATTTCAAATTTAAAAACTTGTATAGTTTTATGTATAAGTAACCAGTTATCAATGAATGATGTTGATGACGTTGCTGTATATTTCCAGCGTCCTCTCCCTCGTTGTCTCCAGACACATTGCTTGATTCAGGACACTAACCTAACAACTTAAAACACCAAGAAAGAAAAACCTAACCTGCGCAAAAATGCAGCCTCTCCCAACCAACAGACACCAACAGGTCTTGCTTGTCGGGTTCCCATTATTTCATAAAATGCAGTTCTCAAGGCTTCAAAACTGGTCTTCCCCACAGAGGCTATGATACTATAAACCACTGTCCGGTTTTTCCCAGCCGAAGCGGTGGCTCTTCAAACCATTGAGAAAAACATTCTATATGTCATAATAGATATATACTCTGCCTTGAATTCTAATGGTTGAAAATACAAATGCATGGATTTTGTCAGTCAATTATGGGGCAGAACCTAAAATTGAAACCTTTGATCTGGACAGGTTTGCAAACATTTCTTGCTAGGATTCCCTTATTGCTGGGAGGAACATGCTACCAAACGTTATGGTGAAGAATTTGCCAAGGAAGATGTTCCAACCAGAAAATGTAGTCGTACTAAGGTCAACACATCACCTGGCACTGTTGCAAGGACTGCCATGCCAATTCCTTTGGATGAACTCCCACCGGGAAAGGTGCATGATCTTCTTAGGGATCCTCTTCCTGATACTCAAGATTGTCCCTTTGATGATATACCAAAACAAAATTGCAGCACCACTTCAAAATATAAAACATCAGCTCATTCAGAATTTGAGAACAGGAGTGCTAAGAATTGCTCAAAACATACAAATTCTATGATGAATGGCAGTCGAAAGAATTATATGGCCAAGGCCAATCACAATCAGGGAAATGCAAATGGAATCTTGTATGCTGCAGATACAGTTGAGGAATTCAACAACAAAAAAATGCGTGTTGTCACCTGAAGCATCTCTAGATTGAGGCGTCTTGAAAAGGGCATGATGTAAATCAATGAATCTGCTGTTGATTGCAAAGAGGCTTATTCGCTAAATTCTTTTGTCGACGGTGAAATTGGTCATTGGCGTTCACATTATAGGCTCAAAAAAAGATGGTAGCAGAAATTGGCTTGGAAGGGATGGCCGTGCCATTCCTGAGTAAGTTACGGAAGTTCTCGATACTGCGCTGGTGTGAGGATCAAGGAGTAGGCTGAAGAGCTCGGAGAACTTTTCATTAACCTTAAAGATTATTTGTACGGAAATATGATGAATTTTCATCCCTTGCCGTTCCCTTTTCATGCATGTCCCCTGTTGATCTCCAACAAAATTTTTGGTACGGGTGAATTAAAACACATTTTCCTGGAATATCATTGAAGCATTAGATCCAATCTCCAACGCTGCATCAAAGAAATACTTTTTTTTTCTTTTTCAATTGCAACGTAAAATGTTCAGAATGTATCTCTCATACATTAAAATATGCTAATCGTTTTTGGCATGAACGCAAGGAAAGGGACAGTTTCTACCTTTCATTCACATCTGAACTCTAATACAATAAAAGGATCCAAAAATTAACATTCAATTGAAAAAAAGAGCTAAAAAAGAGAGGATCTCAAGGAAAGAATACAAGTGACATCAGTAACACCAATTGGTTATATCAGAAAAGGCAAGCAAGAAACCCGTGAACCAGGCACCCAGGTGACTTGGGTGGTTATCCATGTATTGAGGCTTAACATGCCAACTGGTGAATGAATCTCATGTGTAAAAAGATTCTTCCAAAATATATATTATTGTGATTTTTGGACAATGGACCTATCACCTGTACGGTACAATAAGTCCAGTCAAAAGAATTTCTTCCGAGAAACATCTGACAGAGTACAATGGTGTCAAAATTTGGTGGGCAAAGTAGGAAACATTATGATCCAATGTCAAAGAGGGAGGACAACAATGAATCTTCATTATGTCACACCTTTCTTGTGTATCGCAACCTACAAAAACTCTAGGTGGGAAGTAAAGGCTGTCTCTCGTCATGTCCCATGCGATGACTAGTCTGAAGATAAAACAAACATATCAGCATCGGGATCATTCTCAGAAAATACAGAACAAAACAGGATATTCAAAGTTTCCCACCTCTTCATTTGCTCCTGCAGCCATATCTATGAATGACTCTTTGGCCCTGAACAGGAAAATAGATGCTTTAGGAATTAGGATTGGAGTGATGAACATGAGCTGCTAAATCTAGCGAGCTGCCACTTAGTAAGACACCTTACCTGTGGCTATCCTGAACATCCCGTAGTTCCATCATGCCATTCTGCTGTTCATCTTTGACTTTTGAGAGCGGTGAGAAAAACTGAAACATGACACAAGCAAAGGCAAAAAGACAGTGCTTTAATTTTGTTTGTCCTAATTTTTTTTTTCCTCTAAATTATCCATTTAAAAGGTCAATTGGCCACTGCTTCATAATCACCTGGTGCATTGAGATGAACACAATTGAAATTCCTAAAATGAAATTGATTGTCAAGGTGTGACCAAACAGAGCAGCAGATGCAATGCCCGTGAAGATGGTGGCAATTGTTGAAGAGTACTTCTTAAGAATTGTATCTGAACACAGTAACCAATGCCACCAATCCATATAAGCCACAAAAATTGGTAAGGAATAGTTCATTACAGCATGCATCTAAAGTGAGAATCTACCAGTATCTCAAGTGCATCCTCTGCATTGTTTCATGCAAAAGGACATTACGTATAAAACAACATCATCAAACCTGCATATTTGTAGAAAAATGAGGACAAAATTCCTTGGGCTGCATTGTTAAATATTAAGAGTATTGTAGCTTTTGAATGCCCTTCTAAGATGTTGAAGCTACCGGGACCTGCAACATTCAATATGAAGACTATCATGCTACAACTTCAAGAACTTAAAAGTTTGACTGCAGCAGCCAAAAAAGCAACACAGTTTTGAGCATCTCGCTAATGTCCAATGACTAGGTTCAAAAAGCATGCCAGTGCACAAGATTCCTACATTGTGGAGTCTAGTAAAGGTTTGAATGCATGTCACTGGCCAAATTGTCAGGTAATTTGTTAAATTGATCTTAAGTTGACCATGTAATTCAAATGAGGTTCTCGAACAAATTAGAGGGCACTGGCTAACATATGTGCATGATCAAATCAGAGAACATCAAAAGTCACACTAAATTCTTATTGGTGTCTAAACGATATTTAAGCACTCCAAAGCTCCTGGAAAACTGTACAGGACACATATTTTAAATCAAACTGCTGAATGCAGCTTGCAGCTCATTTATAAATATCACGGTTAACTTCCTTCCAACTCTTGGAATAGATGTTTGGAATCAATATGAACATACATGCATGCATAGATCAAGCCACTGAACATTTTGGAAGAACAAGTTCAACAAAATTTATACCCTTTTCCAAAGTGATTTACAAACAAGTCAATGCTGCACAAAGAAACATTCAATAAAAATAGAGAGTACAATGCATACCATACCACATAATTTTAGCTACAAAAGCCTTCGATGAGAACAATTAAGGCATTGTTCTCAATATAATCATATCTTCCTAAAGTAACAGGCTGATGGAATAAACTTCCATACCTTTCACAATGGCAGTAGCCAGGATTCCCAGAAAATTGAATATAGCACCATAGCCGTATAAAAATAAATTCTGGTAACAAAAAGACAATGAAATTACAATAAGTGGCTAAATGTTTCCCTCAGTGGAAAAATATCCAAATATCAAAAATTGACAAGGGACATTTTATTTAGATAAACTCAAGGCAGATTGGCCCCACATGATACAAGAATCATAAGGTTTTCCACTTAAGGTCATCAAAAGTAAATTCTTTTTTTGACTTCACCATCAGCATCATGAATAGAGTGAGACTCAAATTTCTAAGGTAAACCAAGTAATGGTTTTACCATGTTAGAAGGTAACTAGTTTCCTGATTAACAAAGGGGCTTAAGTATATCACCTGAAGATATATGCTTGTGTCATATTGGCTCTTCAGGGCATACTCATTGTAGACAGAGGCCAAAGATGGCACAGTTACCTGGAAAAGTTCTTAAAGTAAGATTTAGACAATTCAAATATCAAAAAATGTTCAGCTTAGAAATCTTCAGAGTTAATCCACTTGCATATAATACATAAGGAAGTGAGAGTGTAAATCACTGCCATCACTAAAGGATGCTTGAATTCACTTACAAAAATCAAAGTATAGATATATGCACCCGTTGCCACTGGAAGTCCCATAGCAGTAGTACCTTCAGGTAAAGAACGCAACTGATTTAAGCTAATACCAATGAGCAACAACGCAAGAGCTTCCCACTGTTAAGAAAACCGCCAATCAATTTTTCAAAAGGGCATCAAAAGCTGCATACTCAAAGGAGGACAAGAAGAGTTGAAATTAACCTCTCAGACTGAGATGCTACATTCTTACATGCCCAACAAAAATGGAACTAACCTGAATTATGGAAAATCGGCGCCTCATTATCATCTTTAGCAAAACAGCAATTACCAAAACCTGCATGTTAAAAGTCACACATAAAATCCCAGAGTTAGAATGCTGAGCATTCATATACAATTCTTAGCATACTGTATCTCATTTCTGGATATTTTTTCCCTGTAAGTTCATCAACTGATTATTCTAAATGTGGATTTAACATGGCTTTCCAGCCCTTTTTGTTTCTGATCATGTGGATTTAACATGCAACAGAAAACCACTCAATTTTAAGAGGATATTTTGGCTGCTGATGCTGCAGTTTCTCTCTTTTAGCAAACCAGAGCTAGTTCCAGCAAAGTCTGTCAATCTAGGCAAACAAAATAGCTTAGTGATACAAATGACAACACATTTAGTTCCAACAAAGATTTGTCACTCCAGGCACAACCTATCCACAACTAAAGTCCTTATTACACTTCATCTATCTCCAGAGGTTAACAGGAATGCAGTAGTTTTGCCTATCCATTTGCTGACATATGTGATGATATCACTAATTTTGGCATTCAAGAGCATTATTCCATTATTTCCTGCAACATTTACACTGTTGGCATGCTTATTAGGTTCATTAGTGTTTTCTATTTCACTCTTTAAGGAAATGCTGCTTGAAAGAAATTGGAAGAGAGGGCCAGGTGCAATTTCAAAATTCAAGGTTGGAATCCATTCATAAAATGGCTAAATTTTGTGGACATGCTGCAAGGGAAATTTGCATATATTATAATTTCAAGATTTCAAAGTGGGCACCCAGATCTAAATCTTGTCAGAAAAAATATTCATTGCATACTCAAGTAGAATGGAAATATTAGAAATCAACCAGATCTGAGAGTATTGCCAATTAGGAAAATATCCCAGAGCTAAGCAGCCATTATACAGCACAGAGTAAGCAATACAAACAAGTTGCCAGCAAGAAATTTCTGACCCTCAAAATACCTTCAAATTGCTCAGCATTTTCACAGTTGCTGGATTGAAATATAGCTGCAAAACATGCAATTGATGTTAACTCATTTTGGGCAAACATAAAAGCCCCAACACTTAAGGTCAACTTCCACTAAGAAAAGTCATGAAAATTCACATACGGACAGCATCCAAAAATAGAACAAAGCATAACATTAGGGGTTTCTGGATATCCATAACTGATGAAGGGTGGACCCTTGATCAGTTAAGAGTGTTAAGAGATTGCTTGTTTATAGTTACTTAAGTGTGGACCCTTTCATTTTTGTACTGCTACTTATTAGTTTTTGTACCACATATAATGACTTTCATACTACTGCTTCTATATTTAGTACTCTAAGCATGCATGTTTGTACTACATGTGTGGCACACCAATATTGAATTGTCATATTTGCAACACCAAGCATTTTGGTTGTGCTAAATTTGTTAAATTAAATACTGAAAAAAAAAGAAGAAGAAGAGAACACAAGTTGGAGTGCCTTTCAAAAGGATTATACCTGCATGATGAACTTCAAATAATTATTAACAGCATACAAAAGAGCTGGAACAGCAAGAAGAGTATTGTTACGAGCTGCCTGCAAAGAAGTGACAATAACTGGGTAGAATTAAAATCTGTCAAGTGTCAGCTGTAGACCATCAAATGTGTCAGATATGGACACAGGTAACAAAGATGAGTTAAAAATGTGGACCTCAATCAGACTTTGTGCAATAGAAAGTAAGGAATCCAAAATGCAGGGCCACAAAGAAAGTTCAAAAGTAAGACACAATTGGAAACCTAAATTAAACACAACTACTCTATTAGGTTAACTGCTGGTTCCCAAATTTTGCCAGCACAGATGTATCAAGGACAAAAAAAGTTATTTATTTTGCATTTTATAGCAAATAAGCATGGTATTCCTATCTTACAAATTCGATATTGCCACTCAGAATATGTAACCAATAAAACGTAGTATCTACAATTGAAAAACAGAAAAAGAAGGAGAAAATAAAAAAGAAATTTTAATACCTGTACAAATGTGGAAACTGAGAGAAGCGACTTCTCTCCAACTTTTTGGTGCCTTGCCTGCAAAATTTGCCACCTCACAACATCAGCAAGAACCTCTCACACATGGAAAAAATAGCAACATCACATTTTTTGGAAGTTTCCCTGAAGATACTATTAAAGTGCAAAGCTCTTTGACTTTCTAACAACTGGCCCTTTCTTCTTCTGCTACTTCCTCCATCCCCCACACAAACAACATAATTTATGGCAAATTTCTCCAATAAGTTCTTTCTTCTTACAGAAACATGACAATCCTAGGATTTGACAAGGTGTTCCATAAAAATAAAAAAATAAAAACAATTTTTAAACCATTCCAGTAAGATTTTCTTCTTATTATACATTTTGATCCCACTTACAGAGTCCAGTCCACATGTCATTAGCTAATTATGTAAAATTGGAGCTCAATTTGTGTATTATATTGCTAACTGTGACCCAAAGGAATCAGGATGACACCATGCTCAGGAATTTTTGTATGGAATGGCTGATACAATTACTCATTTTTTCTTGCTTGCATTTGCAAGCCCAAGAAAATTTTCTACTGTACCAAACAATGGGCCATTCAATTTATACAAGACCATGGCAAAAGAAGAGTTGTGAGCACAATTTATAAATAAAGCACATAGTCTGGTGAATGAGGGGGGAAAAACAATCAACTGCACCTGGAACAAAAGCATAACAATAGCAAATAGCACTTTCGCTCCCTCTGTCAAGAAGTTAACACTAATTGGGCTAAACTTGAATCCCCCGTCCACCTTTGACATATAAACCAACACCGGCTGCCAGTGAATGTAGATTGCACATGTCAGGAAATCCACAAATGAAGAGCATTGCCGTAGAAATTATTTTCCTCTTATAATGACAAGGAAAGGAGACTTAAACCACAAAATACAAGAGACAAGAGCAACGGCCAAAACATGAAAGTGACAAGGAAAACTTGAATCAAGAAAACTCAATCAGCAAAGCATACTATAATCTAGTGGCCAAACCCATATAGTGATTAATTAAATTAGGAACCACAACCAATCACCTGTAAACCAACTAGGATACAATCACCGGCAACCAAAAACAGGTTAAGGGCTCGTTGTTTTGATGAAATCCTGCTCTTGTGCTGGTCATATGCCCTTGACACAGTTCTGGGACTTGGTGAAACCAATTTTGAATGACAAACGCTGCATTCAAGCATGCCGTTTTTCATTGGTTCAAACTCTAATCACTGCACAATCGTACTAGAAGAACCTAACAACAAAAAATTTTTAAAAAAAAAAACTTATAATCTGCATATGGAAACCAGCTTTCAACAAAAACGGAAAAAAAAAAGCTGAAATAGTATGTGCAATCAACCGCAATGTTATTGCCAACGGAGTTTCTGATGGATCAAATGCACAAAGAATCCAAAAGAAATTAATGTAATCTAATGATAAAAAATGATAACTAGTTTCAATAAAAGAAACCAAAGTCTAAAATCAGATCTCCATCAGGCACCACAAAACTCAATCTTACACGCGCACAAGACCAACTCAGAAACCCAAAACCAAATAACAGGGATCTAAAATGCCACAACTGAGCCCCAAATAGATCAGATCTTCCTACTTCAAACACAAGACTGCAGAATTAAATAACAAAATCAAACTAACATAATTGAACAAGACGTGCCGAATAAAACTGGATCAAAATTGCAATACTTCACTCACCTCAATGATATAGCAAACGATTCTCACCGAGCATTTGCCTGAGCCACACTCGCCGGGAGGTGAGATATCCGGTCAGATCCCCAGCTCCGGCCGCTGGACCTCAACTCTCTCTCTCTCTCTCGGTCTGTTAGAATTCAATTTCAAAAGACAATTCTTATTTCTTTCAGAGCTTCCTCTTTCTCTCTCTACTTCACTTGCTTGCTATCGATTCACTTTACGGTTTTTCCGTCTCTATCTATCTAGAGAGAGAGAGAGAGAGAGAGAGAGAGGGAGAGATAGAGAGAGAGAAACAACCATTTCCTTTATTTATTTATCTTTTTTTTGGGGGGTTAATTTTCGTTTTTTCCGTATAACGTATAACGACTCCAGGGAAGGTGACGGGCCAATCAGATCTCAGCATTTGGGTGGGAAGGAGTAGGGTCAAAGCGAGAGTCGTGAGGAAATTGCAGCAGATTTTGGCCAATCGAATTCCAGCATTAGATGTCAGCGTGCGGGTGATGGTGCGGCCAACAGTTTGTGAGGCTTCTTAGGTCGGCTGTTTCTTTCGCTTAAACTTTGTTGTACTTTTTAAGTAAAGGTTTGGCTGAAATAATTGTCTGCTTCAACCTCTTCATGCCCTCTCATTTTTCTTTTTGTCATGAAAATAATGCCTTCTTTTGTTTCTGCATGCTCTATTCAACTAACTGCCGGCCTTCTGTGTCTTTTTGTGTGGATGTTTTTTCTTTGTCTTTTTGTTCATTTTTGATTTTTTTTCCCCACTTTTTTTCTTCGGTTAAAATCATTTGGAAATGTTATTCCTTTACCGTACAAAGAATAGATAGAGCACTACCGCATAGAAGATGCAGAGAATATTCTTTTTTTTTTTTTTTTTGCTTTCACGGCTCTGCTAAGGATTGATAGAAAATTTTTGGTTGATCGCATGGGCGTGCTTCTGCACATTATTGGGATGTTCTCGTATATTGTTTGCGCATCAATTATGGCACAGTGGTGAATTTTTCAGGTAGGTTGACATTTTGAGCATCATGACATAAAAGAGAATAACAATTGCACGATAACAAAGTCTTAATTTCAAATTTAACTGAGTTTAAGAAGTAATTGGAGTAGAGAAGAAGTTAATTCAATGCAAACAGTAGCAACACACGGAGTACACAACCCAATCCTACTGCCAATTGAAGACTTCGACAAAATCAGCTCACTGGTTACTGGTTGCAGACCAGCATGCCATGGACATTACATATCAGTGACAGTACACAGTCCAATTCCAATTCCAAGCCTACACAACGGATCTCATCTATGAAAAATCAAAAAATAAATAGTGTGTTTGCAAATTGGCATACAAATAAAACCAAACTGTGCACAAAGTTGCAGAAATTCCAAACGAGACAGAATGTGTTATTTTGTTTTTAGGTATCTGGAGCTGGGGCTGGAGGCTTAAGAAGCGGTTGGAGAGCCTTAACAACAATGCTCATATTTGGCCGGAACTCGGCTTCGTACTGGACACATAATGCTGCCACGGCCGCCAACTGCGTGAAAACAGGAAAATGATTGTAAATATTGGAAATCAATGACGTGCTTGCAATTTGCTAATGGGAAGAACAAGAAAGGTGCAGAAAAATGGTGCACATATTTAGGCATATAGATCATGTTACTGAGAAAGAGATGATACCTTGGCAACACCTTTGGGAGGATATTCTCCCTTAAGCTTTGGATCTACGCATTGTTTGACTTTGTCTTCGCTCAGTCTCGGAGTGGCCTGTAGAAATCAAGTTCCTATTGGACTACATATGTAAAGCAAAAAGAAAAATGGTGGAGCAGAAAAATGATGAGAAAAGTAAGAAGAAAAACCTCGGGCAACAAGGCTGACAACTCACCCAGGTAACAAGACTTTGCTGACCGCGAGGCATGGTATGGTCAACAGGTTTTCTCCCAGTTAGAAGCTCCAGAAGAACCACACCAAAACTATATACGTCACTCTTCTGTGTTAATTGTCCAGTCATTGCATACCTGAAGAATGGTTGTTGGACAACAATCAAATCATTCCCAACCAACGTTGATTAATATTAAAGTATTATACAGTGATTGGAAGAAACAAAGCAAAGACACGGCATTATGTTAAGCAGACTTATGCAAACATATCACAGAAAACAGAAACTTTCCAAAAAAAATAGCTTTACAATGTACAAATAGAAAGTCCACACAGGTGTGAGAACTATTCCAGCAAACAGCAACTATGAATGAATGGCATCCCTAGCCAGTTTTCACAAATTGAGAAAATGGGCCAATCAAAGAGAAGCAAGGTCATCAAAGCAAAAGTATCCAGTAGGGACCAATGTACTCATCAGAACTCCACAATAACAATCTTTCAACCAAATTAGTTTTATTTTGGTCCAAAAAAAATTTAACATGTTCCAGAGGAGTGTAGTGCAACATTTCTATATATTATTCCTAACTGCACAAAGGTTGAGAGTGGTGGGGCATTTTTGGAGAGTGGCCATGCAATTTTTGTCAACAAATTCACCCTCCTGTTAAGAATTTTGGACTTGTCATGCCAATGCTTCATACTTAAATGCAAACACAATGGGATCATAATCACAAAATAACAAGAGTATGATAATTAAAAATAATAATATTATTATTATTAATTAATTAATTAATTAAAACAGAAGGGAGGAGATAGAGGAGCATTACTCTGGAGCATGGTATCCAAAAGTACCCAAAACTCGAGTAGAATGAAGGCGGGCAGCCATGTCAGGAGCCTGATTTGACAGGTTAAAATCTGCAACCTTGGCTTTGAAGTCTTCAAAAAGAAGCACATTGCTCGACCTGATGTCTCTGTGAATTATAGGAGATTGCACCTTCTCATGCAGATACTCCAACCCCCTTGCTGCATCAACTGCAATTCTCACTCGCTGCATCCAGTCAAGAACTGGACCTGGTTGTGCCCCCTGAACTCCCTTTCTACCTGTCATTCCAAAATGTGGGGAAAAATGAACAGGCAAGCAATAATACATATGGCAGTGAAAATGGTGAATGCAAAAGATGAGAGAGAAAGAAGTACCATGTAATATGTCATGCAGAGATCCCATGGTTGCAAACTCATATGCAAGTACTCGAAGATTGCCTTCAATACAATAGCCAAGCAACTCAACAACATTGTCATGCTTCAATCTTGAAACCCTGGAAACCTGAAATTAAATCAACATACAATTAGATATCAGAAATGACAAAGAACGGAAAAAACAAAAAACACACACACAAAAAGAAAAAAAAAAAAAGGAATAGATACAGAAATGACTAATTAGACACAGTCACCCTTTATCTTAAACCCACAGACACACCTGAGTCAAAAATTCATTGTTTGATTCAGGCTCTGATGCAACATCAAGCTTTTTTACAGCCACAGTCTTTCCATTTTCTAAGTTTGCATAGTAGACTCTTCCATAGGATCCCTCACCAATCAATGCCTTGGAACCAAAATTGTCAGTCTTCTCTTTCAGCTCATCCAAAGACAATGCAGGCACTTCAATAGGAGGTACTTCTTTCTGCACTTCAGGTTTGACAGGAACAGACACCTTAGAACCTTTTGGGTATCCTATGACACATAAAACAGCCAACAAATTAGGTGTCAGAAGGAAAAAAAATTCAAATCAGGCAAGTAGCAAAAGTTCAGGCAATCAAAGAAACCAAGGGGAAAAATGAAAAAAGACTAAACTTGCAGTAGATACAAGGGCAACATGTAATCTGCAGAAAACATGCATATCACATATAAATGTAATCAACTAAAATAATTATGCTTATACATGTTATTGACCTAAGGATATATTAATGTGAGGATGGAAACAATAAAAATGATAAAGTAGCAATGCCAGAGGTAGCAAAAGTCCCCACAATAAAGAATAGTAATTAGACTAGAAAATAAGACTAAGAAGAGGTAGAAGTCACATGTTGTGAAGCCAGTGTTCCCTTAATTTTCTTTGTGTTCAAAGACTGCAAAAAAATAAAATTCTTTTGAAATCATGCAAGAACAAAGTTCATTACCACAGCCATTCAATCAAAAAGATGCCTATAAACCAAATTTATGTTTCTAAAAAATGTAAGGCTTTCCCATTATGCTTCCTCCATACTAACCAGAAAATAGAGAAGGGATCAACAAGAGCACTTTCTTTTGTCTACAGTACAATGTAGGTCAAAATGCTAATACTCAAGCAAAATCACTTGTAAGGCATTTCACAATAACATGTGCTCCAATCAAAATGTTCTACTACATCCACAACATAACAAGTTTGTCATTCTTCTCAGCTCCATTTTTAGCACAGGAATAAAGTTGAAGAAAATACTTCAAAGGAAAGCATACTTGGTCCATGTCTAGAACGTAAAATTTGAATGATCAGCGATACCAAGCCCAATCTCACAGGCCTTAAGAGTTAAAAATGTATATTGATGCCAACAACCAAAAGATTTATGTGCAATACTCACAGAAAAGCAGAATGACAATGTTCACAAACTTTAAGGGGGAACATGAGAGCCCCCAAACTCCACAAACCTATATGCCATGGCCCACTGGAATATTTTATAATTTTTTCAGCCTTTTTTACACATTTTTATCATGAGGATTTGGAAAGCAGAAAACACACAAGCTCAATGGTAAAACCATGAAGCTTGTATGACCTTTTTCTGCCTTGTTATCGCAACTTCTAGACAAGTATTAGATAGATTTCAAGAGGTGTACCATCTGCATAGTTCCTTGGGCTTCTTACATGCTCATTCTCATGTGAAGGGTAAGATTCTTCTACTTGACAGGTGCAACAGAGCCACCGACGCATCTTGTCTCTCTTCCTCAAATATAAGTCGTCTTCGGTCTTTGATCTCCCCAGACGCACAAAGGGGCCAGGAGAAGGTGCATGTGCCTGTTTACAACCACAAGGTATTTATTAGCACCACAACAACTGAACCACATAAACAGTTACCAAGTAAAAGTCCCTATTGATCAAATTCAATAATAAACAGCTACACAATTGATCCTAGAAAAAAAATCATAAACAACAGCCAAACAGTAATGCTAGTGTACAAGAGTTTGGAACTCTCAATCACCTCCAGCCAATTACATATGCTAGCTCTCAAGAATGCTAGCATGCAGAGAACATTTAAAACCATATACAATCAAAGATTGAAACAACAAACAGGCCAAATGCTTAAAAAAAAAACAAGAAAACATAAAAATTCCGTGCATTAAAAGACATGAAAAACATGGGAGCCTCTAGTCAAATTTCGCAATTATCGAGCTATTCAGAACAAAATTCTATTCTGCCCAACATCAGCATTTTATACAAAAAGATTCGTAGCATTCATGATTCGCCCCTGCTATTAATTACTGTTTCCCCTACATTCGGCATAGAAACACAGATAAGGAAAAAATACCCAGTAATCTACTTGACCCAATTAACGAATCAAAATCAAATTTAACCCAGTCCTACCCATTTTACCAGGGTTTTGTCTCCAAAACCCACCAAAAAAAAGAATTAAAGAAAAAAGAAAAAGAGAAACTTAATTCAGACCCATTAATCCTTACCCCATAATTGCGACGATGATAATCTCTATCCATCAGAGTCAAATAAAAAAACACTTAAATATCAAATTTGAACCGGCGAAAAAAGAGGGCTCAAAAAGGACAAGGTATTGAACCAATCGAGAGAAAAGAACAAAACAGAAACCAAATGAAAAGAAAAACAATATAAAAAAGGAAACGGGAAAAATGAAACAACACAAGATAAGAGAGCAAAAGAAAAAGAAAAAGGAAAGAAAATAGTAAAAAAGTGGACAGCTGATTTTTTTTTTTTCTTTTTGGACAGAAATTGCAGGAACAACATCGGATCGTTAAAACAAAAGTACTGAAAATTACCTAAAAAAAGAAAAAGAAAAACCTTGCTGTAATTTTTAGGCTGTCTGTTAGTCTGTCTCTGCGGGTGTCTTTTTTCGTCTGTCTTTGGGGATTTAGGGTTCGGATTTGTTGGATTTTGCCAGCTATTTCGGTTTGGATTTGTTTGGAGACATGGCGAAAGCCGCAGAGATGTACATATACAGATATTGTGTGTGTGTGTGTGTGTGTGTGAGAGAGAGAGAGAGAGAGAGAGGGAGGGAGAGATGCGTAATTTGGTTGAGAAGAGGTTTTCCTATTTGTTGGCTTCTAAGAATGGAACTGCGAAAATGGAGAATAGAAAGACAATGATAACGGTAACAATATATATATATTATTTATTTATTTATATATATTTCGACACTGCATGCATAATTTTCTTTTTTATTTTTTCAACCAAAAAGACAACTGAAGACATTAATGTCTAAATTCAACTCATTTATAAATATTACCCATAACTTTTGATGATTTAGAGAGGCCTCCCCACATTTTACACATTGTCCACAATTTAAAAGAAAGAAGAAGAAAACGAGTTATCGCACTTTCAACTTTCAAGCTGTTAGAGCGGCAATCTTTAGTTAATATGAAAGTAACATGGCGATCTGGGTCATGGCGGATGTGAAGAAACCATAGCGGCGCTAACTAGAGTTTAGGTTAACATTGCGATATTCCGGGGACATAAGAAAAAAAAAAAAAAAGTTAAGCAGTCCAATTTTACTACAAATCTCAAACATACATTTATAGCTTATTTTTTCTGCAATGTTTTTTGCTCGTTTTTTTTTTTTGACTTGGCATTAAATTTTTGATTTAAATAACTACTTAACGTATTGTTATAACATTTATAAATGAAAAATATCAAAGTTGACTCTAATACTTTAATATTTAATTTATTTTTTTATTTTTTTAATAAATTAAAATTTTAAATAAAATAATTTTTTAATAATATTATTTTTAGAGTAAGTTGAAAATTATTATTTATTGAATATTAACTTGTTTTTATATTATTCTTATTTTTTAATTATGTGAGTTAATGATAATAATTAATTATTTTTTTTATTTTATAAATTTTTATTATTTTTTGTTTGAAAAATTTAAAGTTTAAATATTATATTAAAAATTTAAGTACTTAAATTAATAAAATATCAAATTTGAAAGAGTAAAATTTTGTTTACTCGTAGTTTTTTTTTTTAATTGATTTTTGTGCTTTTTTTTTCCAATTATGAAGCGTGGTAAGTGATCTATTCATATTGGACCTGAAGCCCTATTGGTTCGGCCAACAATGAATAAAATTTCTTCGGTCTTTTTTTTTTTTCACAAAAAGTTTATTAAATTATGAAATACACAATAAAAATAATTATTTTAATAAATTATATTTATATATATATATATATTAAATTATAATTTTAAATTTTAAATATAAAAATTTAAGTTACCTCTAAGTTGATTGTCTTCGTTTTTTTTTTTTTTTTTAATCAATAAGCTATAATATTAATGCATGAAATTGCAAATTTAAGTTCATGAATTAGACAATGCTAAGAGTGAACAAACCATGGTTGCCAATTTTGAGGGGCAGGGTTGAGATATTGACTGCCATGCGCTTAAATCGAAATTAATTAGAACACCTTGACTAGGAGTAACTCGGTTTATTTAAGTGGGTATGAGGTGTTTGCTTCGTGGTAGGCGGAAGGAATTTGAATTTGAATTCCCGCATCCCATTCTCATCCTTCCCTTCCTTATAGAATTAAGACCCTCTTTGTAAATAAGATAAGCTTTTTTGGACAAAAAAAAAAAAAAAAAGCCTGGGGTAATTCATGATATTTTGCATTATTAGTAAGTATTGTAGTTTTGACCACAGCCTCCAACCTTTTTTTTTTTGTTTGACACTAAAAGAAATGTATCTATCTTAGCCTTTTTTTTTTCTTTTTAATTGTACTTTCGTATAAATTTGTTGATAAGAATGAATTTAATATTTTATATTTATTTTAAAATAAATCAAGTGAAATATTTAATTAATTTATTTATTTTTATTATTAAATAAAAAAAAATTAATAAAAAATATTATATAAAAACATTACAATTAAAATCTATATAATGATTAAAAAAATTAAGTAAATTTATTTTTATTTCAAAATATTATCATTTCAAAATATTATAAATAATAATTATTTATCTAATAAATTATATTTTTATTTATATTTTTTTAAATATTTAAAAATATGTATTAAAAATATATTAATTATTATAAATATAAATAAAAATTAAGAGTCACTCATTAATATTTTATTTAATTAAAATATTATTATATTTAAACAAATCTCTTTTTATTTTTTTATAGTGTTAATAAATGCAAAACTTGGTACTTCTATTAAGATTTTGCGTCATACACCTAAATCCCATTTATTTTCAACCTTTGTGAGGGTTTCGCTTGGCACACCTAAATTTAAATTCCGTTTATTTGCATCAATATTTCATTTATTTGATGATAAATAACAGCCAGGAGACTCATACTCAAACAAAAATAAGAAAAAACACACGTAATCATCACTAAATCATCACCCCGAGTGATCACCTTTGGGCATCTACAAAGCCAAACTCTCTTAATTGTTATTAATTGTATCCTTCGATTTTTTTTCTTTTATAAGAGGGACTCTACAGGAGGGTAGATTTCTACAATGAATTGGAGTAATTGACAGATACGACTTGATCTTAATCCCTTCTTCCACTGGTTATTGACTACAAACTGCCAACAGTGCTTACGTAAAGAACGATAAAAGGGTAAAACACAGAAGAAAACATAGTCAAAAGCCTCTCTCCAAGTCTTTGCATAAAGCCACCACAACAGTCCATTTTACAAAAGGAACTTTTAGATTGTCTTGCACTTATCATTACATGAACATATTCTCGAGTGTGTGCGAGATGATCACAAATTTATGATCAAGAAGACAGACCCATTTGCAATTATTTCTCCACGCCTTTTACACGAATTATGAACCAGGCAGTTCTCATCTTTCAAGCAGACACCGGAATTCTTTCTGCAGAAACTCTGTTGTTTGACGACTGCTGCTTGAAAGATAACATCTTATTTAATGCACTGATGTAGGCCTTCGCACTGGAAACAACAATATCCATTCCTGCACCTGTTCCACTGTGATAGGAGAAGAAGATTCATGACAGTACAGAGGAGAGATGCTCACTTAAACAAACAAATGCTGCAAATGTGTAAATACCTAAATGTTCATTCAACTGCTTCGCCAGTTAAAGCATGAGTGGGTGCATGCTGATTTACCCCATGAATCAGAACTCTGGTGGTAGCTATTGCATCGATGCCTTCTGTAACAGCACTCATGGAGTATTCAAGGAGGGTCACTGGCTCCTGTGCATACAAGATGGCACAAAAAATTTTTTTAATAAAAACTGAACCTCTGAAAAAGCTGAAAAAAGGGATAGAATCACAAAGTCGCAACACAAAATTTATGGCTTGTGTTGGCACATGAAAGTCTGAGCCATGGGTCAAAAGCATGCAATATACTTGTTAGAGGTATTGAACTTGAAAATTTAATGATCAATGATAGTAATTGAGTGTCGGCCAAGTTTTTTAAGTCTTTTAGACAACAACATATCCCTCAAACAGAGCCTAAAGGATATTGCCCTGCATGGCCATTCTAAGGACTGACATGACGTGGACCTAGTGAGGCTATAATTGAAAAGCTTAGGAAAAAGAATAATAAAACAAGATTTCTGCTTATTTTTCCTTTCTTTTATAATTGTTATATTAGCTAAGGTTACCATGTGGCCTTTCAATTATAATTTTACCTATGTAGAAATGGTCAACATCTAACCTTCACAATGAGATCAACAGCCTTGTAAGCTGAATCCACCGGTCCAGTTCCAACAGAACAGGCAATTTGCTCTTCCCCATCAGCATTGAAGAGTTTAACAGTTGCAGTAGAGAGACCAAGTGTTCCACAAGTAACCTGTGTGCAAGGTTCATTTCAGCTGAAGATAGAAAGGCAGTGGTCCAGAAATCAAGTCCACTTGTGTTATGCACAACAAAGACAAAGCTAATTATGAGGTTACCTGCAGATCGTGAAGCTTCCAAACAATTTCAGGCTGAAACACTTCATCTGACACCAGTGCTATAAGGTCAGCATCAGTTACTCTCTAGAACACCAGTAATAAATGAACATCAATGGAAGTACCCTCATAAAATAATTGAAAAAAGCAGACAACCACATAAAACCCACGGTTCACATTCTTTTCAAAGAATCTTCCAGTGAATCTTTCACAAAGTCCAACTTCTGTTGCTCTAGTATCTTTATTAGAGCATAGAAGACCTATCAGATTAAATCTGAGCCCTTATTGGAATGGAACCATTCATTTTATCAGCCAAAACCATTACCACATGTCTCCTAAGAAAAAGGGTGAGGGAAGTAAGGAGAAAAAAATCAGAGAAAAAAAGGAAAGAAGTAAGTGTTCTTACATTTCATTGTTAGAACATCAAAGAAAATTGGTAAAAAGAAACTGGTGAGACCAAGGGGCTTTTATTCCACCTAATGTGCATCTTATAGTCATACATATGTGAAACTCACACTTCAAGGGGCTGAATGTTTTACAAACATATTTTATATCATGAGTACAAAGTCTTCCTGATGTTTGAGTTATTCTCATTGTGTTTTCCATTAAAACCAGCCAACCAAAAAACAACAAATCATTAGGAAGAAATTCTTTGAATCAAAAAATTCTGCCATAGATGAATATTCCTTTTTTTATTATTCTTAATTCAGACAAAATACTTGTCACTGTCATAAAACTCAGAGCTAAAGATCTTTAGCGTCTTCTATGCATAACAGGACAATGTATGACATATACATGTAACCACTCAAAACCCCAGTAGCCATCCAAAAGAAATTTATCAAATTGGTAAAGATGATAAGATTTCAAGCACCCACCATTTTAAATGTAATTTAAGTGAAATATGAAAATACTCAAATGATTATCACAAATCCATCCTTACCTTTTTCTGTTCAGCTACAGCCTTGAAACGCCAAAAGATGTTATGAAGTTGCTCATCATCCAGCTCATAACCGAGCTGAAAGGAACAGGGAAGAAAGTGTTTACTGGATGATGACAAAGAGAATGACAAATAAATCAAGGCTACAGTGCACAAATGTCCCAATACCTCTTTCAATCGATCTTTTAGAGCATGTCGCCCACTTCAAAATGAAAAAAAAAAAGTAAAAAAAGGGAAAACAGGGTCATGCCCTGATACAATTAGTTATGAGAAGAACAAATGAAATATATGAAGAAAATTAAATTAGACAATATGACATCAATCAATATAAAGCCACATGAAACTTTTCCATGACATCATAATATTATGAAATCATGGGCTTTTCTACTACAAAGTGGCTGTCACTACCGTATCATTTATTCATTGACTGATTTTTGTCAAGTAATCCAGAAGATTAGAGGTACAACCTTGCACTCAAAAGGCTTCCTCAATCATCTAACTCAGAAGTTCCATTAAAAGAAAAAAGAATGTATTATTAGATTTGTTGTTAACCAGAGTACACATGTGCATTACTGTCGAATTACATACAACCTTGACATTTTTAACATTCAGTGCTGAAAGGGATGCTAAAAACTTTCTGTATGCATTCAGAGCTCAGCTCCAAATGATAAAAGTAGAAGTAAACAAAAGCTTAAGGAAATTCTGTTCTGAGTAACATTTCATCCATTGACCTAGACCAACATGTCAAATCAAGTCAGTTAAAAATACTGCATAGAATACATTAAGTACATGAATCAAACATGGCCAAACAGTTCACTAAGGTAATACATGTAGAAACTGAAACTGAAGAATGATACCTAAGTTTTCCAAGGACAATTCCAGCATCATTTGATCGTTCAAGCCCAATATCCTCCGGAGCTATAATCTCATAAGTTCCTTTGTGTTTTAGCATTCCATCCTACAAAACAGAAAGCATATAAACAAGTCCATCTTGTTAAACAAGCTGCTCATAATCTAAAATCATTACTCAGCTTATATTTTCCCAAGACACCTGATTGCCAAGCAAACCCAAGTGAAGCTAAACAAACAAACCGAAAAAACAGCAAATGCAAGGACAGCCTACTTTGAAAGTTCATGCAGCTGGGAACAACAAACATTAAAAAAATGAAGTCTATGGTACAAAATTCAAAAGCTAAAAAGCAAGTACAATGAAAAGAAGGAAACAAAAACTAGCCAGTAATCATCAGTGATTTCTCACTTCTCAAGCAGCCCAACAATAAATGGGGGATTAGTCTAGTGTGACGGAGTCCCACATCGGAAAGGAGAAGGGGATCCTTGGGCCTTATAAGCGTGGGCGCTGCACACCCCAATAGGTTAGCCTTTTGGGGAGAGGGTAATGGCCCCGTGACAAGTGGTATCAGAGCCGACCCATCCCGATCCGATGTCCACCGCCGAGCGCTCTAGGCCCAAGAGTAGGGGGAGTAGGCAGGGGGGCCCCGGTCCACGACGAGGACGTCGATGGAATCGGTGGGGGAGAATGTGACGGAGTCCCACATCGGAAAGGAGAAGGGGATCCTTGGGCCTTATAAGCGTGGGCGCTGCACACCCCAATAGGTTAGCCTTTTGGGGAGAGGGTAATGGCCCCGTGACACTAGTCTACTAGAAATAACCTTCAACCATTCTATAAGCCTAAGCAAATGTTCACCATGACAGGACAGGTTTTAGAAATAACTATTGCTGAACCAAAATGAAAATTCTACATCCCTTGGGGGACACCCCAGTGGATAGACCTTAGACTTCTATTCTAAAAGGTATTAGGTTCTAATCTTGGGAAGGATGTGTGGGAATTATGGGAAGGGGAGAGCTATACCCATTGTGTAGCTCATGACCCAATGGGCCTCCTAACAGACCCAAACAAAAAAAGAAAATGAAAAAAAAATAAAAAATTCTATGCTTAGATTCTGTAGTAAGATATACACTTCAACAAACATTAGAACCTGATCACAACAGTCAATAAATTGCACCACCAATTTCTACAAATAGACACACAATAAGAGGTAAGAACATAAATTTCAGGTTCATAGAACTGCGTATCTTTCAGGACAAATTGGATGCTAACCTGATGTATACCACTTTCATGAGCAAAAGCATTTACTCCAATGATAGCCTTGTGCGGCTGCACATGCAACCCAGTATATTCTTCTACCTAAAATTCATATCAGGAATTAAGGAGCAATAACAAAGCAAGCAGAAAGAATAACATAAAATCTTCTAAACATGCAGAGTGCCAAGAAAGATACCATCTTGCTTGCCATAATGATATGTTGAGTGTTAATTCCAGTATAAAGGCCTCCTAAAATATCTGCTCCACGACATTTTATGGCCATCACAACCTACATAATTGTAATTTCTAATCAACATAAAGTTGAAAACACACAAACTTATTAAAAAAAAAAAAAACAAATTCGATGATCAACTGAAATAATCAAAGAAGTTAAAGATAGATAAACAGCTATAGCTCTAGACATCCAAATTGAGTGAGAAGATTGAAAACTTGATTCTGCATCAGGAAAAGCTCTATCAAATTTGTTCAATATGGATCATTAAACCTAAGGATACGGAATACACAACCCAATCCTACTGCCAATTGAAGACTTCGACAAAATCAGCTCACTGGTTACTGGTTGCAGACCAGCATGCCATAGACATTACATATCAGTGACAGTACACAGTCCAATTCCAATTCCAATCCCAAGCGTACACAACGGATCTCATCTATGAAAAATCAAAAAATAAATAGTGTGTTTGCAAATTGGCATTCAAATAAAACCAAACTGTGCACAAAGTTGCAGAAATTCCAAACGAGACAGAATGTGTTATTTTGTTTTTAGGTATCTGGAGCTGGGGCTGGAGGCTTAAGAAGCGGTTGGAGAGCCTTAACAACAATGCTCATATTTGGCCGGAAATCGGCTTCGTACTGGACACATAATGCTGCCACAGCCACCAACTGCGTGAAAACAGGAAAATGATTGTAAATATTGGAAATCAATGATGTGCTTGCAATTTGCTAATGGGAAGAACAAGAAAGGTGCAGAAAAATGGTGCACACATTTAGGCATATAGATCATGTTACTGAGAAAGAGATGATACCTTGGCAACACCTTTGGGAGGATATTCTCCCTTAAGCTTTGGATCTACGCATTGTTTGACTTTGTCTTCACTCAGTCTCGGAGTGGCCTGTAGAAATCAAGTTCCTATTGGACTACATATGTAAAGCAAAAAGACAAAAGGTGGAACAGAAAAATGATGAGAAAAGTAAGAAGAAAAACCTTGGGCAACAAGGCTGACAACTCACCCAGGTAACAAGACTTTGCTGACCGCGAGGCATGGTATGGTCAACAGGTTTTCTCCCAGTTAGAAGCTCCAGAAGAACCACACCAAAACTATACACGTCACTCTTCTGTGATAATTGTCCAGTCATTGCATACCTGAAGAATGGTTGTTGGACAACAATCAAATCATTCCCAGGCAACGTTGATTAATATTAAAGTATTATACAGTGATTGGAAGAAACAAAGCAAAGACACAGCATTATGTTAAGCAGACTTATGCAAACATATCACAATAAACAGAAACTTTCCAAAAAAATAGCTTTACGATGTACAAATAGAAAGTCCACACAGGTGTGAGGACTATTCCAGCAAACAGCAACTACGAATGGCATCCCTAGCCAGTTTTCACAAATTGAGAAAATGGGCCAATCAAAGAGAAGCAAGGTCATCAAAGCAAAAGTATCCAGTAGGGACCAATGTATTCATCAGAACTCCACAATAACAATCTTTCAACCAAATTAGTTTTATTTTGGTCCAAAAACAATTTAACATGGTCCAGAGGAGTGTAGTGCAAGATTTCTATATATTATTCCTAACTGCACAAAGGTTGAGAGTGGTGGGGCATTTTTGGAGAGTGGGCATGCAATTTTTGTCAACAAATTCACCCTCCTGTTAAGAATTTCGGACTTGTCATGCCAATGCTTCATACTTAAATGCAAACACAATGGGATCATAATCACAAAATAACAAGAGTATGATAATTAAAAATAATAATATTATTATTATTAATTAATTAATTAATTAAAACAGAAGGGAGGAGATAGAGGAGCATTACTCTGGAGCATGGTAACCAAAAGTACCCAAAACTCGAGTAGAATGAAGGCGGGCAGCCATGTCAGGAGCCTGATTTGACAGGTTAAAATCTGCAACCTTGGCTTTGAAGTCTTCAAAAAGAAGCACATTGCTCGACCTGATGTCTCTGTGAATTATAGGAGATTGCACCTTCTCATGCAGATACTCCAACCCCCTTGCTGCATCAACTGCAATTCTCACTCGCTGCATCCAGTCAAGAACTGGACCTGGTTGTGCCCCCTGAACTCCCTTTCTACCTGTCATTCCAAAATGTGGGGAAAAATGAACAGGCAAGCAATAATACATATGGCAGTGAAAATGGTGAATGCAAAAGATGAGTGGGAAAGAAGTACCATGTAATATGTCATGCAGAGATCCCATGGTTGCAAACTCATATGCAAGTACTCGAAGATTGCCTTCAATACAATAGCCAAGCAACTCAACAACATTGTCATGCTTCAATCTTGAAACCCTGGAAACCTGAAATTAAATCAACATACAATTAGATATCAGAAATGACAAAGAACGGAAAAAGCAAAAAACACACACACAAAAAGAAAAAAAAAAAAAGGAATAGAAACAGAAATGACTAATTAGACACAGTCACCCTTTATCTTAAACCCACAGACACACCTGAGTCAAAAATTCATTGTTTGATTCAGGCTCTGATGCAACATCAAGCTTTTTTATAGCCACAGTCTTTCCATTTTCTAAGTTTGCATAGTAGACTCTTCCATAGGATCCCTCACCAATCAATGCCTTGGAACCGAAATTGTCAGTCTTCTCTTTCAGCTCATCCAAAGACAATGCAGGCACTTCAATAGGAGGTACTTCTTTCTGCACTTCAGGTTTGACAGGAACAGACACCTTAGAACCTTTTGGGTATCCTATGACACATAAAACAGCCAACAAATTAGGTGTCATAAGGGAAAAAAATTCAAATCAGGCAAGTAGCAAAAGTTCAGGCAATCAAAGAAACCAAGGGGAAAAATGAAAAAAGACTAAACTTGCAGTAGATACAAGGGCAACATGAAATCTGCAGAAAACATGCATATCACATATAAATGTAATCAACTAAAATAATTATGCTTATACATGTTATTGACCTAAGGATATATTAATGTGAGGATGGAAACAATAAAAATGATAAAGTAGCAATGCCAGAGGTAGCAAAAGTCCCCACAATAAAGAATAGTAATTAGACTAGAAAATAAGACTAAGAAGAGGTAGAAGTCACATGTTGTGAAGCCAGTGTTCCCTTAATTTTCTTTGTGTTCAAAGACTGCAAAAAAATAAAATTCTTTTGAAATCATGCAAGAACAAAGTTCATTACCGCAGCCATTCAATCAAAAAGATGCCTATAAACCAAATTTATGTTTCTAAAAAATATAAGGCTTTCCCATTATGCTTCCTCCATACTAACCAGAAAATAGAGAAGGGATCAACAAGAGCACTTTCTTTTGTCTACAGTACAATGTAGGTCAAAATCCTAATACTCAAGCAAAATCACTTGTAAGGCATTTCACAATAACATGTGCTCCAATCAAAATGTTCTACTACAGCCACAACATAACAAGTTTGTCATTCTTCTCAGCTCCATTTTTAGCACAGGAATAAAGTTGAAGAAAATACTTCAAAGGAAAGCATACTTGGTCCATGTCTAGAACGTAAAATTTGAATGATCAGCGATACCAAGCCCAATCTCACAGGCCTTAAGAGTTAAAAATGTATATTGATGCCAACAACCAAAAGATTTATGTGCAATACTCACAGAAAAGCAGAATGACAATGTTCACAAACTTTAAGGGGGAACATGAGAGCCCCCAAACTCCACAAACCTATATGCCATGGCCCACTGGAATATTTTATAATTTTTTCAGCCTTTTTTACACATTTTTATCATGAGGATTTGGAAAGCAGAAAACACACAAGCTCAATGGTAAAACCATGAAGCTTGTATGACCTTTTTCTGCCTTGTTATCGCAACTTCTAGACAAGTATTAGATAGATTTCAAGAGGTGTACCATCTGCATAGTTCCTTGGGCTTCTTACATGCTCATTCTCATGTGAAGGGTAAGATTCTTCTACTTGACAGGTGCAACAGAGCCACCGACGCATCTTGTCTCTCTTCCTCAAATATAAGTCGTCTTCGGTCTTTGATCTCCCCAGACGCACAAAGGGGCCAGGAGAAGGTGCATGTGCCTGTTTACAACCACAAGGTATTTATTAGCACCACAACAACTGAACCACATAAACAGTTACCAAGTAAAAGTCCCTATTGATCAAATTCAATAATAAACAGCTACACAATTGATCCTAGAAAAAAAATCATAAACAACAGCCAAACAGTAATGCTAGTGTACAAGAGTTTGGAACTCTCAATCACCTCCAGCCAATTACATATGCTAGCTCTCAAGAATGCTAGCATGCAGAGAACATTTAAAACCATATACAATCAAAGATTGAAACAACAAACAGGCCAAATGCTTAAAAAAAAAACAAGAAAACATAAAAATTCCGTGCATTAAAAGACATGAAAAACATGGGAGCCTCTAGTCAAATTTCGCAATTATCGAGCTATTCAGAACAAAATTCTATTCTGCCCAACATCAGCATTTTATACAAAAAGATTCGTAGCATTCATGATTCGCCCCTGCTATTAATTACTGTTTCCCCTACATTCGGCATAGAAACACAGATAAGGAAAAATACCCAGTAATCTACTTGACCCAATTAACGAATCAAAATCAAATTTAACCCAGTCCTACCCATTTTACCAGGGTTTTGTCTCCAAAACCCACCAAAAAAAAGAATTAAAGAAAAAAGAAAAAGAGAAACTTAATTCAGACCCATTAATCCTTACCCCATAATTGCGACGATGATAATCTCTATCCATCAGAGTCAAATAAAAAACACTTAAATATCAAATTTGAACCGGCGAAAAAAGAGGGCTCAAAAAGGACAAGGTATTGAACCAATCGAGAGAAAAGAACAAAACAGAAACCAAATGAAAAGAAAAACAATATAAAAAAGGAAACGGGAAAAATGAAACAACACAAGATAAGAGAGCAAAAGAAAAAGAAAAAGGAAAGAAAATAGTAAAAAAGTGGACAGCTGATTTTTTTTTTTCTTTTTGGACAGAAATTGCAGGAACAACATCGGATCGTTAAAACAAAAGTACTGAAAATTACCTAAAAAAAGAAAAAGAAAAACCTTGCTGTAATTTTTAGGCTGTCTGTTAGTCTGTCTCTGCGGGTGTCTTTTTTCGTCTGTCTTTGGGGATTTAGGGTTCGGATTTGTTGGATTTTGCCAGCTATTTCGGTTTGGATTTGTTTGGAGACATGGCGAAAGCCGCAGAGATGTACATATACAGATATTGTGTGTGTGTGTGTGTGTGTGTGTGAGAGAGAGAGAGAGAGAGAGAGGGAGGGAGAGATGCGTAATTTGGTTGAGAAGAGGTTTTCCTATTTGTTGGCTTCTAAGAATGGAACTGCGAAAATGGAGAATAGAAAGACAATGATAACGGTAACAATATATATATATTATTTATTTATTTATATATATTTCGACACTGCATGCATAATTTTCTTTTTTATTTTTTCAACCAAAAAGACAACTGAAGACATTAATGTCTAAATTCAACTCATTTATAAATATTACCCATAACTTTTGATGATTTAGAGAGGCCTCCCCACATTTTACACATTGTCCACAATTTAAAAGAAAGAAGAAGAAAACGAGTTATCGCACTTTCAACTTTCAAGCTGTTAGAGCGGCAATCTTTAGTTAATATGAAAGTAACATGGCGATCTGGGTCATGGCGGATGTGAAGAAACCATAGCGGCGCTAACTAGAGTTTAGGTTAACATTGCGATATTCCGGGGACATAAAGAAAGAAAAAAAAAAAAAGTTAAGCAGTCCACTTTTACTACAAACCTCAAACATACATTTATAGCCTGATTTTTCTGAAATATTTTTTGTTTTTCTTTTTTTTTTTTTAACTTGACATTAAAAATATCAAAATTGACTCTAATATTTTAATATGTGATTTATTTTTTAATTTTATTAAATAAATTAAGATTTTAAATAAAATAATTTTTTAATAATATTATTTTTAAATCAAGTTAATAATTATTATTTATTAAATATTGAGTTGTCTTTATATTTTTTTTTTTTAATTATGTGAGTTAGATGATAATAATTAATTTTTTTTTTTATTTTATGAATCTTCTTTATTTTTTATCTGAAAAATTTAAAATTTAAATATCATATTAAAAATTTAAGTACTTAAATTAATGAAATATCAAATTTGAAAGAGTGAAATTTTGTTTACTAGTGGTTTTTTCTTGTTTTGAATTGATTTTTGTGCTATTTTTTCCAATTATGAAGATCTACTCATATTGGACCTGAAGCCCTATTGGTTCGGCCAACAATGGATAAAATTTCTTCGGTTTTTTTTTTTTTTCACAAAAAAGTTTATTAAATTATGAATTATGAAATATATAATAAAAATAATTATTTTAATAAATTATATATATATATATATATATATATACTAGAATTTCAAATTTTAAATATAGAAATTTAATTTACCTCTAAGTTGACTGTCTTCGTTTTTTTTTTTTTTTTATCAATAAGCTATAATATTAATACACGAAATTACAAATTTAAGTTCATGAATTAGACAATGCTAAGAGTGAACAAACCATGGTTGCCAAATTTGAGGGGCACGGTTGAGATATTGACCGCCATGCGCTTAAATCGAAATTAATTAGAACACCTCGACTAGGAGTAACTCGGTTTATTTAAGTGGTGTGAGGTGTTTGCTTCGTGGTAGGCGGAAGGAATTTGAATTTGAATTCCCGCATCCCATTCTCATCCTTTCCTTCCTTATAGAATTAAGACCCTCTTTATAAATAAGATAAGCTTTTTTTGACCAAAAAAAACACCTGGGGTAATTCATGATATTTTGCATTATTCGTAAGTATTGTAGTTTTGACCACAGCCTCCAGCCTTTTTTTTTTTTTAATTGTACTCCCGTATAAATTTGTTGATAAGAACGAATTCAACATTTTATATTTATTTTAAAATAAATCAAGTGAAATATTTTATTTATTTATTTATTTTTATTATTAAATAAAAAAATAATAATTAATAAAAAATATTACATAAAATATTACAATTAAAATCTATATAATTAAAAAAATTAAGTAAATTTATTTTTATCTCAAAATATTATCATTTCAAAATATTATAAATAATAATTATTTATCTAATAAATTATATTTTTATTTATATTTTTTAAAATATTTAAAAATATATATTAAAAATATATTAATTATTATAAATATAAATAAAAATTAAGAGTCACTCATTAATATTTTATTTAATTAAAATTTTATTATATTTAAACAAATCTCTTTTTATTTTTTTATAGTGTTAATAAATGTAAAACTTGGTACTTCTATTAAGATTTTGCGTCATACACCTAAATCCCATTTATTTTCAACCTAAACCCATGGTTTCGCTTGGCACACCTAAATTTAAATTCCGTTTATTTGCATCAATATTTCATTTATTTGATGATAAATAACAGCCAGGAGACTCATACTCAAACAAAAATAAGAAAAAACACACGTAATCATCACTAAATCATCACCCCGAGTGATCACCTTTGTGCATCTACAAAGCCAAACTCTCTTAATTGTTATTAATTGTATCCTTCGATTTTTTTTCTTTTATAAGAGGGACTCTACAGGAGGGTAGATTTCTACAATGAATTGGAGTAATTGACAGATACGACTTGATCTTAATCCCTTCTTCCACTGGTTATTGACTACAAACTGCCAACAGTGCTTACGTAAAGAACGATAAAGGGGTAAAACACAGAAGAAAACATAGTCAAAAGCCTCTCTCCAAGTCTTTGCATAAAGCCACCACAACAGTCCATTTTACAAAAGGAACTTTTAGATTGTCTTGCACTTATCATTACATGAACATATTCTCGAGTGTGTGCGAGATGATCACAAATTTATGATCAAGAAGACAGACCCATTTGCAATTATTTCTCCACGCCTTTTACACGAATTATGAACCAGGCAGTTCTCATCTTTCAAGCAGACACCGGAATTCTTTCTGCAGAAACTCTGTTGTTTGATGACTGCTGCTTGAAAGATAACATCTTATTTAATGCACTGATGTAGGCCTTCGCACTGGAAACAACAATATCCATTCCTGCACCTGTTCCACTGTGATAGGAGAAGAAGATTCATGACAGTACAGAGGAGAGATGCTCACTTAAACAATAAATGTTGCAAATGTGTAAATACCTAAATGATCGTTCAACTGCTTCGCCAGTTAAAGCATGAGTAGATGCATGCTGATTTACCCCACGAATCAGAACTCTGGTGGTAGCTATTGCATCGATGCCTTCTGTAACAGCACTCATGGAGTATTCAAGGAGGGTTACTGGCTCCTGTGCATACAAGATGGCACAAAAAATTTTTTTAATAAAAACTGAACCTCTGAAAGAGCTGAAAAAAGGGATAAAATCACAAAGTCGCAACACAAAATTTATGGCTTGTGTTGGCACATGAAAGTCTGAGCCATGGGTCAAAAGCATGCTATATACTTGTTAGAGGTATTGAACTTGAAAATTTAATGATCAATGATAGTAATTGGGTGTCGGCCAAGTTTTTTAAGTCTTTTAGACAACAACATATCCCTCAAACAGAGCCTAAAGGATATTGCCCTGCATGGCCATTCTAAGGACCGACATGACATGGGCCTAGTGAGGCTATAATTGAAAAGCTTAGGATAAGGAATAATAAAACAAAATTTCTGCTTATTTTTCCTCTCTTTTATAATTGTTATATTAGCTAAGGTTACCATGTGGCTTTTCGATTCTAATTTTACCTATGTAGAAATAGTCAGCATCTAACCTTCACAATGAGATCAACAGCCTTGTAAGCTGAATCCACCGGTCCAGTTCCAACAGAACAGGCAATGTGCTCTTCCCCATCAGCATTGAAGAGTTTAACAGTTGAAGTAGAGAGACCAAGTGTTCCACAAGTAACCTGTGTGCAAGGTTCATTTCAGCTGAAGATAGAAAGGCAGTGGTCCAGAAATCAAGTCCACTTGTGTTATGCACAACAAAGACAAAGCTAATTATGAGGTTACCTGCAGATCGTGAAGCTTCCAAACAATTTCAGGCTGAAACACTTCATCTGACACCAGTGCTATAAGGTCAGCATCAGTTACTCTCTAGAACACCAGTAATAAATGAACGTCAATGGAAGCATCCTCATAAAATAATTGAAAAAAGCAGAAAACCACATAAAACCCACGGTTCACATTCTTTTCAAAGAATCTTCCAGTGAATCTTTCACAAAGTCCAACTTCTGTTGCTCTAGTATCTTTATTAGAGCATAGAAGACTTATCAGATTAAATCTGAGCCCTTATTGGAATGGAACCATTCATTTTATCAGCCAAAACCATTACCACATGTCTCCTAAGAAAAAGGGTGAGGGAAGTAAGGAGCAAAAAATGAGAGAAAAAAAGGAAAGAAGTGTTCTTACATTTCATTGTTAGAACATCAAAGAAAATTGGTAAAAAGAAACTGGTGAGACCAAGGGGCTTTTATTCCACCTAATGTGCATCTAATAGTCATACATATGTGAAACTCACGCTTCAAGGGGCTGAATGTTTTACAAACATATTTTATATCATGAGTACAAAGTCTTCCTCATGTTTGAGTTATTCTCATTGTGTTTTCCATTAAAACCAGCCAACCAAAAAACAACAAATAATTAGGAAGAAATTCTTTGAATCAAAAAATTCTGCCATAGATGAATGTTCCTTTTTTTATTATTATTAATTCAGACAAAATACTTGTCACTGTCATAAAACTCAGAGCTAAAGATCTTTAGTGTCTTCTATGCATAACAGGACAATGTATGACATATAAATGTACCCACTCAAAACCCCAGTAGCCATCCAAAGGAAATTTATCAAATTGGTAAAGATGATAAGATTTCAAGCACCCACCATTTTAAATGTAATTTAAGTGAAATATGAAAATACTCAAATGATTATCACAAATCCACCCTTACCTTTTTCTGTTCAGCTACAGCCTTGAAACGCCAAAAGATGTTATGAAGTTGCTCATCATCCAGCTCATAACCGAGCTGAAAGGAACAGGGAAGAAAGTGTTTACTGGATGATGACAAAGAGAATGACAAATAAATCAAGGCTACAGTGCACAAATGTCCCAATACCTCTTTCAATCGATCTTTTAGAGCATGTCGCCCACTTCAAAATGAAAAAAAGAAAAAAAAAAAAAGGGAAAACAGGGTCATGCCCTGATACAATTAGTTATGAGAAGAACAAATGAAATATATGAAGAAAATTAAATTAGACAATATGACATCAATCAATATAAAGCCACATGAAACTTTTCCATGACATCATAATATTATGAAATCATGGGCTTTTCTACTACAAAGTGGCTGTCACTACCGTATCATTTATTCATTGACTGATTTTTGTCAAGTAATCCAGAAGATTAGAGGTACAACCTTGCACTCAAAAGGCTTCCTCAATCATCTAACTCAGAAGTTCCATTAAAAGAAAAAAGAATGTATTATTAGATTTGTTTTTAACCAGAGTACACATGTGCATTACTGTCGAATTACATACAACCTTGACATTTTTAACATTCAGTGCGGAAAGGGATCCTAAAAACTTTCTGTATGCATTCAAAGCTCAGCTCCAAATGATAAAAGTAGAAGTAAACAAAAGCTTAAGGAAATTCTGTTCTGAGTAACATTTCATCCATTGACCTAGACCAACATGTCAAATCAAGTCAGTTGAAAATACTGCATAGAATACATTATAAGACCAGCACATTAAGTACATGAATCAAATATGGCCAAACACTTCACTAAGGTAATACATGTAGAAACTGAAACTGAAGAATGATACCTAAGTTTTCCAAGGACAATTCCAGCATCATTTGATCGTTCAAGCCCAATATCCTCCGGAGCTATAATCTCATAAGTTCCTTTGTGTTTTAGCATTCCATCCTACAAAACAGAAAGCATATAAACAAGTCCATCTTGTTAAACAAGCTGCTCATAATCTAAAATCATTACTCAACTTATATTTTCCCCAGACACCAGATTGCCAAGCAAACCCAAGTGAAGCTAAACAAACAAACCAAAAAAACAGCAAATGCAAGGACAGCCTACTTTGAAAGTTCATGCAGCTGGGAACAACAAACATTAAAAAAATGAAGTCTATGGTACAAAATTCAAAAGCTAAAAAGCAAGTACAATGAAAAGAAGGAAACAAAAACTAGCCAGTAATCATCAGTGATTTCTCACTTCTCAAGCAGCCCAACAATAAATGGGGGATTAGTTTAGTCTACTAGAAATAACCTTCGACCATTCTATAAGCCTAAGCAAATGTTCACCATGACAGGACAGGTTTTAGAAATAACTATTGCTGAGCCAAAATGAAAATTCTACATCCCTCGGGGGACACCCCAGTGGATAGACCTTAGACTTCTATTCTAAAAGGTATTAGGTTCTAATCTTGGGAAGGATGTGTGGGAATTATGGGAAGGGGAGAGCTATACCCATTGTGTAGCTCATGACCCAATGGGCCTCCTAACAGACCCAAACAAAAAATGAAAATGAAAAAAATAAAATAAAATTCTATGCTTAGATTCTGTAGTAAGATATACACTTCAACAAGCATTAGAACCTAATCACAACAGTCAATAAATTGCACCACCAATTTCAACAAATAGACACAATAAGAGGTAAGACCATAAATTTCAGGTTCATAGAACTGCGTATCTTTCAGGACAAATTGGATGCTAACCTGATGTATACCACTTTCATGAGCAAAAGCATTTACTCCAATGATAGCCTTGTGCGGCTGCACATGCAACCCAGTATATTCTTCTACCTAAAATTCATATCAGGAATTAAGGAGCAATGACAAAGCAAGCAGAAAAAATAACATAAAGATCTTCTAAACATGCAGAGTGCCAAGAAAGATACCATCTTGCTTGCCATAATGATATGTTGAGTGTTAATTCCAGTATAAAGGCCTCCTAAAATATCTGCTCCACGACATTTTATGGCCATCACAACCTACATAATTGTAATTTCTAACAACATAAAGTTGGAAACACACAAACTTATAAAAAAAAAAAAAAAAATTGATGATCAACTGAAATAATCAAAGAAGTTAAAGATAGATAAACAGCTATAGCTCTAGGCATGCAAATTGAGTGAGACGATTGAAAACTTGATTCTGCATCAGGAAAAGCTCTATCAAATTTGTTCAATATGGATCATTAAACCTAAGGATACTTGGGGATGTCTTTTTTTTTCCTGAGAAGACAAGTACAAGCGTTCAAGTGCCAAGAAACAATGCAATTCTCAGTTCAAAATTTTGGAGATTCATGAATATTGTTACATATACACATTCTGCCCAGTCTTCAAACAACACAACTTTCAATGCAAAAGGTGATTTCAAATATAAATAGAACACTCATAATCTTACAAATCCTTTCCCTAAATCATCCAATAAATAACATCATGTACAGATTGATACCAAACCAATACAGTAAACATAGCAACTAAAAGAACAGGGAAGAGAGCAAGGCAGTTTCTGCAAATGACATAAACAAGTTTTTGACTAATAGCCATCATATAATTATGCTCAATGTTTCAGACTCCAAGCTTAAGAAGCTCACTATTGGGATTGGACTTCATCTAAAGATGTACCCTCATCATCATTGCAGGTTTTCTGTAGACCTAGAAGTTGGAAGGGGAAAAAAGGTTCTCAAGCATGAAAATGAATTGATAGCAGTCTTCTCATGTTCAAAATAGGGGGATCTTTGCAACTGTTTGATACTTCTTCGTGGAAACAATACTTGGAAGGTCAATGTAGCATCAACAAAAAAAAAATTCTTTTGTCTCAATCTGAAGTAAATTAAAGACAATCTAGATTAGAGTTTATCCGTAAGCATACAACAAAACAGGAAAACTGACTCCTTAGAAGTCTTGAATTCCCATTTTCATTGGCAAAAAGCAAATTGGCCAATAATAGAGACTTCATGTTCTTGAATGTAATGAGCACTCACCTCCTCCAATGAAGCATTTCCTGCCCTTTCACCAATGCCATTAATTGTTACTTCCACTTGTCTTGCGCCTGCGTATGCCCCCTGAATTTTAAGTTTTCAGTAAAACATCTCTGTGTTAATGGCTATAGGAAAATGTAAAATAAAGTTAAGAAAAGGAAAGGGTAAAAAGTAAGGCATACAGCTAGAGTGTTGGCAGTAGAGAGTCCAAGATCATTTTGGCAGTGTGTTGAAATAATGACATTTTCGATCCCAGGGGTGTTGGCTTTTATATCGGCAATTAATTTTCCAAATTCACTAGGTAGAGTTATACCAACAGTATCAGGTATGTTCAGAGTTGTTGCCCCAGCCTTGATAACTTCATCCAAGATATGATACAAAAATTCCCTGTCAGATCTGTTATGAGATAAGAACAACAAAAGATTAGGTTACAAACACAATAGAAAACTGCACAGCACCATTTACAACTTGTGAAGTCTATTGGGCCTGAGCATAACATTTCAAGCATAACATTTCATAGACATGATTATCCAGGTGGTCAATCAGAAACAATGTTCTTCTACCAAACAGAAGACCCTATCATCACAACACATTTCAATGTGTTGCTAGCATAAGTACACTACAGTAATATATGGCTTGATTGGTGTCTTTTAGTTGGCCATCTTCTTGTAAACAAGTTCAACACAAGTTTTAGACAATTCATTGTTTACTTCAGTTTTGGAAATAAATGCATTTACACTGACAACCACTAAGTTTTAAAATAAATTCAATAGAAGAATTTTTTTTTATGATGCTTTAAAATTTAGAAGATCTAAGAAATTTAGAAGCAAAATCCTCTATAAAAAAACACCCCCTTCCTGCTAGAATTCCAGAACTTTTTCAACAATTAGAATAGGTTCATTAACCTGGCCTGTGGAATTTATTTTAGATTTGAACCCATAGCTGATGATAGAACTAAACAGAAAAGAAAGAGCCATTTGATCATTTTGTGATAGAGTGAGTGGCTCCCAATTCTTGAAATCCCATTTAGGAAACTGCAGCTACACCAGTTGAAGTAGAACCCTACACATATTTATGACTATTTGAACATATTGACCAAAACAGTTTTTTGACCTACAAGAATCCAAACAAGCAATTTCCTTTCACCAGCTATATGTTCCCAAAACCAAGCCAAATGCATAAGAACTCCCTAATAATTAGTTGCATCTCTAATTCCATTCCATTTCTCAAATCAAAACAACTCTCTAAAGCATTTTATTGCCTCTGTTGCATGTATGAATGCATCAGCTTCCAACGTGGAACTTCTTTCTTTCTTCTCTCTCCCCTTCTCTCTTGATCAATTTCATGAATATACCAGAGGCAAAACATAATAAGAGTTACGAAACCATTTCTCTGTATCTTCTAACTCTGCCGAGGGATCACAATTAATCAAATTAGCACCATTTCCCAACATATGAGCTTTATTTTTTTTATTCTAACAGGCGCAATAATCGACAATGTGAAACTTGTTAGATCAATTTCTCTATTTCTTTGCATTTTATGGGCCAGTCCAATGGTTGGATGATAGCAAAGAGAAAGATTGGTCAACTTGTTCAGTATTCAGATCACAATTCAACTAGCATAAATCGAGTCTCAATCTGTATACTACCCCCGTGCATGGTCAAACTTTTAGCTTCTAAGCCGAGTAATCTAACCTGCCGGCATCCTCAGGGCTAAACTCGACGTCGTTGCAACCCAAACTCCTGGCAAAATTAACCATACTCCTAGCAATCTCCACCACCTCCTCTTTACTCTTCTTCAACTTATGCTCCATGTGAATCCCACTCGTGGCAATGAAAGTATGGATACGTGGCCGCTTGGCGTATTTGACGGCCTCCCAAGCAGCTCTGATATCCTTCTCATTACACCTGGACAACCCGCAAATCACCGGAACATACCCATCCTCGTCCACCGCGTTTCCAACTTCCATGGCAATTGACTTCACGGCCTCAAAATCGTCTCTGGAGGCGATAGGGAACCCAGCCTCGATTATGTCCACGCCGAGCTTAGCCAGCTGGCGGGCGATGTCGAGCTTCTGCTTGGAGGTAAGGGTGGCGCCTGGGGACTGCTCACCGTCGCGGAGAGTTGTGTCGAAGATGCGGACATAGTCAGGGTCGGAGATGCGCTCGGGGACGTACTCGGGGTGGCGGCGGTGGCGGCGGCTTGAATTAGATGAGGGAGACTGGGAGCAAAAAACGACGGTTTTACGGAAAGAATTGGAGGGTAAAGAAACGGCGGGGAAATGTTGAGTGCGTCTAGGTGACGAGAAGTGGTTGAAAGACCGGCAGCCGAGGATTTGTCTGTGTTTGGTTTTCGCGTCGATCGGATTTTGGGATACGACGTGTGCAGTGGCGATAGACGCCATTTTGAGCCGAACAGAGAAAAGATATTCAAACCCTAATGGTGGCGGTAGGACCGTAGGGGTCGAAAACTGGGGGTGTAAAAGAGCGGCAAAATTTTACATTAAAAAAAAAAAAAAAAGGGTCTTTATGCAATCAAGCACCAGAAAATTTTGATACACATAAATATACTATTATTAATATACCACCATTAACATGTCGAAAATTTACAAAAACCAAAAATAAAAATTACTATTATAAGCCTTTGGGTGCCTGCAATTGTTTTTGATACACATAAATATGCCCCCATTAATTAAAACTAGGTTCGGAATGGCCTTCACCCAATCAAGCACTAGAAAATGTGGACACCTCTAATTGAGATGACCCGTCTATCCGGGATGCGTGTCACAGTTGCATTTTGCTCGAAAAAAGACTAAATATTATGTCGTGTGCCCCAGACAGGTTGTGGGGTGGGGCACCCGCTTGTGTCAAATGGTCAAATCTCAATAATCAAGCAATTCCTTTCCATCGTACACCATTAAAAGGTAATTTAATTTCATATATTTTAATATTAATTTAATTTTAAATTTTTTATCATTTTATGTTTTTAAATGTAAAATAAAAATTAATATTGAGTGTATAATTTTAAGTTGTATACTCATTAATATTAAAATTAAAAATAAAAAAATTAGTCAAATTTTACAATACTTATAGTAAAATTAAATGAAACGTGACATCTACTTTTGGGCCATAAGTGTGACAAAAATCTTTTTTTTTTTTCATAAAAAATTGAATTAGGCATACCTAATTTTATATATATTATTAACCTTGAAGGTCAGATGTGGAGACTATACTGCAACAAATTGGTTTCTTGTGGATCTCTAGTCGCAATGTAAATGGTTTGTATTAATTGGACTAAGAAGAGTTTGCTTTGTCATGACACGTAAAAAGCTAATATGTGACTGCACCACAACGCCAGAAAGAAAAAAAGGAAAAACTATCAAGGGTTTTTTCTGGTCTATGTAAACAATCAACAAGGCATCCTTCACACGGAAAAACCATGAAAAATATATGGGTGCTGCCGCTGCCGGTTCATAATCAGCGGCATCATGCCGAAAGACAGACCGTTTCCACATCTCCGCCGCCGAGTCATTTTGAGCTATCGTAATTAGCGATTAAGCATTGCAGAAAAAGAGTTGCTCAAATGATCAGCCTACTTTTAATTAGGCATTCACTAGAGGGAAAAGAAAAAAAAAAAAAGTATATGCACCGAGCTTTTTTAATCCTTAATCCAATCCTTTATTTCAGCAAAAAAAAAAAAAAAAACAATCTCACCTCTTGGTTCTTATACCGACCAAGGTTGGTATAAGAACCCCAGTCCTTGACTTTTTTTCCTGTAAATCTTATATATTTTTAAAATATTAAAATTTAAGACTTAAAAAAATTTAAATTCTTAATTACCATAATGCCCTGTAAAAAGATAGAGATTAATTAAAACTGATGGACAAGTTTGTCTTGCCTGCCATCTCGGGCTCTCCCTTCAATGCATCGTCTACTCGAACACTGGGAAATCCAAAACCTATGATTTCACGAGTGACCGTCCGACAGAGCCCCAGGAATTTCTCCCTGGGGTCATAAATAAATTTGCATCCTATGTACTTTGTCGTGAACCTTTAAAGGATTCTTCCCTCGTCTCTCTTTGAACATTGGATAATTTCGCCTGCCAGGACAAAAGAGCTGACAATTTTCTTACTTCAGAGAAAACATCATGGTACAACACATGCTTTGATTGGATTGCCGTCATGCCACTTGGAAACAATTTTTTCTCCACCAGTTCTGCTTTTATAGTAGACACCTACTTTTCTAAGCATATATTAATCAATTCTCGACCAATTAATTCGTTTTAAGAAATTAAAATAAATTGAACTTTTTTTTTAATAACTAAATATCATTTGGTAAAAAATTTATATAATTTTAATTTTTAAAATGACTGAACTAAATATTATACTTTATTTTATTTTTGAGAATCAGATAATCTAGTTATAAATAAATAGAGATTTTTATTTATTTATAAAACTAATAATTAAGTTTAAAATTTAAAATTTATGTCACTTATTACCAGATTTTGTGGTTACTTAATGAAATGGGAAGCACGTTTTCCTTTATTCTGGGCTAGGGGCCCAATTAAAAGAAGTCATCATCCATGTCATAATGGATCTTGGCCCGCCGACAAAAATTTGTTTACACTTTAATCATTTAAGAAGCACGTGCAGCGCAGGGTGCAGCAAATTCCTTCCAACTCTGTAACATTTTTTTTTTTTAAAATTAATTCTACCGGAAAAATGAAATTAATTTGGAGCTGCTGACGTGGCAGCAGGAGTATAGAAGTTTCCGGACTTCCACGCCCCCGAGTCTGCGAAATTTTCATTTTTTCCTTCTTTTTCCTCTTTTTGTATTCGGAGACAAGAATCTAATTTTGACGCCATAAGGTAAGAATTAGCAAAAAGAAATCTTCAATCTCCAATTTGTTGTCGCTACACGTGTTGTTAATCTTCTTGCTGTCGTTTTTTTATTTTTTTTTTTAAATCTTTAGGGCAAGAATTGAGGGCTAGTCTGCGTTTCTTTGTCTTGATTTGATCAAAACTCTAATGAATTTGGACTCCGAAATTGACATCCACGGTTAATCTAGTTGACTTTCTTGCTGTGGTGCACGAAACGAAAGTGCGATCATTTATAGCATGACGATTACTTCTTTGTGTTGTTTATTGTAACCTGATTTTTTTTTTTTTTTTGTTTTGAATTTCTAATTATTTGCAGATGGAGGGGGAGCGTTGTATCTCTGCGCTTGCATACAAAGGTTCTATTCCGGAAGCAATTTTCGAAGCCAAGAAGCTGAAGAAGCTTTTTGTCGTCTACATTTCTGGTAATTGCAACGTTAACCGAATGCTGTTGTGTTGTATTATTCTTGAAAGGTTTATTGCTGGCCTAGGTTTTAATTTTGTTATCTCCTGATTTGTATCTGAATCCCGAGGCATGGGCCTGTCCCGCTTTTTTCTACATTTGCTCTATAAACTTCAAATTCAAGAAGTTGAAAGCATATTTGTTCTAGCATTTTCTGTGCCAGTTTTAGTTGCTGGCTTAGTGAGTTACGATGGTCTAGTAGGACTATCTGTTAAATATGGATAACAGGTTGCAGAAACCTTGCCAAGCTTAGAATCTGTACTTGAGTATTCCTTTATCATTTTTTACAACAGCAAAGAAAAATATAAAATGTAGAATAAAGTACAGAAAATATCTGTATTGCCATCTCGTTGGTATATGTTTACTTAGCGAAGCTCATTTGATTGTTCACTGCAAATGTTCTGCTTTTGAATTTTATTTTTTTTGAATGAAAAAAGCAAAAACTGGCCTGGCTTACTGATACTAGAAAACAAATTTATGGAGTTCACAAACTGAGAACGTGGAAAGTTGGAAAACCTTGTTTTTGAACTAAATAATTTTCAGAATGCAAGAATGTGCTATATCTTTATCTCTATCTTCTTCTTCTTTTTTATTTTTTATTTTTTGATTTGAATGGTAGCCAACCCACCTTTGATTGTCATTATTGGGAAGTGGATGCATCAGATTTTCTTGTGGCTTTCAAGATGAATTGAATCCAAATCAAATCTAAGTTGTGTTAGTTATGTTCATTGTTTGTTTTTTTCCATTTCCTGATTTTTAGGTATGGATGCTGCATCAAATAAATTGGAAAAGATCACGTGGTCTGATTCAAAGGTAATGCTTTCTGTTTTATAATTTAACCTTGCCATTTTGAATGCCTCAGTGGCTCGAGTCTGGTTCTTACACTCACATGCTGTGACCAGGTGGCAGAGGCCCTGTCAAAGTACTGCATATTGTTGCATATCCCTGAAGGAAGCAATGATGCCGCAAATTTTTCTGCAATATGTATCCTCTTTCCAAACATTGTATAATTGCTTCTGAACTGTTGTCATTCTTCCCTAGATGCTAGCTAGGCCTTTATTTATTTTTTCTTTTTTTTTTGGGGGGGGGGGGGAGGCGGGGTCGGCTAACATGTTAAATATTCATCATATCAAATTCCTCTACATAGGAAAGCTGATGGTCTTTGAATAGTTGGTCATAGTTGATATCCATATTGCACCTAACTTTGGAGCATCAAGTTTACTGTTTTTAAAATGTGATTACATCTAGCTTTTTATGAAAGCAAGAAGGTATCCTTGCATCACTTTGTTATAGATCCACAGAAATCTGTGCCTTCTATATCAGCTATTGGATATACCGGGGTTCAACTTTGGCATGGTGGTATGGAATCATGTTGAACCTTTGTTTAAGGTAATGTATCATGTTAAAGAAAATCATGCTTTAGCATTATAACTTTTTCTTTGTGTGAACTCTCAGAGGGATATGTAAGTGCTGAAGTTCTGGCATCCAGTTTAGAGAAGGCATGGTTGAGCCTCCATATCAAGGTATGCCATCGCTATCTGTTTCTGTCTATCAGTTTTAATTGTTTCTATTTTGTATCAACAGTTGAGTTTGTGGTTCCTGTTATTGGATGTCATTGCTCTGCATACTTGAAAAGAAAACTCAGCAATTATAAGGAGCTGAACTACACTTATGTGGTGAGGTGTGTCTTATAACTAACAGTATTGACCATAGATGGGCAATAGGTACTTTTGTCTTGACTTTAGTATTATTGTGGGAACTGAGGAGATTGGCTTGATATACAATATTTCTTTTCTAGTTTTCAGGAAATTGGAAATGCCTTTTTTCTGTGTTTCCTCTAGTGCACTGCACTCTATTCTCTTTCTTGCTAGTTGCTTGTGCAACTTTTATTCCCTTATTTCATTCAATTCATTTTGTTTCCTTTGCTAAATTACATCCCTTAATCAGAAGATTGGTGTAGTTTTCTATTCTGAAAATTTAGTGCAATTAACCAGCCATATGGGTTTCTTCTCTCTCTCTCATTCTCTCTCTTGCTCTCTCTCTCTCTCTCTCTCTCTCTCTCTCTATCTCTCCCTCATGTTTCAGTCAAATTAACAATTTCTCCTTCTCAATATATACTTTGTTTTGGTTATATGGATTAAACAAATATAGAATGTATGCCAGGTTGTCATGTCATGATCCCTGCTGTGTAGGTTGCTTTGACCTAGAAAGTAAAATCATACACTATTGTGCAAATTTGAATTGCTTGAATGAATTTCACTTGTGTTACCCATTCTATTACTTTTATTGTCTGGATCAAACAGTATGAGCTGGATCAACAAGCTGTCCAGTTATGTTAAGGAAGAGATCCTAATGATTGTAGTCTTTACGTTCAGTTAAATGTAAATGTAATCAAGAATTCTATGTGCTTACATGGGGATAAAATGCATTCTGTGCCTCTGCTGTACTTAAAACATTTCATGCTTCAACATCTCATATTGTTTCCTGATTTTGTCTATTCCTAATTGAAATTTTGATCACAAATTGCAGGAAACAACTGCAACTGTCTTGTCTGCGGCGCTTGCTTCAAGGGAAGCTGAACCATCTGTTCCTGGGTCTTCTGATGTGGACTTCTCTGATGAAGGAAGTTCTTCAGGTACAGTTCTTCAATCCCCTTTGACAGAAAAACCTGACAAACAGTTAGAGGGCAAAGGACTGAATTCCTCTGAGGAGATAGGAGACAAAAGTCATCAAGAAAAAGTGGAGGTATTTTTACGCTGTGGGTGTTTTCTCCTCAAGTGCTTTAATTATCATATAACTGCAATTAATACACTTTGCTGGTTGGTTGTTTGCAGGAGCAGTCATCGTCAAGATCACTTCATCTGGATCAGTCATGGAGTGCAGGGGATGAACAGTCCATGTCTCCCACTAAAGAAGCCAAGGGACCTAGTCTTCCGGTTGTAAATGCAGAGAATTCTGTAATAGATCATTTGTCTTCTGGTGCTAAAGACGGCAATCCAACCGTTGAAAGGATTGTTAGTGTTTCAGGTGTTCCTAGGGGAGATTCACAGTCAAGAATTGCTGGAACAAATGAGTTCACTTCAGACAAAAAGACAGAATGCCTGGATGTGAAGAAGCTTGACGAGTCAGACAATGGTGCAAGACTTAATGCATCAAATGATGTTCATTTGAATATCCGGTTAGCCAATGGTGTTAGCTTACAAGAGAAATTTTCTGTGACAACCACTTTAGGAATCATCAAAGACTATGTAGACAGGAACCAAGGAAGTGGCATTGGCTCATATGATCTGGCCATTCCTTATCCTCGCAAGGTATTCTGCAATGAAGGTATGGTTAGTTATCTTACTGTCTTTTGGGCAACATCTTCTACCTGACCAATTTCTTACTGATTTTGTTTTGATATGGAATTGAGTAGCATCCATTTGTAATGGAATTTTCTGCAACATCAACTATGATTCCATGAATGTTTGCAGGATTTATGTTGATTGCAGTTGTGGACTTTTATAAGTTTTCCATTTTCAAATTAATACATTGTGTCATCTCCACTTTGTGGCCAAACTGGCTTTAACAACACAATAAAATACACAATATAAGGAGAGGTTGAGATGTGGTCAAGAATCTAATCTCTTTGTCTCCAAGAATAAATATGATTAATGTATTTTTTTCAGAGAATCTTTTACTGGATTGTTTTAACTGTTGTCTTCATATCTAAAGAAGAAAAGATGTTCAACACAGTAACACCTTTTGTGTTTGGTGTGGATGTGTTCTTTTGGATTGACGGGAAACTCTAGATGTTGAAGATAATAACTGCTTTTTGAGTGTTGATGGCTCAAAAAAGAACTATCTTTTATTAATTTTATTTTGATTGATTGCATAACTCTGCCATTGTCTGTGCCATAGCACTAATACCTATTCTATGTTCTGTTATGTATTTGATGTAGTTTTTCACAGAATATAATGCCATTGGTTTGGAGTCTGTGCTGTTTCCTTGTTGAATGTCACAATTTGTTCTTCAAATTGTTTGACAAATTTGTTGTTGAAACTTGCGGGGCAAAGATTAATTATTATTATTATTATTTTAAATCTGTATTTTGACAAGTGTGCATTTTTTAGGGTAAGATATGGGGAAAAAAATTCTTTGACCTTCTGTAAGTTTCCACATGGGTTGCTGAGATGATGGGGGTGCTATTGTAATTAAATCCAGTCATGTCACCACTGAGAGAAAGGGGTTGGTGGGTGGGGAGGGGAGGGAGAGGAATTTTTTTAATGAGTTAATAAAATGTTTATGAATATGTGTTTCATTTGAACCTGTTACAGATATGGGTCGATCGTTGTCACAATTGGGCCTATTCAACAGACAAGCATTGATAGTGGTTCCTCACCAAGGGGCCACAAATTACCACAAAGGAGGCTCTTCTTTGTATCAGACAACCAATACAAGTTCATCGAATGTGAATGAGGGGGGATATTTTGCATCTGTCAGGAGGATTCTATCCTATATTAATCCTCTTGCCTATCTACATGGTAATGCTGACTCATCAAGTACAAGGCAATCTCAGACTGGCATGTGGGAACACAGTGATTTTAGATACCTTTTTTGGTTTATTGTATTGAAATATGTTTATACACACACACAGAGACACATTGAATGAAAGCTTCGCATAATATTTGGTTAATGAAACTTTTTGACAATGAATTACTACCTCAAATGATTAAAGATGTCAATTTCATAATTTTCCATGTGTAGAAATTTGCATATTAACTTTATTGATAATTTTGTCTATGTTTGGTTTAATGGTCTTTTTTTATTTTTTAATTTATTTTTTTAATTTCCAGTCATGTTCACTGAGGCATATGTATTCATCCCCTTTTAATGCTCCAACTGGGGATTTAGTTCTTTAGAAACCATTTTGCTTGAGATTTGTGGGCTGGCACCTGAAAGTTTCTTCAGAAATAAGTTTGTGAAAGTTTTTATTTGCTTTTTGATTACTTTTGATATTATAGCTCTTTCTCTTACTCATTGCTGCGAGTTCTTACTCATTGCTGCAAGTTCTGTTGAAGTAAAATTTGTTGAATGAGGGCTGTAAAACTAGCAGAAGAGTGTGTTCTAAGCTGGATTTTTTTTTTACCTTTTTGGTTTCTTCCATAAACTGTGGTATGTTTTAGTGTGTTTCTGTGAACATTTATGTTTATGGGACAGCGGGGGGATAGGGCCACCTTACTAAAGAATCATTTCTGTGAACATGTCTGCTAATACGATTCATGCTTTAAACTGACTTTATATTGTAGGTCCAAATCCAGCCCTTCAGAACAACCTTGCAAGAGCAGAGGGAAACCATTCCCCAAACCAAGGAAGTTCTTCAACTGGCAGAAATGATGACAGTGTCAGGCAAACAACGGCATCCCGTTATGGAAGCAATATCCACACATTGAAACTCGAAGATGATGCCAGGTTTGGTGATAGAAATTCCTTTTGGAACGGAAATTCAACTCAGTACGGTGGCAACAATGATGGTCAATGATGCTAGAGCTAGGTTTTGCTATCTGTTCTTTGCGGTTGGATTACAAGAGTGATTTCTCCTCGGCCACTCTGCGGCTTTGGAAGTTACAGTGAATTCTGTAATAGATGCGAATCCACATAGGATACCGGAACATGGTAGTTTGGCATAGACTCTAATGTGATACTGGATTTTCACCCATCTACGAAAACCAATAATAAGTTGTGTAAAGGACAAACAAGTCCTCGAAGTTGCTTATTTGGTGTACATATCCTTACGATACTTGGGGTTTGGAAAGCCTATCATTAATCAGTGTTTGTTGTTTTCTAGATGATACCATATGTGCACAGCCATAAAGATTATATCTTTGACTCGGCCTTTACATGTGGTGGGTGGTGAAACAGTAAATTTTCGTCTAGGTAGCCTTTCCATTTCTGATCTCTAAATAGGCTACAAGCTCCAAACTTACCAGTGCAATTAACCATCTCATCGCATGAAAAGGGGCCGTCTCGGTTCTTGAGTTCTCTTTTAAACCCCTTGACAAATTGAATCTTTGGCGAAGCAATGGTCCGTCTGACCTCAAAAGCACTTACTTTTGGTCCATTTCCATGTAGTCCACCCCTTTATTGGGGCCAGGAGGTAAAGCCACGCGCGACAACGATGTTTATTTTTTCGTGTGTTTTTATTAAAGAGGACTAAAAATGAAACGACCTTTCTGTCACTCCTATGTTAACGTCACCAGCCCCAAAAACATTCGTGATGTTATATACGTGGTAGACGCTAGAGTGCTCATCGTCACCTTTCTTCAAGTGGGTGGTAGTTGATTGGCCAGTTCACCCGCTTTGGGATGTCTAAATTGGTGGTTGTTATTGGATTCTTGGAGTGTTTGTGGGTGTTTGGATTTTTGTTTATGGAAATTGTCGTTTTGGAAGGACCCTTTTTTTTTTTTTACAGAGCAGGGGAGAGGGCCGGAGAGAAGAAAATGATGAACTTGAAAAATTTTTGGTGTAAGAAAATACTGGTTGGTCTTGGGTTGGGCAGTTTCTGTCCTTGCTCATCACTTCAATTGCTTTCTCGTCTTCGGAGGCTAGAAGAGGTTATGTCTGTTTCTCTCTCTCTCTCTCTCTCTCTTTCTCTTTGTGCGTGTGATACAATTTACTATGTATTTCATATGTGACTTCTAGATGGTGGTCTTGTTTTGTTGTTTCTATTGAATATACAGTACACTTGTGAGTTGCCGTTTGAAAATTTATTTTTAGGCTTTTTAATTGCTCTTCTTAACATTAATAAAGACTTGAAAATTTCAGTTTTTGTCTACACCCTACCAGTCATTCGCTCGGTTATGGAAGTGCACTTTATAAGAAGAACCGATTCTGGGCTCCCAAGAAGGTGAAGGGTGTTCTTTGCTGTTCTGTTCTGTCCGTGAGAATGCACGATGGATGATTACAATGTTCATGTGTTTCCCATTCTGATGTTTCTTCTTTTCTCATTGAGGCTTTTCTTTGACAAGTCTTTTTTTTTTTAATGTCCATGATGATTCATTCTAACTTGATTAGCTATATATTGATTTCTCATTCAGGCGCTAATGCACCCGCATCTCAGTCTTTTCTGAACCATGTGCTCTTCGCCAATGTTTATTGATGCATTATGCTTTACCAGAGGAAACCACTTAAGCTGGCTCCATATGCTTTATATTTTTCCTTCTGCAGTCTCATTTTGTCAGTTCTCTTTCTTTCTTTGATTGATGGATGCATCCCATTGACATGTGTCATCCACTAAAAGGCAATTTTATTCATAGCATGCCCGTGGTTAAGCTGTGGAGTTGAGGTGGATGAGATTGAGACTAAATCAAGAAAAAAAGGAAAAGGAGAAAAGATAAGACCAAAAAATCAGTTTGGTCAACAATATTGAAGAAGAGTATGGGAAGACATGATTTGTAAAGTAGTCCAAATTGATACTGAGCTGAGGACTACGTAGAAGACTGGACTGGAAAGCCTTTTAAGTTCACTGCACTTTCTGTTGTTTTCTTATTTCTTGGTAGGAAATTCATCATCTACTTTGGTTGCCTTTGTACGAAAATGCTGCAGGCAAGATGGTACTATTACATACTTCTTGGATTGGTAGATGTAGAAGCCAATTTTCTCGGTCTGTGAATCCCACATGGCAGTGGAGAAATCCGCGGAGGTCTCAATTATCTTTCTTTGAGTAGTGTTGCTTGACAGAAGATCCATGCTTTTTTTTTTTTTTTTTTCCTTGTTGAGCGCACGTTATTTTAAAATGAATTTGCATTGGGAAACCAGTGTTGCATGCGCAATGTTGTAATTACTGAAGCTGGTTATATCTCTGACATTATCAGCTTTATGGAGAACAACTGGAAATATCCCGGCATTTTCTGTTTTTACCAGGTTGAGCTCAAACGTGCACACCTGCACCCATATTAGTCATTTTCATGCATGCTTAAACACGGTACATTGTTCCTCATTTGCTGGTTTCGTGTACCGTGGCAGGCTGCTGTGTTTTTGGCACTTAAAAATTACTTGTTATCCTAAATACCTGGATGGATGCTGATGTTTTATAGAAAGATAAAGTCCTAGGAGTGATCCCTCATCAAGTTCCTATACACAACACAACTTGACGTGCCAAGGAAATAATGATCTGACATTGATGAAATAATGATCCCCCACCAGCACAAATTCCTGTTCCTTCCCCCTAAATTTGGGTGCCATTTTGTTATTAGAAGAAACTCAAGATGTGAGGGGTGCATGGTTCTATGAGATCAAACAAAGCAAAATAAAGAGGACAGAAACCAATCCTAAAATTTATTTTTCTACGATACACACCTTAAAATTTATTTTGGATTATCAATTTAAGGTTAGTTAGAAACATGATATTAAAATGATGACTTGGAGTCTCCAAACCTGTCACCATGACTTCTGAATTTCTTTCGCTGGGACCGTGGGAACAGTAGTTGATGTATCTGCTTCTCAGCAGCAACTTCACATGTAGCCTGTAAATAACATTAGAAACCATCAATAAAGAGCAATCCTTTCCCCCTGGACTGTTTGTTCCTGGGATTAGCTATTTATGCACTCATGACACTTATGGAGGAAGAAAATGCATGGGCAGGAAGGGGGTCTGCTAGGCAGGAAGAAAATGCATGCTGAGCTAATTGTTTCAGATAGCAGAGTGGGATTGGCAGATGAGTAGTCAGTAGATAGGGTGCAGGAAGAATAGCTGATCTATCAAGAAAATCATCAACTGATGGAAGACATTCTAAGAGGAAGAAAAAAAACAAGGGGAAAATCAAAGTATATATGTTTGATCTGAGTGCCTAGGCATTAGGCACAATTTGTGATGGCTAATTGTACCTTACAGACCCAAACTAAAAGAGAATAACACAAATTTCACACATGTAGGGAACCATTTGAAAAGAGCTGGTTTTCCATCCTATCATCGAACAAAGCAGACCTAACTATTATTGTAACTGTATGAAGAAAAAGATGTTATACAGTGTGTTCAGAGTCTTATTTGAACGCTAAAAGAAGTTGGACAATTCTAATAACAAAAGGTCTTTAGCGTTTAACAGATTTCTGCATTGGAAATCAATTAACTGTTAAAGCTCAAATTAGAAAGCATTTCCCATTCAACACCCTAGGTGGCCATGGATAAATTACCCGGACTTTGAAGGGAAAACGATGAGTCCATACTTCCACCCCAGAGAAAATCCTAACATCCATGCCAAGGCTATCAACCCCTATCAAGTGTGCTCCCTGTGTAAGCCCAAAAAGCTTATCAGATAGGAACTTAAAATTAATTGGTTTATGTGTCTGCATGAGCACAAAAATTCTTATGGATAATGTATAAGACACAGTAGACACAGAAAATGTAAGACATGAATGTAAAAAATAGCCTTAAAAAATTACTAGTCTAAGGGACTCTATTTACTTTTCATCACAAAAAGTTCGATAGCATATTGTCAAGAAACTTGTTGGGTAATGCCAAGATATAGATTATATATTATACTTTAACTCATGGTTTCCCAACATAAAGCATAGAACTTCATTAGTAGTCTGGGCTAGTTGAAACAATCACCAATTGAAGCTTTTGAGCTGTGAAAGTTTACTTCATTGGATAGGCAGTGGTGGCAATACAGGATGAGTCAAGAGATTAAGATCCAAACTCGACATGACATAAGCAGGTTTTGGACTGGCCTTTATTGGATTTGTTTTCTAGTGGTTGACCCAATTATGTCATGAAGACAACGGTGTTGCATTTCTTCCAACCCAAAACTGAACTGCTTATAACCTGTTTAACTATTTATGTTAATTTTTTTACACATGCATGCATCTTGATCCTCATATACTCATTTATGGGACTACTGGCTTTGATCCCAGAACTAAACCCAATTTCAGTCAATGCACAGATGAATAGAATTGTGGAAAAAATCAAACAACTATATAACACAAATATAAAGGGGTAGCATTTTGAAGCAACCATCTACCTCAACATGAAGGCCCTTCTTCTTACAAAGAGCTTTAAGAGCAGTATCAAACCTAATACCCTTGGCATGGAAAAGCTCCACTATAGCTGAAGTGGAGTGTAAAAGGACATCAGGCTCGGCATCTTGAAAATCTTGTAAACTAATTGTAGACTGCAAAATTAACCGAAACAACAATTCTGACTAAGGTTAAATTCTAGTACATAACATGACAGGAGAAACAAGTCGCATTATATTGAAGTTCTTGCATGGAACACTATTTTAGCATCTGAAGACAGCTGCACTGATCAACAACACAGACAAGCATATATTTCTTTTCACCTTATCTTCATCTTAATTATGATCATGGCAAAATACTATTTCCTAATGACTGTCCCCCTTCCACTTCCCTCCTCCCATCCCACAGAACAAAAGAAAACATAATTTCATTCAGATAATGATTTATGTGCTAAAATTCAAATTTGGATAGAATCATGTACATGCCTGATTTCCATACACAGAGAACAGCTCTATTCCCATGATCTCCAACCTGTAGAGAGTGGAACCAGTGCCGCTTTCATCACTTTTTGGGCTAAAGCTCAAAATTTCTCCATCTAAGGAAGGAAGAAGGGGCATAAAGAGCATGTGATGAAAGAACAACATTAATGAAGCCAAAATAACTGTGGAAAAGCATAGAGACAATAAATGAGAAAACATCATGCCTAGGAATCAAATTGATATGGATGCCCATCAATATATAGGATGATATAGAGGACCACAAATTGAGAGAAGACACAGTTTTCAAGTATCCATATAAATTATACTGAACTTATGAGTTTAGAAATTGGAACAATGTCATCTATGAACACATTTATTTGATCTTGGAATTATCCACCCGAAGTCATATACGCACTAGTGTCATTCGCATGACTGAGTAGAAGCTAGATCCATCAAAATGATTTGGTATCAAAAGCATGACCAAAGCATACCTCTCCAATCTGAGTCATAGTCATCACTATCTTTGCCATTAAATAACCTTCTCAAGTATGATTCTTCATCTTCAAAAGCAGGTCTAAGGCACCCCACAATTGAAACACCATTTGAAGGATGGTCCATATTTTTACCATATTCCATTTCACTTGCCTAAGAAAAGCACAAATCAACATGTTAAAACAATCAGAAACATAATAAATGTCATGTGTTCCACTAATTAGTGATTAAGCTACCTGTTGATCTGAATGTAAAGCTATTACATCTCAGAAATCATGACGACAAACCATACCCAGTAAAACAACAATACTCTAATTAGCATTAACCACAGCTACAGTGAGGATGTTTCAGAAATACTACTGGCAACACCAGTGTGACACAGAAAATCTTACAGAATTTTGTCATCCATGAATAGCAAGCAAATATCAAATGTCATAATCACACCTGATCTTGCTTTACATTTCCGACAAACAGTTCGGCATTATGGAGATTGTTATGTAAGAGATTCTTTATGAGTAGCTTATGTGGAAAACAAATGTTATAGCTACCTTTGTCAAGCACTTGGCAAAATAAAATGGATGAACCCATCTGCAAGTATCCGGTAGTCCCCAATCAATTGGGGCATCAGAAAGTTCAGGATCTGTCACCTATTTGAAGTTTATACAACTTGAGTATGAGAAAAAGCAAAACAGATGCACAGAATTCAGCCAAGAAACAAAGAGAAGTGATTTCTTACCTCAAAATAGTCATCATCAAAAGGAATGTCATCACTACTGCCAACCTTGAAAACATTATACTCGCTTGCTAGCCTTTTGTTCTCATACATTGGAATATCCATACCAATCAACACATTCTGAAAGAATGCATGAATAATTAAAAAAGTGATTGAAACCCCTGTGGTGCAGCTATAGAAAGACTGGGGAAAAATAGCATCACATTTCTCCAGCCATAAATTGCACTACCTCCATTTGCAAAACCATATAGTGCATACCTTGAAGATGCAATCTTATTACACTGTGAGTCTCCTGTTAGTTGGCTGCCAATAAATTTCATTATTCTTAAAATCTTGAAGAGGTACAAAAAATGTTCTTGGTTCTGATCATTATTGTTAATCTTAACCTATTAAATGCTTATTTTTGTATCCTTATTGTTGATTCTATCCTCAAAATTTTGCTCTATATCTGTTTTGGTTTGAAAAAGAATTTGAGGAACTGTCTGACTAGCGAGACTTCTTAAGATAGAGATTGATACCAAAGTCATATGAAATAATCATTGATTTGTCAGTAAGCTACCATCATGTGTTCATTTCAGCCAAAGTTAAATCTTCAAAGAAAGGAAGTATGTTCTTACCACAGGATTACTAGCTTCACGAGCTTGTAAGACATTTTTATCATCAAGGATCTCAAAATATATATCTGATGACAAAAGAGAAAAAAAAAAAAGAAGTTGCTGAGTTTCAACAGAAAAATGTTAATATACATCATTGGATGCACATTGCAACCATGACGAACCTCCATAGTCATCAACAACATACTGAAACTCTGCCCATGAAATTTGTTCATGGGGTTCGCAGTGTACTGTCCCAGGAAAGACCAGCAAGGCATTGTTGTTAGCCTAATAAAAGATGAAGAGAATGACCACGCATTCTTGCAATGATAACTCATTATTGCATTGTTTTCAAGACAACTTTGATAACTAATGATATTATGTCACTATTACATGAGCACATACCTCAACAGTTGTTCTAGCTATTTCGGCAAAGGTGAGGTGAGTGTCTCGGATTCTTTTGCTTATTTTCACTTCTTCAAGAGGATGATAACCTTGGTGACTTGTATAATTAGATGAATCAGGAATTGAATCAGAGTAATGTGCTGCAACTGAAACTCTCAAAAGGCCAAGATCACGCTCCACACTTGACCGATGGAATTGTGTTGATCCAAAACAAGGATTTCGGGATCTGAAAGTTAACATCAGATAGCGTTCCTTGTTCAATATCAAATAACATACTGTTCTTAGTAACAGGCACCCATAAAACACACCCTCATTTTGGAATAAGAAAGGATTGAAGAAAGTCTGAACTAATCAAGGTTTATAAAAGGTACATGTGTTTGGTGTTGATCTTCACACTCATCCATTCTCTTTTTTGGTTTGGGGGGTTGCCAAAGAGGATGCAGTATTCAGATATATAAACCATAAATTCAATGGTAATATCTGAAATCATAGGCAGAAACAAAAATACCATAAGGAAAAACAATTTGAACAGGATCTCCAACCTTCTAGAGCAGTAAAAAAAAAAAAGGAAAAAAAAAAATAAAAAATTTACCCTGCCTTGGACAGATCAGAAGCTCTGCGGTTGTCAATAGAAGATCCGATCCAACAACTTGTGACCTCATGTGGCATTGAGCAACAAAGTCCATCTGCATGGCATAATTGGCAACGGAAAGAACTTGAGGACTTGACAACAAAAAGAAACTTGTTGCTGAAAAAGACATGATAAAATTGAAAGGAAATAATGGAGCAGATTCAAAGAAAAGAAATTAATAACATCAGTAAAGGGCAAGGAGCCAGAAAGGGCAATAGCAACGCAATAGGCGCGTATGGAGTTCCAAAAAATGAAATACTAGCTACTAGCACTGACTTCAAACCAGGAGTCAGCGAGGATTCCCTTTTCAAAATTTGGCCTTCCCGTTATAATTCAGAGAAAAAAACAAACTTCAAGTGGAAAATGGTAAATACCCATTCTTGGTTTCAACAAGAAAAAGCAGACAGCAACGTAAAAGCCAATTCAGAGTTTCAAAGCAAGAGGGCATATAAACAAAAGGTACTCCAATCAAACAATCTATCAAAATGGGTATTTACCCTTTACAGTATACAAGCTCATACCCAAGTTTCTTAACCCAAAAGTCCACGTTCCAAATCAACCAAATGATTGCCTTCACAACGAGAAAACCCCAAAAAAAAAAAAAAGCACAGAGCTCGGATTTTAACTGGCGTTTACCGTTAATAAAAGGTAAAGCAGCAACCGCGATCACCATGATGACCCCAGAAGCACGGACACAGAGAGAGAGAGAGAGAGAGAGAGAGAGAGACCGTGTAGAGATGCCGAGGAATATGAGGGTTGATGCGGCTCGTGAGCGGCTTCGGTGCGATTGGACCGTCCAAATCTATGTCAGAACCTTGTGTTTGCCCGGCAAAAATTGCCACGTAAGGGGGAAGAGGCCCCGCAGTGGGACCCTTCACTGTCATTTTGATGCCCACCTATTCATTTTTCTCTTCTCTCGCAACCACAACTACCGCTTCCTGCCATTCTGCTTTTACCAGCACCGTTACAAACTTTAGTGGTCTGTATTTTTAAAATCTCAAATTTTAATATTAATAAAATTAAAAATATGTTATTTATATCATCTTCTATTATGATTTCCTAATTAAAAGAATTAACCTATTTATAAAATCATAAATTTGAATCTTGGTGATTATTAATTTCTTGAATTAAAAGGGATAATTAAAAAAAAGGGTTGGGGTTTAAGGATTTAAGCTGAAATTAACAGCAAAATTCAAGATTTTTAGATGTTATTTATCATGGATTACGGATTATTAACGTACATATTATTAATCCTTGCATCATTTATAATTACAGCCGCCAACGAGTAAAAGAGAGTTGAACGGCAGGCTAGCGAGAGGGACGGAAGGCGCGAGAGATGAATTCTCATTTATTGCTAAGTGGCAACGGCGTTAGCAGAGTTTCTCTGGCTACTTACCGAAATCAGCCGTCACGATCGGTATCGCCGCCGTCGACCCCTCTCTTGCACTTCAGTCTCACATCCCGAAACCCAAACTTTAACATTGACGCTCTATCCAACGCCACCGCGAGACGACGGCGCGTGGCGGTGAGTTGCTCTGCGGAGAGGAGTTCTCCGTCTCCGGCGAAGGCTCTTCGGTTGCTTCTCGAATCGCCGGGGGTCCACCAGGGCCCCGCATGTTTCGATGCTCTCAGTGCTAAGCTTGTCCAAAAAGCTGGGTTTGATTACTGTTTCACTAGTGGTATCGTCTTTCTGCTTTTCTTCAGTGTTAGCCCTGAAAGTGATTGAATTGTTTTTATTCGTGTGTACTTTTCTGCTGTGAGGCAAGAAGTGCATTTTTTTTTTTTTTTTTGTGGTTTCAACTTTCAAGTGCTTATTTATACCTTCTGATTCAAATGGGTCTTGAGATTGTATTAACTCCACATCAGCCACTGCAAGAATTCTTTGGATTGACGTTCTTGCCAAGAGTGCTTGTATCTGTGCTTTGTTTACTGTGAATTGTTATTATGTTCTTCATCACCTGCTCAGATAAATATAATGCTTTCAACAAAATGCTTGGTAAAATGACGGCTGGGATTGGCCGATACAACTGCATTGTTGAGTTTTTGGGTTAGACAGTGTATGCCTGTTGATGGAGTACTGGACCATCTAATTGTGGACAGAGGATTTAGGATTAAGGACTGCAAATTATTGGATGTCTGTATTGTTAGTTGATTTTCTTGCGATCGAATAGATAAGCAAGTTAATAAGTGTAATCTTATCTTCTTATAGGATTTTCGATATCTGCCGCCAGATTAGGATTGCCTGATACAGGTTATATTTCATATGGAGAAATGGTGGACCAGGGGAGACAAATAACCCAAGCCGTGTCGATTCCTGTTATTGGGGATGGTGACAATGGATATGGAAATGCCATGAATGTCAAAAGAACTGTCAAGGGATATATTAAAGCTGGTTTTGCAGGAATCATTCTTGAAGATCAGGTTTGTATTGTGAAAGAAAATGAATAAATAGATCTTTTTTTTCTTTTCCTATATCTTTCTTCCTTGGTTCTTTTTTAACTCTTTGTGGCTCTCATAAACTCCATGGGTAAAGTCGTTCAACTGGTTTCAATAGCATTTGTGTGTTGGACTGGTTGAAAGGTGAAAGGTTCAAGGAAAAAAAATTGATTCATAGTTCAATCTGTATTAAAAAGTAAAGGTATAAGCTTGACCTTTCTATTTTTTAATCTCCAGAAATTTCTTTTGATGGAGTGGCAATGCTGATTTGAGTTGCAATTGCTTAAACTGCAAATTTTTTCTGGTTAGATTTATGCTTCTTATAAATCTGACAATGGAAGGTGTCTCCCAAAGCTTGTGGCCATACACGTGGTAGGAAAGTGGTGTCCAGGGAGGAAGCACTTATGCAGATTAAAGCAGCTGTTGATGCCCGGGCAGAGGCTGGCACTGACATTGTTATTGTGGCACGAACTGATTCTCGTCAAGCCATATCTTTTGATGAATCACTCTGGAGGTCAAGGGCTTTTGCTGATGCAGGAGCAGATGTTCTTTTTATTGATGCATTAGCTTCAAGAGAGGAAATGAAGTCTTTTTGTGAAGTCTCTCCCCTAGTTCCAAAAATGGTACATTAATTTACCCTGATTCAGAGGCACAATGTGTATTTGGCTTTGTATAAAGTCTTTGGATCTATTGATTTCCTCTACACCTTGCTTCACAAAATGTTAATGGCAACATTACGGAGAAGGATCTCTTGAAGTGGAATGAATTGCTCCATATACTCTTCCCAATTTTGCTTGCCAATACTCCACAAAGTCATGTGCATGAAGTCTTAGTTTACACTTCTGTCTTTGTATCTAGTCATTGCAGTCCCATTACCATGGTTTAAACCTTCATCATCGTTGTAAATTGTATTTGAAGAGCTTTTGCTCATGCAATATAGTACTCTAGCTTTGTTTTGCTGATATAACTCTTTTGTAATAGGCCAACATGCTTGAAGGAGGAGGGAAGACACCAATACTCACTCCTTTTGAACTTGAAGAAGTTGGATATAAACTTGTTGCTTACCCTCTATCCTTGATCGGGGTATCTATTCAAGCAATGCAGGTAATTTGTCGTCCACTCCCTCAAAAGAAACAGAATTTTGCTGTTTCTTCGCTGGCACAGGGACTAAGATCCTTCATAATTGATTCTCTTTTCTGGAGGATTACTTCTTTGCTATTATCAATTGAATCTAACTTTTGTTCTTGTGTGGACAATGTCTGCTGACTTAAACTTCTAATATTCATTTGCAGGATTCCCTTAATGCTATTAAAGGAGGTCGTATACCTTCCCCTGGAAGCATGCCATCCTTTGAAGAAATGAAAGAAATCTTAGGTTTTAATGACTACTATGAAGAAGAGAAGCGGTATGCTATTAGCACAAGTCAGGCATCTTTGCAGAGAGGTGGGTTGTAATTGGATGTCATAGACCTAGAGCAACATACATTTTGCTGCTACTTAATAGGGATATCAACAAATAGCATAGTCCATTGGGTTCTGACTTATGGTTCTAATTATAAACTTTCTTAATATATTTAACTTTTATGCTTTTTTTCAGAAACTGTTCAATTTGTCAAATTTTTTCGGTAGTTTTTGATCCGTTGCATGTGGCCACCATACTGGAATTTGATTCCCCTTGTAGCTAGCATTCATCCCTAAAACCTAATCTCTTACGTGGAATGTTTAATTTTGAGTTTTGTGTTTAGATCTCAAGATCTTTATTTGGTCGAGACCACTCAATGTCTAATTGAACCTAGTTAGCTATTTAACAAAGAATAAGTTGTTTCTTCTCCTTGAACAGTTGCCTTGTCAGAACACTTTGCCCTGTAAAAAGTTCTGCCATTAAACCATTTCTCTTTAATTATTTTGATATACACTGCTTCTAGTGCTAATTTAAACATTGGCTTGCTAACTGTTTCTTCTTTAACAACCTGCCTCCAACTACGGATCATATAGGTTACCTGGTCTTGTTACTTTCTCATACAAATGTAGGTTATTCGTCTAGCACCAGTAATGTGTACGGTATACAACAGAGGACTCAAGATGATACAGAGCAAAGAAGTAGGAGTCCTCAGGATCCCATTGTGGAAGTGATAACCCCTGAAGTATATAATAAATATGATGCAGACCGTACGAGAGGTGCCTTTTCTGGGATCTGGTCAAGGACATTGAGAGTCAAAATTACAGGAAGAGATGGATTTGAAAAACTTGATGTCAGGATTCCTGTAAGTCGTATCTCCTCTATCTTGGAGCTTTGTTTATAGTGATTGATTATTTCCTCATTGCCTATGGAATTTCACATCTCCCACACAGAAGGAGATGTAATCATGTTAGCCTTTCCAGCTTATGCTTCTTAAACTATCAGTAGCTAAGTAGTGGAATAAACAACTCATTGCTGCAATTAAACCTCTTTTTTATTTTTTCTTGGATGTATTTGTTGGAATCATTGAGTGACTTTATGCTTTATTGCTTTCCATATGACAAAAATATGGTTTCAAGTATCTGAACTCTTTTTTTCCTCCTTTTCACATCTGATATGTCTTGCCTTATGTTCAATTAACTGAAGTCTTTTGTTTGTTCTCTGTTATATTTCACCTTCAAATTTCTCATATAATGATTGGTTGTATAAGTCTAATTCTCTCCTTCAAGGAGCTCAGCACTTTCTGGCTCACATTTTTCGTTCTTTGCTTACTTGTGTCTTTTTGAATGTGCAAGACTGAGTGATAGCCTGATATCGAATTATTCTCATTTTCATTTTATTTCACAGGCTGGTTTCTTGGATGGGATCACCAATATAGTTCCAGGTACTATTAATTCCCAGCAAACGTAGTTTAAAAAGAAATAGAAAACCAAATTACCCATGATTCTGTACACAGCTCTGGGCGGTGTGAACATCAAAGAGCTCTTGGATCATGCTGCGGAGGAAGTTGGAGGGAAGCTATTGCTAGATTTTAATGATGCCATGGGTGACAGGATTCAAGTCTTTCTGGAATAACCATTCACAAGTTGACGGACGAGGTGATATCCAGCTGAAGAGAGAAAGACCCTAAAATGAAAGAGAGGGAAAAAATGTAAAGCAAGTTCTCATAGCATAAGACTCCTCTTTGAACTGTCTAGAACCGTTTTTCAACTGATCGTACTGAGAAATATTTTCTTCCCTCAACAGGCCGTCACAAATACTTCAGAACAGGACGTGCTGTGCTTTGAATTTACGTAGAAACAGTGTGTAAGACTGCTTACGAATTTTAATAAAGGCGACATTCGAAAGATAAACGGTGTACCTGGCCCAATTTTCTTAAGTGGCTAACGACGAAAGAAATGTTTGTTTTTTTTCCTGAAAATTTATTACGTCAAGTCCACATTTTATTTTTATATCAATTTAGTTTTGGTCTTTTTTTTTTTTTTTTTAATCTATCAAATTTTGCATATCATTAAATTTTATAAAAACTATCATTAATTTCAGGACCTTGCGTCAGCAATTTTTGAAAAGTTCTCGAATCTAGTCTGATTGAAAAAATTCAAAAAAAAAAAACGAAAAAATAATAATGGCTTTGGGATACTATAATTTTCTAGAATAGCATACAAAATAAACAACTAAATTTTAAGATAAAATCTAAATTAGATAATTGATGATCCACAAGAACGGGTGCACTCTCACACAGAAAAAGCGAGTGGTTTGAACAAGAAATGGCCAATGGGAGATAGCTAGCTCATTGAAATTTCATTTATTATTATTATTATTTATTTCTCAAGAGATAGTAACGCTGAGTAGGTCTATTAATTTTATCTCATCTACAAGTTGATTAAAATAATTCTGGAAGGAGGGGGGGGGGGGGATTCTTTTGATAGTATAATTATAATGTGGATGATTTTGAGACCTAGAAGTTATCGTGACTGTACGGATGTTTGGTTGACTGCAACAAGTGGGAACTGACTCGATTTCTCTTACGTTTAAGGTGACTTGATTTGTCTTGTGTCATTAATTTTAATACCTTCCCAGTGTTGTTGGGCCCATTTTATGTATAATACTGGAAGATAAGCAATTCTCATATCCCAATGTCACGTCTTACATCCTTTCTGTGCTGGATGCTGGGGGAGTTGCGACTAACCGAGAATCTGTACTTTGCTTGATTAAGTACACCGACTTTATCAACCAAGTCAATCTCTGGGATTTATCACGTCCTTTTAATGTTATTTATTTTTTTTGGGGGAGGGGGGGGGGGACGGATTTATTTCATTTTTTAGTGACAGCTAATTTCTCCCCATTTTAGTCAATTTCCATAAGTGATTTAGTGGTGCTTGTCCAAAGAACAATGGACAAATAGTCGGCGTTGGTAGAACCAATTACTTGATGGCCTTGCTGGCATTGATGGCATTAGAGGATCCCATCCATGTTTCCAGGCCTTTGCATGAATTGTAAAATCCTAAGGCTGCCTCTGATGCCTTTGGGATATAAATCTATCAGAAATGATGGAAAAATTATTTTCGAATATGCAATAATAAAGGCATGGGAGGTACTCTGGTTTGTGTTAAAAAAATGTAGCAAGAAGCACCTGAAGGATGGGATTAGAGCATGCCACTGCCTGGGGACATCGTGGAAGGGTTTTTTCAGGATGATGGTGACGAGTCATCTGTGCCAGCTAAAGCTAGTTCAGAACAGAGTTCTCAGCTTGGAAAGATCAGCCAACGAGTTGGTGCCATGGTGTTGAAAGTCAGAAGGGGCAATGGCACACTTAAGCTCCATGTATTTATAGTGCGGGCGAAGAGTTCATTACTGCAAAAAAGGTTCACCATTAAGGCAGTCAGCGATCACAGGCATGCTGCAGTTTTGCAGGACTTGACCCCAGAATAATGCACCCAGGGTAGGTTTTGCCTTAATTTGCTTATCTTGGCATGATTTTTCTTGGGCAGAAGGGCAGAGTCTTTAGTGATGCACCAAAATAATATGACTATCTTTTAATATTCTAAGATAAATCTTTATAATTATCATAATAATAAAATAGAATGATGAGAAAAAAATTATGTACTAACTTCAATTAAATTTAAGATTAAGACTTTGTTGTCTTCTATTACAATTAAAGAGCTTTTTGTCCCATTCCTTAGAAGAAACTTCATGAGAGTTTCAAAAGTATGCAATCTCTACATTGCACTTGTTCTTTTTTTTTTTTTATGGTAGCCATCAAGGATTCAAGGCTTTTGATGAAACTACCCAAGTGGCTAGTTAAAATTACAGAAGCAATAGACCATAGTTCTCCCTAGTCTTCTACAATGTTGTTGCTTTGTCATCTAAAACAGGGACTGGTTGAATATGATAAACACTTAAGATCTGTGTAGCTGCTGCATATAAATATAAGCTACCTAAGATGTACTGTATGGTTAACATTGAGTAAGTAACAAAGGAGATGTGCATTATTATTGGCTTGTGGCTATACAGAAATGAGCAGGAGAGCTTTGAATGTGGACTGCCAGACTTTCAGCAGGATGGGAGTGAAGAAGTATGCCTGGAAAATGAAAGTGGGTACGTATCCTCCAGATGCAAGATCAAGTGTTGTGGGTTCCATCCTGTTCATGCCTCCGCAAGGCGAATGTTTCCTCCAATCAACTACTGCCAGGTGCATGACCTGGTTTTCTGCAACAGTTTCTTCTGGGGTTCCTCTTGTTTTTGTCAATATCCAAACAGAACAGATTGTGACTCCAGTAAATCTCTCTCTCTCTCTCTAATGGAGCGCCAATGCAAATAATCTAAATGTAAAAAATACTCTAAATGTAATCAAATAAGAAGCAATGAAGCTTTGTTTTAGTTTTATTTTTGGAAAAAAGTTCAATTCTTAGCAAAACAAATTATTTGTTATTTCGTTTTCGTGACATACATCTTTTTGATTTCCACTCTGAAGGAGGAGGAACCTCTATTGGAAAGGAAGGCGGCGAGATGGGCTAAGAAGGGAAGCAGTAAAAATACCGTGCGACTAGTGCATGGCATAAGACTATGGTTTCTACCTGGACTCACAGAAGTTCCATTAGAAATGACACCACAACCTGGAGAAACCAAGTTTGGAATGGGCATCAGGCGAACTGATGAGGTAATTTCTGCACTTCTTATTCCAGGATCATCTTATGGAAACGAGACCATCAAGGGTGTTCATGTGTAAAACTTAATTGCTGTATAGCTTACGACTCAATAGAGACTAGCTAAGGACAGTTAATAATTTTGAATCTCGTCAACATGAACAGGGTTTTGTCTGTGTCAGTTTAGTGACAACAGAAACGGCAGCTGACGGTGCTGGACTCAGGCACCTACACCGAGAGGCAAATAGGACGGGTCACGTCACCTATTTGTGATCTCCCGGTTACCAGGCAAGAGCCTAATGCCTTCAAGCGTCTGCTCCGCAGGGCTTATCTAATGTTGCGAGCTCGTTGAAATGAGACACTGTGGCTTCAACTATTGACCAATGGATTCAATCCAAGTCCACCTCATGGCCTGGCCTCACCAAACTCACCCTGTCAACACCACCACCAAACCTACCTCTGGTTTTGCTTCCCTCTGGCCTCCTCCTAGAGAACCTTGATACTTAGCATTTTTGCGGTAAAATCTAAGTAAAATTTTCATTCAAAGTGTAGAATTTGTAGAATCACAATCCAATCTTAGGATTCTCATTTCCTTTTTAATGAATTTTTAAAATTTTATTTTATAAGATAAAAATATACTCCACGAGATCTTATACTAATAATAATTATTGTCACAACTATAAAGAAGAAAATTTATTTTTTTTTTTCCTTAAATGAGAAGAGAATTATTACCATTCTTGTTATCTTTGTTGAGTAAATACATCCAAAATGATTAATTGTGAGAATCTCACAATTATACAGTCTGATCTTATGATCTAATCCTCAACATCCTAAATCGATTGAGAGTGAAATACGGATTTTAACAACCTTGATTCCGTGGATTACTTGGCCACAACAACAAGCGGATCAACTATTGGAATGAAGAGATCTGCCATAAAATACTTGCATAACTTAGACGCAGTCAGTGCACGGCATAACCTTGGAACTTCCGATAAATCGTTCAAGACCCCGCATCTCCACAAAGCGGGTAAACTTTGTATAATGCAATCAAGTAAAGTCATTCTTACCTTTTGGTTTCCAAAGTGTAATTCGACTTTTTGCCGTGCAATATTACATGGACAACTAAATTCAGCAATAACAAATACAGTAGCTTCCTTAGCATCTCCTTCATTTTATACCTGTCACCATCGATTGGTTATGGGATCGCATGGGAGCATCGGTTCCCACTAAACTTGTGCAAATATTACTGATGAGAGAAATTGAACCTTTACATAAATCAACCCCACAATATGTGTTTTGTTGGGCTACAAATTTGATCAATGGCTAAGACCTGTAACTTGCCACGACCAACTGAACATCTGGATCTTCTGATTCCAAAAGACTCTAGTATGAATGCCAATAATTAAGCAGGTTGATGAATGACCAGATTTATTTCTCATTGAGACCATACTATCAATCGCTGTATGTTACATAAGATATATACTAAAAATGGGGAGAAGGAAAGGAAAAGCAACAACCTGAGGGAAGTAGTCCTCTTCATCTTACAAATTCACAACAGCTGAAATCAGCCAAATGCATGTAATCAACTCTTCTTACCCTCATCTGACCCAAAACAAGAAGAAGAGTAACGAATAGTGAGATAGAGAAGGATGAATCAAAATAAACCAAGCCACATTTAACAAAATTACAGCTATTAATCAAAAAGACACCTTTGGAACATATATTAGATAGACTACCAATTGCATTGTAAACAGGTCTGCTTGTAACACCAAGTTGCCATGTCCTCCTTTTACCCCAAAAAACATGTACCCAGTATAGTTCCTTCTAATGAGGCAGTTCAATCTCATCGATAACCACCACCATATTGCTGTTGAGGCATGTAGCCACCTGTTCCCATCATTGGGTTATAGCCACCAGGAATTGTTGATCCAGGAGGCTGCATCTGGCCTCCTTGCCCCATTCCAACGTTCATACCCATCCCCATATTCATACCCATGTTAATTCCCATTCCCATTCCCATGGGTTGATTCATACCTCCATACCCACCCATACCCATGCCTGAACCAGGACCACCTCCCATACCCATACTCATTCCCATTCCCATGCCATTGCCCATTCCAATGCCAGAACCCATGGTGGGATTTGGTGGTGGCCTGAGAGCACCTGCACCAGCTCGGCCAATCCCAGATCCTGATCCCATGGCTTTACCCATGGTGACAGTAGATGTAACAGCAGATGCGGTTGGTCTTTCCATTCTTTTCTCCTTTCGATTAATGGCATCAAAATCGATTCCAATATCTGACAATGGATTGATTTTAGCTGCGCAATGAAAAAGAGGTTAGAACTCCTACTACATAATAATTAACTAATGACCTGAAGACCTTCAACAAATTTGTTTAGATTATAATATATACTCACGTCCAGAAATATTTAAATTAACCAGCCCTCTGCTCAGTGTGTCAGCCCAAACTGTTGACTTCGTCTCAAATTTGTCCTTGGCTGGTTGAGGAATTATAGTAAGTGATCCTGTTGAAGATGTGAGAGCTGGCTGAGCAACCATGGAAGTATTAGTTCCTTGAGAGAAAATGTTACCCAAGATTTCACTGTTATGTTGAGCAGATGGTACTGTTTGAGTGTGATGTGCTAATTGTGCCGCAGCTGGGGCAGGAAAGCCCTGCTGCAGGAAAGAGCTTCCATTGTTCAGCTGTGAAGTTGGTCCAGTTGCAGTATGTTTAGAAAAATGTGACCCAACTGGAACTGCAGAACCTTGCTGTGGAAGCAAATTTCCATTGTTAAACAGTGCAGAATTTCCAGCTGGAGTTTGAGTAGCCGTGATGGAAGAATTGGGAGCTGTAGATACTGCCTGTGGCAGGAAGTTTCCACTGCTGAACTGTTGTGCCTGTGGACCAATGTTTGAAACCACTGGTGCCAAAGTTCCTCCTTGTGCATTGAAGTTTTCATAAAAACCTGCACTTGGCTGGACAGGTTGACTGGTTGGAGCTAAGAAACCAGCATGTGAAGTAGTAAAGGATGAAGAGCCAGAAGGTGGAAGTATGCCTGCCAAAATGTCTATTTCCTCCTGTGACGATGACAGTTCTTGAGGCAAGAATTGCGAGTTTGTAGGAAGAGGCTCAGCATTAGATGCTGAAAAACCTGTGGCAGAGAATGTGCCTCCAAAGTCATTTACTGTATCTGGGTTAGGTGCAGATGTGAGTGGTACTTCAGCATTTTGATTTAGTGTAGGTGGGTGAGGAGGCAGAGAAGTATAAATCTGCTGCTGTTCTAGGACATTGTCCATTGAAGGGATTGCCTTGAAAGGAGTGTCACCAAAAGGGTCTTCAAAAGGCTGCATCAAGGATAGGTAGCTCTGACCTTGAGATCATAATCATAGAAAACTGAAATAAATGTTACAATAGAAAATTGAATCTCTAGTTTTGTGGGAGAACTGTTACACCTAATCAACCAGTAGATATTAAGTGCCAACAGTGTGATCTATGAGTAACACAGGCATCATCTTTAATTATCCAGACAACAAGATCAAACAATCCAAATTTCAAACGAGTTTACATCCTTTTCATATAACAATCAAGTTATACAAAGAGACACAGACAACAGTTACAGTTTCTGAACAGTACAAGTTCCAGTCTAGAGGGAGACAAACTAGCATGTTCCCCATGATTAATATCGCACGGGAAATTGGGCATTCAGAATAAAAAGAAAGATCATGCCACTACTTATTTAATTATTCTCTTAGGGGTTTGTGGATAAGCGCCCAGAAAAATGCCCCAAAATCATGACATCTTCATGCTTAAATCAACTCAATAAGGTATTTTTACCTGAATTGTAGCTTGTGTTGTGTCAAATGTTGATCCTGAAAAATTTTTCTCATCAACAGCCTCTGAGGTCATGGCAGATGTAACTGGCATGATGGCCAATGGATTTGGAGCAAATGAGTCTGACAGAGAACCTAGTAAGTCCATTTCCACATTGTTGGATGCAGCAGGGATAGGCGAGGCAGTTGGAGCAGCTGTAATGGTGGGGATAGCTAGTATGACCAAACATGAAAAGCATATGTTTAAAGTGATAGAAAACAGAATTGATTACCAAAAAGGTATGCTTAAAAATACCCAAACTATCTCTTGAAATCTCTTTTTCTTTACCCACAATTACATCAGATTCCATACTTAGTGTAAATTATGGCACCAAATCTCTCCAGCCAAAATAGATTGCTGTTATTCATCCCTTCAGTCTATCTTCTTCAATAGACAGAATAAAACACTCAACACCCACCCACTCCTAGGTGCCAATATATTATCAATGCAAATTATTGTGGCATAGATTATTTCAAAAACAAATGAAAAAGCTAAAACAAATAGTGACTAAAATGTTGTGATGACAGCCCTGGCAGCCCCAAGAAGAAGCTTTTAGAGGAGTACTGCTTGAAATGTGATAACATAGAAATGCTATAGACACTCTCGAACTAAAAGAGTTGTCAATTAGAATGGTAATCGAAGGCTAGTAAACAAACATACGCAAGAACTACTCCAATCATTAAGCACTCCCTAGATCACCATGGAGTTACATGGCACCCATGTCAGCACTATGTAAATGCAAACTTGACATGCACTAGATTTTCACAAATTATTGACTACCAAACAATAACATAATGAATATACCAAAAAATTGGCATTAATACAGAAATGCAGAGCCAGACACATCCCTCTACCTGAAACAGGACCACGTGGATCAAATTCATCAGCCACTTCAGATTCCTGACCTCCAGGAGATAAAGAAGTTCCAGAAACAGTAGTTGCTTGGCTTGGATGGACATTTGCATATGGCAGAGCAGCTTTAGGAGCAGGCAGAGAAGATGTTCTGGCAGGTGGAGAAGAGGCTCCAGGAGCAACTGATGTTGGAGTCTCTCCATTCCTTTCATCAAGGTGGTAATGAAAACTAAGCAATCCAGTAAATGAGATGAAAAGCAGAATCTTGCGACATTAAAACGGTGCAAATGAATACCTTTCACTGTAAGCAGGGCTTTGGGAATCACCCGTGGCTTCTTCATAGCTAGGAGGAGCCCCAATATTTTGCTCAGAAAATTTTCGTTCAAGCCTTCTAGGAAGGCTGAGACATTGTCAGTTGAGATATACACAGTTCAATCACTTTGATAGAACGATAGTAGCAAGTAGAGAAAAAATGGAATGAGATTTTACCTTGCATCTGGAGATTGATCATCAGCTCTGGCACCACTACCACTGAAGAAGGATGAAGTAAAAGTTAACAATGGTTCCAAGGTCAAAAAAGATATGGAGCAAGCATGTTTTACAAGCTTCTAATTAGCTTCAAATTTAGAAAGGGCATACAATTAGTTAAAGACAAAGATGTGAGCCACATAGAGACTCCAATGACCACATTGGTTGAAAGATGCCTTCTGATGCTATGAGTTGGAGACAATCAGTTTATATTCTCTATTTACCAATGACTGTGTTTACTTCATTAGATAACATAAAATGGCTTTCTACAGACCATCACCTTTTTTGGATTTATCATAAGTTACAAGTTCACCACATTACGGCTTAATGTCTTATTCACAGATAGCCATCTGTAAGACCTTTGGATCACTCAAGATAGCATCACAAAATAATTGAAGTAAACATGAAAGCATCAGAGTGCACTTTCTTGATTTAGCATGATTTGAGCACAGCATGTAGTGCCCTGGCTTAATTTCTCTCCACTTTAATTTCTTCTTTGCCTGCCTAAGTCTTTCTAATCTAGATGTGCATGCTAATCAAATTCAGTTGTCTCACTTGTCATACTTCGACCCCTTCCAGTAATCATCATATTATGTTGGAAAAAAACCAAAGTTTCCATGTTTTTAATTCAGAATTTCTTTCTATTCCAAAGAAACGATGCGAAATGAATGATTAATTCCATGAAAGTTTTTATCATCAACAAACATGTGTCGCTACAATTCCACTATTTACATCAATCAAAGTTTTTAACAGGTAACAACAACAATACCGAGATGATGATTGACCATCGTCATCAAAACGATGTTCTTGGTCTACATCTGCACTCCTTCTTGAGCCATTACCATCGAGGCTGCGACTTCTTCCCTGATAATCATCATCCCTGTACCCATCTCGGCTATAACGTTCTTCATAATCCCTACCATAGCGATCCCCATCACGATTATATGGGTCCCCATATCTTCCATATGCATCATCATCCCTGTAGCCATATTCTCTTTCTCTTCCATAACCATTTCGATCATCATCCCTGCTTCCATAGCGGCCTTCATAACGTTCATTTTCATACCTGTCACCATATCCAGGCCTGTACATTCCTCCCACTGAGGCATTGTAAAACCTATCAAGAAACATAAATTTAATATTATTTATCCATCAGCAAGCATTAAAATTCCGTCCAATCAATCTCATGTAATTGCATCATTGCCCCAATCTAAAATACAAGAGATAAACACAGATGTGAAGCATCTGGCCAACTCAATAAAAGAGTTTACTCACTTGTCCCTGTTTGCAGCAGCCTTCTGTCTCACTTCAATTATCCTATCTTTATCATTGACCAGGATCACAAGGCTCTGAGACTTCCTCCTAACATTATTACCTTGATCCCTTCCACTGGAATCAATATACTGGAAATCGGACAATGTCTACGATGCAGGAAAAGGAATTGCTGTCATAGCAGATCATACTTTCCTGAAAAAATTCACACTAGGAGTGCATAGCCCAATAACATTTGGGACAGAGAATTACTGATATTTGATACGCATGTTCCTTTATGTCGTCTATCACACGCTCTGATCCATGAGCAACCAGGTACTCCAAAACAGTCAAAGCCTGAAGAAAGTAGTAAGTCAATACCAACAAATTTACAAGAAAATTTTAGAAAGCAAAGGGGAAGTCCCAACTAAATGTGGTAAACAACATCTCAGTGACAAGCATTGTCCATCAAAACCTAAGAAGTGCACATCAATTGTGACTTAAAGAGAACCATGTGAAGAGATCATATCAAGTAGCTTCAGATACATTTAGTAAGATAACAATAATAACTTAGACAAAAAAAAAAACAACATAACCTTGTAGACATGTCGCCAGTTTTTGCCACTATCATTAATCCGTTTCCAGATCACTGCCATGATCATTTGGTATTCATGGCTGCAATAGGATGTTTCAAAATGAACCTTTTGTAATAGAATTCATAATGCAACACATCTGTAGAAGAATTAAACATGCTTACTAATTTCTGGTAGCCTGTGCAATATCTGCCAAAAGACTTCCATGAGGCCCCCATGGCTCATTGCTAGTCGCATCAAGAACCTGAAAGAAAATCAAATAAGAATATCGTGTCCTTTGAGTCTTTGTATCAAAGTTCAGTTGGCATCACGCCCAAGGACAGCCCTAAAAAGTTAGTCCAATTCAAAGATTGAGAATATCACAAACGTGAACTACATTTACTTGCAAAACAATGAAATCAAATCATATTATGCAAAAGAATCAGCTAGGATAACTTTCACATGAACAAAAGGACATAATTTCCAACCCAAATAAATAATTTACCTTCTGTTCTATCCCAGGAACTTTAAGCACTTTCTTGTTGACCTCTCTCTTGCTGAAATAAATAGCGGGGGAAAAAAAAAAAAAACTGCTTAGCTAGATTTGCTTGGAAAAACATAGAACTGTATGATGTAAAATAAACTAAATTTCCCCAAAGACTAAGCTGCTTAACACTGTTATGTTGCACGAGAATTTCATTGTTCATTGTAATAGATATACACTCTAATTTGCATTCTAGGCCATCTTTTACTAACGATACACATAGAGATTCAAATCCACTTGCCATTATATGAAATTGAAAATAATAATTAAGCAGATAGAGATGGACTTACAGATCCCTGACCGTTTGATCAAAGACTTTCTTCATTGTCACAAGATTGCCAGTGATCTTTAGCAACAGTGCCAACCGCCCAGTTCAATACAAAAACCCTGCTTTTAACAGAAAAGCAAACTGGTAAAAATCATAGAAAAATTTAAATCACAAAAAAGCGCCATACTGCAATTTGCTATTTTTAAAAACAATAGAGATAAAATGAAATCCCAACAAATAGAAGCAATCGATCCTTAGCATCAAACCACGTCCAGAAAAAAAAAAAAAAAAGATTTGTACATAGAAAAAAAAAAGTGTCGTTTCCATGAAAAGAACATCAATCTAAAATTTCTATTGATAAAAAGAAAAAACAAAATTAGAATAAAGGAATAGTAGATCAATAGCAGATGGATTAGAATAAAGAAATAACCCGCCAATTCAACAAGGAATCAAAATTAAGAAAATAAAAGGGGGAAAATTAAAAACAAGAATCGATATAAACAAGACAAAATATAAAAAGAAATCAAAGAAATCCTGAAAGATACACTAAGTAAGGCAACGGCGAGCTGAATACGTAACAAATCATAACCGATACAATCGAAACAAGAAGAAAACAGACCCAAAATATCGATAACAACACCAAAAAAAAAACAGAAGAAAATAGAGCAAATTACTCAAACCAATAAAGGACACCAAAAAAAAAGGTTAGAAAAAAGAAAAATGGACCTCTGGTTGATAAATTAAATCCCAAAAAAGGCCAGATCCGATCAATACAAAGCTAATCGGTGGCACAGCGCTACCGGCAGAGAAAGAGAGAGAGGGGAGAATAGAGGGCCTTAAAGCCAAAAAATAAAAAATAACAATAGTATTCTTTGTTCTTCTCTAACTTTGTAAAGAAAAGGTTTCGAAAAAGAAAAGACAAAAAAAAAACAGCTAGAAAGAAAGGGGGGAACGAGGGAGATGCGCTGGAGGCCGTGTCGTTGGATTTGGTGTTTTGTTTATTTTTTCCCTCTCTATTATTTCGGAGGTTTAGATTGGTTGATGAGACATAGAGAGAAGGCGATAAAAAAAAATGACAGCGCAACTTAACGCGCAGAAATTTAATGAGATTAATCTGTAAATTTGTTTTTTCTTTTTTTTTTTATTTTTTATTTTTGATTATTATCAAGAAACCCTCTCCTTCAACTTGCTTATTTATGAAACTATCTGCAAAAATATATATTTTAAAAAGGAAAGATGAACCAAAAAGTCGTTTTCTTGAGCTAACGTCTATAAAATTTTAGGTAAAAATTGATATTAAAATCTCAAAATTCACTTCTATTCCTGTTTTCTTTTTTTTTTTTTCCCACATTTTGCCTGTGGAATATCAATATGAATCCTATTTAGAAGGTACTGTTATGTCCTGCGTATTAATTCTTCACTTAGGGCTCTAATTTACAACTGTGTGGAGCATTCTTAAATTAATTACACACTAGTTGGCACCGTGCCATGCACGGGATTTTCGTTTCTTGTTTTGAAAACATTATCCAATTCAAATTTATGATTTAAAATTTAATAAACTATTATGTGGTCAATTGTATCATAAAGAAATCGGTGAATTTTTTTTTAAAAGGGAAAATCGAAATTTTTATTAAAGAGTTTTGTGATGTCCCCTTACTTCGTTGGATATTCTTTTGTTTAACATGACGCCATCGCTTAATTTTGATTAAAAAAACCAAAAAAAAAAAAAAAAAAGGAACAAAGAAAAACTGAAACTGTTAATATATAGAAAGGCCAAAACCAACGGCTAGCTGAGACTTGCGACAGATTCAAATGGAGGAGGGCAAAGTTGACATTTAATTATTACAATGGTAACATTACAAAAAATACAAAAGGGCGAAAATGACTGATAGGAATCTGAATCGAGAGAGTGGACGTTTTTTGTTTTTTTGGTAAAAGGGTGGATGTTTGAAAATCGAAAGCCAATTTTCTCCTCCCTCCGTTTTAACGTTGGCCGCCGTATTTTTCGGTTGTACCAAATCAGCTTGTGTCCAATTCAAAGGACAGAAATTCTGATACGTCGACCCATATGGTTTACAGCAGCCTTTTTGGGAGACAAGCCCCCCGCGTCTGTTATGCCCGGCAGGTCTCCTGCGCTTACCCTTGCACAGCCCATCCCTACCATGGAACCGGGCAAGATCATTTAATTATTTTTTTATTTTAAAAATATATTCATAATTAAAAATTTTAATTTTTATCTTAAAAATATATAGAGAAGAAAGATGTAATTAAAAAATAAAAAAATATATAAATTATGTAACTTATGATTTAAAACTTTTGCTACACAAAAATTTTTTATTAATGAGATCAAAATTAAATTTTAAAATTTATACTTAATAATTCTTAAATTTTTTGTAATGATTATTTGATCGTTTTTAAGAATTATACTTTGGTGATGTTATTCACGTGACTCAACTTATTACAAAGTGACAACATTTGTTGTTATATTTCACAAAAGATAATTAATTTTGTAATAACATAATATGATAAATTCAATTAATACGAGGCAAAAATAAAGATGAATTTAATTTATGGACAATTTGGTACACCTTCTCTTTCGAGTCATTTCTCTCTCTTTTTTTTTTTTTTTTTAATTGTGCAATCTATTTTATTAATGGTGAAACAGAATATTGAAGCCAAGGATAAACGATTCCTCCTCATTTTGCCGTTCTTCTTTGGTCATCAGTGGAAACGAGACAGAATAATCTTCTTGGTGCATCTATTGAATTAGTGGTCTTCACCTTATAATTGGCTGCTCAACCCCTTGTATATACCCACATTGCACTTTAATGTTCCATAGACTCTCCTCATTTAATCGAAAAGAAAAGACGAGTTGCCACTGCTATTGATAGAAGAAGAAGGACAAGGAAAAGGAGAAACAAGTGGTTGCCAGACTCTTCCATCGCCACGGTTTCCTTCGGTGTAATGTAAAAAGGCTTGTCGTGCGCGTTGAATTCCAGAATGGATTGGTGTGTCATAAGAATCAATTTGAAACAAATATTGGAATCGGCAGAAAATTTCTTCTCCGCCTAATTTGGGAATTGTTTGAAGTTGACTCGCTGACCACGTGTGTAATAACGTGATACGGTTTACATGTTGTAACACGTGCTGGCAGAACCGTCGGCACAATTGAAATTAGAACTTTTTTCCAAACATTATCCAGAAGACACGCAATATTTTGCACCAATTTGTACAATACCATTCAAAGTGGATGTTTAAAGAATAGCTGGCACAAAGTCCTCGCATTTGGGAGGTATAAAAGAAAAAAATATATATAATTTTACTCTTATTTTCATAAAAAAAAAAAAAAAATTCTTTTTCTTGACTCGATCACAATAGAATAATATTTTTATTAGGATAAAACTTGTGAAATACCGTGCGGAGAAACTCAGTCTAAATAATATCTATATTAAAATTTTTAAAAATTTTATCCCATTGAGTGGAAGATATGAAATTTGAATCCAAGATAGACAAACAGCCAGCGGCCCACGATTGTTATCAATAATAATGAATACATTTTTTTCGTTTTTCTGATAGTCTACTTCGTATTCATAATTGTGTCCTCTTAACATTTTTGTTCCTTCCTCCCTCTCAAAGCTGGACACAAGGAAGCCACAAAATTGGCTTTCTCCGCTCCCTTACGAAAAGGATATACCACGACGATGTGAAAAATTCAACCAAGTGCATTCCATATGCGGAGACCCCATTTACATTGGAACAAAGTTTTGGAGGAACATTCAGAGTCAAACATTCGCCAAACATGCTTTTCTTTATAGCATATATGTCTCCATTTAGTTGCCTTGTATTAAAGTTTAAAAACAGAATTACTCATTAAAAATTTTAAAAATTAAAATTTAATTAATTTAATATTTTAAATTAAAATTAAATTAATAAAATAATATTTAATATTAATTATATAATAAATTTTAATAATATAATTTTTATTTAAAAAAATAAAATAAAATAATTATTTTTTAAAAATTTTAAATTAATCAAACAAAAATATTTTCATCAATATTACGATTTAGTTTCAATTTTATTATTAATTTTTAAAATTAATAATTTTTAAAATAAAGTAAATTAAATTAAAATCTAATTCCGAGGCCTGATATGATTTTATAAGTCTCTGGACCTATGCTCACTCCCTTCTTCATCGAGCTTCACGCCAGCCTCTCTTTTTCTCTCTTCAATGGCTTCAAATGTTTTAATGCGAAACCCTAGTAGTGTGTGAGCAATGTCATACACGCACTGGACACGGTATCTTGCTCCCATTCACTTGGGCAAGCTCGATCGCCCAATATGATGCAACCCGCAGTTCCTTCTTCCATTATAACGAAAGCTTTTCCCTCTGCCAAAGTCGCAAGAGCTTGTTCTGGATTGGCTCAGCTCTGGAGAGGTATTCAAGGGTGCAACAACTGGGAAAACCTCGTTAATCCTTTGCACCCTCTTCTCCGGCAAGAGATAATCCGATATGGAGAGTTCATTATTGCTTGCTACGAGGCTTTCGATCTTAACCCCAACTCCAACCGATATTTGACTTGCAAGTATGGCAAAAAGCACATGTTCAAGGAAGTTGGAATGCAAAATTCCGGCTATGAAGTCACAAAGTACATCTACGCTACTCCCAGCATCAATCTTAACATTCCAATCCAAAATGGGATTTCAAACTGTGGCCGTTGGATTGGATACGTAGCCGTATCATCCGAAAAGGATACAGTTAGCAGACTCGGAAGAAGGGATGTACTCGTCACATTTCGCGGAACGGCAACGAGCCAGGAATGGATTGCAAATTTCATGACCTCACTGACACCAGCACGGTTAGACCCTCACAATCCGCGGCTGGATGTAATGGTAGAGTCAGGTTTCTTGAGCTTGTACACATCAGATGAAAGTGATCGTACGAGGTTCGGGCTTGGAAGTTGTCGAGAACAACTTTTGTCTGAAATATCGAGGTTGCTAAACAAGTACAAAGAGGAGCAAGTCAGCATTTCCCTAACTGGGCACAGCATGGGAAGTGCTTTGGCTCTTTTGCTCGCTTATGACATCGCCGAGCTTGGGTTACATAGAATGAACCAAAATTGGGATGTACCAATAACAGTATTTTCACTTGGAGGGCCAAGAGTAGGAAACGCTGACTTTAAGGAGAGATGCGAAGAATTGAGAGTCAAGGTGTTGAGAATTGCGAATATTAACGACCCCATCACAAAGTTACCTGGTGTTTTTCTCAATGAGAATCATAGGGTTTTGAGAGAGAGATGGAGCCGTTCGTGCTATGCCCATGTCGGTGTTGAACTAGTTCTTGACTTCTTCAGCATGCAAAATCCTTCATGCGTTCATGACTTGGAAACCTATATCTCCTTACTGAAATGTCCAATTCAGAAACATGAAGTAGATTTTGAAAGCAGAGCAAAGGCTTTGATTTCTTTTGCTCAGAACTTTAGCTTGCCATTGACTAACACTTTAAGAAAAGTGCTTGCTTCAAAGTCAAGGATTGAATATTCGATGGGTGGAAACATTCTGGGACTGATGAGTTTCTTGGCCTTGTACATCTTTCTCTAGCCGGAGGCAGAATATACTATGTTGTACTTGTTCATCGGAGAAGGGATTTTATCTTCCAAAGAAGAAGTCCTCTCTTCGAATTGTCAAAACATAATTTATGCTATGCAGCCATTTATTTACTGAACTTTTCAATCCCTCTCTTTCCGTACCCTCACCTAAATTAATGACTTTACTAACCGCAAACTGGTCTTTTCTCTCCAACAACAGCCTAGCTTGTTCGGAAGTTAACATAAATAGTCTTGGAATCTAGATAGAAAGGAAGGTCAAGTAAGTGGTATAGTCGTGTTCTTTTGCTCACCTAAATTATCTCTTGATTCTGATTTTGTGTTCAGTAATTCTGTTTTCATACTTCCCAGACTTCCTTGTAACCCAGAAAAAAAAATTGTCAAACCTTCTCATGTGTGCCTTATTTATCTTTGATCTCCTTCACATGGAAGGATTGCCTCTGACTTGCTAAAACTCGATCAACATCTCAGGTTTAGTTTGAATAAGTTTCGATTCGTTCTACATTCCGTCTCTTTCTTTTTTTTTCTTTTCATTTCATTGCCGACCATACAGCTGTCGTTCTAACTTGACGATTTTGGATATTAGGGAATATAGCTCAGGTCCGTGGTGGTTTATTTCGGAACGCTACTACTTAATGGATTCCGAAGTAAATGATCCGAGTGAATTGCCAACCCCGCTGATCCACGCAAAAATTTAATATTTCTTTGCATAACCTTTGACTTTGAAAGGCCTATATATCTATTTGTAGAAGACAAGTATATTTTTGGACTCAACCTTTCAATTTTTGTAATATAATCCTAAATATTTTACCCAATTCAATTTAATCTTCAATGCTATAATTTCTTTTCAATTAAGTCCAATCAGTAACAAGAAATGGTCAAATCTTCCAACGTGTATATTCACCAAATAAAAATAATAATAAAATAATTAAAATACATATCAGCTAAATACAAAATAATAAAAATATATATTAAGAATATATTTTTCACTTATAATTAATCCTAAATACAAACAATCACCGCCAACACGGCCTCTGCCTTTTCCTCATCTTGGCCTACAAAATCTCCTCTTCTTCCTCCTCCTCCTTCCTATTTATCTCGTCTCTCATTTTCTAAGCACAAACTCAAGATTATCTTCCTTTTGCTCGTCAACAACCAACTCCACTTTGTTCCTTTGTGGAAACAATTTCTTTCAATCAACGTTTTGTATTTGGGGTTATGTTTGGCGGTAGTGATAGTGGTGGTTTGTATTTGAGGTTAGTTTGATGAGATATATAGTATTAATTGGTTTATTTTATTTTTTTTATTCGGTTAATATATACAATTAATGGTTTAACTATTTGTTGTTCTTGATTGGATTTAATTAAAAAGGAATTATAGTGTTTAAGATCAAATCAAAATAGGTCAAACATTTAAGACTACATAAAAAAAATTAAAAGGTTTAAATTCAAAACTATGCTCATATTATCGCCAACAATGATCCAGTTAGTTAGAATATATTGAGTAACATAATATATATTAAGAGTAGCCTTACAAAATAACGTTTAATGAGTAATAGAGCAAGTACAAGAGATTAATAAAACAAATTTTTTGTATAGACTTTTATTTTAAAGATTATTAAGAGGACAAGGAGGGGGCAGGGGAACTTATGGGGGGATTTTTTCTTCTCAAAAACATATGATGTGCAAACAATTATAATGCACAAGTCCTAAGAAAAATATATAACCAGCTATCAAAAAGTATTGAATGCACATAGTATGATACTCGTGTACATATTGTACCTTAGTTGTTTACACATTGTATGTTTCACAAAATATATAAAAAAAAAAAAAAAAGGGTTTGTTGACGCATCCTTGTATTCGAGTTATTTCATTTATTTGAAAAATTAAATTATATATATGTTGTTGTTCCATTGTTAGTGCCTAAGTATTACCTAACTTTTCGAATATATCAATGGGAATAATGATACGCAAAAGATCCAGTGGTTATGTCGTGAACAGTTGGACGACTCACATAATATAATTACACTTAAATATATTTAGCCAAGATGCCTTACTGAAACTGGTGTTCCTGAAGTTGTTTTTGAAAAATTATATTGCCGGACAAAGTGAATAGAAAGGTATAATCCATGCAATATTTACATAATTAGCATGCATTAGAAGCATTTTTTAAGGGAGAAAATAATAATAATAATAATAAAGGAGGTGTATACAGATCAATCGAACCTCATTTTGATACTTTACAAATCACACAATAACCCAACATAAAGCATGTATCATAAGTGCACTTAGTCCTCAATAATGCGTTCATTGATTGAGATTGATCTTTAGTTCATCAATTAACCTTACTTTTGTTCATCAATTAGCCTTACTTTTGTTTTCAATACAGTCAAAATTGAATGTTTGTGATGAAATGGAGTTTGACCATTATGTGATTATATATTGCGCACCCAAACGTGAAAATAAGAGCAATTAGTATTCAACAATTGATAACAGGGTTCCCTATGTTGATAATTCGGCGAACAAATAATTAAGAATTTTTGTCATCAAGCCAGCATAACATGCCTGAGACTCAAAGATGATGTATAAGATATTTACTAGTTGGTTTGACTTACCATTGCATAATATACTTGGCCTAATTTATCTTTCTTTTTTTTATTATTATTTTTTTTTAATTTTTGATAAGTCATGATCATATTCATTAAAAAAGAAAGAGTTGAGACATTATCACAAGCTCCTGGTGCTCTGAAGGTCGCCATACCTATGTGAGCATACCTTAAAAATCACCACCCCGCAAGTTCCCATTAAAATGCAACCCACGCTGTCACTAAAACCCACCGCAGTGCGGTTCCAATCTGTCGTAGTTCCTGAAGTTGTTGACAAAATAATATTCATCTCAGCGGCAAATTTACTGTCATACTAAAAAAATTGTTACATTTTCAGTGCAATTTGTGACGAATAAATAAATAAAACATAATGCAACAACAATTAACAAATACATGAAATCAATGTTAGTGAAATTTAAGAGCAAACAGTGATTTACAAAATTTCAGCGCTCTGTGTTTGTACCTTTGTCAGTTGACATTCTTAGCTAACTGTAACCTTGTTCAGACAATGGTATGGTGAGCGCTTTTCAAATTTCAGCCCCACAGAGGATTCCAAGTTTTTATTGACATCACGATGATGGTTAATATTCATGTATTTGTTAATTATGAAAGTTTAATATATTGTTAATGTTTTAAATTTTATCTATTAGTTTAAAATTTTTAAATTAATATTAAAATTGTATATTTAAAATATATTATTTTTATATTTAATTATAAATTTTAACTAATAAATATTAATTTTTCTTTCTACTTTTAATCAAATAATTTATGAGTAAAAATTTTTTTTATTTTTAATATATAGTTTACATTATAAATTTTATTAAATATTTTAAAATTTTAAATTAAATGATATACTAAGAATAAAAACTCGTAGGAATCATCGCCAATTAATGTACAAGAATTAAAGTTTTAAAATTAATATATGTCAAAATTAAGTCAAGAGTTCATTTACGTCGGAATTACAATGAGTTGACAAAGTACCTATACTGTACATTTCGTCCCCGCAAATCCTAAAAGACGCATGCATTATTTCTTCTCCAAGGACATTCATCTTTTTTGTCCCCTTGCAACTCAGAGACACGTGCAATGCTCTGTTCATTTTCCTGCTTTGAGGCGTTTTGATCAGGACCACTCGTTGCGTAAAGATGAAGTTCTCAGTTTTGGCACGGAGTCAAGATGTCAAAACCTCGAGAATCATGTATTTTCTCCAACTACTGACTTTTTTCGGTTTTTTTTTTTTTTTTTTTTTTCTGAAATCCTGGAGACAAACTGAGTTTCATTTCTCAGCACACAAACAAACAGTTACACAAGAGCTGCACAATTGAGCCATTCCTCAAAAACAGAACAGAGAAAAATAAAATAATAATTAGACACCAAATTGTCTATAAAATGTCATATTTGTACATAACGGCCCTCCCTAAAAATAAATTTTTACTCTAATAAGATATAATAAAACCCACTTTTGAAAAATATTTAAGATAAAATATATCGCACAAATCAACGGGAAAAAAGAAATAAAAAAAAGAAAGAAATTTAAAACACAGCACATTCACAACCAAAAACGGCACAAAACAAAGTATGCCGGCGACTAGAAGTTAGGAAAGCTGCAAGAGAAAAACCGAAAACCACAGCGATCATCACAAAACCTCCCACAGAAAACCACTTTGTCGTCCCAAAAACACAATGAATGGAATGGAGAATTACAAGAAACCAAAAAGAAATGGGCAAGAGAAAGAAAGAGAGAACAAGGGCTACCCACCAAGACCGTTTTCTTTGTTTTTTTTTTTTTTTTGAAATATTACACAATTTTTTTATTTAAAAGAAAAGATTTTATTTTGCACACCGGGCATAGCAGAAGTCCCATAGCAGGTAACTCGTTTTTATAGGGTGGTGGGTCCCCTGTATCGTCCACAACTTCCTTTCCACTCTTGTTTTGTCCTGCTTTTGTCGCTTCTCAGTCACCGCCGTTGTCTTGACCTTGAATTTGTCATACTCTCTCAAAAACGTGGATGTCGAGCTTGAATTTTTCAGATTTTTGACCGATCCAATTAGCTCACGCGTTGTTGATTTTAAATTTGAAAAATTATCTCCGAATTAATAAATAAAAATAAATATAAAAAATTTTATATTACATGTAAAATATTTTGTATAATATATAAAAATATTAATATAATATAATTTTTTTTATTTATTTAAGTCTATTAAATTTGTGTCAATTTAGTCAGACTCTTTGAATCATTTAACCATCACAAGTAAATTAAAGTTTGAAACTATTCCATAAAAGAGAATATTAGGCGCAATTAACAAAAGGAAAAGGGTTAATTGCTTAAAAATCCCCCGAAGTTTTGGGGTCTAACCTTTAAAACACATAAAACCCTAATGTTTGATTCTATTACAATTTCAACCATCGGGCCGTCTCCTATTAGAGAATGAATGAAAATTATCACATGTCCCGCCTTTTTGGTTTATTGATTCAAGAAAAACGCATCTAAGTGAACTAGTTTTCTTTCAATTTTTTAAAGAAAAAAATTGTCCCAGCTGTGATGAATATATATATATATACATTTGGCGTGTCATGTAGCTTCATAAACTAAAATGGAAGTATAAGTATCCAAAAAGTTGGGTAAGAGAATTTAAGACACCATAGTCAACGTCATATGATTTTAAGGAAAAGTATGGCAGTTTTTTTTTTCTTGATGTAAAGTAAAATTTTGAATTCAAGCTCAAAATTTTTCTCAAGTAACTGTACGGTTAAAAAAATTCAAAAATTTCTAAAGCATGATAAGACGAGAATTGGCTTTAGGGTCCATTTACGGCTCAGTTTCTACCATTTTGTACCAGTTACCTTTATCCCATGACAATATGTTTGCACGGCAAATTTAACACGTAACATGGATATTTGAGATGAGCCTAAAAAAGTCTAGGAATCTCATGTTTTACATTCCTCCAAAGGGTGCAAAGGGATTCGATAGGCTGTGAGTGAAAAGTCAACTAAATTTTGTTGAGGCATGTGAATTTCACTAAAAACTAACCATGCATCTGGTAACCTGTTTTATCCAAAAAATAATTAAAAAAAAAGGTAACAAAAAGCTCTGAATTTTTGAAATTTGGATCAATTCTGATCACAAACAATCATTGTCTAACTCGTAATAATTCAAAATTTTAAATAATTGTAGGCGTTCACAAACAAGCAATTAAATAATAATATTTATAAATTATTTATAATTTTACATTACACAATAAATAATATAAATTTAAAATTAAAAAAATAGTAAAATAAATTTATATAATAAAAATATAATTAAAATATATTAAAAAATTTTAAAACATTAAGACAGCGGAGTAGGTCCCACTGCATTTATGTCTTTCGTTGGGGTACACAGACGCCATTGCATTTGTACGGACATTAAGGTTTAAAGTAGCTGCACAGATAGGGGGGCCCAGGGATGTGAAGAGAAATATAAGAACCCATAGAAAACAAAAGTTAGTGGAACGAAGAAAATATATTAGCAAGTTTAGACCAAATTGCCTAACGGAGGAGGTGCATGCACCTTGTAATTAAAAGAAAAAAACGCAAACTCACAAAGTTGGTTGTCTCTTAGCAGTGGGTCGTTTTGCCGATCAAATATCGCTGTCCGGTGACTGAAACATCGCTCTTTCTAGATTTTTTTTTTCCCTTATTAGACAACTCTCCTTTTGTCCCCATTCTTCACTTCTAGGTGACATTTCCTTTCCTGATGCAGCCGCCCTCGCGCCTCCTCTCTCTCTCTGTGTCCAGAGATCTGCAATAACGACCATGTATCTACCGCCACCTTCGCCGTCGTCATCCTCCTCGCCGTAAAAACCAGATGCCGGCGGTGGTCTGATCCGGGACGGCTCGGCTCCCTGGGCGTTCTTGACCAGAGCCATCGATTCCGTCGTAAGCGCTGACCGCGAGCCTTCGGGGTTTGGATCAGGGTCTCACTCGGTAGTTGGGCATTGGTACTTATAATCGGCGGACTCGTCCTCGGTCACCTCCGAGTCGACCTGTAAAGTCAACTCATCCAGCGATCAAAATGCGCCCACGCTCAAGCGTATATGTAAATGGCGTGTGCCAGGAATTCACCTACTAGTCCTACTTACAGATACATATTTTTCAGCATACTGATGCGTGTAGTGACAGTTGAGCTTATACATTGATATGAAAGTTGTCCCAAAGTGCATTTTACAAGTGACCTATTACTAGTTATATGAGGTAAGTGCATTTTACAAGTGACCTATTACTAGTTATATGAGGTAATTTCAACGTTTAGTGTTGTGGGTTTATTTTTTCAAATTATAAGTTCATTGGTGGCTGGTGGGATAATGCTCTCCCTCATTTTTTGTTCAGTTTAGTACACCTCAGACAACTCTTTAGATAGCAGCAATAGAGAAACTACTACATACTGTGCCACTCACCCTCGAAGCATTGCTGAAAGGGTTTGTAAGTGTTTTGAGAAAGAATTTGAATTTGTTGAACTTACTAATACCATGTTTGTCGTGCAATTTTGCTTTCTGAACTCAATCCATTTAGTTAATTTGGCAATTAGTAGGAAAATTAAAGAATGATCCTTTTAATCCGTTTTTCGATTTTTTCTACCTGGTGGTGGTTATCAACAGACCCATTCCCAATCCCACTCTACCATATTAAATTTACTTGCTCTTCTAATTAATAGATAGCTTGACTATTGTGGAGCTGATTTCCACCGTTATTTTTCACGTGTGACTGGACTTTATGCTGTTTCATAAAATAGTAATCCCTCTATCTGGTTGATAGGTGCATAGGAACCACCTTGTTATGCTGCCAGCTTTAGGAAAGGATAGAAGGCTTTTAAACTGCTGAGAATGACATGACTTAAGCATAGAGAGAATAGGTTGGGGGAAAAAATGTTGATGGGATGGTTTGATCCGAAAAAGAGAGGACAGTTTAGAGTACAAAGAGATGAGAAGCAGTAGGGTAGTTTCCCTGAAAGGAGTTGGTCTGATCACCTAGCTGGAGCACACAAAAGCATTTAGGAGTTGGCCAACTCAATAGAAGAGTTTACTCTCATGTCCCTGTTGCAGCAGCCTTCTGTCTCACTTCAATTATCTATCTTTATCATTGACTAGGATTACAAAGGCTCTGAGACTTCCTACTAACATTATTACCTTGATCCCTCCCACTGGAATCAATATACTGGAAATTGGACAATGTCTACAATGCAGAACAACGAATTGCTGTCATAGCAGATCATACTTTCCTTAAAAAATTCACACTAGGAGTGCGTAGCCCAATAACATTTGAGACAGAGACTTACTGATATTTGATATGCATGTTCCTTTATGTCGTCTATCACATCCTCTGATCTGTGAACAACCAGGAATTCCAAAACAGTCAAAGCCTGAAGAAAGTAGCAAGTCAATACCAACAAACTTACAAGAAAATTTTAGGGAGCAAAAGGGGCGTCCCAACTAAATGTGGTATACAACAGCTCAGCTCAGTGACGAGCAGTGTCCAGCAAAACCTATGAAGTGCACATACATTGTGACTTAAAGAGAACCATGCGAAGAGATCATATCAAGTAGCTTCAGATACTTTTACTAAGATACAATAATAAATTAGGAAAAAGAAAAGAAAAAACAAAATTGTGTAGACATGTCGCCAGTTGTTGCCACTATCATTAATCTGTTTCCAGATCACTGCCACGATCATTTGGCATTCGTGGCTGCAATAGGATGTTTCAAAATGAACCTTTTTGTAAAAGAATTCATAACGCAACGCATCTGTAGAAGAATTAAACATGCTTACTAATTTCTGGTAGCATGTGCAATGTCTGCCAAAAGACTTCCATGAGGCCCCCATGCCTCATTGCTAGTCGCATCAAACATAGAAAAATTTAAATCACAAGAAAGCGCCATACTGCAATTTGCTATTTTTAAAAAACAACTGAGATAAAATGAAATCCAATAAATAGAAGCAATCGATCCTTAGCAACAAACCACATCAGACAAATAATAATAATAATAATAATAATAAAAGACAAAAGGAAATGATTTGTACATAAAAAATGTCGTTTCCATGAAAAGAACATAAATCTAAAATTTCTATTGCCCCAAAAAAAAAGGAAAATAAAATTAGAATAAAAGAATAGTAGATAAATAGTAGATCGATTAGAATCGAGAAATAACCCGCCAATTCAACAAGGAATCAAAATTGAAAAAGAAGGAAAATAAAAAATAAGAATCAAAATAAACAAAACGAACTATATAAAAAAAAAAAAAATCAAGAAACCCTAAAAGGTACACTAAGTAAGGCAACGGCGAGCTGAATACGTAACAAATCATAACCGATAGAATCGAAGCAAGAAGAAAACAGACCCAAAATATCGACAACAACACCAGAAAAGCAGAAGAAAATAGAGCGAATTACTCAAGCCAATAAAGATCACCAAAAAAAAAAAAAAAAGAAAAGAAAAAAAGTTCAGAAAAAAGAAAAATGTACTTCTGGTTGATAAATTAAATCCCAAGAAAGGCCAGATCCGATCGATGCAAAGCTAATCGGTGGCACTGCTCTATCAGCAGAGAGAGAGAGGAGAAGAAAGGGCCTTGAAGCGAAAAAATAAAAAATAAAAAATAGTTTTTTTTTTTTTGTTCTTTTCTAACTTTGTAAAGAATAGGTTTTAATTTTTTGTTTAAATACAAATAGAAAGAAAGAGGGCAATGACGGAGATATGCCGGCGGTCGTGTTGTTGGATTTTGGAGTTTTGTTTATTATTTCCCTCTCTATTATTTCGGAGGTTTGTATTGCGTGATGGGACGTAGAGAGAAGGCGATCAAAATATAAAAAAAGACAGCGCAACTTACGCGCAGAAATTTAATGAGATTGATCTGTTTTTTTTAATTCTTGTTAATTATTATCGAGAAACCCTCTCCTTCTACTTGCTTATTTATGAAACTATCTGCAAAAATATATATTTTAAAAAGGAAAGATGAACCAAAAAGTCGTTTTCTTGAGTTAACGTCTATAAAATTTTAGGTAAAAATTGATATTAAAATCTCAAAATTCACTTCTATTCCTGTTTTCTTTTTTTTTTTTTTTTTTTCCACATTTTGCCTGTGGAATATCAATATGAATCCTATTAGAAGGTACTGTTATGTCCTGCGTATTAATTCTTCACTTAGGGCTCTAATTTACAACTGTGTGGAGCATTCTTAAATTAATTACACACTAGTTGGCACCGTGCCATGCACGGGATTTTCGTTTCTTGTTTTGAAAACATTATCCAATTCAAATTTATGATTTAAAATTTAATAAACTATTATGTGGTCAATTGTATCGTAAAGAAATCGGTGAATTTTTTTTTAAAAGGGAAAATCGAAATTTTTATTAAAGAGTTTTGTAATGTCTCCTTACTTTGTTGGATATTCTTTTGTTTAAGATGACGCCATCGCTTAATTTTGATTATAAAAAACCAAAAAGAAAGAAAGAAAAGAAAAACTGAAACTGTTAATATATCGAAAGGACAAAACCAACGGCTAGCTGAGACTTGCGACAGAGATTCTAATGGAGGAGGGCAAAGTCGACATTTAACTATTACAATGGCAACATTACAAAAAAAATACAAAAGGGCGAAATTGACTTATAGGAATCTGAATCGAGAAAGTGGAAGTTTTTTCCTTGTTTTTTTTTTTTAAAAAAAATTATTGTTTGGTAAAAGAGTGGATGTTTGAAAATTGAATGCCAATTTTCTCCTCCCTCCGTTTCAACGTCGGCCCCATATTTTTCGATGGTACAAAATTAGCTTGTTTCCAATTCAAAGGACAGAAATTCTGATATGTCGACCCACATGGTTTACAGCAGCAATTTTAGGAGACGGCCCCTACCTGTAACTGTGATGCCCAGCAGATCTCCGGCGCTTACCTTTACAGCCCATCCATACTATGGAACCGTGCCAGATCATTTAATTATTTTTTTATTTTTTAAAAAATATCTTCATAATTAAAAATTTTAATTTTTATCTTAAAAATAGAGAGAAGAGAAATGTAATTAAAAAATAAAAAATATATAAATTGTATCACTTATGATTTAAAACTTTTAATATACAACCTTTTTTTTTATTGATGATATCTCAATTAAATTTTAAAAATTGTATTTGATAATCATTATATTATTTGTAATAATTATTATATGATGCGATGAATTCAATTTATAGACGACTTGTACACCTTCTCTATCGAGTAATTTCTCATCATTTGTTGTTTTGTACGGCACAATCCATTTTATTAATGGTGAAATGGAATATTAAAGCCAAGGATAAACAATTCTTCCTCATTTTGCTGTTCTTCCTTGCTCAACAGTGGAAACAAGACAGAATAATCTCCTTGGTGCATCTATCTAGAAGACACGCGATATACCCACATTGCGCAGAAACGAGTTGCCATTGACATTGATAGAAGAGGAAGGACAATGAAAAGGAGAAACGAGTGGCTGCCAGACTCTTCCTTCTCCACGGTTTCCTTCGGTGTAATGTCAAAGAGGCTTGTCGTGCGCGTTGAATTCCAGAATGGATTGGTGTGTCATAAGAATCAATTTAAAACAAATATTGGAATCGGCAGAAAATTTCTTCTCCGCCTTATTTGAGAATTGTTTAGAGTTGATTCGCTGACCATGTGTGTAATAACGTGATGTGGTTTACATGTGGTAACACGAGCTGGCAGAACCGTCAGCACAATTGAAATTAAAACTTTTTTTCCAAACATTATCCAGAAGACCCGCAATATTTTGCACCAATTTGTACAATACCATTCAAAGTGGATGTTTAAAGGGTAACTGCCACAAAGTTGTTGCATTTGTAAGGTGCAAATGAGAAAACAAAATAGTTTTACTCTTATTTTCATAAAAAAAAAAAAAAAAATTGTTGTGACTCCAATTTTGACCACAATATTTTTATTACGACTAGAGTTGTGATATACCGAATAAAGTAGAATTTGAATCAGGTAATTACTATACGTGGAGAAACAAGCTCTAAATAATATTCATTTTAAAACCTTTTTAATTTTTTTTCTCCCCCAACTTGTGGGAGACATAAAATTTGAATACAAAATAGACAAACGCCCGACCCACTATTATTGTCAATAATAATGAATACATCTTTTCGTACATTTAACTGGTAGTCTACTCCGTGTTCAAATCTGTGTCCTCTAATATTTTTGTTCCTTCCCTCCCACTCAAAGCAGGACCACAAAAATGACTTTCTCCACTCCCTCAAGAAAAGGATGTACCACGACGACGGGAAAAATGCAATATTTCATATTTTGAAAAGAGAGAGCATTTACATTGAGGCAAAGTTTTGGAGGAACATTCAGAGTCAAACACTCGCCAAACATGCTTTTGTTTATAGCATGCATCTCTCCCTTTAGCTGTCTTGTATATATGTCTCTGTACCTATGCTCCCTCCCTCCCCTCAACAAGCTCCACACCAGCCTCTGTCTCCCTCTTCAATGGCTTCAAATGTTTTAATGCGAAACCCTAGTAGTATGAGCAATGTCATACACGCAGTGGACACGGTACCGTGTTTCCATTCATTCAGGCAAGCTCGGTCGCCCAATATGATGCAACCCGCAGTTCCTTCTTCCATTATAACGAAAGCTTTTCCCTCTGCCAAAGCCGCAAGAGCTTGTTCTGGATTGGCTCAGCTCTGGAGAGGTATTCAAGGGTGCAACAACTGGGAAAACCTCGTTAATCCTTTGCACCCTCTTCTCCGGCAAGAGATAATCCGATATGGAGAGTTCATTATTGCTTGCTACGAGGCTTTCGATCTTAACCCCAACTCCAACCGATATTTGACTTGCAAGTATGGCAAAAACCGCATGTTCAAGGAAGTTGGAATGCAAAATTCTGGCTATGAAGTCACAAAGTACATCTACGTTACTCCCAGCATCAATCTTAACGTTCCAATCCAAAATGAGGTTTCAAACTGTGGCCGTTGGATTGGATACGTAGCCGTATCATCCGAAAAGGATACAGTTAGCAGACTCGGAAGAAGGGATGTACTCGTCACATTTCGCGGAACGGCAACGAGCCAGGAATGGATTGCAAATTTCATGACCTCACTGACACCAGCACGGTTAGACCCTCACAATCCGCGGCTGGATGTAATGGTAGAGTCAGGTTTCTTGAGCTTGTACACTTCAGATGAAAGTGATCGTACGAGGTTCGGGCTTGGAAGTTGTCGAGAACAACTTTTGTCTGAAATATCGAGGTTGCTAAACAAGTACAAAGAGGAGCAAGTCAGCATTTCCCTCGCTGGGCACAGCATGGGAAGTGCTTTGGCTCTTTTGCTCGCTTATGACATCGCCGAGCTTGGATTACATAGAATGAACCAAAATTGGGATGTACCAATAACAGTATTTTCATTTGGGGGGCCAAGAGTAGGAAACGCTGACTTTAAGGAGAGATGCGAAGAATTGGGAGTCAAGGTGTTGAGAATTGTGAATATTAACGACCCCATCACAAAGTTACCTGGTGTTTTTCTCAATGAGAATCATAGGGTTTTGAGAGAGAGATGGAGCCGTTCGTGCTATGCCCATGTCGGTGTTGAACTAGTTCTTGACTTCTTCAACATGCAAAATCTTTCATGCGTTCATGACTTGGAAACCTATATCAGCTTACTGAAATGTCCAATTCAGAAACATGAAGTAGATTTTGTAAGCATAGCAAAGGATTTGATTTCTTTTGCGCAAAACTTTAGCTTGCCACTGAGTAACACTTTAACAAGAGTGCTTGCTTCAGAGTCAAGAATTGAATATTTGATAGGTGAGAACATTCTGGGACTGATGAGTTCCTTGGCCTTGTATATCTTTCTCTAGCCGGAGGCAGAATATAATATGTTGTACTTGTTCATCGGAGAAGGGATTTTATCCTCCAAAAGAAGTCCTCTCTTCGAATTGTCAAAACATAATTTATGGTATGTAGCCTTTTATTGACTGAACCTTTCAACCCCTCTCTTCTCGTACCCTCACCTAAATTAATGACTTTACAAACCGCAAACTGGTCTTTTTCTCTCCAACAATAGCCAAGCTTGTTCAGAAGTTCCCATAAAAAGTCTTGGAATCTAGATAGAAAGGAAGGTCAAGTAGGTGGTATAGTCATGTTCTTTTGCTCACCTAAATTATCTCTTGATTCTGATTTTGTGTTCAGTAATTCTGTTTTCATACTTCCCAGACTTCCTTGTAACCCAGAAAAAAAAATTGTCAAACCTTCTCATATGTGCCTTATTTATCTTTGATCTCCTTCACATGGAAGGATTGCCTCTGACTTGCTAAAACTCGATCAACATCTCAGATTTAGTTTGAATAAGTTTCGATTCGTTCTACATTCCGTCTCTTTCTTTTTTTTCTTTTCATTTCATTGCCGACCATATCGCTGTCGTTCTAACTTGACGATTTTGGATATTAGGGAATATAGCTCAGGTCCGTGGTGGTTTATTTCGGAACGCTACTACTTAATGGATTCCGAAGCAAATGATCCGAGTGAATTCGGTGTCGAATATGTTGCCAACTCCGCTGATCCACGCAAAAATTTAATATTTCTTTGCATAACCTTTGACTTTGAAAGGCCTATATATCTACAAGTATATTTTTGGACTCAACCTTTCAATTTTTTTAATATAATCCTAAATATTTTACCCAATTCAATTTAATCTTCAATGCTATACTTTCTTTTCAATAAAAATAATCAAAAAAATATATATTAGAAATATATTTTTCACATGTAATTAATCCTAAATACAAACTATCACCACCAACACGTCCTCTGCCTTTTCCTCGTCTTGGCCTTCAAAGTCTCCTCTTCTTCCTTCTCCTCCTTCCTATTTCTCTCATCTCTCATTTTCTAAGCACAAACTCAAGATTACCTACTTTTTGCTCGTCAACAACCAACTCCACTTTGTCACTTTGTGGAAAAGATTTCTTTCAATTGACGTTTTGTATTTGGGGTTATGTTTGGTGGTAGTGATAGTGATTGTGATGGTTTGTATTTGAGGTTAGTTTGATGAGAAATATAGTATTAATTGGTTTATTTTATTTTTTTATTCAGTTAATGTATACAATTAACGATTTAACTATTTTTTTGTTCTTAATTAGATTTAATTAAAAGGGAATTATAGTGTTTAGGATTAAATCGAAATAGGTCAAACATTTAAGACTATTAAAAAAGTTAAAAGGTTTAAATCGAAGCTATGCCCATCCCTCTATTTATAGTATATTATCGCCAACAATGATCCAATTAGGTAAACTATATTGGGTAACATAATATATTAAGAGTAGCCCTACAAAAAAGGTTTATTGAGTAATATAGCAAGTGCAAGAAATTAATAAAACGTTTTTTTTTTCATATATAATTTTATTTAAAAAATTATTAAAAGGGCCAGGAGGGGGGCACGGGAACTTATGGGGGAATTTTTTCTTGCACACCCAAATGTGAAAATAAGAGCAATTAGTATTCAACAATTGATAACAGGGTTCCCTATGTTGATAATTCGGCGAACAAATAATTATGAATTCTTGTCATCAAGCCAGCATAACATGCATTCATGTTCTATGACACGCATCAACGTCAGATGAACATTATGTGATTCCGGAACGTGCAAGTCGTGCCATTGAACAGCTGTTGTTAAAGTTTAGAGATACACAAAATAAGACACTAGTAATATAAGCCTCCAGTTATGCCTCCACCTTATTTTAAAGGTTAAGATTAGAGAAGCTGTAAGCATAAGGAAATAAGAAATGTAAGGATCTTGCCAAATTCAAACTAGCCAGCTGCGGACACACTGGCCGAAAGTTAATAATCTATATATGGTTATAAATGTTGGGATGAATTCTCTCATAGAAATTTTGCTACCCAAAGGACCTTGGGGGTTCATATTCTCGAGCGTTTGTAAAATAGAAAAAAAAAACATAAAAATATATGAAAAATAAATATAAAATTGAGTAATTTATTATAATTATAAAATGACAATTGAAATAGATATAATTTTTTCTATACATGTTCTATAAATTTTATTCTAAAATTAAAACCATATTAGAATTAGAAATAAAATAATTGAGGTCAAATAATGGACACACATTTTAAACTGAGGTTCATTTTTTCCATATGCCAGGTGTCTTTCGTGCAGCGCACACATGTTTCTTGCTCATGGCTGCAGAATACTTTTAATCAGTGACCGGTAGTCAATTCTCAGCTTTCCACTTATTCCCACATCAAGATACCAAAGAGAAAAAAGGAATTATGCGTAGCTTTACCTTTGTGTACTTTATTTCCAATAATTTGGGTTTTCACAACCAGGTTTTGATCATTCAGCCCCATACTCCACACAAAGGACCTTAGGGGTTCATATTCTCGAGCGTTTGTAAAATAGAAAAAAAAAAACATAAAAATATATGAAAAATAAATATAAAATTGAGTAATTTATTATAATTATAAAATGACAATTGAAATAGATATAATTTTTTTTATACATGTTCTATAAATTTTATTCTAAAATTAAAACCATATTAGAATTAGAAATAAAATAATTGAGGTCAAATAATGGACACACATTTTAAACTGAGGTTCATTTTTTCCATATGCCTGGTGTCTTTCGTGCAGCGCACGCATGTTTCTTGCTCATGGCTGCAGAATACTTTTAATCAGTGACCTGTAGTCAATTCTCAGCTTTCCACTTATTCCCACATCAAGATACCAAAGAGAAAAGGCATTATGCGTAGCTTTACCTTTGTGTACTTTATTTCCAATAATTTGGGTTTTCACAACCAGGTTTTGATTATTCAGCCCCATACTCCACACATTTTACTCTTTAGTTAAATGTGAATGATTTTCTTACTTTCACGGCTTAGTCAGATCGATGCACCCAATTTCATGCAATACCGGGTAAACATACCTTTGGCTTATATAACAACATAGAATAAAAATAAAATATATGAATAATATTCTAATTTATGGATCATAACAAGTAAAATTTGATTTATAATATTGAAAAATAAAGTGACATACGCAATAAGAAATTTGAAAATGATATATAGGATATTTACTAATTAATTTGGTTTACCATGGCATGATAAACATGGCCTAATATATCTTTTTTTATTTATTTATTTTTGGTAAATCATGATCATGTTCCCGTAAAAAGAAAGAGTTGAGACATTATCAGAAGCTCCTGGAGCTCTGAAGGTCGCCATACCTATATGAACATACCTTAAAAATCACCACCCCACAAGTTCCAATTACACAAAAGAAATGAAAATACAACCCACGCTGTCACTACAACCCACGGCAATGCGGTTCCAATCTGTTGTAGTTCCTAAAGTTGTTGAAAAAAAATAATATTCATCTCAGTAGCAATTTACTGTCATATTAAAAAAATTGCCACATTTTCAACGCTTTTGTGACTACCCATCTCATCCTCGGTTCCACTGAAATAAATAAATAAAACACAACGCAACAACAATTAACAAATACATTAAATCAATCAATGTTAGTTAGATTTAAGAGCAAACGATTAGTTACAAAATTTCAGCGCATTCTTAGCTAACTAACTTTGACCTTCTTCAGACATTTGTGTGGTGAGCGCTTTTCAAATTTCAGCCCGACAGAAGATTCCAAGTTTTTATTTACATCACGCTGATAATTCATGTTGATTTATTTGTTAACTTTAATATTTTAATACGTTAGATTTTATTTATTAATTTAAATTTTTAATTAAATAATTTGTTAAAATAATATTAAAATTTCATAATTAAAATATTATGTATTCAAAATGTATTATTTTTATATTTAATTATAAAATTTTACAGATAAATATTTAAATTTATTTATATTTTTTAAATTTAATAATTTATATGAAAAAAGAATTATAATTTAATATAAAATTTATATTATAAATTTCATTAAGTTAAATGATATACCAACAATAAAAACTCATAAAATAGGAAAGATCGCCAATTAACATATAAAAATCGCAACATTAAAGTCTTAAAATTAATATGTGTCAACATTAAGTCAATAGTTCATTTACGTCGGAATATGATACATTAAAATGGGTCGACAGAGTACATTTCGTCCCCGCAAATCCTCAGAAAAGTAAACATTATTTCTTCCTCAAAGACATTCATCTTTTTCCTCCCCTTTGAAACTCGGAGACGCGTGCAATGCTGCTCATTTGCCGCCTTTGAGGCGTTTTGATCAGGAGGAGCACTCGTTACGTAAAGAAGAAACTCTCAGTTTCGGCGCGGGGTCAAGCTCTCAAAACCTCAAGAATCATGTTTTTCAAGTAAAAACGGCGACATTGTTAGACTTCTTGCTTCTTCTAGTTTTCTGATTGATGCTGTTTTTGTTGGGATTCTCGACTATTTTAGTTGGTCGAAAATCTCAGCTAACTACTTCTCAAAGTATCCTAGTCAGGGACACAACATAAAATGGCAGCAGTTCTGCTAATGATGCCACGACAACACTCGCTCACAATCTAAGTAGTCTCATGATAGAAAAACACAAAAATCATTCCAAAAAATAATAATAAAAAAAAAAAAGACATTAAGTCATCCTGATTACGTTGTATGCAGCGAGTGGAGGCTGTCCTGAACTTGAATTGGTGAAACTAACCCTTAAAGCCCAACACCAATCCATTCTGCTTGGCCTTTCTGGTGACGGTCGGCTTGTCTGTAAGCCGATAACTACGCAATATTACAAATGCCCACATGGTCCCCTGATTGGCTTGCACGCATTTTTTTCTGTTTGTGTGCACGCATAAATCCAACAAAAATTTTTTAATAAAAATATATGAGTGATACAATTTTAATAAACATAAAAAATTTTATTCTACATTTTTATATTACACTGATTTACACTAATCTAATATAAGATGTAAAAATGTTTTATAAAAATCTTTTATATTTACTTGAATTTACTAAATTTATATATATATATATATATTATAATTGAAGGATTTAAATGTAGGAAAGCTCAAAATATCTCCTGGGGCATTGAGCTCCGACTTTCATGATGCGACCCTTGCTGATGCAGTTAGAGATTTTCTATAGAGTAAGCAAGAAATAATCCCCATCTCAATTTTATTTTATTTTTTTTTTGAACGGTACCTCGATTTTTATTACTGCATACCAGATTTTTTTTTTTTTAAAAAAAAGTTATGTTTTTTATTGACAAACCTTAAAAAAACAAAGTAGATAAATAGTACATACAATCAAATCTTTAAATATTATGAATATTTGTAAAAATTTGTCCGTCTTCTATAATTCTTCCTATCAAATCAAGCCAACCCTTTTCAAATTCCAGCCTTTTCTTTATTAAAAGGACTTTTTTACTTTTTATTTTTTCATGTTTTTTCTGTGCCTCTCTGTGTTCAAGAGCCGAAGCAAATGGTGGTGACGGAGGAGTCATATTCTGTAACATGTAGGCGCATGAGACGATATACTAGGGCGAGAAACACATGAGCCTCTTTCCAATGGTCAGGCTCAACATCTCTTTGTTATTAATTAACTTGTCACTGCACCTCAGCACTTTCTGCCGCTAATTACGACCTTTTCTTGGTCGACCAGATGCAAATTCATCAATAAAAACGCAAAATAAATAGAGGAGTCAAGCTATTTAAGACTTTATCACAGCTCATATTAGTGGCTGCTGGGCATGAGATCATTATTACAGAATCAACTTGGACAGCAACAGCCTGTTTGATGTAGGTGGAAATTACCGATGTTTGATCATGCGAAGGAATGACTTATTATTTAAGTCTCAATTAATTATTTTTTTCGAACTAATTATAATTGAGAAATTTACATCGTTGCCCAGGAGAGAAGAAAAGATAAACTCTTAACTATTTAATCGTTGAGTATTGGTATACGTCATTGTAAGGAAAGTTAACCAGGGTTCCTCTAATAATCATGAGTACTGAAAAAAGAGTTTAAATGTCGAATTAACGTAATATTAACAGATTATTTTGATCATTAAAGATTTAGATTTAAAATCCAAGACACTTGAATAAAAAGAAAAAGCATTCTTTTAATTAACTTACAGTTTGGGGGGACCTCACTTAACATAACACTAAGTAACTTTGAAGGCTTAAGTACTTGACTTGGATTATTTTAGCATGGAAACATTAAAGATTTATTTCTCGAGTCAAATTCCACTTGTGTGCGCACTGACCAAGGACAGAGCCCATGTATCTGTTGTACTTGTGTTTTTTTTTTTTTTTTTTTTTTTTTCCTTTACGAACAAGGATTACTTCATTTCAAAGACAAGGTGACAAAATCTATCAACAGCCTATGAAACTTCATATATTAGAATGGTAAAACTTTATGCACGAGAAAAGTAGTAATCAACTTTCTAGCTAGGAACTTACAGACGCTGAAACAAACAGCTTTCAGAGTTAGGCTTCTTCACCAGCTATTCCCTAATTTGTACGTATCTCCTTTATAATCTTGCTCTTAGGTGGTTTTCGGTTTTAAGATATGGATTGCATAAAGGACATTGGAGGTCAACCATGCTGCAGGAATGAAGTCTCACTAATATTATATATGAATAAATATGTAATTTTACTTAATATAATAATTGTCTTATTCTTTGCATAAAAGAATATGTTTATTATATAATGTGTAATTTTTAAAATAGTAAAATCTTAGTATGGTTACATACATTGAAATATTTAGATTTCAACTTACATAAATTTCAAATACTCTAAAAAAGAGAAAAAAAAAAACTAAATAATTAAGAGAAAAATTTTAAGCAAATAAATGTTCTCTTAAAGAGAGAGACACAACTGCTAAAAAATTTCAAATACGTTATTTATAATAATAGACTTTGAGATATATTCAATAAAATAAAGAAAAATTGAAAATACCTTTGAATACCTTTAGAGCTATCCTAAAAAAATGGAAAAAGAAAGAAAAAAAGAAAAAGAAAAGAGAAAGAAAGAAACTAGAAGAGCCTCGTTTAATTAGAATTCTTGATTTGGAGCCCCCTTTCGATTTGCTTAGGGTGTAAGAAAATGTCCAGAAGAAAGTAAGAGAACAGCCCAACACATGCTGGTTTTTGGGCTTTTCAAGTCCTCGGCGGTAGAGCTGCACTGCATGACTGCAGAGGTTTAATAGGGAAAAGTGACCTTTAACAATAAGGGAAAATGACCTCTGGCATTGTATTGCTTTCTTGCTGGTTGCTTGCTCTCTCTGTCTCTTCTTCATATTTAAGGACGAATAACTGTTAAGTTTGGTTAAGGTTACCTTGACGGCTTGGGAGGACGAGTATTATGATTTTATTTTGATGTCTATTTGTGTTAATCAGGTTCTGATTTTTCTCATTTGGGTGTCCACTTGTTAGTAGGAAGTTTGTTGAGACGTCTACTTGTTAGTAGTAGGGGGGTCTGTTGGGTATGGACTTGTTAGTAGAGAGTGTGTTGGGCCGAGTTATAATGCTCTTTGGGTCTACTTGTTTTAATTTTGTACTGATTTTTTCTAATCTTGGTATCTACTTGGTAGCAGCGAGTCTGTTAAGAGTGTCCTTTTATTAGTAGCGACTCTGTTGGGTTGAATTATTGTGCTCTTTGGGTCTACTTGTGATAATGAGGTGCTAATGTTTATCATTTGGGTGTCCACTTGTTCTAAAATATTATGATTTGATTCTGATATCTACTTGTTAGTAGGGAGCATACTGGGATGTCCACTTACTGGTAGGGAGTCTATTGAGCCGAGTAATGATGCTCTTTCGATCTACTTGTATTATTCTCTTACAGGTTGTTTACTTTCACTTTGTGTCTCTTTCGGTCTACTTTGGGATGTCCACTTCCTTAATTTTTGCTTCTTTAGTATCCCTTTTACGAAACCCCCCTTCCAAATGATCCATCCTCTTCACTTGCATTGAGTTAGGAACTTTGGCTGCAGCAGCTTTAGTTGTTATAATAGATTTTATGGCCACATCATGGTAATTTTGGTTTTATTACTAACAAATTTATCTATTTTAATTTTATATAAATAAAATTTAACTGATTTATATACTAAATTATTTAATTTTTTAAGTTAAAATAAATTATATTCATGTATTTTACTCATTCTTCTATTACAAAATATAAAAATATTTATTTATAAATTTATCAATTTCATTTAAATTGATATGTTTTTCTATTAAAATTTTATATAAAATGAAAGTATATATTTTTTTATATCAATAATTTAAAATATTAATTTTTTTAAATTTTTATTACATATATATATATATTAATTTTTTATTATCTTTTAAAAAAAATTAATAATTATTTGTATAAATAAATAATAATTATTATTAGAATTATATATCTTAAAAAAAATTTAAATACAACACCAAATATTATAAAATTAAAAATTCTCATAATATTTAATAATAAATTAAATAATTATTTAATAAATTATATATATATTAATTATTTTTATTTATATTATTATTCTCATTAATATAAATTAAAATATTTTGATTATTTTGTACATATGTGTATATTTATATTATTTATAATCAGTTATTAAATTTGAAATATAAAATGTGAATATTATAAATTTAAAAAATAATATTTTTAAAATTATTAATTATAGAATAAATTAATAAAATTGAGAAGTTGAGAACGAAATTTCTTTAACTGGGTAATCGAATCACTAACTGGATCGGGGCCTCGGACTCGGGTCTCTAGGAACAATAGAAATTTGATTAATGAGCTTCTCCTCGGAAACAGAAAATTAGTTATCCTTTGGAATTTGCCTTTCCAGGAATCCTCCTCTGCCGCCACCGCCGGAGAGGCAGCCATGAGCGGGCACGATTCAAAGTGTTTCTCCGTCTCCGCCACCAAGAAGGAAGAAATCTCCGAACTGAAGGAAGAGCTCAATTCTCAGTACAAGGTCTCCCCTCCTCTCTCTCTTACATTGTTTGTGAATATGCAAATGCTTGAAGCGTATTGATCTGTGATCTGCAGTGATTAGGGAACGCAATTTCAGTCGTGTTGTCACTTGTGTTCAGTGGCCAACTGCCGATATCTCAGCAGATCCACCTGTTTGTACTGTCTTTTGGACAATGATTTCTCGTAATTCTTTGAACTTTTGTTTTTGTCGGATTACTAAAGGGAGACGATGCACAAAAGTCCATTGTTTAATTAATTGTAGAAGTTCTGTGATGTTTTTTTCTTTTATTATTTTGCTCGAGTATGGAGAACAAGTGCCTGTTTTCTCAGTGAGGATATTTGTAAGAAGCTTAGGAGCTGAATTATTTGAGGTTGTGGTGCTATGTAGCGAGAATCTCTAGTTATCCATGCAGCTTATAGTTTGTTATATTCATATGTCTGTGTGTGACCAACCATACTGTGGGAATGAAGTGACATTAATATTTTATGAATCAATATGTAATTTATTTTATCATAATTATTTCATTTTTTATAAAAAATATTTATTATATAATTTATAATCACCTGATATTTCCATGGGACACATTAATGATGTGAGTTTCTAAGAAACATACTGTGATTAAAAATCTAAATATCTATCTTGAAAATCTAAGATTCAAATTATTGAAGGGATAGCAGTGCCCTTGAAGCTGGAATTCTTATCGCCATAAAAAATAAAAAAATAAATAATAAATAATAAAATAATTTTTTTTAAAACAAAAAAAAAGGAGGAAAGGAAAAAGGGTCTGCGCAACCTGGAAGGCGTAGCGTAAAGACTAAATAAATGGGGTGGGCTTGTGTTTAAGGACCTGCAGAGATGCGGGCTTTTCCCAAAGCGAAACATGCAAATACAAGGACCTGCAAATTCATTTTTCTCGGCTAAAAAGGCCCAACATCGAATAAACCGATTCTATCATCGTAGATGATTGTCATAATCTTTGATGATTCAATCATTTTAACACTAACACAGAAGTTGCTTTCTTTCGCGGCCTTCATTTCCTCGCAACATTATTGCTATCGCTGCTAATGGCATGTTACTGACAACTTTACAGCTTAAAGTCGTCTTCAAGAACTTATAGATGCTGTCATGCTGACCATTTGCCAATTTTAAGTATCTTTTGTTTGTTTGTTTATTTGTTTTTTACTATATTCAATACTAAATAGATCTACGTTGCAGACCAGTAAAAGGAGGCATGTGCATGGTTAGTAATATCTTCGGGGTAAATTTGGACGCGTGTTTGTAATTGGGACTCAATTATAAAACAAACCTGCAAGGGCCAACCATCTTTACTTAGATTACAGCGTATGGCTATAATCAATTCAACTTTTTGACCCATTTATTTAAATCTTAAATTCAATTACAAAATAATTAATCAGTATAAATAAGAATCATAGCACAATTAACAAAAAGGAAAAGGGTTAATTGCTTAAAAATCCCTCAACGTTTCGGGTCTAACCTTTAAAATCCCTCAACGTTTCGGGTCTAACCTTTAAAACACGACACTTAAAACCCTAATGTTGGGTTCTATTACAATTTCAACCATCAGCACATCGCCTATTAGAGAGAATGAATGAAAAATATAACGTTGCCTGTTTTTTTTTTTGGGCTATTGATTCAAGAAAAGCACATTTAAATGAATTAATTTTCTTTCAATTTTTGAAATCCGTCAAAATTATAGCTAAAATTATATATTTTGCAACAAAACAAGAGAAGAATTGTATCATCTGTGATGAATTTATGAATATATATATATATATATATATTGGCGTTCATTTAGCTTCATGGGACTAAAATGGTGGAAATATAAGCATCCAAAAAGTTACAGAACAACTTGATTGAGAATTTAAGACACCATAGTCAAAGTCATATGATAAGCAAAAGTTTGGCAGCTTTTTCTTGATGTAAAGTAATTTTTTGGATTCAATCTCGAAATTTTTCTCAAGTAACGGTTCGGTTAAAAAATTTCAAATAAATTCTAAAGCAGGATGAGACGAGAATCGGCTTTATGACCCATTTACAATTCAATCTCTGCTCACCCATTGATCCGATACCTTAATCCCATGCATTCAACCGTGGAAAATATGTTTGCACCGCAAATTTAACTCGTAACATGAATTTTTGAGATGAGCCTAAAAAGGATAAAACATGAATATTTGAGGACAATCAAACTTTAAAAATTGATATTCAGATGCATAAAAACTGTTTCTTTCCCCTTAAATAACTCAATCTAATCAATAAAAATAAACAATCTCAGATCCTTTTTTACCGGTAAAAAAACTCCACAATTCGTTATGTAATTTGATACTTGAGTTGTTGGTCTCTTATTTTCAATGATCAAACCTGTCACCTACGAACCGAAATCAACAAAAATAAAAAAGAAAGAGAAAAGAAAAACTCCGCCAATCTTATGCTTTATATTCTTTTGAAAGGCATTAGACAGGCTGCGAGTGAAAAGTCAACTAAATTTTGTTGAGGCCCGTGAATTTCACTAAAAACTAACCATACATCTGATAACGTGTTTTATCCCGAAGAAAAAAAACAAAAAAACTCTGAACGCTTGAAATTTGGATCAATTCTGATCACAAACAATTATTTCTTAATTCATAACTATTCAAATTGTAGGCGTTCACAGGAAAACAATTAAATAATAATATTTATAATATTATATCACATAATAAATAATACATATTTAAAATTTTAAAAAATAATAAAATAAATTTATATAATATAAAATTATAATTAAATAATATTAAAAAAATCGTAAAAGCATCCAGAAACCCGAGTAGGTCCCACCGCATTTATATCTTTCCATGGGCACGCACACGCCATTGCATTTGTATGGTCAATAGAGGCTCAGAGTAGTTGCATAAATAGAGGCTTGGGGATGTGAAGAGAATATAGAAACAGTAGAAAACAAAAGTTAATGGAACGAATAAAATATATGAGCAAGTTGACCCATTACCAAAGGGAGGAGGTGCATGCACCTTGTAATTAAAAGAAAAAGGAAAAAAAAAGGCAAGCTCACAAAGTTAGTTGTCTCTTAGCAGTGGGTCGTTTTGCCAAATCAAATATCACTGCCTGGTGACTGAAACATCACTCTTTTTAGATTTTTCTTTCCCTTATTAGACAACTGTCCTTTTGTCGCCATCTTCACTTCTAGGTGACATTTCCTCTCCTGATCCGGCTGCCCTCGTGCCTCCTCTCTCTCTCTCTCTCTATATTTCTCTCTGTCCAGAGATCTGTAATAACGACCATGTATCCACCGCCACCTCCGCCGTCTTCATCCTCCACGCCGCAAAAACTGGATGCTGGCGGTGGTCTGATCCGGAACGGCTCGGCTCCCGGCGCGTTCTTGACCAGAGCCGTCGATTCCGTCGGGAGAGCTGACCGTGAGCTTTCGGGGCTTGGATCAGCGTCTCACTCGGTAGTTGGGCATCGCTACTTATTATCGGCGGACTCGTCCTCGGTCACCTCCGAGTCGACCTGTAAAGTCAACTCATCCAGCGATCAAAATGTGCCCATGCTCAAGCGCGGAGGGTTGCAGAGATCCCGCGGCCTGAACGAGATTGCGCACGGTGCTGGATCTTTGGTGCGCCAGAAGAGCTCCCCCGCTGGCTTTCTGTCTCATCTTTCCACTGAAAATGGTGCGTGCTCGTTCGTTGCTACTCTCTCTCTCTTTCTCCTCTCATTTTTATTTTATTATTTAATCTTGCCCTTGTTTTTTTATTTTTCAAAAAAATTATTATTTCGGGTTTTTTGTCGAACGGCAAACCATGAAATTTCGGTAAACGGGAGAAGAAGAATCGGAAAATATGAATATATTCCGTCGCCTCTGGAGGTTGTTGAGGTCAATGGCTCCTCCACGTCCGTGGTTGCCAACGAATAAACCTGTATATAATGAATAGTTTTGAAACTTGGTTGATCTTGCAATGAGACTTGTTTTTTTTTTTTTTTCCTCCTTCAAAGAATCCTATTTGGTTGCAACTGCTTTTGACCCAAAAAGTTTAAGAATGTTCGGTTAGGATCGAAAATTTTCAAACAACTGGTAGACTTATACGGTCACTTGTCCTGTCGTTCGTACCAAACTGAGCTATGTGAATCGGATTTTTCTCTTGTCTGGGTTATTGCCAAGTGGCAGGCAACCGTTTTTCCATTATTTTTGTATAATTCTGGAAATACTATTCTTTCTAACAGATCTCTTGAACAAATCAAAATCCAAACACGAACATGCAAGTACGGCAGCTAGTACGACTGAGTTTAGTCCTTTTTGGGTCCCACAAGTCTTTTATTGCCAGCTTCTCCTTTAAGACGTACGGGCTTAATGTTTATTGTTCAGTTGAGCATTCCGTGGTTTTGGATTCTGGATATCATCCCTCTTTTTTCAATCCACATTTCAGGGTTTTCAATTACAAGGGGGAGTGCAGGTCATAACTCTCACAATGGATCCAGTGGTGGCCATGCAGCATCAAGGCTGACTTCTCAATTGAGCTTCACCAGACAAGACTCTCTTTCCCAGATATCAGAAGTGAGTGAGAATTGTGTTGAAGGCATCAGCTGTGATAGTAGCCATCAGAATTCCAGTCATTCTTATCCCACTGCGAGCTTTGGATTGGAGTCTTGGGACAATACCAATTCCATTGTATTTTCTGGACCTCCGAGCAAACGTGTAAAGAACATCGATGGAGACTTCTTTAACTGTTTCAATGACCTAGAAACTCAGGTTAGAACTTGTCAGAGGACCTGATATGCAGTAAATTTGACAATGATTGGATTAGTTTCTGGGTTTTACGGCATCTAGGTCAGATGTATGCAAGACCAAAATTGTGCTTCCTAATTCACAGCCTCTGTTTCTTGTGCTGTATTGCCATGGTAATGACCTGTGGCAAATCTTAAAAGTAACACAGTTGCTAAAACCCTATTCAAAATAACTTTCTTTTCTTTTGGTAACTCGTCCTGCTGCCATTCCTAACATTTACTATTTTCTCAAGTATAAGGGAATGATGTGATGTACCAAAAAAATACACATATATGTAAATGGTGTGTGCCAGGAATTGACCCTGTAGTAGTCCTTACAGATACATATTTTTCAGCATACTGATGCATGTAGGGACAGTTGAGCTAATATATTGCTATGAAAGTTGTCTTGAAGTGCATTTTACAAGTGACTTGTTACTAGTTATATGAGGTAATTTCAACATTTAGTCTTGTGGGTTTATTTCTTCAAATTAGAAGTTCATTGGTGGCTGGTGGAATAATCCTCACCCTTATTTTTTGTTCAGTTTAGTACTCCCCAGACGACTCTTCAGATGGCAGCAGTGGAGAAACTACTACATATCCCCGAAGACTCTGTCCCATGCAAAGTCCGCGCTAAGCGTGGTTGTGCCACTCACCCTCGAAGCATTGCCGAAAGGGTTAGTAAATGTTTTGAGAACGATTTTGTTAAACTTACTAATTCCATTTTTGTTGTGTAATTTTGCTTTCTGAATTCAATCCATCTAGCTAATTTGGCAATTAGTAAGAAAATTAAAGAATGATCCTTTTAATCCTTTTTTTTTTTTTTTTTTCTACTTGGTGGTGGTTATCAATAGACCCATTCCCAATCCTACTGTACAATAGTAATTTTATTTGCTCTTCTAATTTATAGGTAGCTTGCCTATTGTGAAGCTCATTTCCACCTTTATTTTTCACATGTGACTGGACACCTCTTTATGCTGCCAGCTTTAGAAACTAGAAAGGATAGAGGGCTTTTACACTGGTGAGCATGACATGACTTGTGCATAGAGAGAATGGGTTGGGGGAAAAAATGTTGATGGGATGGTCAACAGAATGTTTGATCAGAAAAAGAAAAAAAGGGCAGCTGAGATTACAAAAAGATGAGAACCGGTGGGGTAGTTTCCCTGAAAGGAGTTGGTCTGATCACCTAGCTGGACCACACAAACTCACTGCTAAGTGGATAAACTGATTAGGCTGATACTGTAATGTTCACTGGAAAAGGACTGGTATTTCTAGCAGATGACAGTAGGTGCAAGAACTTGTTTGACTCTTGGATGCTGTAGCCATGAAAGATATGCTGCCTTAACAATTTGATGCTTAGTGTCATGTAATAATTACAGATCTTGGCATCCTAAAGCATGGAGGAGAATGTCTACTTCTTTCTCTTAGGTATATAATGATATACGGCAAACGATTCTTCTGAATATCATCCACTTGAATGTAAACTGAAGCTCTGCACCAATATGAGGGCCCTGAAGGGTTTGGCCTTTGTCAGTTGGCTACTGTTCTTCCTATAGAGGAACTTACCCAAATGTGTGTATGTATATGTCAGCCTGCCAATGTAATAACCTTTGCATTTTGTTGCAGGAAAGAAGAACCAGAATAAGTGGAAAACTGAGGAAACTTCAAGAGCTTGTTCCCAACATGGACAAGGTAATTAAATGGTACTCCTTTAAAGCCATGAAATCTGGGTCCAAGTTAAAGGCTGTCCTTCACCATGATTAGCAGGGACTTTTTGCATTGATAGGATAATTGATGCTTAACCTATGCGACTATCTTTATGTATTTCATAAAGGTGGATGAAAGCGTCAATCCCAGTTTGAAACAAAGATGGACATATATTTGCAGTAGGTAGAGTCTTGTTTGGACACAAACTGACAACTCTGGATTAACTAATTAAATTTATCCTGTGATAAATTTGTTGATATTATGTGGACATAGTGACTGATGACTAATGCCTGCAGTAGCTAATGTAACTATTTCTAACTACATACTTCAGCCTTGTCGTACATATGAAATATGTTTATGTACATAACTGTTAATATGGCAGCAGGTAGTGATTTTATGGGCTCAATGTGTCGGGTGTATCCTGAAATCTCTTTACTTATAACAGCAAACAAGCTACGCAGACATGTTGGACTTAGCGGTGCAGCACATCAGAGGCCTTCAAAATGAGGTTCGGGTGCGTAAGCATTTCTTATAAGCCTATTGAAACACATCTCTTTTGGGGAAAGCAGTTGGAGTGGAAAAATTGTAATGCACATATTTTGTTGCTCCTTCTCCTTTGATCATCACTTGATGGCTTCCTGACTTGTAGAAACTCCACGAGGAACTGGAAAGCTGTACCTGCGAATGCAAACCGACATCATAATGTTCGGCAGCATATCATTATGCGACAAGGCTTTTTGATTCAGCGGTGGGAATGACGGGGGCCACACGGGCATGCTAATATTTTTTTTGTTGTAGCTTGTACCAAATGCATCTTTAATAACGCGGAGCAGCATAATAAAGCTGGAAATGTACATGAATGCGGTAGCTGTTGATTTGTAGTTGATCCAAAAAGGTACATTGGAAAAAAGAAAAAAAAAAAAAATCCCTGTGTTGTTTATTTTTGTTCTAATTTATTTGGGTGTAGAGGGATGAATTATTCGCTAAATTCAGTGTGCCACTTGAATGTAGACTGTAATTTTTGGGCTGTCCTATGTGTTTTCGGTTTAGTTTAATGCTCGGCTTTTTACAATAAATATGCTTCTTTTAGAATCGATTGCCATACATTAAAGGGGCCCGGAAACTAAGTTTTATTGGGCAACAAGAAAATTATTTTTACGATAATGTATTTACTATTCTGTCTTACAGTTTTACGTTACTTCCAAGGATTCTAGAAAGTTTATTTCTTTGATTTTGTTTAATCAAATCTTGGCTTGTCCTTAATACACTTTCTATGATTAAAAATTTAGAATTTGAAGTTATAGTTGTAGGTGAGGGTTATATGTTTTATTCAAATGAAAAGAATTAATTCAATTGTATTATTCATGATCTAATGTACTCCTCGATTAAGAACAGATCGTCAATTTGCTCTAGTATCATGTTCTGCAATGCATATTTGGAAAATTCTAGTTTCTTATTATTTGCACCAAAAAAATTCAAAATATTGTCAACATTGTACGAGATTAAAGCGTTGACTTTGCGGCCGTATTAACGGTGTCACGGTTGGTCACCTGATGGCATATTTTAAGTGGGAATATGTTCTAATTAGTCACATCATGCCTTTTAATCTGTAGAAACTCGCAAGTCAATGTTAAATTTTATTAAAGGCTTTTGATAATCTAAGAAAAAATATTTTTTATAGTATCTTACTAAAAATAAAATTTTATATATATATATATGTATTTGTATAGTTGAAGTTTAGAAAAAACTCAATCTATTTTTTTTTAATTATGTATTAACTTTTTATAAATTTTATTAATTTTAAAAAATTATTTATTATTTTTTAAAATACAAATTTTATTTTTTTAAAATAAAAAAATTTTAAAATTCCTACAATAACTTAATGGGTTTAGCTTAATTTGTAAAATTCTAATATATTATCATTTTAAATAATAACTTAAATATGAAAGAAGAAATTTGTAAGTAATGTAAATTTTTTCTTTTATGGAGCAAAAAAGAAAATTTATAATTTAATAATTTTTTTAATAAAAATAATAAGTAAAATTTTATTTAATATTTTTTAAAATAGAGATTTATTAGTTTCATAAATATAATTTTCTTAAACTTTTTTTTCTCAAATAAAAATCTAATTAAACCCCTTTTAATTTATTTTTGTTTAAAGTAATATAAATAAAAATTTATTTATATATTTATTAACTTATTTTTATTTAAATGAGATAGAAATATTTTTTGTTACTTTTAAACATTTAATTCTATTTTTAATTTTTAATTAAAAGAGTGTTATCTTTTTTCTTCTACTTCTTTTCAATATTTTAATTTTTTGTTTATTTACTTTAGGTTGTCACTATCTTGCAACCAAGAATAATAAAGTGATATTGAATGAGTAATGCTTTATTTGCTTGAGTTTATTTCAAAAAAAAAATACTTACAATTAAAAATAAATATTAATTTAATATATAATTATATTATTTTTAATAATATAATAATTAAATTTTATTATAATATGTAATTAAATTTTTATAAATATAATTTAATTAAATATCACAAAATTAAGTATTACACGTTCTATAAAAATAAAATTAATTTTTTTTATATAAATTATTTCTCCTAAATATTAATTGTGTATATATATACACACATGATCATAATGAATCCACTGAGTGCAAGAACATAAATAAGATTTCATTTATATCTTTGTTAACTTGCTTTCATTTGAACAAGATACAAGTAAGTATCTTTTGTTACCGAATGGAAAGCAACACATAGCTTATAGGTCCTTACCGAATTGAGCGGCTGTCCTGCAATAGGTGCAAATCTAAGCGACTTTGTGGACCTATTCCATCATGCACTCAAACCATCTCCAGGACCTAAAACCAATTCTTGACGAGCAGTTACGGGTGAGGAATCCAAGGTGCCGAAGGCCCTTTCGCCTTGAATGATGCATTCCATGACTCTGGAATACTTTGATGCACTTCAGCTTTGGGGTTTGAAAGTGAAATCCAGGTACATTGTTGGTGTTCTGGTATTATACTGGTGACCCAACTCCCATTGCTTCCGCAGCTATAACTCGAACCTCAGCACTGTCTTTCTCTGCACGTTTTATTTCGTTACTTAAAAGCTTTGATATCTTGGTTCAATCCTGCCAAAATAGATTCAAGGAATTCAATTGGTTCAATCCTGCCAGAAACAAGATAACAGCAGCCACAATCTCACGAATGTTCTGGAAATTGGTAAATCTTGAAACTTCCAATTGGGCAATGCAGATTCTGTTTCTTAAATTAAGAGGCCAGGTGGTCTTTTCTTTGAGATCGAGAGGAAGAGAAACAGCCGTTTAGCACTTGTGATTATGTACTTTCAGATAGTTATTATTTTTATATTATTTCTGATTTTTTTGAAAATAACTAGATGATTATAATTGGATAAATCGTATTTATGATATGTCAAAGGTCCACAGGCCCTATCGCGGGCCGTTATTTTTGCGGCCCAACACTAGTGTGTCGGAGCCCAGTCCTGCCCACTCCAAATGCCAGTTTAGCCCATGCTTCCTCCGCCGCCGCCGCCACTAGCAACTCCAATAGGTCCGGCCCACCCCATGCTCACCGGAAAGCTTCGCCATGTCACCTGTAGTCGTGACTCTTTCACTACGAGTGCTTGGGCACGACGCGTGCTTTAAGGACAAACCCAACATCACAAATTAGCAAATTTCGGCCCTGGTTGTTGCTACAGGCCGAAGCTCCGACCCATGTTCGGAGGCGGAGGTTAGCAATTAAGATCACTGCTGCTGAGTGCTTGCAGGCAATTAAAAAAAAAAAAAAAAAAAGAAGGGAAATTTGCGCGTTTTTGTCTTTGGTGAGCCAGAGAATTGACGGAGTAGCTTGGTAACTTGTGCTTCCATACCAACTTAGCTGGCCGGCGCTGCTATTAGCAGTAACAACCGGTACACCATAGGTTGGCCTAACTCAGTCCTCCTGGACTAGGGTTGGCTTATACCATTACTCTCACGAGTAGAATCTTAGCTTGGGCCTACCTTCGCACGCCTCCGTTACTCTTTAGGAGGCATCCGCCCCAGATAAACTACCCACCTCGCAGTGTCCCGCCCCCGGTCGGTGCTGCGGTTAGGCATCCTTGGACGAAAGAGTGGTCTTTCAGAGTTCGTCGTCGGAATTGCTACGATGGTGTTGGAGGCGACTTCTCAGGGTCAAAGAAAACGCACCTTGGAGGCACTTGAGAGAAGGTTTGCTGTCGTTAAAGCCGAGCTGCTTCAACAGCAAAAGAAAAGCAAAGGGAAAGTTAATGAGGAAGGTCGAAAAGAAGTTAACAATATCAGTATCAACTCTTCATCAGTTCCTTCTTTGGCTCCCGTAGCTGATGCTCCAAAGACTCCTCCTTCGGGAACCCCATCAAAGAAAGGTTTCTCGATTCCTTTGCTCTGCCTTTATCAGTTTCAATTTTAAAATTAGCTCACGCTTGCATTCTGTGAGGACGCGATAATGTTTAATATATGATTCATTCTCGGAGAAAAATCACGAATTATGTATAAGGATGTGTTGTATTCCTCATATATGTTAATCATTAAGCAGATACAGAAGAAAACGATTTGACATATTTGCAGCTTTCCCAACCTGTACATGAAAATTTGCTGACAACCAATATCAAGGTATGTCAGTGTTTTCTCCTTCAAGGTGTATTCATTAATCTGTATATCCCAAGCTTCTTGGGTTGATGTTCCTTGGTGCTGTGATGCAGCTGCAAAGCAAAAGAGGGAGCATGGTGGACAAACTTCTGCATGAGCTTCTTCAGCATGGAGACTCTGCACAAAAGTACATGCAAGGACATAGAACCAAAAAAGTGGATAATTGGATCCTTTTAGATAACTATGTGCAAGGAAGTGGCAAATCTACTGGTTCTCACGATAGAATTCTGCAAGCCCACTCAAAGCGCTCCAAAAAACACATGTCCATGAAGCAGCATAAAAAATGTGGATCATTCCATCTGCCTCAAGATACCCAAAAGTGAGTTTGATGATTCTCTTCCATGTGTTCAACTCTGCTTAATTATGTTTTATCTCCAATTATCTTGTGTCCTATAGTTATTCTAGTTTGAATGATCATTTAGCTTTGGTCCAAGGAGTTATGGGCTTGAGTTTGTACTGCAGATATGATGCTTTTAGGCCAATGCATGAGATGTGGAAAGGTTACATATTGCAGATCTGTAAAAATGCTGGGTAGGAATATTCACCCTTGTTCACTTCTTTCATGTTGCAATAGTAAGACTAATGTGCTTGTTGTTTAGCCCCTGTATCCTATAACTATGTTATGACTCAATCTTGCAGGAGAAATCAGTTGGCTCAATGTCTTCTCAGTGCAGATCTACATGGTGCTATTATTCTAGGTGATACTGCCATTCACAGTTGTTGTCTGGATTCATATGCTATTAAAGGCCATTGTTTGCTTAACTATTCACATGCATAATCATATTTGATCCCTTGAACCAGCCCCCAGGACTGAAAATTTTATGATGGGTGAAAACTCTTAAATAGCGAGTGTGCTGGAATCAGTGATCATCAGGGCATTGGGAGGAATCTTCACATTTTTACTTTATTCTTAATTGCAAGGTTTTGCTTGATTCGTTTTAAAGTGTTTTGCTAAACAAGTGTACGGTAGTGGTAGAAACCAGTATTACTTTGTATGATGACCTATGCAGATGATTTGTGTTGGTGTTTTTTTGGCAAACCTTTAGTAACAACTGCTCCTTATGTCATTTGTAGAGTTTTAATTGATATTCCACAATCTTCCACTTAACTTGGGAGGATCCAAGGCCAGGAGGGAAAATCCTTCCTTGCTGTAGCATCTTCCTTTGTCTTGTTTCCTTTCTCCTTTAAAGACTATTTTGTATTTGCTCTATGGGAATTTGATGCATAGGTTGGGTGCCGGATTAATGCTAGCATAGACTGAACATGTGCTGCAAGCACATTAATGTAACTAAAAATTCAAAATGAAATCTCACTCTCTGCTTCCCCTACTGATCTTCCTGCCTGGAAGAATCATGACAATGGTAATTTCTGCTGAAGTATATTTCTTTCACCATTTTAATTATTCACTTTTGCTTGTCTACTTGTGGCAGTTGCTGGGTGTAAGGTAACATCTATGGTTGGAGTTTGTGGGATTATGATTCGTGAAACTGTGGAAACATTTAGGATAATTACAGAAGATGATGTGCTTCGTGGTAATCTAATTATCATTTTATGTCCCAACAGTTTATTTATCACAAATTCTTTTACCTTCTTGTATTCTACATTAGATCTCAAATTCCACTTCAATACATACATTATTTCTATGAGCTGCCCCCAGTAGTTCAATTCATGTTTAAGTACAATTACTTAGTTAACAGGCACTTCTTAAATTATTGTAATGTTTTATGTGCAATTTATTGTCCCTGGAACTCTAAATTAATGGACAGCAGAAGTCTGTCATTACCAATTCTGAAATATCTAAAGAGAGGCTGTCTTAGTTTAGTTTTTGAAGATTGTAGCGGGCAATGTGCTTGCTTAACGAGAATATGACTACCTGCACGATGCTTGTAAGTGCAGATTTTGATCCTTTAACTGGTGTTGTACTGTTCTGAGGTGAAGGCTTTGAGAGTTTCTGAACATTTTACTGGATGCTTGTAGACACCCTGCTTGAATTCTGGCATCGCTCTCTTAAGCTAATTTCTTTTTGATTTGGGAATCTTGCAGTTGTGCCGAAGAAATTCTCCACTTTCATACTCCAGGTTGACTGCTGGAAGATCACGCTGCATGGGGATAAACTCATCTCAAGAAATTTAGCCTTGTGACCTCCTTATTGTATTAAATCCCAGGTGTCTTTCTTAGCGGATGCACATTGGACTTGTATCCTTTTTACCGGGATTTTGAGCTCAATAATATTTCAGGAGTGCAATCAGTATACATGGGACATTTCTGATGGGTATTCACAAATCAGAAGAATAGCCGTTCAAGATGGGAGGAGGAGCCCAAAGAACCTATTATATTGTTAGGTCACTGTTGACCAGATATGCATGGCTGCAAGCGTAGTTAAAACAAATCTACCTTAGGCCTGGATACAAGCTGCATAGCGACGGATTGAGCTTTAGCTTAATAGTATTGAACTTACCTCCAAGAGTGAAGTTTTCAATTTCAAGTCTCGGTTGATTAATGCCAATTGAAAAAAAATTATCAAGTTTCTAACTGTAAATCTTCTAGCAAGGGTGCTTGAAGGGCCCGAACAAGAGCCCAAGAAGCTATAATTTTGCATTGCTGTTATTGGGTCATCCCCAAGTTGCACGGCAACGATAGCTTGTGCGCTACGTATGATTGCCAACGAATTTACTGCCATGGGTCTTTTGATTTAGTGGCTCAACACAGGAATATTTCAGTCGACTTCACACCCTAATATGTATTAGCCCCATTATCGCACTACAATAATCACGATGTGTTTAGATCAACTTCTTGATAACTATTAGATTATAAGTGGGGACTGGTTTGAGGTGAGGGCTTTGTTGAATTGCGAGTAACACAGACTGTTGCTAAGGATCCTGATAAACATGGTGGGAGGTCCGTGGTGTACTTGAAAGTTTAAACGGTTATATCATACATTTCAAAAAATTATATGTTACTTCTGCAAAACTGTATAATTCCAAATGCTTTGGATGTAGTCATCTAACTCTACAAGAAACATACTTGAATCTAACTCTACAATAAACATACTTGAAGCAACATTCAATTTTGATTGCCTGCGATTATCGGTGACTCTGTTTCCCAGTGAGTATAGTGGTGATTTCCTTTTAAGTTGCTATACCTATATGAAAGCCTAGGGAAGATGAATCTATGATAAACTCAGCTCAAAATGTGTAATCAGAGTATTTAGTCAGCAGAGACTCTCTTCCTTTTGCTCCTTGACTCGTTACCTTTTGGTAGCAGGCCAAAAAGACAGATGCGTAGATCCCCTTGCACTAGTCGTTGGTGGAAGTAGTTATTATACAGGTCCCAGAACTCATTTCTGCGAAAGAGGAAAGAGAAGCAATATGACCACAGTTCACATATTTTTAAAAGAAAGCTAGGATCAGACAGGAAGAAGCGAGAGAGAGAGAGAGAGAGAGAAAAAGCACCAAAGGAGGAACATGATATGACAACAGTAAACAAACCAGAAAAAGAGTAAAGAAGGCTGATATCAATTAGCCCACGATTGTACCTGACTTGAGGAAGTGTTAACAAGGTGTAGCCCTTCACATCAGGGTCAATGTCAAGCACCACTGTTGTTAACCGTGAAAGCCCTAATGCCTCAATGTCAATCAATTTCTTCACCCTTAACATTGCAATACGAAGAAACCAGATAATTCCATTGAATTAATAAACAATTTAGACATAAAGAGTTCAACAGCAAAGTTAAAAGGCATGTATGTGCCACCTCATAATCTAGCCATGAACAAAATGACGAGGCAATGGGGAATTATTTGACACACTAGGAAGGATCATAGGAATGGATCATAAAAACAAACATAGATGACTCACCTGCTTGGTGTACCACTGGCAAAATTCACACGATTCTTCAATAAGGCTATCTGCATCAGCCATTGAAAGTACACAAACAAAAGTAAGCAAGCAGAAAGTAAGTTAAGCTCCATATACTTGTATACTTACTAATCAAATTTGACTCAAGCTAAAAGTTATAAAAATAATAAATATTGAAATTCAACATTAAAAAATTAATCTTAAAATGTGAGATTTTGGGATCAGACTGACATGCAAATAAATACATTCAACATTTCCAGTTATCTCTGGTAATCTGTTGTAACATTGCATCATTTCCCATTTTTGCAGCAGAAAGCAAATTTTTGGAGAATGGAAACAAGAGTATGCGAAGAAAGAAAAAGATAAAATGTAAACTTATGAGAGCTTAAGAGTTCTTTGACAACTAACATACTCAGAACAGCAAAACCAAGAAAAAGAAGTTGCTAGACAGGTAAATAACACTGAAAATAACAAGACAAATGCACGTTAAGTGAATCAACTTATTGTTTACAAGAGGAACAAGGACAGATTTTCCAAACCAAGCTTCAAATTGAAGAGATAATGGGCAATGGGAGTTAAGCAGGTCTGAAGGACAATCCTTGGTGTAACTCCATTGTGACCTAGAGGTTATGGGTTTGAGTCACAAATATAATAGGATAAGACTGCATATATCTAACTTTTTCTTAAACCCCACAAATGTGAGAGTCTCATGTACTGACAACAACCTTTAAAAAATAAAAAGAGTAACTATTAGAATTCAATACATAGAAAGTAATTTTAATATGTGAGATTTTGGGATCAGACTGACGTGCAAATGAATACATTCAGCATTTCCATTTATCTTTGGTAATCTGTTGTAATATTGCATCATTTCCCAATTTTGCAGTAGAAAGAAAATTTTAAGGAAAAAGGAAACAAGAGGATTCTATGGAGAAAGAAAAAGAGATAAATGCATACTTACGAAAGCTTAGGGTTCTTTGACAACTAACATACTCAGAACAGCCAAAACAAGAAAAAGAAGTTGCTAGTCAAGTAGATAACACTGAAAACAACAAGACAAACATATGTTATCTGAATCAACTTATTGTCTACAAGATGAACAAGGATGGATTCTCCAAACCAAGATTTGATTTGAAGGGATAATGAGCACTAGGAGTAAAGCCAGATGTATAGGAGTTTTACAGCTGTATCAATGCTTTTCAATGGAGTTTGTCATTCTGGTTTTCTTTTCAGGCACCAATTAGTTAAAATTTATGTTTACTTTGAGTAGTCTCATTTGGAAAAGAAGCACACTTTCAGTAGGAAAAGCATTGTTAAGAAAACCATAATCAACAAGATGCAGAGACTTATTGAAGGGAAACACAAATTATATATTTTGAGTGACTTATACAAATGCATAAAAAGAATTGGAACGAAATGTTCCACATAAATTGGGAAATAAATAACCTGCTCCTCGACCTTCATATGCTTTGAAAATAGCTTAACAGCGCTGCATTCTCTTGTCAATGAACGCACACCCCTAGAGGATAAAAACCAATTAGAGAAGTTGTTGGAAATTTATACAAAGAGACAAAAACAAAAGAACTCATTCCTAGTATAACCAAATCAATATCAGGTAGATTAGACCAAACCTATTGATATTTTACATTAAAATCTTAGTCTCATGCTTTGACTGCATATGTGCATTCTTCAATTACATAGGCTATATCTCAGTAGTGTCGGTACACCAATCCTTCAAAAATAATTTCAGCTAAAACCCACATTTTTTTGGCAAGAAAAATGTAAAACGTGTATCCAAAATTACCTCATAAGTTCTAAAGACCTCAAGGCTGAAGAACTAACAATGAGAACTGCCGGATTCCCAGCATCAATCTTTCCTTCCACAATCTGCCCTTCACAAAGCACTTCTTTCCACGAAGGCCCAAACGCCACTTTTAGACGGCTTCCCAAACCCTTAGCATCTTGACCCAACTCCAAGAAGCACTTATCTGCACGATTCCCAGAAACCCCAATGCCCCTTTGTAATGTCAGCTTCGTATATTAAATATTAAAGATTGGACTTGACAGCACCAAAGACAGAAGTTTAGGGACCGAAGAATACAGACCAGTGATTGATTCGCGCTCAAGAGAAGAAAGCGTAACGCCATTGGCGGACTCAAACTCGTTAAGAAAGAAAGATAGCTGCTGCGAAGCCGAGGGTGACACCGACACATCCTCGTATGTTGGACTGTTTTCCAAGTCTTCTTTGGTCTTGTCCTTTTTTTCCTTCTTCTTCTGTTTCGGCTTCTTGGTAATAACCTTGGAATTGGAATTGGGTTTGGTAGTGATAATCTTTGTCCTATTTTTACTGGAAAGCTTCTCCGCTTTGCCGCGCCCCATTTTCCAGTTGCCGGCGCTTGCACGTTACAGCCTCGCAGCAACGCCGCTTCTCGTATTAGGTTTTGTTGGCTTAATTAATATTTATAAACAGGAGCTTTATTTATTGAATTTTGCTAACCTGCCCCCCACCATTTGAGGAAATTAACATCATGCCCATTTTTCATGGGCGAAAATATCCCCCAGAAATTTTCTTCCATTCTTTGGTTGATAAAGCAAATCTGGGAACTTTGAAAGCGCGGTGAAGCGAAAACGCAAAATGAACCCGTTTGATGTGCCCCGTTGTTTTCTAATTTTAGATCAAATCAAGGCTTGGCCAACGCTCATTCTTAATTTCGTGTAACAAATCTATCGAGTACTAAATATTCAAATATTCCGTGGTAAATGATTTTAGGTTTTTAGAATAAAAGTGTTCTTAATTTTTGGCCATTTGAGCCTACAAAATTGTATGGCCATAGACTCGGGTCCATTTTCCAATATCCCGAACTCCATCGACGCCACCATTAATCTTCAAGTTAGGGATATGGTATGACCATTCGATACCAAATCTCTACTCCACTAAGTACACAAGAACAAAAATAGAAAACAAAAAGCTGCACTTCGACCTTTTTATTATCATCATCCATTAATACCGTACATTTTTTCCACTCACCGCGTCTCCTTGTGTTTGGAAAAGACAAGGATAAATCAGATTGGGTCCAAAGAACAGGAAAAAGAAAAAGAAAAAAAAAAAAAAACCCCACACACACAAAACAAAAAGATTGTTTCAAAATCCTTGTTCATGGTTCTTTATCTGTTAGCCCATGGATTAAACTTTATAATTTAAGGTAACTTATTTATATCCCAAAAATAATTAGCATTGTCAGATACACTTTATGTAAGGTGCAGCACGGGAGCTCATGCAAAGAAACATTCTGTTCATATACCCAGAGAGATTCAATTATAGAAGTTAAGATGCACTTCTTTGCCTCATCCATTTCGTAGCCGACCATTTCTCCCCTGATAAAACCTCGCATCCTCCATGTATGCTATTCGTGTCCGACTGTCCATCTAATCCCTGAAAGAAGAACGAAAAAAGGACAGAAAAATCTAGCAGTCAGAAAAAAAAAAAAAATTTATTCTTTAATTGTCAAGGGCGAGGGAATATTCAGAACAAATTTGTTAGGAAAACAAACCATGCTCCAAAAGAGAATCGCGTCTCCCTTTACTGGTTTTACAGACAACCCTTTTACAACCTTCCCACCACAGGTGCATTCGCCTGTACCAGCCTGCAATGACCACAGATTCAAGCTTTCATGAACACAACATTTTAAAACATCATCAGGAAAGCAGGATGGCTAGAAGATGCATCAGCAACAACGTTGCAGTTACTGTTATTCCCATCAAGATAATTTCTGACAAATGATCTCCAGTTCACAAAAATACAACCTATATTAAAAATAACCTTGTTGGCTTTAAGGTAACAAAAGCAATGACAAAAATAAAATGTTTAGGTGACACCAGTGTCTGTTTAGCAGTTGTAGGATTTGTTGGGTGACAAAAAAGCATGCAGGCACAATGTTAAATTAGACGGTAAGTGATAACATTGATTGTGCGGTCACCTGAGACAAACTATTCACATTACTTGAAAGGTACATTCCTTCCTTTAGTATTTTGTATGCAGCAAGTAAATGCCTATATAGAGAGAGACGTAAGGAATTCTTGATGAAATGGTGATGAACTCTGCTAAAAGATGTGCAGGATAAGTTGATGCAAGTAAATGACGACCCAGATAGGCATACAATGCCAACCTAGCCTTTAATGCTAAGCAGAAAGGCACATACATCTAAGACTAAATAAACGAGGAAGTAAACAAAACAGAATTACCAGAGGGAAATATGTTTCACCCCCCTCAACATTGTCACTCAAGTACATCAGAACCGTTGCTATTCGCTGACCGCCAAGCTTCAAATTAAACTATTATTCAAAAAACAAAGGGCAGAAATTTCAGGTGGGAGACCTGTTATTTCAAGGTTAAATGATAGAACACCACAGGTTAAGTAAATTTATATCTATGTCTGCAAAAAAGAAGGTTGCCAACTTACAGTGTCAGAAAAATAGTCATGATGGGGCCTGTAAAACTGATTTTTTTCATATCTGTACTGCAGCAGATGTTAGGATTGGTGCAAATGATATACTTTGTCATAAATAGGTTAGATACCCACCTTAAAACTTGAATCAGCTCACCATTTTCAACTGGTACTTGAGAATAAACTGAGATTCTCTTCTCAAGTGCCTGATTGTGCAAGGAAAAAAAAGAAAAATGAAAAAACAAAACAGGGTTCATTGCAGCAGTTTGCTGGTTGCCAACCTAAATAGAGACAAATATGTTGAAATACCAAAAAGCAACAATCAGAAGGAACATAACCACATGCCTACTTAATCAAAGAAATAAAAAGTTCTTAATCAAAGATAGTCCACCCCAAGAGAAGAAAAACCACTCCATTGCTTTTACCATGTACAAGGTTTATCAGGAGATGCAAAAGTAAGCTGAAACATAATCCATTAACAGATTCAAACAATGCATCCTACAGTTGAAATTAGCCTTTGGCCTGATGGCTACTTTGGTTTTATTGGAGAGGCAGGAGGTGTGGTCGCTCTAAAAGCAAAGTTCATTCATCAAATAAAAAACAATTTGTTTAGAGCCCATTTCCATAAAAAGTTCCAGTAGATGTGACTGAAAGGCATTACACTGGCTATTTCAATTGTAATCCTATTTTACCAAACAGAGTAAATATTTACTAAGAAGAAATTTGTTCCATTGTTTGACCAACTTTTTGGAATGAATAGTCATCGAGTTGAACAAGAATTTTGAATTTGAACTTTTTTTTTCTTTGTGATAAATAAAACCAGGCTTAAGTTGAGCCTTTGTTATGTGGACAAGCTTAAGAATTAACAGCCCCACAAGAACAATTAATGCATCAAGCGTGGAATCTAAAGGAAATCAAGGGCATCTTATATCTTCTAAAGCAGCTTGGACATTGAATAAAGATTGACACTGTAATGATTAAAAATAAAGAGCACAAGCCTTGGCAACAAACTAACCTTTATCATTGGATATTTTCTCTCTTCGTGACTCAGAAACATACCAGAACTTGTCCTAACATTACTCTTTATTCCCTGAAAATGGAGGCACAATATCTTCACTTTGACTACAAAAATGAAATGAATCTGGAAACAAACTTGACTATTCACATGGGAAAATGAATTTAAGATTATTGACCTTATGTAACATTTTCCAAGACCACTATTACAACAACTGAAGATAAAAGAGACAGAGGATCTTCTTGTGTACACCTCTAGTTGTCTACCAAAGATAAATGGTAGCAAACTATTCACAAGGATGGTGCAGAAGAAATACACTTCCTCATTGAATTCTTCACTTGGTTCCAAAGCTCACTTTACACAAAATATAAATATAGGAGTTCTAATTCACCTGATTATGCAAGTTTTGGATTTATAACTTTCACACAACACTAGGAGAACATCTTTTGTCCATGAATTTCTTCTTCGTTACCATAAGCACAGCACCCAGATTCCCATGGACTCTAGCATGTTGAATTTACTTAATAAAACTCCTAACACCAAAGTTATGCCCCTGTTGTAAACCTTAATGAAAGGGCCACAAGGCATAAGAATTCTCTACAATTAGCCTCCAATGAATAATAGTTCATAGATACTAAAACAAGTTATCTTGCAATAGGCAGATATGCAAAATTGCAGTTAAATGCATTGACACCCCTTGTAATTAAGTGAAAGTTCACGTGTATATCCTATTGTTTGAATTTGCGCTTGAGATCTCTATGCTTTCTAATTTTCTCCATCAACTCCTTTCACCGGGTATCATTTCCATGTTTACAATGAAAATTGAATAATATGTGTTTGATTAAAGTGAACATTTCTTTTTTTTAATTTGGAAAAAGAAATTTTTCCAATGTTACACCAATTAAAAGTTGTATATTATTGATTTATCTTAGTTTATGAAGAAAAAGGACTTTTGTCCCAACCAACAGAATTAAAAAGGTTTAGGACTAGTTACATCCTTATCCCACTTCGATCAATTTACTATTGTTCAATTGCACTTTTTAAATTCTTGATCACTCTTGTTCTCCCTAATATTCTTCTCAAGTTTCTCCACTTTCTTTCCTTCCCTTTTCCTCAGTTCTTCCTCTTTTCTATCCAATTGTTCTTGTGAATCAACATTGAAACTTCAGTTTTAAGAGCATACAGAACAAACTTTGTGCCCAAGCAATTAAAAAGTCTATCACTAGCTTTTGAAAGATAGACTTACAAAACTGTAAGATGTATACCTTCCCTGTTTTGGCATCTACCACTGTGGAAGCATGAAGACGAGGATGGGCTATGGCTCTAAGGTAGTCACATTCCTGAAACAACCACAAAATTACCAATGAACATCATGAATCCCCCTTCCAAATCTGCATAAACTTTCATCCAAAGTGATTCCAGAAAAACAGTTTTCCCACAAGCACCAAAAACTGGACTGTAAATTTAATTATTTCATATGTTTTTTATACTACTATACATACCTTGGAAAATTTATTTATTTTATATTATATATTTTACTTTTATGTTTGCTGAAAATTCATAAACTTGGGAGATAGAGTTCAGAATTAGTAATTTTAAAATTGTACACCTTACAAGAGTTTTAAATAGAGATTCTAGCTACACATAACTCCCAAGGGAGATGATACTGGACATATTATCTTCCAGAATTCTCCTTTAAACAATCCTCCTTAAGAAAGAAGCACATCTTTGCAATCACAAGCACAAAAAAGTGGCAACAAAAACTCCAGGTGGTACATAGACTGACATGATAATTTTTGAAATCAGAGGGCATGGTTCCCCCATGAATACACTAAACCTCTGGCAAAGAAAATTCAGAGCCCAGTAGGAACAGAACAATCAAGAAAGATACTATTGTCTGCAGACATATGCATACCTCCATGCTCAAAAAATTGTGTAGAACAATGATCCGTGGTGACCAGCTAACAATTTCAGGTTTAACCTATGTCAAGAGATATGCACTGTCAAAAGACAAAAACAGAGGAAAAATTGCAACACAACTACTTTCAGTCTCTGGAATGCTAACAGTAGCCAAATATCAGGCATGATAAAGAAAAAAATTTCCAGAGGGAGAGAGAAAGATGGACATCAAAGCAATACAGAGGCATGAAAAAATGAATTTAGAAAGGAAGGGAAAGAAGAAGAAGAAGTAGAAGATATAGGGGCCCAAATTTACACACATAGCCAAGCCGTAAAATTTCTGCTTCTCTATCATTTTCCCAATAATTAAAACCTGAAAACAAACAGTAAGAGAAAATATGTGGATATCATCAAGCAAATTTTTTAGAAGTGTACCAAAGTAATCACACACTAATATTTCAAACAAATATTTGGGAAATAGCTTCTCTTTAATAGCAATAAAATACATTTAGCTCTACTTGATGAAATGAGAAAAAAAAAAAAAAAACTAATTGAAAGTCACAAGAACTGCATTTCGAACTAATCTCTTGTGATGCATACAAATTATCAATTTATACTGCCTGCTGGGAAAAATCAATTGTGATAAATTGATATAAGAGGACCAAGAACTTATGATGAATTTGATTTCTAACAGAACAGAATAAAGGGCATTTGAAGTAAAAAGGCATTCCTAGTGCACAAGCCTCCCCTATTATGGGGTCTGAGGAAGGGTCAGCTGTACTAAATGAAGACATCAGGTGTAGTAAACTCAAAATGTACCAAAATATAACAAGTACAAAAAGGGGTTCATAGCACTTCTGCAACCTTAGTTATCAAACTACCACTTGGCGCATGCATGTCCTAAAGATTGTTTGTAGAAACCATACTGACCTTTGGTCAAACGAAGATAGCCATTATTTTGTATTTTATGCGAGGGGAACTCTGTGCCAATAAAGATACAATTAAAAAAAAAAATGCAATTAGTGCTGGTTTTCTAAGAAATCTATCTAGGAACTATAAATTTGCAAACATGATAGTTTAAGGCAAGATAGTGTTTCAAGTAGCATTAGAACTGGAAAAAAAGAGAGGAAAAAAGGTATAAATTTGGTTCAATGAAAACTTCAAATCATAGCAAAAGATCATCACATATGCATAGCTACTGAGAATTAAACAGCTATACCCATGTTCTATATATCACCCAAAAGTCCAGTGGATTTTCCTGCTTTAATCAGCAGATAGCCAACATTACATCAATTACATGAAGGAAAATTTTTCAAAATCAATACTAAAAGTTAGAGGACAGGTTTACTGACAATTGTACACCGTTAGATTAGTGGGACCACATGCAAACCACATGTATCTAAAGGGTGGACATAAATTCAATCGAAGTAGCATTACTCTAATCACAACAAACGAAAATAATAATAATAATAATAATAAGGAAATTACCGTATGAATCTTCTAACTTCCGTATAAATGCTAACTGGAATGAAGCACCTGCAGTGAATGAAAAAGAAAATCGAGAAAAAAAAAAAAAAAACAAAGTAAACCTTAAGAATAGATTTCAATTTCATACACAGGCTTTCAAGTTTATCACTGAAGAAAGGCTTTCAATTATGATTGCGTCAGAGAGCGAAAGGGATAACTCAACATCGTGAACCGAGAAGCCAAAAAGAAAGTGGAAATCCTATTCTTAGATTACACACATAATTGGAGCGATGATATTAGACCTATGATCATTCCAACGGTGACGAATGTTAAAAGTCCGAGCACGATCTTCATGGCGGAGGCCATGGCAGCTACTCCCTACAACGCAGGTCCTAGACGAGAGAGAGAGAGAGAGAAAGAGAGAGAGAGAGAGAGTCCAAGTCAAGTGAGGTCTAAGGCGCTGTTCTTGATGTCAGTTTGGACCGGGAATTCCTGAGCTCATTAGGAATTGCGAAAAGACCAAATTAACCTCAGTTGCGTACGAATAAAATATGAACCATTCGATGTAGATTAATAAATAAAAACGGTAAAATGTAATCAATTGGCTACCGTTACTGTTAACCCAGTCGGGCCCCTAGCCAGCTAGCCGGGTGGTCGGACCGGTTTTTTATTGTAACCTAGTTGAACCGGAAACAAGATCGTGGCTTCAGTTTCAAATTTCTTTTGGTTCTTTGCTTCCTTTTCTTCTCTTTCTTTTTCTTTTTCTCGAAATTTTTCTGTTCTTCGAGGCTTTGCCTTTGGCCATGACGGTCCGTTAGCGGAGTCGACTGCATTTGCGACTTCTATCTTGCTTCTTGTTTCTGATTGGTCTCTCCTTCGCTTCCGACTACGCAACGCACAACGACGATTCCCCAAAGTATCCTGGCTGCGACCATTCTTACAAATTGGTAATTAGCTTAATCTCTGGTTCTCATTTCCAACTCTTTCCTCCCTTTTGGTTTTTCCCGTTTCGTTGTACATCTAAGAATTTTTTCTCGGCAATTTTAGAAATTCTCTTTTCTTATTTTGCTGCCAAGAATAGAGGAATTCCTTCAACGTCTTGCTTAATCCATTATCGGAATGCGGTTTGGGTTTACTAATTTGTAATTTGCGACGGAAATCTGCCCTAATTGTATAATAATGTTCTCAAACGCCCTAGATTTCCTTCTTTTATTTTTCTTTTCGCAGAAATTACTCTTTACGTTATGGATAGAATAAAGAAAGAAACAAAAACGGATTCCAGGTGTATTCAAATGAAAGAAAGAAATAGAAAAAAATAAAAATAAAAATGGATGCTGAAAGTTTGCTTTGGCCTTCGTGTAAGGAAACACGCCGGACTGAGTAACTCATTGATTAAGGGAAGAGTGAAAATAGGAATGAACGCAGCAATGCTTTCAATGACTGATCATCAGTGATCGCTGCTTCTATGGCTTTTGGTGATAGTGATAAAAGTAAGAAATAAGATCGGAATACTTTCAGTACTTTGAGATGTTAAGTTATAATGAAATTTTCTGGCTTAGACTTGAGTGTGAATACATTCTTAAGAGTTCAAAAGGGTAATAGAGGTGAAAAAGAAGCGTAAGAAGCATGCATTAAAGAAGGGAGACTGTGATGCTTCTTGGAAGCCTCTTATAGTCGTACACCAAATTGGAATATGTTGTTGTTGTGCGTTGTTCAGCAACTGTTTTGAAGTGAATTAAATAGGAAGAACCAAGAAGCAAGGAAATGAGACCATTTTTGTCACATTGAAGTGAGGCTTTCTCGCTGATTACAAGCCATGGCTGGACACTTGTAAAAGGTTATTCAGACTATATATCTGCTCCCACCCCACTCTGCCTGGAAATAAGAAGAAAAGTAGGAATAGGAGAATAGAGAAAAGGACATAAATTTGGCATCGCATCAGATTTAAACATGTGGACCCAATCTTTGACCTGAGATGGAATGTGAGGAGAACTGGCTAAATGGTGTCGAAGGTAAAACTATCACCGGGATAATGGCAAGATTTGGAGCTCTTTTATCTAATGAGCATGTTCAACCTGCACTCCTCTACCTTGTTCCTTGTACATTAGGTAATCAACTGCATGATTATCTAATTTATTGCATGCTTATTGTTGTATGTTCTGCCAAACACAATGTACTACTCTACCGTGTTTTTTGCACCCGAAACTAGCTTCTGAATCTGAGTTTGTTATCAGGTGTTTGTGTCGTATTGGGTGTGTGTAGAGGGGAGTTGAAAGAACTCTGAAATTATAGTTCAGAAGGTTCTTTATCAAGGGCTTCTCCTGGAGATGCTTGAAGATTTAGACCTTCTTTTTAACAAAATAAAAAAATTATAAAAAAAAAAAAAGAAATTTCACACATATGTGCAAAGATTTGAGCTGCTTAGTGGTTGGCTGTACATTTTTTAAGTGAGAATGTCTGATAACTTTGGTGCAAACAGTATATAATGGTGAAAGTGGAGGGTTGTACGCTTGAAGTTAACTTGCCTTGATGTTGCTTTGAACCTGTTCTATTTACATGGGTCGATTATCACCACTACATTGTTCATAATTTTGTAATACTCTGAATACTTCAAGAAGAAATCTTTTTTTTTTTTGTTTTAGCATCCTTAACTGTGTCTGCAAATTTAAGATTTATATTGTTGATACATCTCAATCACACATACATACTGAAGATACAGTTTTATCATCGAATGCTGTTCTGTATTTTCATCAATTCAAGTATCTTTTTTTCCCTTCCCTTTTTCTTCGATTTTATTTTATCCTCATAGTTTGCATTGTTTTCTCTCGAATGGTAAAGATTGGCGAGCCCAAGACCAAATTGGCAAGCAAAACGTAAGAGCAACCGCAAACTCTGGTGGTTGTACATGTTTCGTCGGTCTTGTTGAGGAAGATTATGCTGTGCATCTCTAGAGGATCCCCGGAGAATCTTGACATGGTCATATAATTATCCGAGTCGTGAACCGCATCTGCATGCTTTTCTTTCTCCCCTTTGTAACTTTTGCTGTTTGCTGTTCATTTCTTGTGTTTTCCCTTGGTATCGGAACCGACATTTTTCCTGGTACTAATGAAATACCTGCCTCTTGGCTCCTCAAAATTAGGCCAACACCAAGTTGTCATTTTGGAAGAAAGGAGGAAAATAAGAATTCGAGGGGAAGACAAAAGGAAAGAGGAGCTACGTAAAACTAACTACCAATGCATGTGGTCGACCATCAACGCAAACGCCGGACTGAGGAAGAGGATTTAAAAAAAAAAAAAAAACAGAATAAGAAATAAAAGAAAAGGGTCCACAAGTCCTTGGTGACTGAATTGTATTTATATTATAGTTTGTTTGAATCTTAAACATTAGAATTAGGCTTTAAGTCTTGGGCCTATAATGGTGAAAATTAAACGGGGCCTTCCTTTCAGTTTCCCTTTTAAATTTGAAAGGCACCGTTGGCAGCACTTGACAATGTTTGACTTAACATGCCAGCTGATTGAGACTTGATTGAAATTTTTTTGATAAGTTGAAAGATTCCTTCAGAACAAGAGAACGTTGGCATCACCTGTCCGGTGTGCACCCAATCTTGTAGTGTATACATACAACTTGTCTGACAAGGACATGAGAATCACTTTTTTTTTTTTGTCCTTTTTTTAAAAAAATAATTTATAGTTTAATATGATATACAAGACATTGTTTTCCTCCATTTTGTAAATATGTCCTCAAATATAAAAATTTAAAGCTGTTAATTATGGGATCCTCTTTTGTATAATAATGGGTGGAAAATAACATTAATTTTTAAGACAGAGATCCGCAGCATGCTCATCTTCCCAGGTTCAGCGGCCTCTCTGCAGATTTTTTATAAGCAGCTTTGAAGAAGACACGGTTCCAATTACCCCAATAAGAGAGCCAAACGCAATGAGGGTCATGTTAAGGATGCGAAGAGGCTTTGGTATTTGACTCCAAGATATCTTGTTGTAGAAGGCACATGGCAACACAACGCAGATGCTAACACTCACGAGTGAACCGGTCAGGGCGAGTACATGCTCGAAATAAGGCACGGAAAGTGCCAGCGCCAGTATCATTAGCAGCAGAACCGAACCAACGCTACTACGAATCAACCTCTTCTTTCTGCTGCTCATTGAACTTGGTAGGCTATGCTCCAATTGCATGGCAAAGGGTGCAAATTCGAGTGCATATTTGGTCATTGGAGTTAGCACTGTTGCCCATAATGCAATCTTTGTAACAATAAGATGTGTAGGCATGCTCAGGGTGATTTGGGAACTGACGTTCGCTCCAAACATTTTGGCACCCATAAATGCTAGAGCTGTATATAGCACTGTGACAGATGTGAAGCTCACGACAGATACCTGAAAAACAATATGAGAATGTCGTATTTGATTTGCCTCTACCTACTAGTACAAAGCATAAAAGCTGACCCTTTTTGTTGACTCCATACAGCCTCTACGTAAAAACATAAGTGAGAATAGGTAAGGAAGAGTACGTTTGACACTTTCCGGAACTCACAGCGCGAGAGCATATGGAGATGCCCGTCTGGTCAAAGAAATATAATCAAAGTTTGGTGACACTCTTACAGTCTTAGGAGGTCAATTGATCCATTTGGGAACATAAAAATCCTCATATGATCATATTTGTACAAACAGCATGTGACCCTACTGGTATATAGATTAATTTGATTAGAGTCCTTGAGGAATGGGAGGGAATTAATACCTTGGCAAAATTGGATGGATCTTTCATGGATTTGTACAAATTTGGGAAAACAATGTGGCCAGCATAACTGAAGATGTAAAGCCCTGAAATGGAAGGAACCTTGTGGAGCCGAATCATTTGTATACTGTGATTAGCTTTCACACCTCCAAAGATGGCAGTGCTTGCCACACAAGTGAAAATGACAAGCGACATGAGAATCCCTCCTGAAGAAAGGAAAGATATGGAAGATAGATCTCTGAGCCACAGACTAGGAAGTGCCACCAGCACTGCTACACTTGTTAGCAGCTGCGATGAAGATAACTTCGGTAGCCATTGCAGCCCAATTAGTTGTTTCCCTGAAAATACTGTAATAAGGTTATCATGGAGGGAGATGGTGTAAGATACTAGGGCCATGAAAATTTCCATGTAAATGAAGACTGAAGCTAGAATCCTTCCTTTGCTTCCAAACGCATCTTGCCCAATGTCAGAGTAACTTCTTGACTTTGGATTCCTGTCAAGACATCTTCCTAATAGACAAGAAGTGTATGCGCTAACCACCCCTAATCCGACAAGCAAGAAGGCAGTAGCCCAACCTCCGTTCTCTAAAGCGTATGGAGCTGACAATTGCCCAAGCCCTGTAACGTAATAAACAAGACCGTGCAAGTCAGTCAAAAATCATAATTGTAGTTGCCACCAGCCGCGTGGTCCAGCATAGAGTACCTGAACTGTTAATTCCAGTAACTAAGAAAAATCAAATTGTAGTTAGCTAGGTGCCATGCATGTTACACACACACATACACACACACACACACATTATTCTAGTACTCAAAATATATCTCACGATAAAGTAAGTACTACCAATGAGCATCCCAATCATGTTGATGACAGAATGGGCGAAAGAGCTGTCAGCCTCGGCATGGTGGGCATCCATATCCAAGTCACCATTTGCCGTGCTCTTTGCATCAAACTCTGCAGTTCCATTACAGTTGCATCCTTTACCTTCCTCTACAGAAGCATCACAGCTGACCCATTGCATGGCTAGCTTCTCACCGCTTGGAACTACTACCTTTTTCTGACAAAACATACAATCTGATGATTTGTGTTGGCAGAGTAGTTCTCCAATGAGCCTCTTCATCTTGCCCCACATAGACATATGAGCATTCATGGGTGAAAATCTGTTAAATATGCACTCAATACTTGAGGGAGATGCTCGGTTACCTTTGCTATAGACATGAAACACTTCGTGTATTTATAAGGGAGCCAGGGGAGCCCCCCCATGTCCTTCACCTGGACCATAGCCTCTATAATCAAGAATCTGTCTATATTCTATAATCCAGCAATCTGTCTCCGAGATATATACTTTGTTAACCGCGTCATCTAAAGAAGTATTTTCTAATTTGTCTCTATAAACTATGGTGTTACGGTAAGATTAATTTATAATAATATAAAGATCTTATATTTGGAGTTATTGAAATAACCTTTATATAAAAATATCTATCAATGAAACTATTTTGACCATTCATGGACTGTCAAAGTCTTTTATTTTAATAGTGTATCACATCCTTAATTTATTAAATAAAAGGAATTAAAGAAAGAGCAGTAGGTAGCTAGGTGCATTAACAACATTTGGAAATTTGGTACAACTCAGAAGCAACAATTTGTGAGAATCTATCTGCAAGATGTGTTTTTGTTTTTAATAGCTTGAGTACATGAAATTGAAGAATCAATTTTCACTTTTATTTTAATATTTTCATTCTCACGTTCATAAATAAATGTATTTACTTTTTGTATTTGTAAATCTTCTTCTTCTTCTTTTTTCCTACTTAAAATTCATTAAATCATGAGATTAATAATAAAAGATAGCTCTCTTTGCTTTCATAAATTCCTTTTTTGTTACGTAAAAATTCGGAGTTAAACGATTTCGAGATGGATTTGAGCTTTGGTTGTGTATTCACCGAGTGGAGACTGTTGGTCACCTAAAAAGTTTAACAGTCACATCCAGGGAAGTTGGCAAATGGAGCCAGTTGCCTGCCTTCAACTGCAATCACACGAGCTTAGGCCAGAAAGGGACTGTTTTGCATGGTTTTGATGAATTGTGGTCAGAATTGTTGCTACGTTCTTGTAGAATCGAACCATAGGAGAAATAGACATTCTGAAAAATATGAAAAGGTTGAAAAAAAATGAAATACAAAATCGAAAGCCAACATGGTCAATACCATGTATGGCGGGTGTGCCAAACTTATCTGCATCAGCCAATTTAGAGTATTTGGAAAATTTCGGTACCTCTTACAATTTCAGGTATCGATCCTCTAAAAAAATGGTCATACGTTGCTCAATGCATATAGCAAGAGCCAACTAATTGACGACTCTGGTTTGCAACTTTACATTGTCATGCATCAATGTATCGCATAGCTTTAAAAAAACAAAAATCCCCTCATAGTTAGTTAGTGGAAAGAACAAAGTTGCTATTGTCTAAATTAGATTCAAAGAGCATTCCATAAAGTAAGATTCACGATGAAGGGAACTCTCCTAGTGGTCCAAAGTTTGCACGAAAAAGATTCCTCAGCAAGATTTGACTAATAGGCGACTTGGTTTGCAATTTTACATCGTCATGCATCAATGTAACATAAAGGTGTCATCTTTCTCAAACATGTAACGAGATATTTTGTGAAGTTAGGTTGCACATTAGGAGTGCATGGGCACCATCACGTGTACGAATTCAACTCTACTCATATTCCCATGATGCATATTACATCAACTGGGTATCTTTGTGAGAGTTTCCTTAAGTGGCATATAGGGGAAAGTGATGGCAAACGAACCAGATCAAAGTTGTGGTGTGACTCGTCGTTGCTTGCTACCATGTGGGAGATATTGGGCGCTACGTGTCGCAGTTGAAAATATGACGTGACCCTCCTGGATCTAGAGGAAATGGTGTGTTTCTAAACTTCAATCCCAAATTAAAGGAGGCTACCGGGGGTACTGAAGTCATTTACATTAATTAACAAGAACATGTAAAATACACGTTGATAGGAAATAACAATAATAATAAATACATGGGAGCATTTTCCTTTTTTTCTTTTTTTATGTTCCTTTTCTTTTCTCTTGTTTGGTGCGATTGTACGTAAATGAAGCCGAGTGAAATGAAGTGCCATAAGAGACTACACTTGAAATGTGTTTTCCTGGAGTCATGGCAATATTCTATGGTAGTCATCCTAAAGACTTGACAACAAATGAAATCAAACGAATCTGTAATCCTGAACACCTATGCTAAGCCCCACTGGGCTCGTGCCCCCAGGCCTTGGATATGGGAGTTAAATCTTGACACGTAGCTTTCACATGAATGCTTCTTCACTGTAGTTTTAGGCCATTTATCACGAACTGGGAATCACTTTCCTGTTGTCGATTGCTGACTATGAACATTAATATTATTCTCGGAACATGTTTGGCGAATAAATGAACACAATCAAAGAAATAATGGGATGGGCATCCGTTAAAGCAATCATGCACTTGGGGATGTAAATCGGGCCTCATTACTTACCGTGTTGTAAATTGAGTTACCAGTCGAGACTCTGTAAAGAGTCGCATCTTTAACTTTACTTCCACCATCTTCCTTCATCAATCTACAATCGGAGTAGTCATCAAAAGCAGAAAGATTCTGGGGGTCTATAAATTCCATCTGAAAACTCATGGAACTGGAGGAAGGTACTGTACTCAGAGGGACAGCATGACCTCTAATTCAGCCCGTCATCGGCAATGGAAAGAATCCTTTTTCGGTGGATAACTGGCATGGTTATTAGACCCCCTCCCATCATTAATCTGGTTAAACAACAAGATCACTGGATTACCGATTCAATCATTGGATCATTGGTTAAATTGCATATATATATATATATATATATATATATATATATATATTATATATATATATATATATATATAAATATATAATAAAGTAAACATAATAAAATATTGAAATGATTAATAAATTTTAACCCCAAAATGTCAAAAACAAAAATAATAACGTGCATTCTTGTCTCATTTTAAAGCTTAGTCTTTGTTTTTATTTTTTGCTTTTTTTTTTTTTTGGTGTGTTTGAATAGCAACAATTGGTCTAGGTCAGTCAAAATTGGGTCTCTAAATTTCATCAAACTTGTGCAAATTTGATCGGTTTTCTACTAAGTCAATCATGATTTGGTCCAACAATGTGTCCCAGCACGATTCTATACACAGATCACCGAATTTTTGGCCCGGCTAGACAAGGCGGATCGGATTTGATGACTATGTTAATTGGCACCCCACGGCGTACGTTTCCTTGCTCAAAAATATCGCGTACTAGAGTAATTTATGATTCGGGCCTTCACATGCAAGCTCGCGTGGATGAAATTGTTAAAAATGGAGAATGATATGGGCCTCAGTTAGATCACATGCAAGCCATCTATTTCCCCAAATTATAACGAAATGCAATTGTTGGCTGCTTGCTTCAAATGGAGTGCACTCCGTTAAAGATGCATGAGAAGAGGTTGTAACCATAAGAAGCAACGAGGAAAGGGTTGATTGGTACGAATTCCTTTGGGGTCCAGCCATTCTAATTTCTACTATGTTGTAAATTAGGTTACTAGTCAAGTCTTCTTGCATCAACTTTACTTCTACCATCTTCTTTCATCAATTTACAATCAGAGTAGCGATGAAAACAAAAAGTTTTTGGAGTCCACAAATTCCATCTGAAAGCACATGGATCTGGAGGAAAGTTTTTGGAGTCTACAAATTCCATCTGAAAGCACATGGAGCTGGAGGAAGAGGCTACACATTGCCTCATAAATTTATGTAAATATAGTAAAATTTATACCATATTTATACTACACACGAATCTTTGTCAATGAGCTTTTTCTTTCTTTTTTTTTTTTTGACACAAATTCTATAAATTTATTTATATATATATAACAAAATTTTATGCTACATGAATAATATTTAACTACAAATTCCCTGTACTAAAAGGATTAACTTGTTCACTATGCATTCATTGCATATTAGAAAATCTTGTGGCCACGGCTGTGTTCAAGACATCATATTATCTCTAACAAAAAGAGGAACGCAAGAATCCGACGCAATTTACATAAGCACAATTATAACTTTAAATTGAAACATTTTATGTGATGGCAATTAATAAGTAAGACTATAAATAAGTAACGGTGGCCATGGGGTCTTTGCTACAACAAGGAGATGAGCCCTAGCCAGTCATAGTGCAACGACTTCTACTAGTACGCACCTATCCTTGCAGGCCCGGAGTTGATTATTACGGTTGTGGTGCCTTGTCAATCTACTGGTAGATGATGCCTTAATCTCTCTATGATCAAACTAGTTCTTATTTTAACTTATCTCCATTGGACATATTACTCGTTTGTGGTTAAACTATGGGTGGGTCTGAATGCATGTTTTCACGTTCATGCACGTTAGTGCCTGTCTATTGGGCAAGGAACAAGATGGTTCTTCAGTTCCTTGTCATTATAATTTTGGAAATAACATTCATAGTGCTCTAGTAAACAGTTTATTCTTTCAGATTGAGAGGTCTTGTTTTTATGAAATTTATTCTTCCATTCCCCTCTTTCCATCTACGATACATGGAATGGGCATAGATGATTAAGTCGTTGCATTCATCTAACATTATTTGGCGAAGACGAGGGCTGGGAATGCTCCTTCTAATTGTATCATAATACGAACTATAATACTATGGAGCTACTGGAGAAGCGTTGAAAGTTGATTTATTGAATCATCCCGAACGTGGAGCAAAATGCCACTTTTACCTTCCGGGCTCCAATTTTGAAGTTGATGACACCAATCAAGAAATCACAACCTTCTGCCCATGACGTCTTTATTGGGAATTGGAAGCCCACCAAGATTCATAAAACTGGCCGAGTAGGCTCCTGGGTTTGGCACTACAGTGAATGTTCTCTATGAGGATCGAGTTTGCGGCCGAGTTGACATCGATGCTACGAATAGTACCGTCTTTCATTATCTATATATTACCTCGACCTACTGCATCTTCTTAAGCTGTGCATGTCGGATCCGCAATGATATTTAAGTTTTTATAACGATGCTCTTGTATAACAATGAGTGAGCAACTGAGCTGTAAGTTCTTTTTCCGCCGGTCTCTTTGTAACAGCCCAATCACCTGGACATGTATACTTCGCGGATTGTTTGTATCTCACAACGGGACATGAAATCCATCCTCTAAACTCTTCGTACCTGTGAATATGCAATCACTTCTATATTTCAATTCCATATGTAATCTTAATAGTTAAGGCATACTGTCACGGAGTTAGGCATCAAGGCATCCTTGTGACAATACGCTGTCTATCGTGAACATCCTCCATATTTCCCCCTTTTATGAAACCCGTTAAGCCCCACGCTATAAGGGCAGGCTTAGTCCGAGACATTGTTCTATATCCCAAAGACCTTGAATGGGGCCACCACAACACTCGAACACGTCCGCCGAGAAGAAGAAGATAATTTCCATAGTCCTCCTACAACGGGTTTACAGATACCACAATTCGATAGTATTTGCTTTGTTTTTCGTTTTTTTCCTTCCCTTTTCTCTCTCTCTCAAATTGAAACGAAAACCTCAAGAGAATCAAATTGAGAAAGATTTTATTTTTCCCTGTTCTCCAAACTGAATAATATAAAAGAAACACAATCGGTGAGAGACAAAAAGATCCCACAGCAATAGGCGTCCAATTGAAATCAGATCTCAAAGAGATCCTATCCAATACTAACCAATTCTCCCCTTCATCATTGAACTACATTATACAAAAAATATACCATCTGTTTTACAATCAGAACCATCTGGGGTCCATTGCAATAAACTCAAAACCCAAGTAGACCAATGTTTGACAGCGTTAACAGACTATATATACTTACAAGATTCCAAAATTTTAAAAATGACCACTGAAAAAAAAATAGAAAGGAGAGAGAGATCGAGAGAGAAAAGAATATCTACCCTGACCAAAAATTATCATTACAGCCATCAATCATCCGAAATGATTCCTATCTGCATGAGAATGACAGTGGCTAACCCCATGCATAAAGCTAAAACCAACCCCACCTCACACTGAAAAAAGGAAAAAAAAAAACCCTTCCGCCAAAGGGAAGTAGCCGATGTGGCAAACTACATAAAAATGGCAACTCGAGAAACAGTAGACCCATGTATGAAAAATGAGAGATGTAAACAAAGTAGTTGCGCACCTCTCTTTGACGTATAATTGGTGGAGTCAACAAACAATAACTAACTCGAACAGACAGAAGAGAAAGGCAGTGCTTAGAGTTCCCTCGCTTCACAATCTGTTTAATGATAGGAACTCCAGCAATGCAAGACTCGATTTACTCCAGATTTCAAACTTTTCAATGCCCCATGACCTGCATGTCTGCTGACCAATCAAAATATCTTCCATGAAACTGTGGCAATCATCACTAGTTGAATGGAATAAGCATCAACGAAGGCAATGCCAAGCATGATTCACATGGTGTCCAAGTCAAACTATGAAGCAGCAGCTGCTGATGCCTTCTCCAGTTTTTCCTTCTCAATCTCTGCTCTCCTTTGTTCAGCATGCTGGGCAACACCATTTGCCAGCGCTTGATGATGAAAGTCAAGTGTTTGCATAAGCTTCTGGAACCTCATTGGATCTGATGCTTGCACAGCTTGATTAAAAAACAAAGGATAAATAAGTAGAAGTAGACATAAGTTAAATGGTATTATAATGATTCAATTGCATGCCAATAGAACAATAGGAGGAATGTTTCCCTTACCTTTTACCGTATCTACGAAGAAAATGAAAGGGTCCACCTCATCTATAGGCGATTGCAACTCTTCATCATCACTATACTCATCATCTGAGTCCTCATCATCATCATCACGTGGGCGAAAAGACTTTGCCTGCCATATGCACATAGCTATGGTCAAGAAAAATGCCAATATGTGACACAAGTATCAGAGTTGATGTAAATTCATGCAATAGAAACTCCATTTAAGAAACTAAGAAAGACCAGCTAGTCACAATCCAAGGCGATAAACTAGGAAACATTCACTAGCTCATCCATACAGAAATTCAGATTTTATTTTCTATTCCCAAAAGAAGAAAAAGTACAATTTCAGTTGAGATTGATTGTTTGATGCAACACAAAAGAATGACACAAATCAACCATGATAGAATGCCAAGGCAACTGCAAAAAAGTATCCTGAGAAAGGGAATATACCAGAGAATCACTAATGGTATGCCACATCATATTAGATGGATGTACCACTTAAGAAGTGAGTATACGACCCAAAGCAAAAGGAAAAAATACACGCACCAGGAAAGGGGGGTTGTTGTAGTGTTGGGCAAGGGCAAACAGAAAAACTAGAAACTAGGCTTGCTGAATTTCTCTTCTCCCTAAACAGAACTCTTCACAGGTTTTAAGACATCAGCAGGATAAATGTTTTTTAGAGACCTGGGAACTCAATTTTGATTGGGAATAAACTCTACAAAGGTGACAAAAGGAAAACTTGATATTATTGAAAAGAAATTATGAGCAAATTCACGCACCTGTGCTGCTAATTTTTGAAGTTTAATGCTGTCAGCTTCATCCCCATCCTCAGCATCAACTCCCATATCCTTGTCTGATGCATCACCATCATCTTCTTCATCATCTGTTTGGAAACCATCCATATCATTATCATCTTCTTCGATTCCTTCTTCCTTTGCAGCTTCTGTCCACACACATGAAGCCAGTAAGAAATGAATATTGCAAAAAAAAAAAAAAAAAAATGTGTGTGTGTGTGTGTGTAACTTAACATCTATCAATGCTTGGATTAAGAAAGGGACAGTAGGGTGATAGACCAGCAAGTTGATCCTTGTATGCAACTAGGAGATCAAGTGTCGCCCTGAAAACTCGCTCCAAAGCCTCTCCTGGCAACTGATCTGCTGGAAGTGCAAGTAATGATATCAAACCTAAGCAACAAACTTTCTTATTGTGTTCTCTGCAAAAAGAATCAATTATATTAGCAACCCCAACAATGCAAAGGAAAGGTTGAATTTCCAACAAATAGAGAAAAAACTATCACTTCCCCACATATTTAAAGCCTTGATTAAAAACAGAAACACATCAAATTACCTTTTAAAATTAGCTCGCATGCCACTCTTTTTCACTTGTTGCAACATTAGGAACCAAAGGTTAAAAATTTCCGTAGCAACACCAAGTTTATACAGCACACCGAGTGTCAAAGCTGTGTTGTAGTAAAGAGCATTTGCAATCTGCACACAAATTCAGTGTGCTTTCCTTGTTATTAGCAAATCAACAAATATAAGCAAGAAATAATGGCATGGTAACAGAAAAAGAATAATGGCATTTTGTCAGGCTGATGCAATAATTAACAACTAGACCTCTGATTTGGGCAGTTTCAATAATGAACGCAAAGCATTCATACCATTTAAGGCATAAACACCACTTACCTTCAAACATATATTTACACTTTTTTGGGATACGTGGAACCTTTCAAGCACAGTTTTTGATTTCATATAAGAACTCATTGTGAAAAATATTTAATTCAGGTAGCACATTATTCATTACCAAAAAGATAATCACCATTAATATCCAAAGCAAGTTTGAGACAGCTATCCCGAATTGAATAACACAACAGAATCTTCCAAATGAAGATACTGAGAAACATATGGTACAACAAAATCAAGAAAAAAATATTGTTAACTCAATCCATGGAGTTTGGATACTCTTGCTTGGTTAGCAGTATCAAAAGTTTGTACAAAACTGCAAACCAACTCAATTCAAGGAACCAAGTCATATGGCATAGGTATGCGTAAACAGATTAGAACATCCAAAGATAAACCTAGATCCTGAGGTTAATTTAATTTGTGAATGCATATCACTCTAGGGTTTTCAGTTCCTGCCTCCTTAAAACTATTCAATTTAACAGAGCTGGTTCCACATCCTACAAAATTTTGGTGTCACCTGCAGCACTGGACTGAATCTCAATAAAAGAAAACTGAAGAAGAGGAGAATCAAGGCATAATTCATCATAAAGACAAAAAGTTGATGAAGTGAAAATTGGTAGCATTTTTCAAAGGAAAGTGCATTTGGAACTTTTAACCATTACAAAGAACAAAAAGAAACAAATATTTGATTGAAAAAGGTCATAACATGTTTCCAAGTATCTCCAAGAATATCAAATCTCGCAATCAATAAGGATGTGTTATTACAACATAAATAAATCATTAAGTCCACCAAAAATTAGTATTATTAATTAAAATTCTAAGGGCATAAATGGAACCAAGAGCCCAAATGCATAAATGACAGGCTCTAGCAAGATAAAATGCACTGAGGAAAAATGCTTAAACAAACATAGGAATAGAAGGTGGCATGAAAACTTATTCCACGCTACTTACCACTTGCACGAGAAGACATTTCAAGTATGATTTCTCAGTTCTTCGCAACCTCTCAACAGTGATTCTCAAATATGGCTCAACCCAGTGGTCCACCTGCCCTTTACAGTTTTGAAAAAGGACTTCAATGAGCTTTGGTGCTGGCTCAATATCATTGTCCTCCAAATTTCTATCTGCCATGATCTGCAAAATGAAACAAAAGATGGACCACATCAGCCACAGCAAGTATAAGTCTATAGAAGGGGGAAGAATGATAACAATAGAGTAGTCTTTACCAATTCAACAATTGAAATTATACAAATAGATAGTTTAGAAAATTTGTATACATACATATATGTACTAATGCAATTGATAGGGAAAAAAATCAACAAATAGAATACATATCTAAATAGAATAGGACAAACAAGGAAAGAAATAGAAATCAACAATAAGAATAATTGATAGTTCAAAAGGAACTAACAGATGAAATCATATTCCAAAGGCTTTTCTGGTAATCTGGTTCCTTGCATGTCAGGAAATGTCCTGTTCCCCTAGATATATAGTTGTCCAAGGGTACCAGAATATCTGCATGAAAGTAGAACATGGCAACCAGAATAAGAAATTAATAGCATTTTCCACTATGAAGAAAGCACAGTCTAATCTAGGAGATTAAATATACCATAACATCAAAGGTTGCAATTTCAGAGAGAAGGAAGACTCCTAATCTATCTTCTTGTTTCAGCCACAAAGGAATATCGACAGTTTAAAGAAAATAGTTTACAGGCAAAGCATAATAACAAGAAGAATAAAATACTAGGACGGCAGCCACCAGCGAAAAAGGAGTGTAGTGACCACCTCCAAAACACTATGAAGTATGAATGACTGCAAAAATCTAGTTAATATACTGGAGGCATACTTGGAAAGAAATCAATAGCCCAATCCGCCAGAGCTTCCATCATCAAGGGCCAAAGACTCCACATGTCCAAAGATATTGTTGGAGAGAAAAAGGTCATATATGAAACAATTTCCAAAACTTCTTCAAACACCTCTGCAGATACATACAAATGAAACATAAAAATTAACAAAATTTTTCCCAGCAAAAATTTGAATTAAAAGAAAATTTAAATTAGTATCAAGTTATATGGGAAAATGGTGATTGTGGCCAAATTTTAGGAGTACAAAGATTAGAGGTGACAATCAGGTTAGCTAAGAGTGATCCATTTAAGGTCAGGTCGTTTGGATCAAGGGTCAAATGGTTCATGCAACTCTCAGGTTCAGGTCACCCAATTTTGGGTAATCCTGAAGCCTGGCCATTACAGTTTCGGGTCATTTTGTATTCCAATCAATTCTCTTATAAGTGCATTCTGAGTTGAGACATTTCAGTTTTTAATCCTTAATTTTAGGGTGATTTGGGTTATCAGGTCAGTTCAAGCAGGTTATTTTTGAGCAATGGGTCACAGAAAGTCAAGATATTTTGTCTCCCAGGTTTTCTTGGGAACAGGGTGGTTTTGAACCTCGAAGGCTCTCAGGTCATCTCAGTAATTTTATTTTATTTTCACAGAGTGAATCATTGTTCACAGTATTACTAAGTGCACATTAATAACTACTAACAACATCCATAACAAGTTTATTATCATGAACTGACAACAATCAAGCTTTGAAACAATGAATTAGCCTTGAAACTGCTCGGGTAATCTTGCATTAAAAATTTCAAGAAGGTTTTTGAAGGGTGAGGCTTAGTATAACAGTAAGATTACTCCGTTGTAATTTGGAGATCAACGTTTGAGTTACAGAAACAGCCTCTGTAAAAACAGAAATAAAACTGCACACGTTTAAACCTTCCCCAAATAGTATGGAGAGCCTCATGCATTGAGATGCCTTTCTTCTCCAAACAAAAAATTAAGGACAAAAAATCGATAAATTTATAAAATTTTAAGTTTCAATCACCAAGCAGCCGAGATCATGGGCATGTTTAAATTTTCAAAAAAAGGAAGGGAAAAAGTCATGGGCAAAACAGAAGCATGTGTACCTTGGCCATCAGTTGTCAACATCTTATGCATTATCGGAAGTAAAGTTGGTTCAACTTGGACAAAAAGATGAGGAAGCCTACTGACTGATTCGAGAATGGTGCTTATTGCACGCAAACAACCAACTGCAGCCAAAGCCCCAGGATCATCAGCTTCATCGTCAGCTTCTGCAGTGTTCATACACCTCCAGAATGCAGCTGCCTGAAATAAAAATAAGAGTCTCAGGCAAGAGAAAAGTTTCACAGATGATATCCCAAGTGACAAACAGACCAAGTATTACCAAATTCTGGCATAACCCCAGGGCATAAGGTGCCATCTCCTCGCCAAATTTGTCCACTATAGTTTCCAGCGTAAATACCAGATCCTCATTCTCTACCTCATTCATTAGTTTAAAGAACTCTGGAGGAAAAGAGGACAAAAAAGTGAGTCATTAAGATCATTCATAACGACAATGAAGGATTACTGATCTATTCTTTTATATTCTGGAGAGATGAAAGAAAAAAAGTATCAAAAGTAAACTATGATCAAATGGATGGGCAAGCTCCACAAAATTCATAATCAATCAATGGAAAAAATTACTGCAAAGACAACTTGAAAAATCCAAAATAGAGAATCATGTACCATCAAGTAACTGAGGAAGAATTGGCCGGATCTCATTTAAGTCTGCATGATTGAAAAACCCATTCAGCAAGAGAGAGAGAGAGAGAGAGAGGAAGGAAGGGGGACAAAGAGGCAGCTACTAACCTTTACAAGCTTCAACAAAGCTTCTCAAAGCAAAAACTGAATCAACACGGACAGGAAGCTCTGGATCATGCAAGCCAACAACAACACTGTGTAAGGCTTTCCGGAAATTGTCTTGGTCTGAGAAGTTGATGTGGGCATATTGTCCTGCTACCCAAGCCGCCTAATATAGCCAAAAGGGTTAAAAAGAGCAGTTGTATTCCAAGATTAGGAAAAAAAAAAAAAATTGAACGGCAACAAACCTTAGCTCTAAGATGCCCAACAGGGCTGCTGAACTCAGGGAAAACATGTTGAATTAACATACGCTCCAATTCAGATTTATAAGGTTCAGTTTGTTTCAGTTTATCACAAAGCGCCCCAATTGCAAGCAGAGCACCATCTTTTTGACGGTAGGGTTTATATTCTACTGGTGATTCATCATATCTGCATAAAGAGCAATGATAAAAATAGTAACCATTGAAGCACTCAGTTATATTGTGTCATCTACTTCTTGTGTATTGTTTCTTCAATGAATACCTCTTGAATATTTGCACAATGAATTGGATAAACTTTTGAAGGTTCTCCTTCCCCCGTTTTCTAACCAACTCACTGACAAAGTCCATGGAAGCAGTTCTTGGACTATACAAATCTTCAATGATATCTGCATTTAGGCAAGCCACACATAAATGCTAATTCTTTTAGGAAACAACATTCATTAGCTACTCACCATAACCTTTCCTCACATATTCATGTGGGTCTTCATCCCAAAGCTTTTGATCATTGTCATTGAAACACATTAAAGGGAACACTATCTCAAAAAGAAGAATATCCAGCCGTGGTTGCAGAAGATTATACATGCTGCTCTTGGATATGCTACATTCAAAGAAAAGTTTTCTTAACACTACCTCCAAGAGTCAAAAAACCATAGGAGTAGCATACAAATAATTAAAAATCATAGGACTAGCATAATACACCACACAACCAAAAATCTTAACATGAAACCTGCAACCAGTCAAAATCTTTGACGCAACCCTAAAAAGCAAAATCTCTTTAAAATTGCATGATCACTGAATATATAATCTTGAGATAGAAATGATGGCATGTGGTGGACTTGGATCTATCATAACCTTATATGATAAATATCACCCTGCTAGTAAGTAAAACCCCCCAGCCCAGGGGCAGAGAGAGTTCCAGGAAGAAGGGAGGAAAAAGAGGGAAACATTAGATAGAAAGAGGCATTGAATGTTCAGTACATTCATAATCTCCATCTCCTCTTAGCAAATTCATGGAATAGTATGTGCACATCACAAACAAAAGCCTTTGCATGCTGAGTTTATTCTGCCATACATTTCTGGAAGGGAGGTAGGAGAAAGGAAGGAAAAAAGGTGCCGATGGAGCATCTATGCACACAAAATTCATGAAATGTGTCACATTAGTGTCACATCAACACTTACCAAGCAATATCAGTACAAAGTAAACAGAACTTTATTATAATATTTTCAAAGGATTTGGGACTTCATTTTTTACAAGCATAAAATGCAAAGGACCCAAAAACAAAAGTATAAATGCTTCCAGTGATACGTGCCACTATTCTCTTCTGAAATTCTACATCTAGTATTGAATTTGTAGACATTAGTTAGTGAGGGAAGAGGGGAGAGAGAGCAAAACGTCCAGAACTCTGAGACTCTTTAGAAGAGCAGTTCTACACAACTGTCCTCTTCTGATAACAATGGTCCTTCACAACAGAAGCAAAAGAAAAAGGACAATCTTAACTGACTATGATAAGACAGTCGAAATCCATAGAATTAATGCAAAAATGAGAAGTTGACCAGCAAAAAATTGAAACGAGAAGATAGAATTTGATGTAAAATGCACTGCCATGAGAAAAGTTAAGTGAGATGTGAGGCAGCATCTTGCACCAACCTGTTGCTCAAGTACTGAAGAATTAGGTTAGTAACTCTGTCAGGTAGATAGCCACCAACACGGATAACATTCAATAAGTTCAAGTGGCACTCCAAGATCTTCCCTGCATAGTTCTTCTGAAACATTTGGGCAAAAGCTTTGTTTTCTGAGTTTTGAAGCTTCAAATCACCAAACCTAATTTGATTAATTTGTCATTTTAGATCAGAAGTAAGAATGTGTTTTTACATAAATACTCATCTTAACATAAGCACTCACAATGTATTAGAAAGTTTGGCATACCTAGTATACAGCCTATTCAAAATATGAACCGTCCATTTCTTCACCTTCCACCACCCCCATGATTTCCTCAGATCAGGATCCACAGGCTCACCATCCGCAGGAACAGGCCTCTCCAAAACATTCAAGAAGAGAATCATCCATGCATTGAAAATATTTGGATCCAATAGCTGCTTTGGGATCTCCAACTGAAAATAGATAACAAAAGATTTTTTCTCACCAACAATTTTCCCCTGAACAATGATTAACCAACAGGTCCAAGACATGTAAATCATAACACCAAAGTTAGAGCTCATTACATTTTTTCTTATCAGATAAATCAAATTATCATTCTAAAATTTTACTAAGCTTAAGCATGTAAATTTTTACCTCTCTTCCTATTATCGAGTCAGGAGGTCACATGGCAATATTTCCAATGAAGTGAAACGTTGTTCATTGTAAATCTACTTTGGATAGAAAAAAGGCAATGGTGGTGGCTAAGACAAAACAAATATAAGGCCTAATATGTATATGTCTTTTTTATTATTTGAAGCTTTGAATTGAGTGCAAATATGAAATCTACTTCACCAGCAAATTATTGTTTGAAGCACAGCACATACTTAATACAGTTTCCAGCACATAATCAAAGAAAACCTCTCTACCATTTTATATTACCACCAGGACGGGTTTGGTCATCAGATTGGGGAATTTTCTGGTCAGCTTAAAGACCACAAACAGCTTGAAGTGGCATAAATGGGCAGAAATTTCTATCACTTCTGTAACTTATTAGAAAAAAAAAAAAACATAGAAGACAGGTTAAAAATAAGCTTCAATCAATCCTAGAAACAGCTCAACAGTAATAAAACTACAAGCTATGCACACAATGAACAGGATGAGATTGCACTAAATTTGGCACACAACATGTACCGCAGAAATAGTAATACAAAGGTAAAATGAGTTGCAAAACTCAGAATATGGTAATTGAAACAATATAGGTGGAGAAATATATTGCATTCATTGAATATCACCAACAAAATCAAGAGCTGATTCATCACAATGCTACCAAATATGTTATTTCCTGAGCATCCATTTAGCAACTTACATATATGGATGACCAGAATATTTTACAAATAAGCTTGATCAAATCTGCTACTTCAATTGTTGGATTTGCAATCTGGACAAGCTTGTTAAATATACTGAGAAGATGTGGGAAAGTCGCCTCAACAATAAGATAAACTGGTGTTCTCTCCTCATCTGACTTGAACCTATGATAACATGAGGTTAATGGAAGTTGGATAGAATAAAATTTTATTACCTATGGAATTCAGCAATTGACAATGAACCCCTCAATTGCAGCAAAAGAAAAAAAAATGAATAACAAATAAAATGCAAAGATAGAATAAGGTAGTTGATAACAATGTGCATATGCATGTTCATGAACATGACCAACATTAGTGTGTTAACGCAATTTTACAGCCACTTTCCTATTTGGAATTCCACATATTTTGTGTGTGTGTGTGTGTGTGTGCTCAAGAAGAAACATGTTCGTGTCTTTAGTTTAAAATGGCAGGAAGCAGCAAGAAGGAGATCAAATGATAACCCCCCCCCCCCCAAAAAAAAAAAACCCTGAAGTAGACTTAATCAAAGGAAAACTCATAATTATATGCTTACTCATATTTTCTAGCAAGAATCCGCAACACAAACAATGCTCCATAAACTTGCTGGTCCTGTAGGTTATGCTTAATCCAATCTAAAAGGTGAGGCCACTGCTCTGGGTAGTCAGCATGAATAATAGTTTTGAGGCACTCACCCAATTGTACCCTGTACATCATGAAATTTTCTATTAGAGCAACCAAATCCAATTCATCTTGTTACTTTATTAAATTGTAACGTCTATTCCACATTGAACAAGCAAAGTCAAATTTTCATATAGACACTGAATACTGCAAAGAGTAAATATTTACAGAAAAACAGCCTGAAATACATGTTTATACAATATTAAAAAAAGAGAAAAGAAAAACCTTTGAAACTGAAAGCACATAGATCAAAAAATGTTCAACACAAGCACATCATAATCAACAGAAAGGTGAGCATTCCCATAAAATACCTCAGCAATGGGGGAACTTGAGCAAGAAACACAAGAATGTGACCCCTCACCACATCTTTATCACTCTGTGAGATCCTTGATTGCTCATCTACATATAACATAAGCCTTCAACATATATCACTTTTTTTTCTTTTGTAATAGCAAATCACATTTCTAACGTTCTGCATTGGTGAATTATACTAGTAGTAGGTTAGAAGAAATATTACAATACCAGGCTCATGGGGCGCCCAATTCTTTGCAACGAAATTCTTGAAATGAATACTTGCAACTTGCCGCACCGCCATATCACAATTACCATCCACGATGATCTGCAACAATCTCACCAAATGCTGTGGCGTGTACTGGAACTACACGGAAGTTACAATAAAAATAAATAAACAATAAACAAACTATCAAAATCTTGATAGCATAGCACTTTCTTGACCAGAAACATGTAATCCAATCGAAGATTCCAATAAACTAAATCAAGAACATATCAATCGAAGGAAATTTAACGAAATCAAAATCGAGTAGAGGCAAGAGAAAGAGGTGAACCTGGTTAAGGCTTTGCTCCGCTGCTTTGCGTTCATCGGGATTCGGACTCAGCGCGGCCTGGAGGATAACGGCGAGGCTCGGAAGATCCATAACCCCTGATAAAGGAGGATTGATTGAGCTGTGAAACTTCTAGAGAACAAAGATAAATTTCAATAACTAACTAATTAATTTTTTTTAGCTAATTCGACGATCCCGGTTGATCTTGGAGCAAACCAAACCCTCTGCTCAGAGACTGAGCCAGATATTATCTGGTGTGCTAGGGTTTAGAGAGAGATATATGGGAGGGCGGTTGCTGAAGGAAAGCGCTGACGGTGGGAGGAGGTATTTAAATCATTAGGGTTTACGGTCTGTTTGCTTAACCATAACGAAAGTACGCAAATTTCTTTTTCTTCTTGTTACCTACTGTTATTTTTAGCTATTATTGTTGCGTTGTTTAATAAATAAAAGATTATTAAAATTTCGTTGACCACGGACCCCTTTCGGCCGCTGGCCAATTTCGGACACGCGCGAATTTGTGGGGATTGCTTAGGCGAACAGGGGAATTGATATTTACACGTAAAAATAATAATAATAAAAAGAATTCTATACAGACAGAGTCGGGGAACTAAAATAGGGTCTACGTTATTGTTTTTTTTTTATTTTTTTTTTGGGTGCAAATTGCACCTCCCGTTTAACAGAGAGAAAGATGTCTAAACAAACAAGGTTTTACGGACCCCGTCTGCGGCCAGCGAAGATTGATACGGCTTGTTACCAAAAACGTAAATGAAAAAATAAAAATAAAAAAGAGTGACAGATCGCAAGAACAGTAGGGTGGTGACGTACATGGGTGGGGTAGCGACTTTCACTTCGTTTTGCGTACTCATTGAAGTTCCGTAGATAATCAGCCTTTTTTCTCTCAATTATTATATGAAAAATAATGGGACACAATTCTAGGATTGGAGAGAGCTGCCCGGGCCTGGTTAGCCATAGCCACCACAAATGGTTATTTAATTTCAATCCAGTAAACCCATCCAAAACACTTCAATTGAGTTATTTAATTTTGATTTTTATGCTATAATTATTAATTTTTGTAATTAAAATATCTATTAAATTATAAATTATACAATAAAATAATTTTTTTATTATTATAAATTCATATGTTCTTCTTAAAATTAAAACAAAAAATAACATTAAATTTTTTGTTTCGACGCCATCAACCAAGATTAGAACTTGGGACACTGTTATCTTGCACGACAAATGTGGATACCCAAAAGAAAAATCCCACTGGACAACTACAGTGTTGTCCAGTTATCGGGTTCTTAATCTCCATTGCATGACTTGATCTTGGCTTCTTAGGAACTAAAACATTCATGTTCTTGCAAGAAAACCTAAACGGAGTACCAATATTCAAACAAAGATCTCAACCCATAAATCAACTCGTCTAGCAAATAGGGTTGGGCTATGGAATTAGTTTCGGACCCCTTTCCCTACACTAGGGCATCACGCACTGATTTTTCTTCGTTGCTTTAGGCTTGCGTTTTCCATAAAGTTATTCTCACTCACAGCGAGTTCGCATTCCCTTGTTCTCTTGTGCAAACTCTTAAATTTATTCGAAGTCTTCGAGTTCTCTCGTAGAATTTAAAAGAGAGCTTTGTGGGCTGTGCTCCAATTTTAATAACTTGGCTATTGCTCTTTTAACAGGAAGTTAGCACGAAGTAGTTAAATAGCCCAAAAAAACCTCAAAAAGCCAGTAACTTGCTTCATCTGATCTTTTGGGCATGACTAGTATGGCAAAATATTTACACAAGTTTTAATCTTATCTTGTTCAGTTGCAACTTTAAGAATTGTTAGACGCTACAGACGGTTTGATTTAAACATAAATATCAAAAAAAAAAAAAAAAACCCTTGAATCGATCCGCTTACACCCCCAACCAAAAGTATGAAGCTGAACTTCAAGTAACAGAGAAATATGGAAGACTCTCATGTCAGAACCAAATAATCAAAATTCCGATCAGTATAACAACTTGATTGCATTTAACCAAAGACCTCAACTAGTAATCAATCAAGCATCTGTACAACCATGCCTGATACCATCTGTAAAGGGAGGATAATTATAATTAACTACGGCAAGTAGTGTGTATGGACCTAATTTGAATGTTGAGGGAAAGGTATGTATGCCACCATTCATCAATAAAGCTGATTTTCCTTTATATGTTTGATATCTGACTATTTTCATGTCCTGGTTTTAGCATTTAAGTAAACATAAACTGCATGACAGTGTACCTAGTAACAACAAGATAGGAGCCCATTGTGTACCCAAACTGTGAGCAGACGAAATGTAGTGAGAACCAACTAGATGTACTGTTCCAGTCCGCTCATCCTGCACTCCAATGCTTGAAGAACCTGAAAATTAACAATAGAAAGCAACATAAACCAATAAGATGAGAGAAAGTCCACTTTGAATCTTTGTTGAGATTGATGATTTCTAACAGACAGTTCAGACAAAAGTCATGACAAAAGTAGAGGTCATTCCTCCATTTTTCTTGGAAATTTTAAAACCAGAACAAGACACAGTCTCATAAACATTGAGCTGAGGGTTGCCAAAGAACAGTTCAATCAACTAGGAAAAAGTTTTAGTCTCTTCCAGCAAGATTGACTTCCAGATTCATTCCAGATGATCAAATGATACTTCTTGTTAGTGACGTCTTCTACCTTTAGACATGCCACTTAGGTTTCTGAAGGCATTTTTGCAATCATGGTCAATTAAGTCCATATACATATATATATATATATATACACACATATGTATGCATGTGTGTGTGTGAATTAATCCAGACTCTAACAATATTACCAGTAAGGATCCACTAATTTTATATAAATGATCATTAAAAACTTATAAATCCAGGTTATGATAGACTTGTGAGTCATATCTTTCCAATCTATGTTTTCCCTCCAATTTAGTTTGAAACTCAGAGCTCAGCAAGAAATCATCCTGACAATTAAGCGCAAGGAAGCAAGCACCACTTAATTATCCTGATGGCAATATCAAGGGAGGCCTAAAATGCTTTGAACAGATGCCAAAAAATTATACAACTTCCACTAAAACTAAAAGTGAAACAAAATAATTGAGACATTAACAGGAATAAATGAAGAGTAACTTCAGCCTCACAGTTATATTCAGTCCATCCCATGGCCTGATGTTCCAGATCATACAAAACTAGTTTATTTGAAAGAACTAAATCTGCACAGAAAAACAGAAATAGAATTAAGGATTAGAAGACTGCCGATGAAAAAAAAAAACCAACACGACACAGTTAAACAACAAGTCTACAGTTGCCTACTTGCACCAAAAGATGATCTACTGTTTGGTATTAAGGAAGGTCCATCTTTTGTTTTCCTTCTTCCCTACAGATATAGGAAGGGTTCAAGGAGTCTATACATCCCTATTGCAATGGACTTAGCATAAACATTAGGTGTTTAAAAGATCTAGTTAAAGAAATGGTACTGAAAAAAATGAAAAAGCCAGTGATGGCATTTGGAACACAAAATTGAAAGGGAATTGATGCTTGTTTCTTTGTTTGGCCCTGACAGGGATCCTCTCAGCAATACAAAGTAAATTCAAACTCTCAGGAACTCAATAATCCTAGAAACTTGGGGAAACCAATCAGAATTTTTTATATTTTCCAGCAAAGTCATGCACCAGCACCTTTGGTTAGGAGGGAACTGGATAGAAAGAAAAATATGGAATAAAATTAAGTCCAAGGACAAAATAAACTGGAGGATAAATTTACACGGTACATTGAAATAAAAAATGATTTACTTACCTCCCAAAAGGGTCATGTTCTTTCTATCCCTTGATTGCATTCCACTGTTTTGCCAACCAATGCACCACAAACCTTCCTACAAGGTCCAAATAGTGATAAGTCTCTTTACATAGATTGAGTAGCAGACAAAGTATAAAGGTGGCAGTTCTGGTATCAACACAGATGCTGAGGTATGGGAACATGAGCCCATTCAGTAAGAAAGACATGGTAGATTGAGTAGCAGACAAAGTATAAAAGTGGCAGCTCGGGTATCAACATAGATGCTGAGGTACGGGAACATGAGCCCATTCAGTAAGAAAGACATGGCATCAGTAATAGATAACACCATAACAGCAGAAAAATGAAGTTCACCCATACATTACAGTTAACATGTAAATTTGCAGCAGAAAATTGCTTGAGCTTAGTACATGATTCTGGATTTGAGCAAGTTATGTGTTTTTGCTTTTATAGTTTGGGACATTTATTTTGGGAGACTTAAACTGGCAGGAAGTCAATCACAATATCAAGGCCTCAGTATATGGCAGATTGTGCAAGGCCCCTCAAGGAATTGCATATGTGCTCTGGTCAGAGGCAGAGCACAGTCATAGCATATGTTGTGCCACCTTTCCTATATTTCCCACTTATATTCCTATGCATCACAAGCCTCACTATATGTATGCATACCTATGTATGTTCCATTAACCTTTCTGACAATGCCTCAATCTTTATTCATTAATGATTTCTTACCTTACTTATTTAGCTCCTGTTTTAGCCAACCTTCACATAAGAACCAAACCAACAAACAGCATCTTCAAACCTGTGTGCATATAGAGCTCAAACAGGGAACCACATCCTTATGTTAAGGTGTTCTGCTTGCATAGACCCTCTTGGCATTGCACGGCTGCACTTGTTATTAACTGATTATTTAGACAATGCTTACTTTGGATATCTTGATATGTAAAACTTGAAATTGATGCCCACACATAAGCTCGAATCAACTGTGGACCAATTTTTAATCCTATCATATAGTTGAGTATCAGAAATGTATTTCAGTTATTATTCAAAAATTTGATTGGGCACAGGAATGTACTGGAAAACCAAGATTGTTTTAAAGGAAAGAGCCAAATTAAAATGGAGAAACATTGTAATCAAGATTGGCCGCAGTACTCTCTCACTCTATTCACTTCAAAAGGCAAAACCACTATCTAAATAGAAGAACATTTAGTTCAAGGGTTATTAAAGTTGCTGTGTAACATATACCACATTAGTAAGATACAAGGCACACAATTATGGAAATGTGAAGCAATTTCAAGAAAAATGAAAAATCAAGAGAACTGCAAGAACCAAAAAAATCATATACTTACAGAGGGGAACAGAATATACTTACAGAGAGGAACAGATAGTCATGGGGATAAACCTTCAAGAAGACTGAATTTTCAAAATAAAAAGTGATATTCGGAAATCCCTCATCCACACTGCAATTGATATCAGACATTCATAAAGTTAAATGTATATTCAGCCTTGGTACTTTGCTAGCATTCAAAAAATTTATATGATACATCAAGAAGAAATAAGTGAAGCAAATGAACAAGAAGCCAGAGAAAGTTCAAATTATAATGGCTAAATGTGTTTCAGATAAATTGAAAGCTCAACCAACCAAAAAACCAAAAAAGGCACATAGCACGAAGCTGTTAACAGGCATATGTACACAAGATTTAACAGAAAGAGTTAGCTGCTTAAGATAAATGCCAAACAGATATAATTTCTGCATTCTGAACATGCATGGCTTTCATCAAATTTACAGCTACACTAACATTCCTGTATTTTGATTATTTACATTAGTCCCCAAGTTTTAACAGATTGCAAACTAGCCCAAAGTGTTGAGCAAAAAAGGGTGTCCTAATACATGAGGTTCCCACACCGTGGGATTTGGGAAAGATCCAATGTATTCAGTCTTTTGACCATTCACAAAGAAAGAATTCTACAACTCAAACAGTGACTTTTCCAATGTTGTGCAGAATGGAGAAAATAAACAAAATACCTCTTTATGTAAAAAAAAAAATATATTTCTTTTATGATAGAGAAGAGGAAAGAAATTTAAAAGCCTTAAGGCTGCTATTATATACGTTCCAACACAAACAGCACACGTATGTATGATTGGATATTTATATCAGATTACTCCAGATATTGAAGCTGCTCATGGATGGGATCTCAAGTTAAAGACTCAAAATAAGCAGCCAAATGTTACCCAGAACATAGTTTCAAGATTTTGACACAAAATCAATTTCACAGCCTAATTCAAGTCTACTCTTTCTAGAAGCTAAATATGCCAAGGAATATACCTTCCAGAATACTTAAAACATGTATATCCATCATCAACAGTACGAACATTCAGATTTGCTTGCTGAGAGATTATCTAACAGAAAAACAGAACACATCAGTTGAAAGATCATAATAAGACTATCCAAGAGACAAAAGGCCTTTAGATCATACCTTACTTACTAATGGCTCATATACCATTTCAGGGAGATAAGCCAAGGTTGTACCACTGTCAATTATAGCACCCTTTCTATCCCCAGTCTCAGATACATCTATTGGAAGATTTAGGAAATCATGACCAACTTGAACTGCCGTCATATTGACATTGTAATGGGGCCTAAGAATTTAGCACCAATGTATTGCTTCAGGCATTAAGATCCACACATAATATTACCATGACTGGGAAGAAAAAATTGAGGAACTGAATGTAAATAAGATTGATTAATGCAAAAACAAAGCATAACCAAAATAAAATATAATCACAGACGATAGACAGAAGAAACCCATGTGCAACAATTTGTTGTGTACGAATGTTGAATGGTTAACGGGAAATTTGTCACAATTTTTAAGTTGATCATTAAGACTGCACAATCAACATAAAAAAACAGCTAACTGTAAAAGTAAAGAGAAAGTTAAGCAGGGCAGGAAATGGGAGAATTTCAAAGGATCTCAAGAAAGCAGGGAAAGAGACAAAATAAAGGGGCATAGCCAAGAAACAGAAGCAGAAAAATACAGACACATAACTTAAGGTCAATTCATTCACTTTCTCCTGTTCGTAATAATAAAAACATAAAGAGAGAGAGACAAATCACTTGAGGTCAATTCATTCAATGGCTCTTGTTCTTAATAATAAAATCATTAAAAGATTCTAAAGGGTATACTGAACACATAAATTGTTGATAAAATTCCACTTACTAAGCTTTTCACAAGCCACAAGGAAGGTCCTCTTTCATAATCAGTTCTAATGGTCTGCCAAGGGGTCATTAAATGCAGTATGAAATCCAGAGGCACTAATCAAACAAGGACTAGTTCCAAGGATTTTCTTACACAGTATGTGCAAACAATTCTCAAAGTCGTTGTGTTCCTAATTCTAAAATTTCCAGCATTAAAAGTAATGCCAAATATCTTCTAAAGATTTGTCCAGGGAGATGAACAACTCCTTCACCCTATTCCCCCATTTTACCACTTCTTAGTCACCTAAATTCACATCCATATAATTTCAATCAATCATCCTGGTTAGCATCAGAAAACTAATGTTTGTCCTAGAGAGTAGCCACAATTTTTCCTTCTATTAAAACAATCAAACTAAAATTGTGAACAAAACCAAGCATGATATTAAATAAAAAAAAAAAAAAAACTGCTTACAAACTACAGGTGAGAAAAATATATTATGATTAAATAACTTACTCATTTGGTATCAAAGGTGTCATGTTAACTTTTGGTTGCACAACATGCCCAATAGCAAAGATACCACCTCCATTTGTGCTATCTAAGCAGTGTGCAAATATCTTTTTAACATTCCGAGTTGAAGCCAACTGTGAAATCATTGATGAGTTTGATTTTCCAAAACCAAGTATCCCATCGAGTGCTTCTTCGTTGGATGTACCTAGATTACCAGATTGTCTGGCACCACAACTATGATAAAACCAAAAGACAACCACTTTATGAATACAACTAAATACACAAAAATCAAAATATGAATGAATAGGTAAAGACACAAGACAATAATTTGCATATCCTAGCTAACTATTTCAAGACTGGTTGGAACATGTCTACAATATCAGCACATTGCATCATCAAATGTGTAAAGAAAATAAGTTCACAAGATCAACACAATTCAAATCATCAAACATGGAAATTCTGCCTAAAAACCTCATTACTACTGGACCAGGAACTAGTTTACTAAGACCTTTTCTCCAGAGCATATTATATGTGAAATAAGCCAAAGGAAACGTGAAAGGAGGCTATAATGCCATTAACCAAAATCAAGAATTTTGGGACACAACAGCTACCACAAAAGCTTCACACAATCTTTTTTTTTTTTTCAGATTTCTGAAGAGATATACACTATTTTACAAGCCATGTGTTAAAAAGCATTGACCAACTCACCCAAATATAATACTTTCATTGCTTGATGTCGTTTCGAGGTCTCCTGACACTCTATCATATTGCACAACATCCTTCACAAAATAACCTACAGTCGAACTCCCATCTCCATATATCTCTATATATGGGCATGATTTATTGGCTGTGCAGCCTGATAAAGAACCTCCATTCACCTCATAGCAAAACTCATTGTCACAAGGAAACAAACTTCCAGTGTCTGACTTATTTACATTATATAGTGTAAGATCTATCTGTTACAAACAATACACTATTCAGACAAAAGCTTTGATCTTACACTGATAATAAAAATCAAGGTAAAAGAAGGGCGCAAAACAGAGTTTGGCTTACACCAAGGGAGCTTCTTCTAGGGCATTCTTTGCATTGGATGCAATTCACCCACATAATGTCACTTCCTGTATCCACCTGTACGTAGTAGTCATTGGACGGAGTTCCAATCCCAATCCTAGCGTAATAGAGACTACAAAGGAAGGAGCTATCGAATTAGAGTGACTAAAACTTAATCTACACAGAACTACGAAAAGAAGTACAACGCAGAAAACAATAATAACGGTAGACACGAATCGACGAGAAAAGGAAATGAACTGAAGAATCGTAGAGAAAGTAAAAGAGAAGAAATAAAAGAAGAGGCAACAGAAAAATCATCGAATTAAGAAGAACAAACCCAAGGCTACCGGGACGACCGGTGCCGCCGAGGGGAAGATCAACGCCGGAGAGAAGTCGCAGCTGGCGGCGATCATCGTGAGCCTTAAGGTCAGTGAGACTGCGCTGTTGACCGGCGTATTTGTACTTGACGCTAAAGACGCCGTTGTTGGCAGAGACGCCGGCAACGACGAACCAAAAAAGCACCAAAGCGAAGCAGCTTCTGACGCTGGCCTCCAATACCTCATTCATCGTCACTCGCGCCGTGTTCCACTTCGCCCGCCAGTCTTCGATTTTAATTAATTTCAATAACAATAGCGTCGATAAGCGTCTGACTAATTAAGTAACACGATAACAACCAAAAAACCAAATTAATTAATTAATCACTTTTTATTTAATCACACGAATAAATAATTTTATAAACATACTTTTATTTTAAAAAAATTTCTGTAAATTATATAAAATCCTATATTCTTTTTTTTTCTTCAATATACATATTATGTTTAAATTTAACATGTCCCTATCTATTATCAACGGACTACCGGCCCGTCGAGAATTCAAGAAGTAGCCAGTAATAACATATTAACCATCCCTGCAAACCCGTAAAAACATCAAGAAACAGAGAGAGAAAGAGAAAGCAAGAGGCGGAGGTTGGATATTGAGGAAGAGAGAGTAGAAGTTGACGTAGCCGTTACAGGGAGACTTACCGGTGACGGAGCAGCAACTGAGGCGAACGTAAAGAACGGGACCCACGACACCGAACGGAAAGATAAGGGGATTATCTTTTATCCTTTTATTTTTAAGAAAATAATGCAGGATTGGGGTCAACTTATTTTGAGTTTTAGTGGGTTATGAACTTATTTTTTATGCATGATGATTTTACAATATGTTTTTTTTTTTTTAATTCAAAATTGCAATAGGTATTTTAACACACAGATGTTTTTAGATTATTTATTCTTTTTGAGTCGATAAGAAAATCAACTTTGCGTTTTAACATTAATAATTGAAATCGAATAATGTCATATAACAAAAGAAAATAGAGTGAAACGGAAGAGTGTTTATGGTTTCATTCCATTACAAAAAAAAATAAAATAAAAAAATAATAATGGTTTCCTTGCTTAGAAAACTATTTAGAAGTAAATTTTTATTCCTAGATGCGCATGGGAAAACATTCCGTCTGGCGATCAAAGAATATTTTTAGCTAGTCCAGATGGAAATCACAGAAAATTCGCAGTTACAAAAGATGGCAATGCAACTGGAGAAAATGAACGAGAATTTCTTAGAAGAGAACGTTGAAAAGCACATTGAAAATGACAACAGTACAAATCTCATGATAACAATGAGGCCAAGGTAAACGAGAAACAACGCTGGGCAACAGATCAGGTTACATTAGCGCATTCCAGCTGCTTAAATCACAACACTTCCTTTCTTTGTGAAGCAGGAGTCTTCATCATCTGCAATATTTGCGCAACTTCTGCCATGGAAGGCCTGCTTGAAGGTATCTGAGAGGTACAAACCAAGGCCAGCTTAAGCACAGACCAAACTTCGTTCACCGGGCACTCCCCCATGCTTGGATCAATACAATCCCAAACGTTTCCTTCATCAAGCAAGACCCTGACATGATCATTCAGAATCACAACATTGTGTTCCCCATATTCTACTGGCCTTCTACCAGTGACGAGCTCTAGGATCAAAATCCCAAACCCGTATACGTCGCATTTCTCATTGACTAGCAAGCTCTGGCATGCTAGTTCTGGTGCCACGTACCCCAGTGCACTCTGGAATCTATTGCTCATGACATGCCTGTCAAATCTTGTCAAAAGCCGGGCAAGTCCAAAGTCTGAAACTTTTGGGCTGAAGTTCTCGTCAAGAAGGATGTTGCTTGGCTTTATGTTGTAGTGGATGAGTGGTGGACGGAAAGAATGGTGCAAGTAAGCTAGTCCCTGTGCTGTTCCCATCACAATTTTGAATCTATTAGCCCAAGTAAGACATGAAGAAGACGGTGGCCTTTCGTGGAGCTTAGCTTGTAAGCTGCCATTGGGCACATACTCCGTTATTAATAGCCGCAGTTGAGGAGAACAGTAGTAACCTTCCAATGATACAAGATTTGGATGCCTGGCTTTCCCTAAAACTCGAACTTCTCGATCAAAATCTTCAGGATATTGTATTATATTTGCTGCTACAAGCTTTTTAATTGCCACCATTCTTCCTTGTGAACCCAGTGAAACCTTGTAAACAGTTCCGAAAATGCCTTTGCCAATCTCAGCAGCATTGTTAAGGAGTGACTCTGGATTGCTGATGCAGTCAGGGGACGATTTTGGGTCAAACAAAACGACCTTGCCAGCGGTCGGAATATTAGACCTTGGAGAGCTGGAGCACATGCTTTCCAATGCATGGTCAACTAAATTGGGCCTTTTCCGTGCTGATATGTTTAGAAGGCTGATAACTATCACACCCACCACAATGAATACAGCTGCAGAAATTGCAATGATTGCAGAAATACTGAGGAACATTCCGTGATGAAAAATTGTTGAGTTGGATGGTTCAGTTCCTGGTCTGTGGCCCGGCATTTGTCTCCTGTAGCCAAATGGGTCAAGAACTAGTGGCTTTGGAACATTCATTTTACATGGTCCTTTCAACGAAGGTGAGCAAATGTCCAAATTCCCCTGCACAGCACTGTAATCCAAGCCTGTAAATATGCCTCCAACAGGAAGCCTGCCTGTGAGCATGTTATAAGATATATTTACAGCAATAAGGTTCTCCAATTTTCCCAGCTCCTGTGGCACCTCCCCAGTAAGCATGTTCACTTCCAATTTTAGAAATTTAAGTTGGTCTAGCTTTGATATGGACCTAGGAATGGAACCACTCAAATTGTTGTGGGACAAGCTCCTGCAGGAAAAAAAAAAATAAAAAACATGTAATAAGCTCAAGCATGTCATTTGGGTTGTCATAATGATTATATTCTTGACCAATTCTAATATAACTTACCCATATTTTCTAGCGAGGCATCATGTTGGACACTAGAGACATATTTAGACCACTTACCAACAAAATTTACGATAGCATTACAATGTAATAACATATAAAGAATAACATAAAATAATAAAAAATAAAAGTAATTTTTTATATTTAATTTTATTTATTTGTAAAATCAAATAAAATATAAGGTATAGCGGTATAGACATCTCGTGTAGCTTGTCGTTTTCCAGGGATTATTCTTGCAGCGTATTTTCAACCGGGCGCCTACTTTGAAATTTTGTGTCGCACTTATCCGGAACTGCAAATCAAACGCATTCATTGGCCCCATTTCAGTATGACTAACAGAAACCCCGTAGTAATGACATCGTTTTGGGAGCTAAAAGTCTCTATTATTTATCTATCTTAATTATTTTCTCAAATAATTCTTCATTATACTATTTTGCCTTTTCTACCTCTCTCCCCACTTTTTGTCTGTTGACTCTACAAACAGTTTTATAAGCCAACTAGCAGCCCAACAAATGCGATACCCTCCAGCCTCCTGTGGCCATCACCCTAGCGCCCCTACAACAATTCGACAGGCAAAAGCTAAATTCCACCTTCGATACGATAATGATCCAAAATTAAGAAGACCTAGTCTCTCAGGTACTTGATCTAAAATCTGTCTGATATACTCAGTAACGGTAGGTCAATAACTCCAATACTAGCCATTTCTAATTTACTTAATGATAATATATCATGTTCCTTGCGTCCTAATGGGCCACGCTACTATTATAATGTAATTTTAACCAAAGAGATAAGACGTTGATGACTAGTAGAAGTAAAAATAGCAAAGGCCTTACAACAAGTAGAGGGCTGAGCAATTTCCAATCTCCTCCGGAAGCGGACCGTTCAGGGAATTACCATCCAACTGAAGAATGTTCAAGCTACGAGACTCGCATATTTCTGCAGGTATTGGGCCAACCAGTCCACTGCTCCGAAGATCCAAAACCTTTAGGTTCTGAAAGTAGCCTATCTCCGGGGGCATTTTTGAGTTAAGGTTGTTCCACGAAAAATTCAAGTATCTCAAATTTGAGTATAGACCCATTTCTGCAGGAATATGTCCTACAAGATTGTTGTTTGAAAGGTCCAATGTGTGGACCGATCCAAAGAATTTACTTGAACCGGTTGGAATGGAACCCATCAGTTTGTTTTGTGAAAAGTCTACTTCTTCCAGCTCAATATCAAAAATGCCCTCTGGTATGCTGCCGTTAAAGCTGTTACCTCTAACTCGAATGACTGATATTGAGGTACAGTTTACTATTGTTGCTGGAATGCTACCTGTGAGCTTGTTGTTGGACAAGCTCATGTACTTTAGTGAAGTCAGATCACCAATTGATGTTGGTAGGCTTCCACTAAGTCCATTGCTTGACAAATCCAAGTATTCCAGGCTCCTCAGGTTGCCGATCCACGAAGGGAAGTTACCTGTCAACATGTTGTTGGATACGCTGAAATATTCAATGGAACTTAGCCTCTGCATAGACTCTGGCAGGTATCCGCTGAAAAGATTGTCGCTTAGATTCAGAATTCTCAAGTGTGGGAAGAATCCAATATCCAGTGGTAAGGATCCCGAAAATTTGTTGCCCTGTAACCGAAGATCTTTCAAGTTGCGGATGGCAGATACCCCCTTTGGCGCGGACCCGGAAAGTGCATTGTGTGAAAGATCTAAAGTTCGAAGACGCTTCAATAACCAAATTCCAGTTGAAAAATCTGGGACACCAGAAAATTTGTTGTTGGAGAGATTGAGTGTATTCAAAGAAGAGCAGGCAGCTACATTCGGTAATGGCCCTTGAAGCAAATTATCAGCTAAAGAAATGTAACGAAGTGACATACAGTTTCGGAAAAGATCATTAGAAAGTTGTCCTGAGAAGGAGTTTTTGGAAAGGTCGAGAAATCTTGTGGAACCAAGCGAAGATGGAATAGGACCGGAAAGACTATTGTGAGTGAGGTTAAGCCTTTCAAGACTACTCATAAGACTAAGCTCAGGACTGATAGTTCCACTAAAATTGTTATGAGCAAGTGATAAGGTTTTCAAATCTCGCAACTTTTGAAGCCCTTTACCAATTTTCCCGGATAAGCCGAGGCCATCGAGTGAGACTTGAGAAACTCGGCCGGTCCCTGGATTGCACTGTATGAACTTCCATGAACAGGGGGAGTCATCATCTTCGTTCCACGAGCTAAGATACGAAGATGAGTCGATAATTTCTGACTTGAAAACGAGAAGGCCTAAAACATCATCGTTGAGTAGGATAGGCACATCATCATTGCCAATGCAACTTTTGAGACCAGCTACTGAAATCAGAAACCATAACAAAAATTGAACCAAACCCATTTATCACCACTTCTTGCCCGCGCCCTCCCCCCTTCTCTCTCTCTGTTTTTTTTTTTTTTTTGGCCTAATATATGGTTTGAAGTGCGTGTGGTGCTTACCTGTAGATAACTAACAAGATAGGGGCTTCAGAAGAAACTAGCTACGGTGGAATATATATCAAGAAAAGGTAGGCTATGACAATTGTACTAAGGAAGAAACCTAGCTTGGGGGGACTGTTAGTCCTGGCTGGAAAGAGAAAACTATGTAACATAACTGTAGCCACGAGAGAGAGGGGAGATAGCTATATAGTGTCTTTGGTGGTCCTTGAAATTTGCAAGCAAACAAGGGAGCTTGTAAGGATGGATAGAATGTAAAGGAGTGAGCATGAAAGGAAAATTAACACCATAAAAGCAGAACAATTTCGACCAGCATGGCTCCTGACATATTCCCCCGCACAACATGACCCAAGTTTTTGTCTACAGGCTTACATACAATTCTATCTCTCTTTTCCTTGCTATGACTGAATTTGTCTCTTCCATCATCTGCTTCCTGCCTCGGGCTTGAGTTTCTGCATTGGCACATCAATGATTTTTAGCTTTTAAGAGCAATGCTATTACTATTCACACACAGGTAAATAGTAGCCAGGGGTAACTGCTAACGGACAGTTCCCAAAATGATTTCGAATTTTCAATTCATCAGGAGCAAATCAACTTGGTCAGTTGAATTGTGTGGAGATGCTTACACTTGAAACTGAAAAAGGAATTTGACCAAAAGAAACCAAGAAAAGAAATGCAGTGAAAGACTGTCGATAACAGTAGCCCGCGGGTTTGTCGCTATTGGACAAACCGAACTTGATGATTGATGCGACCAACTCTGCAGTAACCGTATGACAAAAGAGAATGCAAACACCGACATGACATATATAATTGAAAAATATTCGGAATCCTCTCTAATAATATTGGTCAAGTTGGAATTCAAAAAAATTAAAATAAAAGTCTCATAACATATTATTTATTTATTTATTTATTTATGTTTATATTTGAATTTATTTATTTAAGTTAACAAAGAAGCAACTTATAATATCTCGTACCTCAACTTTAATCTTAAGAATAAAATTTGTCTCACATAATTTAGACAATATTTCACCAAAAAAAACCCTTTTTTGGGAAAAAAAAAGTTCAAATAAATATTTGTTACAATTTTTTCTTTTAATACAGGACACATATAATTTTTTTTTTTTTTACCTTGATTTAACTCAATTTGAAAATCCTTTTCATTCAAAAAAATTTACACGTTGTCTACTGTTTAAGTTTGAAATAACTACTAGTACTTATCATGTCATGCTTGATTATTTTGTTCCAAATCGAATAAAATGAAGAAGCACCTGAAAACGTTCGCACCATTTCTTTTTTTTTTTTTTGAAGAATGAGAACTTTTACCTCAAGTTGATTAGGGAAATGAGATGAAATACGCTCACAAAATAATTGAGAGCGTGATATTCCTTATAAGTTGCTATTCTTTCATTTCCATGTTTAGGAACCCTTTTTCTCGAAAATATATTGCATTTTTTTCTACCAAAACACATATATGTACATTTTCAGAAAAAAAAAGAAAAAGAAAAAGAAGAAGAAAAGGATTCTATAGTATTGCATGGGGCACCGGTGACTAGTATCTAATGAGGCTGGGAATAAATGAGCTAAATATATATAAAATATAACAACTATAATGTATTTATTTAAAAGTTGGTGTTAATACTTTCATACTTTAAAATTATTAATAATTAATTTTTTAACTATTAATCTTATTTTGTATGCTAAAAGAAGACTCTCAAAATTGACATATGACATAACTTTTATTTATTTTATAAGACACCTCACATTGCTCTATTTAGGAACCCTTTTTCTCAAAAATATATGCATTTTTTCTACCAAAATAAATATATGTATAATTTTAATAATAATAATAATAATAATAATAATAAAAGATTATGTGGTATCGCATGGGCACTTGTGACTAGTATCTAATGAGCCTGTGAATAAATGAGTTAGACACATATAAAATATAAAAATTATGATGTAATTAGTTAAAAGTTGACATTAATATTTTTGTAATTTAAAATTATTAATAATTAATTTTTAACTATTAATCTTGAAATTTTGTATTTTGTATATTAAAAGAAGACTTTCAAAATTCACATATAACATAAATTTTATTTATTTTGTAAGACACCTCACATTTTCATATTTAGGAACCTTTTTTCTCAAAAAATATATGCATGCTTTTTTTTTTATCAAAATAAATATATGTACATTTAAAAAAAAAAAAATTCTATTGTATTACATGGGACACTTGTGACTAGTGATGAGTTTGAAAATAAATGAACTAGATAGATACAAAATATAAGAAATGCAATATATCTATTTAAAAGTTAATATTAATATTCTTGTATTTTAAAATTATCAATAATTGATTTTTTAACCATCAATCTTGAAATTTTGTGTTTTGTATATTGGAAGAAAACTCTCATAATCGACATTTGATATAACTTTTATTTATTTTATAAGAAACCTCACCTCTCACAGCCAAAAATTAAAAGACGAAAATAAAACAATGATTTGCTTACCATTTTCTTTTTAAGTAAATTGCAACGCTCAAAGTCTAAAATTATGTTCTTTGCCCAGCAGTAGTGATTGGGCACGATCCAAGTATCTAACTTTGGACAACAAAAACCAAACAACCCTTTCCAATGTTGCCCCATTTTTTTATTTTATTTTTCATTATTAATCATCCCTCCCATTCTTTTTCTGGGTCTTAATTTTGTTGCCCCGCCTTCAGTCTCTCAAAACAAGAAATAGCCAACGGTCCAATGTGAGGTGTCGCGATCTTATTGGCTGGTCTCCTACGTCGCAATGACTTGTATACTCATTCCGCCTGCTTGCCCAACTGCTTACGTTAGTAGATTTTTCGCCTTTTAGGCGTTTCGATTTGGACGATTTTCACCGTTTTAAAGTGTTGGGATTTAGACTGACGTTGACTTGCTTTCATCCACCTACCTAGTCTTGACTAGATCACCGCCTATAAATATCGGCCATTCCTCGGCGAGCCTTCTACTTCCAGACCAGAGCAGAGGGCTCAGATACATTCGAATTAATTGGAGCAGAAATTTCCTTTTTCACAGGCATAAAGGAAAATGGGAAAAAAAAAACGAAAAAAAAAAAAAGAAACGGCTTGGCGTCGATTGCATTGATCTTTATTACCATCATCGCATAGATAGCAAAGTTTCCATTGAAATCACGGTTCAAGCTCCTCTCTCCCTGTTTTCATCCTCCAATTAAGCAACTTTGCCGAGCTTCAACTGGTTGAGATTAATTATATGAATGAACAGTCTTTTGTATGTGTTTATAACCTGTAGAACGCAGTCAATTCTTTTGTTTTGTTTCTGCTAGATGGGAGAACTCAGGAAGCTGTTCGAAGAGGACAAAATAAAATATAAAGGTTTATCGGAGGCTTTTGCTTCAACAATCGGAAAAGCTTATGCTGTTCATAGCGTCTTCCTAGACTCCAGAATGTGGAGCATAACAAACAACTGTTTCACCGGGTCAATGAGATTGCGGCCAGGAAAGGATGCGCACCATCACAGCTGGCCTTGACCTGGGTCCATCACCAAGGTGATGATGTATGCCCCATTCCTGGAACTACCAAGATAGAAAACTTCAACCAGAACATTAGAGCTTCATCTGTGAAATTAGCACCAGAAGACATGGCTGAACTTGAGTCCGTTGCTTCAGTAAATACTGAAAGGGGCGATAGATATGACTCGACAGCATTTAATCTAACAATCCACCATTATCTTCATGGAAAGCTGCGTAGAGTGATCTCTCGTCGTCTCTTTTGAAGCATAATAAAACTGAAGTGTTACGAGAGAGTAAAATTTCTGTGCTGCTTATGTGTAATGTGATGTGGAGATCACAGTTCTGTACTTTTCTTTACATCTTATACTTCCGGGGCTCTGTACTTCAAAGGCGAGTAGAGTAAATCTAGCTATTCATATCTTTACTCAAGTACGGGCATACAATGAAATGCAAAACTAAGAGGCCACGTGAAAGAGACATACTTCTTTCTATTTTTTTGTGGATGAAGATTTGTTGCCTTTCCGACCATTCAATTTATTTGGCCCTTTCAACAAAGGCGAACAATTTTCCAAATTTCCCTTCAAACCACTATAATCCAAGCTTGAAAATATGCCTTCAACAGGAAGCCAACCTGTGAGCAGTGCTATAAGAAGATTCCCAAGTTTTTTCGGCTCCTCTGGCACCTCCTCAGTATGTATGTTCACTTCCGAATTTAGAATTTTAAGTAGGTTTAGCTTTGATTTAGACCTGGGAATGGAACCACTTAAATTGTTGTGGGACAAGCTCCTGCATAAAAATACAAAGATGTAATAAGTTCAAAGGCAATGTCATTTGGAATGTTATAATGACTATATTCTTGGCCAATTCCGATAAAAATTACCCATATTTTTCTATACGGTCCGAGGCATCACGTTCCACACTAGAGACTTATTTAGGCATCATGTTGGAGAGTTATAATGCAATACCGTTAGTAGTCTAGTACTTTTAAGATTTTTAATAGATAATTGTTAAATTGTTAATTTTAAAAATTTATATTTTGTTTATTAGAATAAAAATTGTAGACAAATAATATAATATATTTTTTATTTATTTTACAAAATTTTTCCCATCTCACAAAAATAAAAAATAAAAAATAAAACTAAAATTACTATTATATTTTATTTAAATAAATGTAGTATTCACCTTCTATTATTTAAATTTTTTACTTAAGAATTGTAGGTATCCTCTTGAAAATCTATTTTCATATTTTTCAAAATTTTATTTATTAAAAAAAATATTCTATTAACAATAGAAGATGAAGCAACATAATAATAAGGTTAAGTTGGATAGATGTCAAATGGGAATATGCCACATGACTTCAAGAAAGATCTTTTTTCACTCATAACAAAGAGGCGGTAGACCAATTGTAACCAAAATTTGCCCTTTTTAAGTAAATTAAGAGGTTAATTTTCTAAAATTTAAAATTTTAATTTTATTTATACCCAGCAATTCCGGGTATCTTCTTGAAAATCCCGGTGGTAGCTCTATACAACAAAACCAAACAGCCCTTTCAATGTTGCCACCATTCTTTTTTTTTTTAAGGGCTCCACTGTCTTGTCAGAGATTCTAACTTAAATTTATAATAAAAATTATTTTTAAAAAAATTTTAATTTTTTTAAATTAATATATATACAACTAAATCAATAAAATATATCATAGACAATATAAAATTATAAAAATAGTCACATAACATTTAATCTGTAAAACTTTTTTATCCTTAATTGTATATTTTTTTGCCTTAATTATGTTAGATAGAAAAATTAAAATTAAAAAAAGAATTCTAATTTCTATTTTATTCTCTTATTATTTTTTTTCTTCAGTTAAGTCACGTTCTAACTGCATAATGGCCATTTCCGTTTAATTACCCCTTCCATTCTTTTTCTTGTTCTCAATTTTTTGTCTCGTCGGCCCCCCTTTCTCTGCGGCCATACCGAACAAGAAATAGTCAAATGGACCAAAGTGAGGTGTCACGATTGTATTGCCTGCTGTTGTTTATGTTGTAATAATATGTCTTACATTATCATTCCTTCTTCCTTACGTCAGCGGGTCTTTTTGCCTTCTTAATCCGTAGGTTTCAAATTTTAAGGTCTTTGGACTTTGGACTTTAAGACATCATCTCATCGCTTTCGTAAACCCACCCGCACTAAATTTTGGATAAAATTTTGATATTTGAATCTCAAATTTTACTCATTAAAAATTTGTCACCTAGGAAACAAAGGAAAAAAAAAAAATACCCACGATACTGCTAGACCAGAGCAGAGTTCAGATTCATTCGAACTAATCGGGGCAGACTTTCCTTTTTTTTTCTGGAAGAAAGAGAAATTAATTAGCAGAGGAAGAGAGATGGCGGGAGCAGGGAAGAGGCGGAAGCTTCAAGCAGAACATTAGAGCTTTGTCCGTGAAATTAACACCAGAAAACATGGCTGTACTTGAATCCATTGCCTGCGCAGATTCCGTAAAGGGCGATAGATATGGCTCAACGGCAATCCGACACCCCCACCATTGTCTTCATGGAAAGCAGCGTAGAGCCATCTCTTTCACCGTGTCTGTTTATCTCCATATGATTCATGTTCTCTTTTGAAGCCTAGTAAAACTGAGCTGTTATGACAGAATAATATTTCAGGGCTGCTTTTTTGTAGTGTGGTGCGGAGAGAGAAAAAGTTGTTGCCTTTGGCGTATGTGGCGTTCCTTCGCAACGCCTATCTAAATAAGCGCGTATGACGTATATTTTGGTTGTCTTTAAGAAATAATAAGTTAAGGCTATTTAGTTCAAGGTTTTAGGAACGTCACGGGATATGGCACATCAGATGTACTTTGGAAAATTCTGAATCTCGGCCCATGAGCATGTAACAGTCCAAATTAACCCAAAAAAAAAGTGAAATAGTGGATGCGCCTTTATTATTTGAATGAGAGATTACAACGCCAACTTAATTAATAAAATCCAAACATTTCTCGTCAACAACCGCATTGGTTTGAACAATACTCTTCGCAATCTTTAATTGGCGTAGCTGCGCACGAACGAATACAGTCTACAACGCAGTTGGACGTGCACTGAGCATCTGCAGTTGCTGTGAGACACAACGCAACCAATATCACCGCTACTAATATCAACATGGCGCTGGTCCTCCTCCAAGGTTTGCTCTCCATGCCTGAATTGAAGATTGGCAGTTCTTTCTTCTCTTGTGCTCGTCCCTAAGGATACTCAATATCACAATCTGTGCTATCATCCCTAGCTTCCTATTTATAGCCTCCCGATGTTATGTTATGTTAGAAATATAATTGTGTTCTATCTAATTATTTAATTATTATAAAATATTTTTTTATTTTAATTACGTAATTATTTTTTTATTATTATATTATTAAATTTTTATATTATTTATTTTTTATTAACTATATTTTATTATTACATAATTAAAATATTTTTATTTTATTTTTTTAAATATAATTCATTCATAAAATTATATCAAATAATAAACATAATTAATTTAAAATAAAATATAATGATATTTTATAAGATTATGAGAAAAAAATAATTTATAAAAAGTAAATAAATATAACAAGTATTAAATCATTAGAGATTATTATTTTAATTATTTATTTTTTTAGTTTTTTTTCAAAAAAAATCAATATTACCTAATTTAGGTTAAATTATCACCTTGCACTTAAACCTTTTTAGATTTTTTATTATTTTTTTTTCTAACATAACATAACCATGAAAAAATTAATTTATAAATAAATAAATAAATATAATAAGTATAAAATCATTATAAATTATTACTTTAATTAATTATTTAATTAATTCAAAATAAAATATAATAATATTTTATAAGATTATGAAAAGAATTAATTTATAAAAAAGTAAATAAATATAATAAGTATTAAATCATTAGAAATTATTATTTTAATTAATTACTTTTTTTTAGTTTTTTTCCAAAATAAAAATCAATATTACCTAATTTAGGTTAAATTATCACCTTACACTTAAATTTTTTTAAATTTTTTATTATTTATATTTCTAACATAACATAACCATGAAAAAAATAATTTATAAATAAATAAATAAATATAATAAGTATAAAATCATTATAGATTATTACTTTATTAATGCCTTTTTTGGTTTTTTTTCAAAAAAAAAAAATACTACCTAGGTTAAATTATCACCTTGCACTTTAAACTTTTTTAGATTTTTTTTTTTTTTTTGGCCAACATCAAAGATATGGGCTCTGTTGTAAGTCCATTAGAAACTAAGAAGATAGTTTCGAGAGAATGAACGGACATTTAATTTTTGAGCCCGTGTAGTGAGGGATGATTCGTGTAAAGGAATTATTTTCCAAATAATAGGCCCACGTAAATGTGGTAACACAGTTTTTTTTTTTTTATCTTTATAGCGAAAGCGGTAAAATTTTGGCTATATGAAATAAAGCTACTTTTGACCAAGTCAACATGCGAATCACAACAGCAAACTTATCGCCTCATGGTTCTTGCATCAAAGCCGAACCCTTCCTGTTTGTATCTAACCAAACTAAGGCCCTGTCCGATGTTGTCCTCATTCTTCTTTTCGTTTAAAGGGTTCCAATGTCTTGTCAAAGGCTTTAGTGTAAATTTATATTAAATTTTTTTAAAAAAAAAATTAATAGATATATAATTAAATTAATAAAATATATCATAAATAATATAAATTTTTTTAAAAAAAGTCCCATAACGTCTAATTTGTACATTTTTTTGTACTTAATTGTTTTTTTTATTTATGCAACATATTATTTTAGATAAAAAATTAAATTTTAAATATAAAATTTTATTAGATTTATAATTATTTTTTTATTCAGTGAAGTCACGTTCTAACTGCATCATTGCCATTTCCGTTTAATCACCCTTTCCATTATTTTTCTCGGTCTCAATTTTTAGTCCCGCCGGCCCGGCCCGTCCTGTTTCTCTGCAGTCATTCCTCTACGTTATAATAATAATGTCTTAGAGTATCATTCCTTCTTCTTGCGCAAGTCCTTACGTCAGCGGTCATTTTACCTGCTTAGTCCACAGGTTTGCATATTTTAAGGTGTTTTGGACTTTGTTCTTTGGACTTTTAGATATCAGCAGACGCGGACTTCGCTTTCATTAACCCACCCGCAATAATCGATTGCTAAATTTTGGATGAAAATTTTGGTATTTCAATTTCAAATTTTACTCATAAAAAATTTGTCAACTAGTGAGAAAAATAAAAAAAACCACCAATCCCGATGATATTAACCATTTCTCAATAAGCGAGCTTGCTCCTTCCAGGGAAGAGTTCAGATTCATTCGGACTTATCGGAGTAGACATTATTTTCTCTTGAAGAAAAAGAAATTAATTAGCAGAGGAAGAGAAATGGCGGGAGCAGCGAAGAGGCGGAAACTTCAAGCCGAACATTGGAGCTTTGTCTGTGAAACTAACACCAGAAGACATGTATGGAAAAATAGCTCTGCTATTACTATTAAGAAAATAATTTTGATATTATTGTTAGAAAAATGACACTAATAGAAAAATAATATAATTTTATTAATATAATAAAATAAATTTATAATAATTAAAAAATATTAATAAAAATTTAAAAATATTTATATTAATAATTTAAAAATATATAAATAATATAAATTACATATTTTTATATAAAAATAATTTATAAATTTATTCAAATAATTAAATTTTAATTCAAATTTAATTTAAATTTTTATTATAATAAATTTTTAATTTAAGTTAATTTTTAATATGAATTAATATCAATATCCGTTTAATCCTGATTAGGTGATATTTTTAATTCCAATATCTATTTCAGCTGACTTCATATCAATCTGATAAGTTTTTCAATAATTCTTGTGATGATCATTTTCAAGTCGTTGTTCAAATCTTTTTACAACTAATCTTATTTTATATATATCTACTTCTCTATTAGATTTCTTTTTAATTTTGAAAAATCACTTTACATCAATAACTTTTTAATCTTATAAAATAATAGTAAAGTCTTATATATCATTCTTCTCAATTATCTTAATTTCTTCATTTATGACATTCACTCATTTTATATCTTGAATTGTCTTATTAAATGTCACTGGTTCATAATCTATAAATATGACAAAGTGCATCAAATCTTCATCATTATTGATAATATTATCAAAAATTACCTCATAATTTTGTAATCTAACTGATTGTTTACAATTTCTCCTTAATCTTCCATTCTTTTTGTAGAGCTTGTGGTGTAGGATTTTGTGTATCAACTAGTGAAACATCCCCATTTACAGTAAGGATTACAACTTGAGTTTCTTCTTCTCCCAAAATAGCAATTTGACATTTCTGAGAGTTATATTACTTTTCAGTATCAAAGTTCCAAACTTAGTCTTCAACAAAAGTTACATCTCTACTCACAATTACCTTCTTCGTTGTAGGATTAAATAACATATATCCTCTTTTTTTGTAGTCAAGAAAAATTGTCTTCACACTCCGTTATCATCTAATTTTGTCCTTATTTCTGTTGGAATATGAGCATAAGCAACATAACCAAACACCTTGAGATACCTTGCACTGGGCTTAAAAACGCTTCATGCTTCTTCAGAAGTGACATTCTGAATACTTGGTTGTTGGAAATTTATTTAACAAGTAAATAACGTATAAAACAATTTCTGCTCAAAATGGATTAGAAACTCTATTGGCCTTTAACAAGCTTCTCACCATATTCATGATTGATCTATTTTTTCTTTCAGCAACCCCATTATATTGTGGGGTACAGGGAATTGTGATTTCATCTTTTATTTCTTATACTTCACAATACTCTTTGAACTCATTAGAAATATATTCATCACTTCCATCAATTCTTAAAATTTTAATATGATATACACTTTGTCTTTCAATATAAACCTTAAATTTTTCAAAATAATTAAACACTTTAGACTTTCTTTGCATGCAATAAACTTATGTCTTCCTTGTGAAAACATTAATGAAGATAAGAAAATACCTATTATTATCATGTGATGACACACTCATCGAGTCACAAACATCAAAGTAAATAATTTGGAGTGGTTGTATTACACGTCAAGTCCTTGTCATAAGGGGTTATCTATTTTGTTTGGCAAGAATACATGTTTCACAAGTTTGATTAGGATGATGTATCCTAAGTAGGCTTGTCACTATGTTTCCTTGTTAAAGCAACTTTAAACTGTGAAAATTCAAATGACCAAAATGAAGATGCCACAATTAGGACTCATCTTTGACAATAGCATTAAGACAAGTATAAACAATAGTGGTAATATCAATTTGGAACATTTGATTCTTTGTTAAAGGGGATTTAAGAATGAGTATACATCTCCCATTAAGAATTAAGAGACAGTTATCACGTAACTGCATATTATACCCCTTTTCAAGTAATTGGCCCAAACAGAGAAGGTTGCTCTTCATGTCTGATATATAAAATATATCTAAGATGTAATTATGATCTTTATTCTTTAACTTGATAAGAATTTGCCCTTTTTTCATCACTGGAACATTATTATCATCAACAAACTTGACTATGGAGCGGATTGACTCATCAAGATCAACAAAAGAGCTCCTTTTTCCCACACATATGATTGGTATACCTGTGTCAAGGAATCAAGTATTGTAGTTTAGTTTTTTAGTAGCTGCAGTAAACATCATCAATAGTTCATTTCCACCATCTATATTTCCCTCTTCTGCATAATAAGCTGTCTAATTATACCCTTGAGACTTGCACTCACTAGTATAAAGATCATACTTGTGACAAAAGTAACACTCAATATAAGACTTGTCATACCTTCCTCTACCATGACCTTCTCTTTGTCCTCAACCTCGACCTCTATACATCTAGTTTAATCTCCTTTGGTCATTATATTGTTTGTCATCATCTCCATAGTTGTTATAGTGACTTCCTCGACCTTTATTGTTGTAATGATTATTACCACGTCCTCGTCCTCTTTCATGAAAAGAACCTTGCCACTTCTTTGAATGATCACTCTGATTACTTTTGGTAGGAGTTTGACTTTGAAGTGCTTACTCTATTAGCTTCTTAGTGAACTTCTCATTCATGCATTGTTCATGAGTTTGCAATGTGCCTATTAATTCATTAACTGACATCTGGGACAAATCATGTGCTTCTTCAATAGCAACCACAATGTGCTCATACTGTGATGTGAGTGTTCGCAAGATCTTTTCAACTTTCAGTTGATCATTCAGTTACTCTCCATAGATTCTTATTTGATTTGTTAGGGTAAGTACTCTACTTATATAAACTGAAACTGGTTTTAAAGTTTCCATCTGCAAAAACTCAAATTGATATCGTAAGGTTTGCAGCTTCACCTTTTTAACTCTGTTTGCACCTTGGAATGACATCGTCAAGATATCCCATGTCTACTTTGACGAGGTTACTTCTGTAATCTTCTCAAAAATTTCATCATTCGCCCCTTGATAGATGAAATAAAGTGTCTTTTTATCATTTTTTTATAACTCTCGATGAGCGGCATTAAAGTTATTTTCTTAATAGTGGTATTAGAGTTATTTTTTTAATAGTGGTATTTTAACTGTTGTATTACAGCTATTTTTCTAACAATAGTATCATAGTCGGGTCCCAAACATTCTATATCAGAGCTCAGTCCCAAACATTCTATGTCAAAGTTACTTTTCTAATAGTGGTATCAGAGCTATTATCCCAACAGTCTGAACTTGAATCCATTGCTTTCAACAAAGGCAAACAATTTTCCAAATTTCCCTTCAAACCACTATAATCCAAGCTTAAAAATATGCCTTCAACAGGAAACCAACCTGTGAGCAGTGCTATAAGAAGATTCCCAAGTTTTTCAGCTCCTGTGGTATCTCTTCAATAAGCATGTTCACTTCCAAATTTAGAATTTTAAGTCAGTTTAGCTTTGATTTAGACCTAGGAATGGAACCACTTAAATTGTTGTGGGACGAGCTCCTGCAGAAAAATACAAAGATGTAATGAGTTCAAAGGCAATGTCATTTGGAATGTTATAATGACTATATTCTTGACCAATTCCAATAAAAATTACCCATACTTTTCTATACAGTCTGAGGCATCACATTCCACACTAGAGACTTATTTAAACATCATGTTAGAGAGTTATTGCGTAGTCTAGTACTTTTAAGATTTTTAATAGATAATTGTTAAATTGTTAACCTTAAAAATTTGTATTTTGTTTATTAAAATAAAAATTATAGACAAATAATATAATGTATTTTTTATTTATTTTACAAAAATTTTCTATCTCACAAAAATAAAAAATAAAAAATAAAAAATAAAATTATTATTATATCTTATTTAAGTAAATTGTAACATTTACTTTTTATTATTTAAATTTTTTACCAAAGAATTGTAGGTATCCTCTTGAAAATCCATTTTCATATTTTTTAAAATTTTATTTTATTTTTTAAAATATTCTATCAGATGAAGCAACATAATAATAAGGTTAAGTCGGTTAGATGTCAAATGGGAATATGCCACATGACATCAAGAAAAGATCTTTTTTCACTCGTAACAAAGAGGCGCTAGACCAATTGTAACCAAATTTTGCCCCTTTTTAAGTAAATTGAGAGGTTAATTTTCTAAAATTTAAAATTTAAGTTTTATTTATACCCAGCAATTCCGGGTATCTTCTTGAAAATCCCGGTGGTAGCTCTATACAACAAAACCAAACAGCCCTTTCAATGTTGCCACCGTTCTTTTTTTTTTTTTAAGGGCTCCACTCTCTTGTCAGAGATTCTAAATTAAATTTATAATAAAAATTATTTTTAAAAAATTTTTAATTTTTTTAAATTAATATATATACAACTAAATCAATAAAATATATCATAGAAAATAAAAAATTATAAAAATAGTCACATAACATTTAATCTGTAAATTTTTTTTATCCTTAATTGTATATTTTTTTTGCCTTAATTATGTTAGATAGAAAAATTAAAATTAAAAAAAGAATTCTAATTTCTATTTTATTCTCTTATTATTTTTTTATATTCAGTTAAGTCACGTTCTAACTGCATAATGGCCATTTCCGTTTAATTACCCCTTCCATTCTTTTTCTTGTTCTCAATTTTTTGTCTCGTCGGCCCCCCTTTCTCTGCAGCCATACCGAACAAGAAATAGTCAAATGGACCAAAGTGAGGCGTCACGATTGTATTGCCTGCTGTTGTTTACGTTGTAATAATATGTCTTACATTATCATTCCTCCTTCCTTACGTCAGCGGGTCTTCTTGCCTTCTTTATCCGTAGGTTTACAAATTTTAAGGTCTTTGGACTTTGGACTTTAAGACATCATCTCATCGCCCACCCGCACTAAATTTTGGACAAAATTTTGATAATTGAATCTCAAATTTTACTCATTAAAAATTTGTCACCTAGGAAACAAAGAACAAAAAAAAAACCCTTCTAGACCAGAGCAGAGTTCAGATTCATTCGTACTAATCGGGGCAGACTTTCCTTTTTTTTCTGGAAGAAAGAGAAATTAATTAGCAGAGGAAGAGAGATGGCGGGAGCAGTGAAGAGGCGGAAGCTTCAAGCAGAGCATTAGAGCTTTGTCTGTGAAATTAACACCAGAAAACATGGCTGTACTTGAATCCATTGCTTCCGCAGATTCTGTAAAAGGCGATAGATATGGCTCAACGGCATTTACATACAAGGAATCCAACACCCTACCACTGTCTTCATGGAAAGCAGCATAGAGCCATCTCGTTCACCGTGTCTGTTTATCTCCATGTGATTCATTCTCTTTTGAAGCCTAGTAAAACTGAGCGGTTATGACAATAAAATTTCAGGGCTCCTTTTGTGTAATGTGATGTGGAGAGAGAACGAAAGAGTCTCTCATCTTTCTATAGGCGTTGCGGTTGAAAATTTGTTGCCCTCGGCGTTTCTGGCGTTCCTTCGCAACCCCTATTTAAGGTATGCGCGTATGATGTAGATTTTGGTGTCTTTGAGAAAAAACGCGCTACTGTACAAGTTAAGGCTATTTAGTTCCAGGTTTTAGTAACGTCACGGGGCGCTACTGTACAAGTTAAGGCTATTTAGTTCCAGGTTTTAGTAACGTCACGGGATATGGCACATCAGATGTACTTTGGAAAATTCTGAATTTCGGATCATGGGCATAACTGTACAAATTAACTAAAAAAAAGTGAAATAGTTGATGCGCCTTTATTATTTGAATGAGAGATTACAACACCAACTTAATTAATAAAATCCAAACATTTCTCTTCAACAACCGCATTGGTTTGAACAATACTCGTCGCAATCTTTAATTGGCGTAGCTGCGCACGAACGAATACAGTCTATAACGCACTTGGACGTGCACCGAGCATCTGCAGTTGCTGTGAGGCACAACACAACCAGTATCACCGCTACTAATATCAACGTGGCGCTGGTCCTCCTCCAAGGTTTGCTCTCCATGCCTGAAGTGAACATTGGCAGTTTTTTTTTCTCTTGTGCTCGCCCCTAAGGATACTCAAAGATCACAATCTCTGCTATCATCCCTACCATCCTATTTATAGCCTCCAGTTAGAAATATAATTGTGTTCTATGCAATTATTTAATTATTATAAAATATTTTTTTTTGCCTATATTACTTAATTATGGATTGATTGTTTTTTATTATTACATAATTATAATTTTCTATATTATTTACTTATTATCGATTACATTTTATTATTATATTATTACATAATTTAAATATTTTTATTTTAATTTTTTTTAAATATATTTTACTCATAAAATTATATCAAATGATAAATATAATTAATTTAAAATAAAATATAATGATATTTTATAAAATTATGAAAAAATTAACTTGTAAATAAATAAATAAATATAATAATCATTATTAATTATTATTTTATTTAATTTTTCTTTTAAAAAAATAATATTTCCTAATTTAGGTTAATTTATTACCTTGCACTTAAATTTTTTTAGATTTGTTTTTTTTTCCAACATCAAAGATATGGCCCTATTGTAAGCCCACTAGAAACTAAGAAAATAGTTTCGAGAGAATGAACGGACATTTAATTTTTGACCCTGGTAAGGGATGATTCGTGTAAAGGAATTATTTCCCAAATAATAGGCCCACAAAAATGTAGTAATACAGGTTTTTCTTTTTTCCTTTATAGCAAAAGTGGTAAAATTTTGGCTATATGAAATAAAACTGCTTTTGACCAAGTCAACATGCGAATCACAACGACAAACTTATCGTCTCATGGTTCATGCATAAAAAACGAACACTTCGTGTTTGTATCTAATCAAACCAAGGGTGGCCGGTTAAGCGGAAATTAACATATTATCATACCATAATAAAGGTATTAACCAGAGAGTAGAGGTTGCACTTCAACTTCCATATGCATGGCGATGTGGTTCAAACGTGACCCAGATGAAGAGGATGCAGTGCCCCAAAGTCCAGTGGAGTCCCCTTCAGCATAATCAACCTCGTCGGGGACAACATCCTGTTGAATGGCTGAAGGAGCTGCCTCCGACGATGCTCTAATCACTTCCAACTCCATAGCCACTGCTTTCATTGTAGGCCTCTTCTTCCCATTCAAGTGCAAACATCTTTTTGCCAACTTTGCAACCGCTGTGATCTCCTCTTTCCGGCCCTCCTTGAGGACTCGAGCATCAAGCACATCAAACAAGCGGTTCTCTTGCATTGAAAGAAAGAAATATGCCACTAAACTTCTTTCTTCAACAGATCGCATTAACGAGATTGGCTTCTGTCCAGTCAAGAGCTCAATAAGCACTACTCCAAAGCTGTAAACATCACTCTTCTCTGTAAATTGGCTTGTCTGGAAGTACTCCGGGTCTAAGTATCCCATAGTCCCTTGGATTCGAGTAGTCACGTGTGTTTGATCAACTGCAATTGACTTTGAGGTGCCAAAGTCTGAAACCTTTGCTCTATATTTATCATCCAGAAGTATGTTTGTAGACTTGATGTCTCGATGATAAATGGGTATGGACGCTGCTGAATGCAAATACGAGACAGCGCCTGCAACTTCACTTGCAATCCGCAAGCGCATTTCCCAAGTAATTGGAAATTCTTGATCATTTTGCTGATTTATGTATTGAAAAAGGGTTCCATTGGGGATGAACTCGTAGACTAGCAGAGGTACCTCTGTCTCCAAACAACATCCAAGTAACTTTACCACATTTCTATGGTTGATTTGTGTTAGAATTACAACCTCGTTGATGAACTGATTGAGTTTGCCTTCATCTTGGTCGACTATCTTGGACTTCTTGATTGCCACAATCTTTCCATCCGTCAACATTCCTTTATAGACAGTTCCTTGGCCTCCCTGACCAAGGATTCGGCTCACATTGTAGTGGTCTGTGGCCTTCTCTAGCTCCTTGGAACTAAATAGTTTCACCTGCTCAACATTATTATCTCCTGAAGACAATTGCTGTTGCAATAGCAGGCCACCATTTCTTTTGAAATGTTTTTCCCTGAATTTAACGGCCTTTCTTCTTTTAATTGTCTTGTACAACCCCCATGCACCAATAACTAGCAAAAGTAAACCAAGACCAGAGCTGCAGCCTGCACGGTCAACAAATCGAAAAATAATTTTAATTTCACACAGAACATTTGACATAATTTTTAAATAAAAAATTAAGAAATGATCACATTTGTTACAGTGACTGCAATAAACTACAACGTGGAGTAATTAGCCTACCACAATTTTGAGCCTTCAAGAGGTCCAAATCCTTAAAAACAAATATACCACTGACTTTCAGCTAATGCAACATACCTATGATGATAACTTTAGTCCGAGATTTTTTACCGGATTCCCAGCCAAATGATGCTGGGTAGCATGTATTGTCACTGCTAAAACTTGAGTACCCGTCAGGACACGAGCAGTTGTAGGATTTTCTGTCTCCAGTATGCATACATAGGAGGCGACAAGTTGAGCTTTTTAGGTTCATACAGCCGCCCTCTGCCAATTAGGAATATTAAGACAAACAATGTTATTTTAGGGTTCTTTTGGCATGGAGAATCGGGACTAACCATTGTATGCATATATTATAAGAGAGGTCTCAAGTACTAATTGGATTTTCAAAACGTGAAACAAAAAAAAACAATTGAAAATGAATTTTACATCTTCAAAAAAAATTCACCAATGGACGGAGTCGACATCCTATTTGTGGCCTCATATTTTATGTTTAAGTTATGGCTGTAATACCTGCACATGCAGAATGGATGTAGAAGATGGAATTGAGATAATAATAGGAACTTTCGCTGCAAACACACAGATGCCTCTCTGATAACTGTGTCCAACAATAGCCATTTCTACTGCAGAAGAGAGCCGAAGTTTCAGATGGTGAACAATATCCCTGGAATGCTCCCCACTCGAGGACTGCAGGAACATATTCCATATGTGCCAACAGCTCAGAATTTTGTTGCCTAGAATTAAACCACTCTTGGTCAACAATGGAGGCAGTCAGGTTGTGATTGCAACTTCTATGACCTTCATTCATATTGGTCAAGGTTGTTACGAAAGACTTGGTGTTAGGAGGAATGATGGCCTGGCAGCAGTCCAAGCCACAGCAACCATAACTTTTTAGGTCTCTTTGGTAACTGCAGAAGGAATGACACCCACCAACCAGGTCGGTATCGGTCTGAAGCAGAGCATAATTGTCGCAACCTGTAGCTGTGAACATGTTGCGCGCATTCGAATAGACGAAAGGGCTGCCTGATATGTTAATTTTTCTTCGAGTAACAAAGCTTGCGTTGCCGTTGCAGTTATTAGAAACGACAGGATTATTGACTTGAACCAAACCTTGAACTGAAACGCCGAGCAATTCCATTCCTATGCTGGCCAAGAAAGGCTTGGGAGAACGAAAGGTGTCGTTGCAATCTACCGCAAAACCCTCGTTCATGAAACACCTGGGTCCAATTCCGAAAGGGTAGGGAATGGCGAGGTCTCCACATCTATCTGGGCATCCAGGTTTTGATAGAGATTCAGCTTCTGCTAGTGCTTCGGTGAGCCATAGTAGCAACATGACGCGAAGCAGACTTGGAGTTGCCATTCCTCTCTCTCTCTGAATAATTGGTGAGCCAACTTAGTTATACTCTAATGCTCTTGACTTGGCAGCAAATGTGTCCACAAGAAGGAAGATTAGACATCTATCTGCATTGTGCAGGAAATTGCTAGTGAAAGCAACATGTCAACTGCCCACATTCACACAGTAGATACTGGACTAAACAATAATTTTTTAAGAAATCAGCGATTCACACTAATTTTTCCAAAGAAAAATTATAAAATATTCTCTTTTAACTTTTGAAATATAATCAATTTGGACCCAATTAAATCGAAGAAAAACCATAACCAGTAGTTCGACCCACAAACTAGAACCGGTCCAGAACAGCTCAAGCAAGGTACATGCATAGTTAAATTCTCTCCACAACATGGGACCCGCTATCAGTGAGAAAGGTTTAGTGTGGACCAGTCCCTATTGCGTGTTAGATGCATACAGTGGACTGGGTCAACCGATGTTTTTTACTGAATAAGAACGAAAGTCTCCAATAATTTTCTTCTATTAATTTTTTTCTTCTTTTTTTTCGTTGTTATCATTTTTCTCACCATTTGAAAAAGGAAAAAGGAGGCCTTCAAGTACAAACGAGGTCACAATTTCTTGTATTCGTGAATTCAGTTGCATCAAAATGGAGGGCATTCCCTTTTGCCAATTCAACTAGAAGTGATGGTTCGTCCTTCTGCGAAACCTCCTGAGCGCTATAAATTCATGGTTTCGCCCTTCTTTGAAACTTTCAAGTGTCAAACTTTCAGGAGTGAAGTTCATTGCTGGAGCCATGTACAGATAAAATTTTGGTTCTCTTTTTCTACAGTTGGCCCCACCCTCCAAGGAAAAAGTCAACTATGTAAGAATATTTTTTTTTAAGAAACAATCACAAATGTAAACCCTCGTGTCCTTTATTTTTAAGTCTAAAATTTATAGATATCTAAGTTAAAAATTTATTTTTTATGAAAATTATATTTTTCCTTAAAAATTAATAAATATACAACTAAATCAATACAATATATTACAGATAATATAAAATTATAAAAACAGACCCGTGACATTCTGTACAAATTTTTTTTGCCTTAATTATGCAACATATTATTTTAGATAGAAAAATCAAAATTTTAAAAAATAATAATTCAAAATTTTATTTTATTCATTTATTATTATTTTTATTCAGTGAAGTCACGTTCTAGCTGCATCATCATGGCCATTTCCGATTAATCACCCCTTGCATTCTTTTTCTCGGTCTCAATTTTTTGTCCCGCGGGCCCGCCCTCTTTTCCTGCAGTCATACCCAACAAGAAATAGTCAAAAGGTCCAACGTGAGGTGTCACGATCTTATTGCCTGCTGTTCCTCTGTGTTACAGTAACAGTGTCTTACATTATCATTCCTTCTTGCGCAAGTCTCAGCGGGTCTTTTTGCCTTCTTATTGCTTAGGTTTGCAAATTTTCGGGTGTTTTATCCCACCTGCATTTAACCGATTGCTAAATTTTGGACGAAAATTTGATATTGGAGTCTCAAATTTTACTCATAAAAAATTTGTCACCTAGGAAACAAAAAAAAAAAAAAAAATCCACGATATTAGCCAATTCTCAATTAGCGAGCTTGCTACTTCTGGACCAGAGCAGAGTTCAGATTCATTCGAACTAATCGGAGCAGACTTGTTTTTGTTTTTCTTTTTTTTTCTCGGGAGCAGTGAAGAGACGGAAACGTCAAGCGGAACATTGGAGCTTTGTCTGTGAAACTAACAACAGAAGACATGGCTGAACTTGAATCCTTTGCTTCCGCAGATTCTGTAAGGGGCCATAGATATGGCTCAACGGCATTTCCTTAGTGTGGCATCCTTTTGTTCCACCATTGTCTTCATGGAAAGCAGCGGAGAGCCATCTCTTTCACCGTGTCTGTTTTATCTCAACGTGATTCATGATCTCTTTTGAAGCTAGTGAAAATAAAATTTCCGGGCTGATTTTGTGTGATGTGATGCATTACCGTTGAAGATTTGTTGCCTTTGGCGTATGTGGCATTTCCGCCGTTCCATCGGCAACCCCTATCCAGAGCTGCGCGCGTAATGTGAATTCTGGTGTCGTTGAGGAATAACGCTCTACTGTACAAGTTAAGGCTATTTAGTTCCAGGTTTTAGGAACATCACAAGATATGGCACGTCAGATGTAGTTTGGAAAATTCTGAATTTCGAACCATGAGCATAACTGTACAAATTAACTAAAAAAAGAGTAAAATACTGGATGCGCCTTTATTATTTGAATGAGGGATTCCAACACCAACTTAATTAATAAAATCTAAACATTTCTCTTAAACAACCGCATTGTTTTGAACAATATGCCTCGCAATTGTAAAAAAGAGTGAACATTTCTCTTAGCTGTGCACGTAAGAATGCTGTCTGTAAAGCACTTGGACGTGCACTGAGCATCTGCAGTTGCTGTGAGACACAACACAACCAATAGCATCACGGCTACTAATATCAACATGGGCGCCGGTCCTCCCCCAGGGTTTGCTCTCCATGCCTGAAGTGAAGACGGGCAGATCTTTCTTCTCTTGTGCTCGTCCCTAGGGGTACTCAAGATCACAATCTGTGCAATCATCCCTGCCTTCCTATTAATAGCCTCCCGATGCTATGTTATTTTAGAAAGATGATTGTGATTTGGACGATTCTATTATAGAATATTTTCTTAATTTAAATTATTTAATTATTTTTTATTATTATATAATTATAATTTTTATATTTTTTTTAATTATTATTCTTTATATTTTATTATTATATAAATATATAATTAAAATATTTTTATTTTAATTTTTTTTAAAATATAATTAATTTATAATTTTACATCAAATAATAAATATAAATTAATTTAAAATAAAAAATATAATAATATTTTATAAAATCATACAAAAAATTAATTTATAAAATAAATAAATATATATAATAAATATTAAATTATTATTTTTATTTTTTTAAAATTATTAATATTATTTAATTAAAATTAAATTATTATGTTACACTTAAATTTTTTCAGTTTTTTTTTTTCTAACACCAAAGATATGAGCCCATTGTAAGTCCATTAGAAACTAAGAAGATAGTTTCGAAAGAATGAATGGACATTTAATTTTTGAGCCCGTGTGGAAAGGAATGATTATTTCCCAAATAATAGGCCGACAAAATTGTGGTAATACAATTTTTGTTTTTTCTTAAATAACAAATGTGGTAAAATTATGGCTATATGAAATAAAGCTACTTTTGACAAAGTCAACGTACGAATCACAACGACAAACTTATCGCCTCGTGGTTACCATTCTTGTTTGTATCTAATCAAACCAAGCGTGGTCGGTTAAGCGGAAACTTACATATTATCATACCATAATTAAGGTGTTAACCAGAGTGTAGAGGTTGCACATCAATTTCCATATGCATGGCGATGTGGTTCAAATGCGACCCAGACGAAGAGGATGCAGTATCCCAAGGTCCAGTGGTGTCCGCTTCAGTATAATTAACCTCGTCGGGGACAAAATCCTGTTGCCTCCGACGATGCTCTAATCGCTTCCAACATTCCCTGTTGAATGTTTGGCGTTGATAATCTAGTGGCTTAAGATTCTCAATAACAGTCTAGTATTTTAAGATTCTCGATAATTAATTTTTTTAATTATTAATCTTTAAAATTTATATTTTATTTTTTAAAATAAAACTTGTAAATATGAAATAAAATATAATTTTTATTTATTTTACAAAACTTTTTTTATCTAAAAAAACTAAAATTATTATTATATTTTATTTAAATAAATTATCACGTTTTATTATTATTATTTAATTTTTTACCCACCATTGTGGGCATCCTCTTGAAAATCCATTTTCTTATTTTTAAAAATTTTATTTTTTTAAAAAATTATTCCAACAACAATGGAAGATGAAATAACGTTATAAGGTTAAGTTCCTTATATGTCAAATGGGAATGTGCCACGTGACATGAATTTATGGTTGACGGACAGAAAAAAGATCTATATCACCAATTCTAACCAATTATTAAATTTTGCCCCTTTCCAGGTAAATTGCAAGGTTGATTTTCTAAAAATTTAAATTTTAAGTTTTTAACAGCCCATTCCAATGTTACCCATTCTTTTTTTTATTCTTAAAAAAAAAACAGACTTAAATGTCTTATCGGAGATTTTAACTTAAATTTATATTAAAAAATTATTTTTAAAAAATTTTATTTTTTTAAATATTAATAAATATACAAATAAATAAATAAAATATATCATAAACAATAAAAAATTATAAAAAAAAAAGTCCTATAACTTCTAATCTGCACATTTTTGTTGTCCTTGTATTTTGTTCGCCTTAATTATGCAAACATATTATTTTAAATAAAACTAAAATTTTAAAAATAAAATGATTAAAAATTTTATTTTATTTTTTTTTTTTTTATTTAATAAAGTCAAGTTCTAACTGTATCATGCCCATTTCCATTTAATTACCCCTTGCATTCTTTTTCTCGGTCTCAATTTTTTTTGTCCGGCCGGCCCGCGCTCTTTCTCTGCAGTCATTCCGAACAAGAAATAGTCAAAAGGTCCAACGTGAGGTGTCACGATCTTATTGGCCGCTGTTCCTCTACGTTGCAATAATAATGTCTTACATTATCCTGCCTTCTTCTTGCGCAAGTCCTTACGTCAGCAGGTCTTTTTGCCTTCTTAGGCCTTGGGTTTGCAAATTTTAAGGTGTTTGGACTTTGGACTTTGGACTTTCAGACATCATCGCTTTCGTAAGCCCGCCCGCAATTAACCGATTGCTAAATTTTGGATAAAAATTTCGATATTTGAATCTGAAATTTTACTCATAAAAAATTTGTCAGCTAGAAAAAACAAAAACTACCCATCACCGATTATATTAACCATTTCTCAATAAGCGAGCTTGCTACTTCCAGAGCAGAGTTCAGGTTCATTCGAGCTAATCGGAGCAGATTTTTTTTTTTTCTCCCTCTTGAAGAAAAAAAATTAATTAGCAGAGGAAGAGAAATGGCGGGACTAGTGAAGAGGATAAAGCTGGGATCACAAGGATTAGAGGTTTCGGCGCAGGGACTAGGGTGCATGGGCATGTCCGCCTTCTACGGCCCACCGAAGCCGGAAGCGGACATGATCGCGCTCATCAACCACGCCGTCGACAGCGGTGTCACTTTCCTCGACACTTCTGATATCTACGGCCCTCACACCAACGAAATCCTTCTCGGCAAGGTTATTACTTATTAGGCTTTTTTTTTTTTTTTTTTAATTTTGTTTATTTATCTCGGTCAATCATTGAAGAATATATATCTATATATATGCATATATATATATTTGGGCAGGCTTTGAAGGGAGGACTTAGAGATAGAGTTGAACTGGCCACGAAATTTGGTATAAGTTATGCGGACGGGAAGAGAGAGATTCGCGGCGATCCGGCTTATGTCAGGGCGGCTTGTGAGGCCAGCTTGAAACGGCTTGGTGTTGATTGCATTGATCTTTATTATCAACATCGCATCGATACCAAAGTTCCCATTGAAATTACGGTTTTCCACCCTCTCTGTGTTTCTGTCTTCTATTTAAGTTTTTTTTTTTTTTTTTAATGTTTTTAATTACTACTCTTGTTTGGGAACTTTTCGGAACTTCAACTGGTTGAGATTAATTATATGAATGGACTGTCTATTGGGCATTGTAAATGATCAACTATGCTGCGGAAACAGAGCAACCTGTTTGTTTTAGTCATTTTTTGTGTACCAGTACAATCTTGAAATGAAGATGTTGGAATGGTCACTTTGGTTGTCTTTTTATGTGTATATAAACTGTTGAACGCAGTCAATTCTTTTGTTTTGTTTCTACTAGATGGGAGAACTCAAGAAGCTGGTTGAAGAGGGTAAAATAAAATATATAGGTTTATCGGAGGCATCTGCCTCAACAATCAGAAGAGCTCATGCTATTCACCCGATAACAGCCATACAGTTGGAATGGTCCTTGTGGTCAAGAGATGTGGAGGAAGAGATTATTCCCACTTGCAGGTAAAGCACAAATGAGAGAAACCACTTGTTTAAAGGATTACATGTCATATAATTATGGAGAAAACTTATGTCCAAATTCTGACCTTGACTTTCTACTGTTTCAGAGAACTTGGCATTGGGATTGTTGCTTACAGTCCGTTAGGACGAGGCTTCCTTGCATCAGGCCCAAAGTTGGTTGGAAACCTTTCCACAGATGACTTTCGTAAGGTTGGTCATAATACTTAATGAATGTGGAATCTCTAAACATAGCATGTGCCAATACACAAATTATAGTCCAGAAAAGATAATGCCTAAAACCTTTCACTCGTCTATCATGATGATGTAAGATTGGCCTAAGGGCCTGTCTGCCTGCACTTGTACTTGAGGCAAATTTAAAGTAGGGATATAGTGGAACTTAGATGATCTAGGATATTTAAGCAATGGTGCTCCACATGTTCTCATTAGTTTAGGAGGAACTTGATTAGAGATGGCTAATGCATTTTATTCACCTTAACTAAATTAGGCGCTTGACAATGACTACTTCAGTATTTCTTTATAAAGAATGCTGTACGCCTTGTATAATCCATTCCTGCTGCGTCTATGGTTACATGAATGCTTATGTAAGATAGCAGTCTTACATTTCTCAAACAACAGGTCTAAATTGTTACCAATATGGATTTGGTCGGAGCATCACTGTTGCCATTCCGAGTTTTTATTCTTGTATGGACAGATTTTTATTCAGTACATTTACATACTTTGCCTGTAATTTTACGTCCATGAAGCTTCCTTTTGCCTTCAACTTTGTTACTCAAATGAGTTTTTTCAAATGTCACAGCATCTTCCAAGGCTCCAGGCTGAGAATCTGGAGTATAACAAACAAATGTTTGAGCGGGTTAATGAGATTGCAGCTAAGAAAGGATGTACACCATCACAGCTGGCATTGGCCTGGGTCCATCACCAGGGTGATGATGTATGCCCCATTCCTGGAACTACCAAGACAGAAAACTTCAACCAGAACATTGGAGCTTTATCTGTGAAACTAACACCAGAAGACATGGCTGAACTTGAATCCATTGCTTCCGCTGATTCTGTAAAGGGTGATAGATATGACTCGATGGCATTTACATACCAGGAATCCGACACTCCACCATTGTCTTCATGGAAAGCTGCATAGAGTAATCTCTTTTACTATCATGAATGTCTTTTTATCTCCATGTGATTCATGGTCTCTTTTGAAGCCTAGTAAAACTGAGCTGTCATGACAGAATAAAATTTCGGAGCTGATTGTGTGTGATGTGATGTGGAGATCACAATTCTGTACTTTTCTTTGCATGTATGAACCTTATGCTTCGGATGCTTTGTACTTTAAAAAGTGAGCAGAATAAATCTTTGTCCATTTATGAATTTCCATAAGTATAGGCATACAATGAAATGCAATACAATACAAGAAAGAGTCTTTCATCTTTCTATATGTTTTGCGGTTAAAGATTTGTTGCCCTTGGCGTACGCTGCATTCCTTCGCATTTCCGCGGTCGGATCGCCAACCCCTACCTAGATATGGGCGTGTAATGTAGATTCTGGTGTTGTTTACGAGAAATAATGCGCTACTGCACAAGTTAAGGCTATTTAATTCCAGGTTTTATAAACGTCGAGAGATATAGCACACATCAGATGTACTTTGGAAAATTCTGAATTTCGGACCATGAGCATAACTGTATAAATTAACTAAATATTAATTAACTGAAAAAAATATTTAGTGAAGTATTGGATGCACTTTTATTATTTGAACGAGAGATTACGACACTAAATTAATAAAATATAAACATTTCTTTTCCAAACATTTCTCTTCAACAACCGCATTGGTTTCAACAATACGCCTCGTAATCTTTAATAGGCGTAGCTGCGCACGTACGAATGCAGTCTGTAAAAGCGCATGGACTTGCACTGTGTATCTGCGGTTGCTGGGAAACACAACACAACCAATAGCATCACCGCTACTAATATCAACATGGCGCTGGTCCCCCGCCAACGCTTGCTCTCCGTGCCTGAAGGGAAGATGGGCTGTTCTTTTTTCCTTCTGCTCATTCCCAAGGATACTCAAGATCACAATCTGTGCTACCATCCCTACTTTCCTTTTTATAGTCTACATATATGCTATCTTATATTAGAAATATGATTATGATTTATACTATTATATAATTATTATAAAAATTATTTTTAGTCTATATTATCTAATTATTATTAATTATTTTTTATTACTATATGATTATAATTTTTTATAATATTTAATTATTATTAATTACATTTTATTATTACGTAATTATATAATTTATTAATATTCAAAAATTTTATTTTAATTTTTAAAATATAATATATTAATAATTCTATATAAAAAATAAATGTAATTAATTTAAAATAAAAAATAATAAAATATAATAATATTGAGTAAGATAATAAAAAATATTATATTTTAAAAATATAAATATAATTAATATCAAATTATTATAAATTAATTTTTTAATTTATTAATGTAAAAATTTTTTATTTTTTATTATAAATTTTTAATATTATTTAATTTAAATTAAAATTTCACATTGTATTAAATATATATTTTTTCTTTTATTTTTTGTGAAAAACAAGAAAGATATGGTTCCATTATAAGCCCGTTAGAAAGTAAGAAGTTAGTTCCGAGAAAACGAACGGATCATTAATAATGAGCCCATGTGGTGTGGAATGATTCGTGTGAAGGAATTATTTCCCAAATCATACGCCTAGGGAATGCGGTTATACAGTGTATTTTTTTTCTTTTAAAAAAATAGCAAATGTGGTAAAATTTTGGCCATATGAAATAATGCTGCTTTTGACAAATTCAACGTACGAATAACAACAACAAACTTATCGCCTCATAGTTCATGCATCAAAGCCGAACCCTTCTTGTTTGTATCTAATCAAACCAAATCCGGTCGGTTAAGCGGAAACTTGCATAGTTTCAGACCATAATTAACCAGAGAGTAGAGGTTGCACATCAATTTCCATATGCATGGCGATGCGGTTCAAACGTGACCCAGATGAAGAGGATGCAGTATCCCAAGGTCCAGTGGTGTGCCCTTCAGCATAATCAACCTCGTCGGGGACAACATCCTGTTGAATGGCTGAAGGAGCTGCCTCCGACGATGCTCTAATCACTTCCAACTCCATAGCCACTGCTTTCATTGTAGGCCTCTTCTTCCCATTCAAGTGCAAACATCTTTTTGCCAACTTTGCAACCGCCGTGATCTCTTCTTTCCGGCCCTCCTCGAGGACTCGAGCATCAAGCACATCAAACAAGCGGTTCTCTTGCATTGCAAGAAAGAAATATGCCACTAAACTTCTTTCTTCAACAGAGCGCATTAACGAGATTGGCTTCTGTCCAGTCAAGAGCTCAATAAGCACTACTCCAAAGCTGTAAACATCACTCTTCTCTGTAAATTGGCTTGACTGGAAGTACTCCGGGTCTAAGTATCCCATAGTCCCTTGGATTCGAGTAGTCACGTGTGTTTGATCAACTGCAATTGACTTTGAGGTGCCGAAGTCTGAAACCTTTGCTCTATATTTATCATCCAGAAGTATGTTTGTAGACTTGATGTCTCGATGATAAATGGGTATGGACGCTGCTGAATGCAAATACGAGACAGCGCCTGCAACTTCACTTGCAATCCGCAAGCGCATTTCCCAAGTAATTGGAAATTCTTGATCATTTTGCTGATTTATGTATTGAAAAAGGGTTCCATTGGGGATGAACTCGTAGACTAGCAGAGGTACCTCTGTCTCCAAACAACATCCAAGTAACTTTACCACATTTCTATGGTTGATTTGTGTTAGAATTACAACCTCGTTGATGAACTGATTGAGTTTGCCTTCATACTGGTCGACTATCTTGGACTTCTTGATTGCCACAATCTTTCCATCCGTCAACATTCCTTTATAGACAGTTCCTTGGCCTCCCTGACCAAGGATTCGGCTCACATTGTTGTGGTCTGTGGCCTTCTCTAGCTCCTTGGAACTAAATAGTTTCACCTGCTCAACATTATTATCTCCTGAAGACAATTGCTGTTGCAATAGCAGGCCACCATTTCTTTTGAAATATTTTTCCCTGAGTTTAACGGCCTTTCTTCTTTTAATTGTCTTGTACAACCCCCATGCACCAATAACTAGCAAAAGTAAACCAAGACCAGAGCTGCAGCCTGCACGGTCAACAAATCGAAAAATAATTTTCGTTTCACACAGAACATTTGACATAATTTTTAAATAAAAAATTAAGAAATGATCACATTTGTTATAGTGACTGCAATAAACTACAAAGGTGGAGTAATTAGCCTACCACAATTTGGAGCGTTCAAGAGGTCCAAATCCTTAAACAAATATACCACTGACTTCCAGCTAATGCTACATACCTATGATGATAACTTTAATCCGAGATTTTTTACCGAATTCCGAGCCAAATGATGTTGGGTAGCATATATTGTCACTGCTAACACTTGAGTAGTACCCGGCAGGACACGTGCAGTTATAGGATTCTCTGTCTCCAGTATACATACATAGAAGGCGACAAGTTGAGCTTTTTAGGTTCATGCAGCCGCCTTCTGCCAATTAGGAATATTAAGACAAACAATGTTATTTTAGGGTTCTTTTGGCATGGAGAATCAGGACTAACCATTGTATGCATATATTATAAGAGAGGTCTCAAGTACTAATTGGATTTTCAAAATGTGAAACAAAAGAAAAAAAAATTGAAAAAAAATTTTACATTTTCAAAAAAAATTCACCAATGGACGGAGTCGACATCCTATTTGTGGCGTCATATTTTATGTTTAAGTTATGGCTGTAATACCTGCACATCCAGAAGAGATGTAGGGGATGGAATCGGCATAATAATAGGAACGGTCGGTGCAAACACATAGATGCCTTGGTGATAACTGTGTCCAACAATAGCCATTGCCACTGCAGAGGAGAGCTGAAGCTTCAGGTGGTCGACAATATCCCTGGAATGCTCCCCACTCGAGGACTGCAGGAACATATTCCATCTGTGCCAACAGCTCAAGATTTGGTTGCATAGGATCAAGCCAGTCTTGGTCAACAATGAAGGCCCTCGGTGTCACACATGCATCTCTAGTATATTCAGTTATATTGCTTATGAAAGACTTGATGTAAGGAGGAATGGTGGCCTGGCAGCAGCCCAAGCCATAGCAACCATTACTTTTTGGCCTTTCGTCGCAAATGGAGTAACACCCACCAACCGGGCTGGTATCGTTCTGAAACAGCAGAGCATAATTGCCGCAACCTGTCGCTGTGAACCTGTTACGCGCACTCGAATAGACGAAAGGGGTGCCTGACATGTCAATTTTTTGAGTAGCAGAGCTTGCGTTGCCGTTGCAGTAATAAGAAAGGACTGAATTATTGACTTTAACCAAACCTTGAACTGAAACGCCGAGTAATTCCATTCCTATGCTGGCCAAGAAAGGTTTGGGAGGCCGAAAGGTGTGGTTACAATCTACCGCAAAACTCTCGTTCATGTAACACTTGGGTCCAATTCCGAAAGGGAATGGAATGACAACGTCTCCACATCTATCTTGGCATTCAGGTTTTGCTAGAAATTCTGCTTCTGCTAGTGCTTCGGTGAGCCATAGTAGCAAAATGACGCGAAGCAGACTTGGAGTTGCCATTCCTCTCTCTATGAATAATTGGTGAGCCCACTTAGTTATACTTTAGTGCTCTTGACTTGCTAGCCAGTCTTCTGGGAGCAAATGTGTCCACAAGAAGGAAGATTAGACATCTATGCAGGAAATTGCTAGTGAAAGCAACATGTCAACTGCCCACATTCACACGGTAGATACTGGACTAAACAATAATTTTTGAAGAAATCAGCGATTCACACTAATTTTTCTATTCTCTTTAACTTTTGAAATATAATCAAATTGGACCCAATTAAATCAAACCAAAACCACAACCAGTTCGACCCAGAAAGTAGAACCGGTCCAGAACAGCTCTAGGTACACGGTTGAATTCTCCCCACAACGTGGGACCCGCTATCGGTGAGAAAGGTTCAAGGCGGACCAGTCCCTATCGCGCGATAAACGCGCACAGTGCACTGGGTCCACCGAAGTTTTTAACTGAATAAGAACGAAAGTCTCCGGCCTGCCAAATCTGAATTGACAAAGTCTTAGAAAGACTTTGACCCCACAGCCCATGCATAATTTTCTGCTATTAATTATCTTCAATTTTTTTTTTCTTTGTTATTATTCTTCTCACCGTTTGAAAAAGGAAAAAGGAAGCCTTCAAGTACAAAAGATGTCACATTTTCTTGTATTCGTCAATTCTGTTGCATCAAAATGGAGGGCATTCCCTTGTGCCAATTCAACTAGAAGTGATGGTTCGTCCTTCTGTGAAACCTCTCGAGTGCTATAAATTCATGATTTCGCCCTTCTGTGAAACCTCCTGAGTGCTATAAATTCATGGTTCCGCCCTTCTTTGAAACTTCCAAGTGCCAAACTTCCAGGAGTGAAGTTGATAGCTGGAGCCATGAACAGATAAAATTTTGGTTCTCTTTTTCTACAGTTGGCCCCACCCTCCAAGGAAAAAAGTCAACTATGTAAGAATATTTTTTAAGAAACAAACGCAAAGCTAAACCCTAATGTCAGGACTAGTTACCTTTATTTTTAAGTATAAGATCAAGACATCTATAAATTTTCATATTTTTAGATTAAATACATGGACTCCTCTATAGTGTATCACTTTTTCCATATATTTCTTATGGCATCGGTATGGGATTTATGAATTCTATAAAATTCAATTTGAACGCCAAAATTGCCTAATCTTGTCAAAGCTCATACAATTCTATCTCTCTTTTCCTTGCTATGACTCAATTTGTCTCTTCCATCAGCTGCTTCCTGCCCCGTGCTTATGCTTTAGCATTGGCACATGAATGATTTTTAGCTTTTAAGAACAATTCTATTGCTATTCACACACAAGTAAATATCAGCCCGTGGTAACTGATGACGGACAGTTCCCAAAATGACCTCAAATTTTCAAGTTAAGACTATTTAGTTACAGGCTCTACGCCAATCACGATGTGGCACATCAGATGTACTTTGGAAAATTCTGAATTTCGGACAATTAGCATAACTGTACGAATTAACTAAAAAAAAGCGAAATATTGGACGCACCTTTATTATTTGAACGAGGGATTATGACACCAACTTAATTAATAAAATCTAACCATTTCACTTCAATAACCCCGTCGCTTTGAGCAATACACCTCGCAATCTTCAACAGCGTAGCAGCGCACATGCGCACTTTAAACAAGTGAAACTAAAACGCCGAGCAATTCCATTCCTATGCTGGTCAAGAAAGGTTTGGGAGGCCGAAAGGTGTGCTTACAATCGACCGCAAAACTCTCGTTCATGGAACAGTTGGGTCCAATTCCGAAAGGGAAGGCAATGGCAACGTCTCCACATCAATCTGGGCATCCAGGTTTTGCCAGAAATTCAGCTTCTGCTAGTGCTTCGGTGAGCCATAGCAGCAAAATGACGCGAAGCAGACTCGGAGTTGCCAATCCTCTCTATGAATAAGATCACCTCTCGATAATCATCATTGATTAGTGAGCCAACTTAGCTATATACTTTAATGCTCTTCGACTTTTAGTTTTTGATGCAGCAAGAAGGACAGAGCAATTTTTAATTGTTGGTAAAATAAAAAAACAACTGATTTCGTAATGCGGGCTACAATAAGATCTCGGTGTCGTTACGTTGATAAAAAATGGCCTCGGCGGTATTTTAACGAATTGGTCCACGGCTAGCTATTCTTCTGGGAGCAAATATGTCCACAGGAGGAAAATTAGACATCTATCTGCAATGTCTACGAAATTGCGAGTGAGAGCAACGTCTAGTTATGATCAGCTGCCCGCATTCACCCGGTAGAAACTGGACTAAACAGTAATTTTCAAAGAAATCAGCGATTCACAGTAATTTTTTTAAAGAAAAATTATGAAATATTTTTTTAACTTTTGAAAAATAATCAAATTGGACCCATTTAAACCGAACCAAAAGTCAAATTCGGACTGTGAAGTGCCGGTCACGGATTGTTCCTTCCCCCGAACCATGGCCAGTAGCTCGACCCAGAAACTAGAACCGGTCCAGAACAGCTCTAGGTACACGGTTCAGTTCCCTCCACAACATGGGACCCGCTACCGGTGAGAAAGGTCCATGGTGGAAAAGTCTTTAAAAGACTTTGACCCACAGCCCATGTATAATTTTCTTCTATTAATTTTCTTCGTTTTTTTCTTTTTCTTTGTTATCATTGCTCTTACCATTTGAAAAAGGAAAAAGGAAGCCTGCAAGTACAAACGATGGTCACATCTTCTTGTATTCGTGAATTCAGTTGCATCAAAATTGAGGGCAGTCCCTGGTTTCGCCCTTCTTTGAAACTTCCAAGTGCCAAACTTCCAGGAGTGAAGTTTATAGCTGGAGCAAGATAAAATTTTGGTTCTCTTTTTCTACAGTTGGCCTCACCCTCCAAGGTCAATTATTTAAGAATATTTTGAAGAAACAATCCAAATGTGAAGCCCTACGTCGAGATTAGTTACCTTCGTTTTTAAGTTTAAAATCACTACATTTTTAAGTTTTTGTGTTTTAAGGTTAAATATATAGACTCTTTTATGGGTATATTTTTTACGAATATTTTTCTCTTTTCGGTCTGAATCCTATAATATTCAATTTAAAAGCCAAACTTACCTAGTGTTGCAAACGTTTCACAAAATTCTGGGGTACTTGTATTTTAAATTTGTTTAATTAATTTGAATGTTTTGTTTATAATCAAATTTAAAAGGTATTAAGTGTTAATATTTAAATTGTAAGTATATATTTTAATTTAAAATTTAAAATATAAAATTTATATAAATTTAAATTTTTTAGATAGTTTTTTAAAATATAATTTTTTAGTTAGTTTTTAAAATATAATTTTTTTAAAATTTGTAATAATTAGTATTATAACTTTTTGCTACTTTTTCAATTATCCTGTAACAGGTGACATGACGTTGATGTCATCGGAATTGATCTAGTGGAAAGTCGAGGAGGGTAAACATAGTACTATCAAAACTAAATATGTACGTTAACACTGAGATTGCATTGATCACTTAAAGCTAAAAAAAGTACGAGGATTCTAAGAACACATTTATATAGAATTAGACTTTTTTCCTTCACTCACTCATAAGGTTCGTACCATTGGGCAGTGACCATTTCAATCGGTTCATGTAAAGTACAGCAAACTAGGGTTTAACCGTTAAACTCATCACTGGCTTTAGCCTTTAACGAGAGAAAGCTTCTCGCGGGTCTCACCAGCTTGCCGTTCGACTCATCCTCTATGTTGAAAAAACAGAGCCATCTGGGCAGCCGAAGGGGGAATCGGCCACGATTGACTTTCAGCGTTTGCCCGTCACCGTCACATTTACTTCTCGTGTTGCCCTTCCGACACGTGGGACCATACCGGGTTCGCTCTTGAAAGTCACAACGTGGCGATTAATAATTCTTTCTTCTCAATGAATCTCACAGCCGCTTGCCACACTTCTTTTCGTTTTCCCTTTCATTTTTTCTTTTCATCCAGCCAAAAACATAAATGTTCAAATGTTCTTCCCAGTTAAACACACCCTTATGAGGTTCACCATGCATCGGATAGGAAGGAAAGCAAGGTTCAACTTGTTAGAGAATTTAATAGGTTTTCGACGCTCCCAAACGGTTTAAGCTTTTTGTGTTGATCGAGTTTTTGACGTGAAACCAAGGTCTTTATGATTTGGGTTGATTGGTTTTTTAACGGGCAAATTTGCGCTTCCAAGTTCTCCGCAAGCTTCGGCTCATTATTCATTCACGAATGCATTCAGTCACCGAGATATTTGGGCCTGATCTGAATCCCATTAAACATTGGCTTCGATTTTTCCAAGAGCCCGCCAAGGTCAAAGAGCAATATAGAAAACGGACCTTTTGTTTTGGGTCAATTGCGGAAAGGGCCCAAGGATCGTTCATGCAAAGAAGTTATCACTGAGTCATGGGCCCGTTTTAAAGATTCAACATCACTTCAAAACGCGGCCCAAAAATTGAAAGACTGCAGTATAGAATATTGGTTGGTGTGAATGGAATTAAGTGATTGCACCTCAGAAACTGCAGAGAAAACAAGCCGAAAAAAAAAAAAAGAAAAAAAAAAACTGGAAGCACCTTTATTATTTGAACAAGGCATTACGACACCAACATAATTAATAAAATCTAGACATTTCTCTTCGAAACATTTCTTTTCAATAACCGCTTTGGTTTGAACAATACGCCTCGCAATCTTCAATAGGCGTAGCTGCACACATACGAATGGAGTCTGTAAAACACTTAGACTTGCACTGAGTAGTTGCTGTGAGGCACAACATAATCAATAGCATCACCGCTGCTAATATCAACATGGCGCTGGTCCACAACATGGGACCCGCTATCAGTGAGAAAGGTTCTGTGGACCAGTCCGTATCGCGTGTTAGATGCATACAGTGGACTGGGTCAACCGAAGTTCTTTACCGAATAAGAACGAAAGTCTCCAATAATTTTCTTCTATTAATTTTTTTCTTCTTTTTTTTCGTTATTACCATTTTTCTCACCATTTGAAAAAGGAAAAAGGAGGCGTTCAAGTACAAACGATGTCACAATTTCTTGTATTCGTGAATTCCGTTGCATCAAAATGGAGGGCATTCCCTTGTGCCAATTCAACTAGAAGTGATGGTTCGTCGTTTTGTGAAACCTCCTGAGCGCTATAAATTCATGGTTTCGCCCTTCTTTGAAACTTCCAAGTGTCAAACTTTCAGGAGTGAAGTTCATTGCTGGAGCCATGTGCAGATAGAATTTTGGTTCTCTTTTTCTACAGTTGGCCCCACCCTCCAAGGAAAAAGTCAACTATGTAAGAATATTTTTTTTAAGAAACAATCACAACCCTCGTGTCCTTTATTTTTAAGTCTAAAATTAATAGATATCTAAGTTAAAAATTTATTTTTTTTGAAAATTATATTTTTTCCTTAAAAATTAATAAATATACAACTAAATCAATACAATATATTACAGATAATATAAAATTATAAAAACAGACCCGTGACATTCTGTACAAATTTTTTTTGCCTTAATTATGCAACATATTATTTTAGATAGAAAAATTAAAATTTTAAAAAATAATAATTCAAAATTTTATTTTATTCATTTATTATTATTTTTATTCAGTGAAGTCACGTTCTAGCTGCATCGTGGCCATTTCCGATTAATCACCCCTTGCATTCTTTTTCTCGGTCTCAATTTTTTGTCCCGCGGGCCCGCCCTCTTTTCCTGCAGTCATACCCAACAAGAAATTGTCAAAAGGTCCAACGTGAGGTGTCACGATCTTATTGCCTGCTGTTCCTCTATGTTACAGTAACATGTCTTACATTATCATTCCCTCTTGCGCAAGTCTCAGCGGGTCTTTTTGCCTTCTTATTGCTTAGGTTTGCAAATTTTCGGGTGTTTGGACTTTGGACTTTCAGACATCAACGCTTTCATTATCCCACCAGCACTTAACCGATTGCTAAATTTTGGACGAAAATTTGATATTGGAGTCTCAATTTTTACTCATACAAAATTTGTCACCTAGGAAACAAAAAAAAAAAAAAAAAATCCACGATATTAGCCAATTCTCAATCAGCGAGCTTGCTACTTCTGGACCAGAGCAGAGTTCAGATTCATTCGAACTAATCGGAGCAGACTTGTTTTTGTTTTTCTTTTTTTTCTCGGGAGCAGTGAAGAGACGGAAACGTCAAGCGGAACATTGGAGCTTTGTCTGTGAAACTAACAACAGAAGACATGGCTGAACTTGAATCCTTTGCTTCCGCAGATTCTGTAAGGGGCCATAGATATGGCTCAACGGCATTTCCTTAGTGTGGCATCCTTTTGTTCCACCATTGTCTTCATGGAAAGCAGCGGAGAGCCATCTCTTTCACCGTGTCTGTTTTATCTCAACGTGATTCATGATCTCTTTTGAAGCTAGTGAAAATAAAATTTCCGGGCTGATTTTGTGTGATGTGATGTGATGCATTACCGTTGAAGATTTGTTGCCTTTGGCGTATGTGGCATTTCCGCCGTTCCATCGGCAACCCCTATCCAGAGCTGCGCGCGTAATGTAAATTCTGGTGTCGTTGAGGAATAACGCGCTACTGTACAAGTTAAGGCTATTTAGTTCCAGGTTTGAGGAACATCACAAGATATGGCACGTCAGATGTAGTTTGGAAAATTCTGAATTTCGAACCATGAGCATAACTGTACAAATTAACTAAAAAAAGAGTAAAATACTGGATGCGCCTTTATTATTTGAATGAGGGATTCCAACACCAACTTAATTAATAAAATCTAAACATTTCTCTTAAACAACCGCATTGTTTTGAACAATATGCCTCGCAATTGTAAAAAAGAGTGAACATTTCTCTTAGCTGTGCACGTAAGAATGCTGTCTGTAAAGCACTTGGACGTGCACTGAGCATCTGCAGTTGCTGTGAGACACAACACAACCAATAGCATCACGGCTACTAATATCAACATGGCGCCGGTCCTCCCCTAGGGTTTGCTCTCCATGCCTGAAGTGAAGACGGGCAGTTCTTTTTTCTCTTGTGCTCGTCCCTAGGGGTACTCAAGATCACAATCTGTGCAATCATCCCTGCCTTCCTATTAATAGCCTCCCGATGCTATGTTATTTTAGAAAGATGATTGTGATTTGGACGATTCTATTATAGAATATTTTCTAAATTTAAATTATTTAATTATTTTTTATTATTATATAATTATAATTTTTTATATTTTTTAATTATTATTCTTTATATTTTATTATTATATAAATATATAATTAAAATATTTTTATTTTAATTTTTTAAAATATAATTAATTTATAATTTTAAATCAAATAATAAATATAAATTAATTTAAAATAAAAAATATAATAATATTTTATAAAATCATAAAAAATTAATTTATAAAATAAATAAATATATATAATAAATATTAAATTTTTATAAATTATTATTTTTATTTTTTTAAAATTATTAATATTATTTAATTAAAATTAAATTATTACGTTACACTTAAATTTTTTCAGCTTTTTTTTTTTCCAACACCAAAGATATGAGCCCATTGTGAGCCCATTGTAAGTCCATTAGAAAATAAGAAGATAGTTTCGAAAGAATGAATGGACATTTAATTTTTGAGCCCGTGTGGAAAGGAATGATTATTTCCCAAATAATAGGCCGACAAAATTGTGGTAACACAATTTTTTTTTTTCTTAAATAAAAAATGTGGTAAAATTATGGCTATATGAAGTAAAGCTACTTTTTTGACAAAGTCAACGTACGAATCACAACGACAAACTTACCGCCTCGTGGTTACCATTCTTGTTTGTATCTAATCAAGCCAAGCGTGGTCGGTTAAGCGGAAACTTACATATTATCATACCATAATTAAGGCGTTAACCAGAGTGTAGAGGTTGCACATCAATTTCCATATGCATGGCGATGCGGTTCAAATGTGACCCAGATGAAGAGGATGCAGTATCCCAAGGTCCAGTGGTGTCCCCTTCAGCATAATCAACCTCGTCGGGGACAAAATCCTGTTGCCTCCGACGATGCTCTAATCGCTTCCAACATTCCCTGTTGAATGTTTGACGTTGATAATCTAGTGACTTAAGATTCTCAATAACAGTCTAGTATTTTACAATTCTTAATAATTAATTTTTTTAATTATTAATCTTAAAATTTTTTATTTTATTTTTTAAAATAAAACTTATAAATATGAAATAAAATATAATTTTTTATTTATTTTACAAAATTCTTTTTATTTCAAGAACAAAAAATTAAGATTATTATTATATTTTATTTAAATAAATTATCACATTTTATTATATTATTTAATTTTTTTACCCAACAACGTGGGTATCCTCTTGAAAATCCATTTTCTTATTTTTAAAAATTTTATTTTTTAAAAAATTATTCCAACAACGATGGAAGACGAAATAACGTTATAAGGTTAAGTTCCTTATATGTCAAATGGGAATGTGCCACATGACATGAATTTATGGTTGACCGACAGAAAAAAGATCTATATCACCAATTCTAACCAATTATTAAATTTTGCCCCTTTTCAGGTAAATTGCAAGGTTGATTTTCTAAAATTTAAAATTTAAGTTTTTAACAGCCCATTCCAATGTTACCCATTCTTTTTTTATTCTTAAAAAAAAAAGATTTAAATGTCTTGTCAGAGATTCTAACTTAAATTTATATTAAAAAATTATTTTTAAAAATTTTTATTTTTTTAAATACTAATAAATATACAAATAAATAAATAAAATATATCATAAACAATAAAAAATTATAAAAAAAAGTCCTCTAACATCTAATCTGCACATTTTGTTGTCCTTGCATTTTTTTTTGCCTTAATTATGCAACATATTATTTTAAATAAAAATTAAAATTTTAAAAATAAAATAATTAAAAATTTTATTTTATTTTTTTTTTTTTTATTTAATAAAGTCAAGTTCTACCTGCATCATGCCCATTTCCGTTTAATTACCCCTTGCATTCTTTTTCTCGGTGTCAATTTTTTTTGTCCCGCCGGCCCGCGCTCTTTCTCTGCAGTCATTCCGAACAAGAAATAGTCAAAAGGTCCAACGTGAGGTGTCACGATCTTATTGGCCGCTGTTCCTCTACGTTGCAATAATAATGTCTTACATTATCATTCCTTCTTCTTGCGCAAGTCCTTACGTCAGCAGGTCTTTTTGCCTTCTTGGGCCTAAGGTTTGCAAATTTTAAGGTGTTTGGACTTTGGACTTTCAGACATCATCGCTTTCGTAAGCCCGCCCGCAATTAACCGATTGCTAAATTTTGGATAAAAATTTCGATATTTGAATCTGAAATTTTACTCATAAAAAATTTGTCAGCTAGAAAAAACAAAAACTACCCATCACCGATTATATTAACCATTTCTCAATAAGCGAGCTTGCTATTTCCAGAGCAGAGTTCAGGTTCATTCGGGCTAATCGGAGCAGAATTTTTTTTTTTTTCCCTCTTGAAGAAAAAAAATTAATTAGCAGAGGAAGAGAAATGGCGGGACTAGTGAAGAGGATAAAGCTGGGATCACAAGGATTAGAGGTTTCGGCGCAGGGACTAGGGTGCATGGGCATGTCCGCCTTCTACGGCCCACCGAAGCCGGAAGCGGACATGATCGCGCTCATCAACCACGCCGTCGACAGCGGTGTCACTTTCCTCGACACTTCTGATATCTACGGCCCTCACACCAACGAAATCCTTCTCGGCAAGGTTATTACTTATTAGGCTTTTTTTTTTTTTTTTTAAATTTTGTTTATTTATCTCGGTCAATCATTGAAGAATATATATCTATATATATGCATATATATATATTTGGGCAGGCTTTGAAGGGAGGACTTAGAGATAGAGTTGAACTGGCCACGAAATTTGGTATAAGCTATGCGGACGGGAAGAGAGAGATCCGCGGCGATCCGGCTTATGTCAGGGCGGCTTGTGAGGCCAGCTTGAAACGGCTTGGTGTTGATTGCATTGATCTTTATTATCAACATCGCATCGATACCAAAGTTCCCATTGAAATTACGGTTTTCCACCCTCTCTGTGTTTCTGTCTTCTATTTAAGTTTTTTTTTTTTTTTTAATGTTTTTAATTACTACTCTTGTTTGGGAACTTTTCGGAACTTCAACTGGTTGAGATTAATTATATGAATGGACTGTCTATTGGGCATTGTAAATGATCAACTATGCTGCGGAAACAGAGCAACCTGTTTGTTTTAGTCATTTTTTGTGTACCAGTACAATCTTGAAATGAAGATGTTGGAATGGTCTCCTTGGTTGTCTTTTTATGTGTATATAAACTGTTGAACGCAGTCAATTCTTTTGTTTTGTTTCTACTAGATGGGAGAACTCAAGAAGCTGGTTGAAGAGGGTAAAATAAAATATATAGGTTTATCGGAGGCATCTGCCTCAACAATCAGAAGAGCTCATGCTATTCACCCGATAACAGCCATACAGTTGGAATGGTCCTTGTGGTCAAGAGATGTGGAGGAAGAGATTATTCCCACTTGCAGGTAAAGCCTAAATGAGAGAAACCACTTGTTTAAAGGATTACATGTCATATAATTATGGAGAAAACTTATATCCAAATTCTGACCTTGACTTTCTACTGTTTCAGAGAACTTGGCATTGGGATTGTTGCTTACAGTCCGTTAGGACGAGGCTTCCTTGCATCAGGCCCAAAGTTGGTTGGACACCTTTCCACAGATGACTTTCGTAAGGTTGGTCATAATACTTAATGAATGTGGAATCTCTAAATATAGCATGTGCCAATACACAAATTATAGTCCAGAAAAGACAGAATGCCTAAAACCTTTCACTCGTCAATTACGATGATGTAAGATTGGCCTAAGGGCCTGTCTGCCTGCACCTGTACTTGAGGCAAATTTAGAGTAGGGATATAATGGAACTTAGATGATTTAGGATATTTAAGCAATGGTGCTCTACATGTTCTCATTAGTTTAGGAGGAACTTGATTAGAGATGGCTAATGCATTTTATTCACCTTAACTAAATTAGGCGCTTGACAATGACTACTTCAGTATTTCTTTATAAAGAATGCTGTACGCCTTGTGTAATCCATTCCTGCTGCGTCTATGGTTACATGAATGCTTATGTAAGATAGCAGTCTTACATTTCTCAAACAACAGCTCTAAATTGTTACCAATATGGATTTGGTCGGAGCATCATTGTTGCCATTCCGAGTTTTTATTCTTCTATGGACAGATTTTTATTGAGTACATTTACATACTTTGCCTGTAATTTTACCTCCATGAAGCTTCCCTTTGCCTTCAACTTTGTTACTCAAATGAGTTTTTTCAAATGTCACAGCATCTTCCAAGGCTCCAGGCTGAGAATCTGGAGTATAACAAACAAATGTTTGAGCGGGTTAATGAGATTGCAGCCAAGAAAGGATGTACACCATCACAGCTGGCATTGGCCTGGGTCCATCACCAGGGTGATGATGTATGCCCCATTCCTGGAACTACCAAGACAGAAAACTTCAACCAGAACATTGGAGCTTTATCTGTGAAACTAACACCTGAAGACATGGCTGAACTTGAATCCATTGCTTCCGCTGATTCTGTAAAGGGTGATAGATATGACTCAATGGCATTTACATACCAGGAATCCGACACTCCACCATTGGCTTCATGGAAAGCTGCATAGAGTCATCTCTTTTACTATGTTTATCTCCATGAATGTCTTTTTCATCTCCATGCGATTCATGGTCTCTTTTGAAGCCTAGTAAAACTGAGCTGTTACGACAGAATAAAATTTCGGAGCCGATTATGTGTGATTTGACGTGGAGATCACAATTGTGTAATTTTCTTTGCATGTATGAGCCTTATGCTTCGGATGCTCTGTACTTTAAAAAGTGAGCAGAATAAATCTATGTCCATTTATGAATTTCTATAAGTATAGGCATACAATGAAATGCAATACAAGGAGAGAGCAAGAAAAGAGTCTTTCGTCTTTCTATATGCATTGCGATTAAAGATTTGTTGCCTTTGGCTTACGCTGCATTCCTCCGCATTTCCGCGGTTGGATCGCCAACCCCTACCTAGATATGGGCGTGAAATGTAGATTGTTGTTTATGGAAAATTCTGAAATTCGGCCCATGAGCATAACTGTACAAATTAACTGAAAAAAATATTTAGTGAAATATTGGATGCACTTTTATTATTTGAACGAGAGATTACGACACTAACTTAATTAATAAAATATACTTAATTAATAAAATATAAACTTAATTAATAAAATATAAACATTTCTTTTCCAAACATTTGTCTTCAACAACCGCATTGGTTTCAACCATGCGCATGGACTTGCACTGCGTACCAGCAGTTGCTGGGAAACACAACACAACCAATAGCATCACCGCTACTAATATCAACATGGCGCTGGTCCTCCGCCAACGCTTGCTCTCCGTGCCTGAAGGGAAGATGGGCTGTTCTTTTTTCCTTCTGCTCATTCCAAGGATATTCAAGATCACAATCTGTGCTACCATCCCTACTTTCCTGTTTATAGTCTACATATATGCTATCTTATATTAGAAATATAATTATGATTTATACTATTATATAATTATTATAAAATTATTTTTAGTCTATATTATCTAATTATTATTAAATATTTATTATTATTATATGATTATAATTTTTTTATAACATTTAATTATTATTAATTACATTCTATTATCACGTAATTATATAATTTATTAATATTCAAAAATTTTATTTTAATTTTTAAAATATAATATATTAATAATTTTATATCGAATAATAAATATAATTAATTTAAAATAAATATAATAAAATATAATAATATTGAATAAGATAATAAAAATATTATATTTAAAAAATATAAATATAATTAATATCAAATTATTATAAATTAATTTTTTAATTTATTAATGTAAATTTTTTTATTTTTTATTATAAAATTTTTAATATTATTTAATTTAAATTAAAATTTTACATTGAATTATATATATATATATATTTTTTTTATCAAAAACAACAAATATATGGGTTCCATTATAAGCCCATTAGAAAGTAAGAACTTAGTTCCGAGAAAATGAATGGATCATTAATATTGAGCCCATGTGGTGTGGAGTGATTCGTGTGAAGGAATTATTTCCCAAATCATAAGCCTAGGGAATGCGGTTATACAGTGTTATGTTTTTTTTTTTTTTTTAAATAGCGAATGTGGTAAAATTTTGGCTATACGAAATAAAGCTGCTTTTGACAAACATACCAATAACAACAACAAACTTATCGCCTCATAGTTCATGCATCAAAGCGGAACCCTTCTTGTTTGTATCTAATCAAACCAAAACCGGTCGGTTAAACGGAAACTTACATATTTTCAGACCATAATTAAGGTGTTAGCCAGAGAGTAGAGGTTGCACATCAATTTCCATATGCATGGGGATGCGGTTCAAACGTGACCCAGATGAAGAGGATGCAGTATCCCAAGGGCCAGTGGTGTCGCTTTCAGCATAATCAACCTCGTCGGGGACAAAATCCTGTTGAATGGCTGAAGGAGCTGCCTCCGACGATGCTCTAATCACTTCCAACTCCATAGCCACTGCTTTCATTGTAGGCCTCTTCTTCCCATTCAAGTGCAAACATCTTTTTGCCAACTTTGCAACCGCTGTGATCTCCTCTTTCCGGCCCTCCTTGAGGACTCGAGCATCAAGCACATCAAACAAGCGGTTCTCTTGCATTGAAAGAAAGAAATATGCCACTAAACTTCTTTCTTCAACAGAGCGCATTAACGAGATTGGCTTCTGTCCAGTCAAGAGCTCAATAAGCACTACTCCAAAGCTGTAAACATCACTCTTCTCTGTAAATTGGCTTGTCTGGAAGTACTCTGGGTCTAAGTATCCCATAGTCCCTTGGATTCGAGTAGTCACGTGTGTTTGATCAACTGCAATTGACTTTGAGGTGCCGAAGTCTGAAACCTTTGCTCTATATTTATCATCCAGAAGTATGTTTGTAGACTTGATGTCTCGATGATAAATGGGTATGGACGCTGCTGAATGCAAATACGAGACAGCGCCTGCAACTTCACTTGCAATCCGCAAGCGCATTTCCCAAGTAATTGGAAATTCTTGATCATTTTGCTGATTTATGTATTGAAAAAGGGTTCCATTGGGGATGAACTCGTAGACTAGCAGAGGTACCTCTGTCTCCAAACAACATCCGAGTAACTTTATCACATTTCTATGGTTGATTTGTGTTAGAATTACAACCTCGTTGATGAACTGATTGAGTTTGCCTTCATCTTGGTCGACTATCTTGGACTTCTTGATTGCCACAATCTTTCCATCCGTCAACATTCCTTTATAGACAGTTCCTTGGCCTCCCTGACCAAGGATTCTGCTCACATTGTAGTGGTCTGTGGCCTTCTCTAGCTCCTTGGAACTAAATAGTTTCACCTGCTCAACATTATTATCTCCTGAAGACAATTGCTGTTGCAATAGCAGGCCACCATTTCTTTTGAAATATTTTTCCCTGAGTTTAACGGCCTTTCTTCTTTTAATTGTCTTGTACAACCCCCATGCACCAATAACTAGCAAAAGTAAACCAAGACCAGAGCTGCAGCCTGCACGGTCAACAAATCGAAAAATAATTTTCGTTTCACACAGAACATTTGACATAATTTTTAAATAAAAAATTAAGAAATGATCACATTTGTTATAGTGACTGCAATAAACTACAACGGTGGAGTAATTAGCCTACCACAATTTGGAGCGTTCAAGAGGTCCAAATCCTTAAACAAATATACCACTGACTTCCAGCTAATGCTACATACCTATGATGATAACTTTAATCCGAGATTTTTTACCGAATTCCGAGCCAAATGATGTTGGGTAGCATATATTGTCACTGCTAACACTTGAGTAGTACCCGGCAGGACACGTGCAGTTATAGGATTCTCTGTCTCCAGTATACATACATAGAAGGCGACAAGTTGAGCTTTTTAGGTTCATGCAGCCGCCTTCTGCCAATTAGGAATATTAAGACAAACAATGTTATTTTAGGGTTCTTTTGGCATGGAGAATCAGGACTAACCATTGTATGCATATATTATAAGAGAGGTCTCAAGTACTAATTGGATTTTGAAATTTCAAAACAAATGAAAAAAAAATCTACATTTCCATAAAAAATTCACCAATGCACGGAGTCGACATCCTATTTGTGGCCTCATATTTTATGTTTAAGTTATGGCTGTAATACCTGGACATCCAGAAGAGATGTAGGGGATGGAATCGGCATAATAAGAGGAACGGTCGGTGCAAACACATAGATGCCTTGGAGATAAGTGTGTCCAACAATAGCCATTTGTACTGCAGAAGAGAGCTGAAGTTTTAGGTCGTGAACAATATCCCTGGAATGCTCCCCACTCGAGGACTGCAGGAACATATTCCGGCAGCTCAGGATTTGGTTGCGTAGGATCAAACCAGTCTTGGTCAACAATGAAGGCAGTCTGGTTGTCACTGCAATCTTCAGTCATATTCCCAATGGTTCTTATGATGAAAGACTTGATGTAAGGAGGAATGGTGGCCTGGCAGCAGCCCAAGCCATAGCAACCATTACTTTTTTGGCTTCCGTTGCAAAAGGAATAACACCCACCAACCAGGCTGGTATCGTTCCGAAGCAGAGCATAATTGCCGCAACCTGTCGCTGTGAACCTGTTACGCGCACTCGAATAGACGAAAGGGGTGCCTGACATGTTAATTGTTTGAGTAGTAGGGCTTGCGTTGCCGTTGCAGTTATAAGAAAGGACTGAATTCTTGACTCGAACCAAACCTTGAACTGAAACGCGGAGCAATTCCATTCTTATGCTGGTCAAGAAAGGTTTGGCGTCTTTACAATCTACTGCAAAACCCTCGTTCATGGAACAATTGGGTCCAATTCCGAAAGGGAAGGGAATGGCAACGTCTCCACATCTATCTTGGCATCCAGGGTATGCTAGAAATTTAGCTTCTGCCAGTGCTTCGGTGAGCCATAGTAGCAAAATGACGCGAAGCACACTTGGAGTAGCCATTCCTCTCTCTATGAATAATTGGTGAGCCAACTTAGTTATACTTTAATGCTCTTGACTTGCTAGCCAGTCTTCTGGGAGCAAATGTGTCCACAAGAAGGAAAATTAGACATCTATCTGCATTGTGCAGGAAATTGCTAGTGAAAGCAACATGTCAACTGCCCACATTCACACGGTAGAAACTGGACTAAACAATAATTTTTGAAGAAATCAGCGATTCACAGTAATTTTTCTATTCTCTTTAACTTTTGAAATATAATCAAATTGGACCCAATTAATCAAACTAAAACGACAACCAGTAGTTCGACCCAGAATGTAGAACCGGTCCAGAACAGCTCAAGCAAGGTACATGCATAGTTCAATTCTCTCCACAACATGGGACCCGCTATCAGTGAGAAAGGTTCAGTGTGGACCAGTCCGTATCGCGTGTTATATGCACACAGTGGACTGGGTCAACCGAAGTTTTTACTGAATAAGAACGAAAGTCTCCGGCCTGCCAAATCTGAATTGACAAAGTCTTAGAAAGACTTTGACCCCACAGCCCATGCATAATTTTCTGCTATTAATTATCTTCATTTGTTTTTTTCTTTGTTATTATTCTTCTCACCGTTTGAAAAAGGAAAAAGGAAGCCTTCAAGTACAAAAGATGGTCACATTTTCTTGTATTCGTGAATTCCGTTGCATCAAAATGGAGGGCATTCCCTTGTGCCAATTCAACTAGAAGTGATGGTTCGTCCTTCTGTGAAACCTCTCGAGTGCTATAAATTCATGATTTCGCCCTTCTGTGAAACCTCCTGAGTGCTATAAATTCATGGTTCCGCCCTTCTTTGAAACTTCCAAGTGCCAAACTTCCAGGAGTGAAGTTGATAGCTGGAGCCATGAACAGATAAAATTTTGGTTCTCTTTTTCTACAGTTGGCCCCACCCTCTAAGGAAAAAGTCAACTATGTAAGAATATTTTTTAAGAAACAAACGCAAAGCTAAACCCTAATGTCAGGACTAGTTACCTTTATTTTTAAGTATAAGATCCAGACATCTATAAATTTTCATATTTTTAGATTAAATACATGGACTCCTCTATAGTGTATCACTTTTTCCATATATTTCTTATGGCATCGGTATGGGATTTATGAATTCTATAAAATTCAATTTGAACGCCAAAATTGCCTAATCTTGTCAAAGCTCATACAATTCTATCTCTCTTTTCCTTGCTATGACTCGATTTGTCTCTTCCATCAGCTGCTTCCTGCCTCGTGCTTATGCTTTAGTATTGGCACATGAATGATTTTTAGCTTTTAAGAACAATTCTATTGCTATTCACACACAAGTAAATAGCAGCCCGTGGTAACTGATGACGGACAGTTCCCAAAATGGCCTCAAATTTTCAAGTTAAGACTATTTAGTTACAGGCTCTACGCCAATCACGATGTGGCACATCAGATGTACTTTGGAAAATTCTGAATTTCGGACAATTAGCATAACTGTACGAATTAACTAAAAAAAAGCGAAATATTGGACGCACCTTTATTATTTGAACGAGGGATTATGACACCAACTTAATTAATAAAATCTAACCATTTCACTTCAATAACCCCGTCGCTTTGAGCAATACACCTCGCAATCTTCAACAGCGTAGCAGCGCACATGCGCACTTTAAACAAGTGAAACTAAAACGCCGAGCAATTCCATTCCTATGCTGGTCAAGAAAGGTTTGGGAGGCCGAAAGGTGTGCTTTCAATCGACCGCAAAACTCTCGTTCATGGAACAGTTGGGTCCAATTCCGAAAGGGAAGGGAATGGCAACGTCTCCACATCAATCTGGGCATCCAGGTTTTGCCAGAAATTCAGCTTCTGCTAGTGCTTCGGTGAGCCATAGTAGCAAAATGACGCGAAGCAGACTCGGAGTTGCGAATCCTCTCTATGAATAAGATCACCTCTCGATAATCATCATGGATTAGTGAGCCAACTTAGCTATATACTTTAATGCTCTTCGACTTTTAGTTTTTGATGCAGCAAGAAGGACAGAGCAATTTTTAATTGTTGGTAACTGATTTCGTAATGCGGGCTACAATAAGATCTCGGTGTCGTTACGTTGATAAAAAATGGCCTCGGCGGTATTTTAACGAATTGGTCCACGGCTAGCTATTCTTCTGGGAGCAAATATGTCCACAGGAGGAAAATTAGACATCTATCTGCAATGTCTACGAAATTGCGAGTGAGAGCAACATCTAGTTATGATCAGCTGCCCACGTTCACCCGGTAGAAACTGGACTAAACAGTAATTTTTTTAAAGAAAAATTATGAAATATTTTTTTAACTTTTGAAAAATAATCAAATTGGACCCAATTAAACCGAACCAAAAGTCAAATTCGGACTGTGAAGTGCCGGTCACAGATTGTTCCTTCCCCCGAACCATGGCCAGTAGCTCGACCCAGAAACTAGAACCGCTCCAGAACAGCTCTAGGTACATGGTTCAGTTCTCTCCACAACATGGGACCCGCTACCAGTGAGAAAGGTCCATGGTGGAAAAGTCTTTAAAAGACTTTGACCCACAGCCCATGTATAATTTTCTTCTATTAATTTTCTTCGTTTTTTTCTTTTTCTTTGTTATCATTCTTCTTACCATTTGAAAAAGGAAAAAGGAAGCCTGCACGTACAAACGATGGTCACATCTTCTTATATTCGTGAATTCAGTTGCATCAAAATTGAGGGCAGTCCCTGGTTTCGCCCTTCTTTGAAACTTCCAAGTGCCAAACTTCCAGGAGTGAAGTTTATAGCTGGAGCAAGATAAAATTTTGGTTCTCTTTTGCTACAGTTGGCCTCACCCTCCAAGGTCAATTATTTAAGAATATTGTGAAGAAACAATCCAAATGTGAACCCCTACATCGAGATTAATTACCTTCGTTTTTAAGTTTAAAATCACTACATTTTTAAGTTTTTGTGTTTTAAGGTTAAATATGTAGACTCTTTTATGGGTATCATTTTTTACGAATATTTTTCTCTTTTCGGTCTGAATCCTATAATATTCAATTTGAAAGCCAAACTTACCTAGTGTTGCAAACGTTTCACAAAATTCTGGGGTACTTGTATTTTAAATTTGTTTAATTAATTTGAATGTTTTGTTTATAATCAAATTTAAAAGGTATTAAGTGTTAATATTTAAATTGTAGGTATATATTTTAATTTAAAATTTAAAATATAAAATTTATGTAAATTTAAATTTTTTAGATAGTTTTTAAAATATAATTTTTTAAAAATTTGTAATAATTAGTATTATAATTTTTTTGTTACTTTTTCAATTATCCTGTAACAGGTGACATGACGTTGATGTCATCGGAATTGATCTAGTGTAAAGTTGAGGAGGGTAAACATAGTACTATCAAAACTAAATATGTACGTTAACACTGAGATTGCGTTCATCACTTAAAGCTAAAAAAAGTACAAGGATTCTAAGAACACATTTATATAGAATTAGACTTTTTTCCTTCACTCACTCATAAGGTTCGTACCATTGGGCAGAGACCATTTCAATCGGTTCATGTAAAGTACAGCAAACTAGGGTTTAACCGTTAAACTCATCACTGGCTTTAGCCTTTAACGAGAGAGCTTCTTGCGGGTCTCACCAGCTTGCCGTTCGACTCATCCTCTATGTTGAAAAAACAGAGCCATCTGGGCAGCCGAAGGGGGAATCGGCCACGATTGACTTTCAGCGTTTGCCCGTCACCGTCACATTTACTTCTCGTGTTGCCCTTCCGACACGTGGGGCCATACCGGGTTCGCTCTTGAAAGTCACAACGTGGCGATTAATAATTCTTTCTCAATGAATCTCACAGCCGCTTGCCGCACTTCTTTTCGTTTTCCCTTTCATTTTTTCTTTTCATCCAGCCAAAAACATAAATGTTCAAATATTCTTCCCAGTCAAACACACCCTTATGAGGTTCACCATGCATCGGATAGGAAGGAAAGCAAGGTTCAACTTGTTAGAGAATTTAATAGGTTTTCGACGCTCCCAAACGGTTTAAGCTTTTTGTGTTGATCGAATTTTTGACGTGAAACCAAAGGTTATTATGATTTGGGTTGATTGGTTTTTTAACGGGCAAATTTGCGCTTCCAAGTTCTCTGCAAGCTTCGGCTCATTATTCACAGCCATTATTCTCATTCACGAATGCATTCAGTCACCGAGATATTTGGGCCTGATCTTAATCCCATTAAACATCGGCTTCGATTTTTCCGAGAGCCCGCCAAGGTCAAGGAGCAATAGAAAACGGACCTTTTGTTTTGGGTCAATTGCTGCAATGGCCCAAGGATCGTTCATGCAAAGAAGTTATCACTGAGTCATGGGCCCATTTTAAAGATTCAACATCACTTCAAAACGCGGCCCAAAAATTGAAAGACTGCAGTATAGAATATTGGTTGGTGTGAATGGAATAAAGTGACTGTACCTCAGAAACTGCAGAGAAAACAAGCCGAAAAAAAAAAAAAAGAAAAAAAAAAAACTGGAAGCACCTTTATTATTTGAACAAGGCATTACGACGCCAACATAATTAATAAAATCTAGACATTTCTCTTCTAAACATTTCTTTTCAATAACCGCTTTGGTTTGAACAATACGCCTCGCAATCTTCAATAGGCGTAGCTGCACACATACGAATGGAGTCTGTAAAACACTTAGACTTGCACTGAGTATCTTGCTGTGAGACACAACATAATCAATAGCATCACCGCTGCTAATATCAACATGGCGCTGGTCCAACTCCAAGGTTTGCTCTCCATGCCTGAAGTGAAGACGGGCGGTTCTTTTCTCTCTTGTGCTCGTCCCTACTGATACTCAACATCACAATCTGTGCTATCAGCCCTGCCTTTCTATTTATAGCCTAAGATGTTATATTAAGTTAAAAATATAATTGTCATTTATCCTTTTATATAATTATTATAGTATATTTTTAAAATTTATATTACTTAATTATTATTGATTATTTTTTTAATTATAATATAATTATAATTTTTTATATTATTTAATTATTATTAATTGTATTATATTATTATATGATCATATAATTAAAAAAAATTTATTTTAATTTTTAAATATAATTCATTCTTAATTTTATATCAAATAATAAATATAATTAATTTTAAATAAAATATAATGATACTGTTTAAGATTATAAAAAATATATATTTATAAAATAATAAATAAATATAATAAATATCAAATTATTATAAATTTTTTTGTTTATTAATATACATTTTTTATTTTTTTTTTAATATAATATAATTTAGATTAAATTATCACATTTTATTATTATTTTTTTCAACATCACAAATATGGGTCTCATTATAAGCCTATTAGAAATTAAGAAGATAGTTTCGAGAGAATGAATGGACCTTTAATTTTTGAGGCCGACCGGTGAAAGATGATTCGAGTGCAATAATTATTTCCCAAATCATAAGCCCAAAAGGATGTGGTAAGATAGTTTTTTTTTTTTTTAATAGCAAATGGGATAAAATTTTGGCTACATGAAATAAAGCTAATTTTGACAAAGTCATCGTAGGAATCACACCGACAAACTTATCGCCTCATGGTTCATGCATCAAAGCCGAATCCTTCTTGTTTGTATCTAATCAAGCCAAGGTCAGTTAAGCGGAAACTTACATATTTTCAGACCATACATAATTAAGGTGTTAGCCAGAGAGTAGAGGTTGCACATCAATTTCCATATGCATGGCGATGCGGTTCCAATGTGACCCAGATGAAGAGGATGCGGTATCCGGAGGTCCAGTGGTGTCCCCCACAGCATAGTCAACCTCGTGGGGGACAAAATCCTGTTGAATGGCTGAAGTAGCTGCCTCCGACCATGATCTAATCGCTTCCAACTCCATAGCCACTGCTTTCATTGTAGGTCTCTTCTTCCCATTCAAGTACAAGCATCTTTTTGCCAGCTTTGCAACTGCTGCGATCTCTTCTTTCCGGCCCTCCTTGAGGACTCGAGCATCAAGTATATCAAACAAGCGGTTTTCTTGCATTGAAAGAAAGAAATATGCCACTAAATTTCTTTCTTCATCAGAACGCATTAACGAGATTGGCTTCTGTCCAGTCAAGAGCTCAATAAGCACTACTCCAAAGCTGTAAACATCACTCTTCTCTGTAAATTGGCTTGTCTGGAAATACTCCGGGTCTAAGTATCCTATAGTCCCCTGGACTCGAGTAGTCACGTGTGTTTGATCAACTGCAATTGACTTTGAGGTCCCAAAGTCGGAAACCTTTGCTCTATATTTATCATCCAGAAGTATGTTTGTGGACTTGATGTCTCGATGATAAATGGGTATGGACGCTGCTGAATGCAAATACGAAACAGCGCCTGCAACTTCACTTGCAATCCGCAAGCGCATTTCCCAAGTAATTGGAAATTCCTGATCATTTTGGTCACGTAAGTATTGAAAAAGGGTTCCATTTGGGATGAACTCGTAGACTAGCAGAGGTACCTCTGTCTCCAAACAACATCCAAGTAACCTAACCACATTTCTATGGTTGATTTGTGTTAGAATTACAACCTCGTTGATGAACTGTTTGAGTTTGCCTTCATCTTGGTCGACTATCTTGGACTTCTTGATTGCCACAATCTTTCCATCCTTCAACATTCCTTTATACACCGTTCCTTGGCCTCCCTGACCAAGGATTCGGCTCACGTTGTAGTGGTCTGTGGCCTTCTCTAGCTCCTTGGAACTAAATAGTTTCGTTTGCTCAACATTATTATCTCCTGAAGACAATTGCTGTTGCAATAGCAGACCACCATTTCTTTTGAAATATTTTTCCCTGAGTTTAACGGCCTTTCCTCTTTTAATTGTCTTGTACAACCCCCATGCACCAAAAACTAGCAGAAGCAATCCAAGACCAGAGCTGCAACCTGCACAGTCAAAAAATCAAAAGATAAGTTTAATTCCACGAAGAACTTTTGACATCATTTCCAAATCAAAAAACCTAAGAAAGGATCACATTAGTTATGGTGACTGCAATAAATTATAGCCCTGGAGTGATTAGCCAAACACAATTTTGAGCCAAGAGGTCCAAATCCCTAAACAAATATAGGACTGACTGCCAACTAATACTACAAGTCAAATAAATATCGCGTACCTATGATGATAACTTTAGTCCGAGATTTTTTACCCAATTCCCAGCCAGATGTTGGGTAGCATGTATTGTCACTGCCAAAACTTGAGTACCCATCAGGACACGAGCAGTTATAGGATTCTCTGTCTCCAGCATACATACAGAGAAGGCGACAGTTTGAGCTTTTTAGGTCCATACAGCTGCCCTCTAGCAATTAGGAATATTAAGATCAACAATGTTATTTTAGGGATCTTTTGGCATGGGGAATCGAGAGTGCATAAATTATAAAAGAGGTCTCAAGTACTAATTGCAAAACAAAAGGAAAAAAGTTTTAGCATTTTCAAAAAAGAATTCACCAGTATATGGAGTCGACATCCTATTTGTGGTGTCATATTCTAAGTTTAAGTTATGGTTGTAATACCTGCACATCCAGAGACAATGTAGGGGATGGGATTCAGATAATCAGTGCAAACACATAGATGCCTTCGTGATAATTGTGACCAACAAGAGCCATTGCTACTGCAGAAGACAGCTGAAGTTTTAGGGTGTAGGCAATATCCCTGGAATTCTCCCCACTGGAGGACTGCAGGAAAATATTCCATACGTGGCAACAGGTCAGGAGATATTTTCGCAGAATCAAACCAGTCTCGGTCAACAATGAAGGCATTCCGCCTGTCATTGCATCTTCCAGAATCGCTATCTAAAAAATCATACATCTTTGCCTCGAAATACTTGATGTAAGGAGGAATGGTGGTCTGGCAGCAGTTCAGGCCATAGCAACCACCACTTTGTTGGCTTTTGCTGCAAAGGGAAAGACACCCACCAACCGGGACAGTTTTGCTCCGAAGCATAGCATAATTGTTGCAACCTGCAGCTGTGAACCTGTTATGCTCACTGGAATAGACGAAGGGGCTGCCTGACATGTCAATTGCTTCAATTGCTGCAGTAGAGTTTCCGCTGTTGTTGCAGTTGTAAGAAAAGACTGAATTATTGACTCGAACCAAACCTGTCGCTGAAACGCCAAGCAATTCCATTGCTATGCTGGTCAGGAAAGGTTTGGCGCCGTTACAATATACCGAAAAATTCTTGTTCATGGAACAGTTGGGTCCTATTCCGAAAGGGAAGGGAATGGCGACGTCTCCACATCTATCTGGGCATCCAGGTTTTGCTAGAGATTCAGCTTCTGCTAGTGCTTCGGTGAGCCATAGTAGCAAAATGACGCGAAGCAGATTTGGAGTTGCCATTCCTCTCTACGAATAAGATCCTTCAAGTCACCTCTCGATAATTATCAGGCAATTTGGATCGGTGAGCCAATTTAGTTGTACATTAATGCTCTTGACTTGGCCAGCTAGTCTTCTGGCAGCAAATGTGTCCACAAGAAGGAAATTTAGACATCTATCAGCATTGTGCACGAAATTGCGAGTGAAAGCAACATCCAGTTATGATCAGCTGCCCAGATTCACACCGTAGAAACTGGACTAAACAATAATTTTTGAAGAAATTTTCGATTCAAAGTAATTTTTTTAAAGAAAAATTATGAAATATTTTTTTAACTTTGAAAAATAATAAAATGGGACCCAATTAAATCGAACCAAAAATCAAATTCGGACTGTGAAGTGCCGGTCACGGATTGTTCATTTCCCCGAACCATGACCAGTAGCTCGACCCAGAAACTCGAACCGGTCCAAAACAGCTCTAGGTGGTTCAATTCTCTCCACAACATGGGACCCGCTATCAGTGAGAAAGGTCCACGGTGGACCAGTCCCGACGGTGGACTGGGTCCGTGGAAGTTTTTCACCGAGCAAAACTGTACAAGAATGAAAGTCTCCAGCCTACCAAAGCTGAACGAACAAAGCGACTTTGACCCGACAGACCATATATAATTTTCTCTATTTATTTTCTTCGTTTGTTTTTTTTTTCTTTTCGATTTTTTTCTTTGTTATCATTCTTCTTACCATTTGAAAAAGGTAAAAGGAAGCCTGCAACTACAAACGATGGTCACATTTTCTTATATTCGTCAATTCAGTTGCATCAAAATTGAGGGCAGTACCTTGTGGCAATTCAACTAGATGTGATGGGTTGTCCTCCTGTGGAACCTCCTCCTGAGTGCGATAAATTCATGGTTTCGCCTTTCTTTGAAATTTCCAAGTGCCAAACTTCCAGGAGTGCAGTTCATGGCTGGACCCATAAACAGATAAAATTTTGGTTCAATTTTTATACAGTTGGCCCCACCCACGAAGGAAAATGTCAAATATGTAAGAATAGTTTTAAGAGTGCAAATTCTCGTGTTGAAACTAATTACTTTTATTTTTATATCTAAAATCACTGCATTTTTAAGTTTTTATATTTTTAGGTTAAATGCATAGACTCTCCCATAATGTATTATTTCTCACGAATATTTCTTATAACTTCGGTTTGACATTTAAGAATTCTATAAAATTTAATTTGAAAGTCAAAGTTGCCTTAATCTTACGAAAGTCTCGTAGAATACAATTCTAGACACCGACATCCTAAGTTTACATAATCAATTTGGATACTTATAAAGTTATTGGATATTGACATCTAAATTATAACATATAAATTTAAATTTCATATTTAAAACATATTATTTTAATATAGAATTTATATAAATTTAATTTTTTAAAAAAATTGTCCTGAGATTTGTATTAATTAATATCAAAACATTTCGTTATTCCAGTAAGAGATTTATATAGGCCTGAGCTCTCTTACCTCACTCGCGCCTAAGGTTCGTGTCAGCGGGCAGAGAATATATCTGCTGGTCTGGTTATTGGAAGCTTCGTCTTCAACTTATAACGGGCAAATTTGCGCTGCCGGGTTCTCTGCAAGCTTCACGAACGCGAGCAGTCACCGAGATGTTTGGGCCTGATCTTAATCCCATTAAACATTTGCTTTGATTTTTCCAAGAGCCCGCCTTTCGTTTCGGCACCATTGCAGCAAAGGCCCAAGGATCGTCCATGCAAAGAAGTTATCTCCGAGTCATGGGCCCAATTTAAAGATTCAACATTACTTCGAAACGCATCCAAAAATTAAAAGAATGCAGCATTGAATATAGACTGGGGTGAATGGAATAAAGTGATTGTACTTCAGAAACTGCAGAGAAAACAAGCCGAGAAAAAAAAAAGGAAATTGCGGTGAAAGCAAAAGCAATTCACAAGGACATTCGTACGCCTATTAAGTAATAATCACAAAAATTTAAAAAAAAATTACATATCTAATAGATATCAATTAGTTGACTGAATGCATCAAAGAAAACCTATGCATTATTCCATTGCAAATTGTTAGGTAGCTACAAAGCAGAGATTGCACGTCAATTGCCACATGCTCGCTGCTGCTATTCAAATGTGACCCATTTGCAGAGAATGCTGTGTCCCATGGTCCAGTTGTGTCCCCTTCCGCATAAGCAACCTCGACGGGGACAAAATCCTGTTGAATGGCTAAAGAAGCTGCCCCCGACGATGCTCTAAACGCTTCCAACTCCATAGCCACTGCTTTCATTGTCGGCCTCTTCTTACCATTCAAGTTCAAACATCTTTTTGCCGGCTTTGCAACTGCTGCGATCTCTTCGTTTCGGCTTTCTTTGAGAACTCGAGCATCAAGTACATCAAATAAGCGATTCTCTTGCGTTGAAAGTAAGAAATATGCTGCTAAACTTCTTTCTTCAGCAGAACGCACCGAGGAGATTGGTTTCTGTCCCGTCAAGAGCTCAATAAGCACTGCTCCAAAGCTGTAACCACCCCTCTTCTCTGGAATTTGGCTTGACTGGAAATATTCCGGGTCCAAGTATCCCTTGAACTAGAGTGGTCACGTGTGATTGATCCACTGCAATTGACTTGGATGTGCCAAAGTCTGAAACTTTTGCTCTGTATTTATCATCCAGTAGTATGCTTTTAGGCTTGATGTCGCAGGGATAAATGGATATAGACGCAGCTGAATGCAAATATGAGACAGCCCCTGCAACTTCAACTGCAATCCTCAAGCGCATTTTCCACGCAATTGGAAATTCCTGATCATTTTGGTTGTGTATGTGTTGGAAGAGAGTTCCATCTGGGATGAATTCATAGACCAGCAGTTATACTTACGTCCCTAGGCAACAGCCAAGTAGCTTGACCACATTTCTATGATTGATCTGTGTCAAAATCACCACCTCATTGATGAATTGATGGCGTTCACCTTCATTTTCATCTGCCATCTTGGACTTGTTGATTGCCAACATCTTCCTGTCTGCCAGCATTCATTCCTCTATAGACCATTCCTTGGTCTCCCTGATTCCAGATTACCACTAATCTACTATACCTAATAGTTATTGCTTCTTTAATATCACAAAACAAAAATTTTAAGTAGATTCAATCTATCAACATGGCTGTCATTCCAAAGTTTCAAAAAATTATTTAACAAAAGATTGACTGTATAACCAAAGTATGACATTATGTCGCCCGTCAAAAATTGAGAGAGAATGCAGACTGAGTACACGCTATAACAAAGAGTCCAAAAGCTTTTTCGCTTAGAATTACAAATTGAGACAGATTGACATCTTTAGGGCAACTTTTTAGACCTACAAGCCCCCAACAGTTCTGGATGGTCTCGAGTGAAGTCTGAGAAAAAGCCTCATCTGATCAAGTTAACTAATAGTTGCCTCAGCCAACCATCTTTGCTCCCGAGCAGTAAGCAGCTCATAATCCTGCATCAGTTGTCACATTATGGATATGAGGCACAATTCTCCTCATTTCATTGTCATTTTATTGTATTTATGGTGAATACCTAACCATTACACACACCAGAATCAGACACTTGTTTTCATTTGCATTTTTCCTCCTCTCTTTGATATTCTTTACATGCTTGAGTCATCAAACACGCAATGCTTACAGCCTTGCATTGTTTCCAATGTACACCATCCCAACAAGATACACAGCTTTAAAATGAACTTTTTGGAGGGACCAATACTCTAATGCAGACAGTAAGTACCTGTACAATTGCCTGAGCACATAGCTTCCCTGATAGGACAGCACCTTCCATTGAAGCCAAATATTTTTGTTTTGTGTAATCGCCAGCTAAATAAAATCCCTGCACAGGAGACCTTTGTAGAGGACGGCAGGGTTCACAATTTGGGATAGTCTTGTAAACAGACCTGAATATTCATCAAGCAGGTGACAGAAGGAAACAAAAAATTGATTCTGGTATCCTTTACATCCCCTCTCTTCCTTTTGCTTCTTCTTCTTTTTCTTTTTTAAATTTTTTTTCCTTTAATTTCCTTCTAACCGAGAAACAGTAACAAAACAACATGATATAAAAGATAATATATTCTTAGGATTTGTAAAGGGGGAAGTATCTTAGTTAGTCTAGTGAGTGTATTATACTTTCCACATGAGGGGGCAGCACTTTCCACAATCCACTCTCTAAAAGCTTTCGAGTGATGTTCATGAATTACACAGCTATTCTTGGAATTATCAGTGGAAGAGTTAGTAATCTAACCTTGGAGTTTTAACTACATGGTACTTAACAATTTTTGCCTTGCTTTGGTCAGCAGATATTTCATCTGGAAAGAGCTTTGCAAGTTCCCCCATTGTAGCATCAATAATTTCCGAGTCAGTGCACGAAATCCATTCTTCTGCAGGTGCAAATACTAATTCCAGGATAGACTGATTTGGATTGTAATACTCCTGCATTTAACAATGAAATTACATCTGTGCCCGTATTTATCATCAACCAACTGGTAAAAGCCCTAGATTCAAAAAGTAGCACCTATACTAGAAGTAATGCAAGTGAAGATCTAAGGAGGAATCACCAGTCAATCAAGCAGTAACAAGTAATTGACATTTTCCAGACATCTTATCAACCAAAGGAATAAAATATGCTCTTGTATTTTATGTGAACAGAAAGCAACATGCATTTTGTTGCAAAATATTAAGCAAAAGCTGATTGGTGTTGTCAAAGTATCCCAGATAATATGGACTGAACATTTTTCTTAGGACACAACCGACTTTTGCAACCTATGAAATATGATTCACCTAGTAAACTGCCTTTAAGATCAGACCCTGACACAAATCAAACAGTCAAATATTTGAGAAAAACAATAGATAGGAAATGATGGTGGATGAAGGTGATGAACTATAGTAAAGGATGGTGGATGAAGGTGATGAACTAAGTGAACATGAATTGTAAGCACACACACACACACGAAAAAAAAAAGTAAAAAAAAAAAAGAGAAAAAAACAGTTAAAGAAGTTACCTTACATGTTACAGACATATCAGCATACACACTAAGAAGGGGACTTCTGCAAATTAAAAAATGGAAAAGGGAAATTTAGTGAGATTGAACAATTTCTAGTAAGAATTAGAGAGAGGGGAGAGAAAAGTTTTGTCACATTGACAAAAAGAAAAGAAAAAGAAGAAGACATGAGAATGTAATTCTTCTCTGACATAGGACAACCTGAATAGACAGCAAAATAGTTGATGCAGAAAAATTTTGTGCAATTTACCATATAAAAATTCTTGAGGATAGGATTTTACTTGACAAATATTATTCTGTCTTTTCTTTACCACAAGGTTTTAATTTGAGAGTATATAAGATTCTTCCATTACTTAGTGCCTGTTATAGCATCTTGTTCAGGAAAGGTGAGGATTATTGTTGTTTTGAAATCTTCTTCTGAACTATTGATGCATTGCAGTGAAGGAAAATAGAAGAAACAAGAAAGGAGGGAGGAGGAAACAAGGACCTTGCAAAATGTTCATGCGGTAATTACTTAAAAAATATCAGGTTATTAATAAGTCACACAATAAATATGAAAAATGCATTAACAGAATACCAAAACCAATCCCTTGATAAACACAAAAGGTGATGTGAAATATGGCAGTACCTGCTAAAAAGTAGGTGATCATATGTATTCTTTAGTTTCCTGTCAAACCTGCAACAACGATAGCTTTATGTAAGTATATCACCAGCAAAACATTTTAATTTTAAACAACATTCCCATATATACATAAGGATACTATTGACTTGACCTAAGACTAAATGCATAGCATGATATGCATAGAAACTAAGAAAATATGATTGATGACATGAAATACAATATAGATGCTCAGAAAGAATATTCCTACATTATCCAAACCATTCTGATGAATGCAATCTCTGAATTCTAAAGTCTTCTGTTGGATTCCAAATATTCCAATGTAATATTGTTGCATCTAAGAGCACGGTGTGATTTCCATTACCGATTGTTGAAGACAGAATGCTTTACTCACCAGATGTGAACATTGATAACAGGAACTCCAACTAATTTCTCCAATTTCTTGAAGTAAGGAATCTCTTTCCAGTCATCAGGCAATAAAAGCTTCAGGATATCAACTGAATGGAGCAAATAGATCAACAGTAAGAGAAACTGGGAAACAAAAGTTGTGCAATTTAGACAATACACAGAAACATTTTGGTGTACCTGGAGTAGCAAATACATAAACATCTCCTTCAATCATGTCTCCATTATTTAGCAAAAAACTCCTCACTGTTCCATCATTGTTTAACTCAATCTTCTTTATGCGTGAATTAAGCTGTACTTCACCACCCAGTGACTGAATGTGATCAGCAATTGGCATACAGAGTCTCTCAGGGGGGTTGCCATCCAAAAAAGCCATCTTTGAGCCATGTTTCTCCTGTTGAACTATTTCATTCAATTCTAGCTCAGTCGTTTCAAGGTTAAAAGGAAAAATTTTCAACACAACATAATGTAAAAATACCATGTCCAGATCTATATAACATCCCCCAACCCCACTTCAAACAAATATATCATAAGTGGTAGCAAGCTATTCCAGAGAGTATGCATATGTCTAGAGTGATCTTGGAAGACAAGAACCTGTGAAATGAACAATATCTGTGCCCCAGTAAAATACATGCACAATTCATGGGTTAGCAGAAGCACAGAAACAGATTTAAGTGGCACAGAAAGGCAAGGAAACACCAATTGATCCCACGCCTCACATGTATCAGAAGGCAAATGTGCAACTACATCCAACCATAATGGAAATAAAAGGACAAGTCAAAGTTGACATCCTGATGGCAAATCTTTTTGTGCTTGAAAAATTATCACAGCATACAACTTCAGGTGCTCAAAATTGAGCCTCCTAATTTTCTTATGTGCTACATTTACTTATGCAAGAAAGATGCTAATTCTAGCATGAGCAATAATTCCACCAAAAGGTTATAAATGATAGTCTCTTGCCCATCCTATTTAGACTATCTGTGGTTTCCTCATAAAATCAACAGGCAAAAGCGGGATGGATCAGTGAGTAACCTGAAGAAACCGGTTCAAAGCTATTAATATGCACTGCATTGAGAGTTCATCAGGGTTAATGAAGTTGAGTGCCTTTGACATTGCAATGAAGACCTCAGTAGTCACTCGATCTGGTACACCCTAATAAAGAAAGTGGAAAAAGGTTTTTCGTCATTTAACTTGAAATATTATGCCAACTAACTATTGGCGCAGTGTCAAAGTCAATAAGACCAAGGGTACAGACAATTCTCAATTCCAGAACTGAAGTGATGAATCAATATATTACCTGATCAGGTGACAAGAATGAGAAAAACAAAATTATCTCAAGCATTATTTTCTTAGCAGAAACCAATAAAATTCTATGGTAGTTGCTTAATTTTCTATCAATTACCATCTAGAGTACAAAGTCATCAACACATTTCTCTCTAGCAATAACACAACTTAAGTCATGCAAGTGTTATCATCCAACACCACTACATTCCTTATCCTTTATGAGAATTTATTTGCAGAGTCAACAATAAAACTTGCAAAGTCGTGGACACATTCTACAAACAAATATAGGAGCAGAATCCAAAAAAGTAATAATGGTTTACATTTGATTTTAAGAATGTAAAAGTTAGCTTGGCTATGAACATAGGCGCTAAATAGATCACTAATTTATGAACTGGATTTACATTATCAGTTCTGGTTTGGTCCATCTAATGAGATTTTTTTTTTTCTTTCTTTCCTATGTAAACATGTAAAGAGCCACTTAGGACTCACAAGGTAAGCTAGTAGTGACTTGTATGAGCAGCAAATTATCTCAGTTACTGATTTTGGAGCTAAATTATACCTGCTTTGTCATCCACTCCTGAACTGTTAAACCATCTTGAGCCTCAACATAGGCCTGCCCACCAATCATTGCTGGCAGGAGTCCAATCGCAAATTTCAATTTTTCTGGCCAAGTTAGCATTTCATTGTTCTTTAAAATGGCCAATATCCCTGTCAGACATATCAACAGCATTATGCATCGGCAAAAATTGATGCAAAGGATGAGTAAAAGTAGTTCAATAAGGAAATTTCAGCGTTAAGCCCATCTTGTAATACTTCATGATGGCACTATTCACAAATATTGAAAACATTTCTTATTATCGTCACAAATATATGGGGAACTCTAGTGTGTTAAGAATTTTATATAGCTTGACTTAGACAACATAACCAATATATTCTATTGGATGCCACTTAAATGTCTAAGGCAAAACTGTTTCACAACACACACATGCACCCACCCACCCAACTTATGATGAAAGGATGGTATTTCTTCCACTCGTGACTCTGTTTGCCTCTCAAGTCCTTACAGTTCAATTTTTGAATGTCTCTTGGTAGCTAATTTGTGGAAATGGATTGTTTACCATTTAATGGTGCAGGGAGAACTTCAGGGAAATCAAACCGGCTGAACTCTCCTGGCTTGTTTGGCATTGCAAATATCATAGAGTGTTCCTTCCACTGCAACCTATCATTGATACCGAGTTCTCCAAACAGGTTCTGCACATTTGGATAGGCCCCAACTAGAAAACAAAGAGCAAAGATTCAGATATGTCTACAGAAAAAGATTGTGTAAACAATGTGGAGAAAGCAGCAGACAGATGCAGAGGCCAAAAAACAGGGTAAAGCTGTAAAAAATTGCAGACTATCTATGTCAGATTACAGGATAGGCATGGCAATGAAAAAAATAAAGTTATCATTAAGTGGAAATGAATCAGAACTGACGAGATACAATTTATCTATACTCTTGTGGTCAAAAGCTCCACCATCCAAGGGATTAGAACTTACAGAATATATGCAATCCTGTCTCATACCAGTCTCCATCATTGTCTTTCCATGCAGCCACCTGTGTGAGGCAAAAAGGGTGCTAAAATCTTCTAGCTTTTTATTTTGACCAATAAGTAAAATCATAGAAGCATACAACCTAAACAATTAAGAAATTAGGTTTAAAAGTTCAATTGATCCTACAGCATCCAAAGGAACCACCAATGGGGATTGCATTTGAACCTTAATAAATTTTGGAGAAAGGTTTTTCCTTTTTCTTTTCCATGCATCTACTAAATACTAAGACCAAATGGCAGAAGAGCATTACCAAAAGATAAGCACACATTGTTTTCCTTTACTTTTCCTGCTCCCTAGGAGTTTAGAACTTAGAGGCCCTCATAGCTAATGATTCATTATGGCTCTAAATACCCAGAAGAATGGCAGTTCTAGCCTCAAGATACAATATCCAGTGCACAGATCCTGCTTCAAAGCTTTTGCTTGCCACACAAAAGACTGTCTATGTATTAACTAGTACAGCAGGCAGCCATTGCACTACATTCTGCTATTTCAAAATCTAAAATCTATGGGCCATTTGCACACTGCTCTCCAATGGAGTGAATTGTATATGAAATCATGGTTGACAGTCTGCAGCACATGATGGTCAAGGTAACCAAACAGCTCAGATCTGTAATCACCAGGAATATGATATTCAGCATATTAAAAAGCGTGAAAATTGGCCTCCCTGACCATTCATCGGAGGATCGAAAGGCAAAAACTTTTCAGAAGATCATCACAGAAGGATTATTAATTTTCTTTCTCTCTCTCTCTCTCTCTCTCTCTTATTTTATTTTATTTTTATTTGCCAAATTATAAATAAGAGTTGAAGTAAAGAGCAGGCAAAGACCTTTCCACCTAGAACATCTCTTGCTTCTAGGACTACTGGTTGATGACCTGCATCTGCCAAATACTTTGCAGTTGACAAACCTGCCAAACCTGCAATAATTTGGAAAGTTTTAATTAAAAGCCACAAAAAATAACCAAGAAAAACTCATTTTCTATTGAAGGCAATCCAAGGTCAGTGGACAAGATAAACTATCAATAAAACACCACTGGAATTCAAATTGAATCTGCATTTACCATTAACAAATTAAATAGATGCATTCCCTTTGTACATAAGGGAAGCAATGTAAATATCTACATGCTTCTTACTGGGCAGATTACTAAGGGAATGTATTATCTCCAAATTGTGAATGTGGTTTGACATAGGATTAATGAAAATTTGCAAACACATGGATAAGACCAATGTTATGATTGAGCAATACAAGATTGAATCTTTGAAAGATGATAAAAAAAAATGGAAATTAAAGGGGAGAAAGATAAGAATTCCATTACCTGCACCAGCAATCACAACTTTCAAAGGTCTAGCAGGACGTGGAGAAGTTCGAAATGTTGATGATAAATAGGCAGCTTCCAAGAAATTCACAGTGTTATCAAGGTCCGGCCTTGGATAGTCTACACAGACTACCTGAATCATTCGCAACTAACAGATTTACCATTTGACAACCAAATAAGAGTAGCAATGGGACCCTAAAAGAAGACAACACACAAATTCGGAAATTTAAAAAAAAAAAAAAAAAAAAAAAAAACCTGCAAAGGGCTGATGTTAGTCCTCATTCTCGTTTTAGTTGCATTTGCAGAAGGGTTTGTTATACGATGGCCCATAGAATCACTACTTGTAAACGCTAGTGCATGATTTTGCTGTGAACAATTGGGATAACCATAGCTAAAGACTGATTGTGGACTTCTAAGACCCACGGCTGTGGCATGACCGCTTATGTTCAATGCAGAAACACTGCCGCACAGAGTCATCTCTTCTAAACCCAAATCCTAAAATAGACCTTTATCCCAAATACATCAACAGCGATTGGCTACAGTGAAATCCCTGCAACAAGTAAGTACAAATATACAGATAAAAAATATTCATGAATATTGAAAAGAGAGAGAGAGAATCCGAAGTTCAAAAGTGCAACAGCAAATGCATAACACAGAATTTAATAAGTGTATGTAGCGAAGACGTGTGATTGATCAAAGCCAAGAAAGCATTTCACCGTCAAGTTCAAAGCTTTTGCCTTTTCCTTGGTCAGAGTATCTCGAAATTAAGGAATCAATGATTAAAAAAACAAAAAAAGAGAAGTGTAATTTAGAAACCCCTTTATTGTTCCATAAAAGGAAAGATGGAATCTTTTACCAATAAATTGAAAAAGAAAACCAAAATTATGTACCTCTGGTCATGCTTAATTCAGACCAGCCCAGCATTTAAAGATTACGAAGAACAAAAAGCCTTAATAAATCTGCAAGAAAAAGGGAACAGACAAATATTAAATTTTACAACAAAAGGCAATTCCGCAAACACTTTATAAAGAAGAACAGAAGAAGCATGAGAGCGAGGAAGGAGTCTCAAAGTGGGGGAAATAGTGGGTGCAAGTTTGAGTGGCAAATGATAAATGACAAGACACCTTAAAAAAAAAAACATTTTTTTTAATAATTTTTGAGGTTAAAGGTGTTAAATTCGAATTACAAGAATCAAAATAACCGAAACTTTTTTTTTTTTTTTTGTGGGGGGAGTTTATTCGGGCTTTGTTTTGTTCACAGTCCTTACTGTCTAAGAATATTCGGTGGCGCGGACATGAGGCCGTTGGGACACGGCTGTCCAAAACTCAAATAAAAAAACAACTGTAGCACCCTAAAAACAAGAACAATGCTATGTATTAAAAAAAATTGACTTATCATTAATATATTAATTTTAAAAAATAAATAATTTTTTACTAAATAAAATTACTGTTAAATTACAAAAAAAAAAATGGGATCAATATAAAAAATGTTTCGTCATAAGTATTATTTTTTAATGTTTAACATTATTTTAAAAACAAAGGGCTTGTGGCCTTCCCCGGGTTCCCCTTCGGCCACAAAACAAAGCCTTTCTTTATGATGGTAATGGTAAGGCCACGTTTGCGATGTCAAGTGGAATCTGGAGATTTTCCCGGATCACTCTCAGCTTTTGTTGGGATTTCGTTTTTGGCTGGGTCTGATTGTTGTCTTTTGGTCGTCCGATCCAGTAGATTACACGAACATCAAAATGAGTAGAAAAACACAGTACAAAACCCCATCACAGAAAAGGATCTCTCCGTCCGGATACTCTCTCTCCCACTCAATTCAGCAAAGCCAACCAAACCAAACCAAACCAAACCAAACCAAACCAAACCGCTTTAGTGCTAACCCCACTGCCACACCTTTCTATTTATGCTCAAAGCTTTTATGGTACCTCCTTTTCATATCCGCTAAACAAAAACCTGCTAAAGAAAGGGGAAAAAAGGTAGAAGAAGAAGAAATGGTCACTTCCATTCTTCTTTCAAACCCCATTTCTTGCACGCCTCGGCGTCCCACTTACCGAACTCCATGTCTCAGGAACATGGCCTGCTTGACTTTCGTTTACACGCTTGTAAAACCCAACAAAATTTTGTCCCCCAGTTCAGAGTTTCTTAGATTAAAATTGACCCGTCATTCTCCAGACAAGATTTTGACCCGCGCTGCTGTCAGAGATGGTGCCGAGACCGATAGTTCCAGCTCTGCAGAAGGGCTTGTTGGTGAGGACTCCGCAGCGTTTGAATTGGCGAAGCAGAAGATATCTTCTTGGGTATCTTTCTGTTTGATTTTGGGGGTTGTACTGTTGGTTCTTGATGTGGCTTGGATTGACAACTCTACTGGCTATGGCAAGACCTTTATTCAAGCCGTTTCTTCTGTGTCAGATAGCCATGAGGTAGATCTTTTTTTTTTCTTCTTTTCTTTTGTTGGTTTTAATTTGAAGAACGTGATATTCATGTAAAATTCTCGTAACCCATGAGAAAAAAAAAAAAAAAAAACCCTTTATGGATAATTTGCATTTAGAACAGTCAAAATCTAAGATCCTGGAGAATGGCCTTTAGTAATGAACAGTCCATCTCAGTTGCCTCAACGTATGCTTAAAAACCCAAATGCTCTGTTCACAATCCTCTTCATGATTTGCATTCGACTGTATATCTTATGAACTTTGTGTTTTTTCTCGATGGTTAAAACTCTTCATGTGTGTTCTTAAATTGCGCTCTTAGTACTGTAAAGAGACGTGTGTCATTTCTTAGCAATTTATTTGCTATGGCTAAGCTTTCAATGCTGGTTATAACTTAAAGATGTAGGCTTCCTAAGCACTTTGTCTTGGAAGCTTTGCATCATATTACCACTCACATAATAGGTTTTGTCTGCAAAGCCTAATCTTTAAATCTTTTGCAGGTCGTAATGTTGTTCTTAATTCTCATTTTTGCCACTGTCCACAGTGGGTTGGCTAGTCTTCGAGATATGGGTGAGAAACTAATTGGAGAGCGTGCATACCGTGTTTTGTTTGCTGGGGTCTCTCTTCCATTGGCTGTTAGCACTGTTGTGAGTTCCCAACCTCTTAACATGAAGTACAAGAACCACTTGCCAACTCTGTGTTCTGCATTCATGAACTTTTTTTAAGTTTGGAGGGGTTTTATTTTTATTGCCTTGCTGACTGAAGTGAATTTATTCAGGTCTACTTCATCAATCATAGATATGATGGATTGCAGTTATGGCAGCTTCAAAGTGTTCCAGCAGTACACCAGCTTGTGTGGCTTTCAAACTTTATCTCCTTCTTTTTCCTCTATCCTTCGACCTTTAATTTGTTAGAAGTGGCAGCTGTAGATAAGCCTAAAATGCATCTCTGGGAAACCGGAATAATGAGAGTCACCCGGCATCCACAGGTACAGTATTTATCCCACTGCAGCACTTGTTTGATTTGCTTGTGAAAATGGAATGATGAGAATCACAGGTACCAATGGATAGTGGCATTAAGCTGCTGCTGAGCATTTGAAGGGAACTTGTTACTTATTTATAACCGGAATGAAGTGTTCTTTTGGTCTTTGGTAATTTCAGTGGCATTGATCTTGCCCTTTCGTTCCATCCAGCATTCTAATTCTAAAATCATTTAGGCTATACATTGTAATTCCATCTCCAATGCTTGAGACTAAAGTTCTTCCATTTGTGTAGGACACAAGTTACCATAAACTTGAAATCCCCACAGATGATACTGATTGAACCTCGTCTGGAATTAGCTTTTGTAGATCGTATTAATAGTTCAAAATAATGCTTAATTCTATGACAGTTCCCTAGCAGGCCCTTCCTTTTTCTTTGCCATTTCTCTGCCTGCCTGCCTCCCTTTTTACATTCAGTGCTGAAAGCATATCTCTCCTCTTAGATGGTTGGACAGGTGATCTGGTGCTTGGCTCATACGGTGTGGATCGGGAATTCTGTAGCTGTTGCGGCATCTATTGGCCTGATCGGCCACCATTTATTTGGTGTTTGGAATGGAGACAGAAGATTGGCAGTGCGATATGGCGAATCTTTTGAGGCTGTTAAGAGGCGAACAAGTATAGTCCCATTTGCAGCTATTCTTGATGGTCGTCAAAAGTTGCCTAAAGATTACTACAAAGAATTTTTACGGTTGCCATACTTGTCAATTACTGCATTAACTCTTGGTACATACTTTGGGCACCCGCTCATGCAGGCTGCCAGTAACCAGCTTCATTGGTAGGCAACAGACCGGCTTCTTCGTCATCCGAGATCTATCTGGTGAAACATCGATGGAGCAATTGCATATGGTCACCGTGTAAGGAAAGCATGAGCCAAAGGAAGTTCACCTGCACTTAACGCTTTTGCTCCCAGTCTTCTTTTTATTTTATGTATATATTATAAACTATAGTAACAAATTTCTCCAAATGGCATTCATCTCGAAGGTGGATGACTGGACGGTAGACTTTAGGTGTGTGCGTCCTGGGCCTCTGTCGTGAACCCTTGGACTTGTTGGGCCTGTCCGGATGTTGGGCCTAGCATCATAAGATCCTATTAATCACCATAATAATATTTCTTTGCAATTCTCAGCGTTTCTCGTCTGCTCTTACCTCGTAGAGCGTTGAAAAGTAATTGATTTTGGCGCTGTGATAATTGTGGTGAGTTGATTTGATACTTGAGTCTTTCGTTCAAACTTGTTTAAAAGAAATTTTCATGTTACTGCACTGTATTTGTATGTTTACTAATTTTTTTAAGTATAATTTAATTATAATTTTATATTATATAATTTTATATTATTAGTTAATATTTTTAAATAAATATTATTTATTATATAATATAAGATTATAAGTAAATTATATTTAAAAAATAATTAAAATTATTTTTTTTAATATTTTAATATGACAAATGATAATTGGCCTGAGGTCATATCAACAGCGGATATAAGAACTCCAGGGGATGAGGCAGCGCTGTTAGAGTACCTGCGAGGCTCGCAATAGGAAATAAAAAATTGAACTTTGCCTCAATCATTGACCTACCTCCCCATAATGATTCCTTTCAGTCTTTCAGGGTTTAAAACACTAGAATTGGAAGTCTTTCTATTCAATTATATAGAAGAGTCAGAGCATCTATAATAAAATTTTGTAACATACCCTACACTCTTTTTTTTTTTTTTCAAAAAAAAAAATAAAAAACTACTAAGCAACATAAATTATACGAAGAAAACAAATGCAATTGTCAGAAATAATCTTTAATTAGAAATAAAAAAGGGGTTTACCTCGTGAATTGGACCCTTGACGAATTAAGTGAGGGAAAGTGTCCCCTAATGAGCATAAATTTTTGGTCAAAGTGCAGGGTGCATGAGAATGTGTGCATCAATGATTGAAGGTCACGTTAGATCTTGGGCAGGTTTTTTTTTTTTTTTAAATTCATTATAAAAAATTAGGTGAATGCATCGGATGGCAATCGATTTTTTTTGTTGTTATTATATTTAAAATATATACATATTATTATAGAAAAAAAAGTACTATATTTTTTTAAAAATTACTATAATTTCTAATTGTGAAAAAAATGACCCGTCAAATGCGCCTAGCTCCTCTTAAATTAATTGAACCGTTCTTTATGGAACTTATTTTATTTATCAAAAACAAGTTGAATAATTGTAATTGTGCATGTACCACTCCATTTTTTTTATATATATATATATATAGAGAGAGAGAGAGAGAATACTATTATATAAGAAAAATAGAGATAAACTCAAGTAAATACAATTAGTTTTAATATTATATATCCAAAATTGATATCTATTAAATAAAAGTTGGTATATAGTTGAAGCATGAAGAAAGACAATTTTGGGAAAGCCATGCACATGACACGCGTCCAATTCAATCGATCACGTTTATATAGGTCATAGCATAGCCATCGAGGCTGGTGAAGAAAACGATGGCCGGCAGGGCAGGGTAAAACAGCGAAAGTGGGCGGATTTGGAAAAATGAAAATTGACCACTTCGGTAAAATAAAACAAAACGGAAATTTTGACTCCATGCATGCATGTGTGTTGGTATTATATGCACGTTCGCTGACGGTACCCGTTTTATGTCTCTGTCGAGTTACGGGTGAGGCCACGTCTCTCTGCACAATTTGTTCAAATTTCAAGGCCACGTGGCATATGATTAACATGCTTGTAACAGGCCCTTGAAAGGATCATTGTCGTCTTCTTCCATTGTCTCGTGACCTAAATGTTCTCCACCTTGCACAGAAAGAACCCTCTCTCTCTCTCTCTCTCTCTCTCTCTCTCTCTCTCTCTCTCAAGGAAGCCATTTGAAGAATGTGAAGAACAGATATGGTTTCATACACACAATCAATTTGATAAGTACTAAGTCTATGTCGGTGCATTGAATTATTAATTGCCCATTTTTAGTAGATATATATACATGATCAAAAATAATAAAAATCACGTATATTTATCTAGTAATTATTATATATAATATAAATTTATATATGAAACACATTAAATCGCCTGAGTCTATCTAATAAAGCTTTATAAAAAAAAAAAAGAAATTAATTCTATGCATGGGAGCACAGAATAGGATGTTGAAAGTCAAAGTACGAATCCCCACCAAAGTTTTGTGTGAAATTGGATAATCAACTACAATTTAACTTCAAAGATCTCCTGATCTGGTGAATTGTTCCTTTTGTCTTACACACAAATTAAAAAAATCTTTTTTATGCTGCATACGCTTATTTGAGTTCCATATTTCTTGACACGTAGCCAGTTTCTAGGCCTCGTGGGTCGTCGCTCAATCTTTGGGCGTGATGCCATACCAGACCTGTTACAAAGATCAAATGGAAAAAAAAACAAAACCAAGCACCGTCAAGAAGAAGCAATAAATCTAACAGGTTAGATCGGTAAAACACTAAATAGTAGGTTTTTAATTGTTTTAAATTAATTTATAAGTCCTTTATATATATATATATATATATATATATATTTATTGACCGAATTTTCTGGATCCGCGTACCCTGCAAGCATTCAAATTGGACCCAAACCACTCCCAAGTCATAACACAACTACTCTGGTACAAAACAACAAAACAAAAAAAAAAATTTCTCTCTTTATGGGTAATTGACCAAAGAAAGAAAAAAAGTAACAAAACAGATTATAAAACAAACACCTGGTTTTAAAACAACCTGTTTTACACATTTCCTCCGTGCATTAGTTTTTTTAAAAAAATATATATATATATATTTTGGTGCATAAAATGATAAAATATGAGTCTAAAAGAGAATGCGCCGTGCCAAAATACCACAAACGCGCATTGGTAAATGTGTAAAACAGGTTGTTTCCCATCACAAACTCGCGTCAGGAAACAACATGGAAAAAGAAGCAAAAGCTTTTGGTTTTTCTCTTAGTTTTTCCAATTACAATACATGCAGATGCTGATATTCAAAAATTTTTGGAGAAGTCAGTCAGGAGTACACACCAGAAAGTTTGACGTTTAAGGCCAGGCATGACCACGCCCATCACCGTCTTTTACGGTGTTGTTGTAGGCAGCGATTCATTGATTGTAAAGCCACCACAAAACTATGATAGAAAATGAAAAGTCAAAGTAGATATCTGCTTTCTTGATCTGTCATTGCTTCTTTCTCTGACTCTCCTTGCTTTTTTATTTATTCTCTTTTCTTTTCACCTTTGCTTTACTTGTTCACACGCTCTCTCTTTCTTCTTCCGGCTTTCTCACTTTCTCTTCTTTTCTTTTCTTTCCATTCCTGAATTGAGTGACATACAAGAACTATATCTTCATCGTTACATGTTCTTTTAGCTCAAGCATATTTTCAACCAATTTTAGACAGTTTTCCTTGGGGAATTTCCACTGTCAGTTTCTGATTCTTTGCTTTGTCTTCAAATCTTCATCTGGGTCCTCTTTTTTTTCTTGGATTGATTTCATTTTTCCTCTATTATAAGCCAAAAGATTTCTCTTTTTCTCCCATGGAAAAAGAAAAGTTCTTTGTGAGTGACGCAGCCAACACAGCAGAACCCATTTGGAGTTCTTGCAGTTTTGGAATGGAGATGCAACCCAATGAACTTAGTTCTTGTTTTTTCAACCCCAATTGGGATAGCTCAATGGATCAAAGCGATCCCTTTGAGTCTGCTTTAAGCTCCATTGTCTCGTCTCCTGTAGCTTCCGTTCCCAATGTCAATGCCGTTCCTTCTCATGGAGGAGGTGATGAAACTCTTATGATCAGAGAACTCATTGGAAAATTGGGAACCATTTGCAATTCTGACGAAATTTCACCACTTCCCTTCATTAACAGTACCAATAACAATGTTAGTACCAACAATTCATGTTACAGTACCCCGTTGAACTCCCCACCAAAGTTTAGCCTGTCAATGATGGACACACGGATCAGGGGGAATCTGCCAATTCTTGGAAACAGTATGACTAACCATCCAGATTTAGCTCCATTTCCAGCTGATCCTGGATTTGCAGAGAGGGCTGCAAAATATTCCTGCTTTGGCGGCAGGAATTTTGGTGGACCAGGTGGTCAATTTGGGTTAAATGAAGCTCAATTGCCTCGTAGGTTCATGCCAAGAATAGAGCATGGTAAGGTTTCCAGAGTTTCGAGCAATAATTCAATGAAGGTTGTTGGATCTCAATCAAATGAAGAAAGCAATAAGAGCTCACTGCAGGACGGTAATTTGAGTTCAGACAAGAAAGCAAATGCAGATTTTGGAGACTCCAGGGAGGTCTCTTCAGTGTCTGAGCGGATCCCAGTTGGGGAAATGAGCATGAAAGGTCAAAATGACTACAATGCTCGCAAAAGGAAATCAATTTCCAAAGTTAAAGCCAAAGAAACTCCCTCTTCATCTCCTTCTGCCTCTGATTGCAAGGTAATATTTAAGCTTTTGTCCCAAATTTTGTCGAGATTCTATTGCGATGCCAATGAAGGAGTTCATTTCAGGTCGTAGCAGAAAAGAATCATGAATCGAGTGCAAAAAGGAGCAAGTCAGATGAATCTAATGGGAAAGATAAAGATGCAGGAAGGGCTAAAGATGAACAGCAAAATGGGCATCAGAAGCAGAACAAAGGTAACCCAAAGACCCCAGAGCCACCAAAGGACTTCATACATGTCAGAGCAAGAAGGGGTCAGGCCACAGATAGCCATAGTCTTGCTGAAAGAGTAGGAAACTAAGAATTGATGAGCTTTGTCTTGCATTCATATTTGTGATGTCTTGGCCTAATTAGAGTTGTATTAAATCCCTCTTGTATTTTTCGTCCTTTGTTTTCTTTTTTTTAATTTTTCCGGCCAGGTTCGGAGAGAGAAAATCAGTGAAAGAATGAAGTTTCTTCAGGATCTCGTTCCTGGATGCAATAAGGTGTTTAAGACATGCTAAATTTACTTTCATTGTAAAAGCTCTCTCTCTCTGTTTTTTTTTTTTTATTTCACCTGAAACATATTACTAGATGGTAGACACATGAAGTGGAATTCTCTAAATTGGCTTGAATTTCCAAATTGCAGGTGACCGGGAAAGCGGTTATGCTTGATGAGATTATAAACTATGTGCAGTCGTTGCAGCGCCAAGTTGAGGTAAATTCAAAACCCTGCCAAAGTCCCCAATTCTTGGTATTATTGCTGGACTTGATTTGTGAATGGGTTGTACTTGTCCCGATCATTTGCAGTTTCTCTCAATGAAGTTGGCGACTGTAAATCCAAGGATGGATTTCAATATGGAAACTCTTCTTTCCAAGGATGTAAGTTTGATCTTCTATTTGTACTCTGATTGTCCTGTATAGGATTATACAACTGATTTCAATGTTCATGTGAATTGTTATGTATTGCAGATTTTTCAAACCCGTGGATCCATGCCAAATAATCTTTATCCATTAGATTCCTCAGCTAAAGTCCCTCATAGCTATTGCCAGTCACAACAAACGATACCATTGCACAATGGCATATCCAGTAATGCAGGCAACCAACTTCATATCAACCCTTTAAATTCTGTGTGGAGAAGAAATTCAAGTATGCACTTGCTGCCCCATGATGGACTCAATGATCCTGTTCGTCGGGTAAACAAAAAGAGAAGAGATTGTTTCTGATCTCATGCATTTCGAATAGTCCTTAATTATACAATTTCATTGCTACTCAATTCTCCATCACAGGTTTCTGTGGCCTTGGAGGATGACCTTCAAAGCGTTGTGCAGATGGGATTTGGCCAAAATCAGCGGCAGAGCTTTCATGGTAAGTAGAGTGTAGTGAAATTGTGAAAAATCTGTTCTTAAGCATAGAATTCGTGTTTAGGTTTTAATTAGGAAAAAAAAAAAAACTAAAATCCATCTTTTTTTCCTTGCAGGTTCAACCCCCAATGCTCAAATGAAAATTGAGCATTAAATTAACTAATGGGCTGCTTTCCATACGGTTGAGTTTCCCCAGGAGACAGAAAGAAAGGTTCCTGTATATACAAACCAAGTTTCCAGTTTGGATCACTCTTTAGCTTGGAGGAAAATATCACTTTTTGCCATTTTAATTTTTCTCTTTTTCATCAGCGATGCAAACAACTGATTCTTTGGAGAATTCTTACAAACAACTCCACATTGTAACATCTAGAACTAATTGCAAGCCTATTCGCTTTGTAACATTGAAATGGAGAGTATTTTGACACTTGAATGAAAGAAGGAAATATGCTCCAACCCATGTTAATTTTCTCTCCTTTCCTTCTTTTAATTTCTTTTGGTTATCTTCGGATGACCGCTTTGATTTTAAAAAGATAATTATGCCGTGATTAACTCCGGAGACACTATATATTTCTTTTTCAACAATTTTGGACTATTCTACTAGTGGGTTCATGAAAGGCTGCCACTGCCACTGCCACACAAACAAGACGAGTTTTAAGACGTATGTGGTTTGGCTCATTTGACGAAGAAATGGCTGGTTGAGGCCCATCAAAGGTTTAATTTTAGTGTCATGAGCACAAACAATTTTATGTTCTGATTGAACTTGGATCCTGATTCCAATGATCTATTCAGTACCACGAAAAAGAAAAAAAAAAAAAAAAAACCATACAGAGAAACAGAAGTATTATACAAATATAGGTAAGATTCTAATACACAAAAAAGTGTCACACCATATTATTATGTTGATTACACATTTGGATTACAACTAATAAGAGAGACTAAAAATGTGAAGAAATGAATGATACTCTCACCTAACGCTCATTTGTCCTGTGTTAAGATGGCCAATGTTTATATAACAAAGCCCATAAACAAAACGGTATATACAATTCAAGTTAATAATTTGAGCATCTTTGATTTGGAGGATTGTCCAGTGCAAGCAGTGTTTAAGTTGTCACAATTTTCTCTTCAACTTTTCCTTCATCCCTGTCGGTCTCAGCCTGAGCAATCAAACAAAAGCATAAACAGTTTTAATGATAATGATACCCTCTTAACATTGCTTTTCAGATTTAGCTGGAAAACTTTGGATGGTAGGGCCTTCAATTGAATTGACATAATCCAAAGAAAGTTGGTCAACGTGGCGTAACTTGTGGGAATACATATTCTTAATTGTAACTAGCTGTTAGGTAGGTACAAAAGATCTTTTTAAGTCAGGAATGAATTTTGTGTAGTTAATGGCTGGAATCCAAAGTGATTTGGACTTTTACTTCACACGGTTTAAGTAGCAAATTTCAAATTCTTGTGGGTTTTGAAACATGGAGCAAATTTATTTATTTATTTAAATAACACAGCAAACATAACAATTTATTTTAGGTTTGATAACTTTTGTGGGTGTTGAAGCTATCATTGATCTGAATAATTTTCTTGATTATTGCTAGGATTGGTAAGATTTGTTTGTTGATTTTGTTAATAAAACTAGAAGACTGTAAAATCAACATGACTGCAGCTACTCTTCTCTGATTTTTATGTTCTCTGTATTTTCCCTGTATTCTGTTACTTTTCTTTTTAAGTTGTGTGTGTGTCAATGGGCAGGAGCGTCAAGAGGACAGGTTGGCACTTGGCAATAGTGAAGTCTGACTTGGGTGCAGAATGAGAGGCATTTAACAATCTCATCTGCTCTGGAAAGTATAAGGGGAAAGGAAAAGATATCTGAATATGGATAAGTGGAAGCATAAATTAATGAGTGGCAGCTTGGTTGATGTGAGCATTAATGGTCATTTGCAGAAGAGCTAAATGCCAATGATTTGAAAAGCTGATATAAAACGGTATGTATTTAATTTTGATCTGGCATGAGAATTTCTTTTTCTTTTTCCTTTTTTCATTTTTTGATTTTTTTTTTTTTGGTAGAGTTCACTTGGGGTTGTATTCTTTGGGAATCCTTAATCTCAAAGAAATTATGTTTTTTTTTTTTCGGTGTTTAAAACCACAAGGCAGACATCTTACTCGTTTTCACATCTCTTGAAAAACGGTTCTGTATGCCACTCTATCAAAGTCCAGCGGATAAAGAAACGATCTTCCTTTAACTAAACTGGAAAAGAAAACTAAGAGAAGAGAGTTAAAAAGTACGGCACACAAAACTAAATACCCAATTTTGAGAAAAGGGGGACTTTTGGAAGTTTAAATTACATACCCAATTTCATTATTTTCGCTGTTGCACGAGAATCGTGACATATCATTACTAAATCTTGGACGCCATAGATAAATGCTAGATTTGGTTGAATGAGATGGCTCACAACCACTTGTTGGGTCTCGTAAGTAATCATACAATCCTCCTTGAGGACACATTGCGGGGCTATTTTGACCGAATTTGCACTTTTGGCAATTAGCACACCACCTCAAGCAATAACAAGAATGCAATTTATCAGATTTGTGTTGCCAAAGCCAACCTGTCACTAACAATTCTATGCCATTGTTGCAATGGAAGCAACTTAATCTATCAGAATTTGACACAGATAAATTAAAAAAAAATGAAAAAGGTTTTCTTTCCTCTCATATTGTTCATGATACCAGCACTAAAGTCCTAGCATTGCAATGATTGGAATCCTGAATTAATCCATGCCAAAAAGTAGTTAGCAATAGTATCTGCTTGGATTTCAGGTTTTACATCAATAGATGTGTCCCAGCAAATCTCATTCTACATAAAGGAAAAAAACAAATCTTACCATAATCACGAAGATTTGGACGCAAACTCCTTGCCCCTTAATCATGTCATGTTGGCAGGTGAATTGTATTTCCTTCCAATCAGTCATTTAAATTGTTAGGTAAGGTGAAGTAAGTTTCATCATCAGTTGGCTTGTTGTCCCGTCAATATCACTAGACAATTAGTTATAATTTACAAAAAAAAAAAAAAATGAAGAAACCTCCATCAAAGGCAAACCTCTCGTTCAGCGTAAAATTCCAAGTCAAAATAAGAGAAAAAGGTTGTGGTAAAGTGGTGGTCAGTTCTTGTGTTCACGTTGTCGGTTCTAAAGCCCGGATGGAAGAAAATGATTGCCATGGGTTGGGGGTTAATGTAAAACCAACCAAACTGTTACATGGCATGAGTAAGTTCATGACAACGCCGGGAGTTGTTAACCAACTTTGATTGGTAATACATTCAGGTTCTTGTTGCTATCACAAAATTTGATTTTATCAGATACCGAAACCTGCCTTACTGTAGAAAGTGGACTTCTTTACTACTGTATCTAGAATGGCTGAAAGGAAAGAAAATCCACTAGTAACTGCAGCAATGACGAGAAAGATTAGACCCATGGCACGAAATATGATCAGATTAGGAGAGGGGGATCGAATACGTCTGCGTTTTTTGGTGGGGTTTTATAACTCCTAATCAATGACCATCAGAGTGGGGTCTCATCTACCAGCCTGACATCCTTTTGCCTCTTCAATCTGCTGTTGCACTAACTGCTCCCCTTTACATCTCTCTCTCTCTCCCTCTCTCAATCTTTCTCCCATGGCATAAGTTGTTTCACTTAAAGTTGGTAATGGATGACCTTTTTTTTGATGGATGTGGTAGAGGAGAGAAAGGATCAAGTACCAAACATAACATTAACTCCTCTTATCTCTGTTTTTTTTTCTTTATGCGTTACAAAGTGCCTAATGCAACTAAAAAAGCATTGGCCCAAAATGCTATCCCAATTCTCAAGGATTCGTACAACGAATTGGTCCAAAAGATGAGGCTGTTTTCTTTCGCTTTCCAAATTTAATGGCCGGCGCTGCCCAGATGTCACTTTCGGACCCATTTTCTTTATAACCAGTTGGCCATCTTTCGAATTACATGCGTGCATACATCTACGTACATGAGAATATATTTCTACCTCTACCTCTTTGTCATATTTTCGTGATATTTCTTGTCTCATTATTCAGTGAACTTATTTTTAATTAATAGACTTTATTAAATGCACATCTTCCTCTTTTTTGGTATAACTCTTTTCTAACAGTAAAAAATATCTCCATTTAAAAAAAATAAAAATCTAAACTGCATATTATTAACAAAAAAATGTATATATATAGTAACTGATACATTTATATGGCACATGTCCCATTACGCGGACAATTTTTTCAGTATGCATGTGTGTGGTTGTGTGTGTATACAAAAGAGGAGGAAACATTTGGCAGGGGTTTAGGAAGATTTGGCAGGGGTTTAGGAAGCCTGCCATTTTGTTTCCATCCATTCCCAGCCTTTAATTCAATAAATAGACTTTGGTTCGAAAATGGTCCACTGGTATAGATAGATTCGTGTGAGAGGGAAAACAAAGCCATTGTCTCCGTGAGAAGACAGAATTTTCTTCTCAAATTAAGTGGCTGCGAAGGAACTTCTGGAGTGCCTGGTAAAACTGGACTCGCCTCCCCTTAAAAACTGCGATCCACTTGAAGATTGCCCCCAAGCCAATCCCTGCAAGGTCTTTCTCTAAGGGTCCACGATGTATCCAAAATTTAGTCTGCCCTATTTTTCAAGTGCACAAAAAATAAAAAATAAAAAAAAAAAGATCCTTTTCCCCCTCTTCCATTCAAACACCGCAGAGCATGTATGTTCTTCTTCCTCTTATTTTTTGGTCCGAGTACAAAATTAATTTGGAGATATTGGTACTAGAGGGCCAAATGTCATTGGTGCTACGCAAGCACAACACAGCCTTGCCAATGTTAAGCATGTCGACATCTGTTTTGTGAATGAGAAATATTGGTGCTCAAACATTCATTCAACTCTTATGAACTGCAGCAATCTCAATGTGCGTACAAGGGACAAAATGAGAACCGAGGCATTGGTGCTCACAAATGGTGAGAACTTGTAATCCCACAAATAAACATAAAAAGGATATTACAAGTTTGAAGCTATATCAAGTACATTGGCTTCATGCAAAGTATTGGCCACTCTATATGTTGCACCGATCATAACCAGCGAACCATGAAGAGGGTTCTGTAAGTTTTGACAGCTCGCCATTTTGCCCATCATAGAATGGCTCAAACTCCTCTCTCCATCGCTGGTCACATTCATTAGTAGGATCTCCCATATCATACTTAGCCATTTCAAAATCATTGTAAGCGGGCTGTATTGCTTCTTTGGGTAGACGAGACTCTGCAAGCAGCTCATTAACAGCACTAATGTCATTTGCATGTTTCCTCTTCAGCTTATCAATCTGCTTGTACGCTTTGGCAGCTTCCTGCTCTGCGTCCATAGCTCGCTTCTGCCAAAAACGGAAAAAACAGGTTGAAGAGCAAAGGGAAGAAATCAGCAATTGCTGTGATCAAATCCAATCTTATGGACCTGTAGAGTCTAGTTGGAACAAATAATTTGACTGCCATGATTACATTTTAAGGCAGTAAACAGAATTCCTGACAAACAGAAGCATGCCTAGGATAAGTAGTGCTGTTCAAAGGCTAAGTATTCCTGGCTTCAAGAACTCAGAACTCTAGCACTTAAACATCCAAGTCAAGCACGATGTATAACAGGCAGAGCCAATCAAAAGCTTTTGTTCTCTTGAACAAATTGCAACAGGACACCCATTGATCATAAAAATTCCAACATTCTTACAACATTTGGGGAAAATAATATCAGTTTGGAATTCATGATAGAAAATAAAACCACAAGAAAAACAAAAACTTAGCAAAAATGTTGCTGTAATGTAGACATTAAGATGAATGGACCCCAAATTCCAACTTGCCATCTAATATACGTATAAAGACATAGTCTGATCAAAGCTTCTACTTTATATTCATCTTCTGATCACATACATGTCTGTGAACCATCTCCTCCCTCAAATTTAAAAAAAGGAGCTGAATGGGTCCAGATATTTCCTAACAGCCTACCAAAGAAAAACAACATAGGCATACCCAACTCTTGGTGTGCCAACCAAAAGCTTCTCCACTTCATATGTTAGCCCAATAGGCCCCCTAAGACAATGCTGTTTACTAGTAAACATACAGGCAGACCGAAATTAACTTTGACTGAAGTTATGACAAAGTACTTGATTTCCAATTACTAGACAGGAGTACATGGAAGATGGGATCAGTGTAGGAAATCACAGAAGACTGGGCTGGTTCAGAATTAAATGTTCATATTTGTCATGTAACCATGGGAAGATTTGAGAGAAATGGCAAACAAAAGAGAGAGAGAGAGTAATAGTTCTAGTTTCTAACTGATTTTTTAATAAATATGTATGCAAAGAGAAGATGGTATGGTAAGCCTATTGACATGGGATTAAGAAGTGCAAAAGGGAGAAGGAAAATCATGGCAGAGTTATATTGGTTGCAAATGGCCCATAAAGAACAGAGCACTGGAAGCTGAAAAGTAAGTTTGTGTTGACTAGAGATTTTAACAAAATAGCTAAAGAGGCTTGCAATGGTAACCAAAATGTTTTGGTGATTATTGCAAGATAATGTCTAAAGCAGAAAGCACAGACTGAGGAGTTAACAATCATGATTGGCTACATTAGCTCAACCAAACTGCTTCACCTAAAAGTATCAATATTTAACACTGACACATAAGGCTTATGTTGAAAAACCAAACTAATGGAAAATCTCCTAATAATTAATGAATCTGAGACTTGGATGCATGCTCAAATTGGGCACTAGTACCCTAGGTCAATATAAAAAAGGCAATGGCAAAGGTTGCTACTCAAAAACCTGGACAAATTCAAATTGAACATTAGTACATAGAATCCAAACACCATAGAGAGCTGAAGAGAACAAGATATTGACAAGGTTGCAATTTCAGGTGGCTTCTTTTTTTTTTCCCTAAACATCACTTTGTTAAGGAGACAATGCCATCATCATGAGAGCATTCTTTCTTATCAATGTCTGGGAGCTGCAAATCTTACTTTCAATTTACATTCTTTGCTAAATTTCTGTTAATTTACCACTTAAAGAAAGTCATGAAAAAGCCATGTGCATACAGGACTGATGAATATGGGGATAACTACAGTAGGAAAGGTCATTAAAATATTTCAAGCTTCTTCTGGACCTATCGTATGTGGCTTGGCTGAAAACCATACCAAGATTAATGACACTTCAACACCCTCATCCATTCAAGTCACTGAGAATGGTAAATAAGTGATATTAATAAAAGTAAAGTAGCCAGACATTAAGACACTACCACTTTTGAACTCACCTCAGCAACAGCAACAGCTTCTTCTGCTTCTTTCAGTCTCACAAGCAATTCTCCAGCAGCTTGCACAGCTTCAGCAGTATCCCTCAATTGAGTCTGAAGTCCTTTATTTTCTTCCCTAAAGTAGCGCCTCTCTTTTTCTCTTTCTGCTTTCAAGGCTGAAATCTCTGCAGCAAGGGCATTTATAAACTTGGATTCAGCACCCCTAACTCCAGCTTTAGAAGCTGCTTTCTTCACATCATCTATTCCTTCCTGGATTTTCCTGTGCCTTGCAAGCAACTGAATGTGTTTTTCCTCTAGATCTACATACTGTTCAAGCATGCGTGCATGCCCCTCCATGGCCATTTGCATTGCTTCCTGCAACTCTTCTGCACATTTCTTCTCAGTGTCTACTTCCAGCTTCAATTTTTGAGCTATTGCTCTGCTAGCATCAAGCTCAGTTCTCAATTCTTCAGCAAGAGAAATCCACTTGCTTTCTGCCTCAGTCCACCTCATTCTCTCTTGTTCAAGTTTCTCTTCAGCACTCTCCTCGCTTGATTCAGGGATTATACTAAGAGAAGGAACAGAACTAGGCTCACAAGAATATGTCAATTTCAGTAAAGAATTCCTCTTCAAAGAAGATGGTGATGAGGAGTCTACATAGTACTGCAATTGGTTTCTTAAATCCTGAACCTCTTCCAGCAGAACTTCCTTTTCACCCAAGTCATAAAAATTCCTGTAATGCTCTAGCTCATCCTGAACTCGTTTTAGCTCAATATTTGTCTTTAGAACATCAGGGTGATTATCATACTTATCCTCCAAAAGCTACAAGAATAAATGACCAATACAAGTATTAGATTGCACCCATTGTGTTCATACAAAAAGGTCAATGCATGCCAACAGAAATTAAAAGAAGTTACCTTGTGTTCATGCATCAGTGATGCTAACTCTTCTTCCATGAACTCCTTGGCAGGTAAAAGACCATCCATGAGGCCCTCAAGCCTAAGAATTTTGTCCTCCCTTGTCTGTGCTATTACAGCATTGCATTCTCTCTCATGCTTGTACTGTTGAACCTATAGATAATGGCCAGAAAGCTGTTTCAACAGGCACGAAAAATAACAGCTACTTTGGATGCTGGCAAATGTACTAACATACCAAACGATTAAGCTGCATTATCTCAGAAGTTTGTTTCACAGAAATCTCTTCTAAAGCCATTTCCCTCCGAATGGCTCCAGCCAAAACCTTCTCCACTGCCTGTGCCATGAAAATAAAAATCACATGTTAAACAAACATAGGAAAACCTTAACCATCTAAATTTTAAGAAAACTAGATAAAAATAACTAGGGAATTCAAGTAATAAGACTCACCTTTGGAACATGTATTTTGGATTTATCAGCAGACTCTGAGTCACAAATAGGTACTAGTTGCAGGTTTGAGCTGTCATCACCATCTTTCACCTGAATTTGTGTTTTGTTCTTGCAGTTCTCACACAAGAATACTGTCGGACTTTCTCTTAGCAAGCCATCATGTTGAACAAAAGTTTGCACACCCACATCAACTTTGTCAACAACTATAAAAGGCTTAAATTCTGCAGGTTTATAAGAAAATCTGAAGGATGATCGCCTAAATGCTGAACTCTTGCGGTGACTGTCAATAATTTCTAAGCCACGATGGAGGCTCGCAGCTAAATGTTCACTTGGTGCAAGGATGCTTTTACTCATTTGAGAAGCCAGCTCATTGAAAGAGTTGCTATTAATGGATTTAGTTAATGATATTTGTCCATCCTCTGTGTTGGGCTTGCAACCATCCTTGGAATTTTTCTGGGAAGCAGTTAATGCTGATGAAGTCTGCAGGCTGTTCTTGCTGCTGTTCATTCTGGGTGAAACACTTGGAATTGGAGATTTAAGAAGTGGAGACACTTCACATGGAATAACGCTGAGAGCAGAAGGAGATGCACAATTCACCACATCATTTTCAGCATTGTGTTTGGTTGTTACTGAAATTCCAGCTTGGTTACTTAGAGAATGAAAGTCAGGGCATGAGGAACCAACTCCTCCCATTTTGGTTAGCGATTCTTCACTTACCAATGTACTGATGGAAGAACTAAGGGTTTTTTTCCCTTTATCCTCCCCTAGTGTATCAATTAGTAAGCCTTCTTTTTCATTTACCTCCAAATCGTGATGGACATGCACATTAGCATTAGAAAATTCTGGGGTGTTCAGAACAGCTTCAGCAACATCTGCAGTAGTAATTTGATGGTTCCCAACTTGTTCATATATGCCTTCTTCCATATCAACATCTGTATCCTCGGGACCTTCTATAGCGTTTCTACTCTGATCAATAGGATTCTGATATTCAGAACCTACTTGTTGCAGACCTGCTTGAATGCAGAGATTTTCAACAGCTTCTTCATCAATTTCCATCTCCTCATCACCATCCTCGTCTACTCTAGGTAACCTCTGATGTGGATGCATAAGACTCTTTAATAGATTCAAACTTTTACGGGGATCCCAACCTGTTGGATTGTTGCTATTTGCCTTTACACGATTGAGTTCGTCCTGGTTTATTCATCCAGTTGAGTTAGTATACATGCATTGAGATTTGCAATTAATTGAACATCCCAATTGCCAGTTAATAAATAAGTGTCAAGAATAAGAGTCTACCCTTAGCTGCCGTATAACTTCTCTCAGGTGATTCACATCATCCTCCATTTCTTCATTTACAACTGCTTTATTCTTGATCACCTTTGCACGCTGTGCAAATCGCAATGTGCTGAAAGTTTCACTTTTACAACTGCATTAATCATGCATGTGAAATTCCATGAGACAAATGAGAAAGGGATCACAAAGGAGGAAAGAAGAGGGTTGCCCCAAGATAGCAGTTTTTGCACCTTTGTGCTGGAGAAACAGCACACACCATGGCTAATTTTGCATTGCCACCTAGAGATTCCTGTAACAAAAAAGTCAACCTGGAGTCTCTGTATGGAATATGCCTTTGCTTTCCTGTTTGAGAAACTTCAGCAAGAATGTTTATCAGGTTCCTGCAATTCCAATGATTGGCACAATTAGCAGAAAAGTAGCATAAAGCCTGATGAGAATCTCATTAAGTGCAGCTCAAACTCCTTTTCCCCATAACCAAAATAAGAAAATCTCAGAATAGGCCAAGTGAAGAAAAGCCATTAAAAATTTCATTGCCTAGACTACAAAATAATGCTGAATGAATTATTCATTCACAAATGTTGTACACATTTCTCAAAGAGTCCCTGTATGTTCTTAAATCTCATTACTTTGTGCATACATGACTAGTTTCCCACTGAAAATAATTTTCAATGTGTAATTAAACTCATTTTCTGGACAGGAAGGCTTTCCATGTTCCTCAGGTTTTATGCTTTTTCATGATGAACACTACGTGCTTGATAGAATCAAGCATTAAACATGTGTTTTTTCTTTTTTTTACCCAGCACAAAACAGAAATAAATGAAACAACACATGATCGTACCCAAGCTGTGAAAGTGATCTATTAATATTCCCTGCTTCCTTTAAGCGTTCACCTGCAGCCCCAGTTAACTTTTGTCGCTCTGACCCAGCGAGATCAACAAGATTTATCCTGCTTGTTTTTAAGCTGCTTATGCCATCTGCCATGCTCTGCAAGATAAGAGTTTACTTTAGGAGTCCTCCAGCAAGAACATACAAGCGAAAACTAACAAAGAAACAGAGGCATTAGATAAGTCCATATGACAACATTCATGAAGGAATAAACATCACAAAAATTCATATTCCTTAGCTTCCAAATATAAATATTAGCATATTAGGTCAAGCCCATTTGTTCACTTGGAATCATCTGGGCTCTTCCTAACAAATTGTTATTTATTTTTTTAATCATGAAATTACCAAATATCTTAATAGAGTTGGTATGAGTGCTATGGACAGTCCAATACTGAAAAGACAAATATTACCAAATATCTTAATAGAGTTGATATGAGTGCTATGGACAGTCCAATACTGAAAAGACAAGTATCAATTCAAGATGGAGAAAGATTTTCTTTGAAAAGTAATTTTGTCCCATCCAATAGAGCTTGAAGAACTCCTAAAGGACTGGCATATTCAGGTTCAATACATTGTTGTATCAATCCTCTCCCCAATAAAAAAAGAACAAAAAGAAGAAACAAAAAGGGGAGTCAAATCTCAATCCATAAGTCTCCCACATTTGTGGGGTATGGGGAAAGGTCAGACATACACAACCCTTCCCTTTGTTTTTGCAAAGAGGCTGCACTTGAACCCATGAACACTAGATCACAATGGAGTAACCTTTCTGTTACACCAAGACTAGCCCTTCTTAGCATTGAAAAGGATTATAAAAAAATGTACAATCTAAAGGCAAAAATATCCTCTTTATTACAGGAAAAAGCACCAAAAAAAAAAAAAAAGGTACATTACAATAAGTGAGTAAAATGGAGAAAGCAATACCTTGCATCGAGATTCAACAACACAAGTGAAAACACTATGTGAGCGGGAGCTCTCTGCATTAATGCTGGTTGCACCAGTCCTTCTGTTGGACAATCCCTGAACAAGAAAGTTAGTGATCATAAGCATAATGATTAGAATAAATATTGAAACTATAAATTAACAAATGGGAATTGGTCAAAAAGAAAAAATCTCATTCCTGGTGATGTATCACACAATGCAGTAGGCACATGGACTTCAAAAGAAAATGGTTGGTAACAAGCATGACTTGTATTTCAAAATATTGCAGAGTACACCAACAAATACATATCAACAGGCAGCCTTACTTTGCAGCAGATAGTCAACATATCAACAAATTCAAACATTTATTACAACATTTTAAGTTAATTTTTTTACAGAATATAGATTTCATTGCACAATACATGAGAAACATTGCAATGATATTGCAAAATGTTGAAATTTTCAAATTAGCATATTGGTTTTGCATTTTCCTCTGTCTATTTGTACCAAAGGGGCATGTATAGAAAGTAAAGAAGATATTCAACTTCCTTGAAAATGTTGAAATACTGAACAAGTGTTGTGCATATGGCAGTCACTAATGTCCACTTAGTGAAGTGCTTCCTTTTGTTCGTTTGTTTGCTACAAACATTGGGACACAAAGGCTATCTTTGCTACAGCCACTTTTTTCCTCTTTATCTCTAATGCAGCAGCTTAAAAAAATTCACAGGAATTGTTACTCACAAGGAATATTCCTGAGAAGTCAAACCATGAGAATCAATACCTCCAGAAAAACTCCCATTTTATGATGGCCTACACTACCTCTCTTCAATTTGCTAAGGGAAAAGTAAACCTCAATGTGTATTCCATGGACAGTGCTAAATCTTCCAAAAAGAAGAAAATAAAAAAAAAACGCAAAAGTTATCATAGAGAACTTCCACTTATTGTGTTACACTATCTGCAGCACGGTTACAGCTTAACATATTTTATAGTCATCCCGAAAGGATAAGCACTTGCTTACTAAGCATGCTGCTCAAATGTTTGCCTTATTAAATTCCCATATACAGTTCTGAGCACCACAGAAGGAAAAACACCCATAAATTAGGAAGCATTTATGTCTTTCCAGAGTACAAACAAAATGAGAAACAAACCTTTATCAGGAGCTTAGTAACATCCTTCATTGTAAACACATACTCCTCTCTTACATTTTCAACATAGACACCAGACTTGACATCTTCTCTTATCTGTTAAATGGCACAGAAAGAGACTTCAGAAAAATAGATTTCAATTGTGTACAGACCAATGAACATGAAAAAACTAATCTCCCTCTTCACCTGAAGGTTTCTTTGGCTTGGATCCAGCAAATCAGTTATCTGTTCATTATAAATCTGAAAATGCATAGAGAAGAATCAAGTGGTGCAAGATACTTGGGTAAAGAAGATGATAGAACAAATAGTGGCCTCAAAACATAACCTCAAGAAAAGAGCAGCGACACTGATATTTGAGTTGCTTGTCGGCATGTCTAATTTGCTCCTACAATGGAATCACAGGATCATTGAAACTGTCAATACTTCAGCAATGATTGTTCTTCAGCAAGTTTGGCCAATGAAATTACTGAATTTTTACCTCATGTATTCGAGAAAAAAGTCTCTGAAAGACACGTGGTGTCAAACCTTGCTGATCAAGTGATAGGTCCTCTTCCAACAACGCATTGGCTGGTCCCCACATTGTGTAGGTCTTTCCACTCCCTGTCTGAATAAATTCCAATATAAAAATGCTTAACGGGATCATAGATTTTTGGTTAATATATTTAGTAGTGCAGTACACAAGTACAAAGTAAAAAGAGTTAATTAGAAACTACCTGTCCATAGGCAAAAACTGAACTGTTAAATCCAGCGAGGCAGTTCTCAACAAGAGGGGACCCTACAAGCTCAAAGATATCTACCTGTAGAAGAGCATTGAAAGAAAAAAACAGTTAAGAAAATGACCACAATGGTCATTAATCACAAAGCAAAAAGGAAAAGCATACTTGTGTTGCCTCTGTATCAGCGACTGAGTCAAATGTGAAGGTGTGTCCATTGATTGTCAATGAATCATTGGAAACTTTCTGAACTATCATCCCTCCCTCTTCCTCATCCTTTGGTAATGGCCGCATTCGCACTATTACCTAATATTGTGCCAATAGAAGAAGAGACAGAATTTCACACAACACACATAAATCAATCAACAACAGTTCTGATGCTAGAACCAAAACTATTTTAGACAATGGGGAACTCAAAAGCAGTCACCAGAAGACATACACTTTTGCACCCATGGTTGGTTGCTTTCAACAATAAACCCAACAAAAAGGGCAAGGCAAGGTGTAATTCCTTATTTTCAACCCTTTGTAGAGATTGAAATTTCTGACGACCACTTGGATATCTCATAGATATCATAGAGAGGTAAATGTAAGACAACATTCCTGGCAGCTTTATAATGCTTGAGAAAGAAGCAAGTCTACAGAAATTTAACCAAATTGCATTGCAGCGGTAACTTTTACTATCTACCACCAAAAGGCCACTTTTCCTCCAAATAAGAAAGCATTCAAACCTCAAACATGGGATTATAAAAGAAACTACATGTGAATCCTTTTTCACTCTCAAACCTTAACAGTTACACTTATTTTCCAGTCTTATGAAACCACCAAAAAAAAAAACACACATAATCCTTCTCTTATTTTCCATTCTTTGCTCCACTTTTTACCTATAAACTATTTGCTTGAGATCCATGACTTTGAGTGAGAACAGACCATGACCAGACAACATGAGATCTAGACATGGTTGGGACTTCTATGCAGCCTAGTAAGACCGAATGCTCAGAAACACATCATTTCTCTCAACAAACAAGCAGAATTGTAGATGCAATCATAAAAAAAGACCTATATTACAATAATTAAGGACCCTTATCCTAGAATCTTTGCATGCAATGGAGACAATGATCACTGGAAATAGACAGAACTGAAACCAAAAAACTCAGTTTCTAAGACATTTTGTGCATCCGAACTCCAACATTGGTAATTCATTTTTAAATCAAAGACCTAGGGTTTAGCCAAGAGAAAAATAGCAGAAATTGTGACAGGGAATTGAAACGAAATATATGACAAACCGAAAAAGAAACGGGAAATTTCACTAATGAAAAGAAAAGGTTAAATATACAGTGGAGTGGAAGGGGAATTACCCTGACGCCGGAATCGAGGATGGAAGAAGAGTCCGGAACAGCCTCGGTGCTGAACTTGCGTTTGAGAGGGTTAGAAGACTGAGGGCGGGGCGGCAACGGACTCTTGATCTTGGCAGCTGGGGACGGCGAGGGCTTCTGGTCTCCGGAGTTGAGATCGGACGGCGGAGCGTTTTCCTTGGAAGATTTGTGCTTCCTGGAAGGCGATGGCTTGGGCTTGTGAGGGTTTGGCGGCTCATTGCTGGTGGTAACCTGCTGCGCCTCCCGCAAGACGGCCACGGCGGGATTTCTTGGTAGCATGAAGTGCTTCATTTGTTGGTAATTACTACCAAGTGAGAAGTGGAAAACGGAAATTCTAGAGAGAGAGAGAGAGATGGTAGGGTCTGTTTCGGCAAGGGAACAAGAGAGAAGCGGACAGAGAGAAAGGGGAGAGAAGATGAGGAAATGTAGCCGTTAGAGAGAGGGACAGGGTTTGAATTGGGGGAAAATGATTTAAATTGTTCACGTGGGCCATTCTTTTTTATTTCATTTTTAATTAGTAAATTTTGAATTTGTTGTTTGCATCCGGACAGAAGCTCTGGGTGAACAACGTTTTTTTTTTTTTTTTTCTGATTTTAGCATTTAGATTAATATCCCAATTTCATGCCAATTTGTAATTATTAGGGTGACCAGGATTAACAAGTAGACGAAAGTGTTTTAACACCTCTCCTAACCATATCGAACTCTTGAATCCTTTTGTTCTTAATTTAGACCAGTTTTTCCCTTTTTTTTTTTTTTGAAAAATACACATTTCTATTGAAAAAATAAAGTGATAGTGACGGCTCCATTATTTTGGTTTTCGGTAAAGCGTAACCTTGAATAATAATAATAATAATAATAATAATAATAATAATAATAATAATAATAATAATAATAATAATAATAATAATAATAATAATAATAATAACCCCCGATTTCTAAAAATAAACTTCTTCTATTTCCAGTTCCATTCCAAATCCCAAACCCGTGCAGAAAAACCCATCAAAACTTATTCCATTACAGTTTGGGCTCCATGAATGGTCCAAAACAATTAGCATAATCGAATTGCTACCATACCACTCGAGGAATAGTTTGACATTACATAGGCCAAAACTACCAAAGCCTCCGTGTTGGATTCTACACATAAGAATGATAAATTTGAAGTGTGCCGAAGTTGCACATTACAGGAAACAGGTCAACTCTTCAGAAGAGTCTCAATAGCTTCAAAGAACAGTGGTGCCATTTCTGGGTTTGGAGTTTTGATCGCACACTTGATCCCATGGGTCCCGACCACCGTGGTAAGTTCAATTAAGAAGGGAATTCCTCGAGGCATTTTTGCAGAGAAGTAGAACACGTCTTGGTTTGCATGCTTTCGCTTTGCAATAAAGAACACGTTCGAGGCAGCTAGCAGGTCCAGAGTAGCTTCTACACCATTCACCATAACGTCTGGAAAGTCCTTTGAGACCTCATGTGAATCAGGAAGGGATCTCCATGTCTGCAATTGGAACAAATCATCGCAAGAAGTAAGTTTTTGAGAGCAACAAGTCAGTCAAGAACCACAGTCCACACAGCATCTTCTTAAACTAGCAGCAAACTCTGAATCTTGTTTGCTATGTCAGGGCCACAGAGTAAGTCTCTGATTTACTCCTACAAGCCCATCTACCACAGGTTGCTTTATATACAAAGTTCAGAAAGTTAGCCAAGTTCCTGACTAATAGGAACATATTGCCATAGAATTACAGTGATCTCTTCCAGCCTGACATAAGACAAACGGACATGCACACACATGAATCACGAGGTCCCCATTACAATTCAGAGTCATGGACATTTACTTCACTAACATCACCCATATCAGTAAGTGCAAAGGAAAACAAATTATTTTGCCTGTTTAGAAGAGTCTGGTATGCAACATAATACTATTTTGCTAATATCCTGGTAAAAGATTAAGGAGAACAGAAATAATATCTTTTGTCAATTTGGCCACCAATGAAGCTATAAGTAATAAAGATGAAATTTTTTTCTGTCTTACCTCAACAAACCGCTAAGCTTCACCTCGTTCCTTGTCCAAGGGCTTGTCGCGCCAAGACAATTGGAAGGCAAAACACAAAGATGAATAGGGAAAAATGGTAAAACGATGAAGAATGGAAGCGAGATGGGCATTCCAACGTTTCAAAGATGTAGCATGAGATTGTTCTATCTGATCATTGCCAAGAATGCACAATCAGTCTAATGCCCAAATTGATGTTGACACCTGACTATTATTGCAAACATAAATGAACAGTCTAATAAATAAACTTGTGAAAGAAGTAGATCAAGAGTAAAAGATTCATTTTCGTTGAATAAAGCATGATTAAATTTCGAATCATTCATCATGACTTAAGTTTACAACAGTTTCCAGAGTCTAATTTCATACATTAAATTAAGGCAGTTAATATTTGAATAGATTTATCTCTAGAATTAGCATATATTTATAATAATTTATAGTATCTCCTACGTATAACAACATTTTCCACGCAATCTCAAAGCCTTGCAAGTCAACAACCGCCACCGTTCTTATTCAGTAAAAACTTCGGTTGACCCAGTCCACTGTGTGCATATAACACGCGATACGGACTGGTCCACACTGAACCTTTCTCACTGATAGCGGGTCCCATGTTGTGGAGAGAATTGAACTATGCATGTACCTTGCTTGAGCTGTTCTGGACCGGTTCTACATTCTGGGTCGAACTACTGGTTGTCGTTTTAGTTTGATTAATTGGGTCCAATTTGATTATATTTCAAAAGTTAAAGAGAATAGAAAAATTACTGTGAATCGCTGATTTCTTCAAAAATTATTGTTTAGTCCAGTTTCTACCGTGTGAATGTGGGCAGTTGACATGTTGCTTTCACTAGCAATTTCCTGCACAATGCAGATAGATGTCTAATTTTCTTGTGGACACATTTGCTCCCAGAAGACTGGCTAGCAAGTCAAGAGCATTACAGTATTACTAAGTTGGCTCACCAATTATTCATAGAGAGAGAGGAATGGCAACTCCAAGTCTGCTTCGCGTCATTTTGCTACTATGGCTCACCGAAGCACTAGCAGAAGCTGAATCTCTAGCAAAACCTGGATGCCCAGATAGATGTGGAGACGTCGCCATTCCCTACCCTTTCGGAATTGGACCCAGGTGTTTCATGAACGATGGTTTTGCGGTAGATTGCAACGACACCTTTCGGCCTCCCAAGCCTTTCTTGGCCAGCATAGGAATGGAATTGCTCGGCGTTTCAGTTCAAGGTTTGGTTCGAGTCAATAATCCTGTCGTTTCTAATAACTGCAACGGCAACGCAAGCTCTGTTACTCGAAGAAAAATTAACGTATCAGGCAGCCCTTTCGTCTATTCGAATGCGCGCAACATGTTCACAGCTACAGGTTGCGACAATTATGCTCTGCTTCGGACCGATACCGACCTGGTTGGTGGGTGTCATTCCTTCTGCCGTTACGAAAGAGACCTAAAAAGTTATGGTTGCTCTGGCTTGGACTGCTGCCAGGCCATCATTCCTCCTAACACCAAGTCTTTCGTAACAACCTTGACCAATATGAATGAAGGTCATAGAAGTTGCAATCACAACCTGACTGCCTCCATTGTTGACCAAGAGTGGTTTGATCCTAGGCTACCACATCCTGAGCAGTTGTCACAGATGGAATATGTTCCTGCAGTCCTCGAGTGGGGAGCATTCCAGGGATATTGTTCACCATCTGAAACTTCGGCTCTCTTCTGCAGTAGAAATGGCTATTGTTGGACACAGTTATCAGAGAGGCATCTATGTGTTTGCAGCGAAAGTTCCTATTATTATCTCAATTCCATCTCCTACATCTCTTATGGATGTGCAGGTATTACAGCCATAACTTAAACATAAAATATGAGGCCACAAATAGGACGTCGACTCCGTGTATTGGTGAATTTTTTATGAAAATGTAAATTCTTTTTTCATTTGTTTTGAATTTTCAAAATCCAATTAGTACTTGAGATCTCTTTTATAATTTATGCATACAATAGTGAGTCCTGATTCTCCATGCCAAAAGAACCCTAAATAACATTGTTTGTCTTAATATTACTAATTGGCAGGGGGCGGGTGTATGAACCTAGAACGCTCAACTTGTCACCTTCTCTGTATGTATACTGGAGACACAGAATCCTATAACTGCTCGTGTCCTGACGGGTACTCAAGTTTTAGCAGTGACAATACATGCTACCCAGCATCATTTGGCTGGGAATCCGGTAAAAAATCTCGGACTAAAGTTATCATCATAGGTATGTTGCATTAGCTGAAAGTCAGTGGTATATTTGTTTTTAAGGATTTGGACCTCTTGAAGGCTCAAAATTGTGGTAGGCTAATTACTCCACCGTTGTTGTTTATTGCAGTCACTGTAACAAATGTGATCATTTCTTAATTTTTTATTTAAAAATTATGTCAAATGTTCTGTGTGAAATTAAAATTATTTTTCGATTTGTTGACCGTGCAGGCTGCAGCTCTGGTCTTGGTTTACTTTTGCTAGTTATTGGTGCATGGGGGTTGTACAAGACAATTAAAAGAAGAAAGGCCGTTAAACTCAGGGAAAAATATTTCAAAAGAAATGGTGGCCTGCTATTGCAACAGCAATTGTCTTCAGGAGATAATAATGTTGAGCAGGTGAAACTATTTAGTTCCAAGGAGCTAGAGAAGGCCACAGACCACTACAATGTGAGCCGAATCCTTGGTCAGGGAGGCCAAGGAACTGTCTATAAAGGAATGTTGACGGATGGAAAGATTGTGGCAATCAAGAAGTCCAAGATAGTCGACCAGGATGAAGGCAAACTCAAACAGTTCATCAACGAGGTTGTAATTCTAACACAAATCAACCATAGAAATGTGGTAAAGTTGCTTGGATGTTGTTTGGAGACAGAGGTACCTCTGCTAGTCTACGAGTTCATCCCCAATGGAACCCTTTTTCAATACATAAATCAACAAAATGATCAAGAATTTCCAATTACTTGGGAAATGCGCTTGCGGATTGCAAGTGAAGTTGCAGGCGCTGTCTCGTATTTGCATTCAGCAGCGTCCATACCCATTTATCATCGAGACATCAAGTCTACAAACATACTTCTGGATGATAAATATAGAGCAAAGGTTTCAGACTTTGGCACCTCAAAGTCAATTGCAGTTGATCAAACACACGTGACTACTCGAATCCAGGGGACTATGGGATACTTAGACCCGGAGTACTTCCAGTCAAGCCAATTTACAGAGAAGAGTGATGTTTACAGCTTTGGAGTAGTGCTTATTGAGCTCTTGACTGGACAGAAGCCAATCTCGTTAATGCGCTCTGTTGAAGAAAGAAGTTTAGTGGCATATTTCTTTCTTGCAATGCAAGAGAACCGCTTGTTTGATGTGCTTGATGCTCGAGTCCTCGAGGAGGGCCGGAAAGAAGAGATCACAGCGGTTGCAAAGTTGGCAAAAAGATGTTTGCACTTGAATGGGAAGAAGAGGCCTACAATGAAAGCAGTGGCTATGGAGTTGGAAGTGATTAGAGCATCGTCGGAGGCAGCTCCTTCAGCCATTCAACAGGATGTTGTCCCCGACGAGGTTGATTATGCTGAAGGGCACACCACTGGACCTTGGGATACTGCATCCTCTTCATCTGGGTCACGTTTGAACCGCATCGCCATGCATATGGAAATTGATGTGCAACCTCTACTCTCTGGTTAATTATGGTCTGAAACCATGTGAGTTTCCGCTTAACCGACCGGATTTGGTTTGATTAGATACAAACAAGAAGGGTTCGGCTTTGATGCATGAACTATGAGGCGATAAGTTTGTTGTTGTTATTCGTACGTTGAATTTGTCAAAAGCAGCATTATTTCATATCGCCAAAATTTTACCACATTTGCTATTTTTTTAAAAGAAAAAAAAATACACTGTATAACCGCATTCCCTAGGCGTATGATTTGGGAAATAATTCCTTCACACGAATCATTCCACACCACATGGGCTCAATATTAATGATCCGTTCATTTTCTCGGAACTAACTTCTTGCTTTCTAACGGGCTTATAATGGAACCCATGTCTTTCTTGTTTTTCACAACAAAAAATAATAATAATAATAATACAATATAAAAATTTAATTTAAATTAAATAATATTAAAAAATTTTAATAAAAAAAATTTTTTACATTAATAAATTTTAAAATTAATTTATAATAATTTGATATTAGTTATATTTATTTATTTTTTAAATATAATATTTTTATTATCTTACTCATTATTATTATATTTTATTATTATTTATTTCAAATTAATTATATTTATTATTCGATATAAAATTATTAATAAATTATATTTTAAAAATTAAAATTAAAATTTTTTAATTATGTAATTACATAATAATAAAATGTAATTAATAATAATTAAATATTATAAAAAATTATAATTATATAATAATAAAAAATAATTAATAACAATTAAGTAATATAGATTAAAAAAATTTTTTACAATAATTATATAATAGTATAAATCATAATCATATTTCTAATATAAGATACCATATATATGTAGACTATAAACAGGAAGGTAGGGATGGTAGCACAGATTGTAATCTTGAGTATCCTTGGGGACGAGCACAAAGGAAAAAAAGAACAGCCCATCTTCCCTTCAGGCACGGAGAGCTAGCGTTGGCGGAGGACCAGCGCCATGTTGATATTAGTAGCGGTGATGCTGTTGCAAGTCCATGCGCTTTACACAGACTGCATTCGTACGTGTGCAGCTACGCCTGTTAAAGATTTCGTGGCGTATTGTTCAAACCAATGCGGTTGTTGAAGAGTATTGTTTGGAAAAGAAATGTTTATATTTCATTAATCAAGTTAGTGTCGTAATCTCTCGTTCAAATAATAAAAGTGCATCCAATATTTCACTAAATATTTTTTTCAGTTAATTTGTACAGTTATACTCATGGTCCGAAATTCAGAATTTTCCAAAGTACATCTGATGTGTGCTATATCTCTTGACGTTTATAAAACCTGGAATTAAACAGCCTTAACTTGTGCAGTAGCGCATTATTTCTCATAAACAACACCAGAATCTACATTACACGCCCATATCTAGGTAGGGGTTGGCGATCCAACCGCGGAAATGCGAAGGAATGCAGCGTACGCCAAAGGCAACAAATCTTTAACCGCAATGCATATAGAAAGATGAAAGAGTCTTTCATGCTCTCTCCTTGTATTGTATTGTATTGCATGCTCTCTCCTTGTATTGTATTGTATTGCATTTCATTGTATGCCTATACTTATGGAAATTCATAAATGGACAAAGATTTATTCTGCTCACTTTTTAAAGTACAAAGCATCCGAAGCATCAGGTTCATACATGCAAAGAAAAGTACAGAATTGTGATCTCCACATCACATCACACACAATCAGCTCCGAAATTTTATTCTGTCATAACAGCTCAGTTTTACTAGGCTTCAAAAGAGACCATGAATCACATGGAGATAAAAGGACATTCATGATAGTAAAAGAGATTACTTTATGCAGCTTTCCATGAAGACAATGGTGGAGTGTCGGATTCCTGGTATGTAAATGCCATTGAGTCATATCTATCACCCTTTACAGAATCAGCGGAAGCAATGGATTCAAGTTCAGCCACGTCTTCTGGTGTTAGTTTCACAAATAAAGCTCCAATGTTCTGGTTGAAGTTTTCTGTCTTGGTAGTTCCAGGTTTGGGGCATACATCATCACCCTGGTGATGGGCCCAGGCCAATGCCAGCTGTGATGGTGTACATCCTTTCTTAGCTGCAATCTCATTAACCCGCTCAAACATTTGTTTGTTATACTCCAGATTCTCAGCCTGAGCCTTGGAAGATGCTGTGACATTTGAAAAAAACTCATTTGAGTAACAAAGTTGAAGGCAAAAGGAAGCTTCATGGAGGTAAAATTACAGGCAAAGTATGTAAATGTACTCAATAAAAATCTGTCCATACAAGAATAAAAACTAGGAATGGCAACAATGATGCTCCGACCAAATCCATATTGGTAACAATTTAGACCTGTTGTTTGAGAAATGTAAGACTGCTATCTTACATAAGCATTCATGTAACCATAGACGCAGCAGGAATGGATTACACAAGGCGTACTGCATTCTTTATAAAGAAATACTGAAGTAGTCATTGTCAAGCGCCTAATTTAGTTAAGGCGAATAAAATGCATTAGCCATCTCTAATCAAGTTCCTCCTAAACTAATGAGAACATGTAGAGCACCCTTGCTTAAATATCCGAAATCATCTAAGTTCCTACTCTAAATTTGCCTCAAGTACAAGTGCAGGCAGACAGGCCCTTAGGCCAATCTTTACATCATCATGATAGACGAGTGAAAGGTTTTAGGCATTTGTCTTTTCTGGACTATAATTTGTGTATTGGCACATGCTATATTTAGAGATTCCACATTCATTATAAGTATTACGACCAACCTTACGAAAGTCATCTGTGGAAAGGTTTCCAGCCAACTTTGGGCCTGATGCAAGGAAGCCTCGTCCTAACGGACTGTAAGCAACAATCCCAATGCCAAGTTCTCTGAAACAGTAGAAAGTCAAGGTCAGAACTTGCAACGAGTCATTTTCTCTCTCAACTCGTGATCATCCAGAGTTGATGCCTAACTCAATTTATTTTACTGATGACTTGTGCATCACTGATATTTCTTCTCTTTTGGGGGGCGATGACACGGGTGTTTACAATTTTGACGACTGCTCCGTCACACCTCTTTGTCGTTTCTATGATCCCTCTCAGTTTAAGAAGATTCAGCCCGCTCCAATTTGGGTTTCAAGGACATAATATGCGCCCTCTCTCGAGCAGCCTTGGAAAGTCTAATCTGTGGTCTTTTATTTCATTTCTAGAAATTTTCACTCTCTTTTGGACGCCAGATATTAGCATTTGCCTATTCCCTGCCTTCTCATATGCCGTAGCGTTAAAACACCATGGGTAATGCTGCTGAGAATATTTTGACTTTTTTCGAAAAACAGTGCTCCATCTTATTTTAGACCGCTTCTATTTGCATTTTAGTTTCCCCTGTAGCATCATCTGTTATAATAAAAATGTTTTTATGCGTTTTCGTGTCGTCCCTTTCATGCTATAGGAATTATTAGTTTTGCAATCTGGGTCCTTTACTGGAGTGGGGATCAACCACCGGAGAATTTCTTCGCGTAGGAGATGGCGAACGGAGGTCCCAGAAGGTGATGACTATTTTGCTGCGGATGGTGGAAAGCGAATCCAGACTAGTATTGTTCTCTCGTGTAGATGTTTATTAATTTAATTTTTGTTGAAAAAAACTGCATAATAGATTAATTTTGCTCTGTTTTTATTTTTATTTTTTATTTTTTATCGTTTTGTTTTGTCAATTTTAATATTTATTATCTAATTAAACAATGACTTAATTAAATTTTGTAAAAAAATTTCAAAAACTTTAAAATAGATAAAATAAAAATGTATAGATTTACAAAGTTTGAACTATATTAAGTATTACGTTGGTGTTACTTCAACACTTGCTATTTAAATTATTTGTTTAAAATTTACTGAGTCACTTCTAATTTTTTTAACATAATTAATCCTAATTAAATATTTTTTCTGAAATTATCGATCCAGATTTGAATTTTTGAAATGGGATCGACTTAATACTGAACTTACACCGTTTCCAAAGGTAACGCAAATTCACAGCCGCATTGCAACAAGTACTGTTTCTGCTTGGAAAATTGGGACGAGCCCAAGTGAACAAAATCGAAAGAGTTGGTTGAAATGGCTTCAAACAAGAAATAACCGAAGCAAGTGTGTAATGATCGCATCGAGGTCGGCCTATCAACGTACCCACTAGAACTCTTTTTCTTTTTTTTTTTTTTTCATAACAAATACAAAAGCACGTCACTTTATCTTCGCTTTTAAGCGCTTCTTGCCCTTAACTTAGTAAGATGAGAACAAAATCAGTTTTAGATTAAATTTTGTAGGTTAGTTTTGGATACGGATTTTAGTGCTTCTGTCCAGTAAGTTTTCTTCGGTACACTGTTTCAATGCCGCAAAATCCCCCCCTTAAATCTATGATAGTTTGGAAGTAACCATGCTTTCTTACATCCTTATACCCTGAAAAGGAGAGAACTAAGACTAGAAAGGAGTAAACATGCTTGCTTGCTTGCTTATATCGCGTATACTTCTTAGTTGACCAGAAGAAAACCACACAGTAGCCACTAAGATCTAACTGTCATGGGCTCAAGTGATTTCGCAGACGCCCAATTATTGGTCCAATATTATCCGCAAGGCCCAATGAGCCCACTTCTGTGGAGCGTTGCTCTCCAGAGGGCCGTATTTGCCCCGATGGTAGAGGGTCCGCACCCCTGACCTGGCTCCCCATCTCCCCTCTCCCCTACCGCTGTACTGCAGCTTCCATAGAAAAAAAATAAAAATATTATATATATATATATATCAATATTTAAAAAATAAAAAAAAAAATGGTTCGAAAAGTCCCACAAATTCTAGCAAATGCTCAATCCGTGAACCAAACAGGTCCGAAAAGGGTCATTCGATACGGCGACGGCCCAAATGGGAGTGCAATAGCTACAGCTTGCTCGCTGCTTCTGGCAGTCCTCCTGGCCTTAAAAAATATACAAACGCTCGAAAATAAAATAAAATAAACGAAAAATGCCCTAAAAAAGATATTGGAAGATCCTGATTCTTGGACGCAAATTCAAGACTAGGTATTCTTTGTAACCCTCCCTCTCTTCCTTCGTTAAATTCCTTTTCTTTTCCGTTAATCCTATTCTTCTCTCATCCTTTTGTTTTTGATTATCAATACAACTCAAGAAACCTAAAATCAAGAAACAAAAAATAAAAATAAAAGAGGGATTAAACATCTTTTTCTTGAAGAATATTATTATTCTCTCTGTGTTGATACAACTCCGTGTGCTTGCGTGTGTACTTAACTATGTGTAACTGTTTATCTTAGTTAGAATTGGATAATTGCAAGTTGCTATGGCTGCAAGTACGGCGGCGGCGGCTGCTGGTCCTGTTTTGGTGGGCGTTCCCTCAATCCGGGCATCGTCGGGTACAGGAGACAAGTGTTTTTCTAGAAAATCGTCAGTAGTAAACTCCATACAGCCTCGTCGGTTGCAGGTGCTTTCTACACCGACTTTCACAAGAATTCGATCTGTTCCTCAATCCAGAAGGTATTGCGAAATTCTAGAGAATATGAAAACGTATATGAGGATATATTATCTAGCTGTAGATCTTTTGGTTCCAAGAGAATATGAAAACATGTACGAGAATATAAGGAAGATTTTTTTAAAATTCTTTTTTACGGATTGAGCGGCATGAGGATGAGATGAAATGCTGGGAAACAGTAGGTATGTAATTGCTTGGACAAATGAATAAATATATTGAGAGCGCAAAATCCAATTTCATTATCTATTTTTAGTACATGTACAATGTGCAATCAAAAACAAATTTCATTCCTCAAAAATAGCATATAAAATGCGGCAAGATGGAATTTTCTTATTGTTTTGCTATAAACTCTAGAGACCATACTGTGTTCTTGTAGCATCAAATTGCCCGTTGGATGTTTGTTTGCCCGCTGCTTCCCTCCATCAATCCTTTCTTCTTCATCATCTTTGGTCCTTCATTTCTCTCAACTTATTTGGCTTTTCTTGATCTTTGTGGGTTAAAGGTGGCCCCACGAGGCTACCACAGGAGGATCAATTACTTGGAAAGGGAAGAATGGTGCTTGGGGACGGCGCAATTCCTTACCCAGTGGACGAGCTGTTGAAGCACGTCTATCAGAACAATGTAAAACATTTTCCTGCATGCTGAATCCTCGCAGATGGCCTTTTAGCATTAGAAGATCAACGCCAGAAGTGTTTTTTGACAAATCTAAGCCCTGGTTTCCTGGACGATCAATTGATGCTGCTACAGTGAGTAAACATCTTCCTTCCACTGATGAACTTTTTGTTATGCGTTATAGCATGTGTTATTTTCTATGCTAGCTTATTCTCTTGTGGATGTTGATATTGAAGATGTTGTCCTTTAAATTTTTAGCAGTTGTGTGGTTATTTTCATGTTAAGGACATTAAATATTTTTCTGTAATTTTGGTAGGATTTGACGAGACATACATAACAATTTCAATTATGTGTACATCAGGTCATGCCCTCTGCAGATTTTTAACATGAAAAAAAGGCAGAGGGTGAGTGAACCTTTTTATGATTCTGGCATCCTGTTGGGGCCGGTTTATGTAGAGTCTAAGCATGCCTTAGTTGTTTTGTTAAATCAAGCTTGAGCATATTGTCTTGAGTTTAAAGCCTACATAGTCAATCTAGTGGAAGTTTTTCTTGCTTGTTTTGATTCCTTTAAATTTATTTTGACTGCATGGAGTCTAAATTAATAATAATTCTGCATACATGTCCCTTTCTTTCAATTTTAAAGCTATAGAACTTTTGTGTATTGAAGAAGGAGCTGTTTCCACATATTCTAATCTTTCTTCCTTCCCTGTAGTCCTTCATAATTTCTGAGTCACTGTGCTCCTTACTTGCATCTTTAACTATATCTCCTGTTGGCTTGATTGGAGCCTGTAGTTTCAGTCAAAGGGTGTTCAAGTTTCATATGCTTCTGGGGGTCCAAATGTTTACTACCTCTTCTCCACCCAAACATTCTCCGCAGCTGGACTTAAGCCTATCCAGATAATTGAAAGGACCAATGTTTACTACCTCTTCTCCACCCATATTGACAAAATTGTTGATTAAGTGTACAGAAGAGTTCTTACAGGACATAAATTTTGTGAGATGATAAAGCCTGAAAAGAAAAAAATGTGAGTCAAGACACGCAGTAGCCTAGGCCAGAAGGATCATAAAATTAAAGTAACCTTGAAAAAAAATTACTTTTGCACATCTTCTGACCTCACGAGGACACAAGAAACAACTGGTACATGTAAAAATACGTCACTCATGCAACATTTGAGATTTTAATATGCCCAAAAAACGTGAAAATAAAATCCCATTAAAGTTTCAGCAAGAGAAGGATAACATCAACAACGGCGAGAGCAGCAACGCACATGATAAGGCAATAATTCTATATGACAGACAGACGATCGCACTGTCTTGCTTTACCTTTACAAATGTGTTAACCGCAAGTATTGCTAGATCAGGCTGGCTTTTAGCATAATTTATGAGCCACAAATGCACAAGCTTTTTGAGCTCTGCATGCAATTCACAACATCTGTGAACAGTGATGATACATCTTTCCCAACTGTCATAGCAGCAATCGCTTTTTTAACAGCATCTTTCCTCTTATCCTACATAAGAAGATGCATAAGAAAACAAGTTTCATATATATATATATATATATATATATATATATATATATATTTTTTTTATCAATTCTTTGGGAAAAAAAAATTTGAAAAACTGATTGCATTGAGATTCTATTGAATAAGCAAATGAGATGGAAACCTGAAATCATATATAACATTTTTATATGGTGTATGCTAAACTTTACGGGCAGATTCCATTGCAAATATTGCATGCAAAAATTTTTAGTCATGATGACGAAACAAATGGTACATTCATGCAATATCACAAATAGTAGATTCATGATCTTATTCTTTGTGGAAAAACCATAAACAAAAATGCAGTAACAGCCTTTCTGGCATTCAAGCGATTCAATTCCCAGCTATATCAGTAGACTATGGTTCTCACACAAGAACATATGGATACGAAAAACTATAAGCTACATGGATAATTAAAGATTCTCTCTACATAGCACCACAACAACCTCAAATAATTCAGCTCCTAAGCTTCTTAAAAATATTCTCACTGAGAAAACAGGCATACTTGAGCATCTTAAAAAAAAAACATCACAGAACTTCTACAATTAATTAAACAAAGGATTTTTGTGCATCATCTCCCTTTAGTAATCCGACGAAAACAACAGTTCAAAGAATTACGAGAAATCATTGTCCAAAAAACAATACAAACAGGTGGATCTGCTGAGATATCGGCAGTTGGCCACTGAACACAACTGACAACACGACTGAAATTACGTTCCCTAATCACCGCAGATCACAGATCAATACGCTTCAAGCATTTGCATATTCACAAACAATGTAAGAGAGAGAGAGGAAGGGAGACCTTGTACTGAGAATTCAGCTCTTCTTTCAGTTCAGGGATTTCGCCCTTCTTGGTGGTGGAGAAATACTTTAATCGCGCCCGCTCATGGCTGCCTCTCCGGCGGCGGTGGCAGAGGAGGATTCGTGGAAAGGCAAATTCCAAAGAATAAATAATTTTCTGTTTCCGGGGAGAAGCTCAAAAATCAAATTTCTGTTGTTCCGAGAGACCCGAGCCCGAGTCCCCGTCCCCGATCCAGTAGCGATCCGATTACCCAGCTAAAGAAATACTCTGGCTTCTACTTTTCAATTTTATTAATTTCTCTTTAACTTAAAAGAAAAAAAAACAAATATATATATATATATATATATATATATATATATATATATAATTTTAATTAATTTATTTTATAAATAATAATTTTAAATAAATAATATTTTTAAAATTTATAATATTAATATTTTATATCTTAATTTTAATAATTAATTATGAATAATATAAAAACAAAAAATAAAAATTTATCAAAATTTTTTAATTTATATTAATAAAATTAATGATATAAATAAAAATAATTAATATGTATATTAATAAAAAATATATATATATAATTTATTTATTAATTATTTAATATAAATTTTTATTTTTATAATATTTAATATTAAATTTAAAAAAATTAAAAAAATTATAATTTTAATAATTATTATTATTTACTTGTATATTATTAATTTTTTTAAAATATAGTATGAAGTTGATATATATATATAAGATAAAAATTAAAAAATTTAATATTTCAAATTATTAACCTAAAAAATATATAGTTATATCAATTTTTATATAAAATTTTAATAATTAAATATATTAATTAATATTAATTTAATATATTTATTAATACATATTTTTTATACCTTTTTCATCATAATTTTTAAATTTACTGTAATATTTATATTTGGTATTAGCCTAACTAATGGTCTCCTGGCAAATATATATATAAAAATACTATCGGAGTAATATTCTAATAATATTATATATAATTTATATTATATTATTTTTTACGTAAATACTTTTATTTTTATTTTATTAATATAAAATAAAAATTTATATAAATAAATAAAATTAAATTTTAAATTTATTAATAATAAAATTAAATATAAAATTTATTTAAATTTAATAACATTTAATTAATTAATTTTTTTAATAAAAAAAATAAATAATATTAATAAATAATTTTTAATATTAATATAAAAATATAATAATTGATATATTTACACGATATTATTTTTCTATATATATACAATTTCTTTTATTTTTAATATATGATTATAATTATTAATAAAATTATAAATATATAATTAATAATTATAATAAATTAATGTATACTCACATTCATTCCGTAAAACGGACGTGGTGAATGATACCAGATATATAATTCTGCAGGCCTTTGAAAGGATAGAATAGATTGTAAACAAGAGAATGACTACTTGCTGCTCTAGTCAAGTATTAATCATCTTCACATATGGTGGAGAATTTGGCTTGCTTTTTGCCTTTAGTTGTTTCGCTTACCTTCAATAAGTTGATCGAGCTAGCTAGCTGTGATAGATAGTTATCAAATGAGCCTGATTCCACCTCTGTCAAATGAGTCTGACCCTACCTCCATCAGAGATTCGTATGACTCGGCAAAAATGGAAAGAAGTAATGAAAAACCATTCAAAACGCGTTTAAGTGCTATGCTCAAGGGCCAAGATATAAAGTAATTTTAGAAAATATCAGTTTCTGCACCCTGTGTAAGTGCCAAATTCCAACGTCATCCAGAGCTATAGTGGTGCCACGATGAGCTGTATCATCAACAAACCGCTAAGCTTCACCTCGTTCCATGTCCAAGGGCTTGTCGCGCCAAGACAATTGGAAGGCAAAACACAAAGATGAATAGGGAAAAATGGTAAAACGATGAAGAATGGAAGCGAGATGGGCATTCCAACGTTTCAAAGATGTAGCATGAGATTGTTCTATCTGATCATTGCCAAGAATGCACGATCAGTCTAATGCCCAAATTGATGTTGACACCCGACTATTATTGCAAACATAAATGAACACTCTAATAAATAAACTTGTGAAAGAAGTAGATCAAAGAGTAAAAGATTCATTTTCGTTAAATAAAACATGGTTAAATTTCGAATCATTCATCATGACTTAAGTTTAAAACAGTTTCCAGAGTCTAATTTCATACATTAAGTTAAGGCAGTTAATATTTGAGTACGAACTTACCATAAATATTTTAAATAGATTTATCTCTAGAATTATCATATATTTATAATAATTTATAATATCTCCTACGTATAACCACATTTTCCACGCAATCTGAAAGCCTTGCAAGTCAACCACCGCCACCGTTCTTATTCAGTAAAAAACTTCGGTTGACCCAGTCCACTGTATGCATCTAACACGCGATAGGGACTGGTCCACACTGAACCTTTCTCACTGATAGCGGGTCCCATGTTGCGGAGAGAATTGAACTATGCATGTACCTTGCTTGTTCTGGACCGGTTCTAGTTTGTGGGTCGAGCTACTAGTTATGGTTTTGGTTCGATTTAATTGGGTCCAAATTGATTATATTTCAAAAGTTAAAAGAGAATACTTTATAATTTTTCTTTGGAAAAATTAGTGTGAATCGCTGATTTCTTCAAAAATTATTGTTTAGTCCAGTTTCTACCGTGTGAATGTGGGCAGTTGACATGTTGCTTTCACTAGCAATTTCCTGCACAATGCAGATAGATGTCTAATTTTCCTTCTTGTGGACACATTTGCTCCCAGAAGACTGGCTAGCAAGTCAAGAGCATTAAAGTATAACTAAGTTGGCTCACCAATTATTCATAGAGAGAGGAATGGCTACTCCAAGTGTGCTTCGCGTCATTTTGCTACTATGGCTCACCGAAGCACTGGCAGAAGCTAAATTTCTAGCATACCCTGGATGCCAAGATAGATGTGGAGACGTTGCCATTCCCTTCCCTTTCGGAATTGGACCCAATTGTTCCATGAACGAGGGTTTTGCAGTAGATTGTAAAGACGCCAAACCTTTCTTGACCAGCATAAGAATGGAATTGCTCCGCGTTTCAGTTCAAGGTTTGGTTCGAGTCAAGAATTCAGTCCTTTCTTATAACTGCAACGGCAACGCAAGCCCTACTACTCAAACAATTAACATGTCAGGCACCCCTTTCGTCTATTCGAGTGCGCGTAACAGGTTCACAGCGACAGGTTGCGGCAATTATGCTCTGCTTCGGAACGATACCAGCCTGGTTGGTGGGTGTTATTCCTTTTGCAACGGAAGCCAAAAAAGTAATGGTTGCTATGGCTTGGGCTGCTGCCAGGCCACCATTCCTCCTTACATCAAGTCTTTCATCATGAGAACCATTGGGAATATGACTGAAGATTGCAGTGACAACCAGACTGCCTTCATTGTTGACCAAGACTGGTTTGATCCTACGCAACCAAATCCTGAGCTGCCGGAATATGTTCCTGCAGTCCTCGAGTGGGGAGCATTCCAGGGATATTGTTCACGACCTAAAACTTCAGCTCTCTTCTGCAGTACAAATGGCTATTGTTGGACACACTTATCTCCAAGGCATCTATGTGTTTGCACCGACCGTTCCTCTTATTATGCCGATTCCATCCCCTACATCTCTTCTGGATGTCCAGGTATTACAGCCATAACTTAAACATAAAATATGAGGCCACAAATAGGATGTCGACTCCGTCCATCGGTGAATTTTTTTTGAAAATGTAAAATTCTTTTTCAATTTTTTTTTTTTTTGTTTCACGTTTTGAAAATCCAATTAGTGCTTGGGACCTCTCTTATAATATATGCATACAATGGTTAGTCCTGATTCTCCATGCCAAAAGAACCCTAAAATAACATTGTTTGTCTTAATATTCCTAATTGGCAGAGGGCGGCTGTATGAACCTAAAACGCCCAACTTGTCGCCTTCTATGTATGCATACTGGAGACAGAGAAGCCTACAACTGCTCGTGTCCAGACGGTTACTTATATTTTAGCAGTGAGAATACATGCTACCCAACATCATTTGGCTGGGAATCCGGTAAAAAATCTCGGACTAAAGTTATCATCATAGGTATGTAGCATTAGCTGGAAGTCAGTGGTATATTTGTTTTTAAGGATTTGGACCTCTTGAAGGCTCAAAATTGTTGTAGTTTATTGCAGTCACTATAACAAATGCGATCATTTCCTAATTTTTGGTTTAAAATTGATGTCAAAAGTTGTTGCTAGAATTAAACTTATCTTCCGATTTGTTGGCTGTGCAGTCTGCAGCTCCGGTCTTGGATTACTTTTGCTAGTTATTGGTGCAAAGGGGTTGTACAAGACAATTAAAAGAAGAAAGGCTGTCAAACTCAGGGAAAAGTATTTCAAAGGTCTGCTATTGCAACAGCAATTGTTTTCAGGAGATAATAATGTTGAGCAAACGAAACTATTTAGCTCCAAGGAGTTAGAGAAGGCCACAGACCACTACAATGTGAGTCGAATCCTCGGTCAGGGAGGCCAGGGAACGGTCTATAAAGGAATGTTGACGGATGGAAAGATTGTGGCAATCAAGAAGTCCAAGATAGTCGACGAAGATGAAGGCAAAGTCAAACAATTCATCAACGAGGTTGTAATTCTAACACAAATCAACCATAGAAATGTGGTTAAGTTACTTGGATGTTGTTTGGAGACAGAGGCACATCTGCTAGTGTACGAGTTCATCCCCAATGGAACCCTTTTTCAATACATACATGACCAAAATGATCGTGAATTTTCGTGTACTTGGGAAATGCGCTTGCGAATTGCAAGCGAAGTTGCAGGCGCTGTCTCGTATTTGCATTCAGCAGCATCTATACCCATTTATCATCGAGACATCAAGTCTACAAACATACTTCTGGATGATAAATATAGAGCAAAGATTGCTGACTTCGGCACCTCAAAGTCAATTGCAGCTGATCAAACACATGTGACTACTCGAGTACAGGGGACTATGGGATACTTAGATCCGGAGTACTTCCAGACGAGCCAATTTACAGAGAAGAGTGATGTTTACAGCTTTGGGGTAGTGCTTATTGAGCTCTTGACTGGACAGAAGCCAATCTCGTTATTGCGTTCTGTTGAAGAAAGAAGTTTAGTAACATATTTCTTGCATTCAATGCAAGAGAACCGCTTGTTTGATATACTTGAGGCTCGAGTCCTGAATGAGGGCCGGAAAGAAGAGATCACAGCAGTTGCAAAACTGGCAAAAAGATGTTTGCACTTGAATGGGAAGGAGAGGCCTACAATGAAAGCAGTGGCTATGGAGTTGGAAGCGATTAGAGCATCGTCGGAGGCAGCTTCTTCAGCCAGTCAACAGGATTTTGTCCCCAAGGAGGTTGATTATGCTGAACGGGACACCACTGGACCGTTGGATACTGCATCCTCTTCATCTGGGTCACGTTTCAACCCCATCGCCATGCATATGGAAATTGATGTGCAACCTCTAATCTCTGGTTAACAACTTAATTATGGTCCAATAATATATAAGTTTCTGCTTAACCGTGGTTAGATACAAACAAGAAAGGTTCGGCTCTGATGCATGAACCATGAGGCGATAAGTTTGTCGTTGTGATTCGTATGTTGACTTTGTCAAAAGTAACTTTATCTCATATAGCCAAAATTTACCACACTTGCTATTAAAAAAATTAATTTACAATGATTTAATACTTATTATATTTATTTATTTATACTTCATGATTTTAAATTAATTATATATTATTTAATATAAAATTATAAATAAATTATATTTAAAAAATTAAAATATTTTTTAATTATATAATAATAAAATATAAAAAAATATTTTATAACAATCATACAATCGTGTAAATAACAATAATATTTTTGACATGACATGGCATTCATTAGGCTATGCATAGGAAGGCAGGGATGATAGCATAGATTGTGATCTAGAGTATCCTTAGGGGCGAGCACAGGAGCAAAAAGAACTGCCCATCTTCACTTCAGGCATGGAGAGCAAACCTTGGAGGAGGACCAGCGCCATGTTGATATTAGTAGCGGTGATGCTATTGACTGTGTTGTTTCTCACGGCAGAAGCAGATACTGGGCGCAAGTCCAAGTGCTTTACAGATTGCATTCGTACGTGCGCAGCTCCGCCTTTGAAGATTGCGAGGCGTATTGTTCAAACACTGAGAATAGAAATGTTTAGATTTTATTAATTAAGTTGGGTGTCGTAATCCCTCTTTCAAATAAGAATAAAGCTGCATCTAGTATTTCACTCTTTTTTATAGTTAATTTGTCCAGTTATGCTCATGGTTCGAAATTCAGAAATTTCTAGGGTACGTCCGATGTGCCATATCTCGTGATGGACCTAGAGCCTGGAACTAAATAGTCTCAACTTGTGCAGTAGCGCATTATTTCTCAAAAACAACACCAGAATCTACGTTACACGCCCATCTGTAGATAGGGGTTGCCCATCCAACGGCGGAAATGCGAAGGAATGCCACATACGCCAAAGGCAACAAATCTTCAACCGCATTGCGTATAGAAGGATGAAAGACTCTCTCGCGCTCTCTCTTTGTATTGCATTTTTTTTGTATTTTGTGAAGCTTTCCAAGACTAAGGCAACTTTGGCTTCCAAATTGAATTTTATAAGAGTTTTAAATTTCAAACTGAAGTCACCGTAAAAAATGAAACACCATAGGAGAGTCTATACATTTAACTCAAAAATACAAAAACTTAAGGATGCATTGATTTTATACTTAAAATTAAATGTAATTAGTATCTAGGGTTTACATTTGTATTGTTTCTTAAAATTATTCTTACATAATTGACTTTTTCCTTAGAGGGTGGGGCCAACCGTAGAAAAAGAGAACCAAAATCTTATATCTCACGGCTCCAGCTATGAACTTCACTCCACGAAGTTTGGCACTTGGAAGTTTCAGAAAAGTGGCAAACCACGAATTTAGAGCACTCGGGAGGTCTCACAGAAGGACGATCGTTGAATTGCCACGCGGGACTGCCCTCAATTTTGATGCAACTGAATTCACGAATACAAGAAAATGTGACCATCGAGACTAAATAATTTTCTGTTTCACAACCTGACTGCCTCCATTGTTGACCAAGAGTGGTTTGATCCTAGGCTACCACATCCTGAGCAGTTGTCACAGATGGAATATGTTCCTGCAGTCCTCGAGTGGGGAGCATTCCAGGGATATTGTTCACCATCTGAAACTTCGGCTCTCTTCTGCAGTAGAAATGGCTATTGTTGGACACAGTTATCAGAGAGGCATCTATGTGTTTGCAGCGAAAGTTCCTATTATTATCTCAATTCCATCTCCTACATCTCTTATGGATGTGCAGGTATTACAGCCATAACTTAAACATAAAATATGAGGCCACAAATAGGACGTCGACTCCGTGTATTGGTGAATTTTTTATGAAAATGTAAATTCTTTTTTCATTTGTTTTGAATTTTCAAAATCCAATTAGTACTTGAGATCTCTTTTATAATTTATGCATACAATAGTGAGTCCTGATTCTCCATGCCAAAAGAACCCTAAATAACATTGTTTGTCTTAATATTACTAATTGGCAGGGGGCGGGTGTATGAACCTAGAACGCTCAACTTGTCACCTTCTCTGTATGTATACTGGAGACACAGAATCCTATAACTGCTCGTGTCCTGACGGGTACTCAAGTTTTAGCAGTGACAATACATGCTACCCAGCATCATTTGGCTGGGAATCCGGTAAAAAATCTCGGACTAAAGTTATCATCATAGGTATGTTGCATTAGCTGAAAGTCAGTGGTATATTTGTTTTTAAGGATTTGGACCTCTTGAAGGCTCAAAATTGTGGTAGGCTAATTACTCCACCGTTGTTGTTTATTGCAGTCACTGTAACAAATGTGATCATTTCTTAATTTTTTATTTAAAAATTATGTCAAATGTTCTGTGTGAAATTAAAATTATTTTTCGATTTGTTGACCGTGCAGGCTGCAGCTCTGGTCTTGGTTTACTTTTGCTAGTTATTGGTGCATGGGGGTTGTACAAGACAATTAAAAGAAGAAAGGCCGTTAAACTCAGGGAAAAATATTTCAAAAGAAATGGTGGCCTGCTATTGCAACAGCAATTGTCTTCAGGAGATAATAATGTTGAGCAGGTGAAACTATTTAGTTCCAAGGAGCTAGAGAAGGCCACAGACCACTACAATGTGAGCCGAATCCTTGGTCAGGGAGGCCAAGGAACTGTCTATAAAGGAATGTTGACGGATGGAAAGATTGTGGCAATCAAGAAGTCCAAGATAGTCGACCAGGATGAAGGCAAACTCAAACAGTTCATCAACGAGGTTGTAATTCTAACACAAATCAACCATAGAAATGTGGTAAAGTTGCTTGGATGTTGTTTGGAGACAGAGGTACCTCTGCTAGTCTACGAGTTCATCCCCAATGGAACCCTTTTTCAATACATAAATCAACAAAATGATCAAGAATTTCCAATTACTTGGGAAATGCGCTTGCGGATTGCAAGTGAAGTTGCAGGCGCTGTCTCGTATTTGCATTCAGCAGCGTCCATACCCATTTATCATCGAGACATCAAGTCTACAAACATACTTCTGGATGATAAATATAGAGCAAAGGTTTCAGACTTTGGCACCTCAAAGTCAATTGCAGTTGATCAAACACACGTGACTACTCGAATCCAGGGGACTATGGGATACTTAGACCCGGAGTACTTCCAGTCAAGCCAATTTACAGAGAAGAGTGATGTTTACAGCTTTGGAGTAGTGCTTATTGAGCTCTTGACTGGACAGAAGCCAATCTCGTTAATGCGCTCTGTTGAAGAAAGAAGTTTAGTGGCATATTTCTTTCTTGCAATGCAAGAGAACCGCTTGTTTGATGTGCTTGATGCTCGAGTCCTCGAGGAGGGCCGGAAAGAAGAGATCACAGCGGTTGCAAAGTTGGCAAAAAGATGTTTGCACTTGAATGGGAAGAAGAGGCCTACAATGAAAGCAGTGGCTATGGAGTTGGAAGTGATTAGAGCATCGTCGGAGGCAGCTCCTTCAGCCATTCAACAGGATGTTGTCCCCGACGAGGTTGATTATGCTGAAGGGCACACCACTGGACCTTGGGATACTGCATCCTCTTCATCTGGGTCACGTTTGAACCGCATCGCCATGCATATGGAAATTGATGTGCAACCTCTACTCTCTGGTTAATTATGGTCTGAAACCATGTGAGTTTCCGCTTAACCGACCGGATTTGGTTTGATTAGATACAAACAAGAAGGGTTCGGCTTTGATGCATGAACTATGAGGCGATAAGTTTGTTGTTGTTATTCGTACGTTGAATTTGTCAAAAGCAGCATTATTTCATATCGCCAAAATTTTACCACATTTGCTATTTTTTTAAAAGAAAAAAAATACACTGTATAACCGCATTCCCTAGGCGTATGATTTGGGAAATAATTCCTTCACACGAATCATTCCACACCACATGGGCTCAATATTAATGATCCGTTCATTTTCTCGGAACTAACTTCTTGCTTTCTAACGGGCTTATAATGGAACCCATGTCTTTCTTGTTTTTCACAACAAAAAATAATAATAATAATAATACAATATAAAAATTTAATTTAAATTAAATAATATTAAAAAATTTTAATAAAAAAAAATTTTTTACATTAATAAATTTTAAAATTAATTTATAATAATTTGATATTAGTTATATTTATTTATTTTTTAAATATAATATTTTTATTATCTTACTCATTATTATTATATTTTATTATTATTTATTTCAAATTAATTATATTTATTATTCGATATAAAATTATTAATAAATTATATTTTAAAAATTAAAATTAAAATTTTTTAATTATGTAATTACATAATAATAAAATGTAATTAATAATAATTAAATATTATAAAAAATTATAATTATATAATAATAAAAAATAATTAATAACAATTAAGTAATATAGATTAAAAAAATTTTTTACAATAATTATATAATAGTATAAATCATAATCATATTTCTAATATAAGATACCATATATATGTAGACTATAAACAGGAAGGTAGGGATGGTAGCACAGATTGTAATCTTGAGTATCCTTGGGGACGAGCACAAAGGAAAAAAGAACAGCCCATCTTCCCTTCAGGCACGGAGAGCTAGCGTTGGCGGAGGACCAGCGCCATGTTGATATTAGTAGCGGTGATGCTGTTGCAAGTCCATGCGCTTTACACAGACTGCATTCGTACGTGTGCAGCTACGCCTGTTAAAGATTTCGTGGCGTATTGTTCAAACCAATGCGGTTGTTGAAGAGTATTGTTTGGAAAAGAAATGTTTATATTTCATTAATCAAGTTAGTGTCGTAATCTCTCGTTCAAATAATAAAAGTGCATCCAATATTTCACTAAATATTTTTTTCAGTTAATTTGTACAGTTATACTCATGGTCCGAAATTCAGAATTTTCCAAAGTACATCTGATGTGTGCTATATCTCTTGACGTTTATAAAACCTGGAATTAAACAGCCTTAACTTGTGCAGTAGCGCATTATTTCTCATAAACAACACCAGAATCTACATTACACGCCCATATCTAGGTAGGGGTTGGCGATCCAACCGCGGAAATGCGAAGGAATGCAGCGTACGCCAAAGGCAACAAATCTTTAACCGCAATGCATATAGAAAGATGAAAGAGTCTTTCATGCTCTCTCCTTGTATTGTATTGTATTGCATGCTCTCTCCTTGTATTGTATTGTATTGCATTTCATTGTATGCCTATACTTATGGAAATTCATAAATGGACAAAGATTTATTCTGCTCACTTTTTAAAGTACAAAGCATCCGAAGCATCAGGTTCATACATGCAAAGAAAAGTACAGAATTGTGATCTCCACATCACATCACACACAATCAGCTCCGAAATTTTATTCTGTCATAACAGCTCAGTTTTACTAGGCTTCAAAAGAGACCATGAATCACATGGAGATAAAAGGACATTCATGATAGTAAAAGAGATTACTTTATGCAGCTTTCCATGAAGACAATGGTGGAGTGTCGGATTCCTGGTATGTAAATGCCATTGAGTCATATCTATCACCCTTTACAGAATCAGCGGAAGCAATGGATTCAAGTTCAGCCACGTCTTCTGGTGTTAGTTTCACAAATAAAGCTCCAATGTTCTGGTTGAAGTTTTCTGTCTTGGTAGTTCCAGGTTTGGGGCATACATCATCACCCTGGTGATGGGCCCAGGCCAATGCCAGCTGTGATGGTGTACATCCTTTCTTAGCTGCAATCTCATTAACCCGCTCAAACATTTGTTTGTTATACTCCAGATTCTCAGCCTGAGCCTTGGAAGATGCTGTGACATTTGAAAAAACTCATTTGAGTAACAAAGTTGAAGGCAAAAGGAAGCTTCATGGAGGTAAAATTACAGGCAAAGTATGTAAATGTACTCAATAAAAATCTGTCCATACAAGAATAAAAACTAGGAATGGCAACAATGATGCTCCGACCAAATCCATATTGGTAACAATTTAGACCTGTTGTTTGAGAAATGTAAGACTGCTATCTTACATAAGCATTCATGTAACCATAGACGCAGCAGGAATGGATTACACAAGGCGTACTGCATTCTTTATAAAGAAATACTGAAGTAGTCATTGTCAAGCGCCTAATTTAGTTAAGGCGAATAAAATGCATTAGCCATCTCTAATCAAGTTCCTCCTAAACTAATGAGAACATGTAGAGCACCCTTGCTTAAATATCCGAAATCATCTAAGTTCCTACTCTAAATTTGCCTCAAGTACAAGTGCAGGCAGACAGGCCCTTAGGCCAATCTTTACATCATCATGATAGACGAGTGAAAGGTTTTAGGCATTTGTCTTTTCTGGACTATAATTTGTGTATTGGCACATGCTATATTTAGAGATTCCACATTCATTATAAGTATTACGACCAACCTTACGAAAGTCATCTGTGGAAAGGTTTCCAGCCAACTTTGGGCCTGATGCAAGGAAGCCTCGTCCTAACGGACTGTAAGCAACAATCCCAATGCCAAGTTCTCTGAAACAGTAGAAAGTCAAGGTCAGAACTTGCAACGAGTCATTTTCTCTCTCAACTCGTGATCATCCAGAGTTGATGCCTAACTCAATTTATTTTACTGATGACTTGTGCATCACTGATATTTCTTCTCTTTTGGGGGGCGATGACACGGGTGTTTACAATTTTGACGACTGCTCCGTCACACCTCTTTGTCGTTTCTATGATCCCTCTCAGTTTAAGAAGATTCAGCCCGCTCCAATTTGGGTTTCAAGGACATAATATGCGCCCTCTCTCGAGCAGCCTTGGAAAGTCTAATCTGTGGTCTTTTATTTCATTTCTAGAAATTTTCACTCTCTTTTGGACGCCAGATATTAGCATTTGCCTATTCCCTGCCTTCTCATATGCCGTAGCGTTAAAACACCATGGGTAATGCTGCTGAGAATATTTTGACTTTTTTCGAAAAACAGTGCTCCATCTTATTTTAGACCGCTTCTATTTGCATTTTAGTTTCCCCTGTAGCATCATCTGTTATAATAAAAATGTTTTTATGCGTTTTCGTGTCGTCCCTTTCATGCTATAGGAATTATTAGTTTTGCAATCTGGGTCCTTTACTGGAGTGGGGATCAACCACCGGAGAATTTCTTCGCGTAGGAGATGGCGAACGGAGGTCCCAGAAGGTGATGACTATTTTGCTGCGGATGGTGGAAAGCGAATCCAGACTAGTATTGTTCTCTCGTGTAGATGTTTATTAATTTAATTTTTGTTGAAAAAAACTGCATAATAGATTAATTTTGCTCTGTTTTTATTTTTATTTTTTATTTTTTATCGTTTTGTTTTGTCAATTTTAATATTTATTATCTAATTAAACGATGACTTAATTAAATTTTGTAAAAAAATTTCAAAAACTTTAAAATAGATAAAATAAAAATGTATAGGTTTACAAAGTTTGAACTATATTAAGTATTACGTTGGTGTTACTTCAACACTTGCTATTTAAATTATTTGTTTAAAATTTACTGAGTCACTTCTAATTTTTTTAACATAATTAATCCTAATTAAATATTTTTTCTGAAATTATCGATCCAGATTTGAATTTTTGAAATGGGATCGACTTAATACTGAACTTACACCGTTTCCAAAGGTAACGCAAATTCACAGCCGCATTGCAACAAGTACTGTTTCTGCTTGGAAAATTGGGACGAGCCCAAGTGAACAAAATCGAAAGAGTTGGTTGAAATGGCTTCAAACAAGAAATAACCGAAGCAAGTGTGTAATGATCGCATCGAGGTCGGCCTATCAACGTACCCACTAGAACTCTTTTTCTTTTTTTTTTTTTTTTCATAACAAATACAAAAGCACGTCACTTTATCTTCGCTTTTAAGCGCTTCTTGCCCTTAACTTAGTAAGATGAGAACAAAATCAGTTTTAGATTAAATTTTGTAGGTTAGTTTTGGATACGGATTTTAGTGCTTCTGTCCAGTAAGTTTTCTTCGGTACACTGTTTCAATGCCGCAAAATCCCCCCCTTAAATCTATGATAGTTTGGAAGTAACCATGCTTTCTTACATCCTTATACCCTGAAAAGGAGAGAACTAAGACTAGAAAGGAGTAAACATGCTTGCTTGCTTGCTTATATCGCGTATACTTCTTAGTTGACCAGAAGAAAACCACACAGTAGCCACTAAGATCTAACTGTCATGGGCTCAAGTGATTTCGCAGACGCCCAATTATTGGTCCAATATTATCCGCAAGGCCCAATGAGCCCACTTCTGTGGAGCGTTGCTCTCCAGAGGGCCGTATTTGCCCCGATGGTGGAGGGTCCGCACCCCTGACCTGGCTCCCCATCTCCCCTCTCCCCTCTCCCCTACCGCTGTACTGCAGCTTCCATAGAAAAAAAATAAAAATATTATATATATATATATATCAATATTTAAAAAATAAAAAAAAAAAAATGGTTCGAAAAGTCCCACAAATTCTAGCAAATGCTCAATCCGTGAACCAAACAGGTCCGAAAAGGGTCATTCGATACGGCGACGGCCCAAATGGGAGTGCAATAGCTACAGCTTGCTCGCTGCTTCTGGCAGTCCTCCTGGCCTTAAAAAATATACAAACGCTCGAAAATAAAATAAAATAAACGAAAAATGCCCTAAAAAAGATATTGGAAGATCCTGATTCTTGGACGCAAATTCAAGACTAGGTATTCTTTGTAACCCTCCCTCTCTTCCTTCGTTAAATTCCTTTTCTTTTCCGTTAATCCTATTCTTCTCTCATCCTTTTGTTTTTGATTATCAATACAACTCAAGAAACCTAAAATCAAGAAACAAAAAATAAAAATAAAAGAGGGATTAAACATCTTTTTCTTGAAGAATATTATTATTCTCTCTGTGTTGATACAACTCCGTGTGCTTGCGTGTGTACTTAACTATGTGTAACTGTTTATCTTAGTTAGAATTGGATAATTGCAAGTTGCTATGGCTGCAAGTACGGCGGCGGCGGCTGCTGGTCCTGTTTTGGTGGGCGTTCCCTCAATCCGGGCATCGTCGGGTACAGGAGACAAGTGTTTTTCTAGAAAATCGTCAGTAGTAAACTCCATACAGCCTCGTCGGTTGCAGGTGCTTTCTACACCGACTTTCACAAGAATTCGATCTGTTCCTCAATCCAGAAGGTATTGCGAAATTCTAGAGAATATGAAAACGTATATGAGGATATATTATCTAGCTGTAGATCTTTTGGTTCCAAGAGAATATGAAAACATGTACGAGAATATAAGGAAGATTTTTTTAAAATTCTTTTTTACGGATTGAGCGGCATGAGGATGAGATGAAATGCTGGGAAACAGTAGGTATGTAATTGCTTGGACAAATGAATAAATATATTGAGAGCGCAAAATCCAATTTCATTATCTATTTTTAGTACATGTACAATGTGCAATCAAAAACAAATTTCATTCCTCAAAAATAGCATATAAAATGCGGCAAGATGGAATTTTCTTATTGTTTTGCTATAAACTCTAGAGACCATACTGTGTTCTTGTAGCATCAAATTGCCCGTTGGATGTTTGTTTGCCCGCTGCTTCCCTCCATCAATCCTTTCTTCTTCATCATCTTTGGTCCTTCATTTCTCTCAACTTATTTGGCTTTTCTTGATCTTTGTGGGTTAAAGGTGGCCCCACGAGGCTACCACAGGAGGATCAATTACTTGGAAAGGGAAGAATGGTGCTTGGGGACGGCGCAATTCCTTACCCAGTGGACGAGCTGTTGAAGCACGTCTATCAGAACAATGTAAAACATTTTCCTGCATGCTGAATCCTCGCAGATGGCCTTTCAGCATTAGAAGATCAACGCCAGAAGTGTTTTTTGACAAATCTAAGCCCTGGTCTCCTGGACGATCAATTGATGCTGCTACAGTGAGTAAACATCTTCCTTCCACTGATGAACTTTTTGTTATGCGTTATAGCATATGTTATTTTCTATGCTAGCTTATTCTCTTGTGGATGTTGATATTGAAGATGGTGTCCTTTAAATTTTTAGCAGTTGTGTGGTTATTTTCATGTTAAGGACATTAAATGATTTTCTGTAATTTTGGTAAGATTTGATGAGACATACATAACAATTTCAATTATGTGTACATCAGGTCATGCCCTCTGCAGATTTTTAACATGAAAAAAAGGCAGAGGGTGAGTGAACCTTTTTATGATTCTGGCATCCTGTTGGGGCCGGTTTATGTAGAGTCTAAGCATGCCTTAGTTGTTTTGTTAAATCAAGCTTGAGCATACTGTCTTGAGTTTAAAGCCTACATAGTGAATCTAGTGGAAGTTTTTCTTGCTTGTTTTGATTCCTTTAAATTTATTTTGACTGCATGGAGTCTAAATTAATAATAATTCTGCATACATGTCCCTTTCTTTCAATTTTAAAGCTATAGAACTGTTGTGTATTGAAGAAGGAGCTGTTTCCATATATTCTAATCTTCCTTCCCTGTAGTCCTTCATAATTTCTGAGCCACTGTGCTCCTTACTTGCATCTTTAACTATATCTCCTGTTGGCTTGATTGGAGCCTGTAGTTTCAGTCAAAGGGTGTTCAAGTTTCATATGCTTCTGTGGGTCCAAATGAGCCACATGCAGCAAGTACAGCCTGCCCAGATGGCATTCTTGAGAGACAAGATTCAGATTTATTTTATCCTGAATTGGGAAGAACAGAAGTCACTGAGTTCTTAAGTTCTGAGCTTCCTTCTCACCCAAAATTGCATCGAGGGCAATTAAGGAATGGGCTTCGTTACCTTATTTTACCAAATAAAGTCCCTCCAAACAGGTTTGTTCTATGTATCTATGTACGACTCACACTGTTTGTTATGGCAATGCTTGTGAGATCACCTTGTTTAAGCATTGTCTAAGAGTTATTTATTACATCCAGGGAATGCCTACATTTCATTATATAAAGAAGAAGCTTGGCCTTAATCTCTGCATTTTATTTGACTGCTTGCAGATTTTAAGATGCTCAGGATTGTTCCAAGTCTGATTAAAAATGAAACTTAAAATAGTGCCATGTGATGGATCTGATAATGACACATGTGGATTAATTTCTAGGGCTAACTTTGATTTGTGAGTAATTTTTTTTCCAATCATTGCAGTGGTGCACCACATGTAACAATGATTTCATGAACATTAAATCCAAGTGTCTGTTTTGTGAACCAGTTCTCCTATTATTGCTAAGCAATGTTAATAATTTTGAGTATTATACCAGTGCTTTAGACTGCTTCAGGAGTCTTCATGTGGTTGATATTGCCGATTGTTAACAAGTAATCTAGCGTTGCACCAATCCCAATGTGTTGTGTTTGCAAGTTTGAGACAATAGGGTTGAACAGATTTAAGCCATCAAGCTTGACTGATCTTGAAGGTCAAACTAGTTTATGAACAAATTGAAGAGATAGTAATTGAAGGGTTCTTGTATTGTGTACAGCTCAACAAGATCCTCTTCATTTGATTTTGGATGGCAAATTTTCAAGTCACAACATTAGCTTTTAACAGTCTTCTCTCTCTCTCTCTCTCTCTCTGAAGCATAAACAAAAATGTTTTTCTGTTTAGGTTTGAAGCACACATGGAAGTTCATGTGGGATCAATAGATGAGGAAGATGATGAGCAAGGAATTGCTCATATGATTGAACATGTTGCGTTCCTTGGAAGTAAGAAACGTGAGAAACTTCTTGGGACAGGGGCTCGTTCAAATGCCTACACAGATTTCCATCATACGGTGTTCCATATCCATTCACCATCTCATTCAAAGGTTTTGTACTCATTGCTTTTTATGTGCATTTCATCTGTGCTTGCTTACGGACAATTGACAGTCTAAATGTGCTATGTTTGTTGGATTGAGCAGGAGAGATATATTAGTATGTCTTACCATGTTGCCTCTATCTATAGACTGATGACATTGCAAATAAAGTTTTATAATTTCTTATGAAGACCAGCTGATTGATAGGGATGTTAATGTATATTTGCCCTATGAACCAATCCACTTCTTTCATGCATATGTTTATGAGTCAAGTTTATAATTTTCTTTAGGTTTTCGATATCTAGAATTATTGATGGAAAATGGAATTTGTTTACCAGGGTGCTGATGAAGATCTACTCCCTTCTGTACTGGATGCCTTGAATGAGGTATGTTAGTGAAAAATTTTCTCCATAAGTTTGTTCTATTTGCTTTAATCTTAGAAGATGGTACATTAGTGTCGAATGGTACTGTATGCATCCCTATTGCTTCACTTTAGTTTGATGTTCAAATTTTCCTGTATTTGGGTTTATGCATGTGGACAGATAGCTTTTCACCCACAATTCCTTGCTGCTCGAGTTGAAAAAGAAAGGCGAGCAATACTTTCAGAATTACAGATGATGAATACTATAGAATACCGTGTTGATTGTCAGGTACATATATAGTTGCTCTTCATTGTAGTGGTTAACACTTGCATGGCTGGTTAGTATCATGAATTTCTGAGTTTTTCTTTTGATTGCAGTTATTGCAACATCTACATTCTGAGAACAAGCTGAGTAAAAGGTTCCCAATTGGATTAGAGGAGCAAATTAAGAAGTGGGATGCAGATAAAATTAGGAAATTCCATGAGCGTTGGTATTTTCCTGCAAATGCAACCTTATATATTGTTGGCAACATTGATAACATTGCAAAGACAGTTCACCAGATTGAGGTATGCCTCAAAACTAACTTTACTAGACTTGTAGCCTTTTTTTTTTTTCTTTTTAATGGTTTATCTTTCCTATAAACAAGAATTGCAAAGAGTTGTTGCTGTGCAGACTGTCTTTGAGCAATCCAGTCTTGAAAATGAGACAGCTCCTACACCCACTCCAAGTGCATTTGGTGCGATGGCTAGTTTTCTAGTCCCCAAGCTCTCAGTTGGGCTGCCTGCAGGTTCACCACATGAAAAGTCTTCCAGTTCTGCAGATCAGTCTAAAATCTTGATAAAGGAAAGACATGCAGTTCGGCCTCCTGTAAAGCATAATTGGTCTCTTCCTGGAAACACTGCAGATGTGGAACCTCCACAGATATTTCAGCATGAGTTGCTTCAAAATTTTTCAATTAACATGTTCTGCAAGGTATGAAGTTGCCTTTTATTTGAGATGTTAGTCTTCATTGACATACTGTTTTTGTGCTGGTGTTCTTAATTTGTTTTGAATCTTCCTATGCTTTTAGGGTGTGATCATGATTTTGGGGTATGGTTACCGGTTTGCCTTATAGTGGCATTGCAGTTTCAGCATAGGTTTGGCAAAATTGCAGTGGTTTACTTGTACAATAATGTTTTAGCCACTATATTCATCCATTTGCATATATGATAGCAATGGAAATAAGCAGCTATATGGGGGATATGGAAGTAAGCAGGTTTCAGAGATTTATGATGTCTTCAAGTGTGGTTGAAAGTGAGTGTGTCTCTGATATGTTTCATGGAGATGCCAGTTATTAATATTGTGTTTGTTATATGTATGATATTATTCAGTATATTTAGTGAATTATCTGGGCAAAAAGAATAATTTCATTTACAAGTAGAATCGTTTTTCTAAATTACTAATTTCATAACTACTTAATGTGGTCTGGCCTGTGGAGGTGATTTCATATTCCAAGCTTAGTGGGCTGCTTTTTGCATTTTTTCCTTCATTATAGCTTGATATTTAATCCAAAATGTATTTCTAATAGTTTTTATATTTTGGGTACTTATGGTTGCTACAACATATTAACTGTGAATGCATAGATAATTTGTAGAACATCCTGAAAAATCTCATTTGATGCTAATGGAATTTGTGTTGATCTTGACAATCAGATGTATTTGTCTCTCTTCATGCACATTTTATGCTCATGAAACATATTAGATTTTTGCTAGTGTTCTAACATGAGACATATAATACTAGCCTTTAGTTGGTGAATTTGATTGATACAATATCTGGTTTGGTCCTTGCTAATTGGACCGTATCTTACTTTGGCAATTCACCTTTTATGTCTTAGCTTCAAGCATATTGATCAAGCAAGAGATTCTTATTCACCCACCAATTCTCCATTTTCTCTCAAATGAGGCTGATTTTGTTGCAGGTTCCAGTGAACAAGGTTCAAACATATGGTGATTTGCGTAATGTTTTGATGAAGAGAATATTTCTATCTGCATTGCATTTTCGTATTAACACAAGATACAAGGTGTGGATTGCTGCAACTGTAGTTTCAGCCTTACTTTTCTTTTATTGCCTTTTTCTTGGGATTGCTTTAGCCTGTAACTCATTGTTCTTTAAATATGGGTTTCATGTTAGTGTTGCTTTGCCATTTCATTTTTTTTGGCCTTGCCTTTCACTGCATTGTTGTTTGCATGGGGGTATCAAGACTAAGAATGAGATGAATTATTTAAGGACTTGGATTATAAATGATGATGACTATTCTGTAGAAAATGCTCAAATTTTTAACCAATCATATTGCTTGTGGTGACTGGTTTCCTGCATTTTTATGGCAATGTCCACGATAAAAATCTATATGATGTAAGATAATGATGGCATTTTTATCTGCACTGAATATATTATACAACATAACTTGAATCAAACATTTAAGAATACGTATACTGAATATTGAGACCTCTACCTGTTATGTCCAAATTATGTAGCTGGTTAGCCTTTGTTGGTTTTGCTAATATTTAGAAACTTTCAGAGTTCAAATCCACCATTTACATCAATTGAATTGGATCATAGTGATTCTGGAAGGGAAGGGTGCACCGTCACAACTCTGACAGTTACTGCAGAACCCAAGAACTGGCAAAGTGCAATTAAAGTTGCTGTTCATGAGGTTGGTACTGTTTATGCTGCTCTTATTAACATGGATGCAATGTTTTACACTGCCTTGGTATTCATAACTTCATTCAGTTAGGATAAATTGCCATGACGCCTTTGGCTTCATGTATTTAGATTGTTTGTTTTGCTGTTTTCTTCCACCACCACCCCCTCCCCTGGGTGATGATAAAAATTGGGGCAGCATTTTTAGTGAAATAATTGAATTACCATTGTAATTATGCTCTTTACATTGGGATTCAGGTTGGGGAAAAAATTGTATCTGATTGTTGGGCACTTTCCTATTGATATTCTGTCAGTCTACTCAAACACATGTACATTAATCTTTTTCTTTTCCTGGTTGTCAGTACTTACAGGTTTTTTGTGGTGCAGGTTCGAAGGCTCAAGGAATTTGGTGTTACAAAGGGTGAATTAACACGGTACATGGATGCCCTCCTGAAAGACAGTGAACATCTGGCAGCTATGATTGATAATGTGTCATCTGTTGATAATTTGGAATTTATCATGGAGAGTGATGCCTTGGGGCATACTGTCATGGATCAGAGACAAGGCCATGAATGTCTGGTTGCTATTGCTGGGACTGTCACCCTTGAAGAAGTAATTTTCTTTTATACCAGCTATTTTTTTTGCTTTGTGACTCATTATTTCATTTTCTCAATATGGGCTCATAATTTAGGATAGCGCACAAGTCATGCATTGGCTCTAATGCCTTCAATGTTTGACTCATAAAATTCATTATGGCTATCAATGCATTTCTTTTTGCTTTATCTGTTGGAGGAATTTTGGGCTTCAATATTTTCTATTTTTGTTATTCTAATGTAGTTTAGCGTTCACACATTTCAATACCTTCTTGTTGTTCAAAATTGTTCATTTGCTCACAGTTTACTTCTTCTCTTTTATGTGGTATAAACCAACTGTAGTAATGGATGGGAAGAAAATTCCATAGTGTTAGTGGGTGGGTGGGGTGGGGGGGTTTGGGGAAGTAGGGAGGAATTATAATACTCAATACAGATCTGAATTTAACAAATATCTTGATCTTAATCTGTCAGAATATATGTGGGTCAAACATGCTTTCCTATCTTTACTATAGGCTAAAGGACACAACAATCATCCTTGCATCCAATTCTCAAATAGCAAATTACTCATTAGCAAGTGCCTTGAATTCTGGTGTTTTTCTCTCTAATGTAGCTTTGATTGGTACTCAATTTGATAGCAAGTTTAGCTGCAAATATGGTTACTGTTGGTAGAGATGTTTTCTGAATGTACAGGTTTGTCTTTTCAATCCATTTGTGGTCAAGGTGCTGACTAGAAGTCAATTTTATCTGTCAACTGTTCTGCTATGCAGACAATGTGATTCTTGGTTGCCTTTCTGATTTCTTATGTCAAGACATGGACTAAAAGTTACTTGTATCTAGACAGAAGCCTTTGACTCATTTTACTTTTTTCAAAATGTCATTTGTTTGCCAAAATTTTCTTATTGTTTAATTTTTTTTTAATCTTTTTTGCTGATGGTTAAGGTCAATTCCATTGGTGCTGAGATATTAGAGTTCATCTCTGATTTTGGAAAACCAAGTGCGCCTCTTCCAGCGGCAATTGTTGCATGTGTTCCAAAGAAAGTGCATATTGATGGAGTAGGTGAAACTGAGTTTATGATATCTTCTGACAAGATTACAGCTGCCATAGAATCAGGGTTGCAGGAACCAATTGAGGCTGAGCCAGAGGTTCCTTTGAAACTAGCATGCTTTTCTAATATAGTTTCAGTTCTTTGGTATTTTGTAGTCTGTATACATGTTTAATATGTGATGAGCTTTGTCTCTGATTTCATTATCTTAACTATTTTTGGCAGCTTGAAGTGCCAAAGGAACTGATATCTTCATCACAGTTAGAGGAGTTAAGGTTGCAACATCGGCCTTTCTTTGTCCCATTACGTTCAGATGTGAACATCACAAAATTGTATGACCAGGAAACTGGGATTACTCAGCGTCTTCTTTCTAATGGGATTTCTGTAAACTATAAGGTATGCATATGTTCACCTATATTTAGTTGGTCACTGATTCATTATAATGTTGTTACACTACTCTGATGTCCTTTAGTTTGACACTGGATTTAGCTTATGTCCAGGTAGATTATTTAAATAAAAAATTTGGTTAAACTGTTTTTCTATGTTCATTTATCTTTAGTTCAGTTTTGATCATCGCCTCAACACAATATATCTCTTGTTGACTCCATATATTGCTTCTCAGAGTAGTTTTTTTTTTTTTTTTTGTAGTATGATGCCAATATCTCAATAATTGCTCTTATATATTTGGTGTACCAATGGCTGTTTGTTTACAGATTTCCAAAAGTGAATCCAAAACAGGTGTAATGCGACTCATAGTTGGTGGAGGCCGAGCAGCTGAAGGTTCTGAGTCAAAAGGATCTGTCATTGTGGGTGTTAGAACTCTCAGTGAAGGAGGTCGTGTTGGCAACTTTTCAAGGGAGCAGGCAAGTGAATATATATATTTTTGCTCTTTGGTATCTTTTACTTCAAATGGCCAAATTATTATTATTATTTTTTTTTCTGTTTTATGCTTTGGAAAAGTAGGCCAAATTCCTTTTTAGATGGGCATTAAATCACCAAAATATGTTTTCTGTGCTTGCATGTCTTTCTGGACTTTTTTTTTACTGTTGTATATTTTGGATGCTTTAGGATATTGCCTTAGCATACTAGCCATCCATGCTTATTTATAATATAACCACAATCACGAGAAGGATTCTCTTACCTGCTCATGGGCTGAGGAGAAAATACAAGAAAGGTTAAATTGATGCAAGGGTAGAAGTCTGAGTGATATTTTTAGTAGGGATTTGATTTTGTATTTTTCCTTACTTATTCTGAAAAGTAAAATTTTATGTCATTTTCTTTTCTGATGTACCCAAAAACAAATTAATCTTATGTTAGTTAAGTGTTTTGCTGACATGTTAATGGAGTGTGCTTTTGGGGTCTGACCAACTTCAAGTTCTTACATAAGCTACATTTAGGTTTATGCTTTCCAGGGTATGATTGACCTCTGGCCATTTTTTTATGGTTTTCTTTTTCTCTCTCTCACCACTGTTTCTCTCATGTACAAAATCTGTCAATCTAACCAAAATTCAGCAGTGACATCAGTTTTTGGGACTTTCTGCAATTTGGACCCATACCCTCTGCATTTTTCTCTTCATAATATCATCAAGTATGATGCAATCTCATCCATACCACTGTCATCAATTTGTAATATCCAGAAAAATGAGAGTACTCATGTTTTATCCTTGGGCTTCAATGCCAGTCCCATCACTAATTCAAGTTTGCATGTAATCTGTGTGATGAAAATGACCATCTTTTCATCTAGATATCACACAAAAAACTGTCACATTCATTTAGATACATGAAATAGGCCAGATATGCTAGAGACAAGTGAATGTGGAGAATAAAAAGACTAGAGGGATAAGAGACAATATCATTCAATACAAAGAAGAACCAATCCTCAGTTTCAAATTCTCAAATTGTTACACTGGGAAAGGTTTGTGGCTCTGAACCATGGCACCTATTTGCCTATAATCTTTTTGTCGCAAGTTCATGTGAAGATAGTTGTAATACAATGTATAATACTAATAGCTTAAATACTTCCTATGACTTAGAACATTAGAAACTATTTGTGCAGTAGCTTTGCATTTTTTCTGACTGGGACAATTTTGCCTCAATTCCATGTATGTGCTTCTTCAGGTAGAACTTTTCTGTGTGAATCACCTGATCAATTGCTCTTTGGAGTCAACGGAGGAATTTATTTGTATGGAATTCCGCTTTACACTTCGAGACAATGGAATGCGAGCAGCATTTCAGTTGCTTCATATGGTGCTTGAGGTAATCCCACATCAACACATATTTAGTCCATGGACAGTGGGCCTTCCATGTCTTTTATTATCAGCCACTCCTTTTTCTTTTGCTTTTGATGGATGCTGTTTCAATAACTATGGTATTCTGATACTTTAGTTGTTGTCAATTATTATTTGTATTTCTTAATTCAGCATAGCATCTGGCTTGATGATGCATTTGATAGAGCAAGGCAATTATATTTATCATACTATCGGTCGATTCCCAAAAGCTTGGAACGTGCGACTGCTCACAAGTTAATGAAAGCCATGCTGAATGGAGATGAACGATTTATTGAGCCATCACAACAATCCTTACAAAATTTAACATTGTGCTCTGTCAAAGATGCAGTCATGAGTCAGTTTGTTGGTGGTAACATGGAGGTGTGTGCTTATCTTGCCATAGCACTGAGTAGCACAATTAAATATGAGATTTCTTGTCTTATAAATGGTGCATGTCCCTACTGTAGGTAAGTGTTGTTGGGGACTTCTCAGAGGAGGAGATAGAGTCCTGCATTGTTGATTACCTGGGCACTGTTAGAGAAACACGGGGTTCAGACAGAAAGAAAGAATTTAATCCATTCTTGTTTCGACCATCTCCATCCAAATTGCATTCTCAGCAAGTAAGTGCAAAGCTAGCTTTTAGTGTGCTTCTTGTTTGTTTTCATTTTGGGAGCTGGAATGCCTGACAATGCATATCTTATACTGAGTTGAGATGACTAACAAAAGCTAGTTGATTGAGCATGGTTGTTGTTTTGGCAAATATGCTAGCAAATTTTGCTGGGTTGCCTGCATTTAAGCTCTCAAAAGATTTGTTGGAAATGAAACTGAATCATACAGTCTTGCCAGCCAAGCTGGTTAGTAATCATCTTTGTTATATCTAGGTGTTTGATGTCCTTCTATCCGAAGTATTCCCATGCTGCTATATTCTTTGAATTTTGCAAAAATGATTTGGATACTTGTCTTATATGTTGATATATGAGCACTTCTGTTTGTTTGTTTTTAATTAACAATGATATTGCTATGATATCTCTTAAGCAGGTATTCTTGAAGGATACAGATGAAAGGGCATGCGCATATATTGCAGGTCCTGCGCCAAATCGTTGGGGATTCACAGTTGAAGGAAAAGATCTCCTTGAGTCAATTGGTGAAATCTCAATATCCCGTGGTGAGTTTTTGCTTAACAGCTATAATTGGTACAGAATTATATCTTCCTGATCTTTGAACCACAAAAAGGAATAGGAAATGGGGAGGGGAAAGCAAAATAGTGAGACAAAATAATTTGACAAAAACTACTTCCAGTGTTGGTTCAAGTCACTTCGAATCAACTATGTCAAGCAAAAACTTCAATGAGTTGAATCATAGAGGAAACATGTAATATTGTGGACTTTGTATCCTATATATCTTTAGTATTGTTTGCCCCCTCTTAAACATAATCAACTTTGGTTCATTTTTTGAAAGTAGGTATTGACTAAAGCTAAGTCATGTGCCACAACAAAATCCAGTATGGCTCCACCTTTACCCATGACCTTCTTTCTCATAGTCTATTAATGTGTAATACATTATGAAAAATATTACTAACCCTTTCATAGCATAGACTACATGGGCAACACATTGAATTATGTTCTCTGGCAAGGTTCTTTTTTATTCGCTTTGAAAATTCAATATAAAATTCAAAGTTTGTGATTTGTATGGAAAATGATGATCGAAACATATAGATATAAAAGTAAATTGCTGTCTCCTACCTTTTCTTTGAGTCTTAATTTGGCTTTTGCTTCTTGCATACATGCTATTATCATTTTTGACTGATTTAAATACAACATATATCTCAAAGCTGAACATGGCTTTGCAGATTTGCAACAAAAATCCGAGGAACCACTGATAGAGGGGAGTCATCTGAAAAGAAAACTTCGTAGTCATCCACTTTTCTTTGGCATAACATTGGGGCTGCTGGCTGAGATTATAAATTCTAGGTAGGCTCTGTCATCTATGTATGATGCATTATAGATACTATCATGTGCCTTTGCCAGTGTTGTCTTTTTCTTGTTGATATGAGCCATTTGGAGCATATGACACTGTTTTTCTAATTCCCTCCAAACTTGAACTGAAAAAATAAGTCTGTTGAAAGGAATACTGTCATGTGGATGCTCTGCGTATTCTACTATTCTTTAAAAAAAAAAAAAAAGACACTGACCACAAGTATATGATCATCTGAAGAGTTTAATTTTCTGACTATCTGGAAAATACTAACATAGTACAGCTGGGTATGGGACCTGTAATATGATGTTGCAGGTGACATGTGAGATCTGCTTGGGTTAAGCAGTAGTATGATTATTCTCTTTTAGAGAGATTTTCAGATATCTTTCTTTTTTATTGAAAATGTTTATAGATATAATATATATGGACTTTTTGGCTTCCTTACATAATCAATTCACTTTTTGCAGACTTTTTACCACAGTGCGGGATTCTCTTGGATTGACATACGATGTATCATTTGAGTTAAGCCTGTTTGATAGGCTTAAGCTTGGATGGTATGTTATATCTGTAACATCAACTCCAAGCAAGGTGTGGTTCACATCCTTACAGTTTTATTTCATGGCTTTTGTCATTTCCAAGTTAGTTAACAGCTTAAGGCCTAATTAATATGCAGGTATACAAAGCTGTTGATGCATGCAAGAGTGTTCTTAGAGGGTTGCACAGCAACAGGATTGCCCAAAGGGAGTTGGATAGGGTTAGTTGTACAATTTCTTGATATGTCTCCTTAGTTTGCTGCTTTTGCACTTCCACTATAGTTTTTTCATGTAGGTAAACATATTCAATGGCAATGTATGGAAAAACTTATCAGCTTGATGTCACCACTTCAGTAACAGCTGGTGGCCTAGCCTAGAATTAAATTATCAGCTGGAAAAAAAGTCCCTCTTGTCACCTTTCTTGCTTGCAAATATCATTCTTACCACCTGTCACGCTTGCAGTTTGTTTCTTGCTTCTCTGTCTTGTTTTGAACTGAAAATTTGGTAAGTTAATAAATAACAATCTTTTGCAAGCTTAGGCCAAGCGCACACTTCTAATGAGACATGAAGCTGAGCTTAAGTCAAATGCGTATTGGCTTGGATTGCTGGCTCATTTGCAAGCTTCTTCTGTTCCAAGAAAGGTAAAAAGAAATTCTATGAAGTCTAGCCTTCCATCCATTTTTCTTGTATCCTTATTGGAAGCCTAAATATACTGCAGATTTAATATATGTGTGAGCCAAAACGATCAAATCAGAGTTTTATTGTTCTCAATGTAAAAGATGCATCAATTTATATGGACTTTTATCTCTCTTTTGTGTTCAGGACATTTCATGCATTAAAGACCTTACATCCCTGTATGAAGCTGCCACTATCGAGGACATATACATTGCCTACGAGCAGTTGAAAGTAGATGAGGATTCGTTGTATTCATGCATTGGGGTTGCTGGAAATCAGTCTGTTGAGGGGATTGCTGGTAAGCATCCTCAGTTGGACCAATCTACTGAAACATGTTAATGTAGACGAGAGTAAATTAACCAAAACAAGTATGGCATTTAGTTGCCAAAGTTTGAGCAAGTAAAAAACTGTGTCTAACTTGTAATTAATTAAGAAGGTTTCTGGGTGTGTTCTTGGACTTACTTGGTTACTTGATCTCATCATTTTTATATTGTTGTAAGAAATGAGGAACCCCAGGGGCCATTACTGTAAGTTTTAATTGCATCTGTCAGGAGAAGCTACATTATTTATTATTCAAACTTCTTGGCCCTTTTCACATCTGCCTCATTTATTAATTTCACCATGGTTATCACAGCTAATGTTTTCCGTTTCTTAATTCTGTCTCATTGAATCTTAAACTCACTCTGCAGCTTCACTGGAAGAGGAGGAAACAGATGATGGTTTTCAGGGAGTTATACCTGTAGGGCGTGGATTATCTACAATGACAAGGCCAACAACTTAATCCTATCATTTGTATGCATTCGAATGGTTTTTCTGCATTAAAAGGTACGAGGGTTTATTAGCATGAAGAATTTCTATGGTTTATTGCATTCTGTTTTCATGCTTTTTCCTCAACAGAGGGATGTTGGATGGATATTTTCCATGCAGATACATCAATGTGCTTTTTCTATGGTTTGGCCTAATCATCCAAATATGCACAGATTTGAACATACAAACTGTGGAAAAGATTTTCTTTCAATGGTATCAGAAATTCTGAAACGGAATGGTGAGAGAAGATCTATGTAGTTGATCCTGGTTGGATTTGGGATCAAGGCTTTGTGATTGTTGTTGTTGTTGTGATGTTAAAAATTCTGTCTAGAGTGTCTGTGTTTTCCAACTATCACTGTCTATACACTTGTAACCTTTCCGCATAGTTTACAGTGCAGGAGCTGTATGGTGCGGTCATAAAGCTTCCCTGGTATCTTTTCATGAAAATTTGTGCCTGCAGCTGTATAAAGTCACAGATGCAAGTCTGATTGTTTATTTGTGTATCCAAATCACCTATGTTTTATGCATTGTGATAGAATTTTGACCATTACTAGTTGTAATAAGTACAAGAATTTCTAAGGGTTACTCAACTTGGGGCAATTTTATATTGTTCATCAGTTTTAACCTTTACTTCTGTTGCTAAACAAGAACTGAAACTCTTGTAGGATGGCGTGAACCTCTCTTCTTGATGTGCAAGTCTCAGAGCCAAGATTTTTTTGGGCAGATAACCAATTAATGGAGCTGATGCATGAACCTCATTTGAGCTTCAGAATAGGCTGCGAAAGCAGTCCCAATGCAGCCATCTGACTGACGAGCATCTCTCCATTGCTTTGCTACACTTCAAAATCTATATTCAGATTTTTACACAAGAATAAACAAAATTGCAATGAGTCAACCAGGCAATTTGAGTTGTAACATAACATATAGTGCTATGTACAATTGTAGTTCCCGGCCCTTTTGCCAGTCCAAAATCATAGGTTACGAAGATGCCGATTATTTCATGTTGTAAATTCACATTTGTGTACCATTATTATAGTGAGAACACATGAGCTTCTCTCTTTGACATTCATGTTCTTGATCCACAAGGTAATCAGAAGTTTCTTTCATTCATTGTGCTCTATTTTCACCCGCTGTCACTTTTGAGACTAGTTCGAAGATGTGTATTTGGGTGTGAAAATCGAGGTTCCTTCATAGAAAAGGATGTGCCTAACGGAACGGATCTAGTTGGATGGTCCTAATGCCCATCCCGTCCAAGCCTTGGAATCATCTCAGGCATATGTGGCCAGCCCACCCTGTTTAAGTTACCATTAAATGTCATGGATTCTGAGTGGAAGCTAATTCACGGTCTACGGTTCCTCTTTTCTACTCCATGGGAAATATTTTCCTTTCACTTTCTTCATTCTAAACAAGGCATTGAAGCGGCACCCTACAGGTTCATCTTATGCCGACAGAAGACTCCTGCGCAACACTGCTCGTAGTTCTTCCATGTCGTTCGGCAATAGGCACTGACTTCAAGCCTCTTAGGTGAAATATGAAAATGCAACGCTCTTTAACCCCTAGCGCGTCTCCCCGGGAAAAATGGGCTTCAAACCTCTGTGATCTGCATGCTATTTGATAACATGCATGCTCTTTAGTTTGCAGAAGTGACGCAAGTTCAAAGGGTAGCCATGCACGCACATCATATTGTGGCATTTGTCCCACGGCATGCGCGTAGTCCATCACCGGCAAACAATGATGCAAATTACCTACAAGATATGCCAGCAAAGCCCCAGACGGTAAGAAGACCGAAAACCATTCCACACTCTCCCTCCCTTATTCAAACCAAGAGAACAACACCAAAAACCGAAAAAACGACCAAAAATTGCTGATCATACATGTTGTTGAAGAGTTTAGTGTAATTGTTCGTTTTTCTCATGTCTAAAATACGCATCACGCCATTGGTGCACTGTCGGCCCCCCCTTAAGTTGCGTGTCCGAAATCCTGAATACTTCCTGCTATCATATAACCCTGCCTCTCATTAAATGAACTTTGCATAAAAAAAAAAAAAAATAAACTAAGAGAATTACATACGTTAAAAGAGGCCATGGCAAGTAGCACCAGAGCATTGGTAGTGTCACCGTTATTAATGTTCGTTTTTCTCTGCTTGTCACTCATGGTGAGTGGCCATAGAGGAATGGTTGGTGGAAGGACGGAGGTGAGGGATGTGAAGACCAACGAGGAGGTTCAGGAGCTGGGGAAGTTCTCCGTCGAGGAGTTTAACAGGCAGCAGCACCAACACCACCAGGGCCACCACGAGGGCCTTAGCCCCGGCGGAGAACCAGGGGAACTAATGTTCTCGGAGGTTGTGAAGGCGCAAGAGCAGGTGGTTTCGGGGATCAAATACTATCTGAAAATTGAGGCCACCACGGGGACTGGAGAAATCATGATGTTTGATTCCGTAGTCATGGTCAAGCCTTGGCTTCATTCCAAGGAGTTGCTTCACTTTGTGCCTTCAACGGCATTAAGGGTTAGAAAATAAAAACAGAAATAAATAACATAATACGATGATAATAAAATGGATTTTCGGGGGTGTTGTAACTTCTCTCACATCTTTTATTCTCGTTTTGTCACCTAATGTGTAATGTACCCCCAAAAAAACTCATAAATCTCTTATCATCTATGAATAAAATTGAATAAAGGACAAAGGAATGTTCAATATATTTGGCCACCTATTAATTTTTTGAAGCATAATTGAAGCAAGATCCATGCTGAGTTTTGTTTTGTTTTCCCCAAATCTGAGATCAAGAATTTTGAATATCATCGTTGATGTTCACTACACAGCGAGGGTGAAGGGCTGAGAAGCAAACGGGTTATGGAATGACCCAAAGACCGACCCAAGGTGACTGCAAGGCTCTGTGCCAAGCGAGGACTGGGTTGTGTGTTTCCCACACCACGTGGCAAGGGCCGTGATGCGGTTGGACACTTCCCGCATAGAGCCCGACCCACAGTTTTTTTGGGCGTGGGCATATAAATCCAGAGAACAAGAAAACAAATATACCCAAAATTTCACCTCATGAGACTCACACGAGCGAGTTAATAACCATTTGCTCTTTCTGATTAAGGGTAAAATGAATTTGGAAATAATTTAAATCAGCCCCGGAAAATGTTGAGATGATATCAAAAAAGGGCCTTCTTTCTTCCAAATGGAGAAATCAAAAGAAAGGTAACAAGTTCATGCTTGAAGATTTTATTAGATGCATCAACTGTGAGTTTCGACTACATTTTACGTCACATCTTTCGTGGACACTCCACTGCTACAGAATCAAACACCCACCGAGAAACAAACTCACATTGGTATTTCCCTCTAGACTAATTTGCTATCATGCCTTGCTGTCTATGGCCATGGGCATTGGGCCCTGCTTCGCGCTTGCTGCCTTCTGCATTCCCACAACCCAAGTCAGATACTAACAACAATTACCCCCAAAGCAAATCTTCTTGACCAGCTTCAATAACAAAACACAAACGAGGGGTTTTGCTCGCTTACACTTGATTTTGTCTGCTCCAACTCATTCATCTTCGCAAAAATGTTGCCATAAAATTGTGCATCCTTCTTGTTGCACTCTTTCACTTTTTCCTTCAAAATCTTGCACTCCAGCTTTAGATCCTTGTGTCCCAAAGTGGCAATGCCGTTATTCTGACTCCATCGCCAACTACAAGAAGACAAAAACCATACCGAGCTCACGCGAGTTAATCTAAGCATTTGAACAGGCACCTACTTCTTGTCAGGATCAATCTCCAGTGCCTTTCTGATGTCCATTTCTGCTAAATCCAGATCAAAGAGTTGTAGATATGCTTGGGCCCTCCTATATAAGGCTTTCACATTGCGGCTGTCAAGTTCCAACACCCAGATAATCCAAAATGTTTCCAACGTTAGCACACAAACAACAGTGAACAGAAGGGCTATTATCGTTGCCTGAATTTGAATTGTTTTTCCAACCTTGGTGCAGAGTTTCTCTGCCTGCTTATAGTCCTTGAGCCTCAGCTTGCAAGCTGCGTATCTTTTAAGATGAAAAGAAAGACAAAGAAACGATTTCTACGACTGCTTGTGACGTTACTGCAGACACCTGTTCTTCATCCGGACATTATACGACGAATTTGCAATAAAAAGCAAACAAAAGAAATCGATAATCTGGACAAAATGACCATTAGATTAACAGAGAAAAACTAATCCAAAAAAAAACAGGAAGAGAGCGAGAAAGAGAAACAGAGGCAGATTACACAGAGTAAAGAAAGAGAAAATTACCTTGACCAAGTTTGAACTTGAATGGCGTCCCCCTATCTCGACTTGAATCGAACTGCGTCCCATCAAGCAATGTCCCAGTGTAGTGCACTGCGATAATAAAAAATTATATATAGTTTAAAGTATTTAGATTAAAAAAAAGGAAAATAACAGTAATAAGAAACTGATAGTATGAAGTACATTCAACCTCGTCACCAAAGGTTGGGGTCTCCCATCCTTGACCCTCTTTAAGTAGCTTTTTCTTGAGCCCGTTCTTGCCAATCTGCTTCTCCTCACCGACTTTCATTATAGGAGGCCTCCTCCTCCTCCTCCTCCTCCAGTACGTCCGCCGTATCATCCTCCGGCAAAGGCATTTCCTCCATGTCGCTTCCAGTTGGGAACTCGAAATCCTCCTCCATTTCTCAACGAAAACACAATCCCTAGCAAACAATGCCAAACAGAGCGCAAGAACAAACAAGCAATGCAATTGGTGAATCATTTTTCTCCATTAATTATTTTATAGTGTGTGTGTGACAGAGAATAAACGGAGAATCTAGAGAGTTCTACAATCTAACGGACTCCAGATGCTTCCAGAAGTCTCTCCTCTCCTGCTTTGTGTGTTTGTTCTGGTGTGTGTGTGTGAGTGTTTTTTTTTTCTTTTTATTTTCTTCTATGTTAAGTCCAATGCCCCTTGCGTTGGGCGGGCGCGCTTCGTGATCCTCGACGATCTCCCGGCCGTTGCTCCCGCGTGGTTAGATATGTTCAAAACGCCGGGCACAATGCGGGTCGCTCAAATCTTCTTTTCGCTTAAATCGGATCCTAAAGTTGGATATTCACGACCGTTATAATAACAAACCTCATTCATTACCGCCTTTTTAAGCAGCATGCAATTTCTCTCTTCGCTTTTGTTTAAACAAAATGATTTTTATCTCGGTTTCTTATCTTATTAAATTCATGAATTATTTTTCAGTTTATGTATAAAAAATTTTGTTTAAAAAATTAAAATGCTGAAAATGAAATATTTTTAATTTAATTCTACAATTTTTTTAGTATATTTATAAAATTTATTTAAAAAATTAAATAAAAAATAACATTAATTCTTATTAAATAGTCGTTGTAATTATCTTTTATATAATAATAACAACAATTGTGGCATTGATATAATAATTATATTGACATAACAATTCAAATTTTAAATATTTTTTATAATAATATGTTTCATAAAAGAAAAAATATCTTTAGTTACTTAATTTTTTATATCAATTTTATAACAATTTTGATTATTACTGTAATCGATGCTTGATTTTATAAGATTCGCAAACCATTGACAAAGCTATTATAAAGCTTACAAGCAATACTACATACATATTGTATGCTTTTTTGTTTTTTTTTTCTTTTTTAATTAGGACGTACGTGATCTAACATGCCTTGAGAGGTGATACGGGCTCAATAGCACAGTAGTTGGGTTCAAAACTCAAATTGGTTTCGATTTAAAAGATATTTTAGTAAGTAAAAATTAAAATTTTTATATTAATAATTAAAAATTTTATAAAAAGGATAGAAGTTTATCGAATTAGAGCACCAACTCTTAAAAAAAAAAAAAGAGTTATAAAATTAGAAAGAGTAATCTTACTGAGTCGTTCATAATTCAAGTAAATCTCTTTAGGAATAAAAAAAAAAAAACTTAATTGTATTTTTTTAAAGTGATATCCGGGGTGGACAAAGGCTAGAGAGGAGCAAATATGACCCAACGGCTATTTCCACCAGTGGAGGGCTCAAAGAGCTACGAAAAACTTCCTACGAATACATTGCCGAAATGTATGCTTTTGACCTTCCGTAGAACAAGCTAGAACAACGAAACATAATTGATTCTTTACACTTTTCCCCCATTTTTATTCTTCATAGAGGCAAAACATCACTTTAAATTCAATACCGGCATCTTGTAACAATTAACAATGGTTATTCATCCAGAAGAAGAAGGAAGCACCCCATTAGCGGTTAAAGGACTTCAAGAGACAGATGAGTTAAAAATGAAGATTGCCTACCAACGTACAAAATCCAATGTTGCATGACTTGTATGGCTCCCCCTCACCTTTAAAGGTCTAATGTTTCAGACCCAGAAATACGTTAGAACAAAATGTCACCGAAAATTATGGCTGATAAAGAAGAGTTTGCAAGTCTCAACATGCACGGATAGCTTTGCTCCTCTCAGTCCCCTGCATTTCTGTGCAAGTGTGTAATTTGTGGGCGCGAGGCCCTGCTTGTCACAGAGTATTTAAAACCGAAAGGTAAGGTACATATAGTGTAGACCAAAATGTTGCCAGGAAAAGAAAAATATCTCTGATTTCTTAAACTTTCCGGCCGAGGAGCATCAATCCCAGCGAGTATATAATTTAACTTCAGATACACAACCAAATCTGACACCCTTTTACAAAGATGAAAACTCAAAGAAAGTGACAAAATCCTCTGTAAATATGTGTTGTTCACTGCCCATACTCTTTCTCATCTCCCGTTCCCAAGTACCTTTCTTTCCACGTAATTTCTGTACTGACCCCTTTGAGCCCCTCATCTGTTTCAATGAAGCAAATGCCTCACCAGCACCCCAAAAATGATACATGCTTTCCTTATTTTCCATGTAAAATATGGCATCGGACCCATCTTTCTTCAAAGCAATGGAAAGAAAGGAAAAGAAACTGAATAGAACAGGAGAATGGAAGAGCAGAGACAATAACTCACAGCCAAGGAAAATTCCCCACTTTAAGTGCCTATAAAATTCTATTGTCAAGACTGCACAGCTAGCCTCTGAAGATGCTCGAAAAATACTTGAAGGCTCACATCATCTGTAAATATCACATCTGATCCGGTGCTCATCTCGTGGGCATTGTTGTATGCAGCTGAAGGGTTCAACTTCGCCAATAAGAACCTTGCCTGCTCCGTATGACATGAAATATTGGTACCCAAGTAAGTGTCCACAAGCAACATAACAGGTATTCAGAGTCATTTCAGTAGCAAATTAACAATCATTTCCAATGCACCCATGAGACAGCCCATATAAGCTGTAAATGTCATTTTGGACAAAAAGAACAACCCAATGGTCACAAAATTCAGAAGAGCTTGGCCCACCATGAGTAAATATTTCATGTCAACAATCAGATTCCATTAATTATATCCAAGAAAAGACATTCCCTGTCAAAGTAATTTTCTAGCCTTTACATTATGAGATCATGGAAATGCCTATTGAGAGCTCTGCTTCAGAAATGTAAGCGCTAGAATTAGATCAACTGACCTGTGATCCATGCTGATCACATACCACCACTCTAGGAACTGGGAAACGATCATGAATGATCATAGTGGCATCATTGTGTGGTGCTTGCAATAGCTGTGCAAATGCCTGGGGAGGAGAGTGGCAGTTTAGAAGATGACTTGTGAATCAAAAACCATGAAAAAAATTATAACCTTGCATGCCAAACACAGGGTTGGCCAAGGGAGGAAAGGATGGAGCTTCCATGTAAAAGGCCACATAGCATTGTTCACGAAAACTATTTTTGTAGCATCCAAAGAGTTGTTGACTAATTGACTTACAGGGCTAGCTTTTAACCTTTTAAATGCTGACAGATCATAGGACTATTCTGGCTGACAGCATCATAAGCATTTTCTTGATAGGGTTGACAAGATGGTTTCAAGCAACCAAGATAGGCATTAAAGATGTGCTGATCCAGCAATTAAATTCATTATAAGGTAAAATTATGCCCTTCTTTTTCTTCTTTTACATAGATACACATGTTTTTGTGGGTGGTAGCCTGTATACCATTGCAGGGCATATAAACTATATAGTTAAAAATATCCATCCATCAAGGTACAAAGAGACAAAAAACATACTTGGTGTTCTGGCTGATTCTGGTAACCCATGTTACGCCACTGTGCTATAGTCATTCCATGGAAGATGACAACAATGAAGTATGAATCCAGCAAGAGAATGCGGTCAGCTGCGATGGAAGCCACATCCAACAATGCAGGTTGGGGCAATGAATTAAATGAGTATGATATTAATGATGGTTGAATCATGACGGCAGCATTGGTGATGTTTTCACGGTTCAACAACATGCGGAAATAAGCTGTCTCATCTGGGCTGTTGTTAAAAACCTAAGATAAGCAAAAGAAAATCAGATCACATGCAGCACTTAAATTGTAAATTTCATGGGAGAAGGACAAACAGCAAAGCTTACCTGTACAAATTGCGAACGTCTTAGATTAAACATAAACTGAGGGAACAACGAAAAACAAGGGTTCAATGTAAAAGATGATGGATCATCCTTCCTGTAATCACCAAATTTGGAACAGAGACGAATGAGGTTCCGGTCTAACCATCGCGTGGCATCAAAACCTTCCTGTTAGACAAACCACAGAGAGAGAAAAGAGAGTCGAGGGAGGGTGTCAGGCAACAACCCTAATCAATAAGAGATTAAAAATGAAAAAGAAAGATAGTTATGCAATGCAATTAGCAATTCCATGATAAAAATCATCTCCCCATTTCAGCAATGAGAAAAAGAGATGCAGCTAACATGAAAAGTCCATGCATTAAAATCAAAAAGAAAATCAGAAGCTGAAAACAACCCTTGAAAATTGAGAACTACCTCTATCTCCATTTTGAGGGATGCTAATCGTGCCATTACAACAGCAGCAGTCTCTTGGTCAAAACCCTGTACTAGTTCCTACAAAGGTAATATTCTTCCAAGTCAGTTTTGACATCTCACTCGAATGAAAGAGTCCAAGAAAAGTAAATCAGATTGAGGAGATAAATCTGTGTCCCATATAAAGGATTAGCAGAGAACAAGAGGCAGTAAACTTTCATTTAGCAGCACAAATATAATCGATGATAGATCAAACATGAAACACACAATATTTTCATGCCCTGATCATTGCATAATGGGAGCCTAAGCAACCAAAAAGGCACACATTTACACCATCTTTACACAAACTAATTGTTAGAGGCATTTTTTTTTCATATAACAAGCTTTCTTAAAGTTTAAAACCAAGTCATACAACTGACAGTGAATGATATAACCCAACAACAATAAGGAAACAATGTGCTGACCTCTGAGCTGACTGCACCATCTAACCATCTTCTAGTAAGAGTTGTAACCCGAAGTAGTGTATGACCTTCGGAGTTTTGATAGCTGCACTCAAGAAAAAGAAATGGTCAGAATCTGATCAAAATGCAAACTATAGAAGCAAATCTACTTAGTTCTGTGGAATAAAAAGCATAAAAGTGGTTGTTAGAACAGTGTCATCCTTCAGCATACCTAGTAAGGAACTGTAAGTATAACTGTGGATTTATAGTTCCAGGAGCATTTGACTTTTCACTTGATGAGAGATCAAAGAAGACTGTCAAACAGGTACTCTTGTCAAGACCACACATCTTCCAAGCTGTGCTATTCCCCTCTCCAATGACAGTATCAGCAACAGTAGGGCCTTTCTGCAAGGCAGTAGCTAAATAGAGTTAATGTCCATACAAATGAGTATAATGCAATAAAATATTTGCCAAAACACCAAACAGGAAAAGAATAGCAGGGAGTAATTATTTTTATCTAATAAAAAAGCTGGTAAGATTTCAAATGCCAAGTTGGTTGAAACAATAAAAATAAAGAAGGTTATAAAAAAAAAAATGTTTCAACCTTTTCCATAGATGTGCAAGGTCCGATGACACCCTGAATTTTAATGTCTTTTGAACAGTTGATCTCAAGTGTTCCACTGTAAATGGATAAGAAATTGTATCAGTATGAAAGAATGGTCCAACGCAATAAAATGTGCAAATTATAATCAGAGCAAGGATCTGTGTTGATACATGTACTATGCTGGCAGGCACATATGTACAATAGCAATACTATGCAAAACTCAAGGCTCATTACTGGAGAATTCAGTGCAACAATTTGTGCCAAAAATTCAAATCAATCATCAACCAAAGAAGCAAGTGATGCGGCATCCAATAATTCTCAACATTATTGCACTTTCATGATTTCTTATCAAAATAAGAACATGCCTACACACCTATTTCTTGTGAGGCAAAAAAAACCAGTGGTCTACACTTGAACCTGTATCCTATGCAGGTATTATCCCTTGTACCAGTGTAAATGCAGAAGCAAGTTTTGGGGTTAAAGGAATCTCTATATGCTGTGAGTTCCAAAAGGTATAATAGAGACCTTGATATACATATTTCAACAGAGACAAGCACACATAACACAATTGCAAGCAGAGGGACACAAGCAAGGGAAGCAATCCAAGCTATCATATTTACTTGAATTATGTGGAAACACAAATAATGATGATGAAGAACCAAAGTTCACATAATGCAATACTATGATGGTGATTAGCTCACTTGAAACAAAGGCCAAGAGATTGTTCCCCATCTTCAAATATACGCTTGAATGAGTCCTTAAACACAGAATGTCCAAAACTTTCAGCCAAAACAACAAGACCACCAGTTCTCTCCACTGCAATCTTCATTTCTGCAACCCCAACCTAGAGTAAACAACACTCACATAAGAATACAATCCAAAAAAAAAATCTCATTAATTGGGAGGTTATTTCTATTTTTTTCCTCATGGGAATAAGCGGCAAGGAACTGAAGAACAATTAGTTTCCACCAATGACTGATTTTCAGAATTGAACCTATCCTAATAGACCCCCACTAATATGGGAGTCTTGTGCATTAGGACACCTTTTTTTTGGTAACCTACACTAATAGAAAGTTCAATCAATAATCTCTCCTGATTTGTTTCCAAAAATGTTCAAAACCTAAAGTGCTCAATGCAATTTTTTATCCTTCGATGCATCATCTTTACATACATGCCAAGCCAGGAAATCTAGTGAGTATGTATATTGGATCTTGAGATTCTCAAATTGCACAAACGTTGGGTCTTAGTTATAAGTGTATGGTCCAGAGGACTGAGTGAGATACATTCCAGCAGTAGGAATTTTCATTTTACTTCAATGAATGGAGATTGAATGCATTAAAAGGACTATTGACATGAATATTGCAGATAGATAAATATACCCACCCACTCAAAAGTACACCTCTCTGCCACTGCAACATTAGGCAAGCCAGGCAATTAATGCATCAAAGACATTCAAATGATATAACAGGAAAAGCTGAGTAACAAACCTGATCAAGCGCAGATGCAAAGATGTCTAGGACATGACCCTGGCTGACAAGCTGCTTTGCAAGGTTATCATAAAATTTGACAGCTTTTCTAAAATATGGTGCAGCATCCTTATCAAGATCCTTGTGGGAACGGACTGGATCAGACAGGTCTTTTGAAACAATCTGCAAAACTTAATAATCAGCACCTTCATGGTCATTATGTATAACAAGCTACAATGTGAGAGCCCCAGACACTATGACACCTTTTTTAATTTTATAATGTAAGGAAATAACTTCAATCTTCACCATTGAAAAGTCCACCAAAGCAGTAACTTTTCCAATAGAGGGGAGCACAAGCCCAATGTTTTGCCAAAATTTTTCCGTATAAGCAGGCATTAAAAGACATGAAAACTGTCATGAGAGATTTAGATGCCACTGAGAAAACAGGATAGAAGCTACATACGCCAAAAAATCTCACCAAACAAGGCAGATAACACACTGAATTCAATGAAAGGGGGGAAAAGGAGAGAGAGACTATAAATTTTGTGCACAGATACAAAACACATTACCGTGCCAGGCCCTTCTGTGCACGGACCACCAACTAAAGCTATAATTCTAGCCCCTGTCCCAGGAAAACAAGCTCCAAGCAATCCTGCTGCCACGCTTAGTGCCACTCCAGTGCACCTTGAGGCACGATTTCCAGGAGAAACTGGCCACTGATCGGATTGCAACTCATCCAAAAGCTATAATAAAGAAATAACGCTCTATCAGACAAGTAAATTACATATCAAACCAGCATCTAGTATTGGAAACAAACCAACACAAAAACAAATCAAGCACACACCGAATTGAGCGTATATTCGCATTCAGACGCCGGCAGCAAGAATCGGTTCACACCTGAACTTGGAAACCCGTTTTGCATCATCCCTTTCTGTTGATATCCTGCAGCAACCACCCTTCGGCCCCCCGGAACGCCAAGCCCCAATTGCTCCATAATCTGATCCTTTGTAATTTCTTTGTTGCCTCTAAAAACATAAACCTTTGACATTTCCGAAAACCCCAGTTCGTGAACATGCGCTTGTGTCCCAAACGAGACAAACCCGACAAGCGCATTTTCAGGCAACAGCCCGACAGCGCGTTTCAACGCCGATTTCACGAAACCAAACTCCTCCTCGATCATGCACGTGTCGAGCACGAACACGAAAACAGGAGAAACAGCCGGCGGGGAGACATCAGGGTGGTTGGGAACGACATTAGGGTTGGGGAGCGTGTACTGCACGGTGGTGTACTGCGGGTAGAGCTCGGCGGGGACGTTGGTTTCGGAGATCAAGGAGTAGTGGGGAGGGAAGTGGCTGCGCTGGTAACAGAAAGGGCAGTTCCAGATCTTGGCAGTGAAATCGACGCGCGCGAAGGGATTGAGGACGGAAGAGCAGATCTTGCAGCGGAGAGGCGCGTAAGGGAGCGTGGGGACGTCGGGGTGCTGGCGGATCGGGGAGATGCAGGCGGCGAGTGGGATAACGCACTTGCTGGCGTCAACCTTCGTGCGCGGCCAGGCGTTCCACGTCATCCGAACTCCGTCGATGCCTTCCGGATCTGCGTTCGCCATCTCCGACATCGCTCGAATTCCTCGCCCTACCTACTAGCTTCCAATTTTACTTTTTTTACGTCGTTAAATTTTCGTCCCGTCAATTGTTTCAGTGATGAGAGACCCCAAGGAGACAGCCGTTGAGACGAAGGGGTCAGCGCAGCCGCGAACAAATTCAGAGACAGATAGATATATATAAAGATATAGAGCGAGAGAGAGAGAGAGAGAGAGAGAGGACGATGCGAGTGTTGGGAATTTCGATAGAATGAAGAGAAAAATCGTAAATAATAACAATAAGGTTTCTCCTCATTTTTAAGTCCTTACCAGCCACGTCTCCGCGAGTTATGAGTTTTTTTTTTTTTTAACTTTTAATCTTGTTGGATTTTACGAGCAGGTAATTTTTTTCTGATAATTAATAATAACTTATATAATAAAATCCTTGCTTGGAATTTACACGATACTTAGATTTATGTTAAAGATTGCGTGGATGCAAAATTTTATACATATAAATAGATCGTAAAAAATTGTATTATATATAAATTATTTTATATTATATTAATATTTTTTTATATAATATAAAAATGTTTTGCGTATATATTTTCGTTGTGTGGGTAGGAGATTTTCCTTAACTATAAAACAATGTTAAACCATGTGTACCAATCAAGATCTACAAACGGGAAGCTACTTCGAGAACGATTCCAAGTTGCAAACGAATCAAAAATTGATTTTGAAGACAACCCACTTCGACATCATTGAGGATTGTGGAGGAAGCATGAAATTCTTCAACTTGGGGGAACTGAATTGACCGAGTGAAAAATCTCTACAGCCAAAGTAAACTGATGGATGTGACAAAAGCACGTGCAATTACGAATTCTCGAGTGCTTTGGTCTGAAAAAGAAACGAGTTTAACCAAAAATTGACCACGGGATAGATGGATTCCAGGATCCGCAAGCACTTCCGAGTTTAGCTCATTCCGCACAATGAGACAAGTACAAAAGCTTCTTTTGATCAAAGATCGAGTACGAGAATAAGATTTCTTTTACGGCCCTTCTCACGTAGAGAAAAAGTGGGATTCGGTCAATTAGGACAATCATGGTTAAAACCCGGTAACTTCCATTTGTATGATACAAGGGACTCCGAGATAGAATAAATAAATAAAGTGGTAAGTCATGGATATGGTATAACTCCGGACCAGAAGAACTGAAGAAGTAGATGCCGGAGCACAAGAAACAACCTCAAAACTGAGGAGGAGCAAAAGAAGTTCCGGCCATTCGGCGATATAAGATGATGATGTATCAGTTCCTCTCCATCCAAAGCAGCATCAAAGGTGTTGGAGAGAAAGGATTCCTGAACTAGGAAGCAACTCAAATTCTAGTCCTCCATGAAGCAAGCAACTTCATTCGAAGGAATCCAAAAAGGGCCATTTCCTTCTCACAGAAAATGCAGCAGAGAAGCCTCAATCTTGCTGTTATGTTGACCCAAAACCACCATCCATTTACCAAAACCACATTTTTGGAAGGTCCTTTCCTCTCTTGACTTAACATAATAGCACATGCCAACCAAAATTCAGTTTTGTAAGATTGAGTCAAGAGGTCTAGGGACCAAAGCTGCACGTTTATTTGCCCGATTGGAGCATATTGGTGCAGCCAGTAAGCATCACAGCACAATGGTATGATCAAGCACATTGGCATTGACCCCTGAAGAAACAATTTATCCATAATCAAAATTTTCTTATACAACTGGTTCAAGTGAAAAATAATTTACATTGGTGCCTCAGAAGCATACCTTCCATGCTTCCCATGCAAGGAAGAGTTGCTTTAAGTTGTGTGGTGCAAATAGCCATTTCAACTACAGTAAGATTGATGAACTACAACTAGCACATCCTGAATCTCAACAATGGGTTTCCTTCAAATCTCCTTCAAACTGAGGGTGCCTTCATTGTGCTTGGTCACTAAATGAATAAGGTTGTAATATGTCCAACTTCTCTCCTCCCTAGCTTCAGGTTCGAGCGAGGAGTAAACCTCTTCGCAATTTCTGACAAACTGTCCCTTTCCAAATGCAGCAAGCACCAGAGGATCTGTGTTCATTTCGGCGCATTTATAAAGAATACCCATCTTTTTCCATGTCTGCAATGCCTCAGTCCCTTCAAAGCCAATGCTAGTTGCATCAAATAGAATTCCAACAGTAACTATATCAGGTTTCAAATTGTGGTTTGGCAACTTTGAGAGTAAGGTTCTCAAGCGTGTAAAATCTTTCATCTTCAAGTATGCTAGCAAGATCGTGTTTGCAATTGTCACATTCCAAGAAACATTTACTCCTTTCATTTCCTTAACAACAGAATCCATGCCTTTTCGACTCAAAAGACAAGCATGAGAGAGTAGGCGGAGACACCAAACAATATTAGTCCTACCAGTTCTGGAAGCAAGATAATCTCCCAAGTCATCTAAGCGTGAAAACATATAATTTTTGATGTAGACACAAGCTATTTTCCTCACCAAATCATCCTTCAGGGGAGCTTTGGAATGCCTCACTCTTCTTAAAGCTTTCTCCATCTTTTCCACAATGCCAAAGTTTGCATAAGCCTCTAGCATTGCAATTGAAGTAGATGACTCTGAATTCATCTTTCTTGTTCGCATTGATTGATATACCCTTTCCATTCTGGTAAGCAATCCACCGTGTGCAAACTCTTTGATAAGCAAATTATAGGTAAACTGGTCAGGCAAACATCCATCCAACTCCATCCTTTTCAGGCACATACCCATCTCATCATACATTTTATACTTCCCATAAGCTTGAATCAAGCCATCATAGGTATCGCTTTCTGGAGACAAATTGATCTCTTTCATCTGATTAAGGCAAAGAAAAGCATCATCAAACTTCCCATTTCTCGCATAACCATGAATCAAAGAGTTGTAAATCTGCAGCGAAGGGATCAGATCCAAACTTTTCATCTCTAAAAAGGCCGAAACGGCATCTTCCATTAAACCCTCTTCTCCTAACACAACTATTATCTTCTCAAAGTTCAATTCGTTATTTCTTGATATCTCCTTATTCTTCCACGCATCAAATACCTGCCAAAAAGTTCCCAACTTTATGTTCGCATAACATTAACAATCTTAACCAAAACCAAAAAAGAAAAAAATCATTAGACTTGCTGCTAAAAAGAAAAGATATATAAACAAAAAGGGGGGATATGTAATGCACATTTTCGCATCGTTCCATCAAAACTAAAGGAAAAAGAAAGTGATTGGTAGACTAGAAACAAGTGGGAAAACCAGAAATTTCATCTACTATCTCTTTTATCAGAAGCTCACAATAAAAATGTCTAATAAACCAACAATCATAAAATTTCCACCAGAATGTGCATCTATTTCCCTTGAGGGTGGTGGGAGAGAGAAAGAGAGGACCTGAAGAATTTCCTTGGATCTTGAGGAATGTTGAAGAAATCTAATAACAGTCCAGAAGTGGTCCTTGGACCAATCCCCATCATCCTGAAGGATTTCCAGAGGGCAAGAGGCCTTCTTGTTGAGCTTATCAACCAGGGCCTTGAGACTCTGGTGTTCGTAGTAGCTCTCAACAAGAAGTGTTGTGTGATCTTTTGTGCAACTGTCTTGAGCAGTGACAGCACGTTGCTGGGAAACACCCAGAGAAAATAACTGGTGGGCGATGGGTTTTACGGAATTGGGGAAGGGTTTTGGGATTAAAGTTTTGGAGAAGACGATTGGGTTATCCTTATTGTTGTTCGATTTCCATGCCCACACTGTTATTCTGCAAAAGGCTCGCAGAGCCTGTGGATTATCCATCTCCCTCCGCCACACGGCACATTCTCTCTCGCATTTTACTTCAATATCTCCCACTTTTTTTTCCTTTCTTTTTTTTTTTTTTTCCGGAGGCTCAGAACCATACGGTTAAAGTAATGTTTATAATTTATATAAATTTTATATTTTTTAATATTAAAATATGTAGTAAATATATAAGTTCTTAACGATAATTTTCTTCAATATAATATAATAATTTTCTATTAACTGGAATCTATAATTGTTCCAAACAAATATATCAATCAATTAATCTAAATAATTTCATTTTTCCTTTTCAGTTTTCCAGTCTACCCTCTCCTTTTTGTCCCTTGACGACATTCAAGTGCTCCTAATAAACCATCGCTACGACGTGCATGAAGCGTAATGGAGAAAAAAATATATAAAATTTTTTTAATTATAAGATCATAATTCAATTAATAATTTATATAATAATTTAATTTTTAATTTAATATTTTTTATTTTAAATTATATTTTAATATTTTTATTATTATTTATTATTATATATAAAATAAAATTTAATTAAAATGTGTGATATTTGACTTCAAAATTATTAACTTTAAAATTAATATTTAAATTTAAATAATAAATTTTTTTAGGTAAAAATTAATTAAAAATATTAATAAATAATACCGAGTTATAGTTGTAACTAGCGCAAAAGACTTTTTTTTTTTTTTTTTTTTTAATTTATTGTCAAAAAAAAAAAAAAAGGGTGCTGGTTCCACTGAGCTCCCCGGGGCACCAGATCGCGTTGTTTCTCATATCTACTAGCCGGGGGCCATTATAATCCTTACTTCAAAGCTCTCTTTCTTTGCGTATTTTCCAATAAGGGAAATCGATGGAACCTCGAACAGCAAAATGGTGGCACTGCCTGCTCTATCTCTTCTCAATCTTTAGCATTTTATTCCTTTTTCACACCCAAATCGCGCATAAGCTGTTGTTAGGCCACCACAAGCTTCACGTCAAGAGGTCATCTCCAGATCTTCCTCTTCGCTTCCGCTCTGATGGAACTTTCAAAATCCTACAGGTTTTTGTTAGCCTCTTTCTGGGTTTTCTTGTTCTTAATGTTTTATTCAATTGTTTTTGTAAATGGGTTTTCGATTTCGAGGTGGTTCTATTAATTTTGAACATAGAACAGGTTGCTGATATGCATTACGGGACAGGGGTGTTGACCCGGTGCCGAGATGTGTTGTCTTCTGAGTTCGATTATTGCTCTGATCTCAACACCACTCGTTTTCTTAATAGGATGATCCAGCATGAGAAACCAGATTTTATTGCTTTTACTGGTGTGTATACTTCATTTCCTTTGTTCTAAACTTTCAAGTGTTTAGCATTCCCTTTGTGTTTTTGCTTTTGGTTTATTATGTTAGGTCGTTGGTGCCTGAATAGTGAAATATATATGAAGGACATTCTCTCTCTACTCTATGAGGAAATTTTTGACTAATGATTCATTCAAGTTTGGATTTTGGTCCATTATTTGCAAGATCTGCTGGTCCATATTCTTTGTGCATGAAAATTTTTCCAAGTGTCGTCTTGCATTCAGGTAAAACATAAACAAGAAATTTCTAGTTTGATAGTTCCCGTGGCTACTCCAATGGTTTTGTTGGGTTTGTTGATATATTTGGATTGTCTGATCTAAGATTATGCTGGTAGTCATCAATTGGCTCCATTGTTGATATGGATTCTGATTCTTTGTGCCAGCTTCAGCATGAAAGTAATGAACTTTAATGAGACTGCAACTGAATAGCCATTTTAGAGATGGAGAACAATTGTTTCCCCACCTCCTCCCTCACTTCCCTGCCCCCCCTCCCCCAATAAAAGAAACACCACCAACAAGCTGTGTTTTGGTCCTATGTAGGGCCTGCTTATGGTATGGACACATGGTTGACTTGCTTATTATAAGAGACATTAATTTGAAGGATTTGATCTCATGCATTCCAACATCCCTGGAACTCTTGGTGTGTTAGTCCAGGCTATAACACACTGTCTCTCAATGACTGATTGGCAGTTCTTTTAATTAGGAGATAACATATTTGGGATAAGCACTACGGATGCAGCAGAATCTCTTCTTCGTGCCTTTGGTCCAGTCACAGAATCTGGAGTTCCATGGGCGGCAGTCTTAGGAAACCATGACCAAGAATCTACCATGACTCGTGAAGACTTGATGTCTTTCATCTCCTTAATGGATTATTCAGTGTCACAAACCTATCCATCTGTTGAAGATCTCTCTGGTGCTGGCAAGGAACACATCCTAAGAGACATTGATGGCTTTGGGAATTATGACCTTACAATATATGGTTCGGCAGGTTCCCATTTGGCAAACACCAGTGTGCTCAATCTGTACTTTCTTGACAGTGGAGACAGAGAGGTTACACAAGGAGCACAAACTTATGGATGGATTAAGGAATCTCAACTTCAGTGGGTTCATGGAGTTTCTAACAGATATCAGGTGTGATCAATTGAACAATGGTAAACAGCACTTGTATTTTGCTATGTTTTGTCTACCTTATTAGCAACAAATGTCTTATTATGGAAAGGGAAGGGATTCCTTTTTTTTAACAATTGAAGGTGTTTGATCAGGATTATAGAATCAACCCCTTCCCTTCCCTTCATTTCTCATACCATGGGTCTCTACACGACTTTACATTGTTTTTGTGGTTAGTGCTGAGGACAGGGATGATAATTTGAAGTAGACTGGGTTTAGGACTAGGGTTCATTAAAGTTTGATAAATTGTTTTTGATTAAATTTTGAAATTTAGATGTGAATACATTGAAGGAATAATGAAAATATTAAAATCTGAGAAGAAAAAAATTTTTAGAAGTGTTCAAGAATTAGCAGTATCCTCTAAAGCTAATTCATTCATTAACTCGGAGCAAAAGACTACTTAACCCTGTAAATATAGCGCTGACTGCTCCTCCTCAGTATGTCTTGAAAGGAAAAGAAGAAAAACCTTTTATCTCCTAATATTTTAGGAATATTGAAACAGTTTGTCATTGTAACACAAAAATGTTTTACCAGATCAAGACCACAATTCAAAGTTACAAGATTCTTAAATGTCACTTTTCTTGATATAGTCTCATGTGCACAGTTTAATTATGTCCTGGTTCGGTGTTCCTACAATATTAGGAGGTAAGGCTTGTTTCTGCAATTTCAAATGTGCTGAGATGGGCTGCATCTACATGGAGGGATTATGTTCTCTTTTGCTTGCATTTAATGAGTGAGTAAGTTACAGGCTAGTGTTATTGCAACCCAGAGAGTCTGATGCTTTCCTGCACTATGAATATTTCCTATTCTACTAGAGCGATGCTAATTCTTAAACCCTATTAGTCTGATTTCAATTTTCAGTTTTAAGTTTTCCGAATGTAATCATTTTTTATTTTCTAACTTGTAGTCCAAAGTTAGTTTCTTAAACTCTGATGAATCCCTACCCAAACTTCAATCAATCATGAATTCCTCCCCTCCCAGGCAGGGGAGCGGGGTCATGCATGTCAAAGTTGTTTTTTATTCTGTTCTGCAAGAATACTGCATGGATTTTTCTTGTAATTTTGCAGGATAACTGAGAAGACACCATAAGCTCCCCTTGTGGTGATAAATTATTTACTGCATTTTTCAAAGTATTGAAAACTCTCCTTCATTTTACTTTCTTAGATGGTCTGACCAGTTTGATGTTCTTTCATTCCCATGAGGGAGATTTCTAGATTTAGATTTCATTAACGTGTTGCAGGTCACAAACTAACAGGGCCAAAAGCGGGAACAAAATCACTTGGAAGAGGCTATGCCCTTGTTCAGACCTCCTTCTTTGGCTTTCTTCCATATACCAATTCCAGAAGTTCGACACCTATACTACCAAAAAATTATAGGTCACTTTCATGAAGCTGTGGCCTGTTCATCAGTGAATTCAGGAGTCTTACAGACCTTTGTATCCATGGGAGATGTGAAGGCTGTGTTCATGGGCCATGATCACAAGAATGACTTCTGCGGCAATTTGAATGGCATATGGTTTTGTTACGGTGGAGGTTTTGGATACCATGGCTACGGAAGGGCTGGATGGCCGCGAAGAGCGAGGGTCATATTAGCAGAGCTTGGGAAAGGTGACAAATCGTGGGCAGGATTGGAGAGGATCAAGACCTGGAAGCGTCTTGATGATCATGAGCTGAGCAAGATTGATGAACAAGTCCTATGGGAAATGCAACGAGCAGTATGACTTCGTTGTAGGTACTCGGCATGTTAATGGAAGACATTAGCCGTTGCTTGGTAAACTTTGATGTGGATTGGAGGCATTCTTGGATACCATTTAGGAAAATTCCAAACAAACAAGTTCCTAATTATTTTTCCTTTTTTTTTTTTTCTTTGTTAAAGTGGAAGGAAGATTTTAACGAGAAGTGTGGTCTATAGATAGAACATCGCATCTCTATCAAGTTTTAAAACCAAAACCGGTTAATTGAGACATTTTTACTCGGCATGAAATTCGAATTGGAATTAAAATATAATATAAAGACGCTAAAATATCAATCATACTGATTAAATACAAAGTTAGGTCTGGTAGCTGGACGACCAAACGAAACTTCTCGGTAAGCAATTGCTATGCTCCCAGCTTCCCAGCCGTGGACCAAGGTGTCCATTTCTACAAACCTCAAAAAGTCAAAATGAAACCAAAATAAACGAAATTGGGACAGGGAGGGTGGGAGCGTGGGAAAGAGAGAAGGAGATATTGGAAATCAAGTTTGAGTTTTTAAAATTATTTTCGAAAGTACCATACCTCCACGCATTGGTGCTGTAACACTAAAGATTTAATTTATGGATAAAGACAAAGCGCATGCTTTTTTCGGTTTTTTCAATAAGCACAAACAATAGCATTAATAAGGAAAGGGGTTATGAAACAAAAACGGAAGAGGTTTATGGTTGGATAATTTGAGCATAAACTAATCAGAAATTGAATTCCACTGTATAAAAAAATAAAATTTTAAATTCAAAATTTTGACTTTTTAAATTTAAAATAACATATTATATAATTAAAATCACAAAATATGGAACAAGAAAAAAATATATATATGTGCAATTAGGTATTAATAGATATGTTCAAAACTCGTTATATAGTTTATTGTAAATTTTGTTAAGTTGGTTGTATATTTACTAGATTTAAAAAAAAAAAATGAATCTTCCAAAAATAAAAATGAAATCAGAGTTTGGCAATAGGATAACTAAATCTTCTGATTATAAAATCGCACCCAAAAAAAAAAAAAAAAACAATAATAGAACGTCGCACTGTAACAGGAATTTTGAACGAATATGCTTGTTTCAAACGTAATGTCCCGATCCAGAGCTATACATCGCATCCAGCAAAGATGACCCCGACAAAAATTTACAGGCAAATTTGAATGGTCCATTTGGACTATCTGATTAACTTTAGTACAAAAGAAATAAAAAATTAAAAAAAATATATATATATATAGATAGATAAACTGGCCATCATTGATCTATATAGTTGACCCATGAGAGCACGCTCACGTGTCATATATGTGAGTTGACTGCATAATGCGTTGTTTTGAAATTAAACACAAAATTTCGTAATTAGTTACAAAAAAGAATGTTCAATTTGTCCTTAAAAAAAAACAAAAAGGCAGAGTCCAGTGGCGTGATTGGAAGTCAACAAAATCAACCTAGGTAGGAAATTCCGGTTTCGGGCACTTTCTAAAGCGTCACCGCAGACGTCATCGTTTGGATGCCAAATTGCCATTAAAAGGCCCCAGCCTTCATTTATTGTCACTCACCAGTCATTGCAGTCACACGGTTACGGCAGTAAAGCCTACTTCCCCGACCTACGTTGTTCACGGTTCACGCGCCAGCACTGCCATCAAGAGTCACCGTGATGCAACCGCACTTCCTCCTCGTAATATATCCGGTTCAAGGCCATATAAATCCCGCCCTCCAGTTCGCCAAGCGTCTCGTGCGCCTTGGATCTCGCGTCACTCTTGCCACCACTGTCCATGCCAGCCGTCGCATGGCCAAGACATGCTTCTCCGGCGACCTGTCGCTTGCCACCTATTCCGACGGTTTTGATGATGGGTTCAAGCCCGGAGATGACCCCGGGCTCTACTTGTCCGAGTGCAGGCGTTGCGGCTCCCAAACTCTCGGCGATCTAATCCTGGCCGCTGCAAAGGAAGGAAAGCCTTTTACTTGCGTGGTGGTGACGTTGATTCTTGCTTGGGCCGCGGAGGTGGCGCGCAAACATCACGTTCCCACGGCGCTCCTTTGGATTCAGCCCGCGACTGTTTTCGACATTTATTACCATTACTTCAACGGCTACGATAGTCTGTTCCTTAATTGCAATGATCCGACACATGTTTTTGAACTACCGGGCCTTCCAGTACAGTTCACCCGTCGTGAGCTTCCGTCACTGTTGTTTCCTCCGAATGTTTACACTTTTATATTGTCGGAGTTCAAAGAGCAGATAGATGGGCTTAGCAAAGAAGCCAAACCCATAATACTTGTCAATACCTTTGATGCACTGGAAGCCGAGGCCTTGAATGCCATCGAAAAGTACAATCAAATTGCGGTTGGGCCACTTGTCCCATCAGCCTTTTTGGATGGTGATGACCCGTTGGATACCTCGTTTGGGGGCGATCTTATCCAAGGTTCAGTTTCAAAGGAGTACTGTACAGAATGGCTCCACTCAAAGCCTAAATCCTCGGTGGTTTATGTATCATTTGGAAGTTATTCCGTCTTGTCTGAGAGACAGATGCAAGAGCTGGCTCGTGGGTTGCTTGCTTGCAGCCATCCGTTCTTGTGGGTAATTAGAGAGAAGCAACAAGAAGGAAAAGCAGATGGAAAAGATGAAGAGAAAGAAGGAGATGCAGGTGAGGATCCCCTGCTGAATTACAGAAAGGAATTGGAACAACAAGGGGTCATTGTGCCGTGGTGTTCTCAGATAGAAGTTTTGTCACATCCTTCGATAGGATGCTTTGTGACGCATTGTGGGTGGAACTCAACAATGGAGGGCTTAGTCTCCGGAGTCCCGATGGTGGCTTTCCCGCAGTGGTCGGACCAAGGGACCAATGCCAAGTTGATCGAGGATGTCTGGAAGACGGGAGTGAGGGTTGCGGCCAATGAGGAAGGGATCGTTGATGGAGATGAAATCAGAAGTCGCCTTGATTTGGTTATGCAGAGTGGAGAGAAAGGGGATGAGATGAGAAGCAACGCCAAGAAATGGAAGCAGTTGGCCAGAGATGCCGTGAAAGAGGACGGCTCTTCTTACCAGAATTTGAAGACTTTTGTGGATGCTGCTACCAAAGGCCCTCTTGCCGATGACGTCCCTTCGTCGTAAACAATTAGGAGGCGGCCGGCCGGCCGTATGTTGGAAGTAGAATTCGTCTACTTTCTATCAAGTTAACGACAGATTAAATTCACATGGGGCTGCTAAAAAATATAAAATATATATATTAAAAAAAAATTAAAAAGTGGGGATTGATTTGCAAGTTGCAACGACAACATTGACGTCCACGGTGGCGCATTAGAATATTTCCGAAACCGGAATTTTTTATTTTTTCTCTTGGGTGACTTTCCTGTATCCCAAACATGGCGCTGCAAAGGTTATTGCTTTAAAATTTTCTTACTTTTATGAACCCCAAAATGTATTTTTCCGACTTAAATATAAAAGAAAACGGTGGATTCCATTAGCTTAAAGTTATCTCCTTTGGATTTGTTTTGTGTTTTCATCTTCTCTAGCTTCTCTCATATTTAGTTTTCTTTCTTTCTTTTTTTTTTTTTTAATTTGGTCTTTCAATCTCTTGGAAGTCCTTCTTTTCCATCTATGTTCCTCATGAAATTGTTGGTAGCTGATTTTTGGGCTACTCTGATTTCTTAGCTTGAAATTATGTTCCATGCGAAGACCAGACGTGTGACTAGCGAGAGATGGTGCCCACTGGACATTCTCTGAACCCAATGCCAAAGGTCTTCATTTTTCTACGCAAAGCCCAAAAACAAAAAAAGTGAATGGATATAATAGTAATTATATCAGTGTTAGATTGAACATTGCGGGTTCGTTCATTATACTATATTCGAGGCACCGGGACGGTAGAGAAATTCGGATTTGAATCCAATTACTCTGTGCAATTACTGTTCATGGGGTCGTATGATTTATGAGGGTGGACCACTTATTTGCTAATCTGTCGGGGGTTATAATACATGATCCGATTTATTTTGTTTTATTTTATTTTTTTTGAGGCCAGAATAACAACGATGAGAAGGCATAATTAGAATCAGTGTTTCACAAATATGAAACTATAAAATATAAAATATAAATTATATATTTTTTTCTACGGGCCAGTATCACTGTGGCGCCAAACATTGTCCAATCCTGTCAGCTCGAGGTCAAATCATTGTAAGAGAGCGGGGTGCATGATGGGATTGTTTCAGCCTTCGTCGTGCATTGCAATTGGAAGAGAAAAATGGAAAAGGAAGACGGAAAATATCAATTCTTTAAGTCTTAAGGTACCTCTCTGATGGAGATATCCAATCGCTTTAATATTATATAAAACATTTATAACTAGACATAGCCACAAATCGAGATTGTAAATAAAAACATCCACTCTTTTTTATTTTTTTATTCATTTCCCAATCCATCTGAATTTGTCGTTTAATCGCCAAATCTCATGGAAGGGAATTAGTGAGTAGAAGAATTTCACTCCTGAAAAATTCAGTCCAAAAATTCTTCCAATCTCTTCTCACGAAAGGATATCCCAAGAAAAAGAGCCTTTCTCAACGACATCTGCAAAGGTCTTCAGATTCTGATGAGAAGAACCGCTCTCTTTCACTGCATCTCTGGCCAAGTGCTTCCATTTCTTGGCATGGCTTCTCATCTCATCCCCTTTCTCTCCACTTTGCATAACCAAATCAAGGCGACGTCTGATTTCATCTCCATCAACGATCCCTTCCTCATTGGCCGCAACCCTCACTCCCGTCTTCCAGACATCCTCGATCAACTTGGCATTGGTCCCCTGGTCCGACCACTGCGGGAAAGCCACCATCGGGACTCCGGAGACTAAGCCCTCCATTGTTGAGTTCCACCCACAATGCGTCACAAAGCATCCTATCGAAGGATGTGACAAAACTTCTATCTGAGAACACCACGGCACAATGACCCCTTGTTGTTCCAATTCCTTTCTGTAATTCAGCAGCGGATCCTCACTTACATCTCCTTCTTCCTCGTCTTCTTCTTTTCCATCTGCTAATTGTTGTTGTTGTTGTTGTTCTCTAATGACCCACAAGAACGAATGGCTGCTAACAATCAACCCACGAGCCAGCTCTCGGATTTGTGGCTCAGACAAAACGGAATAGCTTCCAAATGATAAATAAACCACCGATGATTTAGGCTTCGAGTCTAGCCATTCAATGTAGCACTCCTTTGAAACCGAACATTGGATAAGATCGCCCCCAAATGAAGTATCCGACGGGTCATCTCTATCCAAGAAGGCTGACGGGACAAGTGGTCCGATTGCAATTGGACTGAACTTTTCGATGGCTTTCAAGGCCTCGGCTTCCAGTGCATCAAAGGTATTGACAAGTAGTACGGGTTTGGCTTCTCTGCTAAGCCCATCTATCTGCTCTTTAAACTCCGGCAATGCAAGATCGGGAGGATTTGAAGGATTTAACCCGGACGGGACCTCACGACCGGTGAACTGCACCTGAAGACACGGTAGTTTGACAGCATACGTGGGATCATTGCAGTGAGCGAACAGATTGTCGTAGCCGTTGAAGTAATAGTAATAAATGTCAAAGACAATTGCAGGCTGAACCCAAAGGAGAGCGGTTGGGAGGCTATGTTTGTGCGCCACCTCGACAGCCCAATTGAGAATCAACGTCACCACCACGAAAGTAAAAGGCTTTCCTTCCTTTGCACTAGCCAGGATTAGGTCGCTGAGACTTTGGGAGCCGCAACGCTTGATCTCCGACAAGTAGAGCCTTAAGTCACTTCCGAGCTCGAATCCATCGTCAAAACCGTCAGAATAGGTGGCAAGCGACAGTCCGTCGGAGAAGCTAGTTTTGGTCATGCGACGGCTGGCGTAGACAGTGGTGGCTAGAGTGACGCGAGATCCAAGGCGCACGAGACGCTTGGCCAACTGGAGTGCCGGGTTTATATGGCCCTGAGCCGGAAATGTTACAAGAAGGAAGTTGGGTTGCACCATGTCGACCCTTGGAATTTCTGTGAGATTGATCGAGAAGCAGGCTCTTGGTCGTTTTCCTATGTATTGATAGTAAGAAGATTGGAGGTCTGGAGGTTTTGCCAAGAGAGCCTTCGGGCGTTTCCCTGTGTGCGGTGACAGTAATACGGGAAGATTGGTTGTATGAGGTTCCCAAGGAGGGCTTCGAAAAGCCGCTTTAGAAAGTGGATCGGATGTCTAGAGATGGGTTCCACCGAATTCCTGTGTTCGATTTGATTTGCGTGTTTTTGTAATAAAATCGTTTTAAAAATAAAAATAGAAAGTTTTGGTAGAAGAGAATGCATATCCAATTTGTGGAAAAAAAATAAAAATCATAGAAAATTATAAATATAAATAAATTAATAAAATTATTTTTTATTTTTAAAGTAAAGAATCACAACTTTTAAAAATTTTTTATTTTTATTTTTATCTTATTAATCTAAATATATGTTAATCTTTATAATAAAAATATATTTAATTATAATTGATAGTTATAAATAAAAATTTTTAATTTGATGTATTTAAAATATTAATCAAATTAATTTAATAAAAAAATTTAAATAAAATTTTAATTAAAATAAAAAAATAATAAATTAATTTATATAATTTAAAATTGTATTTATAAAAAATATAAATAAAAATAATAAAAATTTGTATATTAATATATCTATATTTACTTATTTATTTATTTATATGTATAATATTAATTTTTTAAAAAATATATTAAAAAGTTAATAATATTTATGATATATTTATTAATAAAAATTGTATTTGTAAATAAAATTTATTTAATATATTTTTTAATTATTTTTTTAATATCAGAGATGATATAATAAAATTAATTAATGAAAATGTTTCGCGAATGCAAATGCTTTCTCTGTAGGCGTTGTAATACACAAGTTAACGCGTTGAAAATGAAAAAGGAAAAGGAAAATCACTGTGGTTAGTGCTGCGGGCTCATTCCAGAAATCTTCATTTTTATTTTCTTTTTTAGCATGACACTAAAATATCTCTTAAATTCAACTAAACCCACACACAAATGCGCACAAATAAAGTATTTTTACTCGAATATTTATAATTGCACAACTGTAAAGAAATACCAACAAATACAATTTTTTTAAACATTTTATTATTTTTTTAACAAAAATATACGAAAAAAAAATTAATTACAAACTCCTTTTTACCAGAGTTTCGCCCCACATTTTTTTTAATAGATAAATCTTTATCTACTCATATCTATTTATAAAATTAATAACTGATACTCTTAATTATATAGACTTAAATGACTTAACCATTGAATCATTTATATCTAAATAAATACATAATTTCATGACTTAGTAATAAGAGAAAGTGCATTTATTTGTGTTGTTTTCGTGTTCCATATGTTATGCTTTTTAACCCATTTTCTCTTATTTAGATGATTCAATCTACTTGCTTTAAATTTAGAACAAGTGTTAACCACGTTTCTGACCAGTATTCTCTCCACGCATCTATTTATTTGTTTTTATAATTATCTATTTACATAATTTTTAAAATAACTAGTAATTTTGTTAAATATCATAGACTTTATTACTCTATAATTCCAATGTAATAGTTTGACGTGATTAAATACAATTTTTCGTGGGGAGAATGTATAATATTATTTAAATTTTTTATTTTATTAAGAAAAAAAATGGAAGACTAACAACTCCATCCTGTCACGTTCCGGCTCCAAGAAAGAGGGAGCGACGATGCACCCTAAAGTCTCTGACGTGTTCTGTGCAACTCCCAGTCAGAACACCTGAAGAGTTGCGATGTAATAAAAACAAAAAGACTTCTGCAGGATCTCTCGACTCCATTGTCAATGATATGTCTTGCAAACTCAACAGTTCATAAAAAAAAAAAAGAATCAATATTAATTTTAAGCAAAGTTTCTGTCAGGGCGCTCACTCTTACATTATTCGTTCAAGATTTGAGGCTTGCATTAATTCAAAGCCTTGCGTGGCAATTTATGTTTAGCTGCGCTCTAAACCCTAAGGCCAACTATCATCATTTGTTTTAACACCAAATCCATTTAAGTTCTTAAATGACTTGGCTTACCGTCTCACGTGTCAATGGATTAAATCTAAGAAAAATTTGTAACGTCGTGTTTTAAGTTTTGTACTGTAATAAAAATATTCGAAATGAGAGAAAAAAAAAAAAAAAAAAGAGATTTACTGAAATTTATATTTTTTAAATACATATATATTGGATTTTTTTTTTTTTTAAAAGGTAAATTCCGTATTCTCAGCCTGAAAGTCAGGCACCAGTATCTCGCTGTTCTGTGCCATTTCCCTCCCTTCTTCCTCTCTCTTTCTCTCGCTTCACCCGCCCGCTCTCCACAATGGGTTTCCTCCTTCTCCGCCTCTTTCTCCTCCTCTTCGTCTCGACAGCTGCCGTCGCAGAGGACGGCGCGGTGATGCTGAAGCTTGCAAATTCTATCGCCCCGTTGCCCTCCGGTTGGTCCACAAAATCATCATCAGGATTTTGCAGCTGGCAGGGCGTAAAATGCGACTCCATGAAAAGCGTCATTTCCATTTCTCTCACGAAACAAGGCGTCTCCGGCACTCTCCCGCCGGAAATATCCAGCCTGACCGAGCTTCAGACCCTCGCAGTTCAAAGCAACCGTCTTTCCGGTGCAATCCCTTCCTTCGCCAATCTCAAGGCCCTGGAAGTTCTTTACCTTGACTCCAACAATTTCACCTCCGTCCCCGCCGGTTGTTTTCAAGGCCTAACGAGACTGCGAATTCTGAGCATTGGGAGTAATGGCAATCTCGCTCCTTGGGAGCTTCCTCTTGATCTTTCTGCCTCCTCCGGGCTCACTTCGTTGTTGGCTAACGAAGCCAATCTTTTTGGGTCCATTCCTGACATATTTGGGTCCTTGCCCAGCTTGCAGAATCTTAGGCTGAGTTATAATAACCTAACGGGCACTTTGCCCTCTATGGGGAATTCAAACATCCAAAACTTGTGGGTTAATAATCAGCTTATAGGTTTAGGTGGTCCCATTGATGTGTTGTCGTCAATGACCCAGTTGTCCCAGGTTTGGCTACACAAGAATCAGTTTACGGGTCCAATTCCGGATCTTTCCAAATGCAACAACATTTTCGACTTGCAGCTAAGAGATAATCTGCTTACTGGGGTTGTGCCGGACTCGTTGATCTCACTTCCTAAGTTAGTCAATGTGTCTTTGTCGAGCAACAAATTACAAGGCCGTGTCCCTGTGTTTCCCAGCACTGTTACCACGGTCACCAACAATGATGGCGACAATAATTACTGTACGGAAGCCGGTGTTCCCTGTGATCCTCAGGTTGACGTGTTGCTTAAGGTTGCTGGAGCGTTGGGCTATCCAGAAAGTCTGTCTGATAAATGGCGGGGGAATGATGCTTGTGCTGATTGGTCCTATGTTACCTGTGATGCACAAAGGAAGCACATTACCACCATCAATTTCTCAAAGCAGAATTTTGTCGGTAAAATCTCTTCTGCATTTGGGAATCTAACTTCTTTGCAGAATTTGTACCTGAATGATAATAATTTGGAGGGTTCAATTCCTGATAGCTTGACCAAACTGACACAGCTTGAGGTCCTTGATGTTTCCGATAATAATTTATCTGGGGAAGTTCCGAGTTTCCCTTCCTCTTTGAAATTGATAACTAAGCCAGGGAATGCTCTGCTGGGAACTGAAATTAGCACTGGGGGCAGTCCAGGATCAGGTAGAGGCACTTCTGGAGGATATTCAGGAGGTATAGTTGCTGGAATCATTATTGCTGCTATTGTTTTTATTGCTATCTCGTCATTTGTACTTTATAAAATTAAAAAACAGAATAGAACTTTTGGAAGTATGGGGAAACAGTACAGAGGGAGTACATTGATCAAGAACGCCATGGGGCGTGGAATTGATAGGATTGAAAGTCTGCATAAATCGATAGCTGGTGGTGACAGCGACCATCAGATTTTTGAGGGTGGGAATGCGATAGTTTCAATTGAAGTTCTTAGACAAGTGACAAATCATTTTAGTGAGAAGAATATTATCGGAAGAGGTGGTTTTGGAGTAGTGTACAAAGGAGAGTTGCATGATGGAACCAAGATTGCTGTTAAGCGGATGGAATCCACCCTGATGGGCACCAAAGGTTTGAATGAGTTTCAGGCAGAAATTGCAGTGCTCACTAAGGTTAGGCATAGGCATTTAGTTGCTCTTTTAGGTTACTGTGTTAACGGCAATGAGAGAATATTGGTCTATGAGTACATGCCACAGGGGACATTAGCGCAACATTTGTTTGAATGGCATGATAACAGGCACCCTCTGCTTACATGGAAACAACGGGTCACGGTTGCATTAGATGTGGCAAGAGGAGTGGAGTATCTGCACAGTTTAGCTCAGCAAAGTTTCATTCATAGAGATTTGAAGCCTTCAAACATTCTTCTAGGAGAAGACATGCGAGCCAAAGTAGCAGATTTTGGTCTGGTTAAAAATGCGCCTGATGGGAAGCAGTCTGTGGAAACACGATTAGCTGGCACATTTGGTTATCTTGCCCCTGAGTATGCTGGTAAGTAACATGTGTCTGTTCCTGTGTCTCTAAATTTTGCTGAAGTGACTTTACCAATTGCCTTAGCTTCCTTTATGCTAGTGATTCATGACATTATATGTAATTTTCAGCAGAGAACTGCACTCCAAACGTGAGAAATGCCAAGATTACACATTAGCATTGATCGGCAAAATTGACTGTGCTAGATGTTTTTGGCTTTTTGTTCAAAATATTATCCTTAGGAGCTTCTTCAAAAAGCATAATAACTAGAATTGGGTCCATAGTAACTAATGAAAACTAGTAACTAAATAAATAAATAAATCAGTGCGCGATTGCCTTAGCTATTCCATTCAAATTAAGACTCTGATAACCTTGGGTAATAAGCTACATAAAAATAAAATGTTAACAACATAACTAATCAAATTACTCTTTATTTGATTCTGTTTTGTTCTCCACTAGTTGGGAAACACTTGACCTCGAGTTTTGAAGTATTATACAATCACAATCTTGCATATTCTATCCTTGATGCCATCCAGCCTTATTCAGGACCAATGGCAATGCGAACCATTCCAAGATTTTATTCAGAACTGAGCACCTCAATGTGGGGGTACAAATCAGTTCCTTTAACAATCTAGTTAATTTTACTATGTAGCGTACTTGATGTAGCTTAATTTTTGCCATAGGCCGGAGAACATGACTGTCTTCAATCAAGACCATGCAGTCCAATTTAAAATGATACTGTAAAAGGTGGCTAGTTGAATCCATAAAAGGAGACGCCGTAGGAATTTGGACAACTGCTATCCATAGTGCACAAACTAGCCACAACTTAAAACTCTTTTTTGGCCAAACCTAGTGCTCCTATCATTGCAAACGTTTTTCTTGTCTTGTGTGTGCTTGTATGCTAGCTTGTGTTTGTCCAATTCTCTTGTTTCTTTAAATATATTTGTTCTGTATTTGATGAATTTGAACATGGATTCATTGTGTTTTTGGTTCACGAGTTCGCCACTCTGCATTCCTCTCAGCCACTGGAAGAGTGACGACAAAGGTAGACGTTTATGCTTTTGGGGTTGTTCTCATGGAGATAATAACCGGAAGAAAAGCACTGGATGACACCGTGCCAGATGAGAGAGCACATCTCGTGACATGGTTCCGCAGGATCCTAGTTAGCAAGGAGAAAATCCAAACAGCAATTGATGAGACACTTAACCCAGACGAAGAGACTTTGTGCAGCATTTATAAAGTAGCCGAACTAGCAGGACATTGCACGGCTCGTGATCCATACCAGAGGCCTGACATGAGTCATGCAGTCAATGTGTTGGGACCACTTGTAGAGCAATGGAGACCTGCTAATCCGGAAGAGGAAGAAGGCTTTGGCATTGATCTCCACGGGAGCCTTCCTCAAGCTCTAGAAAGATGGCAAGCCGATAAAGGTTCTTCCACATTGTTATATAACACATCCTGATAGCGTCTTGGACCGATGACTCCAATGCACTTTGGACTCGTGTGATGTGCCTGCAAGAAAAAAAGTTAGGGCCGAATGCATTCTCTGGCGTCAGTATTCCGATATCCCAGTTAGTCCTTTGATAGCAGTGACTGGAGGGAGACAAGCAGGCTTAGTTAGAGTTGAATCGTTGTTCATTCGAGGCAGGCGGTTCGAGCTCTAGGTCTGAGCTCTCGTGTTGGGGCGAACTTGTAGCTTTAATCGGGTCCTGGCTCAAAAGGGGTCGAGCTAACCCCTTATTTAAGGGTAACACTTAGTTCAACAGACGGCGATGACGAGTGGGGTGGGTTCCCATAACTTGTAAAGTGGGAAGGGGAAATGTAAATACGACCAGCGTTGTGGTAAACTAGTAATCATTCTTTGATTGGATTTGAACGATCATTCTCATTATCGCAACTGGTCCAAAGCAGTATCTCTTTAATCTCTTGACTTGCCTCCAGTGGATGCTTTATCCAACGGCAAATCCAATGACCCCGACCGGTTTTTCAAACTCGGTTGGCCCGCTTATATTTGTTTGTGGGCAGTGACTTCAATAATTGACACCAGCGTAGCGTAGGAGGCAACCATCAACGAACCACTCCGACATTTGCACGACTGTGAGTGTGGCCGTGACCCACATAACGACACAAACCATTTCTTATTCATCTCGATCTGACTGCATGGTCAGATTTAAAATTTTATTAAAATTATCAGAATATTTTATATTTAATTATATATATATATATATATATATATATATATATATATATACAATTTAAAATATTTAAATAGAAACCTGATAGGTTATCTACTAAGTTTGGATAAATTTTTCAATTCATCACTTAATTTATTAACTTTTTTTTTATATTATCACTTAATTTTAATTTTATTTTAATCAAATCACTCAATTTGTGGGCCCCCGACGCAGCATCACATTCAAAAATAATCGACTGAAAGTATTTTGGAGAAGTGGACAGCACGACCCATGAGATGAGAATCTTTGCAGAGATCACAATTAAATAAAAATTTAAATTATTATATTTATAAGGAAAAAAAAAAAAACTATAGCAGCAAAGGTCTGATGCTGTCCCCTTCCACGCGCTGTATCCATATAATACCTCGAAAAAGGTGGCGTGTCGTGACTAAAGAAGAGCAACAACAACGGCAGCGTAAGAAAATGGACATCTGTGAGGATATAGATGGTTTTAGTGTCAATTGCAGCATCAGTTTACTTTGTTGTCAGGTACTAACAAAGTGACAATAGAGATAGTTTCTTTCTGGGTTTCTTTATTAGCCTGTTTTTTTCTACTAGTTCCACTTCTACCATCCAAAGAAGGATAGAAACAGAGAGAGAGAGAGAGAGAGATGGGTACGGAAGTGAATAATGGGAATGGGTGCTGCAAGAAGGGACCAGGGTATGCAACCCCTCTGGAAGCCATGTCTGGTCCCAGGGAGTGTCTTCTCTATGTTACTTGTGTCTATGCTGGTATATATTTCAACTCTCTTCCTTCTTTTGTGGTGGGTGTGTCTCTGTTATGGTTATGGTGGGACTGTATGTTTTTTGTTTATATGATGACACGATAGAGATTGTTGTAAATTACTTACTTTTTTTTTTTTTTTGTGTTTAATTTGTTGAGATTGATTTTTTTTAAGTGTCCTTTGGAAATCTTTTGTACATGGTGATGGGAATGAGTTTTTTTTTTTCCTTTTTTTTAATTTTATTATTCACTTTTGGATTTTAGAACCATTTTCCTTTTAGATCAGACATTAATCAATTCATGTCTTCAAGCCAACTGATTCTCTTCTTTGAATTACTTTAAATTTCTCATTTTGTCTAATTAACTTTGCATATATTGAATGTCTATATTTCTTTGGGCAGTGGCTGATAGTCATTTGTTGACAAACCATAAATATTTTCCAGTATTAGTGTGAGCAGAAGATGTCCTTTTCATTTTGATCAAAGACTCTTGTTGGAGTTTTTATTTTGTTGCCTTGCCCGTGATGCCATAAGCTCTATGCCTGATCCTTTTAAGGAAAACACTATTTATGAAGTTGTTCTCCTTTTTTGATAATAACTCCTGGAGACATTCTGGGTATTGGAAAGTGATATATTGTCTTCATAATGCATCTAGGTGGAAAAATTATAGGGCATCTCAGCTTTGCTCTTATCCCTGTTCTACAGATATTCATATATATCTATATATGTGTATAGGCAATATAAATTTTAAAATGAATCCACCTTTGCAAAGTCATCATGTTCCTTGCAGCTTAATTTGGCACAACCTTTTTTGTTTGATTTTGCACTCAAAGCTCATCCCTTAATTAGTAGACCAATTTCATGCGGATTCCTGCTCCTTAGTATTCCTTAAATCATCAATCTGATCATTTTGTATGAGTATTTTGGAAAATGATTGATGATGAGCAATGTCAACTTGTACAATTATGCAGGGACAGGAATAAAGAAGCCTGATTATTTGGCCACTGTGGATGTTGATCCAAACTCACCTACTTATTCGAAAGTTATCCACAGGTTACCCATGCCAAACATTGGAGATGAGCTGCATCATACAGGGTGGAATGCTTGCAGCTCTTGCCATGGGGATCCATCTGCAAGGCGGCGTTATCTGATCTTGCCATCATTGATGTAAGACTAAAATTTATTCGGGATTGTATAAATCCTTTGATTCAGAATTTTCAAAATAGCATCTGATTGGTGGATTTAAAGCAATTTATGAACTGAAGAGGACATTGAAGGATTTTCCAAGATACCGACATGTGCATTAGAGAGCTACTATCTACTAAGATACCAAGATGCACCTTAGAGAGTTGCTTTCTGTAGGACCTGTATCATGTATAGAGGTTTAGAACACTTCCATACATGTCTATCGAATCTACAAATTGCAATGATTGTACATTGTGATCAAAGGTTCAGTAATTTGCATTTCTGACACAGTGCTGCGAGATTTATCAATTCTGCTTCTCCAGGATAGATCTATTGATTTCTCTTTATGCTGATGGAGCGTAGAATTGAAATCACTAAATTGTATATTGTACAGGGATTTCTTTTCTTGACAACTCATCTACATCTTTTACAGATCAGGTCGGATATATATGGTTGATACCCTAAAGGATCCGAGGGCCCCAACCCTTCATAAAGCTGTTGAGCCTGAGGATATCTTGCAAAAGACAGGATTAGCATATCCACACACATCCCACTGTCTTGCTTCTGGAGATATCCTAGTCTCATGTATTGGAGATAAAGATGGAAATGCAAAGGGAAGTGGTTTTCTTCTCCTTGACTCAAAATTTAATATAAAAGGAAGGTAACTCTTTGTGTACCTATATGTTAGCATGAAATTTTTCTTTTGTATTTTATCTTCATGATGGATCTATTCAGTTTGAATCTCTCATTTCATTTTACAAGTCTCAATTAACTCATTCAATCACAAAATGTCGTCAATTATATGACAATGTTGATATATCTGGAAATTGAGAATGCTTATTTAAAATGCAATTAGTACAACATTTTTCCTTTTTATGTTGGCAAGGTGGGAGAAGCCAGGGAATAGTCCATCATTTGGCTATGATTACTGGTACCAACCAAGACATAATACAATGATCAGCTCATCATGGGGAGCTCCTCTGGCCTTCACTAAAGGTTTTCATCTGCAGCACATATCAGAGGGTCTTTATGGCAGGCATCTATATGTCTACAGCTGGCCAAATGGTGAACTAAAACAGACAATGGATCTTGGTGATGCAGGACACCTAGCACTAGAGGTAATTGTTGTGATTGCGATCTGCAACTCTGCTTCCTGTGATTTAGATTTAGCCATGGTTCCTTTACTTATTAAGATTTGTCTATATATGCATTGTCTTTGTTGCTACTAGCACATTATAAGGCTTCAAAAATCGGATATATCATGTCCCTCTTTCTGCAGATAAGGTTCCTGCATGATCCCTCTAAGGACATAGGGTTTGTTGGGTGTGCCTTGACAAGTAACCTGGTGCGGTTTTTCAAGACCCCAGATGGTTCATGGAGCCATGAGGTATGTATGTGGCAATTGTGCTTGTTTTAAGCACAAAGAGTGTTCAGGTTTATTTTGTATTATTTTTCAGCAATGACCCTTAGGTACACCCTGCATTGTGATTTCTAATTGACTTTTGCAGGTGGCAATATCAGTAAAACCAATGAAAGTGCAAAACTGGGTTCTTTCAGAAATGCCTGGCCTTGTTACCGATTTTCTGATTTCTCTTGATGATCGGTTTCTGTACTTTGTCAACTGGCTTCATGGGGATGTCAGACAGTACAACATTGAGGACCCTACAAATCCTGTCTTGGCAGGCCAAGTTTGGGTTGGGGGACTTATCCAGAAAGGAAGCCCTGTAGTGGCTGTGGGAGAAGATGGTAAAACCTGGCAGTATGATGTTCCAGAGGTCCAGGTGTGTGTGATCTTCTAAATCAAAGACCACTTATCCCTCTTTCTCATTTTATAGATAAACTGCCTGCTGTTTTTTTTTTTTACTGAAAACTAGACCAAAGTTTGGCTGACAATGCTCTCCAAGGTAGTGTTTTGGGTTCCACATGCAATGTTAACTGAGTATCCCATGGTTTTTGTCTTATAATAACATAGTGCTGCCATGTAGTTGGCCTAGCACCTGCTATTTTGTGGCAGAAATCTTCTGAATGCCTTCAAACCAAAAATCCTTGCTGCAGTTGCATAATTTTTTGGCCATTGATTTTTCTTTTTTCTTTTTTATCTTGTTTCTTTATTTACTTCTTTGGGATGGAATCTTCCAAAGTTACAGAATTATGGCATCCGTTGGGTAATATATCCTTGTCATGAGTGGTGTAGCCACATGCATGCAAATGTTGTGGGGCATATTGTGATGATGGGGCACTATGGCCATATCGCGTATCCTTTTGCTTTCATTCTGCTTTGAATACAACGGAACTAAACATCAGCCATGGCTGTGATTGTGGTCCTGTTATCTATCCTATTATAAGAGAATTGAGAGATTGCAGATGTTATGTTAGAGGTGCTGCCGAAATTGTCACAGCATGAATATTTCATAATTATTGGCAATTTTTTCCAAAAGAAAGGAAGAAGAAAGAAAAAAGGTAGAGGAAAATGCAGTTCACCCACACACATAACTTCTGTAGCAATATGGGTGACATTTTTGGTTGGCTGCGATCAAATTATCATGTGATTGAGAATGCTGAGCCTCGTTTTCTTTGTTCAGGGCAATCAATTGAGAGGTGGCCCTCAGATGATCCAGCTAAGTTTAGACGGCAAGCGACTCTATGTCACCAACTCGCTCTACAGTACTTGGGACCGCCAGTTTTATCCTGAGCTCGTGCAGAAAGGATCCCATATGTTGCAGATTGATGTAAACACTGAGAAGGGCGGTCTCACATTAAACCCAAATTTTTTCGTCAACTTTGCTGCTGAGCCTGAAGGTCCCTGCCTAGCCCACGAGATGAGATACCCAGGTGGCGACTGCACTTCAGATATATGGGTTTAAGCAGGGTATATCCTTTGTAATGGCTGAGGGGGGAACCTGGGAACAAGCCTTTAGAATGGAGAATAAACATATGTGCTGTTCTGGTTGTGACAATAACAGCAATAATAATATGTCGTATCATTAGTTGTTGAATAATTGCAATTTTACAATAGCCATCGAGTTTTGGATAAAAAGGAGGATTCACTATATATGGATGTAGCAGTCGGTGGGTCGTGTCGTTATGTTTGCCCGTGACTTGATATCATTCAAAAGCTGGTTTTAGGCAACACCTAGATAAATCTTTGTTGACTTGATTGATCATTTAAAAAATGGGTCTTGTTTCATCTACCAAGAATATACCGTGGATTCATCCCGCCGTCGTGGCGTGGGAAACAATAAATATTATCATTCTGTCCTAACAAAGGATAATTAATAAAATTTGAAAAAGATTTAATTGAGTGATACATATTATTTAAAAAAAAAAAAATCAAAAAATAAAGAAAATTTCTTGCAATGACTAAACTAAAAGTCCACTCACTCTCCGTGTGGACATAAGTCGTCAGCCTCTGTCCTCAATTATTGCGCAAGCTTAAGCTCCTTATCTCACCCACTTCCCAAGTTCCAACTTGACACGCAACCATGAGCTGCTTTCCCGCCAGCCGTCGTGAGCTCCACGCGCCGTCCGTAAAAATGCAACCCCACGTACTACTGGTATCGTTTCCAGCACAAGGCCACATCAACCCGGCCCTCCGATTCGCCAAGCGCCTACTGGACCTGCCGGGAGGTCTGCGTGTCACCTTCGCCACGAGCATCGGAGGCGACCGACACATGGCCAGGACGGGAACTCCCGAGGGCTTATCATTTGCCACCTTCTCTGATGGCTACGACGACGGGTTCAAACCAGGAGACGACCGCGATCACCAAATGTCCGAGCTCAAACGGCGGGGCTCCGAAACTCTCGGTGAACTCATCGCCGCAAACGCCCGCAGCGACCAGCCTTTTACTTTTCTAGTGTACTGCACTCTCCTTCCATGGGCGGCAAAGGTGGCGCGTAAACATAACCTCCCGTCAATCCTCTTCTGGAACCAGCCGGCTGCTGTTTTGGACGTCTACTACTATTACTTCCATGGCTTTGGTGATTACATCAAGAACCACGTTGATGATCTCAATTTTTGTCTTAAATTACCAGGATTGCCACTCCTGTCTAGGCTAGATCTCCCTTACTTTTTCATCCACACAAACATTTATCCATTTGCATTGCCATTATTTAAAGAGCATTTAGAGGTTCTAGATGAAGAAAGCAATCCAAAAGTGCTTGTCAATACCTTTGATGCTATAGAACACGAGGCCTTAAATTCAATAGATAAGTATAAGTTGATTGGAGTCGGACCCTTAATTCCATATGATACGTCTTTTGGAGGTGATCTTTTCCGAGGTTCAATTTCAAAGGACTACACGAGATGGCTTGATTCAAAGCCTGAATCTTCGGTGATTTATATCTCATTTGGGAGTATCTCTATGTTGTCAGAGCCACAAATTGAGCAAATGGAACGGGCATTGCTAGATGTTGGCCGTCCATTCTTGTGGGTCATGAGAAAAAATGTAAAAGAAGAAGAAATAGAAGATGACGATGATGATCATTGCATGAGTAGTTGCAACAGAGATGAGCTAGAGAAAGAGGGCATGATAGTGCCATGGTGTTGTCAAGTGGACGTGTTGTCTCATCCCTCAATCGCATGTTTCTTGACTCATTGTGGGTGGAACTCAACTTTGGAAACCTTGGCTTTTGGAGTGCCAGTGGTTGCTTTTCCACAATGGGCTGATCAATTGACGATCACCAAGCTGGTTGAGGACGTCTGGAAGATGGGGGTGAGGCTCAGAACCAATAGTGAAGGGCTGGCCGAAAGTGCGGAGATAAAGAGGTGCCTGGAGCTGGTAATGGCGGATGGTGGAGGGCAAGATAATGAGATGAGACGGAATGCTAAGAATTGGAAGTCCTTGACAATGGAGGCCGCAAAGGATGGTAGCTCTTCGGAGCTAAACCTTAAAGCTTTTGCAAATGAGATACTAGAGATTTAAGTTTGATGAATCGTGCTAGTACTAAAGCTTATTAAGAGTGCTTTTTATAGCAATGGGAATAAAACTGTGTGTGAATGAGCCAATTTCGAAGCAAGGTTTTGTGAGTAGATAAACTGTAGGCATGTGTCATTATATAAAGTGGGTTTCGGAAACAAATATATATAGACCTCAAATGGAAAGAGAGAACGATGTGATTTAACTCTTTTAGATACAGAATTGTCAACACCAAAATTCTAGCGCTGTAGTTGCAGCTCACGGGTGTCTAAATAGTTTAGAGAAAAAGTTCATTACAACCATTTTCAAATGATTGGACCTTTGTGCCATGACAATAATGATCTTCGTCAGCAGTGTTATTTTTTTGTCTAAGATCACATGAATCAGGTAGCTTCAACTACCGATTACAATTCTATGGATGTCCTATCAAACTCAATCTTGCAACTACTGCTCAAGCCATTACGATGAGAAGCAATTTTCTCCCAACTCTCACTGCGAGTGGAACAAATAAAACTGTTGAGGGAAATTTGGATCTTTGTTTTTATGGTATTTTCGTGATTGGAAACTCGCATAAAAAAGTTGGTTTCTCCGAGCTAATTCATTACATGGTGCAGGACTTTCACCTTGTTAATGTCAACTGCGACTAGTCGGACAGAATGAACATCTAGCACTTTTTGGTTCTTTGTATTCTGGTGCCATTCTTTTTGTCGTAAATATGTGTCGTGTCAAGATTCAACTTTGAGGTCATGCACGGCATTCTGGGGGCCCCTGGAAACTTCAAATAGAGGCCGCTTTACTCGTATTTTTACAGAGACGCCATTTATGTAATTCCTCTCAATCATTAAAAAAAAATGAAAAAAAATTACTCCCAAATTCCACAATATTAACATACTACAAAATTGAGAAACCGACAAGACCATAAGAGCCCGCCCGTGATAATAGGCAATCGCCGGACAATAATTGAACCTGAAAAAATAAAATCTTACGCAAACCCGGAAAGGCAAAGAACACAGGACAGAGAGAGACATTAGGGACATATGAGAAAGAGAAGGCACTCCAGTCATGTTCCGCTTGCAACCTTGTTGTTATCAACAGTCCTTGTCGTTGCAATTCATGATGTTTCTGCTGACTGTGGTGGCTCCATGGAAAAATGCGGCCAGATAGGAGAAGATGGGTTTCTGATGGAGTCGGAAACAAGCCGGAGAATCCTCCAGGCAGCCAGGCACATCAGCTATGGTGCTATCGGGCACGATTCGCCTGCTTGTGGAAATCCTCAGAGGGGTCGTCCCTACCGCGGAACTTGCCTGCCTCCGCCGTCAACCCACTACAATAGAGGTTGTTCAAACATCTACAGGTGCAGGAGATGACTTTGTTATATTCTTCATCTTCGGTTAATTGTCATGTGGTCGTAAGATCACGTTACTCTTTCTTAATTGCTCATCTTTCGTTTATGGGTTTGCCGTGGTAATTGTTTTGCAATGTAATCAAAATTAAGAAAGCCACATATTGTCGTGGTCAATAATTAACAGAGTTGATCACCCAAAGATCATGAATTCAACTTTTCACTGAGGTGTTTAATGGGTTTAGATGTACGTACAAAAGTGTGAAAGTGGCTGATAACTAGTGTGGAATACCTTAAAATTTGTTCACCTTTAAGTTTAATGTAACTGTACAGTATAACTAACACGACCCTCCTCGGCGATTTGTGGGGTGTCACCTACTGATCTCTCTCTCTTTTATAACCAAAACAAAAATCAAGAAATGTTTGACGAAATCAATGTTATAACCTTATAGGAATTCCGATAATATATACTCATCTTAATTTTTTTAAGTGCTCTTCTCCAGCTCGCGTGTTCTAATTGTGTTAGTGGATTTACTAAACAGCAAATGCATTTTTCGCGGCGGTGGGGTTCAAAATCCCAACACGCATATGGGTTTTGTTAAATACGAACGAGGCTTACCGGCTATGTGGTGGAGAGCCAAATTAAGGGTTCAATCTAACAATAATAATTGTGCTGTTTGTACGATTCAATTAAAAAAAAAATCAAAATTATGCCTCTACTAACAACTTAATTTAAGCTTTTATCTAAAGTGATGATTGGTTAATCGTGACGTAGTGGGTGGCCAGGCATGGGTACAAGAGAAGCTTTTAACCAAGTGATAAACCTCTGATCACAAGAGTTACACACGAGTACCCCCAAAATGGTGTGACAGTTGGTGGACGACTAGCCTCGTGCTGGATTTCCATGAGCTCCCAGCTCCTCCCAAATGGGGTCTTAACGAAATCTCAGCTCTGCAATGGGTGCAGATATTATTGGTGGTTGCTGGCCATGTAACGTGTGAATAATATTGGTAAATATTCTTGGGCTTAGCCCTCCCTATCCCACATACCAATAATAACAATAATAAAGTCCAATAAGCAATTAAAATTAAATATCCCATAAACAACCCTTCTTATAAAGCGATTCAAAGTCATGAGAAGAATAAGAATCAACCAAAAAAAAAAAAACAAAATAAAATCGGAAACAGTCTCTTCATGTCTATTTCCTGCTAGCCCTTGGCCTGTGTTTACCTCAGTTTGCTAAGCAGCTAGGTTTCGTGGGCAGGCAAGGCATGCAACGTTTCGATAGCAGAATGCAACGAAAAGTTCGAGGTATTGGTGGCAACAGATATCAGCCGGACGTTCCTTCAACAAAGGAGATATTTATCTCCGGGGTCACTAATGAAAGACCGGCCCGTTCTCAACCGTGGAGAAAGACCAGTTTTACAGCAGTAGCTACCAAACTCCCCCGTCCAATCCTGAAGATCGTGGCTGTTCCAAGATCTATCGTTGTACGTATGACTCATGATGTGCGTTTGCTTTTCTTGTTCATTTCCCAAAATTCCCGTCTGCTTGATCAGTTAAAATTATACGTTTGACTAGTCTAAAGTTTTAACATGATGCAAAGAAATTTCAATCAAAATTAAGATGGCCAAAATTCCAAGCTTTTGTTTTCTGAATATAGCCTTTTGTCCTTCTTAAGTATCCATAAAATGCTGATTTTATAAAATAACTCATCCAACTCAGATTCTAGAATTTAGCATATGTACTCTGATCAGCTATTAACCCTTGTTGCGCACTTGCAAACTGTGGAATAGAACAAATATTTTTACCCAACCATAAGATATCCACAAGAACAATGTGTAAAATAGGGTAAAATCTGCTAAATTCAATTGAAATTCCGGAGAAAAAGAAGCCTCCTCAATCCCTGTTAACAAAGATAGGATCTGATCCACCTTAAATCACACCAGACCTACTTTATCGAAAACTTCCATACCTCTCGGACATTAGAAGAACCATCTGCAACTTCAACAATGAGGCTTGCAGCCATGATGCCTGCAATAGAGAATGAAGGCTTGTCATTCCGAGCAAAGTGCATCATCAGATATCTCAATGATACAACCTTTTTAGACTTCTAGATTGTAGTACAAACACTCAAAATGGATAAGCTCACCATCTACATCTCAATGAATTTTTAAAAAGAAAAAACCAAAAAAAAAAAAAAAGAAACACTCACCATCCAGACAAGCATCATAAGAATAGCATTATAGTACAAAAACTGAAAATGGATAAGCTCACCATCTTTCTCTACCATACTGAGGAATTGATGTGTCCCACCACCTACCCCAAAATAATGCTTTTTGGCTGCCATGTATACAACTCCACAAGGAGAGCTTATGCACTGCAAGTGAAACACATTTAGAACTCAAGATTTACGGTATGTCTGTCTGACAGACAACAGAAATAACCTGCCACTAAATTAAGAACACCTTCTTTATAAGTCCATAGAGACTATGCTGAGCTGAGATCGAATAAATGGTCTCTGCCATCAAAATAATATCATAACCAGAAATTGAATTCTGTCCTGGGCTATCCAGATCCTTTTCATTGTTGTGCACATGAGGAAGACATTGATGGATCTGACTCCAGTCACCAGCAAAAAAACGGAGTTCTGTGCCGGTATGACATTGTGTCTCCTTTGATCTCATAGAGTCAATTATTTTGGAAAGATTAGCATTTGTATTTGGAATGGTAAGACACTGCAAGACTTCTGCATTGAAATCCTGGAAATGAACAGCAGCTGCACCCTGATAAAGCAAAACAAGAAGCACGACAAAGCTGTAAATTACCTTACATCCCGTGATTGATAACATTACAAAAGCAAATTCCTTTACCTCAAGGCATGCAAAGATCCCTGGGAGGCCATGACCACATCCCAGCTGAAAAGACCAAATAAATCAGCATGGAACAAAAGTAAAGAAGGAAAAATATATGGAAGACATCTGTCTTAACATGTTCCCACATTCTTCTCACAAGAAGCAATCAGAAAGCATAAAGAAGTGGCCATATTCCATTCTTCCTGCCGAAAAGTTTGTCATATGGTATCTATAATCAGTAGTACCAATTATTCCTCCCTCTATTGACCGCACCACAAATATTCAGACTATAATTTTAAAGAAAACTCAAAGATACACCATTAGAAATGTGTACATCTTTGGAGATTTGTTCAATAAGTTTCAGACTGTCACTGTTGTAATAGAATATAGCTTAAGAGTGCAACTTTCTGCCATCGTAAAACAAACACTGGCCATGTGGTCATGCATGATAGCATGAAGAAACTATTGCGAGGCCTTGTGCAACAATAGATGAATAATGATTAAAGTAGTCATCATTGATCAACTGTTGGTTACAAAAATTATCTATATGTTGAAGCATATAGTTAATCACCTGAAATTTATGACCCCACCTCTAAAACTCTCTTTCCAGTAAATGATAAGCACCCTCTGTGAACTTCTGATCGAAGAGCTTTAACGAGGTCCAGTGAACCCTCCCAAAGCTTCAATCCACCTATATCGGCGAAAACAAACATGTGCATTAAGATGCCTCCACTACACAATAACATTCAAAAACAACGTCAAAAAAAAAAAAAAAAATCAATAAAAGAAATGAACAAAAACCAATAAAAAGAGTTCATACACACCTTCATATACACCGGGCACTAAATCGGAGTTAGGCAGCCCAAAAACCTCTCTGGTAATAACCCGGCCCTAACAGAATAACCTTGTATATTACAAACCGAAAGAAAACTGTATCTTAAATTTCCAGCCAATTGAGCACCAGTGATCATGTCTAGAACAGCATAAACTCTACAACAAGTGTGCGTTTGGTTCTGGAGGCAGACGATTTTGTCCTTTTACTCAAGAAAAGAAAGACTCGGTTCCTTTCTTATCAATCTGCTCCCTCGTTATGCTGAGTAGGAGAGAACGAACTAACCTTGAGCAAAGTGAGACCGTCAAGGTTCACCGGCTCCGGAGAGCACTTCACCGCCGACGAAACCTTAAATTGACATATGAACCGATCACTTAACATTCAGTTTTTTTTTTTTTTTTTGTGAGTGTGCGAGCGTGTATAAAGATACATTTAATCATGTATGTATGTATGTGTATATAAATGAGTACCTGAGAAGGAATTACTTCGATGGGAGGAGGTGGTGGAGGCAGAGGAGGCTCGGAAGATAAAGAATCAAGAAACCCTAATCCTCCTCCGCCGCCGCTCGAGAATAAATTGAACGTCGACTTCGCATCGCCTGACATCGTCGCCCCCTTTGCTTCCAATGGAACTCCCCACTCCACGATGAATAGACCTCTTTCCAGAACAGAAATCCACCTGGATTGACCCATTAGCCCATTTCATTAATATGGGCCCCGTGGCCCAATCCTGTCTATACGAAAAGAGGTAAATTTTTGCGGTTGGTGCCTTCATGATCAGACATGTTCACGAAGAAAACCATAAAAAAAAAAAAAAAAAAGAGAAAAAAAGATTAACAAATATGCCGAGTTAATTAGAAGCAGTATTGTTGCACGTAGAATTAATCTATATGTTAATTATTTTCTTTTTATTTTTTATTGGGGGGATATGGTTGGGGTTGACTAGTTGACAAGTTATTCATTTATACAATCGGCAAATTGTTATTTATTTTATCTTTAAAAAATTTTATTAAATCATAAATTATTTAATAAAAATAATAATTTTCCTGACAAAATAGATTATCACTTATTAGTCGATTTATGCAAAGCTTGTGGAGCCATTTTTATTTTTATTACAGTAGCAATCTCATCCATTCTCGGCTCCATCTATCCCACAGATTTACATTCAAACCCTCTAATTTCGAGGTTTAAATTATCAAATTGCATTATTGCCACCCAACGTACTCGCTGCCCGGCGGACCGCGCTTCCAGGCGATGAATTGGAGCCATCCACGCCTCCTCCCCCGATCACTCCATTAATTACTGCGTAAAAGGACAAGACATGTTATCATTCACGGGCCCCCTTGCCCCGTGTCGGCGATTGGTTCATGTTTTCCTAGTCAAAAGGAGACAAAAAGAAGGACATCGTCACATTTGTCCTGTCCCCTGAACAGTGCAGGTTTTGATGCCTGATGGGACATCTTTCCGGTTGGAAAGGGCAATTAAAATTAAATTCTGTTGGCAATTAAAATAGGAAGCATTTTGACGTTTCACTTCCAACCAAACTGAACGTGTACCCCATAAACAATAAGAAAATAATGGATACCGGAAATGGCATCACGTGCACCTAGCGAATAGCAATTACAGCAGCAAATAGGCAAAAGAAGAGAAACGAAGTAATAGTTTACTACGATTATCTACTTATATGGTGACTACCTCGTGTAATGCCTGATGAATGAACTACTAGTCCACTCGAGTTTCTCATACATACCCAGAAAAAGTGTACTTGAAATCATCCCCATCTGCAAAACCAATAATAGGATCCTTCCCCTGCCTAGTTGCTCCCCTCACACCATCTATTCTCTCAAGAATTCCCTTAACTGCTAAATCAAATGCATCTTCCAGGTTCTCCAATCTAGCCCTTGGATCTGCATACACTATCCTTGGAATGAGTCTTATAACCTCCTCCCTCATGGCCAACACCCTACCCTCTGGTATTCTAAGCAATGTCTCATTGATGCCTGCCTTCCAATCTTTAACGTCTCTCACGGGTATGAACACAGAGTATTTGGTGTAATTCTTTGGCAAATGCCATTTATATTGCACGTAAGCACTACCCGGATGAAAGAAGACTGGAATGCAACCAGCCAAAATTGCATCAAATATTGACCGCCTGGTGTATGAATCCCCACGAGGCTGCAAGCAGAAAACTGAATCTTGGAATGACTTCATGACATTAACCGGATTATTACAAGTAATGGCACCATTAATTCCATAATTACATTCGACCAACTTGCACAAGTTCTTGGAAGCTAGGCACTCCTCAATAACCTTGCCCCGGACAGAATCATGAAGATCAGGCCTTGGAGCACCGACAAAAGAGAACAAGTATTGCCTTTTTCGGCTTCTCAACTTGTTTTGCCATTCAAGAACCTCACTTTCTTTGGAAGGGTGAAAGCAAGTCGGATATGGTATTGCATAATCATTGTTCCAAGAACTAGACTCAATCGCCAACATTGAAATGTTGTTGGACTCTGGCAGGAACATAAGCTTGCTGCCCCAATCAGATTCATCGTCAGTTTTTCTTCTAAAATCCCAAGCAATCCTCCCTGCAACCAAGAAATGGTCTCTACCCAACATCTTTCCCCACTCAGGCTGTTGAACAAGCCATTTAACAAGATCAAGAGCAGATTGATCTCTCAGCCTCACTGAAGTATTAGCCCCCCAGAGGTATCTGCTAACTTCAAGACCTGGATAAAATGGCACATAAATCCCCGAGGCAAGCGAAGAATTTCTGGTTAAGCACCTGTAATTCTTCATTCTGTAGTGGAAAATCACCGCTAACAAGAATTGGTTCGTGGAGTACCAGCTCTGGTTTAACAAAATCCCATCAGGATCTTCAACCAGAGGACCAAGACCCCAGTTAACCAAGTAAGGACACATGTTGTGCTCTGTCCCTGGCGTGATTGACTCACAATTCTCGAGCAAATCTCGGTTGAACCGGCTGGGAAGCTCATGCACATAAATGTATCGACCCATACAAGAATCTGTATGTTGTCTGTCAAGTGTGGAACTGGTGTTATTTGTTCCAAAGGCAGTGGCCTTGGGGTCAACATGGGATTTTGCTATCTGGGTAGTGACTGCATTTTCATTATTGTGAACCAAATCGCTGAGACCATCTTGGGTTTTACTTAAGGCTGAGTAGTCAAAGCAGAGAAAAATAGAGCATAGAAGAAAGGAGTTGAGAATGACCAACCAGAGTTGGCTGCTGTTGCAGCACCTTCCGGTGATCGCTTTGTCCATCCTCCTCCTGACAGAGGCGCGCTCCACCAGCAAACCACCCCCCCCCCCCAAAAAAAAAAAAGGCTGAGGGTTTGATAAGAATTGTGAAACCTTGATTTTATTAAAATTTTGCGTCTCTCAATCTCCAAAACTTCCGCTTTGGGAGAAAGTGGGAGATAATGGATCGTACTTAAATGGCTAACGCCTGTCTTGGGCACGAAGACCCACCCAACCGACAATGTAGTACAGGATCTACAAATGAGCGACAAGTCGGTTATGCCGGATATATCGAACTACCGACGAGTCGGACGTATCACATTTGAGAGGCACAGTAAGGGTTGTACGGAAGAACAAAAATCCTCTCTAACATCTTGCGTGCGATACCGCTCTTGGACGTCTCCCAATTGTTATTTATTTATTGATTCTTTTGCGTAATGGAAATATTTAATTACTAAATAGTTACCTAATTAATTTTGAGAGCATCTCGTCGGGGTCAGAAGAGGAACATTTGTTTCAAAAAGAGTCCAGAATGGAAGCGGCAGCCACCGCCAGCGGCGGAGGAGGAGGGCCAGCGCCGTTCCTGTTGAAGACGTACGACATGGTGGACGACACGTCGACTGACGAGATCGTGTCGTGGAGTCCGGCGAAGAACAGCTTCGTTGTTTGGAATCCTCCGGAATTCGCGCGCGTCCTCCTTCCTTCCTACTTCAAGCACAACAATTTCTCCAGCTTCATCAGGCAGTTAAATACCTATGTTAGCCCTCTCTCTCTCTCTCTCTCTTCAGGTTTTTCTTTTCTTTTTTTTTTTTTTTTTTGTTAATAATTTGATGGAGGTTTCACGTGATACTGCTTGAAACAAGTTTCCTATGCAATTGAAAAGGTTTCATTGCTTAAGAAGCCTTGTATTAGTTCAATCGTGACTGTTTGGAAGGATTCTTTTGTTTTTGTTTTGGGGGGGAGGGGGGTGGGGGAGGTACTTTGGGACGATTGCTTTGTCTTGGAAATAATTTGAAGTGGGAAGAATGTAATATCTGGACACATAGGAACTGAAGGATTCATCTGCTTATGGATTTCAATTCTATTCATTTGGAGCTTGCAACTGATGGATCTATGATGACTTTGTGTGTGATAATAAATTGAATTCTGCTTTTGTTCACATAGAAATGTAAAAGCAGATTTGACTTCATCTTTTCTGGGGTGCATGCTTCCCGATAAGGTGTACCTTGTTCCACTATGCTTGTTACAATTTACAAATGGAATGCACCACTTTAGTAATTTAGTGTGGTGATAGAGAGAAAAGCCAGCTTCTGGTTTGGCTGGATCTGTGATGGATTAATTAGATTCACGTCCTCATGCTGAGGAAGAAGACATGCTGATTTCATTTTCAATTAGCTGTAATTTAAGTTTCATGAGAATTTGTGCTTCTTATACTTTCCAATTTTCCCCCAAAATGACTGTTCAGCATTTAACTGCTTTCAAACTTTCCTTTCTTGCTCCCTTTTGTTTTTTTTTTTTTTTAATTTTATTTTTATTGAGATAAACTTATCATGCTGGAATTATTATCCTGGTATTTCAGTTCCCATCTAAGAAGCCCCTATCTTGTAAGTTATATGATGTCAAAATCCTTGCTTTTGTCTTCCTTCTAAATTTTGTACTTTCAAGTGATGTGCAATTCATCTCATCATTTTCATCTTGACTCATTCTTATATTGTCATGCACTAATGCATGAACTTCTCTGGGGCTTTGAGTTTTATTGAGCTTAGTGCTCATTAAGCTGGACCCTGGCAGCTTATAAACAGCATTTCTGAAGCAGAAAATCTGATTTGGTGATAGGGATTTAGAAAGATTGATCCTGAAAGATGGGAATTTGCCAATGAAGATTTTGTGAGAGATCAAAAGCATCTTCTGAAGAATATCCACCGAAGGAAGCCAATTCACAGCCATAGTCATCCTCAAGGCTCTATGGTGGATCCAGAACGAGCAGCATTTGAAGAAAAATTAGAGAAACTTGCACATGAGAAGGCTGCACTGGAGGCACGTATTTTGGGGTTTGAAAAGCAGAGGGCAACCACAAAGTTTCAGTTGGAAGACTTAACACAGAAGTTAGATAATATAGAGCAGAGGCAGGAATCTTTGCTTTCCTTCTTTGAGAAAGCTGTTCAAGACCCTTCTTTTGTCAAACGTCTTGCTCAGAAGATCGAAGCTTTGGATTTTTCTGCATATAACAAGAAAAGGAGACTGCCTCAAGTTGTAGAAAATAGTTTTGTGGACAATCATAGCAGTTCTAGACCTGAGCTTGGAAACATCATACATCAAGATTTCTCAAACAAGCTGCGACTAGAATTATCACCAGCTGTTTCTGATATAAATTTGGTCTCACATAGCACACAGAGTTCCAATGAAGATGGGGGAAGCCCACAGGGGAAAATATCTGAAGGAGACCCAAAAGATGCACAACCAAGAATATTAAGCCTACCATTTGCACCTGAAACATTAGAACTTTCAGAAACTGGCATATCTTACGCATTTAAATCAGAATCATATTTTTCTAGAAAAGTGCCGTCAAATGGGAGTGCGGGAATGCATTCCCTGCATTCCCCAATCAGCAGGGATTTGACTCTTGATGATGAGGTTGATGGTCATCTTTCCTGCCATTTGAATCTTACTTTGGCATCTACTCCATTGCAGGTCAACAAAGGTCCTTATTCAGCAGGGATGCCTCAATCAGGTCATGAAATTGCCAAATCACCAGAGCTAAGGTTTGATGGCAATGATAGGGAAACTGCTACAAGTGACATTCCAGAGGACAGAAATCAAGGCAATCAAGACTCAAATTTGCCTTCCTTACATGAGGATCCAAATAACAATCAGGGGCCTGCAACAGCAGTTGCTCCAGTTAGAGTAAATGATGTATTCTGGGAACAGTTCCTAACTGAAAAGCCAGACTGTTGTCATAATGAAAAGGCAAGTTCTAGTTATAGGCCACACCCATATGATGAGCATGAAGATAGAAGGACAAGCCATGGACTGCCAGGAAATCCTAAGAATATGGAGCATCTCTCTCTTTGAACAAAAAGCTATAAAGGTTTGTAATGCTTCTCCGGGTAATTTATCCTCTGGGAAAATTCATATTCATCCCTTGTGTAACTTTTGCAATCAAGCTGGTTCTTTGTTTGTGATAGATTAATAAAACAATGCTCAAATGCCAACAGTTCTTCATGGTTTCTGTTATTGTTTTGATGGTACTGTTAAAAGAGTTACATTTAACCTGTATTAATTCCATAGTTATCTTACAAGAATTCATTTGTTTAACAGCAGGTTACATCTTTTCCTTCTTTACCGTAAACTTGTTTGGATTTGGACTTCATTTCTACCTCATCAATCATTCAATTTTGTTTTGGTACATGGGAATTGTCTTGCTAGCAAGACAATTAAAAGCCAATCGATTCGGTGCCAGCTAGCTTTTTGTAAAATGTTGGTCGCGATGATTGCCCAGGGTTGATGTTTTACTTCCTTATGCTCTTGAAATAGATGGAAAATGACTTCATATATTGTATTCATAGTCCGACAAATCTGTATAAAAGTGAAATGAACAAAAGTCTAAGAGGATGATAACAACAAGAAAAGGAGAGGATCCTGTCAACAGAATAAAGCAACTAATTCAAAGTCGCCCGCATGTGGCAACGATGACAATCAATTGTGTGCATTCGATCTATTTGTGGCCTGGTGGCGAGGTAATTATGCACGATTTCTGATAGTGGCTGGCCCTAATTGACAAAATGATTAGCTATTTGACCCTTCACGAGACTGGCAGCTATGTACTGCCAGAATAAATTTTGTGCAATTTCAGCCAAACCTCTTTAAAATATGGGGGTGCTGTTTCAGAAGCAAATCCCATTGAATGAATTCCAAATCTCGTGAATCAGTCAAATTCGATTAATTGGATAACAAAACATTAGGTTAACATTTTGAGCTTGAATTTGGGTAGGATTACTCTTAATCCCGCCGTTATTGACCCATGGAAGGTTACTCTGACCAATACATCATTTATTCGCTTATTATTATTATTATTACTCTCTTTTTTTAAGAAATTCATTTGATAGTGTACCCCAAAAAAAAATTTTAAGTTGTATTCTATTTTATAAATCTCACAAGAAACTAGACACTAGAATGCCTAATGATCTGCTTAAAATTAAGGTATTCATGTTTTATTTAATTATAGGACTTTCTTTTTGCTCTCAAACCCCAATAATTGGATGCATAGCATTTGATAAAAAACTATTTTCAACTCGTTAGCTGGCTGTGAACAGCAATTTCTTTTTTTTTTTTTTTTTTTAAGCAGAAAGAAATATATCTGTAATATCAATTCGTTAATTGTTGATAAAGGAGAGGGGATTGCAATCTCTTGACCCATCTATGACAGTGTCTAACCACCCGATCTCACGTTCACATACTTACACACCCCTATATATGAACTGTAGCGCAAAGCCAGAGTTACTTCAAGAAAATGTCCGAACTCATGACCACATTCTGCCTGGCATTAATTTTCCTCCAAACCCACTTCACAATTTGCTGTGGGGTTTCAGTTTTGGGCCTCAATTCTCTGAAAAGCGGTGAGATTGATGCCATTGTGAAGAGGGGTTGCAGCAAGAAGATTGGAGATTGCCTTGAAGAGCCAGAAATGATGGAATCGGAGATCAGTAGGAGAGTTCTGGGGATGCAAAAGAAGTACATTAGCTATCGGACACTGAAGAGGGATATGGTTCCTTGTACAAAACCAGGGGCATCATACTATGATTGTCATACTGTAGCCGTTCATCCTTACAACAGGGGTTGTGAGGTCATTACAAGGTGTGCAAGGGCTGTCCAAGACATCAATGATTAGCAATGGAGTCATATGGGCATGATCTTGGGGAATTCTTGGGTAATGTACCAATCATTCCTAGCTTTGGTGCCTTTGGGGGGCGATTTTCTTGATTATATTTGTATGTTTAACATACTCGTGTTTCAACTTCCCATATGAATGGTTATTGCTCTAATCATGGGCAGATCTGGGGTATCTTTTTCACATTATTTAAACAACTCATTTGGTGTATCTTGAGGGAAGTTAAAATTTCATTCCTTTCAAGTTCTGCAGCAATCTTTGGTTGAAAAATATGAATGTCTCTGATTTTTATTTATTTTTTTTAATCTTGGTCATGGACCTAGTTCGATGGTTTATAGTTTTAGTACATCCTTTGTGCATCAGTTAGGCAAATGAGTTAATTAATTGTGGGAATAATTATAAACAAAAACCATTTCTGTGGACTATTCAAGAAGGGAAAAAAGATTCACTTTTATATGAGGCAGAACCCCTCCTTCCTTGATAGATTGGAGTACTTGAGAAATAAGCTGAGATTGGCAAACTTTGAGATTTTCACTCTCAAAGAGGTATATAGTAGGAAATTGAAATCCAAGTGGAAAGCAGGATGATTGCTAAATGGACAAAGGGGAAATGAATAAAGTGATTCTCACTCTAACTCCAAGGCAAGCGCATTACCTTTTTGCAACTCAGCCTATTCTACCCAACCCACCCATTGTCTGAGGAGGCACTGACCCAACATGTTATTGGTAAAGTGCACGAAACAGATGGTATGTCATTCACCTCATGAATAAATAAAAAGACCGCAAGAAGCCTCATTTGCCATTGTGCTTAACTGACGTTACTGTTTTAAAAAACAACTGGCTGTCTGGACATTTGTAATACTATACCAGACCTTGCATCAAGAATCCATGACATCTGTAATTTTTTCACTAAATTCCATGATCTTCTACTAGGAACCATCACTAGAGAGCTCAACAGTATGACACTAGTTTGGGTTTCACATGTCAATGTTGAATTCTTCTCATTAGTATAAATTCATTATTTCTTTCTTTTCTAAACAATAAGTCTTGCACTGGTTATGTTCTGCAGTATTTGGGTTGATACCTTAGGTCAGATTGGTCTAGGACTCGAAACTTGATAGTGCATTTCTGATTCACAAATGCTTGGTGTAATATACTTGTTAGGTTTCTATCTAGTGGCACTTGCTAGTGCAGAAGGATACATGTGCATGCATGCCTTCCGTTTGGGGGGGGGAGGGAACCTGCTCAAGATCATGGGATCTGACCCAAAGTATTCTCTCTGTTATTTGTCCCTGTTTGCATTATCTTGTACCAGACAATGGAACATATCCTTTTGCATTTCATTTGGATAATCCCTTCTTTTTGCCTCCATTGCCAATCCAATTCTTTCTGTCAATGACAATGTAAAATTTGTTGGAAAGATTCTGATCTGCACAACAGGTCTATGGTTAACGTGATGAAGTACATTCTAACTTGACTCTCATTTCCTACTTTTCTAATATGTTGTTTTTTATGCATTCTGGTTCCTAACCTTGAATGAAGGTGGAACAGAATAATGCTTTCCTGATGATACTTTGTTGTATACACGATTTCAATCATGAGGCCCTTGCAATACTTATGCTCTTTCATAGGCATCATTATGCCGTAATAGGTATTTCTTTGACTCCTGTAAGGAAGCTATTGTATGTGCCACCCTCTCCTCCCCATCTCTCCTCCCTCCCCACACATCCCCCTCACCCCAGCAAATTCAAATGGGATGAAGGTGAAAAGGAAATAACTGAATTTGATTTTGTCATTATGTTATTATATGAGTTGAATGGGTCTGCACCAGAATATTTCAGCTCATGCCCTGTGCTTCATCTGAGAAGGAAAATGCCTATCAGTAATCATCATTCCTTACCTTCATTTTATGGCTACACATCGCTTTATGTTTTGCTTCAAACATTTTCCAAACTTGGGAACATGACTTGTGGCTTTTTCTTTACCGATTTGCCCGCAAGTTTGTGCTTTTTGTAATTGTCTGTTTAGTTTACCTCACATGGCACACACTGCATTTTCTAGCTTAGGCATGCACTTAAAACCCATTGACTGAGATACCACCAACTTTACTTGGAGGATATCAAGTTGTGTCACCAGCACAAGCTGGTTGTGCTACGTTATTGGTGGTCTAAATCCTAGGTTGATTTGAGTATCTTCCCCGAGGATATTGATTTTTCTTTACTCCATACGGTTGGAGAACTTGAAATGGAAATTTAGACACCGATTCTTATGTTCATGAAGCCTTGTAAATGTAATAATTGCAGGTCTCGCAAGCGCAAAAGTTGCTGCTCTTCGCATCATTTTTTTCACTAACTTGTGACAGTATTTTGCCTGAAAGTTAAACCCATAAACTATAAGAAAAAGAGAGAAGAAAAGACAACCCATAAGACTTCTACTTTACTAGGCCCACAGTGTTCTAGCCCTATGATCCTGAGTGAAGACTCGAGCTGCCTGCATAGGGTTGGTTTAAGGAGGCCCAACACGAAGGTTTTAGCAAAGATGACGTGGAAGGCGTATCTAAACATATCGGGCAGTTGTCAAAAGTAGCCTCACAAAGGCCAACATGATGTGACCCAGTAACAACCCCAACTACAGTAAGAAAAATCCTGGAATGTTGACGATAAAGAATGAAACTAATCTTGTCACGGATCTACACCTGCCCCCCGTTTGCCTACTTTTTACCTTTCCACGATTGCGGCATTGGTCCAGCTTGAACCGTAACAGCAACTCCCAAAACGTAACAGAGACGGTAGAAATATTTGTTGATTGAACCAAAGGTTTTGAGACCAAAATCAAACATAACCGGAAATGTGAAGCGGAGAAAATAATAGCCACCAAGTGGAAAATGCTGACTGAAACATTTTGTTTTTCCCTTTGTTAATATAACAAAAATGAGAAGAAGCTGCAGCAAAACTAAGATGCAGCCGCAGTCACACAGCCCCATCCAAGGTTTATTAAATTCCATTCGGTTTTTGGGTGACCGAATCCATTCATTCTTTCCTTCCCAATTGCATCTTGGCAAAAACATAAACCTTACAAAATCAAAGTCTACATTGTACTAAATGATCAAATTATGAGAAAAGAAAACAGAACAATCAAGCCGCCCAAATACATGGCCTCTCCATCTGGCCTCTCAGTATCTGTAGTGAGGTGGCTTGTAAGGACCTTCAATGGGCACACTAATATAGTCAGCCTGTTCCTTGCTGAGCTTAGTGAGCTTAGCCCCCAGCTTGCCGAGGTGAAGAGCGGCAACCTTTTCATCAAGGTGCTTGGGTAAAACATAAACCTTCTTCTCATACTTGCCAGTTCCCTTCTCCTTCCACAGCTCAAGCTGTGCAATCACCTGGTTTGTGAATGAACAGGACATCACAAAGCTAGGGTGACCAGTTGCACAACCCAGATTCATGAGACGCCCCTCAGCCAAGACAATGATTCCTCGCTTGGTATCAGGGAAGACCCACCTATCAGTTTGGGGCTTAATGGTGATGCGCTTTACACCAGGGTATGTTTCAAGCCCGTGCATGTCAATCTCATTATCAAAGTGGCCAATGTTGCATACAATGGCATTATTCTTCATCTGCTTCATGTGGCTCACCATGATGATGTCCTTGTTGCCAGTGGTCGTTACAAAAATGTCAGCGTCAGAAACCACATCTTCAAGGGTCAAGACTTGGAAACCTTCCATAAGAGCCTGAAGGGCACAAATGGGATCAATTTCCGTCACGATGACACGAGCTCCAGCCTGCTTCAAAGCTGCAGCACAGCCCTTGCCAACATCACCATAACCACACACAACACCAACTTTACCAGCAATCATGACATCAGTAGCTCTCATCAAGCCATCGGGGAGAGAGTGGCGGCATCCATACAAGTTATCGAACTGTACTCAGAAAGACCAAATGGAGATGTTAAAGAAATTCAAGGCATAACTATAGAGTTGATATTGCCAAGTTTACCATATCCAATTCAACAGTAAACACCAATGACAACCAATCATCGTTAAAGCAAAACTAGTTGAACATCAGATCAGACCTGATTCATCTGAAACAAAACAGGAAGACAAACCACGTCTGATATATAAAACCACAACACAACATCATCTTCAAATGCCCAACAATAAACAGCATACAGATACGATCTTTTTCAATCAGAAATAAGCCTAAAGCAGTGATATATAGCAGATCTAAATCATAGAATTCAATCAACAAATTAAAACGTTATTTATATCACTAACAACATCAATAGATCACCGCCCAAATCATTTTTAGGAACATGAATGAATCAATCCACGTCACTCTTAATTACCAATTGAAACTTAACCGACTTATCCAAAATCAGATCTAACACAAAACCCAACATTCAACAGTAAAATCAAAAGCTAAAGAGAAAGAGGAAAGAAAAAAAGAGTACCTTGCTCTTAGTAACAGAGTCATTCACATTGATAGCAGCGAAAAGCAACGTCCCATTAGCCTGCATCTGATACAATCTCTTGACTCCGGTGGTAGTTTCCTCAGAAACACCAACCAAGCTCTGCTTCATCTTGTGATACCTCTTCGGGTCAGTCTTCAATCCGTCCCTGATAATCGTCAGAACTATCTGGAACTCCGCATTGTCCGTGGAAGCCGGATCGGGAAGCTTACCGGTCTTCTCATAAACCTCCTCGGCCTTGACACCCTCGTGGATCAAGAGAGTAGCGTCACCGCCGTCGTCGACAATCAGATCGGGGCCACCGCCGGGCCCCCAATCGAGAGCACGCTCGGTGCACCACCAGTACTCCTGGAGGGTCTCGCCTTTCCAGGCGAAAACGGAAGCGGAGTCGCGAGCGATGGCGGCGGCGGCGTGGTCCTGGGTGCTGAAGATGTTGCAGGAGCACCAGCGTACCTCGGCGCCGAGTGCAGTGAGGGTCTCGATAAGGACGGCGGTCTGGATTGTCATGTGGAGGGAGCCGGTGATTTTGGCTCCCTTGAAAGGCTGAGAAGGGCCGAACTCGGCTCGACAAGACATCAGTCCGGGCATTTCGACCTCGGCCAAATCGATCTCCATGCGGCCGAAGTCCGCCTGCGACATGTCCTTCACCTTGTACTGCCGCCCGCTCGTGGTCTTCTCCACCGACAATGCCATCGTTTCTTGATTTGAATTTTTCAGCTTGTCTTCTCGGATCTGAGATTCAAAAAGAACAACACAAAACAGAAGCACTTAACAGAAGTCTCGGACACACGCTCCCTTAGAAATAGTCCAAGAGAGAGAGAGAGGCTGCAGCGGGAAGTGAGAGCGAGGAAATAAGCAAAAGGGAAGGGTCTATAAATAGGCTGGAGAGGACAAACGGACGGTGGAGATTGGTCTTTCACAGAAAGAGAGAGATGGGATGATTGGTGGGGGGGTTGGTGGGTGGATCTGGTAAAAATTCAAAAAGCAATAGTTCTGCATTTGCAAGTCTGAGAGCCGGTGGGACCCCGCGGTTTTGCCTTCCACGTTTAATTCTAAACAAGACGCAATCCTGCAGAGTTCACTGATCCAACCCGCAAAGATCAAAGCCATCAAGAGACCTTCGCGTTGATGGCTTGTGCTGAGAGGTGGGACCGTTTCACGTCCCTTAAATAATATTGAGTGTAAACTAATCTTTTTCACACCATATTTTGAATATAAATAAATTAATATTTAAAAAAAAAAAAAAAACATTGTATTACAAATCAGATAACTACTCGTTAACTTATTCAATCAGGGGAAGTGCCCCTCTCCGATACAAGTACCTGATTATTCGGTGTAAAAGGTGTGACGTATATTCCTAACCAATATCCCAACACTTAAAAAAAAGCCTTATGTTCATATCAGATCACACTCTCAGAGGCTAAAAAACTGTACTAATATAGTTGCGAAATAAAAAATAATTCACAAAAACTTTTTTTGTTTTTTTCATTCTTTTCATATTTCCTCTTTATAAAATATTTTTATATTTAAAACAAAATTATATATAAAAAAAAAAAATGTTAAACAAGGTCAGTCGTACCAAAGGATCCCGTTGTTTGGATGATGTCACCGTCTTTATTTGCAGCGGGGCTGTTCCTTGACGTACCAACCAACCAGTGCCCAGACCTTTTTGTTTTTTTTTTTTATTTGATGTAAAGTAGAGGGCGCACGGTAAGCACAAATGACATAAACCGAACGAGTTCCAAGTAACGGGGACCACAACATGGATTTTACCTGCACCAAAATGTTGCCAACTTGCCACGTTAAGGCAGTCTATGTTGTAACGTTGGGAGTTGACGGCTGAAGTTAATTACACTTGTGCTCGTGCTTCCTGCCACCAGTTGAGAGAGTTGTTGCCCATTCTAAATTCTCATTGACAAAATCGCCCTTTCAACAACCCACAATACCAGTCCGCCACCAACTCCAGTTAATCCCTTCTTCTTCTTTTTTTTTTTAATAAATAAAAAAATAAATAGTATGCGTGTTGGTGATTATAATTAAAATTAAGATTGGAGTCTTGTGTTGAAGATAATAAAAGAATTCAAACTGAAATAAACGGAAGAAAAAGTGCACCGATTTATTAATTATAATTTCCTTTCTTATTATTATTATTATTATTATTATTATTATATGAACCTAACATGTGGATGATGTAACGGGATGATTAAAAATAAATGAAATTTTTTAATCAAAGCCTTTAACAATTTTCTACGCTAAGCTCGCCTAACGTTCACCAACCATACCAGCGACACGGTGAGGACATCGCACCCTCATCACCAATTGGAAGTGAGCTCACGTGGGCCGTCCATAAAAACATCGTGCGAGAACATGTCTTGGGCATCTGCTCGATCCAGACCCACCATTTCGATCCATTTTCTTTCTGCGTCGGTTTTTGCTATATTTTAGGCACAATCGCGTGTGAGTTGAAACACATGTATATAGTTTGTGATAGTCAGTTGTGATATATTCAATTAAGCGAAAAGAAAAAAGAAAAACCTCGACGGGGGAGAAATTGAGCGAGGGCTAGTCAATCAATTTAGACCATATCAAACTCTTTAATTAAAAAATATTCGTGGAATTAATTCAAATGTGTTTAAATCAATTCTACATAATTTCTGTCATTTTGACAGCGGACGTTTGGATTAGCAGAATTATTTCACATTCTTGGGGCTCTTTTTATTTTTAGTAAAATCACCAGATTAATTAGGATTGTTGCCTTGATGTGAGTTTGACACTGATTAATGCCCTTACCATTCAATTCTGGTGGCTTTACATCAGTCAATATATATATATATATATATTTGCTGAACATTAATTAATAATTACATTGATTACATCAATTAATAATTACATGATTGTAGGTCCATTGTGGGATAGCGGAGGTTCCAATTTTACTTAATTTTTCTAATAGTTTTTTTTTTTTTAAATTTCTTTTACACAATTGGAATAACTTGACATTTTATAAGGGAATCATTTTAGAAATTTCTAAGAAATCTTAATTACATTGGAATAACAGAAAACACGAAATCTATCAACATCCACATTTTTTTTTATTAATTTAATAAAATTTTTACTAAATTATGTTACATCATCCGTTTCCTACGTTGCTGTCAGAGCGTTTCCCCACCGATAGATTCTGACATTTCCCACACAGTTCTCAGTCTGTTTCGCTCTGCATTTGTATTGGCGCGCGTGCGTCTTTCCAAAAAACCAAAATGGATCCAGTAAATTTGTGGGGCAACACTCCGCTGGAAGCGGTGGACCCAGAAATCCACGACCTCGTCGAGAAGGAGAAGCGCCGACAGTGTCGAGGAATCGAGCTGATCGCTTCCGAGAACTTCACGTCCTCTGCCGTCATCGAGGCCCTCGGCAGCGCCCTCACCAACAAGTACTCCGAGGGAATGCCAGGCAACCGCTACTACGGCGGCAACGAGTTCATCGACGAAATCGAAAACCTCTGCCGCTCCCGCGCCCTCCAGGCCTTCCACGTCGACCCCGCCAAGTGGGGCGTCAATGTCCAGCCTTACTCCGGCTCACCCGCCAATTTCGCTGCTTACACCGCTCTCCTCCAGCCCCACGATCGCATCATGGGCCTCGACCTCCCTTCCGGCGGTCATTTGACTCATGGGTATTACACCTCCGGTGGAAAGAGGATCTCGGCCACCTCGATTTACTTCGAGAGTCTGCCTTACAAGGTCAACCCCGAGACTGGATATATCGATTACGATAGGTTGGAGGAGAAGGCCATGGATTTCAGGCCACGGCTCATTATTTGTGGCGGGAGTGCCTACCCGAGGGACTGGGACTATGCCAAATTTAGGTCTATTGCTGACAAGTGCGGTGCTCTCTTGCTCTGTGACATGGCTCACATTAGCGGTCTTGTTGCTGCTCAGGTCTCTATTTGATTGGGATTTGTTTGTTTGTTTGTTTTTTCCGTTATAGATATAAATTCTCTTTGATATGGCTTTACTTCTTTTTTGGGAATTCTTGATGTGGTTCAGCGGTTCAGTTCAAACCCAGATCTTTTATTTCATTGTGAATTACGACATTCTTGAATTGAAAGATATGGCTTTTATGGATGCAACTTAAAAACTCAGTCGGTGATGATTATCTGTTTTCTGATCTGCGGTGCACTTGTGGGATGTATGAGAAAGTTAGTCATGTAATTGGATTTTAATGGGATTCGGATCGGAGGTCGGCCCATCCCTTCTTCTTCTTGTAGTATCTGTTGTTTTTGTTTTTAATTTCTATTTGTTTTTACGTGTTGTTATCTTTGTCCTATCTGATTGATAGATGTGAACTTAGATGTGACTTTAATTTTCGTTGTGGTTGCTCAACTTGTTCTTGAATGGCATTGTTAGATCTTGTGATTGCAATGCATTCTTAAGAGCAGAAATAATGTTATGTGTGCATTTTATTTATTCACTTAGTTTGATATACAATAAAATAAAATACCATACGATTTTATATACCCTTCAAAAAGCTTTCCATTTTTTTAAATAAATTCTGGTTCATTCTGATGTTCTAACAAATAAAGTTGCTTTCTTGCAGATTTTGCTTACACTGTTGATGGGGTGACTCTTTTAAAAAAAAAAAAAAAACAAAAAAAAAAACATTTCAATTCACGACTAGAATGATCTGGGTTTGATCTCAATTTTCAATTTTGTTCTTTGCCTGTAGGAAGCTGCCAACCCCTTTGAGTACTGTGATATTGTCACAACTACTACCCACAAAAGCTTGAGGGGTCCTAGAGCTGGTATGATCTTCTACAGGAAGGGACCCAAACCGCCCAAGAAGGGCCAGCCAGAGGATGCGGTTTATGATTTTGAAGACAAGATCAACTTTTCTGTTTTTCCTGCTATTCAGGGTGGTCCTCACAATCACCAAATTGGTGCTTTGGCTGTTGGCCTCAAGCAATCCATGAGTCCTGGGTTCAAGGCCTATGCCAAACAAGTCAAGGCCAATGCATTTGCTCTAGGGAACTTCTTGATGAGCAAGGGATATAAGATGGTTACAGGAGGAACTGAGAACCACCTTGTTCTGTGGGATCTTCGGCCTCTTGGATTAACTGGTAAAAGAGTTGGATTTTACTTTGTTTGAGGAATTTGTTGTCGTGCATTTGATTTTGTGTGTTTGCATTCTGATTCTTCAGCACTGCTCCTGCAGGCAACAAGGTTGAGAAACTTTGTGATCTTTGCAGCATCACTTTGAACAAGAATGCTGTGTTTGGTGATAGCAGTGCTTTGGCTCCTGGTGGTGTGAGAATAGGTAGGAGCTACTAATGTAGCATCATCAAGGGATGATGAGTTTCCTCTCTCACTCTCCTCTCCCACCATTTTTTTACCTGAAACTGATTATTGGATGAGCACTGTCATAGTTAGCTGTTGAGATTGTTTTCAATGTAAATGAAAACCCTTATGGTGGTGATGAGTTATTAACTGGAATCTCTGTTGGCAGGAACCCCAGCCATGACTTCAAGAGGTTTGTTAGAAAAGGACTTCGAAAAGATTGGAGAATTCCTCCACCGTGCTGTGAACATCACTTTGGACATCCAGAGACAACATGGAAAGTTGTTGAAGGACTTCAACAAGGGTCTGGTGAACAATAAGGACATTGATGCACTTAAGGCTGATGTCGAGAAGTTTGCCTCCTCTTTTGAAATGCCTGGCTTCCTGATGTCCGAGATGAAATACAAGAATTAGTCTCAGAGTTGCGTATTACTATAATTTTTGAAAATTTTCTTCAACACCTGCAAGAAAAAAACTTTATCTTGATGAAAAAGCATATCATTGTTGGCCTCTGGTCTTGTAGGTTAGCTCTTGATTTTGATTTTCTTTCTGAAGTTTTTATGTAGGTTCTAATGATTTGTTGTTTGCCTCTGCTGTTTCATCCGCTTAATAAACTGATGTATTACTTCTATATGTTATCCCAATTCATTACTAATTCGCAAAATAATGGAGTAGCAGAAGATTGCAGATTGTGAGGTGTGACTCCCATGTAAAAGATCACTGATCACATCGTATGTGTTTGGTTGTTTTGACATTTGAGCAATGGATCTCCTTTGCACTTTCACAAAAGCCATTATTATTGGCTGGCACTTGGACAAACAGTAGAAACCTGTCATTTTGGTATGTGGAATAGGCACGATTCAAACTCGTGTTTTTTTCTCTCTGCACAAAGTTTATAGACCAGTTATTTGAGGCAGTTAATTATAATTTCTATTTTACTTTCTCACCGAAATGAATTTCAAAGACTGAAAAATACTAAGCCTTATTGACCTGCACTTCAATGGCTTAATAAGGAACAGAAGAGGTCATTTAAAATTAAAGAAAAGCTGCCTCTTATTCTCGTTTCGGCGCGTGTTGTGGCAGAACCAAACGGTGCGTTTTCTATCATTTTTCGAAGCAGCAAGAAAGGCTACAATACATGTGTATTCAGTTATATGAACATGACAGGCGCGTGTAGGTCTGGCAAGTAAGTCGAGTTCGGAAGGCCTAAACGATGCGATTTGAACCAAACTGTGTTGTCCCTCCGAATCGGGCAATCCCCCGTGTCGAAATGAAATGTCAATTTGCCAACCGACCGCGAACAAACGTGAACAACGAGTCATCATCAGTGTAAGCAGAAAGCTGGACGATGGCGGGGAGGCAAATGCCCAAAATCACAACCCCACTTTCAAATCAATTCCTACAAGCACGTTCAGCGCCTGGGTTCTGCAGGTTCTTCTCCAAATCCTCGGCTTACCTTGGTAAAACAATCTTTCCAAGTTTCGTTCTTTATTTCCTTTCCCTGTTCCACTGCTACCCGATTGGCTCTTGAAAACCAAACTATTGAAATTTTCTGAAAATTTCCTTGGGTTTTACTGATTATGCATTTTTTTTTTAAATGCACGTCTCAGGATGATTTTTTAGATTGGTAAAGGCTCTAGTTTTCTTCTAATTGTGTCTTAGCTGGACTCTTTCTTGTTGAGAAAGGGGCATTGGGAAGGCGTTGCTAGAGATAACTATGGAAGCATCCTCACTGTGGATATATGACTTACACGGAGAAGAGGAGGAAATGAAATGGTGATTTTGTCAGTTGGTTAAAGCTAGATATAACCTAGAGACCTAAATAAAGCAAGCAACTTTCATCCCAAATTGTATATATAGGATGTGTTTCAAGTATCTCCTATACATTGCAAGTAGATGCAAGGCTGAGGGCTGATTCTTAACGATTTGTATTTGAATGGATGCTTTGTTTTAGTGATGGTTTTATTGATGTTATTTGAATTGTTTTTTTCCTTGTTTTGGGTTTTTTCCTTTTTCTGTTTTCTTTCTTCTTCAGAATTAAGCTGCATGTTTTTTTTTTTTTTTTTCACTAAGAAGAGCCTTAGAAAATATATCTGGGGCTCAGAGACATTTTGTTGTATCTTCTATTGCAGTTAAGGGAGGAATTCTGCAGTTTCTGAATGGAATAGATAAAGGGGTTAAAGCCAATTGTGCCCAAGCTTGAAACTGAGATTGGTGACATTCAGAAACTTCTTGTTACCCAAATTCTAAAGCTCAAAAAACTAGGCTTGCCTTGCCAGCAAGTAACTATTTCCCATTCTTTGCATGATTCATGATTTTGTTTTTGTTTTAAGCTTCTTTTCAGTGATGGGTCTTAAATTTTACCAATTTAGGATTGCCATCATATATTTTAACAACAAGCCTTTAAAACTAGTTGTCACATTACACTTTTACACAATATTGTTCCTTACTTGCTCAACCATGCTCAACCATGTTGTCACCTATGTTGCATCAACTTAGCTGCTAGCTCTTATCATGCCTGAGACTCTGGCTGAAACATTTTTGTTCCTATATAAATCTCAGTTGGGTTTTTATACGCTACCATTGCATTTAATTTTCACTCAATTTAGTCATCCTTTCTCTGTTAGGTACCAGATTTAGTGGGATGTGTGATAGAGTAATTTAGCCTAGTACATTTGTCTACAAAGGTCTCAATTTGATGATATGTAGATAAGGTACCTCTGCTGCATGTTAATAATCGGGGTGCATTGAGCCATTGACATTTGTGGTATGTTTGGCACACTGTAGTTCTGCAAAATTTGTTGATAAATGTAAGGAGAATATGACAAAGGAACTGTCTGGATTTAGAAATTTTCTGTTGTTTATGAGACTGCTTTAGATGATTGATACTTGCAGCATCAAGCGCTGCTTTGATTCCAATCAAACAATCAAGTGAAAAAAGGAAAATTAGTCCTGTTCTAAGTGGTTCAGCAAGGCCAGATGTGACATGGTCTAATGTTGTGTGTAACTTGAACATCTGTTTTGCAGACTACTATTTTGGTTGCCATGTGGGTAGAACAGATGGAGAAGAAAATTGAATTAAAATGCTTTAATTTGTAGCACTAGTAGTTGTTCACACTTCAGGGCACACATGTAACTTCTCTTTCTACTGGACTTGCAAATGAAAGTTTTGGGATAGAACCTCGTGCCCAATATACATTCTCATACAGATCAGATTTTGGAGCTGCTAAAATTTGGAGTCTGACTTCTGATTCTCATTTGCAGAGGAAGCTGATACTGGACCTTGCCTGTAAGTACCAGCTGGGACTATGGAGGCCAAGAGTTCTGCCTTAGAGAGCCAAATAAATTTGGGGTTGCTGCTCCTTTGGGGACTTCATAAGCTGGCTGCATGATGCAAATGAGCACGCCTACATGGAGTCTTGCGTTGAAGAGTTCTAGTATCACCTTATGGTAAGTCTTCTTCACATTCTTTCAACTTTCATATACAGTAGTTATTTAGGGATTGTATTTGTGTAAGAGTTGTGAATTTTGTGAAATTGGTAGATCAAACAATCTTGAAAATACCAAAATTTATAAAATGCATCTCGTTTTAATGCTGATGATAATACATTACATCCCTAATTTACATAAAACACAGTACTTCTAATTATCCTATTACTTTTGATATTGATAAATCCTGGATTTCCTTCAGAGTCTGAACACCCTGAAGGTTTTAGTTTCCCTTTCTCAAACAAATTAATGTATGAATTAATGACATGATTATCAGATTACAGCCAAATATAAGTTCCGATCAATCTAGAACAAATGACACTCTGTGATTTAGATTGCTCTTTCTGCTTGTCTTCCTTCTGATAGGCTTTCTTTTGTGGGACAGTTATTAAGAAATGTTGTGCTACAAGAGCAATGTCGCTAACTTGGTGTCATCATGCACAAACAAGTTGAATCCAAGTTATGGGTTTTATCAATGTGGATGAAGATGAACACAAATTCTTGCATTCCATCGCCTAAGATAGATCGGTGATTGTGCTCATTCTATGATCTCACATTAGATTATACCCTGTCACTTGTAATTTTGAAGTTGCAAAACCCTGGATTGAGAAGAATGCGACACTGAGAAATGCTAAACCCAACACAGTCTATGGACGTGGGCTTCACATGTCCGAGAGGTGAAAATGGTCATAAGATAGGAGGGATTGTCGGATTGGACCATCTTCCCCACCAACTTGGCCCAGCGTATCTCTCTCTATTCTTTTAATAAAATAATCGTGAGTCTCTCTCGTGAACACCGAAATAATTAAGATATTAAATTTTTATTTTAAAAATTTTGAATTTAATCTTAAATTTAATAGAGATGAAGGCAATAAAATAAAATAGTGACGAAATTTGGAAAAAGCTGGGAGAGAAGGGCTGAAAGGGTGACATGGGTGTCGGACAGCAGGGGTAGTGGTACCAATGCAGTGCAATGCAATATTCACAAAAGGCCGAAATCCAAAGTTCGTGGATATGTCGAATGATCTAATCACAGCTCCAATGGACCTCCGAGGTATACGGTTGTAATTCAGCAAAAATTCCAACACCCCACATGCCACCACATGGTTTAGGAGGCAAAAGCAATATTTGCAAACCCCATTCATTGCAACCGTCCCTTTCTCTTGTTGGCCATGCTCAAATCTATGAAAATGAAGAAACATCATCTACTCACTTCTAAAACGATTAAATCGTTGCTTGCATTTCCACCAACAGCGACCATGCAGGCACAAAAAAGAGTAGTGTTTGTGCGTAAATAGGTATGTGCTCGTCTCCTTTTCATTCCATTTTATCATTTATATTCCTGGTTCGAATTACAGATACTTGGCCATGAGAACTTATCCATGGAATGGTAGAGAGAATTTTTTGAACTTCTGGTTCCGAATTTTTAGAAAGAACAAGGATGAGATGGGGTTTCCCATCTGATCTTTTTTGAAAATGATAGGAGAATGTGAAATTAGTAGGCGAGATGAACTCTATGTTATTATTTATCATTTTTGTATCGTTTCTTGTCCTTTTCGATTTATTTATTTATATTTTTATTTTTTTTGTGGTTTGCCCACAACACAACAAAGAAGTACAATTTGTCTTTTTTGTTTTCCTTTTTTTTTTTTTTTTTCTCTCGATGGATAGATAAGACTATTATTTTTAGGTGCAAAACACAAATAGAAAAACCATTCTTACGTCCTTTGTTCCCCCCAAAAATATCAATTGATGGTTCTTTTCACTTCAATTGCTGCGTGTTGCACATGGTCCGCATATACGTGCAATTGTTGAGGCCCTTTTTATGCGTTCACACCGTGTCGGTCGGGGTGCCGGTGTAAAATTTTCTACCCCACAAGCTCATTCGGTGGAAGGTTTTTTTTTTTTTTTATTTTTTTTTTTTTTTTAAAATTCCAACCCAGCCAATCGAAAAAGGAAAATTTAACTAAACTCAAGGTGTTTGTTACTGCGATGTGGACAACAATGACTTCTGTTAACTGACTGGCCACGACCTTGGAATACTCTTGAAGTCTGACTTGATTCTCTCTCTCACTCTCTCTTTCTATTGAACCAAAGGAAAAAAAAGGGAAGGAATTACACATTTCCAGAAAATATGGGAGCGAATTGAACATCAAATTTTCAAGTAGTAGATTTTATGTACTCCGAAACATTCTAGAGGAATTTGCTTGCATGCAGTTACGTGCAATATAATTAATCTTGTGCAACTTTTCAATTATTGGGTGACCAGTAGAATTGCAGTTATCGGATTTTAAGAAAGATGGAATCATGGCACGTTGTGGGCCCCCCCCCAAGTCCCCACCAACGGAAATATCACGCTTCGGTTCCATATAGGGACAAAGAGGACAACAAGAGGTCCCACCTTAGCTTAAGCTAGCATCTACTTTCTTTCCCATGTCTGAGTGCACACACTCGAAAGGCTAGTCCCCATCTCCTTACTGTTCGGTGTAGTGGTAAAACTGGTTGTCAGCGATCAAAGCTCCCCTTTTCGGCTAATTGAATCCCAAACCACCCGTAGGCTCCAGCCCCCCGCCAACCAACCTGTAAGCAAAAAAGTGAGCCAAAAATCATCAAGTAATGTTAGAAATTAACCAGATCCACTACACGGAAATGGGCTTTTGCCTTCATAAAAAACCAAAAAAAAAAAAAAAAAAAAGGTGTAAGTTCAAAAGAGAGAGAGAATGGGAGGGGAGATGGGTTCTTGAACATGTTTTACAATTGTTTTTAAAAGTTAAAATTTTAAATTTGAATTTCAATAATACGCATTTATTAAGTAGTTAGGTGGGTCAAGCTCTAGCATAAAGTGCACTGTTTAAGTGCACTGTTTATGATCACAATCAATGCCTTTCTATCTCTTGAGTCTCTATTACATGCGTCACAATTTAACATTACCAATCCTACACGCAACGGCGTAAGCGATAGCCTTCCCCATCCCCCACAAATAGAAAACAAGCAAGGTGCAATCCCCACCCACCGAGTACGCACGTAGTTTTCCTAACAGCAACTCTCGGGGTTTCCACAGGGGCCGTGTGGTTCCCACAACCCCACATTCCTATCTTTGATCTTGTACAAAGGGAATTTGATTTCTCAATTGAAATCCGATTAACCATTGTCTAGTCTCAATATTAAATCCTGGCGGTCTCGGTAGTCGATACTTTTAGCCAATTTAACAAAAACGACAGGATGCTTTTGACGTAGCCCCAAGCTTGGATAGATGTCAAAATCTCGTATACTACAATTCGAATTATTACACGATTCATGCGGCCTCAAATGCGGCCTATGTGGGCCGTTGTACGCTGCCCGTCTGCGACAGCGGCAGCATCGGCAACTGCCGCTACCTAAAGTGTCATCGCTGGAATCAACTTAACTACCCGATCAATACCTTTATTATTAGCCTATGCACATGTTCTGCATAGATTTCAATTCTTTATTTATACGAGGTGTTAAAAATAATAATAATAAATTCAACGAAAATATTCCAACGACTAAAAACTTAAATTTTTATCTTAAATTTAAAGATTTTAAATTTAAATGTTGTCTGTAGTACCTAAGCTAATAATAATAAAAAAAAATCAACAGTAAACCTCTCTAAAATTAAGATATTCTATGCGTACAGCTTTAATGGGATTATTGCAAATAATAGAAGATCAACATTGAAGTCATTTATATAACTAAATCTCATCAATTAGGTCGGATTCATTTAATTATAAACACTGACCCTAAATCTCTTTTTTTTTTTTTGTTTATAATTAATCAGTCATGAGCTATTGGTATTTAGTAATTGAGATATAAATCGTCGGCTACTAGCTGCTTCAACCCTATTTTGCATCATCAACAAATCATTTTTCTTACCATCGTTACAGCTCGGGTTGTTCCGTCGATTTTTCCGGCTTCTTACCGGATCAAAGCTTCTGTGCAATCTAGATTTCAAACCACCGAGCAGCTATGGACTGGGCCAATATTTGCCTCAGCATCCCGGCCTTTGGACCTCCATATATCTTGGCCCATTGATAGAAATTTTGAATGGTAATAACGAGATCTGTAAATAGGGAAAGGCACTGGTCCTGCGGAGTCTGGCAACGCTGGCATGTGATCCAGGTGGAGGCACCAAGGTGATGGAAAGATAAAAGGCACCGAGCAAATCAATGGTAATCGGGTTGAGGGGGTTCGCCATGCTGGCAACACAACGGAGGCTTCCCATATAGCCAAATTCAATGAATGACCCATCCATCGGGCATGTGTTTTGGCTTGTTTCTGTTGTTGCATTTATGCTATTTTGTTGCCTATAATGGTCGACAACGATTCCTTTTTTCTTGTTTCATTTTCGCTCGGATGTGAGATGAAAATTAAAATAAAATAAAATGAGAAAGTAAATGGCTCTCACTTTCTGTACCGAAAAATGCACGATGGTTCCATTTCTGATAAAAAGAAACGCCTTGGCAATAATGGCATCCGTGTTGGCACATTTGGACAGAAATTCCAATCCCACCACACTAATTAAAGAATTCATAATCAAGGCCACCGACGGGGGCCGGGTTGGCTTTGTATGCCAATTCAAAGATGTTACGTTACGTAGTATAAGCTTGGAATAAAGGACAAATAAGGAGCAGACATGGTTCTCCTTCCTAATTTTATATGTCGGCAAGACAGGTAAGCACAATTTATATTAACAATTTTGAATAAAACTGAAGCCTTCATCGTCCGCGTTTTCCTTCTGAGCTTTCCATGCGGCGGTTATCACACATTTAAATATTTTAGACGTAAATTTGCATTAAAGTGTCATTGTTACTCAGCACATATTCATAATTATATCATTTATTGTTATTACTTTTTTATTAAAAACATAGAGTCAACACTAATAGTAATATATAATATACAAATTTACGTGTCAAATGCGTCGAATTCACTGTAAATTTATTTTCTGTTTTGTTGTTTCCTTTCCTTCGGTGGGAATGGATCAATCGATTGATTTGATTCTTCTCAATAAAAACAATAATTAATTACTGGTTCAGAAGAGGCCAACGCCATTTGTTTTTTTGTTTTTTTTAACTCTCTACGAAAGCCAGTTGACCCCAGTCACGCCACCCACAAGAAAACTGCCTGTCAAAATCAGAGAGCACAAAATCAATCGTGATTAAGCGAGTATCTTCGCAAGAAAGGGGCAGAAAGAAAATGCAAATTAAAAGGAGTTCACATCTGAACACGTGTGAAGCACATGGGGAGGGGGGAGCCTTCAACAGAAGAAGATAGCTGGCACTTTCCTATGCATGATGTGTAGATAAATTGTAGAGTAAAATTGACTTGAAAATGGGGAAATGGAAATTGACATAGGCCCATTTTTTCCCATTATTTTATAGATCGTCCACACTTTCCATCTGTTATAATTCAAAGACGTATAGAGACTGAAGAAGATATTTAAAGAGGCTCAAAGTGGCCTCCAACCAACACCAACCCTTACTGTCTCTTCTCTTCTCCCTCCCATCTCTCTCTCTCTCCCTTTATAATCTTGGCATCATCTACACTCATTCATTCACAGATTCACAGGCTCTCTCACTCTAAAAACTGAGAAAAGAAGAGAAGAGGCGATTGGGAATCCAATTCCATTCCTTTCGAGATGGCGTCACCGCCAGACACAAGCAAGACCATAAAGCTAGAGAGATACCACAGCTACATGAGGAGGCTCCACAGCACAAAAGCCCTGAATGCTTCCTCAAAACTACTCTTCCGTGCAACTCTCCTTATTGCACTTGTCCTTATTCTCTTCCTTGCTCTCAACTACCCACCACTTTCCCATCACTCCGACGGCCCCCAAGTGCCACCCCTCCATCACCACTCCTTCCTCTCCACCGCCTTCTTCTCCTCCTCCTCCGGTGGCGCCGCCTGGGAGAGACATGTTCGCCAATCCTCCACCCCTAGACGTCCCAATGGTTTCTCTGTCTTGGTCACCGGCGCTGCTGGCTTTATTGGCGCCCACTGCTCGCTTGCCTTGAAAAAGCGCGGCGATGGGGTTCTTGGATTGGATAACTTCAACGACTATTACGACCCTTCTCTCAAGAGAGCGAGGCAGCAACTTTTATTGAAGCACCAAGTTTTTATCGTTGAAGGGGACTTGAACGATGAACCGTTGTTGAGCAAGCTCTTTGACGTCGTGCCCTTCACTCACATACTCCAACTGGCCGCTCAGGCTGGAGTCCGATATGCAATGCAGAACCCACAGTCCTACGTGAGATCAAACATTGCAGGTTTTGTAAATCTACTTGAAGTTTCCAAATCTGCAAATCCGCAGCCAGCCATCGTTTGGGCATCCTCGAGTTCAGTTTACGGGCTCAACACAGACGTTCCTTTCTCAGAATTCCACAGGACGGATCAGCCTGCAAGTCTCTACGCAGCCACCAAGAAAGCTGGAGAGGAAATTGCCCACACTTATAACCATATCTACGGCCTTTCACTCACCGGATTGAGATTCTTCACCGTCTACGGTCCATGGGGCAGACCCGACATGGCTTACTTCTTCTTCACAAAAGACATCTTACAGGGCAAAACCATAGATGTGTATCAGACTCAGGATGACAAAGAAGTGGCGCGTGACTTTACATATATTGACGATGTCGTGAAAGGTTGTCTGGGCGCCCTGGACACGGCGGAGAAGAGCACTGGAAGCGGAGGAAAGAAGAGAGGGCCAGCACAGTTGAGAGTATACAATCTTGGGAACACATCTCCAGTTCCTGTAGGGAGATTGGTGTCTATATTAGAAGCATTGCTGAACAAAAAAGCCAAGAAGCATGTGATCAAGATGCCAAGAAATGGAGATGTGCCCTTTACACATGCCAATGTGAGCTTGGCATATACGGACTTTGGTTACAAACCAACCACTGATTTAGCTACTGGGTTGAGGAAATTTGTCAAGTGGTATGTCAGCTACTATGGGATTCAGACAAAGGGTAAGAAAGAAAGTGACACCAAGAGAGAGCATCCCGACAATTAAGCTCAAGCAAATTTGATCCCATCAATATCATTAAACACCGTCGTCGTCGTCGTCAACATCATCACATGGTGGGTCTTTTTTCTTTCTCCTTTTTTGTGGATAACTTACCTTTTTCTATTGGGGTCATTCTTGTCCTCTAGAGGATGTGATTGACGTTGTCCTTTGATGTATTTTACATCAATTTGTTACATATTTGATACAGAAGACGATCAATTGTCAACTGAAGTAAAGGAAAAACATAAAAAGGGTGGGTGTAAGGAGGAGGGACAAGGCTTAAGATCTATGTAAACTTTGGGGGTGGGGGGGGGGGTTTGTAATAATAATTTTGGTGGGCTCTGCTGGAAAGGGTGCAGATCTCAGCAAATTGATATTCATATTAAAGAATTTTGGTGGGCTCTGCTAGAAGGGGTGCAGATCTCAGCAAATTGATATTCATATTAAAGAATTTTGTGATTTCTCCGTTTTGTTTTAGTTCTCGTAATTTATTAGTCTTTAATTTATTATTATTTTATTTTATTTTTTTACGGAAACACAAGTCGGTGGAACATACACTGTTACTACAGAGGGAAAGATGTCACTGCAAACGTCAACTTTGAACTTTGAAATTATAAAGTAAGGAAGACGACTCCTGATTGATTGAACAAATGTTGGGGCACAGGCTCTCAACTAGAAACAAGTCGTACCCTTTTAAAACGAGGAACCTGCAATGGACCTCTTCCCGATTAAAATGTGAATCGAATGTTCGGTGCATATTTAAATTCAGAAATTAGCAAATGGTATAGAAATAGAATAGTTTTACGCTCTCTACCTTATTGATTAAGATTCGGTGGCGATGAACATGGCGGCCAAGTCACGAAGCCGTATGGTGGGGGTGGGGGGGGGGTGGCAAACAAAGAAATCGCCGCTGTCGGACGAAGGTGGACTGTCAGAAAATCTCTAACAATAGTTGCCATAGTGTGTTACGTCTCTAGAAAAAATAAAAATAAAAATGAAAAATAGTAATTTTTTTTTTTTTAATTTCTATTGGAGAAGCCCAACATCAAATAAATCAGCAACGCGCAATTTTTTCCATTTACTTAAATATAAATTCCTATCTACTGTATCAAATTAATGAATTACTTTTACATTCGTTCTATGGATGCCATCAACACACCCTACGCGAAAACAACTACCCAATATGGAGAATCGCAGGACTTGTAGAGCTTTTAAACAGCTGATAGAAACTGGTGGGTCAGGCGGGGGTTTTGTAATTGGGGACTCTAGTTTGATCTGCAGGAGGTGAACACCAGAGAAGATGAACGCCGAAGAGAGCAAGAGGGGAGGTCTGCTAGCTACGCAACAGTTTGCTTAGGAGAAGCAACATCCCATTACGAGGTTAGCATAACTGAGTAGTCACATTTAACGAATTTGTCTGTATGGAAGACATGGGAGGGAAGGCAACCTCAAAAGGGAGCTGAATGGCTAAGGGCAATGCAGTCAGCCATAACGCTGCAAGGATTTCCCTGCCCGCAGTTGACTGCCCTTTACTGCATTGCAACGCCAAATAACGCAAATTCCGGACAGCAAACCACTTTATCGATGTGCTTGTGCCGAAGTTCATTCAAACAAGAAAAATGCACATCTCCATCATCACTTACCCCATAAGAGCACCGAGTGTCACAAGTTGTTCTAAAATCACAGAATAGCCCCGCGTGTTCAGTAGATCCAACCAAAAAAAAAAAAGGAAATAAACATTATCAGGAACATTTCTGGATAGTGACAACTACCTATAGAAGCAAGACTATGTGGACAACAGCTTAAAATCAAGAACTCCCTCCATTTGTACTAAAACCTCCTTTCCCACGTTAGTTGTTGTAGAAAGATTGTGGAGCACTAGGGTGCTCTGTGGCATAGCTCATGGGAACAATTCGTCCCATTAAGTCCCGAAAGAGTGAGTAAGAGTCAACACATAATCTGCACAAAAAGAATGCCCAAATCTCCTACAGCATTCCATTTTTAACCCGCCCATCCATGGCTGACAGTGCAGAGAAGGCGGATTCAGAAGTGTATTTGATCAAATATGATAACACCACTGAGCTCAAGATTTTCTCCTTTATTCCAATGGGCACCTGGGGTTACCAAAGAAAAAAGAAAAGGAAGTATATTCAGCAATGCATCAAGAATTTAGAAACATATGGATCCTCTTAGCATTTCCAGTAGCAGAGAGTAAGTATGGGGCTACTCGCAACGGATTAATTCTTCCAACAACACAATACCACATTGAAATGGGTTATTAATCAGGAAAGTTCAATGCGAATACATCATGTATTGCTAATAAATAATAGAACATCAACGCTAAAACCTACCATCAGCCACATGACCATAACAAGAAAATGTCTGCAACAGAATATGGTCATCAGTTCCATGAGAAAGTCCAAGAGGGGAAACAAACCACACGGTCAATAGCAATGCACAAATGCAAAGCATAAATTTAAGTTTGCCTCTTATGTGATTCCAGTGCGTGTCTAAGCCATGGCGGTCTCTAATTTCTTCTCCTGAGTTTGCCAAGAAGCACCTCAAGCAATCAAAGCAAGGCTGCGATACCATCTGCAAGAGAATCCAAGCAACTGCCAATGCCGAATTCTTCTGCCATAGTCCCTACGACCTTTGTGGGTTTGGTTATAATTTCCACATTGATCACTATAAAACAGTAAACGGGTCCATGACTCATGGCTCTGATGAGCTCAAAGTGGATGTGTACCGAATTCTGACGTTGCAACGTTGCCTCGGAAGGCTCAGTTGCTTTCCCTAATGGACATTTGCATCGGCTAGGAAGTCAGGGCAGTGATCAGCAGAAGACGCATGGAATAGAGAAGTTCCTTGAAATAGTGCCAGTGCCTAACCAATTTGATCAACGTTGTGAGTCGATGGCATACAATTTGAAAGCTCTAGGAGGCCTGCTGTGCGTATGCAAAGATGGGCCATATTTTGAGGTGTGGGCAGCGAAGGAGTATAGGAATCAGGCATCTTGGACTAGATTGGTCAGGCTCAGCAGTGAGTTACAGCCTGGAGACAAATATGGGTTTCTATTTGTTTCAATGACCAAAAATGGTGAGGTTGTTCTCGAAGTTGATGGGTGGGATTTAGTCTTCTGTAATCTGGAAAGAGAGACACTATAAACATTTACAATAGAAAATAACTGGGACGCTTTTGAAGCGACCCTTTACTTAGAAAGCCTTGTTTCTCCCAATGCTTATGATCTGTAAGTTTGTAGTAGCAAATTGTTGGGGCGGATGGAATGTCATGGAGCGCTCCACTTGCCTCTGCACTTTGTTTCCCTTTCCTTTTCCTTTTCACCCTTTTATTCTTTGGAAAGCACTTGAAAATTGGAATGCCCCACTTTATGTGTGTCTACAGGAATAAAGAGGACAATGGGTTCAAATTCAAGGTTTACGTAGTATCCCTTCAAAAATCAGTGCTATCAATGACACTAGCCAGATTGAGGAACAATTGGAGCAAGACAATGGGGTGTCTGCTTACATTGTCTATGTGCGTTTGTGATCTAGAAGAGGCCAATCTGTATGAATTGGAGTGGCATGGACATCAAAATTTGCATGTTACACCACGGAAGTTGCTGGAGATTAATGATATGTCTTGGTGCAGAACGAATCTAGTGAAGATGTTAATGAGGGGAAAGTTGCTGGGGGTGATTCTGCGGGAGAGTGAGACGGTAAAGCTCAAATCTGAACCGACAAAGAATGGTCTTTTGCCTTGAAGAGACAATGAATGAGGAGGAGAAAAGGGAAATTGGGTTGGCAATTAGTGTTCCTGACCAATAACGTGAGTGTGGAGTGCCTCCTCTCGGCTTCTCTTGAGCATGCTTATGTATGGTCAAGGTGTTGCATTTGTTAACCAAGAAAATGGGTTGTTTTGACCATGATTTGAAAAATATCAGTCCCTCGGCATAAAATATTATATTTTGTCTGATTAATTTCAACTAAATCTTGAAGTTAAAACTGATTATCACCATAAAATGTCTTATTTAAAGAATAGAAATAATATTTAAAATAAAATTGTATAATTGTCTTAACTCTTAATTAAGATTTATAAATTTTTATTATTTTTGTTATTAATTTTATGAAAATGAAGGAAATTTACTTTATTAAAATTTAAGCTTTCTTAAAATATTTTGGTTGTCTTATCGTTGTTGGTTTTTCTTAAATTGTCCGCGAGTTTCCCTCTGGTCAGGTAATTAACCAAAATCCATTAATTTAGCAATTATTTATTCCGCTACACAAATTATTTTATGAACCAAAAATGATTGATTGAACTCAAGAATTTTATTTCTTGGGGAATTTTCGTGAAGTTTTGGATCCTTTAAAATTAGATTATTGATAAGCAATTTTATGATTTTAATGGCAAATTGCCCTCGGCTGTCGGTTGACAACGAGCCTCGATATCTCGAGGTCGCAGTAGGGCTCTCAACGGGGTTAAATAAAAAGTTTAAATATAATTTCCATATTGGAATTGAAATGTTCAACTTCCACACAAATTTTAATTGCACCGTGCCACTTCCGTCAATTTGCCATTGAAAGGCACAGCACAGCACAGCACAGCAGTAAAAGTACAGTGAAAACCGACGTAGTTTTGGTGCCCTTGACGGGTAAACGCTGCGCATCCTAAACACTTGATATTACCTCGGACTGGGCCACATTGGCGGCCTCCAAATTCGGGCCCAACAGAGCAGCCCAGGAAGAAGACCGAAGGATCACTAGATCCAATTCGCATTTGATGGTGCCACTATTCGCCCACTGAATAAAGGAATTAAACAGGGCTCAGAACTGAAAAAAAAAAAAAAAAAAAGGGGAGGATGCGGGGAATTGAATTGAAGAGGCTGGTTCAGGTCCCTTCTGGATAAAAATCGTTTGGAGCAGATTGGCCTGTCCGTGTCCATTTCACTAATGAATTTTATTTTAATAATATTAAAAATATCTATAAGAATCAACGTCTTGCATTTAAGTCTCAATTCACATCAATTTCCACGTGAAAGAAAGATCTCACGCTTCCATCTTTTTTTTTTGTTCTTATCGTTTACTGCGCAATGCTTGCGTTTTAGATTACTTGATGTCGTAATTATATGGCAAAATCTCATTTAGACTCTGTTTTTAGTGGTGGAGTAGTTAATCACTCGTATTAAAAATAGTTAAATGAGAACGTTTAACGAGTAATCACTGATTTTGACGTATACTAAGGAGTAATAATTAATCTAAAAATTATATCTAACACGCCCTTCTGTAAACCGTGTGAAGAACTCGATTGATGTTCCATTCTGTGAAACAGATCCGGGACCAGATTCAATGGCTGAAGGCATCTTTTTTCCTAAACCGCTCCACACTCAAGTGGCCTGGCCCCTTATGTTCTTTCCTTTTCTTTTATTATTATTATTTTACCTACTATAGATACTTAAAAATATTAAAATTATTTATAAGAATCAACGTCTTAACGTCTTGCATTTAAGTCTCTTTACACCAATTTCAACGTGAAAGAGAAATCTCACGCTTCCATTTTTTTTTTTCTTATCGTTTACTAGCTTGATAATTGGCAGGCTGTGTCCAGGAAAAAGATGAGATCAAAATGCTTGGCTGACATAGCCGAATGGACCACGACTGCAATTGCCCAGTTGCCCTTGCGCCACTTTTACAGGACCAGACCACCAAAACGAAGGCTACGCCAAATCAAGTCGCTGCATTCATACTTGCTGCAGTAAACGGTAAACCTCGAGTCCCTTTTGATTTTCAGTGCCTTTCAGGAAGTGTGTTTTTCGTTTTATTTTACTCAATTGCGGTAGCTTTCGCCAGGTTTCAGCAGCAATCTTCCTATAATCTTTTAATCGTGCTGTTTTCTCTCTTTCGCTCTTTTCATACATATTCCTACTGATGGGGTTGATAAATGGACGGTTGTGAAAAGTAAAAAATTTATAACAAATTAAAAAATAAACATTAAAAAATTTTTTTTTTTTATATAATTATTTTATGTAAAATATAAATTAATATTATAATATTTTTTCACTCAATCAAATATAAATTTAAATTGTCAGATGTAAAATTTTACGATTTATTGAATATTAATAAAACTACATTTAACTTAAAATACAAATTCACAATTTCGATTACACTCCAATTTCACAGAATATACTAAACCCATTCATAAAAGATGCAGCCTGGGCAATAACGACATTACTGGGTATTGCAATATTACCGAACTTACGTACATAACATCTATTATTATGCCTGTATACAGTGAACGTCATGAAAAACGAAAAAAATAAGACAATTCCAGGCACCTGTTCAGTTAACCCGAGAGCAAACGATAACTGGGCAGTATCTCTATTACTTCTGTCTAAAGCAACTTCGTAGAAGCAAAAGCCAATTTATGGGATTTGATTGGTGGAAAACAGATCTATAGTCCTCTTGATGATTCTTCTCTCTGCCTGCGCATACGGGCACCCCATGACGTGTTGTCATCTGCATCCTTGCTCGTGCTCCTTCTCTCCAGCTCTGACAGTTGAGCTTCCCAGAGACTTTTCCACTCATTTCTCTCTTCCATTTCCTGCTCGCAAAGAGAAGTCAGTCCATCAATAGCCGTATGACAAAGGAGAGCAGAAATACCAATATACGAGAAACCAAATTGACTGTTTTGGATTCCGCTAAGTAAATTACCAAAAAAAAAAAGAAAAAAAAGGGAAAGCAAGAGAAATAGGGATGGAGACAGAGAGAATAAAAAAAAGAGGGGGGGGATGTTGAGAAAAAGTCCAAGACGATAAGAAAACACTCGACTTTTCAACAGGTGATGCTAATCAAAGAAAGAAATTCACTCAAATTTGACTCGTTAAAATAATAATAATTCATGCCATTCATTTATTTATTTGCCAACATAAACATTTTTAAAACACATCAAAATCAATGAAAAGGAATCAGTTTCCAAAACCCAACTCAGTTGGGAAATATTTAGGGGCAAAAAAATCCATGGGACCATGTTGAACCAAGCAAAGAGAAATACTACTAAATCGACCCATAAAGGAAGGAAGAAAGAAAGAAAGAAATTAAAATAAAAAGAACATTTCTCAAATCCACATAAATTCCATAAATAAGGACTATGATACCCAGTTGAAGAAATTCCAGGGAAAATTACAGAATAACTCACAATCAAACTTAAATAAAAGAAAGTCAAAACCCTATGTAAAGGCAAATTACGTAATTTTTATTTAAAATATATATATATATATATAATAAGTGAAAAAGATACCTCCGCGTTTCGGTTTTCGTATCGTCTTCTGGCAGAGAACGCGAGAGGAAGGCCCCTAACCATGTGGCGATCATAAAGGGATCTCCTGCCGGGATCCGAGAGGGTCTCATATGCCTCCTGCACCCGAATGAACCTCTTGGTGAATTCCTTGACCCGATCCGGGGGCGAAACGTCAGGGTGGTACTTCCTGGCGAGCTGCTTGTAGGCCTGCTTGATCTCGAGCACACCACAGGACTCGGGTACACCCAGGAGCTCGTAGAAGCTGACTTCCTCGACATTTCTTTCATTGATTAAAGCCTTGGTTCTGAACGACCCGATTGGGACCCGTGTCGGGGGCCTCAGCTGGACAATTGGGTAGGGCTTATTTGCGGATGATGACGGAGAGGCGAGGCAGAAGCGGGAGGCATCGCTTCCCGCGTTCATCAATCCACAGCAATGCATTTCTCTCTTCTTCTTCTTCTGTTTGGCATGAGATATCCCGAGGCGGTACCGATTGGTCCGTCATTTTTATTTTATTTTTGCTCCGTCTCATGATGTGACTTTTAAATTACTTCAGTTATTCACGTCAATATTATAGTTTTAAACGGTGCATTTTACGGGAATTAGATTTATTTAATTAATTAATTGCCGGGTTGAATTATTTCAATTAATATGTCTTCTGACCAAAAAAAAAAAAAGAGAAGATGAAAGTAACAATGATATATATTTTTCTTAGAATAAAATAATATTGGAGATTCAATAATATTGGAAGAGAATATTCACCCAAAAAAGAGATTTAAAGAACCGTAGAGTTACCATAGACAATGGGGCTCGTGCCGTCACACGAATGGACATTATTGCATCTCCAAATACAAAGTGTCACCTCACGATTGGACATTCCTTACCCAAAAAAAGAAAACTGCTACGTCCGCATGACTAACCATTAATTAATGGCCGTGCCAATGATGTCACCTATGGATAGACGAAGGGCCCCAAAATAAATAAATAAATTATATATATTTTATGGCCACATCGTGGAAATGAAATGCGAATTGCATGGAGGAAAGGGACTCAAATGCAAATTACAAAAGTATGTCGACAAAATATCTCAAAAGAATATTTACACTTGCGGTTGAACATACCTTTTTTGTGTCTAAATAATTAAAGTTTTAGCTCAATTATTAACTATAAAATATGTAGTAGTCAGGTGGTTGAACAGTCAGATTTTTTCGTTTTTTATTTTAAGTTCAAGTTTGAGGACTCGAATGCAATCATTCTTCTTCTTCTTCTTCTTCGTTATTTTTTTAAGCGTGCATAACGTTCAGAAGGAAATGATGAAACCCCTCAAAAACGATGGGCAAACGATGACTTCTCGGTGTTTTCTTGTAATTAGGAAAACTTAAGGAAATTTCTTGAATAGCAAAGCCGCGAAACTTGCTTTTTAATACCCAACAACTGTTTGAAATTAGTTGCCATCGCTTCGATTCAATGCGGACGTTGCTTTCGGATTACGCTAATTTCCCTGAGCCAATAGTTGATGATTATTACTTCGTCAGCCGCGAGGAGACATTTTGGGGCACAAAACTAATTAAACAGAGAGAAAAAAACCAACGTCGTGTCAGCAAAATCCCGGTAGTGTCTTCTATTCTCGGGGGAAGTTATTGCGTGAATGGTCGGCCTTGAGAATCACTTTCATTAGTTCAAACCTAGGAAAATTCCTTGCTCTCTGTGAAATACGACTGGTAGTCGTAGAAATAAGAGTCATCTCGGTGGTGGATGGGAGTTTTGACAATTTCTTCCCTCCAAGACTTCGCCATCTCCATCTCCTCGTTAATTTCTTCTTCCGCATTTCTAGTTTTTACGTTCGAGATTCTCTTTCTTTCGGTCTGAAAGGAAATGAAAAGCCCCAGGAAGCATTCGGACACTCAACTTCTGTGACGTCTTCTTTAACTGGCAAATAGTTTTTGAATAATTTTTTCTTCTTTTTAACTTTTGGTGTTTGGCTGAAATATTAAACTCCGATGAAAAATATTTTTCTCTATTTGGTTTCCCTATCATTGTAATAAAATATGGCATGACTTAGACTGGATAAAACGACAAATATGACAAATTCCTAGGAATTGGGAGCGAGTTGTGTAAAATTTTAAAACGACGTATGTAAATTTTCCTAGGTTGGCGTGACGTGAATGACCTTACCACTCAGAATGGTCGGCGAGACGTTGAGCAGCGCTTCGCCGGTTTTGGGCGAGCGCTGTCTCCTTTCGCTTTGGTTTTCGGCGTCCCCGTCAGACTCCCGAAAAATAACTCCTGGAATCCCATTCCACTGGTTATTTTACGAAAACGTCAAAAGGATTTTCGGCTAACCCAGAAAAGTTTGTCGGTTGATTGGATATTTTTATGCAAAGTAAACGGCGAAAAATATCTTCCGCGCCATTCGCACGGTTATCCGCTTTTAGTTGACTAACCAACAAACCACATATTCCCAATGGCAGTGGCATTGCCATAAAGTAAACTGACACAGGTTTCTTTTATTCCTCATCTTATATTATATAATAAATAAAATTTATTTAAAATAAAAAATAATAAAATAAATTATACTTATTAGAAAATAAATAAACAAAACAACACATTTTAATCGCCGTCCCAAGAAAGGAGATTGGACAAAGAGTCTGGAAGGTTGTTTAAAAGCAACGAAATCGATACATCAACAAGAACACATAGTTAAGGCTTAATGCAATCACCCCTTAGTTTTCGAACCCCTTTTATGACAGACATTAGTCTTAATTTTATATTTTTTCTCGCACCTATTGTTACTCTCGGTACTTGCATAATCTACCAATTGTGCTCTATTCGCCGTTGAACAACGTTCTTTCTGAACTTGCTTAGTTTCTCATCCCAGCTTCATCCGCAATACAAGACGCAACTGAAAGGCCATGATATAGAAATTGGAAATGCCACCCCTCTTTTGGGCCGGTGGAAAAGAGAGGCAAGAGTACTTCCCCAAACACTCAGAAGCATATATACAAACAGAAAATTAGCCGAAAATTACAGAAAGTCAAAACTTTTAACGCATCAGGCCACTTTTCCTTGGAGAGAGAAACACAAAAACGAAAAAAAAAGAGTTAAAAAGAAAGAGATGGAGAAAATGCCGAGGAAACATTTATGTTAACATCAACGTCATGTACAGCTATTTCCCCCTTCCTAGAATACTGTCCAATAGCTTCAACTCCCACATGCCATCGTATCGCATGGCCCAGCCTAGCAAGAAACAGAAGAAGAATCCAAAATGGAAAAAGAAAAAAGCGCCCTTGGGCCAACAATAGATTTAAGATTAGTGCTGTTCTGGTCCATTAGTGTCCCATCACATAAGGAAGTTGATAATGACTACTATGGACGGTCCAATGCGACAAATCATTTACTTAACACAAACTATCGGCAGAAGTCTACAGTATACCACCGGGATCACACTATCACACTACCAAACACAATTGAAAAAAAAATATATTCTAAGCATAGGTGCACATGATGGCAACGTCTTTATCATGAAACATAACCCAACCCAGCAGTTGGAAGATTACCTGTTAAAATCAACAAAACTTGCATTTGCTCAGAAAACCAAAGAGTCAGCCAGCCTGCTCAAACTGGACACAATGCAACTGAAGTAACTCGTCGCAGCAGCATCTGATTTCACTTGACCTCAACAGTAGCTTCACTAACCAACAAAAGACCTTTGGGAGGGGGAAAGAGGAGAAAGGAACAAAATGGAAAAATGGAGAAAAAAAACAAAAAAACAAAAAAGGAAGATGGGGAAAGGTAAGGCACCAGGCTTTAGGACAGTGGCACAAGATACACAAGTACCTGTACTTGAACCATTTTATTATTTAAGAATGCCAAAACACTTCTAGGATTGGAAAGCCCAACACAAAAGCTTCCTAGTTCACTCACTGCATACCTTCGTTAACATAAGTAACTATCAACCTGTCGTTCTGGTATCAGGAAGCTCCAGTGAAAACACCATAACATCGTGTACAACCTGCAATTATTTGGGATATGACAGTCCCAACAGACCATCAAAGGTAAACAAAACTGGAACCTAAGACCAGGCTACTGCATTGCAAGAGGCTTCCATCTTAAACAATGACAAAATTTAGTGTACATCACTAGACAGAGAGCTATGATGAGCATTCAATACGTTATCAAGCATGCTACAATCTCAGCAAAAAGGATTCATAGCATTTTAACTAGATCCACATTGCTGCAACTCTATGGCAAACAACTTGGAGCTAAGTATCAAGACCTAAGATCCCACCAAGATTCTAACCCAGTGAATATGTATGCAAGGATTTATGCACATATGTATGCATGACATGGAAGCTACGGGGAAAAAGGGAAAAAGAAAAAGAAGAAAGGAAGAAAACATATGACAACAGGAAGTAATCCTCCAGTAAAGGTTCTCATGTAAAGCTCATAATTGTGCCAATAAAAAGGAATAATCCAACATACATCTAGCAGCAATAGAAGCTTGCTACAAGATTGAAAGGTTGATGCAGACAAAAGCAGAACACCTCCTCAAATATTTAATCCACATCAATTTCATCAAAGGCCTTAGAACCTCTAGATCCCATCTCTGCTACAAGAACACCTGCAAAGGATTGAAAAACAAAAAAGAAAAAGGTGTGCATACTTATGAGGAGTCCAGAAGCTAGAACAATACAAAACACCAAATAAGCACTAAGAAGCCTTCTAAGAAAAACACGCCCCGCATGAGTTAAAGCTGATCCACAAAGTCTGCAAGCTGTCTGTCTCAATAAGCTTCCCAAATAAGGGTGAACTTTTTACTGACAAGAAAACTTTTAACCATCTGTAGAACTCATTCCTTCACTTTAGTTCACATGTTCTCTGCAATGGACACAAATCAGATTGCCTCAATCTGCTCCAATTCATATGTTCTTCTACGAAACTTTATAGGGGGTCAGCCAAACGCATCCACCTGTGGGGACTACTCAGATTCATTCTGTTCTTCCAGAACTGCTACTCCTGTAAGACACAAAAATACCAGATTAATCAATGTTCAGCTCCAACAATGAAAATATAATTTCTTTTTTCCTTCTAGATTTGTAGATTTTACAGCCTAAATTGACCTTTGGATGCTGAGTTTTCATCAACTAACCTTCACTGGTATACTCCATAAGAACTTTCTTCAAATTGCAATCATGTTTCGAATCCAGCATTCTGCCATCAATCAAATTAACTGAATCCTCATCAATAGCATCTTCTTCATTGGCATCTTCAGTTTTGTCAGATGTACGGTCCATCAAATCTTCATCTCTATTTAAGTGATGCTTGGATTCCACAGATTTTGACCTAGAGTTCTTTCTCTGTTTTGACTTATTTTCCTCTGAACTTCTTGGAGATCTGCTTTGCTTATCTTCAGCTGACATTGATCGTTGACTACTCTGACGCTTCAATTTTTCATCTCCAATTTCATCTTTCTTAGGATCAGAGATGTGCCTTCCCTCTGGAGATGCTGACCTGGAATGCCTTCTGTGCTTCGATTTCTTTTCATTGCCACCTCTTCGAGATGACCTGATGTCTCCATGATGCTTACCCTCTGCAGATACAGAGGTAGACTGCTTTCTGTCTCGGTGCTTGGACTTCTTATCTCCACTTTCACCTCCTTTTTCCCTGGACCGGTGCCTACCTTCAACAGATTTTGATCTGGATCTCCCCCTACCTCGATGTTTGGACCTTTCATCCTTGGTTTTTCCCAATTTGTCATTATGGTCCTTGGTTTCAACAGATGACCACCTCCTTCTTTTTGATCGATCTTCATCTGAACTCAAGGATGGCCTGCCCCGATGTTTTTGTCCCTCAGATAATGACCTGGATCTCTTCCTTTCACGTTGCTTTGATTTTTTAGACTGGTCTTTGTTTGCTCTTTCATCATAAGTCTCCAAAGATCTAGATCTCGAGTGCCTTCTATACTTTGCTTTGTTATCACCGTGATTTCGTGGGGATGACCTACTCCCACTATGATGCCGAGGTGACCTGGAACCACCATGGGATGATTTCCTTGACCTATGCAATGAACTTTCCAGGTGCTTTGGTGAGTTGGAGTCAGCTCTGTAAGATTTCCTCCTTCGAGGACTTCCACTCCTACTTCTCCTAGAAACAGATGAATGACGATTGGGCGATCTCCCCCGCCTTCTGTTTCTGTCACCATCAAACCTATGATCTCTATAAGACCGCCTTTCACTATTATATGTTGTGTGATATCGATATCTAATTGGTGACCTGGATCTGTGGTCTCTATGACGACGAGATGGAGGAGAGTAGGAAGGAGACCTCCTTCTCCGGTAATTGACTGGTGATCTTGATTTGGATCTTGACCTTGCTTGAGATGATGATGGTGACCTTCAAATGAACCAAATTCATCAGCCAATAAGAGAATCCACAAAAGACATAAGCCCCAAGAAGGAAGGAGAAAAATAGAAGGCAAAAGGAACAATATTGTCATTATGATAAAGATGAGATTGTTAATAATCAACATCCAACAAATTGCATTAAAATACCCCTAATTGAGCAACATCAATATCTCTAGTCAGTCTGAAGCTAAAAATGGGAAAGTGAATTAACTTCTTATGAACGGAACAGAATGATGTACCTTGATTTTTCTTTTGTTTCCTTCTCTTCAGTAACAAGCCCATCATCTTTTAACTTTTTACTTATTTCTGCAGCTCTTGCTGCTGCTAGCTCAGTTGCAGACTTCATGGTTGCAGCTCTGTTAGCTGCCTGCTGTGCAGTCATGGTTTGTTGCATAAGCAAAGCCTGCTGAAATTGCATCTGTTGCATTGCAACAGCTTGTTGCATCAATGGCAGAGAAGATGAAGCCAGTGAAGGGTTCAAAAGAGGCTTTTGAGGCAGTGATTTAGCCATTTCAACATTTAATGGTCGACCCCCCACATCCATATTGTTCAATGCTAAGGCAGCAGTCGCTTCTTCAGGTTTTGAGTATTCAATGTAAGCAAAATGTTTTGAATCTGTAATTGTACATCCAACAACTGTGCCACAAAAGCCAAACAATTGTTTAAGCTGTTCAGCTGTCAGAAGGGGACTAAGGTTGCTAACTTGAAGTGTCTTCCTAAGGGCATCTTCCTTCCCAGCTTTGTCAAGTGACCCTACAGAACAGTATAACACTTGGTTAAAATCACTGATAATAAAGTTGAAAGCTCTCATAATAACTATAAAACTAGGATAAAAGGTAACATATAGGGCGAAAAATAAATAAATAAATAAAGAATGTACATCTGATGTAAAAGAGCAACTGCATCAGTAAATTTTACAGTCAGACACAAGATATCCGCTCTATCTCTGTCTCTCATGTGTGTGTGTGTGTGTGTGTGTGTGTGTGTGTGACCATATAACAAAAAGATAAGGGATACCAGAAGAATCTTTGGCAGACTGAGCCTGCATCTGCACAGCATGAGATTGAAGTGCTTGGGCAGCCATAATAGCCTGAGCAGCAGCCATTGCAGCTGCAGAAGGAGCCATGGGCACCTGACTAAGAGTTCCTGTTGTGGTTATTGCAGCCAAGGCAGTCATCAACAAGTTGTGAGGTGGGTGATTCAGTTTGCAATCAGTTTTTGCACACCGGCCATTAAGGTACTCTCTACAGACTTCTCCCAGAGATGCCCCAATTCCAGGCAAAATGACTCCACCTGATGCACCAGGAACACTCCCTGGAGTCATTCCCAGTAAGCCAGGGAATGCCCCAGAGATAGAGGCTGAATAATTTGGCATGTTAGGCATGTTCTGGTTGACTAGATTTGGAAATGTGGATGCAGGAGCCATACCCAGCAGTCCCCCAGTTGAGGTGCCTGCATAACAAAAACTCAGAAATTGATTGATACTTCAAAATGGACCATACGCAAGCATCACCATAGCAAGAACATTTAGAATAGCTTAAGGACAAAGAAGTCAACAAGAGATGCCAATTAACAGAAAATGACATATGCATACTGTTTTTGTCAATCCAAAGTCATTCAGTACCACAAACCAGGTAGTCATGTTCCATTCTGTTAATTATTGCTTGGAAACCATGCTAGCTTATACAGGGAATTCATAGAAACTACATCTACTTCTTCTCTGTCATTAAAAGAAAGCAACATTTAATAAGTGCATCTAACCACATTTTTGCAATACATATATGAGATTTCATGTATATTTGAAATAAACTGCATTGTCAAAAAAAATTACAAAAGGATATAAATAAATTACAAACAATTGCTGGCCATATGAAAGTAAATCCAGCACTCAAAAATCAACAAAATGCTCGCATAAAGATCTCCATCCTCCAAATAATAGAAAAGAAATGTATGAATAGCAGTGAGAAAAGCACCTCAGAAATGAATCAACCATAACAGGTTCTACATGTGACTCTAGAAGCCCTAAAGAATGGATACACTAAAATCCACCCACAACATCAGAAGAAACTGGGGATGGATAAAATCTTAAGCAATGCACAATGACAAAGTGTGAGATAATTCCGAATGATAGACAAAATCTTTCAAAATAAACAACAGCATCTGACATGACATAACCACAAAAATCACAATCAATACATAAACAAACTCTGAAAGAACAATTACCTGCACTGAAGAAAACAGGAAATGGACTACCCATGATGGGTTTCCCATTACACTCAATACTAAGCATATAGTTTCCTCTCTTTGGAACCACATAAGTAACTGTATACGTCCCATCACCCACATCTTTCACAATCCCTTCCTGCTCCAGTCCACCAACCCCCAGTCCCGGCAACACCTTCACCTTAATCGGCGCTCCACCATGGGGGACCTTTCTCCCATCTGCATCCTTAGTCACCACCACAAAGGTCGAGGGTGCACAAGCAGTCCCACCAGCAATGCCCGCCCCAGCTGCCGTGCACTTGGAGGGGTCCACGGGGCCCACAGGCTTGTTGGCCAAGTCATCCTCGACATCATCTTCTTCCTCGGACTCCGAATCTGCAGGCTTCTCAGGTTGGTTGGACACCGCTTTGAACGTGGCCTCAAATGCAGCTTTCGCAGCCGCCGCTTTCTCCGCCTCACTCTTCAGCTTGGCCTCCTCCGCTTGTTTCATCCATATTGGCTTCGCGCCGGCAGCGTTATTGCTATTATTGATGCTGTTACTATTGTTGTTACGGTCAGCCATCACAAACCTAAATTTCCTATAAAGAACCCACGAAACCCTAAATCCCCAAAGCCGCGGAAGGATTCAATTGCTCGAACCCTCTATCTTCGCATTCGTGTTTTCTCCAATACCGTCAAATCCCTAAAATGAAGACCAAAAATAGAAATATTTCTTACAAAAATACAACGTGAAAATTAATTTTTTTCTTTAAAAAAAAAAGGACTTCATGAGGCAACAAGCAGAATAACGGTTTTAACAACGATAAATTTAACAATAAAAGAAAGAGGCCAAAAAATAAAAAAAAAAACGAAAGGAGAAGAAAGAAACCTAGCAGCAAAATTAACGGTTTCTGTTTGGGTACCGAGAAAATTAGAGATTTAGCAGGGAATCGAATTAACTTTTGTTTTATCAATTACTGAAATTTACGAATCAGGAAACAACACGTGCAGCGACGGAGGGAGTGGTGCGCCTACCTGTTCAACCGGCAACAGCGATTTCTGCTCACGCTTCTTCAGCCCTCCTGCTATTTGTTCCCTTTAAAAATTAAAAATTAAAAAATTAAAAAATAATAATAATAATAAAGGAGTTGTAATGTAAAAGGTGGATATGTCAATTTACTCCGTATTGCCCTGATTTAAAAGTTGAGAAAATACAAATAAAAATAACAGCCACGGAATTTTTCAGTTTTTTTTTTTTTTTTTCATTATTAATTTCTAATGTCTTCAAAGTTCAAGCGAACGGATAACCGAAAAAAAAAAATGCAAATTAAACAAATAAGCAAAAATACAAAACAAGGATATTTCTTTTTCTTTTTCTTTTTTTTTTCAAATGGCTATCAGTCTATTGGTGATTTGGAAGACCAAAGTCATCGCAGTTGGGGGCTTGGGCCTTTATCAAATGCAAATAAGTTCAAGAACAGGCTTCGAGCTAAAGTAATACTTCAAATCCATGAGATTTGCATACTGGGCCACCCTGAGATAATTCCTGTTTTGCCGAAATTAACAAATGGTTTTTCTTCCAATTAACATTTTTTTTTTTTTCTTCTTGTATAAAGGAGTTCTAGCAACAACTAATTATGAAAAACAAGGTGACAGAAGCTCTAGGAGATGGTATAAATTATAGTGGGACTTTAATACAAATATCTGAGAGATAAATCCAGCAATAAAACGATCGAGGATTCTTCTAGGAATAAAAGAGAGGTTGCCTGCATTATGATTCGAGGCCGAGCCCATTTGGGGTTATTGCAAGCGGGAATGTGCATTAACATTGCTTTTCTCAAAAGACCCAAAAAAAAAAAAACAAAAACAAGTATATATACGTATATATATATTAAGATAAGAAAGGGTATTTTGAGGGTTTAGCTATTTTGCACAGGATTGTCATTTTTACAATTTTTTTTTTATATTTTACAAAATCTTTTGACTAATTTTAAGATTGCCTTTGATTCATTTGATATATGCGATACAAAAAAAAAAAAAAAAAAAAAAAAGAGGGACAGAGAGAATCTGAAGGAATTGGATTGAATTGAATTGAATTGAATTGTAATCATCACAGCTTAATCATACCAAATGTAAGCTCTTAATGATTTTGGCCAATTAAAGGCACAGTCATACTCGAGGAGGCCTGTTGTTCATGGTCACCACCCTGAGTTTCTCCTGATAGCTCCTCAAGTGATTTCCCCTTAGATTCAGGTACCAGCAACGTGAATAGCATTCCAAAAAAATTGATGACACCCAACAAAATAAGAGAATTTTTCACCCCAATGCCAGGTGGGTAGCCTGGATCAGTCTTTGCAGGGTCTGTGCTCTGTGCAGCATACAAGAACCCAAATGCACCTACCATGGCACCAGCTTTCCCACATGCTGCTGATATCCCATGACAGGTTGATCTGAGCCTTGCCGGGAAGATCTCGGCTGGCACCACAAATGTGGTGGCATTGGGTCCAAAGTTGGCAAAGAAGAAGGTCAGTGAGTACATGATCAGGAAGCCAATCCTATTAGCCTTCATTGTCCAGTGATGATATGGTATGGCAAGTGCAAACATAAACAAAGTCATGAAGAAGAAGCCCATCAATTGAATGGCAAACCTCCCCAGATAGTCAATAAATGCCACCGTAAACCAATACCCTGGAACCGTACCACACAAGGCAATCAATGTTTGCGCTCTTGCAATCACATAGACTTCATGAATGGCGTTCATTGTTTGGGCTGCGGGAATCCATCCAATCGCACTGAAGATATCCTTCTGAAAAAGATTTGAGCTATAATAGGCTATGTCCAACAAGAACCAAGTAGTTGTTGTTCCAAGCAAGTGAAGCCCGTGGCGATGCACAAATTCCTTGCTAAAAAGACCAAAATTATTGGATGGCTCCTCAGATAGCTGCACCGTCTTGTCCTCTTCAGCTTCAATGTCCACCTGCAGTACCCTGGACATGTCTGAAGCAGCCTGCTTTGCATTCTTGGCGACAAGGGCAGTGTAGCGGGCAGTCTCAGGCATCTTCATTCGCCAGTAGTAAGTCAGGGCTGCTGGGACAGACCCAAACATCAAAATTATGCGCCAAACGTAGTCTGCTGCCGGTGGGGTTGAGGCCACTGGATTGATGTCATAAGCTGGAGCATTGAAAACATGATCAAATATAGTGGAAACAATAAGAGCAACAATCCCACCAGCCAAAATCCCAAATCCTTGCATTGCAAACACTGCAGCGATGAATGCGCCACGAGTTCTTTTGTTGGCATACTCAGACATGATTGTGGCTGAGAGAGGATAGTCGCCGCCAATGCCAAAACCAAGCCAGAATCTGAAGAAACAAAGTGTGGCCATTACAGCCTCTGCAGAATGTCCCATGGAAAGCCCTGAAGCAATAGAGCAGACAACCATCAGCACAAGGGTCATCCCATAAACCCGTTTTCGCCCCATTTTGTCACCAAGCCAACCAAAGAAGAGCTGGCCAGCTAAAGTGCCACAAAACGCGACACCATTCACCGCAGCTGCAACATAAGGAGGCAAAGTGCCAGGCTTTGCCGCACCATCGACATGGTAGTAAATGCGACCAAGCAATTTGGTGACAAGTGAAATGGAGAATAGATCATATGCATCTGTAAAGAAACCCATCCCAGCAATTACTATTGCAGTGAAATGGTACCATTGGGTCCTTGCTGCATCAAGTGCATTAAGCACCGTCAATTGGTTTCTAGCCATGGCTAGATCTCACAGCTTGTGGAACTACTCTTCTCGCAACTCTTCTATATCGGGTAGATGTCCTGCAATATGAAGCATATGTGAGCAATTAATCCAGCGGAGTTCACCATGTAAATTCTTTCACTTTACACCATATTGTTATGACATGCCTCTTCTGTTTTAACTATGAGATCTAAGAGCTAAGGCAAGTAAAAACCTGGCTTCATTGCCAATCTATCGAACTGAAATCGATTATTTTCTTTCAGATTATAGAGACCTACCATGAAAACCCAATAAAACAGAGACCCCATCTGGAATATAGATGAACATTGTAAGCATAAAGTCACTGGTGATCAACAAGTTTGTGTTCTCAGTTAGAAGAGCAAATCAAGCACTTACAGATCAAAGTTTGGAATGGCAATTGGAACTTCGATCTTGGAATCTAAAAAGCCGATTCCAGTAAAGAGAGAGTGTGAGAGAGAGAGAGAGAGAGAGAGAGAGCTGCCTGCTTGTATGGTTGGTGAATAACATGGATCAAAAAATTGACAAAATGTGCCCGAATTGAACGGGAATGACGTTAGGAAAAGGCCACGCAGCAGACCATGTACACTGTTCCTCCAAAAGATTCTGTGGTATCTAGAGGGATATACCACACATTTGCGAAAGACGCTATTTAATTCCTTACATAACTTGGCTTCTTGCGTGGCATCTAGTGGGAAGGTTCGAACACAACTTCGTAGGAACGTTATCAAGTGGAACACTCCCTGTTAAACAAACAATAATATTCAGAGGAAGAAATTAAAAGGATAACTAAGCTGCAGCATCAGGGTCTCTTCTATTGAACAAAACGCTGCCAAAGCTCTTTTGAATAAAGTGAATTATTCAAGGACTCGGTTTGGAAATATTCTTGGTACACGATTATATTGGCTTCATTTTAAGGCTGAAACTTCAGTTATTCAATTCAATTCGTACATTTAATTCTTTTTTTTTTTTTTTTTGTGATTATTGAGTGATAGGAGTTCATCCAAGTGTCTTCTCAAGGACATTTGGCCTTTATTAAAAAAAAAAAAAATGAATTCTAATATAAAAATAAGATACAAAATGATGAAAATAAAGTGAATTATTTTTATTATATAATTCAGGTTAACTAAATCTTTTAGTTATAAAAAGTCAGTTTATTGGAAATAACGATGGATTTTTATTATTATTTTTGAACCTTTACAATGTGTTTAATGTGACAGTGTTGCTTGTTATGTAAACAGATTACTCTGTACTCGGGCCTCCTCGAATGCGTCCCACTAGAAACAATCTCCTGATTGGCGATCATACGGACGGACACAAAGTACGTCGACGTCAACCCTGCCCGGTTGCTCCGCTGAGGTCCGGCTTTGAATTCTGCATCCACACGTGCTATCAGAAATCCAAACATCCGCTTTTCCAATCCTTTAAGCACCTTTTCCTTCTTCCTAGTATTGGAAGAATTTGGCTTGACTTCTTTGTATGTGAATCCATCAACTTGTTCCCTCATTTGGTCATTCCCATTATAGTTCTATTCTACCTCTTCCCCTTCATCATCAAACCCCAGACCTAGAGCTCCATTCTCACCTCCATCAGTCTCATCAAAATCCCCATCTGGAGAGCTACCCATATGCCCAAACTCAATCACATCCATCCCTCCATTCTCCTATCAACTCCCCCATTCAGTATTCCCATCAACTCTTTACAGTTACATACATTGCTTCCATATGCAATAGGTGCATCCCCAAAAACGTCTTTATACCTCAAAAAATTCAACCAATGTGCAAGCTCTTCCACCCAATCAAACTTGTTCCCATCACCACTCTCTCCACCACCCGAATTCTCCATAGCAGTGAGCTCGGGTTCCTTGATCTTTTGCTTAACAAGCAAGTACACATCTTTCCAAATCCACTGCCATGCGTATGCCTCAGGATTGCGAGCATGCTGCACAGAATTCACATACAAAGCAATGGTTTTATACTTCTTTTCTGGGGTTCTCATTTTCGCAATGGTCCCATCAGAGACCGTCTTATCATATCTATCAGTTGGTGTTTTCTCTTTTGCCCCCGTCCATTTCTTTCTTTTTGATGGCATCATCAGACATCAATGCCAATATCAAGCTATCACTTCTAAACCAAAACTCCTCCAGAGACCATCACATACAAAGTCTTTTTATGGTATACAATGTAAATTATAAAAATAAATAAATAAATAAATAACAAAAACCCCACGAAAGGCCAGCACAGTTCAAGAAACCAACAGACATTGAGCAGGAAATTTCCAAAGAGAGTTGCAAAGTGCTCTAACTCACCTGGAGAGTGAAAGGTTGTCAACTGGATTTTCAGAAGACGAGTGGAAGGATACTTTCTCGGGAAATCGAAGAGAAAGGGATGGAATCTGTAAGAAAGGGATATGGCTTTTCCTTTACTGCTTTCGAAGTGAAAGTTCGTTTCTTTGCATGTGGGGCTGAGGTAATTAACGTTTATAAATCTCCTGTTATTTTTTAGTAAAATTTTCTGATCCTTTTGTGGATAAAACAACATAAATTCTTGTATCCCCGAGCCTTATGCATGTTACGATCTTTATCATTGTTAACTGCTTCACCTACATAATCAATTTAGAATCAAGAATCTAGTAAATCAGTCAAAACAATCATCAATGCACATCCTTATATATCTATGTAGCATGGAAATTTTATTTCCACCTTGCCACATGGCCTTCAAATGCTCTCGACTCAACGAGCATAAATCGCTCTGGCTAAAAAAAATAAATGCTTCTCCCCTTTCGCCTGGCAGTAAGGCTTCCTGTCGTCTGCTGAGTTGGTATTTGTTAAATGTACAGGACTGAAAAATGGCCATGCACAGCTTAGAACCTTGTGGTATCTGTGGCTATCCAGAGTTCTGTCCTGTCAGTGAATTTGAGCGTGAAGAGGCAGGAGAATTTGAGGCTGAAATTGGACTACTTCCCATATCCTTTGTCCTGTGGAGGAGAAAGGTCCCGGCAAGGATCGTGATAAAACCACACAATTCAGTTACGATCTGGGATGCATTTTGTGAGTCCCAATCCTGTATTTGTTAGCAAATGTGGTCAAGAAAATGTCCGAATAAAGCCCCACATGCAGTGAAACTTACATTGATAACAATTATAGCAAGGCCCTGAGTAATAGGCAGAATATAAGAGACAAAATGTTAGTGTCAGATATTACAAATCAGCATATAACCGGTGCACCCTTTGGTGAGTGGTAAATAGCTGACTTGATCCCTAACCACAAGGCTTTTAGATTGGAAAACAACCACTAGATTTAATCCTGCTCCATTTGCCGTGATGAGACTGATTCCTATTATTTGTACAAACTAATTAACATGCACCCTCATGAATGTTAAGAACACCACTCCAGAATCTTTTTCGGGAAAAACATGAGAAAGCATTCATGATTATTTTGTGCTCTTCTTGATCACAAGGCCTTTCACGTAAGTCTTCAAACAATATCCCATTTTACCTTAAACATGATCACACTGGCAAAGATGGTCAGAGTTGTAAACATCACATAGTATACCGGAGATATAACGGCTGTATTGAAGGTGTCCAGTGCCTGCAAAGATGTAGAGAGATCTGGATTAAATATTTGCCAAGGAAAGTGCTGGTGATCAAATTACTAGCTGACAAGTTTGAGATAAATTTTATGCCAAATAGCATCAATAACTTTAGTAAGGGCTTGTCGCGTGAACATAAAATTTAATCGTAATATTGGAAGAACATGAAACAAGTGATGTAAAGCACTGAAACCGAATAAGAAATGGATATCCTGTTCGTGACTTCATATATAGCATCAACAAATATACTCAGAAAAGAAACTAGCTATCATATTTTCAACATAGACCTAAGACCATTGTAATGGCATACTGTAATCTTTCATACCTTGTTCAAGTAGTTAATCTGCAAAAGACAGCAGAAAGCCACAATTATAGTGAACAGCCATGTCTGAAAGTAGATGAATTGGTTTGTTCCAGAAAATGTCAGCTTTAAAGCAATTCCTACTGCCTTCACGCTCATTACCTACACATAAATAAATGAAGTGATTAAAGCCTCTGTAAGCTAAAGTTAGATATAGAATTACTACAACTCTTAAAAATATAAACAGACCGTGAGGGATCCCATGAGAGAGCAGATTCCAACATAAACTATCAAATGAGTTTGCCCATAGTGTGGTGCATATCGGAAAATGAGAACAGCAACCACAATAACAACTATGCCGGTATATACAAGGAAACCTGTTAAAAACAAAAACCACTTAATCAAAGCTAAGAGGATCCGTGAAAATCTAAGTTCTGCTGACAATGTTAAACAACCTTCTGTACCATTATTTTCAAACACAAACAAAATGAAACAGCATAGCAGTCTTCTTTGCCTCCAAACAAGACAGGGGACAACAAACAAATTGCAGATAATGGCTCCTCAGAATTAGTTAATCCATAATTCTAGAGCAAAATCTTTTCTTTGCCAAGGACATCATCAATTCCAGCATCTTTATTTGAATCTTTTCTACTAGAGTGCAAAGCATATTGGCTTCGACTACACCGTACATACCACAGAAAAGAGAATAGTAGTTTAAGGTTCTATCGAAGGTTTTCTGCCTATGTTCTGTAGTTTGAAAAACACAGATTTGCCTAAACATTTTGAAATAGACAAGAAACAATGGTTATTGGGACTTCTAACTTTTACCTCATTAACTCTTTTTAACAGAGAAATCAGATAGACACGCCATATGATTACTGCTGATCTATTGATAATGTTCAAGTCAAGGATTTGCATTGTAAGGTTGAACACGAGACAATGAGAATAATTTCCACTCTTATTGCATGTAAGACATCAGCCCAAATATTAATGAGCATGGAGCACAAATACATTAAGCAATGGTAGGCTTTTTCATTTCCATTTTTTTTTGGTTGGCTGAGTTAGCCCTTTTGAGGACTTTAACCGTAATAATAATATATGCAGATACCTGGCTCTGTTGCAAGATGCCATACTTCCTTAACAGAATGAATATTCCTTTCCTGCGGAGCATGTAAAACAATGATTGTAGAACCCACAACACAAAGAACACATCCAAGAACTCCGAAGATGTGTAACTTCTCCTCCAAAATGAAATGTGCTAGCACTGCACTGCAGAGTAATGTTCTCAGTCAGAAACCACAAAAAAAAATCCTGTACTTGTATGGATTCTTTCCACTGCTGCAGTCGTAAGATGGACCATACCTGAAAATAATACTTAAAGCTCCTAAGGGAGTTACAAGAATTGCAGGAGCAAATGCATAAGCGGCAAAATTAGCAATTTCCCCAACAATCACTGCAAAAGCATACAGACACATCATCAACAGTAAGAAAAGATTCCTTATTCCTCATCAAACTAAAAGTGATTCTAGATGATATATATACCAGTCCAAAATTGTAGATGATTGCAGTGAAGAATTTTTTTTTTCTTTTTAATAAATACAATAAAATAAAAGAAACAATAAGCCACAGAAAATTGATTTCTATAAGCCTATCCCAGCTTTTTCTCAAAAGCTCTGAATTTAACAAAGCAGAAGGCAATCTGCTAATTCCATGCAAACTATTCGTTAAATGCTGTGTCCCTTTTCATATATCCCTTTAAATTTTCTTGCTCTGTGCAAATGATATTTGCTGTGCCATCTTAGTCTTATCTGTTAATTTTTAAGCGCTTAATTAGAAATAATGTCAGTAAACAGGTAAAAGCTCCTTTAGTAGACATTTACTTCACTTTAGAAGAAAAATCATTCAATACCAACAGAAGCTAACCCCATTGTTGCCACAGTAAAAAGAGGAAGCAATTTCACTTTAAAGGTAAAAACAAAAAGCATTGAACTTAACAAGGGGACACTCTCATTTGATGTTTGCATAATTTCAGTACCTTCGTCTTCCTTTTCCTTTTCTTTTTTTCACTTTTTTCTATTCATTAGACATTCACGATTGATTCCATCACAAAGTCACCCGATTTTCTCTATCCACATTACAAGATTAGTCTCTTGACTCTCAGCATTTGGCTGCTCATATAAGAAGTCATAAGAGTTTGACTAGTTTTATGTTAGACACCACCAACCTACCGTAACTATCTTCCTTTATCTGAGCTAGAGAACAGGTTATTACGAGCACAAGGCCCGACACAGGTGTCATCGGTCAACTTTCTGGTGTATTTTTGCATATGAGTAGACCGTGGATGGTGTGTAACAAATGAATGCATGTAATTCATGAATTTAATCAGGTGCAAGTAAATGAATAACAACATATAAGTAGATTACAGACAAGAAGGCATATAAAACCTTAAAAAGAGGAACCGAAAGGTCCATCAAGTCAAACATGACATGAACAAAATAAGAAGCAACAAAGAATTTAGGACTTACTAGCAATCATCCCAGCCCACCACCATGGTTCAAGCAAGTATGAGTGCCCTCCCATACCTGATCACCATATAATCTCATAAGATTACAGGGCAACATTCCCACTAATTTGGCAAACATATTTTAAGACTTCATGTACACGCACGACCGCAAAAGGCTAACAAAAATCCACTACAAATTTGACAATTCCAACTAAAAAAAAATAATATTATTAATAATAATAAAATAAAACGACTAATGAGACAAAAGAACCAAACCTGCTCTGGTTCCAAAAGCTCCAGCCTTTTTAAGACCTTGCTTCTTGACAATGAAGCTCGACCCAATAAAAATACTCGAGGAAATGGCCAAAATGAGCCCGTGAACATTATCAGCCGATATCCCCATTTTGTTCAAGAAAGAAAGGAATTGAAAATATCAAATTTTTGCAGGGCCAAGGCGGCCTCCAATCCCAATCTCCTACCAAAATTTTGCAGGGCCAAGATCTCCAATCCCAATTCCCTACAACATGCCAGCAAAACCAATGATTTCAAGAATATTCTCAAATGTCTCTACCACACATCACAATTACTTGACTATTACGTTACCATGTAATTTCAAACATGCCAAAATTTAATCTTTGCTATAAGGGCGATTTTCTTTCATTGAAAAAAAAAAAAAAAAAACCACATTATTTAATTTTTCTTCTGTTATACCAGTAATCCATTAATGTTTAACAATTGCTGGCAATATCTTAATATTTATTTCATAGAAAAAAAAAAAATCTAACCTCACTTGGCACTCTGCAAATGGCGATGATTCTAAAGACCCATCACCATCACGCCAAGATAAGCTGTTTTGATCATCAGATTGGAAATTTTGATGATCAAGATCGATCCTTTGATTTGTTTTTTCTTTTTTTTTTCCCTACAAATGGAAATTAAGGGAAAATAAACCAAAGAAAATACAGATAGGAAATTGGGTGCCAGAAGGGATTGGAAGAGGAGAAGCAGAGGGGAGAGAGAGAGAGAACGGCAAGTCAGTTATCACAAAAAAAAAAAACCCAAAAAAAATGTAGCTCCAGAAACCCGGGGGGGGGGGGGAGGAGAGAGAATAGAATCCCAAAATTCAAGATTGCCTCCGCATCCCGCGTTTTTTCCCTCCATATTAAATGGCTTTTCTTTGCTTAAATTAAATGACGGTATGATAAAAGATTTTCGTTTTTTTTTTTTTTCTGGTTGTTCCCAATTTTCCGTTTTGCATGTTTTTCCGAATAACAGCACTGCCTCTCTTGAGAAATTTATCTGGTCATTCGCAGTTTTGGGCCACTTGGTGCATGTACATAGACACGCGATATTCCATTGCTGGAAGTTAAATAACATCTAAAATCTATTAAAAAAGAATCCCTATCACGATGTACCACATCCACATGACGTAAAATAATTATTTAAAAAAATAAAAAATATAAAACATAAAATATTATATTTTTTAATATATATATATATATTTAAAATAAAATTATAATTAAAATTAACTATTAAAAATTTTTAAAATTATTGTTATCTCTTTTTATATTTATAAAAAAATAGTTTGTAATTAAAAATTTTATATTGAATTTGATATAATCAACAAATATTTATAAAAATAATTTAACTTATTAATAATTTTTTAAAAAAATAAATTTGAGAGTAATTATTTAAAAATAAATGTTATTTTTAAAAAATAAAAATATATTTAAAGTAATTTTAAAAAATAAAAAGGAAGAATTTTAAAAAAATTAAAAAAATTATTTGAATAATTTTTTTTATTTTTTTTAATTTATGAATTAAAAAAATTATCATATAAATAATAATAAAGTGATAAGAAGATGATAATTAAAATCTTATCATATAAATAATAATAAAGTGATAAGAAGATGATAATTAAAATTTTCTCCTAATTTTACTATATATATATATATATATGTGCCAAAACAATAGATCTCGTGAGTTAAACTAGAAGTTCAAGAAGTTAATTGATTAGATTAGGATCCATTTGATTGGAGATTCTTGGTCCAGATTTTTGGCGATCGATTGGCTTTGCTCCCCTTTTTTATCGAAGAACCAACCAACGTATCATACAGTACAGGTTTTCAAAAGTCCATTAAAATATTTACAAAAATACATATATATATGTATATATATAAAATATCAACAGGTCACCACAAATTTAACAGGGTAGTCCTCTATTCCATTAATTTTGACTGTCGTGGTTCTTCAATGACATGTTGTTGAAGATTGACTGACTACATTGGCGGAGTGACCACATTCACATATACCGAACAGTATTGCGTTCAAATAACCGAAGAAATCCACTGAATTCAGATATCAAGCTCTTCGGCATGCCTCGTATGAAGAAGAAATCAGAATTGCTTAATCATCCAAAATGATATCTGCTCTAAACACTGATGCTCCCTGCTCGAGTGTAATCGATTTAGCTTAAAATCAGCCGTTAGTTACGTGAGAGACTTCAATTTTGAGCATGTTCCAACATAAAACTCCAGTACTCGACAGTTCAAACGTTAATCTTAAGAACATGTACTTCAGGAAGGGTTTCAATCTGACAAGTTCGTTGATCTCTTTTGTGTTTGGAAGTTAAAAAGCACCCTTTTAACACATGCAAAGAGGGCCCACCTTATTTACGTGTTGAAGAATGCAAGTCAAACGGAGATCGAAATTTGAGATGCTACTTCTTAAATACATTGTTTACTACGGTAACAACAATTCAACAACAAGGATTGCCAGCTAGTATGTTGTTAACACCAGCCCACACACCCCGAGCTGGATCCAGTACACAACGCATCAACTGTCAAAGTCAACTTTACACGCAACCCCATATTCATGTTACCTCGTTGCCATGATGGAGAATTTATTTCCCAAACCAAGATTGAGTTTGCTCATTCACGCAGATCATATATCACAAAGGAAATGATTTCAACTTGAAATATACAGCGCTCGGGCGACTTTCATTTCAAACATTTGATCTTTTTTGTGGTATCTATGATGCTTTGCTCTATTTCTGGGAGCCTGAACTTCAAAAGTTTTGTCAGCTGAATGGCAGCCTCAGGGAAGCAATCATTCTGAATACATGACTCTGAGCAGAGGCCAAAAAGAACCACATTGACATCTGTCTCAAGCTGAAGGCCAAAGAGGTGGCTGAAGACCTGCAAGTGAATATAGCAGGATAAGAGGTAGGAGACCAGATGCTTCTGAAAAGACCACAAAGACACGAGAAAAAGAGAGGAATGTCTAAAACATATGCGGATTAGTTATTCAGAAATAGTTCATAAGTTGACTTGCAACATTATCCCTTCGGCTTCCAGGACCCTGTTGTCATTTTCCCATGAATGGAATCATATAATAACAATAGAAGCCTGGTTAATGATATGCAGGTAACCACAACCATCTTTTTAGCCAAGGACATCACTGTTTTTTTGCAACAACAACAAAGAAAAAAATCCCTTTTATAATAATGAAGCAAGAGATGTTAATTAATAAACAGATATAAAGAAATTCTCTGCCCTTACTTTTTCCATCCGAGAAATAACCATATCTTTAATTGCTGGAGACCTTGAGACCAAATTAACTATGAAAAGGCCTTGCTCACAGAGGTTATCTTTCACAGTCAAAAGAAATGACTCTTCCACAAAATCTGCGGCTGGGCAGGTCATTCCAGAGCTGTTCAGAAAGCAAAACAAAAAGAAGCATGAAGTTCTCAGATTATCAGATGTTGCCTGACACTCATGCATTCGGATGCAAGGACACATTAGCTTCATGCACCTTGTGTCAGAAGAGTCCACATCAATAATAAGTATGTCAACCCCAGAACCATTTCTGCCCTCTACTTGAGACGCTATGCCACTTTTGTTGAAAGAAGACCCTTGGATCCAGGAATTGCGCCCATTTTCATGGATGGCAGACACTTCATCAGCTGCGGCAGAATTTTTAAAGTTGCTAATGAACCCAATTCCATCAGCAATATGTACCTGCAATTCCAACAAAGAATGTGTTGATAAAATTAAGAGTCATTTAAGAGCCTGATGTGGTGTCACTTGGAAGTTAATACAACCCAATATGGTGCTTGCTACCCCATAAATCAAAAGACAAAATACCAACTACCTGTTCATAACAAAAAAAAAAGGGCCAGCAATAATTAGGTTAGCTCAAACTCTAACTTACCAATTAGAATAAATTGAAAATATCACAAACATTATTGCTATGACCCCTCCAAGTGTAGGAGGCTAATAAAGCAAAGACCAGAGAAGAATGAAAGAAAAGAATATAGAAAGAATACAGAAAGCAGATTCTGAATCTGAAGAATATTTAACTTGAAATGTAGTCTGATTTCAATGGCTTGAAAAACTACACAAGATTATTGTGTAATCTATGTATTCAACATGTTCCTAGATCATCAAATCAGGTTGTTGACACACTTGTGAAGCAGGGGGTTTGGCTTCAAGCAGATTGGATTGCCAAACTGAGATTCTATACATTTTCTGTTCTAGTCTTCACTTTTAGTTTTCTTTTCTTGGGATGTCCTGTGTATATGTTCTAAACAGCTTAATGTCTAGGTCTCAAATTATTGAAAAAAGCTTTCCATTTATAATATATATATATGTACACACACATACACTTGACGTGCAAATATGTAGGTCACATTCCAGGGTCCTTGAAGAGTAGAATTTAATGAAGACTTTCCAAATGATGTTCTTAGATATGGAACCTTTAAAATTGTCTTTGCCAAAAATTGAATTTACCAGCACACCAGCTTCAACAAGTTGCACTTGTTTAAACGCAAAGATAGATCCTTCAATAAATAACTTATAATAAGTTAGAAAACAATACAACAACAAAGTAGCTTACCTTCAGATGTTCATCTTCAGTGAAATTAAAGTAGTCTTTTGCTAGACCAAGTACCATAGGATCTAACTCCACCACCTGTATAACCGTAAATCTCTCAAATCAATACTGTCAAGTGAAAAGGATCCCAATAAATGGTGCATGTCACTCTTCAGGAGTGAAAGGTTATGAAGCCTATAATTACCTCGATGTGCAAAAATGATGCACATTTGTGAAGATACATAGGAAGTAAACCAGCTCCAAGACCAATAACAACCGCATTAACCTGGGAAAACCAATTGTCAGAAAATGAAAACTCTCCAGGACAATAGTTATGCTCACAAGGTAAAGCACAAACAACTTCAGAAAACAAAGATGTGTTCAACTTTGTATGAAGCCAACAATAGAAGTGTCAACAGTTGAACCATCTCTTTTAGCTAGCACAAGCTTTTGCCGAGTTTGATACTGCAAAGGTGGCCCAAGAGAGACTGACTTATACATGACAGTATGCCTTATAACATAAAACATATATTTTAATAAGATAAAATTTATTGGTCCAGATGAAGAGGACACCACACTAAAAAGAACTTCAGCAGGGCAGTTATTTGCTGTCACAGTTCCCGAGAAATACAGCCTTCAAGAATTTAAAGAAACAGAACGACAGCTGATCATACCATTTTTGCTGCTGATGCAGCAGTTTCCAGGAAAGAAGAAATCAGCACCAAGCCAGACAGAATTCCCATGTGATAAGAACTAGCCAAATGATCATGATAAACTTTCAGCTGGTTGCCTGGGTCTACGACATTGAAGAAGAAAAATGAAAAAAAAAAAAGAAGGATATATTAAACCATAAAAAAGTTAAAAAGAAGAAGAAGAAGAAGAAGAAGACAAAATAGTCACTGATTTATTGTTTGCTCATATCAGGATGGTGAAAAGGAGGAAAAATAGCTACATGTACAAGGTGGAAACCAGAGTTTCAGACATGTAAGAGATGCATCCAATATGATGTAACTAAATACAGATGCAACCAATCTAGTGAAACAAAAGTGATGTTAGGACAGTGCCAATTTGTCTATGCCTCTCTCTGACAGCATTGGTAAACGAATTTGATAACAAAGTTCCTATAGGATAACAAAAAGATATGACAAAAACATGTTTAAATTTGTCTTTTGCAAGACTATTTGCTCAATTATTTGAGAATTAAATATGACTTCAAGCAAATATGGTCATTGCAACCACATTCACATACCAAATTTATTTGAGAAAACCCACCAATATAAAACTTACAACTCAAAGGAACAAAAGCTCAAAGAAAACCAGTAAACTCTTGAATTCTAGAATTATGACAGGTGTCAAAGTAAATGAACTATTACCAGTAAATGAACTATTACCATTATTTTTCTTCGGACCTCCCTTTTTTTTGGATTTAGATGAACTAGCTTTCCTCACTACTTTGGTACCAAGAGATCCATCTCTTGTAAGAAGAGCTTCAGACTGAACCAGCCCCTCATTTCTTTGAAAAACAAGGCGACGGAACATCAAATCTCCAGAGGGCAAAATGCGACTAATGTCATCATTAACATCTTCGTAAACAACATCTTCAACAGTTATGGTCCCAGTTAACAAAGATGTAACCTACATCCATGCAAACAAGAAAGAAGGCCCACATCATAATCAAAAAGTGGCAACATCTCGCAATGAGTAGCTGAAAAGCGTCTCATTTTTCATAAATTTGGTACTTTATTTCACATTATCATTTCAGATGATAGCCCCAAATGCCCTTTTATCATAGCATAGTGCTTATAAGAATACATTATGAATCAATTATGTGGATGGAAAAGACAAAACAAAATTTCACTCTGTTATGCAAGAGAGAGAGAGAGAGTTACTTTAATGACTGCTTGAAGCCTAATGTCTTGCATATGAACCTATTGTCATTTATTTACTGATATTGGCAACAAGATGAAGATGGAAAAACAATTAATCAGAAAAAAGCAAATAAGTAATTGATATCCTATATTCCAAGGTAAGCTGAAAAATATCATGCAAAAGACAAGCCCAACATCAGAATTTCTGAGAAAGCATTTTCAAATTTAAGAATAAATTTGACTAAATGAGATGACCTGCTTTGTCTCTCAAAAGATCACATTTGTCTAATGACCCACTCCATCTCTCAAAAGGCCACATTTGACTTTGTCTTCAAGAAAATATTCTTATTTCTGTCCAAACCTATGAACCAAGCTCCTCCTGTCCCCAACACACACAACTGATGACCAAAGTTGTCACTGCCATATAATCATTCCTTTATTCAAATGTTTCATATTGGTACCAAATCCTTGCTACCTCTAAGCCTAAGAAAAAAATTGCCATAACCACCCTTTGCCACCATAACAACCACGTTCATACCTGCTTGAGCCCTTACCTCCTTGTAGGCCCACATGCAAGAGTTTTTCTTAAATACTTTCTTTATCTAGCCGTTAAAATTCATTTGTTATATTAGGCCTGCACATAAAAGGCTGTTAAAGCACTGTGGTCTTAACCGTGCATTAAGTTCAAGGTTTTTAAAACCGAACTGGTCATCAAACCGGAAAACTAACTGGTTCATAGTTCAACTGATTTAACCAGTTTAACCGGAATTAAACCAGTATTTAATATTAAATATATAAAAAATTTAATAATATGATTTTTATTTTTTAAAAAAATTAAAATATTAAAAAATATTTTTTTATAAATTTTTAAAACTAACCCAACCAAAAAAATCATGACCGATTCACTGGTTCATGGTCGAACTAACCAATTTATCGGTTTGGTCACTGGTTTTCAGAACTAATGATTTTTAGAATGAGCCAAACCAACTCACAGTCCGGTTTCTGGTTTTACCAGTCCGACTGACCAATCTGGTCTGATTTTCAAAACCTTGATTAAGTTAGATAAGGGCTTATGTAGTCCATTGCCTTCCCCCCAATGTGATCTCTTCTCTCCTCTAAGATAATAAGGCCAAAAAATGTGGTAGCTTTACTCTTAATGCTGCAAATCACAGGAAATGTGTGACAGAACAAACATTCACGTACAAGTGTCACCAGCATAAATCAACATGGTTATTTCCATAGTGCATACAAACAAATCTATCTGTCGGGACTCAAAGTGGTCAGCTTGGATGCAGTGGTGATATTAGTCATTGTGAACCAGAGGTCGCAAGTTTAACCAGCAAAAACAGTTTCTCTCTGATGTATCAGATAGGGGCTATGGGTAAGACAGGGTGCAATGGAAAGATTGCTGCATGGTGAAATAGACGTCACATGTTTTCTGAGCCACCCAGTAAAACAGAAGCTTCATAAACTACTAAGCCCATTAACAGCACAAGCTGACTAGAAGTGCATAAATAAGTTTTGGCCTCTACTTTGTTTATTACATTAGGATACTACTGGCTGTGTGCTGCTCGCCAAGTAAGGAATAAGATACAGAAAGCAAGAAAACTACATATTTAACTTTGTAGAAAGCAGTCAATAATCATAAGCATAAACAAAAGAAGGAGCATTGAAGCATTTAAACCTTGTGCAAAGTAATTCGTTGTTTGATCCCATCACTTGCCATCATGAAGCTGCAAATTTTAAGATTGTATTGGGGAAAAAAAGAAAAGTCAAATAAATAGAAAAACATAGAACTTGCTTTAAATAAAGAGATGGCCTGCTTTCAATCACAGTATTTTGTCCTCTATGATGACATAGCATCAAGTTTCACAAAACATTAAAAAGCAATTTTTAATCAACATGATCAGAATGCCATATGGCAAGATTGTCAAAGAGAAAATTGCTTTGCAATGACATACGGAATTCGTGTTCCATCATCATGTTTGTCAGAGACCAACTGCTTAATGAGAGGAGATAAATCCTTCTGAAAGGAGGAAAAAAAGTGTGGCATATCAGTATGACAAACTTGAACCAAGTATTGATTCGTATGTTAACATCAATGACTAAACCAGTGAAAGAATTACCTGGATATCGTCCATGTTGGCATTACTATGGGTGCTATCTAGTGTAACCTTCACTCAGCCCATAAAGTTTGTATTAAAAGTCAAAATCAAAGCAGAGTCAAATGGAGATATCTAAGATAGGCCAAATCATGAAGCTACCATAATTAAACGAGCAGCTTTTGAGCTTGCAACAACATGCCATTGTCCTTCTTCTGAAGAGAAGAGCCATTCATGAGCTCGATTCTGAAATCTAACATCCAGTTAAGTATTTCAAATAGAAGAACAGCAATTTCTCAAACTGAACACCCTTACTGAAGCTGAAAAAAGAATAATTTTCAAAGCCAGAGATCCTATAATATGTACTTGTCTGCACATGCAAACATGCAAGCGAGCAAATAAAGGGCACCACCAACAGGCACGTGTATTAGTCATTGAAGGTCCATTTTCTCTCTTTCAGTCGCTAAAATTAATTACTTGACAACCATTTGAAATGACAAACCAAAATGCCTTAAAAAATTACTACAGCCTATTAAAAACCAGACATGTTCAACGGATAGTTGACAAAAAGTTTCGGTGGGGATGCTTTTAGACCACTCTAACAAGTGCACAAAATGTTCAATACTCTGCCAGAAGTTATGGTAAGCTATTTTTAAACCTAAAAATATGTCATGGAATGAATAACATACAGCATTTGTTTAGTGCATAACAGTGGAAGTAAGGAGCAAGTAAAAGATGGGTATTGAGTACAGTTGTCATCATAAGCTTTGATAGGCAACAGCAACCACAACAATGTGTTGTTACTTTTTGATGTTTCTTGCAACTTGGAGATATATTCTTTTTTTTTTCCCCACTTTTTTGGGTGTCTGTGTAGAAGTAAACAAACTACAAATTTCAAATAGAGAAACCAAAATTGGATGCTTTCAATCAACCGCATATGGAACATATAAATATTAGGTATACCTTAGGCACAATGAAAACAGCACAGTGAAAAGACAATGAACCAGAGGATTCGCTGGAATCAAGAAGGACAGCTCTGTAACTGAAACGGGAACCTCCTGGTCCACCCAAAATAAGCTGTAGCCGACGGCCTGGACTAAGACTCACCAACTCCCCTTCAGCTCCTAATTGTAGATCTTCTATAGTGTATAGTATATCTGAACCACTGGAATATTCTCTGCGCACCTCATTCTCATATTCTATGGCTTTGTGGAGACCAAAAGCCTGAAAATGCAACAAGCAAATTCTTATCAAGCATTGATGGGATTTCTATACCAAGATTTGCAAATTTTATACCATACATAGACATAAGCAAGAAACAATCATGCCCTATACTTTGATGAAAGGTCAAGCAAAAAAATCTCTGTCTCGGATACCTGATACCATTTTTTATATTTCCTACTGACTGTAATGTAGATACAAAAAATCTTATCCTTTTAGAAAAGGCAAACCTGATTCCCACTACACCCAAGAGATGAATGATCGATCAAAGAATTTATCAAGTGCAAAGCTCTAGAAGTCTCTTTCTCAGAAACCACCACAAAGGTTTGGAGTTTGGGTTTCTCCAATGGTTTATGCGTTATAGTGTGAACACTCATTTTCCACCCAAACCGAAGCTTGGGAAAAAGCAAACCTGTAAAAAAGATGAGATTTCATCAGAACTCAGGAAAAAAGTGACAGTGAAATCAAATGTAGTCCAGGCAAATTTTGCAACATATTACACAAATCCCTCAGTCTTCATACACATCCAAGGTCCCATGTAATCAGAAAATATGAGGGAATGTTATGAGTGAAGATCAAAATTAAAGTGTAGGCCAAAATAATGATGAATAAAACCCTTTTTTGTTATTTGGCTCAAGTACTTTTAGAACCTAACCAAAAAATACCTAGAATGTGAGATTCTGCTAGTGTGAGGCATATGTACTTTCCCCCAGGTTTCAGAACTCTTTTCACCTGTCGATGTACACCAATTAATTAGCTTCAAAGGAAATCAAACTGGATAATTGACGCAAATAAAATGGAAACATGTTAAAACATAAAAGCTCAAATCAAATTCCAAAAAACCTCTGACAAATACAGGTTCCCCAGCTTGGAACCGTGTTCAGGCTCCATCAAAGCATCCAATCCGCCCTTATCAAGAACAACATCAAAGGAATCGTCTGCAAACTGGCACATAACATTTATATACGTTGTGACGACAACTGAAACCAGAAATAAATTTACCCATTCATCCGCCCATAAAGAAAGAACGAAAGAAAGAGATGCCAGAAAAGATGAACAATGTAAAGAAGAAAAGCTAAAAAAACTCCTAGAGAAGGCACCTGCATACAAGTCATATCCATGACTCGCCACAGCATGCCAGGCCGTTCCCGCACGTTCCTCCTCAACATATCCGATATCACAACCTTCGAGAAATCGACGTTCGTAATATCCTTAAACCCCGAATCGTACAACTGCTCCGACAACAGTGAATTTCCACAACCCGGAACCAGGATTCGCAGCGGGGGAGCAGGCAAAGAGGAAGAAGAAGAGGAGGAATCATCTCCGGTGACCGGAGATCCGCCGAGGAGGGAGAGTAGAGGGTGGCTGAGCTCAGTCCAGTCGGCGTACCACTCAAAGGAGTCGCCGCTTCCACGGATGGTGAAGAACTTATCCCAGTTTTCTTTGCTGGTGAAGTCTCCTAGGGCATTGAGAAGCTCCCCCGCCGATTGCGGCGGTTGCTGTTTCTCTCTCTTCCCCATTTTTCGAGTTCGGTGGTAATCCGTTCCCGGTAGGGTTTTAGACGGTGCAGGAATAGAGCCGTGACGTCATTTCTGCACGGACCATATAGACAGCCGATGACGGGCTGGGCCTGCAGCCTGCTTGCTTCCAAGGTTCAATGGCGTTTTGGGTCATAAGCAATATCATTAAGTTTGGGCTACATTGGCCCACGATGATTTCATACAAGACATTAGGGTTTTCATTGGCCCATAGAGTGCTCTGCAACATAATTTAATTTCACAACATTTATTATTTAAATATATTTACAAAAGATATTCATTCATTCTCCCTGTTAAGTTCATGAAAATTGATAGTAATAGAGATAACATGCAATGTGTGTATAAGTATTATTAAAATACAAGAACATTTTTTATTCTCTGTCTCTCTCTAACCATTGGATTATTGTTTAAAAATTAAGTGATACAAAATTCTTAAATTTTTAAAATTATATTAAAAAATTTTACTAATTAAAATGAGTTATTTGCTGTATTTATTTATTTATTATAAATATAACTTATTTATAATTTTAAAGTATATATATATTTTTTTTCATTTTAAGTAAATTTTATTTATTGTGTAATAAAAAATTATAAATAAATTATATTTTCAAAAAATAATAAAAAGTCATTTCTTAAAGGAAATAACATGGAAATTCCATACTTTCTGTTTAGGTGTCATAGGAACAGCCACAATGAAACGTTGGGCAGTGGGGATTTTGGCATTCTCGTTTCATGTTTTGTCTGGATGTTGATGGCACCGTGTGCCGATGATATCACGAAACTAAGTGATAGCATGCAGCTTCTAAGCAAGGTTCTAACATGTAAAGCTACCTGTGTGAAAAAGGGTTCATCGAATAGAGGCAGCAAGGATGACAATGGATAGAGAGTTTGGTTGATTGTCGTTACAGCAAAAGGGGGATGATGGTCTTAAATTGTGAATAAGACCTCAGTTTACATAGCTCGGAGTTGAGTTCAAAGGGCAGAACAAAAATGAGAGAGCATTATCAATCATTTAGTAACGTGACACTCTCGTTAATTTCAATCTTTCGCGTATTCTTACGTGTCCCAAAGACCCTAGAAACCAAGACCAACTTAGGTTAATGCTGCGCATCTAGCAAAGATGGAACAATGGAAATGATCGATTCCTACACTTTCTGGTCTAGCTGGTAAGGCACGAAAGCAGGGACTAGCCAGAAAACCGGGTGGACTTTGAGATGAATTGTACGTGGAGATTTTGGCACAGAATAGAAACAAAAGTCTCTGCCAACTTTTCTTTTTGTTTTTTTTTTTTTAAAGAGTTGGTTTGCAAATCTTTTTGTCTGGGTCACATTAAAGAAGAGAAGCAGACACCGTCCCCAAACACTGGGCCCCATTTCGTGGGTTCATCTCGGTCTTCTGGCTGTAGGTGCCTGTTTCATTCTCCGTAAATGAACGGGGAGACAGACCAGTACTCGGCTTTTTTTCTTCTGTAAAAGCTCAAGAGTTCATGCCAGACTTCAACACTATACAATTCGCACCCTTTTTGCCAAACAATGATCAAAGTTCAAAAGTAAGACGTAAGTGAGCTTAAAAGTAACAGAATTGACAATAGTAAATTTAAGTACAATTAATTAAATTTTATATTTTATATTTATAATTTTATACTATAATATTATATATGTAAGATAAAATATGTTATATATAATATAGAAATTATTTATATTTACTATTAAATTATCTAAAAAATTTTAGGCTAAAAAGCATAGGTAGCCCCTCCTATACCTTGTTATGAATTTTGTTGGAATCTCTAAACTTTCAACATTGTTGTTCATTTTGGCCTCTATTTCTAGTTTTGAAACATTTCATCCCAATTTGTCATTTAAATATTACAGATGAAATGTCCTATGGACATCGTTTCCGATTTGGAGACGAAGACTATACCTCGTTAAAAGGTTCGGTTATGCACCTTTTGAAATTGTGTTTTTTTCTTTTTTTGAGTTCCTTTCATTATGGGCATGCACATGTCGTATTGAAAGGATGTGCATCTTCCCTTATTCGGCCATCCCATCAATTCTTACCAAAATCTCTTGAGTTTTACTTTATCTCCTGGTTTGACACTTTTGAACACAAAGGCGTCCTTGTAAAACTAAATTGTCCTTTTCAATTACATACATTTAAAGCCAATATCCATAGGTATCAACCAGAAATGGAATTTACATTATGTCTTAATCATAAATGCACGTACTATTAATGTTGCTTTCATTCCTATGTTGTTTTTTTGAAGCTGACCAGAAATGGAAACGACATTATGTGATGCAGTGCGAAAACAAGATGTATTAATTTCACATATACTCTCTAATAGACTTCTTACTTGATAAAAACAATTATATAAAAAATGTATTAAATTATTAAATGACAATGAGACGGATTATAAAAAACAGTGATTCATTAGTTTCATAATATGTAAAAAAAAAAGAACAAAAAATAACCTTTTAATTGTCACATATCAAAGTTAAAATGTTAGCATGACCACAGCTTAAAAATTGTAATTAAAATATGTTAATTGATTTTGCAAATGCATGCAAGCGTGCGCGCATATTTACATATATCAAAATATTTTGTGTTGAAGTATATCCAAATTTAGCTAAAAAGTACATTTCTTAATGTTTTCTTGAATAATACTACTCTACTTGAATTCGAACGTGTAAAACAAAAGTGATATCGATTTTACAAATATTACTCCTAGAATTACGTGAAATTTAAAATGGTTTTCGAAATTAATTTGAATATTCTGTATTCGAGTAAGAAAGTATTTTCCTACTTCATTGGCAAATGATTAGCATGGAAGGGAATACAAAATCAGCAAAACAATGGTCAGGAACGAGTGAAAAATAAAAAAATAAAAACACCCCTTTTAAGAATGTTAAAACCCAACCGCTCAGGACCCCGGGGGGTGTGGAGAGCGAGAGCAAGGGGGGAGCGAAGCTCGCATTGGGAAACGGACAACCTTGGAAAACGTGAAAAACTTTCTCCTCCTGAGCCACAACATGCCCTACAGGTAGGGAAATAAAGCCTGGATTATTTCTCGTAAACTTGTTACACGTGTCCGACTTTCAGCCCCTCGACCCCACTCATACCATTTCCTACGCTCCTCCTCTCCCTACAATCTCATTTCCTATTTCTTATACTCCGAAATCTGAGTTTTGCCAACGCCGTCCAACCACAGCCAAAACTCTTTCTGCCCTCTCAACCACACAAGTCCCCAGAAAAAAAAAATAAAAAAAAGAAGAAGAAATCAAAATCTGCGTAGAAACAGAAACCCAAGTCCGAAAAAAGTATTATTTTCCTCTGTTTTGGCCCAGAAAACATCTCATTCTGCAGAACAGCGCTTATCAAGAAACAAACTTTATTTTCTTTCTTTCTTTATTATTAATATATACATATATATATTTTGGTTCGTTCGGTGGCCATGTTCTTGATTTCATAGGTTTTCAACAAGCAGAATTGACGTAACATAATCCCAAGAACCCTTTTCTTTCTCTGCCAGCCATGAAAAAGATCAAGAAATGAAAATTGAATCAAAACCAGTATATTAAGAGGAAATAAGAGGAAATTCCTTCATTCACCCGTCAAAAAGAATCGTTGTGTAGTTTTCTTGCTTTTCTGGTATCGAGCATAAAGAAACAAGAAAGAAAGGAGTAATCTTTGGGGGTGGTGTAATGGCGGGAAACGAGTGGATAAATGGATACTTGGAGGCGATATTGGACACTGGGGCCGGTGCCATTGAAGAACAGAAACCAGTCCCGCCAGTGAATCCGAGAGAAGGGGGGCATTTTAACCCAACAAAGTACTTTGTTGAGGAGGTGGTGACAGGAGTTGATGAGACTGATCTGCATAGGACATGGCTTAAGGTAGTCGCCACCCGCAATACCCGCGAGCGCAGCTCCAGGCTCGAGAACATGTGCTGGCGCATTTGGCACCTCACCCGCAAGAAGAAACAGGTTGCATCTCTCTTGCTTTTTTTTTTTTCTTTACACACACCCACGTAAAGATAGAGTAGTCGGTCACCAACAAGAAGTCGTGGTTTGGCTCTTATTCTTCTTGTATGAACGTGTATGTAATATGTTGTTATGGGATTAATTATCACGTACGTGTGTAAGTGATGCGAATGTGTTGGGGGCTATCTTTTCTTGTTTTACCTGTTTTCTTCCTTGGCTTTCTTTCTTGCAGTAATGGATCCTATAATTGTGCTTCAAAGAAGTATGAACTCCAATGAACCTTCTGATTTTCTTAACTGAGAATTGGGTACCAAAATATGTGTATGTTGGCGTTGTAAAGGGAAAGAGGAATACAATAACATAAAATCCAAGGACCTGATTGGCCTCTGTTGGTTGCTTTACCTATCCAGCTTCTATGGGTCGTACAACGAAATATGTTGTCTTCATGCTAATCGAAGCTGCAGGCTTTATGTTCTGTTTGCCAAGAGTCACATCAATCGAATAACTATGGCTGTAGTTCAATCATGAGAGGCAGAATATTGTCGGGGTTGTTAATGGCCTTTGGTCAATTAATTCTTATCAATAGCATATGAAATTATATGCTTCACTTCAGACCATTTATGCGTGGACGTGTGCATTTGTAATGCAATTATATGTGTTTTTAATAATGCGACTAAGTAAGGGTGTCTCTCTTTTACGGGGCGCTCCATTTTGGTTTTCCAAGTAACTGCACCGTCTAAACCAGCCAATAGTTCCTTAGAACTGCCTAATTTTTTCTTCTTGTATTGCTGGTAGCAAATGCATTAACTACTGATGTAAGTATAAGATTTAATGCTATGAAAATTTTAGTCAAATATCTTGTCAGTACTGAAGTGCACACTTTTGGTGTCTATAGTTGGAATGGGAGCAGCAGCAGAGGTTGATGAATCGTAGATGGGAGCGGGAACAAGGACGCAGAGATGCTGCCGAAGACATGTCCGAGGACTTGTCTGAAGGAGAAAGGGGAGATAGCGTAGGAGAGCTAATGCAAAGTGAGACTCCAAAGAAAAGGTTTCAGAGAAACTTTTCTAACTTAGAAGTGTGGTCAGATGATAAAAAGGAAAAGAAATTATACATTGTCCTTATCAGGTACAGTTCCTGTTGCTCAGTTAATCATGGCAGGCAAATACTCATGTATTGATAAATTTGAGCATAACATCTGTAACATTTACCATGCTTTTTTCTGTTTGAATTTATGGTAACTAAGTTGTATTGGTTAATTGAATGATAATTCTAGACTCAGTGGAGCTGTGTCACGTTCCTTTTATTTTCTTTATGTCATTTTGATCTTCATCAAGATATGTGGAAGATGGACCGAACAGGTTCTTGCAACAACCACAGCAATTTAACTGGTGGATCTGTTACAAAAGAAATAGTTTTTTCTTGTTTAAATTTATGTTCAGGATTGTCATATAAAAGGGCAACATTCTGCCTTCAAATTGAATGAGCCGCTAGTTTTGGTTACTTAACTTATTGTTACAAGATCAGGAAATTAAAAGTACCATTTACATGTTTGTTTAGCGTAATTATTGCTCCTATTTATCCCTAGAGACAATAAATGTTATTTAAATACCGATGAGATCTCAGCTTAATTCATTAATGCAATTAAACTTTTTGGTCAGTTTGCATGGATTGGTCCGTGGAGAAAACATGGAGCTCGGTCGAGATTCTGACACTGGTGGACAGGTAAATGCTTCAGTTTAATACACAGAGTTTGTTCTATGCATCTTCTCTCATTTTCTTGTGCCATTTTCTTCTCTGATGGACTTCTCAGGTGAAGTATGTGGTGGAACTTGCTCGAGCACTCGCTAGGATGCCTGGGGTTTACAGAGTAGATCTTTTTACTCGCCAAATTGCCTGTCCCGAGGTTGATTGGAACTATGGTGAACCTGCAGAGATGCTAACTGCAGGCTCTGAAGATGCTGATGGCAATGAAGTGGGAGAAAGCAGGGGGGCATATATTGTTAGAATTCCCTTTGGTCCACGTGATAAATATCTGAGGAAAGAGCTACTTTGGCCATATATCCAAGAATTTGTGGATGGAGCTCTTGCTCACATTCTTAATATGTCAAAAGTCTTGGGTGAACAAATTGGAGGGGGACAGCCTGTTTGGCCATATGTTATTCATGGCCATTATGCTGATGCAGGTGACAGTGCTGCTCTTTTGTCAGGTGCATTGAATGTGCCAATGGTTTTGACAGGACACTCACTTGGGAGGAATAAGCTGGAACAGCTCCTTAAGCAGGGTCGACAATCAAAGGAGGATATTAATTCAACATATAAGATTATGAGGAGGATAGAAGGTGAAGAGCTTTCGCTTGATGCTGCAGAACTTGTAATCACAAGTACCAAACAAGAGATTGAAGAGCAATGGGGACTTTATGATGGTTTTGATGTCAAGCTTGAGAAAGTTTTGCGTGCTCGTGCTAGACGTGGGGTCAATTGCCATGGTCGTTTCATGCCAAGGATGGTGGTAAGAATGCAATTTTTTAATTATGCTCATCTTTTTAAAGTCATTTCAATGCTGGAACCTTATCACATGTGCATGATTTGAGGTATAAAAGGAAAGCTGAAACTGTGTTACTACATGTCCCTGACACTCAATTCATTTCCTTTTGTGGACATATTAGCATGTCAAACACCTTTGCTGCTGTTTAACGGCAGATAGGATATTTAATGATGTATGGGTTTAATTTAACGTTCTTCTATTTTGCTGAAAGGGCAATAATTAATACATTTTAAGTTAGTTTTATTGGGAGTGATAAATGATTATTTGGGGCCATCTGATTGACTTTTGTCAAATGGTTTTTAGGTTATTCCTCCTGGCATGGACTTCAGCAATGTAGTGGTTCAAGAGGATGCCCCTGAGGTTGATGGGGAACTTGGAAATCTTATTGGTGGTGTTGATGGGTCCTCCCCAAAAGCGATTCCAGCAATATGGTCTGAAGTAAGTCTCCTGTCAAGATTTTGCTTGCTATTCTAAATGCTTATTAATGCAACTGTAGTTTGCTCATGGCTTACATCTTTTGGAAGGTCATGCGTTTCCTAACAAATCCACATAAGCCAATGATTTTGGCCTTGTCAAGGCCTGATCCAAAGAAGAACATTACCACTCTCTTGAAGGCTTTTGGTGAGTGCCGCCCTTTAAGAGAGCTTGCCAATCTTGTAAGTATAACTACTTTGTTGATCTATTAGAACATGTGTAGCACTTCAGAAAATTAATATGCTATTGTGCAGACACTGATAATGGGGAACAGGGATGACATAGATGAGATGTCGTCTGGAAATGGAACTGTGCTCACTTCTGTACTGAAGATGATTGACAAGTATGATCTTTATGGGCTAGTGGCCTACCCAAAACATCACAAGCAGGCTGATGTTCCAGAGATATATCGGCTTGCTGCCAAAACAAAGGTTTATTGGCACTATCTCTGATGACTTCATCTATATGATTTTTAAGTTAATGATTAGCTAAGTGGTTCAATACATGCAGGGAGTTTTCATAAATCCAGCATTGGTTGAACCTTTTGGGCTTACCCTGATCGAGGTTGGTTTTAATCAAGTACCACCTTTCATTATCTCTATTCCTTTGCTCTAGGAAGCATAAAACATTCGTGTTGCAACATACTGCAGGCAGCTGCTCATGGACTTCCAATGGTAGCTACTAAGAATGGTGGGCCGGTTGACATCCATCGGGTAAATATGGCCTCCATCTGTCTTACTATCCTATTGTCAACTTATATCTCATTGATCTGTTATCATCTATCGTGGAAATTTGATGATAATATTACCTTTTCTCATTTATTTTGCTTGTTTGAATTGACAGGCACTGAACAATGGTCTGCTTGTGGACCCTCATGACCAGCAAGCTATTGCTGATGCACTTCTGAAGTTGGTATCAGAAAAGAACTTGTGGCACGACTGTAGAAAGAATGGTTGGAAGAACATACACCTTTTTTCCTGGCCTGAACACTGCCGCACCTACTTGACCAGGGTAGCAGCTTGCCGGATGCGGTACCCATTATGGCAAACCAATACACCAGAGGATGAGATGGCTGCTGAAGAGTCATCTCTTAATGATTCTTTGAAGGATGTACAAGATATGTCCCTTAGGCTCTCAATTGATGGAGAGAAGACCTCGCTGAATGGATCTCTGGAGTATTCATCTGCAACTTCTGGTGACCCAGAGATCCAAGACCAAATAGAACAGGTTCTAAGCAAAATTAAGAAACCAGAATCTGGCCAAAAAGATACCGAAAGTCGGAAGCACGAGACTGTTTTCAGCAAGTATCCTATGTTGAGGAGGAGACGTAGACTTATTGTTTTGGCTCTTGACTGCTATGATGATAAGGGGTCTCCTGATAAGAAGATGATTCAGATTGTGCAAGATATAATGAAGGCTGTTCGGATGGACTCACAATATGCAAAAGTATCAGGGCTTGCTCTATCAACGGCTATGCCATTGTCAGAAACTGTAGATTTCTTATCATCAGCAAAGATTCAAGTGAATGAGTTTGATGCATTGATCTGTAGCAGTGGAAGTGAATTGTATTATCCTGGCATTTATGCCGAAGAAGATGGAAAGCTTCTTCCTGACCCAGATTATGCATCGCATATAGACTACCGGTGGGGTTGTGAAGGACTAAAGAAAACCATCTGGAAGCTGATGAACATGCATGATGGTGAGGAAAAATCTAGTACTTGTTCAAGTCTCATAGAAGATGATGTGAAATCAAGCAATTCACATTGCGTTGCATACTTTATTAAGGATCCCAGTCAGGTAGGTGATGAATTTTCACTAGTGAGCTGTAGTTTTTGGTATTTTGTTGGTGGATTTTCATAATGAATTGCTGTTGCAGGTATGGAAAGTTTATGATTTGAGACAGAAGCTTAGGATGCGAGGTCTTCGTTGTCATCCAATGTATTGCAGGAACTCATCCAGAATGCAAATTATCCCTCTTCTTGCATCTCGGGCACAGGCACTCAGGTATGGTCACTATAATAAGTACAGGAGCATATCAACCACTGTAGTTTGGTCGGGCTCTTAATGAAATCAATTTAAACCATCTTGGAGCATTGACCAACCAATTATTGTGTTGCAGCACAATGTAAGAGCTTTCACAGTCACTTTACATGCCAGAAAATGGAAAAGGTTACATGATTATTGAGCCTGCTCTGTGTCAATGGCTCTGCACAGATTAAAACCATTCTGTTTCCTTCCTCTGTGGCTGTGGTCGTACTTCTTGGCCTGCCACTATGTGCATTCTTATCAGGATCTGGACTGATAGGATCATTATATATATTTTGTCCAAGATGCTTTGCTCAGGCAATCTTGTTTAGTGAAATAGTAATTTATTTGGGTCAACTCTTGTGGACTTTAAATGGGAGAGAATTTAATTAGACAAGGATAATGATTTCTGTGTCCTTTTGCTTCTTATCATCAGGTACCTTTTTGTTCGCTGGAGACTGAACGTTGCCAATATGTTTGTATTTCTTGGTGAAAATGGGGATACTGACTATGATGAGATGATATCTGGGGCTCACAAGAGCATAATAATGGAGGGGGTGGTTCCAAGGGGTTCTGAAGAACTGTCAGGAGCAACAGACCTCAGAGGCGACATTGTTCCTAAGGAGAGCCCCCTGGTTGTCTACCTTAGTGGAAATGCAACTGCCAATGACATAGCTGATGCTTTGAAGCAAGTGTCAAAAGCTTCTACTGGGATGTAAAACGGTAGCAAGTGCTCGTCCAATTCCTTGAGCATAGTTGCAAAATGCTTGCCGTGTTGTAAAAGAAAACATGGTCTCTAGTAGTCCTAGTCTCTTCATGCACTCTCCTAGTCTCTTTGTTCTGCTGTCTCATAAAAATAGATGAGATGCAAATTTTGCTGGGTTAAGTTAATCCAAGATAGAAGCAATCAGAGGCTGCTAAATATTTCTTGACAGGCATTGTTAAAGTACAAAACTCTTTTGAACAATGCTGTAGGGGTGCTGACCATCCTCCCTCCCTGGTTTTCCATATTCTTGAGTCTTGGTAAACTGAAGTTATGACACAATGAACAGGCGGCTTTGCCTTGTTTTCTTTTTCATGGTTAAAAACTTAAGGCAATTGGAGCAAACTTCTCTGGCAAAAATATTCACTGCTGATATGTTGTAAAGCTCCTATTCCTTTCACAGGTAGTCATGCCCCATCATTAAGCTGAACAAGCCCATTTGTTGTTGTTGTTGTTGTTGTTGTTGTTATGGGGTTATTTGATTTGGTTAGTCGTGCAGCTAAAGCAAGTGCCTGGCTTTCAATTTTCATGAATTTTCAGGAAACTCATTTACTTCCAGTTTGTGCATGCTCTTAGACCTCTTATAAAAGTCAAAGGAGACAACCGTGTTGGGTTTATGTTGTTAAGTAAAGATAAAAGATGCAATCAATGTCAAATTCACAATATCCAATTATCTTAATTTCTGTTTATATTAATTAATTAATTAATTTCAGTTTTTAGTTCTGTTGGGTTTTGTTTGAGTTATCTTAAATTTTCGCCTTTTTCTTTTTTTGTAAATTTCAAGGAAAATGTCGATACAATTTTTTTTTTCTTTATTTCTTCCATGGCTAGGGGTTATATTATTAATATGACATAATAATAACGAAAAAATTTCATTCATAAAATGCCCATAAGATATTAGATAGACATGCTCGTAATTTCTTCTAAAACAGAGGGTAAGTAACTAATAAGCAAAATTTGCTTTGCCCTACCACTACGCAAACGGAAGCCTTAAACCTGGTTTAAGCCCTACTCTCTCAATATAGCTTTTCCCTTCGGCGCTTGCTTTTTCATGCCACGTGGATTCCTCCTCCGCTGGAAAGATTCCGACGAAGAGAAAAGCCGTGTTTGGCTGAATTGTGAGGCAGAAGATTAAAAGCCCCAGAGCTCAAAAGTCATGGATCATCTTTCGGCGTCAGTCGGTGGTCGGACGATCCCGAAGCTCCCAATCCCCGGCAAGAGAAACATCCTCATCACCAGCGCCTTGCCTTATGTCAACAACATCCCTCACCTCGGAAATATCATCGGCTGTAACCTCTCTCTTCCCACTCGCTCTAGTGCAAACAATTATTTTAATTTTTGGCTTCAAGGAACAGAAGAAAGAGAAATGAATGAACTCTGAGAATGTTATTTTCGTTGGCGCTATCATTTCTGGATTCTAGTTTTTTTTTTTTTTTATAAATTTTTTTTTACTGTTTCATTCACCGGATTATGATTGCTTGGGGAAGGTGTGTTGAGTGCGGATGTGTTTGCTCGGTATTGCCGTCTACGGGGCTACAATGCTATTTATATATGCGGTACTGATGAGTATGGAACCGCCACCGAGACCAAGGCCATGGAGGAAAATTGTACCCCTAAGGAAATTTGTGACAAGTAAGGTTTAACACATTGTCGAGTAATTTTATGAATGAATGTCTTCTGGTGTAGGTTTTAGTGAAAGTTCATTGTTAGTTAGTGACTGGTCAGTAAGTTGGTTGTTCTCAATGTATTTAAACTTTGTATTTAATGTTTTAATTTGAAATACCTTTTAAATTTCAACCTCACATTTAGCAAATCAGAATGTTTTCTTATACTGTACTCTATGAGGCCATGGAAGGATTGATTGGGGGCTATGAGACTGTCTTACCTCTCTTTTCTATTGTTAATAGCCTTTTGGTTTTTAATGCCTTATGTTTTTTCTTTCGGATTTGGTTTTTTACTGTCTCTGATGTTTCTGCTGGAGTTAATTCAGTACTCATAAATTTTCCTTTCCAGGTACCATGCAATCCATAGGGACGTTTATAAATGGTTTGACATAAGTTTTGATGAATTTGGACGAACATCGTCTCCTGATCAGACTGAAGTTTGCCAAGCCATTTTTAAGAAGTTGTTGGAGAATAACTGGCTCTCGGAGAACACAATGCAGCAGGTAAGGGGTTCTAGGTTTACTTGGTATCTGACTCATGAATCTTATTCCTTTCTGCATTTTACCCAACTGTTGTCATGCGTGGTGAAATGGACCTTGGCCTGTGTTAACTCTTGACATGATCCAGCTTTACTGTGACACATGCAAACGCTTCTTAGCTGATCGGCTTGTGGAGGGTACCTGTCCAACTGAAGGGTGTAATTATGACTCTGCAAGAGGGGATCAATGTGAAAATTGTGGAAAGCTCTTGAATCCCACAGAGTTAAAAGACCCACGGTGCAAGGTATCTGATCTCTTTCTCTTTCTCTCTCTCTCTCTCTCTCTCTCTCTCTCTCACTCACAAGCACACACACACACACAGATGCACCACACCATGCTATTTCCATGCAAGTTAATATTTGGGTCTGAAATGTGTAACACAACCTCATATAAAGATAATATGCTGATAACTTAGGCCATACTAGTCCATTTATGTTGAGTTCTTGTCTAGATTTAAAGTGCCTTTAGTACTAGGATTACTGAAGTGGTACCTCATAATTTTATGACTCAAATGAGGTGTCTGCAAAGCTGAATATTGAAGGTGAAATGTAGGCTGAGTTGGTAAGTTAGTGCTTCTTTTTCTTGAGATTTGTCAAGCAACTGTCAACAGAATTTCTGTACTGACTACAAAGTGGAATTAATTTTCAGCATAAATTAGCAAACAACAAATTGTTGAAGATACTCACTTTCACTCACATAGCCAAGAAAAAAGGGGCTGTATCAATTGTCCTATTGACAATTGCATTTGTAATGATGCGAAACAGGTTTGTCAATCCACTCCACACATTCGTGGTACAGATCACTTGTTTTTGGAGCTTCCTTTGCTGAAGGATAAATTGGTAAAGTACATTGAGAACACATCTGTAGCTGGAGCTTGGAGCCAGAATGCTATTCAAGCAACAAATGCATGGCTTAAAGAAGGACTGAAACCAAGATGTATTACCAGGGATTTGAAGTGGGGGGTACCAGTTCCACATGAGAAATACAAGGACAAGGTTAAAAATTAAACTCAATATCTCTTTGTTGCTGTTCTGATTATTGTCCGTTTGTGGCTTATCTGGCCAATTTTCTTCTTTCTCTTTTTATGATAGGGCTCATTTGCCCATATTTTATTAGATTTCATGAAATGATAGTGCTTGTAAGGCAACTTAATTACCTGTGGAATTTAAGTTGATGGTGTTTATTGTTGGTCTAATCTAGATGGGCAGCCTGCCCAGTATAGTTCATGGATTATCTTGTTTTTCCCTCCTTTTTGTAATTGACCATCAACATCCATCTTTTTCTTATGTACATCCAGTGTCCATAGGGTGGCACCTCCTTTGTTGGGGCTTCAATGGATTCAGTCTTTTATTTTTCAGAAAATTACTTGGATTAGTGTGTCTTGTAAGTTCTATTTATGTTGTTTTGTAGGTGTTTTATGTTTGGTTTGATGCACCTATCGGATATGTCTCAATCACTTCATGTTACACTTCTGATTGGGAAAAGTGGTGGAAGAACCCTGAAAATGTGGAGCTGTATCAGTTTATGGGAAAGGATAATGTACCATTTCATACAGTAGGTGCACTATTCTCCAGAATTATCAGTTGGTGATCTGCATTAACTAGTTATTAAATCAGATTTAGACCATATAGGTGCCATTTAGTTTTATTTGTAAATATTAATATCTGTCTTCATTTGCTGTAACTATCTCCTTCTCCCAGGTGATGTTTCCATCGACCCTTCTCGGAACTGGTGAAAATTGGACATTGATGAAAACTATAAGTGTTACTGAATACTTGAATTATGAAGCAGGTACAAAAACCATATGAATTGTAGCAAAAATGCTAGAATTTGTCCATCGTAATGTATTCAGACAATAAAGAGATGCAATGCCTTCCATTTTAATGAAGATGATGGTTGACCATTAATCTTCTTGAATTTGTTAATGTTGATGGCTTCTGCAGGAAAGTTTTCCAAGAGTAAAGGAACAGGAGTCTTTGGGAATGATGCCAAAGACACTAACATCCCTGTAGAAGTTTGGAGATATTACCTTCTAACTAATAGACCAGAGGTAATCTTCTTGTTCCCACAAACACTATATTACTATTCAATACTTTGGAATGCAATGCTAAAACACAAATTTGTTACTTCTGTGAATTTTGAATTAGGTGTCGGACACACTATTTACATGGCCTGATTTACAAGCAAAACTTAACAGTGAGTTACTCAATAATTTGGGCAACTTCATTAATCGGGTTTTGAGTTTCCTTGCAAAACCTCCAGGTAAGAGAGCTCTCTGGTGTTAAGCCATGAATTTTCTGAAATTGTTGGTTGATCAGTTAGTATGTCTCATAAGTTACTCATGGTGACAATGGTATAAGTTTGTCACAGATTTGTTAGGGCATAATATGGTCTTCTATTTCAAATTGATGTACGGATGACCTCTTTCTCTTCATTGCTGTAGGGAGGGCAAAATTTTACAATTTCAATTGAGGCATGATTTCAAGCTTTGTTGGCATCAGTAAAGTTTTTTTCTTTTTTTTAAAGGAATCTCCACCTCATGAAATTGCTTTGTCCTTCATTATCTTTTGTTATAGGGCTATTCAATCAGCTGATATGCATGGACTTTCAAATGATCATGTGTAGTATAGGATTGGTTTTTATATTCTTTGGCCTTCTGGTTGACAAAGGAAAACATAAATTCTCTTCACTGTGCCCATAGATGCATCTGAAGTAACAATTTGAATCTACAGGTGTGGGATATGGTTCCTTTGTTCCGGATGCTCCAGGTGCAGACTCACATCCCTTGACAAAGAAATTGACTGAGGAAGTAGATAAACATGTGGAGCAATATATGGAAGTCATGGAAAAGGTATTGTTATTTTGCTAAGTAGTTTTGTTGTTGCCAGACAAAACTATATATATTCTAAGGTTCTATCCTGCATCATTTGTGTACAACTTATTATCTGCCTCACTATGGTCTTAGGTTAAACTAAAGCAAGGACTGAAAATTGCAATGAGCATATCTAGTGCGGGGAATGCATATCTCCAAGTAAGCCTGAAGCACTTTAATCACTGTGATTCATGATTATATCTTATTTGGTTGGCTGCCAAATGGATTTCCTTTTCATTTGTTTTCAGGAAAGCCAGTTTTGGAGGCTTTACAAAGAAGACCATCGTTCTTGTTGCATAGTTATCAGGACTTCAGTAGGACTAGTACATCTTCTTGCTGGCTTATTGGAACCTTTCATGCCTTCTTTCTCCCTTGAGGTAATTTAGATGCTTTGTGGATCTCTATGTTTAGCTATTTGGAAATTTTGTCCTACTAGTCTAATTTTGTTTGATCTGACCATCCATGCTGAGACAGCATTATTTTTTGTTGGTGTAAGGTGTTCAAGCAGCTTGATTTGCCCTTTGAACAAGCTTTGCTTTCTGATGAAAAGGGAGACATTAATAGGGCAAGAAGACTTTGGGAAATCATACCTACTGGCCACAAAATTGGGACACCAGAGCCATTGTTCAAGGAACTGGTATTGTAATTGTGCCCCATGTTTGTGTGTGAATTTGCATATGTGAGGATTGGTTGTTTGCATGTGCATGTGTTTTTGGTGTCAGTGTTTGCTGGTGTTGGTTATAAGGAACCAGGCCTACTGCTACCTTTCTTTTTGTTATTACTTAAGTAACATTTCATGTGTTTACAGAAAGATGAAGAAGTGGATTTCTTCAGGAAAAAATTTTCTGGAAGTCAAGCTGATAGGAAAGAGAAGGAACAAGATGCAGTTGCCAAGAAAATGAGGAATGTTAAGATTTCAGGTAACTAATTCTCATATTTTTGGAACTATGATCAATAAGCTCATTGAGGACTGAGCATTGTTATCATTTGAATATGTTTAGTTTTGAATCCTGTTGGTTGCACTGACATCCTGACTGACTGTGATCCTTCATGTTGTTCATGTGAAGTTTTCCATGTGGTGCTTAAGGATATTATTCCTAGAATCTTTTTGGCTTGCAGCTGTATCCTTAGCAACAGCTCTTTTGTTTTATAATTCCTTTAGGATGTATTGGTGCTGATGGTCTTATTGGAAGTAAGATGTTATGCCATCCTAGTGTTATTTTGGCTAAAAAGCTAGAGTGTTGAAGACATCTGTTGTTGAGAGCTTCTCGTTGTTTCCTTCATTAGTTGTCTTTGTGGAAATGCAAGCTACATCGTTGCATTTTAGAGAACAAATACATCCCTTCTCCTGACTTCTTGTTTGACAATTTCTTAGTATTGATTGACAAGTTTCTATCGTTTAGACCCCCCTTTTGACTCCCTTGGATTGAAGTGTGGTTTTTCTTAAGTGTGTTGTTTACTATAGAGTTGATTTGCCCACATTGCTTTTCTTCATCCTTTTTTACAATTTTTTTTTTCCTACCATGAATGTTGTATGTTTGATAGTGTACCTTAACCTTATGGAACAGTGGCTGGTAAATTTCTGTGTATTTTCCACTAATTTCAGGCTATTTTCTTTTTTTTTTTTATTCCCCTGACAGATGCTAGTGGAAAGAAGCAGCAAACAAAAAAAGCTGCTGAAGCCAGACCAAAGGGTGCTGTTGAACCAGAAATCTCCATCACGAGACTGGATATTCGTGTTGGTTTAATCAAGAAAGCACAGAAGCATCCTGATGCTGATTCGCTGTATGTGGAAGAAATTGATGTGGGTGGAGGAGAAACTCGAACAGTTGTTAGTGGACTTGTCAAATATATACCTCTTGAAGAGATGCAGGTACTAGTTATATGCACCGACAGATCGTACTTGTAGGGTACATTATGTAATTCTGGTAGGTGCATACCAGGCTGCTAGGGTACATTATATTCTCATGGGTAAATTATAATTGTAAGTACATTATATACTTTTGGGAGGTGCATGCTGGGCTTATAGGTTGCTGCTAAGTGATACTTATGTTTAATTGTGCAGAATCGGAAGGTCTGTGTACTCTGCAATCTAAAGCCTGCAACCATGAGGGGCATTAAGTCGCAAGCTATGGTTCTTGCTGCTTCCAACAGTGACCACACGAAGGCAAGCAAACTCAAGATGATCTTTTCAAGTTCCTTTGGGATTATATGTGCTCATTTCAGTTAAAAAGTCTAGCTTGTATCTTCAATGCTTCTGTTTTCTGTGTAACCTACTTTGGCCGTCTAATGGATATAGCTTGTTCCTTAATGTGTCTTGGATCATTTGATGAAATATTATAGCTAATAGCTTGAATATTGTGTTCCCTTTGGTTAAGGTAGGAATTAGAGACTAATAAATGAGGCAGCCGTGGGGTCTAACCCAACGACTTAGGGTTTTGGGTTTGATTGGTTCTTTGATAAGAGCTACCTGAATGATTGTATAATTGCTGATGTAATGGCATCAATGCTTGACATTTTTTCAGGTTGAATTGGTGGAGCCACCCCAATCAGCCGTGGTGGGGGAGAGAATTACATTCACTGGGTTTGAGGGTGAGCCGGATGATGTCTTAAACCCCAAGAAGAAGGTCTGGGAGACGCTGCAAGTGGATCTGCAAACTAATGCAGATCTGGTGGCCTGTTACAAAGATATTCCGTTCACCACATCTGCTGGTTTATGCAAGGTTGCATCGATTCATAGTGGCTCGATCAAGTAGATCCCTCGAGTTATTGAATACTAAAGGACGAAGAAAATGCCCAATTTTTGACATCATTTTAATTTTGTTATCGTTTGCCACCCCTCTTATTATTCAATATAAAATCGATTTACCCTGAAAATGAAAGGTGAAAATCTGCTCTTTACTAGCAGCAGAGCTGTTATATATTATTACCCTAACATCGCGATTGCCTTCGAGTTCTCATACGTTAATTACCCAACTGGTGGTCGACGCCATCTCGGGTTTAAGCAACGTCAGCCTTTACCCATCAGCCCTTCTTTCCAGTATCTTATTTGTTTGTAAAAGTTTAGGGAAAAAAAAAAAAAGGCTAATTGACGGACGCCTAATGCTAATGTTTCGAAGCTCCGTTCGGCAGGTTTTGCGGGTAAAAGGAAAGAGAACGAAAAGCATAAAATGAGACAATTTAGGATGCTACACGTGTTCACAGTAAAGATGCGTTAACAATCCAAATATTAAGATCAAATTTTTCAGTTAGATCTATGATGAATTTTACAGTGAACTCATTTTTAAATTTCTGACCTTCTTATATAACTTTTAAATTAATCATTTATTATATGTAATAAAGTGAAGCACTCAAATTAATGTATAAAATTTTAGGAGTGAAATTTGAATTTTAAAGTTAGATTCCTGGCATAATTAATTTTCTTTTTTAATTAAAAGGGAAAAAAAAAATGAAACAATTAACAAAGCACAAAAATGTTGATACGTGGCAAGTAACATGTTGTACCGACAATTTTTCTTGATTAAAGAATAATTTTCATCTGAATTCTTAAAGTGGCCCCATAGAATGGCCTGTCGAAAAACTTGCGAGCTTCCCAAAGTCCTTATCCTGCGGGCTTTTTTAAAACTTGGCCTTTTTTTTTTTTTTGTTTTTAAGAAAGATTTTCTCCACTTAAAACAAAATAAAAACATTTAAAATAAAAAAATAATTTGAAAAAAAAAAAAAAAAAAAGGCAGAGAACGCGCACGACACGGAAAAGGAACGCGTTTGCTGGCATCATTTTAATCACTAAATAAAAAGAATAATAATAATAATAATAAAATAACGATTTTCCTATAATAAAATGGCTGCGTCCGTGTCGGGACTTGCGAGCTCCTCCGGCATCAGCCTCAACCTCCGCCTCCGCCTCCGCCTCCGCCTCCGTCAGCCCTAAAAGCAAAGCAATTGCATTCAACACCGCCACCACCACCAAGCAACAAAGCCCCGGCGCGCGGCGGTCAGTTCGACACCGCAGCTCCCTTTCTTTATTTTTCATGGTTATTTTTGCTAGAATTTTATGAGGAATGCAGATTAAATAGAGTTGAAAAACAAAGAAGCAACATGGAGCAGTAGGGATACAGGAGAGCGAAAACAAAAAAGAAAGAGCGAGAGAATGGATCATCATCCACATTAGATCTATCGGGTTTTGAAAATAATGGTTAGTCAGTTAGTTAATCCCCTGCTTATTTTAGATTTTCTTTTCTTTTCCTTTTTCTCTTTCGTGCAAAAAATCCGTTATGTTTGTGAGGGTAAAGTTCTGGTTTGTATTTATGTGTGGTGTACGCCCGTTTCTATTTGTGTTGTCAATAACTGGAAGTGAAAAAGCCGATTCTCGCACTTTGGAAGCATATTTTAAGTTTGAATGCGTATTTGACTGGTGAGATTGAGAGGTGAAATGAAATTAGGGTTGTTTCTTGATTTGTTGTGGCATATATGTGTTGTAATAAGGGTGGCGCTTCAGGCATTGTGCTTAAATTGTATTACATTGTTTCTCGTGGGTCCTTGAATAGTTATTGGGGCATGGTCGTGTTGTTTCCATTGATTTTGATATTTGATGTTTGTTTGTCTAGTGTAGACCCAAAGGAGCTGCTTGGGTTGCAAAACAGGCAGTGGACCTCCTCTTGCTTTCCCACTTCCCATCTTGTCTGTGAGTGGGATTCAATCCCAGGTCTCATAGAACTCCACCTATTGGGAATCTCGGCTAAGCTAGCTGGCCTCTATTTAGATATGAGATTTTTTGATTTATGATTTCCTGCCTATTTTGGATGAGTTCTTTAGCAGATATCTAGTGGGTTGTCTTCAAATTTTTTTGTCTTAGATTTTTTTTTTGTATAAAATTAAAATATTTGCTAAATAAACCTGTGTCTGCCACTTTGCCTTTGAACCCACTTATTTGTCATACTCCTAATTTTGACTTAGATCTCTCTCTCTCTCTCTCTCTCTTTCTTACTGACAGACACATGCACACACTGATATGTTTTCCTTCTAAACTCATTACTAACATAAATGTGTAAAGAGGTAAACATCTCAACTTGTTTGCTATAGTTTTCCTTTACCTGAATGTGCTTAAAGGCAAGCAATTAGTATATTATTTCTTTTTCCGCTATGAGTAGTTGAGAGAAGAATGGGCAGCATGCTGAAGTAAGGTTATATGAGGTTAGATCTGAATTTACTGTTTTACTTGATATTCTGTTGGCCTGTGACTTGTGGCTCAATTTCCTGGATTTCTGCTTTTACATGTGTTGATTTCTTAACAAAATGATTCACAGTTTGGATTGTGTTGGTTATTGGAATTCCATTATCTCTGCTTGTACAGCAGGTTATGGCCTCATCGGCCCCCTGACAGAAGTTGCATCAATTGTATCATCTTGCACTCCTTGGCCTATAAGTGAGGCATGGCACAAGGAATATCAAACTTTTGGGGTCCTGTAACATCTACTGACTGGTGTGAGAAAAATTATGCCTATTCTTCTTATACTGCAGAATTCTTCAATACCATATCAAATGTCCCAATCATTATTTTTGCACTTATTGGTCTTATAAGTGCCTTGGGGCAACGGTTTGAGAAGAGGTTTACTGTACTTCACATATCTAATATTGTGCTTGCCATCGGAAGTATGCTATACCATGCAACATTGCAACACATGTAAGTAATCCTCTTTTTTCCTCTCTCTCTCTCTCGTGGGAAACCTTGGGAAACCTTGTTTGGCATTTACTTTTTAATATGTTTACTAATTTTTTGGCATATTCAAAATGTTCAATGTATTCCATCTGAGATTTGGGACAGTCATTAGGGGATTCTTGTAGTTATTTGTGGATGATTGGTCCAGCATTAATGCCCTCCTCCAATTTAGGGACATGTTTTTTCAAATGAGATCAGGAAATGAATTAATTAGTTCTGTCTAATGGTTGGCTTTAGATGTTTGTATAATGTTTTAATGCCTTTGCTGGATTTAGCTCCAACTTGAATGTGTGACTTAACATGTCACATAAATTTGCTAAATTTACCATGTATTAAATGCAACATTATTGTGATCTTGATTGGCCGTGTGATTCCTTTGTTTATTTTTTAAGGTTTTATGACTTGATTTCTGAGATGCTTTAGTTATCTAGATTAATATCCTAATATGATAAATGTGTTAGGTGAGATAGGACTGTGTCCTTTGTGTAAAATGTAAATTTTCTGCACATTTGGATTACTTGATGGCACGACATCATGTGAAGTCAGCATTGCCTTCCTCCCTTTGCAGACCTCACAAAGGCAAGTTTATTATTATAATAAATGCCATAGATAATTGCAACTTTGAAGTACTTTAAACAAGGTAAGGGCATGAATGGTACTTATACAACGCTTTGGCTGGATAAAGTATGGGTGTCCCACAAAATGATATTTGGGGGTTAACATCACCTCTGTAATGATGTTGGAACATAGCACATGACCTGCAATGAATTTTGGTGGGTTCCAATAAAGATTGTTTGATGAGGTGCCATTGCCAATATTGAAACATTTCAGAGATTATGTTGCCTGGCACAAAATTTTCTACTTCCTTTCCTGGGAAGTGAAAACAAGGCATGCCTATTTTTTTCTTGTTTGGACAAAAATTTTTGGTACCAGATAATTAGTACATTGCGTCCTTGTACTTTTTTATGCTTGTTAGAAAAAACTTTTTAATTGAGTGAATTTGCCCGTGTATTATGGTTCCAAGCAGAAGTTGGGACTCATATTTTTATTGTTTATAAACCTTCTTTCCTTGAATAATTTGGCCTCAATTAATTTCTGATCTAAGCAATGATATGTTTTATTTTGTTTTCAGGCAGCAGCAAGGTGATGAAACACCAATGGTCTGGGAATTGCTTTTGTATTTCTACATCCTTTATTCGCCTGATTGGCACTATCGAAGTACCATGCCAACCTTCTTGTTTCTCTACGGAGCTGGATTTGCAGTTATACATGCAGTGGTTCGTTTTGGAATTGTTTTCAAGGTGCATTATTTGATACTTTGTCTTATCTGCATCCCACGGATGTACAAATATTACATCCACACTAAAGATGGATCTGCAAAGTGGCTTGCAAGATTATACTTGGTTTCCATAATTATGGCGAGTCTTTGTTGGCTATTTGATCGCCTACTCTGTGAGGAGGTTGCTCGGTGGTACTTTAACCCTCAGGGACACGCTTTATGGCACATTTTCATGGGGTTCAGTTCATATTTTGCAAACACATTCTTGATGTTTTGCCGTGCTCAGCAGTTGGGGTGGAATCCAAAAGTCATCAATTTCATGGGTTTTCTCCCGTATGTGAAGGCTCAAAAGCCAAAAACCCATTGAAAAACCCCCATACAAATGATGTCTACTTTTTCCCCACTTCCCTCCTGATAGGTAGGTACAAGGCTTGGGTAGACCAACATACAATAGCAACAACAATTTTTTTTTTTTTTTTTTTGTTTTTGTTTTCGTCTTTTTAATGGTTGTTAATTATAGCTGAATGTTGACATCATTGTCGGAATTTGGTTAATTTTGAGTTGTATGATTAGCATTTTGTGTTTTGGTGAAATAGAATATTTTGTGCGGCCAGCGGTTTTATTTCTACTCGGGAAGGTGAAAACAAGAAGCTAAATTTCTAATATCAAAAGAATCTGATTTGAATTTGGAACAACTGAATTATTGCGTCTGCCCTACATCCGAAACTTGTGCCAGAAGAATTCTGCTTTTTAAAACGGAGAAATAACCAGTGGCACGATGATGGAGAGGGCACCGTTCGGGTTTTTTTATCAAGAAAAGGGGGCGTTATGCATCATCCCACATTTCCACTTAATGTGGGAGGCTTAAGGATCCTCATGACACGTGCGGTCTTGATGCATTTCATGGGTCGGAATAAGAATTAAAATCTAAAAGTTTTCGCTTTTCGATGAAGAATAACATGTGTCTCACGGGCGGGAGAATAAGGGAACAGGATGAAACTTTTATAAGCATTTTGTCCGAGTTTGAAAATTGTCTCCTCGTGGACAGGTTGGGTTCCAAAGAAGTAGGGATGAGTGAGAGAGGAGAGGAGAGAACGTGGCCGGTTTTAGACGAGGGAGATGTCGATTCCAAGTTGGGCTAGGCCCATCAGGGCCCAATCCCAAAATATAGTTTTGCTAGGCTAAAGTAAATGTGGGTAATTTTAATGCACGCAAAGGCACGTGGACGCATTATTAACATTAAAACTCTTTGATTGAAATACAAAACGTGTCCACAAGTTCAAGTTATACAAATCATACAAAATTCACTCATTTTGCCAGTTATGGGTTATACCTCATGTTAACTTTTCCTTCTCTACTTAAAAAGGGTCAAATTGCACAAATTTGCCTTTCCGTATTCGGCTTCTTTCAAATAAGGATTCCTACGACCAAGTATGTTGGAACCATGTATAAACTTGAGATTCTTCTGGGGACCCTTAGGTCCTTTTGTTACTCCTTGTTTTCCTTTTTGCAAAGAGAGATTGATGTGCAATTCCTTTTTTTTTTTTTTTTCCATAAATCTTAACCGATTATTTTAAATTTTATGTCGGAAAAATAAACCGAAACCAACAAGTAGCTAAATACAGAACCATGGTTTTCACCTAGAGAGCTGGAGACAAATGAAAAGACGTATTCCATTAAGATGACAGCCAAATGAAAAGAAGACATAAGATTATCACTACATTTAAATTGTTGCGTCTGACCAACATCTGCACCCGTTGATTTACAGCTATGACTTTCCAAACGAAAAAAGACAAAAAGAAGAATCAAAAAAACATGAAGGAAGGAAACAGGTAAGGGAAAAGTGACGAACAATGGTTAGCCTAATGGATGAATTCGCAACTTGTTTGCAACATAAAGTAGATGACTTATATTTGTCGGAGGATAATTCTGAAGTAGCTTGAGAATAGACGTGAAATCTCCCGCCAGTATACGTCTCCGGATTAGAATTAGCATTGCACAGCATACTCGAAGCAAAGTCTCCTATACAGACATTCGACATGTTACTTACAAGCAATAAGATGACAACACAGTGGACTGTGATACAGAGGGATCAAGGAGGAGCATAGGAGAGCTTTCAGCTTTTTTGCTTTTTTTAGTGTTTGGGGTGGGATGAGGTGGGGTTAAGTTACTAAGTGCATGTTTCACACACTATAAGCACCTTAGGTGAGATTTACTTAGACTGTCAAATTATTCTAGTATCCACCTTTTACCTCAACCTAGCACCATTTGTGCAGAGGCCATTTAGGAAGCAGCATAACAAACTTCAATGCATTACATGGATAGAGCCTCATCAACAAACCAGCCATGGAATATGGTGTATCCTCCTAAATAGAAGTCTTTTATTTTTGACATAATAATGGTGCATAATCATCCAATGCTGGGAAAATTAGTGGCTTTTGTATATCAGGTCCTCATTTTGACTGCAATAAATCACTTCAAGAGGCAGAATACAGAGCAAACTTTACCTGTGGACCTTCAGGGTCGCTTAGGAGTGTGTCCCAAATATGAAGACTATCCGCAAAATTGAACTCTTGAGTCAAGAGGAGAGTAATCCACCTAAATGCATAGAACTGGGGGTTGACCTGCAATTTTTTGATCACAAAGAAGAAATGTGTGAACAGAGTAGTCAACCTAAAGGAATACAACCACAGTAACATTTGATAATTGTCCCTTCTGAGTTTGTAATTTTGTGGAGTTAAAAAGCATAAACTATACTGAGGGGGACCAACACATGGGGTACAAAACCCTTGCACAATAATCTGATGTAAATCATGGATTACTACGAAGCAAACCATCAGGAAAAGATGCATTCAAGAAGATATTTCAGAAAAACTCCATAAACCCCATTAGACAATTAAAGCCTCATTACAAAATGTAAAATCTTCTAGATCCAGAGCCATTAATTAGTTGTTGGATTTCTAATGAGTACCTCAAGTGACAACAGACTAAAAATATCTTCCTCTGGACAACAAATACTTCTCAAACAGCTGCATTAAATTTCTTTAGTGATTCTAGGTATATATCTTCCATTTAAATAAAATCTATACTGCTTTGCATGGAAGAAAGTAAAAAAAGTGGCATTGAATTCTGAAAGTCATTTGCTTCATTGTTATATCTGCTCCATTTAATAGGACACTGTACAATGTATTCAGACAAGTTAAGAATAATACACAAGTTAAGCATTAAACTACAGGCATTCTAAGGATGGGGCAATGGGTTGGAGATGATCACGTTGGTTCATGGATTTCCTTCTTCTGTCCCAAGCAAATTAATTTTTCCAAGAAACATGACAAGAAGAAGATGGATCACACCATAAAGAAGCTGAATTTATGCTGTAAAAATATGTCTTGCCTTTGTTGTGATTTCAAGATGGCGCCAAAGTTCTTCATCGTGCTCCTTCAGGAGCTGCGACAACTTGGTGATTGTTGAACGGATTCCCACAACACTATTGTCAAGCTGCTGGCAGAAATGATCCCGAAATCCACTCAATAGCTCAACAAAACAAAAGAATGTGTCTGCTTCAGAACAAACCTGCATTACTTAAATATGGAAAATCATTAACAGAACAAGGTAGGACAAGCAGGGTCAATTGTTTAACATATAACAGCACATTCCAACTGTAATTATGAAGTAAAATTGTTTTTATTTACATATATCAGGAATGATGCGGGAGTATAGTAATGAAAATGCTTAGATCACCCAACTCACGTGCAATAATCAGCAGATGCCCAGTTAACCCACCTAGTTTGGGGTTAATCCGTCAAGTTTAGCTAGAGTTTAGTTGCTCAAAGGGAGCAAACACTCCAAGAGTTCACACAAATTTAATTTTTTGAAATCAACTAGAGGCAATTTTTCTTAACCATTAAAAATTTTGATAAGCAAGAAGACAAGATTGAAGCAAAAACAGAAACCTATAAACTGAATGAGGTAGCAAAAGTATCATTTCTTAAAATCTAAAAATTGTTCTGCTGGCATGCCATGTCTTATATGATGCCATTTTTGGTTTGACATGGTTTTTATTGCAAGTCTTCCTTCAATGATGTCTTCTATTCTCCAGTGAATTTTGTGTAATAGTGTGCAGATGAATAACTGAAAGAAAACTAATATATACTCACAGCCATTTCCTCATCGGGGTCGTTTCTGAATACATAGAATAGTGGAGCCAAAATTTCATTCATCCCTTGAACGTATCTTATACCCGGATTTAACTTGGCAAAAACAATTAGTATGCTTTTCAAGGCCTCCTGAAGATACAGGGGACATATTTGTCAGCCACAACTGAAGTTTCTCTTAGATATCAAAGCCAAACTAAAATACAATAGCACACCTGATTAGATTTTGCAAAAGAGGAGTCGCCACAGAAGAAGTGCATGTCTGGATGAGTGCGTTTCACGTCTCGGTCAATCTGCTCTATAATTTCTGAATCCTATTAATGCCAAGGTCAGTGTTACAAATTTCAAAGAAATGCTGGAAAAGAGTTGTTTGTTGTGCTTTTGTGAAACATTGCACGATATAAAATACTCTCTAAGCAGCAGAAACCAATGATGTAAACATTGCCTAGAGGCCAGAGGAAACTATCCTAATATGCATGCATAATTAACTTACCAAGATAAAAAGATACCATAGACTTGTGGGGATTACTATTACATTAGAAACATTCTATTAAATTTTTTACACTTGCTGTGGGAAGGCGCTATTAACGTGCAACAACATTCCAAAGATGAATGGATTTCAGTACCTTGATTGATTTTACTATTCATCACTCAAAAGAATTTGTTGTCCCAAGATTTCAATCAACATCTAAACCAAGCCAAAACTTAAGTGAAAGTTGAATGCTTCTAGAGGATAGTTTTCTACATCTTGAAATCTGGCGAAGGAGGCTCCACAATTACATTCAAGGCCATCCAACAAGTGACATTGGGGGTGATAAGTCTTGTTACATTTCTGCTGAATGCAAAGTTTCAGGGATTTCCTTCAAGAGGAAACAGAAGATCAAGAAGTAGCAAAGTGCAGTAGTTTCATGTCAATCCCCCTCCAACCAACAAAACAAAACCTAACAATGCCACTACACAGTGAAAGTAACAGCACCCTATCAGTTATTGAAGCAATCTGATACCTGCAGATTCCTATTCGTTTCACCTAGAAGACATTTGTAACTTTAGATATTGCTGGTGCATCTATTAAAAAGGTTTTCATTCAATACCTGGAAGAACTGATTCCAGATGCTACTCTTCCCAAGGCTCAAAGGGTGCTCTCCATGAGTTATTTCTGACCTTGACAGCATCCCAGTGCTTTCAGATTTTGGGTCATCATGGTTGTAAACCAAGGATTTTTCCATCCTCCTTGTGATTTCTGACTAAGCATCCACAAAAAAAAAAAAAAAAAAAAAACGATCAGAGATAAAATTTTCACAGCAATTAATTATTGTAGTTAATGCAGCACATATACTAATGGTCTACTGAAAGACATTTCTCCATTTCATTAGCTTGAACCAGAATTCCTCAAAGAGTAGAACAAGTCAATCTAGCATAAGCTAGACATGAGAAGACCTATCTAGCAGCACAAAAAAACACATATCTGTCACTCTTTTGCCAGGTAATTCAACAGCACTGTCACATATTTGAATGCGCCCCAACAACCCAGTATTGAAAAGTCTTATCACTAAAGTAAAATAAGAACTGAATTTCAACAACAGTGAGGATGAAAAGCTAGATGATCATTTTAGCTGCTCATGTCAATTTGAATATCTGGATTTCAATCACTAACGCAATACGGCGAATTCATATGTATAACTTACAGGATTCATCAGAAGCTCCTCCTTGAAATGCTTGTATTGAGACCTCTTCTTAGCCAATTCAGTTGACCAGAGTGAACGATCGGGTGGTAGATACCCAAGCAAGAGCTGCCAAAAACCAGTAACCCAGGTTGAACATCAACATTTTGCCAAATCCAAATGTCAAGGAATCTGCATCTCTTGGCAAAGTCCTCTCATGATCAAAAAGATTCAAATGAAAGAAACTGCTACAAGTATGCAACCAGTAAGACTCAACAAGAAAATTAAAACTAAATAAACTCATCTTCAAGAATTAAATTGCTTATTAGTTTTGTGCTATTTCTAGCAATAGCACGCAATCAGAACTGAATCAGCAACACCAAGAGCAAAATTCAAGCGAAGACTAAAACAAAAAGAGAAAAAAAAAAAGGAAAAAAAAAGAAATCAATCTTAAAACATCCAGAGATAGAAAGAGTGAGAGGAGCACCTTCCAGACAGTGGAGCGGATGCCGGCACCATCAGGAATCCCTTGAGAAACAATTCTCCTTAATTCCCCCATATTCACCACTTTCCTCGACAACTAAGTTCACATTATGCACATCCACAATCAGAATTATACACTCCAAAAATAAAAATAAAAAATGAAATCTACAAAGGCAAGTGACTAAGTAAATTAATCGAAACAAACCGCAGTCAACAGCTGAGCCTGCCTCGAAATATCCTCCGCAGAAGGACCGGTGACGGAAGGACTTCCGTTATCACCGTTGTCTTCATCTTTTGTACCACACGAACTTCTATTGTTATTATTGTTTCCATTATTTCTATTGTGGACGGTAATGCTGTTTCGCGAATCTCTATGATCTTTGACTTCCGGCTTTAGCGGATGTGGCTTCGATTCCTCTCTGATGACTGCCGCCGGCGGTGGAACAGGGATCGGTGGATCGGTGGTGGAGGAGAGCATGGAGGCGTGGCGTTGGGAGCGTTCATCGGAGGAGGCGCCGGTGGTGGTGGTAGGGGCGGTTGACCAGAGCGAGCTGTTGAGCCAATCAGGTACCTTCTTCTTCACCATCTTATGAGATGCGTACAAAAAGCGTATCCCCAAAACAGCTGCACACAAAGAGAAAGCTGATGTATGGGATTAGACGAAGTTCTTGTGGTGGTAGTGGTGGCGGTGGCGACTTGGTGGTGGCGGTGGTTATCGGACCAGTGTTGAATTTATCATCTACAATTTTCTTATCTCTTCTGGTAGTTGCTTCTCGAGTGACAGTGCCAAGGGGAAGGGGATCGCAAGTGAAGGCGGGGCACCGGGAAAAGGCCAGTTTCTGTTTTTTTTTTTTCTTTAATTCTTTACCAGAAAGGAAAATAAAAATAAAAATTGCCTCTAATAAAAGCATCGCGTCCGGAGTCGAGGCTCTTTTTTTTTTTTTTTTTTTTGGTTTTTTCTCACTCTTTTTTGGGGCACCAAAAAATAAACTCCAAATGAAATTGTTGGTTTAAATTTAAAGCCGTCTCTTTTATTTATTTTTATAAACAAATAATATAAAAATATTTTAATAGTCATAACCATATTATTTTGTTATATTTCTGCGATTCACCAATGATGATAAATTTCTTTAATATCAATTGTGATTAAAAATTTTATTTATTGATATACCATTTTCTTTAATTTAAAACTTTTTTATTAGTGTCGTGCTGTGTTGTCCACACGTGCCGATTCCCAGATGATTAGGAATGATCGATTACCTTCACTATTGTAAAGGGTCTCTTTATTAAGATTATTTATTATTATATTATAAGGGGATGGTTTTTTGTATTATTATTTTATTATTTTTTACACATTAAAAAACTAATTAAATTGTGAGCTTAGACATTATTTTTAATTGACCAGTGTTAGTTGAGTAATTATTATTATACTTTATTTTATTTTTTTATTTAAAAAGAATCTTATAATTTATGTATATATAATAATATTATTATTATTATTTATAAAAAAATTAGTATAACTTATATGAGAGAAAAATAGATAAAATAGAATTCAAATTGACACCTCTTCTCTTCTCTTGAGACGAGATCAAGTAATTAACATGGTTTAAGAATTATTATTTTCTTATTATATAGGGCAAAACTGTCGGTTTATTGATGTGGGTCTCTCAGCCTTCGATCAGGTCCACTAACTTAAAACTTTGGGCCAAATTCTTCATTTGATTGGACCATTTTAGGTTCGGCCCATTCTTTGGGCCAAACTTAAAACTTTCACTTATTTTTTTATTTTTTTAAAAATTTTTTCAGACTCATCCCACTCCATCCTAAATCCTCTCAAAAACTATTAACTAAACTTGATTTTGATTCGAGCGCAATGGAATTTCAAATGTCAAAATAGTTATGCAAAGATGAAATAACATGGAAATAAATGCACGAGGCCTCAAAATTAACGTGCCTGAGTATGACCTCTGTTGATTTGATTCACGTGTCAAGGTGCTGCTGTCAAGTTGATTTCAAATCTCTTTTGGGGTCCATTAGTTCACGTGCTTTGCTTCCAGAACACCGGGTGGGGGCCGGCTTATTGTGCACATCGTACGCGCTTTCGAGTGTACTCAACTTGAGAAATTTATCAAACACTTGCTCCCAAAGAGAGAAAAAAAAAAAAACTTATTAACCACTTGTTACTTTGAAGTTGCCATTGAGTCTTTGTATTTGGGACGGTTGGGGGATTGAATCTCCCACTTTTTTTCAAAAAATTCACACGTTAGGTGCAATTTAAGTGAGGTATAAAGTAACCCTGCTGAGAAGAAAAAAGAAAAAATAGTCAGCTTCACCGGATCGAAGAAAATAAGTAATAGAGTCAACCGAGCCTCTAGGATTAACATCAGAGTTAGTGTTATGCGTCAACTCATTACGAAGCATCACATGGGTTGCAATTTTGTGCACAAAGTTTCAATCATTCAGGAGAAAAAGAATTGGGAGTGGATCACGTGCAACCAGCATAAAAGTGTGCATTATTGTTTAAAGTTGATGGAGGCAAGCAAACTGGTGCAAAAGACAATCATCGTATTTACGGACCTATGTCTGGTTGATATAAGCAATCAAAGCTCAACAATATGGCACAATATTTTGATTTTATTTTGATATAACACCTTCTGCAAGGCATATCAGCATGGCATTACACTGACCTTTGTCACCTGCAATGAATAACAATGAAAAGTTGCTCTGTATGAGCCAAGCCTACCAGTAATCTCCGCAGGAGCAAGCCCCATTTTTGAAATGATGGAATCGCTTTACGTCTCTCAAGACAATCTCCCTTTTGCTAGTTTTACTAACATACTTCATGAAAGAATGGCAATCCCCACAGATTCTAATACTTTTCACAATCCTAATGGTCATGCCTGGAGGACTGCGAATTAGACCAAAAGAAAGTGCCAACTTCTCACTATGACTTCCCGACGTGTCTTCTTTCTCTTCTAATTCAATATCATGTACTGCCCACTCATGTCCAGGCATGTATCCTAGTTGCCTTGCATCTGCCATTATTTCATCCAATTTCACATACATCGCTTTTGCATCTTGATGAGCACAATCACCAGCTGAAAAACTGTGCACTAGGCCATCCATTTCAATAAAGCTGAACCCTGGATCTTTCCTCTTCAAACCTTGGGTTCTATTCACATCTTTCCATTTTCCCACAGCATTGTAAACATTTGACAAGAAAACATGGTTCACAGCATGCTTAGGTTCAAGCTCCAAGAGCTTCTGCGCAGCCAATTCTGCCATTTTGAGATTTTTATGAGCCCTACAAGCACAGAAGAATGTTCCCCATATCACAAAAGTGGGATCTATTGGCATGGTTTCAATGAATCTAAGAGCTTGTTTTAGCTGAGCTGCTCTGCCTAACAGTTCAACAATCGATGTATAATGCTTAATGTTGGGCTCAATGGAGTAATCAAGTCTCAAGCTGTTAAAGACATTAAGTCCAAGGTTTGCTTCACCAGAATGTACGCATGCATTTATCAATGCAAGAAAGACAACCTCATCGGGTTTTACACCTGCAAGTATGATGCGTATGATCACTTCCAGATGGTTCAAAAATTAACTCAAAATCAAACCAAATGGTATCACACCAAGTGCTACAAAGTCATACCTGAATACGTCATCTGCCTGAAACACAGCATTGCCTGCTGAAAACGTCCATGAATTGCCCAACCCCATATCATAGCATTCCAAGTACGAATATCCTTTTCTTTCGCCTCTCCAAATACCTGATTTGCTGACTCAATATTCCCGCATTTAGCATACATGTCCACCAAAGCAGTACCAATTGCTCCATTTAGGCGGAAACCACTGTTGGAAAGATAATCATGTATACGTGATCCTGTTTCAAGGGCACCAACTTTTGCACAAGCAGAAAGAGCAGAAACAATGGTGAAATCATTAGGCCTCACACCCGCATCTAGCATCATAGAAAACATGCTCAATGCCTTCTCATGGTATCCATTCTGCGATAGTCCACAAACCATTGTAGTCCAAGATATCACATCCTTATCTGGAATTCCATTGAAAACCTCTACTGCCTGATCCACATCCCCGTTTCTCAAAAACCCATTAATCAAACTATTCCAGGAGACAGTGGTCTTCTCTGGCAAGGCCTCAAAGAGCTCCTTAGCTTTTCCCATGTCCCCCACTTTACAACAGCCATCAATCACCACATTCCACAACAATGTACTCCGGCCATCAAATCTCTGAGGGCTTTGATCAAACACCTTCAAAGCCGGTCCCAGCCTACCAACTTTCACATACATGTCAACCAAAGATATGGCAACAAACAAATCAAATTTTAACCCATTCTTCAGAAGCAAAGCATGAAGTGTTCCGCCAAGCCTTTTCAGACGCAAAGCAGCGACGGACTTCAGAACAAACGGGAACGTAAGGCGGTCAGGCTTAACGCCTGACCTCATCATGAGAACGAAACGAGAGACCGCATCATCAAAACGGGAATTACTCTCCAGCCCGCGGATCAAGGCGTTGAACAGAAACAAGTTCTTGGGATGATAATGATCAAAGATTGCGACAGAGTAGTCGATTGATTTGCGCAAAGATGTGGAAGAGATCAACTGGGTTGTGACGACACTGCTGGCAGCAAGGCCGTGGAGGACGACTTGAGCGTGGATTTGGCGGATTTGGCGGCTGGTTTTGGAGGCGTGAATGAGAGATATGAAGTGGGTTTCTTTAAGATTTCGAGAGGTCGGCGCGTTGGAGGAGGTGGAATTGGTGGGCTTCCGGCAGCAAATGACGGCTGTTTTGGCGGGAGGAGACGTTGGTTTAAAGAGAGCGTAGAGAGATCTCATGGCTCTCCCCCATAATCATACTAGCCACTGCAATTGAGGTGCTAGTAAGTAGTTAAACGTAGTACGACGGTGTTTAATAAAATGCTTAGAAAACGAGCTTGCACCTCTGTCGAGCTGAACGCAACTTATGGTCAGAAAAAAAGATAGTAAGAGCCAATTCTTTTAACAATATTGGTTTCTGTCAATGACCCACGAGAATCGAATCTCATGTGAAGGATTGTACATTTGCGTTCTTACATTCTGCACTGACAATTATTATCATATTCCGAAATGAATTCTCAACAAGAATCTACATGATCATTGGCTTCTATCATTTAAACCTACGATTGGCAAGAATCTGAGGCCCCGAATGAAAAATTAGCACCTGCGTAGAAATACAAGTGATTCATTTACAGAGAAGTTAAGACCGAGACGGGTTCAGATCAAGTTTCCAAAAACTCTGCAGACTGGATTGTCCTCGTACGTTCCTTCCAATTTGCTAGTACATGCCGTGGTCCTACACTCTTAGCACACCGATGTAACTCAGCAGTTGCTCCAAATCCTTCCTTCGTACATGGAAAGAAAAATAGAATTACTCGGGTGAAGGAAGGCGTAAGGGTGGTACAGAGAAAAGGAAGCAACATGCCATCCAACAACGGTAAAGTAAAATCCAGCGTTTCAGAATAAAATTTTGGACAATACGCCAACTCAGAATGCGCTGGCAAGCCTTCTGCCTGTCCTTGGCCCCCGACTTTCCAGCCTTCTAACACACAAATGGAAACAAATAAAAGGTCCACAAAGGAAAGGGAGTGGTGTTCATGGAGGTCCGATTCCTCAAATGAAAAGATAATCTTTGCCCGGAATCAAAATATAGATCCATAGACAAAAACTAAAATGAAGAACCGAGTGAAAGCTGAACAAAGAGAGAAACCTGGACCATCCACTTCATCGTGAGCTGAACCAGCCCGCAAAACCTCCATCCAACTGAGGTGGTGAAGGAACTTGATTCTGGAGAAGAAGGATGCTAGTTGCAATCATCTATTGATCACTGCAAGTTCAATATTTTAAGTGATCAGATACAACTGTTGATAGAGCTCTATGCTTAAATATTGTGTACATTGATCATCCTACAATCGTTTTTGAATATTGAGATGTTGGGACCAAATCTGTGTCATTGCACCATTTGTTTTTGAGATTTTTTTTTTTAGAATTTCTTTTCTTGACACAACTCAACTTGCCTTTCTTTAATTTTTAATTTTTAATTTTTCTGTTTTTATTTTTTAAATTTTTTGGAAGGGTAAACGGTTGGAAAAGAAAGACTAAGTGGATTCAAGTCAACAAAAATCTTTTGGTCCCTATACTTAGTAATAATTATCAATTTCATCCTTATACTTAAATTGCTTTTAATTTAATCCTTCATTATACCTTTTTTTTTTTTTAAAAAAAAAAAAAAAGTGAAATTCCCCACTGTTTATAAGAGTAGCTTCGCCCACGGCGAACAAAGACAATCATCTTGGATCATAGAGAGGGCTGAGGGCGGTGATCTGGGGTCGCGACGGGTGGGGTCGGGTCGGTGGATAAGACATATATATATATATATATCAATCAATCTAACAGTCAAGCAGGTCTGTCAATCAATGGCGGCTGGAGTGTCTTTGAAGTGCGGTGACTGTGGGGTCCTCCTCAAGTCAGTGGAGGAAGCCCAGGAGCACGCCGAGCTGACCTCTCATTCCAATTTCGCCGAGTCCACCGAGGCCGTCATCAATCTTGTTTGCACTACTTGTAGCAAACCCTGCCGATCCAAAACTGTATTGATCCCTCTTCGCTATTGCTTTCCTTTTCTTCTTCTTCTTATGTTTCTTTTCTTTTTCCATCAAAGATAACAACTATTTTTTTTTTTTGTGTCTATTTAAATAGCATATTCTTTTTGTTTATTTTTGTGGGGATCTGGGTATTTTCCAGAATTATTAGACTGTTGAGGAGTTCCAAGTTTTGGGAATTTGTAATACACATTATTTTTTATGATTTTAGATTAGGATAAGCAGATAAATGGAATAATGACCTTGAAATTGGCTACCTATTTGGGTGCGTTTGATGCTTTCATTGCTAGTTTCCGTGAAGTCAAATGCAGTGTAAAGGGAACAATTGGCTGGGGACTTAAAACGAATGCTCAGAAATTCAAAATTTTTGTGATTTTTCATTTTTCATCTGTTTCTTGTCAAAGAAATGGCTTTGAATGCTTCCTCACTGGTAGCGTGCTATTGTTGTCTTTTGTCGTGAAGGCAAGTGATTTGCACACAAAGAGAACAGGGCACACTGAATTTGTAGATAAGACTTCAGAGGCTGCAAGACCAATAAGTTTGGAGGTTCCAAAAGCATCAATGGACATTGATGAGCCAGCTGAGGCAAGCAAAGATTGCCAGACTGAAGGTGGTACTCTTGCTTGTCCTTTGGGTGTGTTGCTGTGCATTGTGGATGTTAATTTACGCATAGTTTTTTTTTTTTTTTTTAACCACAATCTACGTGCTTATGACTTGTCTTTGCTCAAAAGTGCTTATGACTTGTCTTTGCTCAAAATTTTTAAGGCAAAGCTTGTTATCTACATCTCTTGTACCAATAAAATTGCCAGTTTCACAGATGTCTGTTTGCACCTTATGGTTAGGTTGCATCCCTTTGATGCATTTGAATTCCAAAGTTTAGGGAGACAAGAAGAAAACAGTGAAAATTTGCCTTTTATTTCCAATCTTCTCTTATACAATTTCCTTTCTTAGCTCGATTAAGATACTGTTTGCCTTTTTAAAATATAGGCTTGTGAAGAAACCAAAATTGGGAGAGTTGTGGTCATACTTGTGCAAAATTCTATTGCTGTTGTAGCTTATGCTGCAAGCCTTTTTAACTTTTGGATGGAAATGGAGGACAGTTCATATTTCTGGTCATTGTTGCCCTAGGCGGGTTCATACAAGGCTTACCTTTATGCAGTTTCTTGAAGACTGCCCTCAGGAATTTTCTACTTCTTTCTTTGTGTTAATGATTATTTAATTCATCATTTTATTCTTCTAGAAATGGTTGCACCAGAGGTTGACAAAAAACTTCTTGAGGAACTGGAAGAAATGGGTTTCCCAACGTCACGGGCAACACGGGCACTTCATTATTCTGGTGAGAACACATAGTGCTACCATATTGTTAATTCTCAATAATTCTTTGTCCGTGTGTGATTATTACCCATTGGGTGTCTTTATCTTTGTTGAGGGCACTAACATGGGTGTTCAAATTATCTGATTGGATATATCTTTATTCCCCAGGTAATACCAGTCTTGAGACTGCCATAAATTGGGTGGTTGAGCATGAAAATGACCCTGACATAGATGAAATGCCCTTGGTATGAGATTCTGGATTGCTTTGGCTTCCATTATTAGTGATGCTTGTTTTCCTTTCATTTGCACTTGCTTGCTCCTCTTATTGCAAGTGACCAGCATTCATGTGTGCAGAGCAGCTTGAAAGATTAACAGTGTTGTCTCTGGCTCACAGGCATTTTAAATATTGTTTTATTGCTTTTTCTAATGTATATTTATTCTACTTTCTCACTTGCTTGTGTGTGATCAGGTGCCTGCCAATACCAAAGTTGAGGCACCTAAACCTGCTCTTACACCTGAAGAAATGAAGCTTAAAGCACAAGAATTAAGGTGCGATGTATTAGCATGTAATTTCAAGTTTTTCTTTAATTGTTTCTTGGCCGGTGTGATTGAAGCTTCTTTATATGCTGCTGATACACGGTTTTTCATTCATTTATGCTGCTGCGGGCAATTGGGCTTTGAGTTTGCTTAATGGATGTATTCAACATAGTATTTAGCTATGAATCTTAAAGTGCTCTAGTTGTTAAAATATTTTATTGTTTGATTGTACTTTTATGATTACTGTTTGGCTAAGCGTCTGTTCAATTTCTGTGTATATTTATCCTTTTAAATTAATTTTTGAGAAGTGCAGGTAAGCACTCAAAATTTTGTTTTGTTGGAAACCCAAAGATCTGACACTGTTCTGGTTTTGGAACTGCATATGGGCTTTTTTTTGGGCATTATATATCTGGGAATTTATTGTGATATCATTTTTTATATTGGCATTGATGGGTGGAGGTAATTCTCTTATCAACATATTTTGTTCCTTGGCCATGCTGTGCATGCCAAGGTTCATTTCTGTCTTTTTGTTTCTGTTTTTTCCCAATCTCATGGCATGCATTGCAATGTTTATTTTTTGAAAGTACCTTTTTTCAGAACTCTGAATGGATCCTGAAACTCTTTCTTTGAATGAGATGCCTTAGCTCATGTTTTTTAACTTATTTTCTTTGTTGTAAAAATAAAAGGGAACGGGCTCGGAAGAAAAAAGAGGAGGAAGAGAAAAGGATGGAAAGAGAAAGGGAAAAGGTGCTTCTTATTAATGTGCAATTTGCAATTATATGTCTGTATTCTTGTTTATATTTACAGCTATAAAATTTAAAAGCACATTGAGAGTTTGTCCCCCATCATTGGATGAAGTTAATCTATCCCTCTTCATGTGGATTAGAAATTGCTCACCTAGTCACCTTGGGCATTAGTGCTCTGTGGACTTCTGAGTTCTGAGTGCCAAGTTTACTTGAATATATTTTGGGGAAGGGAAGATTGTGTTACTTGGTTTTATCTTTTGCAGACATAATTGCAGCAGCCTGCTATGTTATTACTTTTTCCTTGTTCAACAATAGTTTTGTTGCAGTCCAATAGTAAAAACATGACATGTTTGTAAAGTCAATTGCTTCATGCATAATCTTTTATTCCTTAGTTGTGCATGTTAACCTCTTTTTGCCGGTGCTTCATACCTCACCCATCATATTATTGTAGTGTCGAAGCCAAGTCATAAATTGATTTAACATGCTCAGATACTTGCCAGCGTGCCTAGGATTATTTATTCTCCTGTAACTTCATATAGGTGAAGATTCTGGTGGCTGGAACATATGATTCCCCTTTTCAATGCATTCCCTTGGATCCAAAATCCTTTTTCATTTATCTATCCACCATATCTGATAACATTGTTTTATTTATTAAATTAGGAGAGGATCCGAATTGGCAAGGAACTCCTAGAAGCAAAGCGAATTGAGGAAGAAAATGAAAGAAAACGGTTTGTCTTTATCTGTTGGAGCTGTTTGTATTTTTTTATGCCATCTTTTTAATTGCATTCATTATGGCAGATCCACTCTTTTTCTTAATAAAAAATCAGCAGTAGATCCATAATTATGTGTTGGAATCAACTATTAGTTTTGCTTCTTCAGTTTGCTGGCCCTGCGAAAGGCTGAGAAAGAGGAAGAGAAGAGAGCAAGGGAAAAAGTTCGTCAAAAGTTGGAAGAAGACAAGGTCTCTTCTGGTTCTTTTCTTTTTGTTTATTTGATCTCCCCTATATTTCAGTATAGGGGTATTGATTTGCATAAGTCTGATTAGGTTTTTATTTGGATAATGGATGTGCTTTAAAATGTTTAACACTTCTTTGATGAGAAGCAATCACACATCTGTGATTTCTATGGAAATGGAAAGGGAAGCCCCTGCTAGATCTCATTTGGCAAATAACAAAGCATATACTATCAAGAGTCCTCTACACCCTTTCTAGTTTCTATGTTCCATTGTTTATTCCATCAGATTATATGCCACAAAATTTACTAGTTATTAGTTGATTCCTGATTGTAGTTGGTTGCTTTCCAGGCAGAAAGAAGAAGGAAACTTGGATTGCCACCCGAAGATCCTCTGACCACAAAACCTTCGTCACCAGCTGTGGAAGAGAAAAAGGTATGAGAAAAATTCATGCACTTGATGTGTGATATAATGGTTATTTGAAATGTTTAACGATGCTTTGCAGAGTTTCTTGCCTGTTAGGCCTGCCACAAAGGTGGAGCAAATGAGAGAGTGTTTGCGATCTCTTAAACAGAATGGCAAGGTAAAACATGATTCCTCTTGGTGTTCCTCTTCATTAGCTTATTCAATTTAACCTGATTATTCTTTAAGGACAATAAAAGAAAAAGTGGGGAGGGAGAAGAGAGAAAGAGAGGATCACCAGCTTGCATGATTATAAGCAGGAAATTCATAGTTATTATGTGAACTTTTATGGATGACATGGCCAGAAAATCAGTTCCCTTTGGTTTTTGATATTTTTTCACAGAAATTTTAGATGTAGATGTTCCAATAAATGGCTCACTTGTCTGTGTAGTAGTTATTAGTAGATGATCTAATGATGCAAGATATAGCTTTCTTGACATGAAGATACGGATAAGTATCTCTGCCTCTTGTATTTATATCCACAAGTCATTTGCCTATGTTCTATGCATCACTATTTTTTTACTTCACATTTTGTGTGAATTTACTTGTGCTGTTACTCACTATTGTCAAAGTAAGTGGTGCACCTCTGTTCCAGTATTGTGCTGTTCACTGTGCTCAATGGCCTCAGTTTATTTGCTTTCTGTGAGGCCAGGATGAAGATGCCAAAGTGAAGAGAGCATTCCAAACTCTCCTAACTTATATAGGGAATGTTGCAAAAAATCCTGGTGAAGAAAAGTTCAGAAAAATCAGACTCAACAATCAAGCATTTCAGGTATGGAATTTCTTTATTCCATACCATGTTATAGCCTCCGTCAAGCAAATGATGTAAAATTATGATGATGAGATCAATTTAGCTGATGTTGATATGTGAATTTGGCTTTGGCTTGGGTGATGGAAAGCTGGATTGGGCTGTGATTACCAGTCCTCACCTGCAGCTCCTCAATCCAAGCTTAATGATCTATATTAATTCTCCACTTCTAAGATCCACAGCATTGATTACTCGTTTGCTTAGTTTTGTGATCAATCAAATTACAGTCATTTTAGCATCCAACATTTGATGTAGATCTTTCATTTATACCATACCATTTTCTGACTATAACCTCATATTTCATTTTGGATTTTTTTTTTTTTTTTAATGTGGATTCTGTGATTTATCCTTTTCAATTAAACAGGATAGAGTTGGTTCACTGGAAGGAGGCATCGAGTTTCTTGAGCTGTGTGGGTTTGAGAAAATGGAAGGAGACCAGTTTCTTTTCTTGTCTAGAGACAAGGTTGACATGCAAGTTCTGAACTCAGCTGGGTCGGAGCTGAACTCTGCAATAAATAATCCATTTTTTGGAGTCCTTTAGCTTGAAACCAAACTGTTCTTTAAGTCATGATTGTGCTGTACTTTTTGTTGTTTTTATGCCAAAAACAAAGACCTGTGTTTAGCTAGCAAGAAGTACCCAGTGGGAGGAAATGATTACAGTGGATCTCCAATTAATTTATTTTTGCTTGATATTGAGACAAATTCTCTTCTTCCATTGACTACTGCAATTCTATGGGTGGTTAATCAAAGTATGGGTCTCTGTCGTCCTTGCTAAGTACTTCTTTCTACGTGGAGAGATAGCGTTCTAGACCCAGTTGACAGTAACCATTTCTACTGGGAGCTTTGATGGGCGACACTATATCTAAGTGCATGAAGACTCTCTCCATCAAAATGGCGAGCAAAACCAGGTCATGAGCTAACTTCTAGTAAAACAAATGATTCGCAGGCCAATTTCAGAAACTGTTCTATAAGCAACCAAGAGGAAGGAATATTTTTCCTTCTTCCACTAGTGAAAGTCTTTTCAGCCTAAGCTAAATGACTGTTCAATGGGAGAGGAAGCAAATTACAAGATAGAAGATATTAAATTGGAAAAAGGGCATAATCAGATAAAAGAGACCGTTTCCTGTTGTGAGGCCTATTGGGACGCAACTATTTTTTCTGGTTGAAGATGCTTAAACATATCGACCATTAGAACACTTAAAAGTGCACCAACAATTAAGATAAAACAGCAACATGTTATGAAATGAGGCAATATTGACAAATCGCTTGGACTTTGATACCTAAAAATTGTAGTATGAAAAACGAAAAAGCAAAATGAAAGGCTCATTCTGAAGAAACAACACAAAATATAACTTAATTCATTTTGTAGCTGAAAACCAGAAAATGTCAAAGACAAACAGTGCGCCTATAAAGTACTTCATCATCACTCTCATCTTCCTCATCTGACAAAACCTCAGACCCTGGTAGTTCCAACTTCCCTCCCATAGAAAATGATGGACCAAAACTCTCTGATTCAATATAGCCACCTTGCAATCTCTCCTCAAATCTCTGGTCGCTGCAGTTCAGGAACCAATTCAATGAGCACCTTATCCCCTTGCTCTGTAATCTTTGGTATCTTGGCTTGATTCTAGATTCCAAGCTATAGGTGAAATATTCTGGGAATTCCACGAGCTCTTTTAGTGGCCTCCCCATTTCACTTTTGAAGAAGTAATAGCTATTCTTCATGCGCTCCACTTTTGAAGCAACTAACTGCGGACATTTTATTACCATCTGTGCTACATCTGCAGATAAGATTCCTCGCCCCAAAAGAAACACAACAGGTCTCATGATCACAGCCTGGTTAAGGCTTGCAATCTGTGGCATCTTCTCTATCACTTGAGCAAAACTGTCTGGATCAACGTTGAGCTTCAAGTTAAAAAAATACTGCCGTGAAGATAGCTTAGCTTTCAAGGGCAAACCCAGAATTTGTGGGTACTGTGCTATAATAGAGGGAATTATTTCCCTCCGAATCCCAAAACTAATCAAACAGTCTACATTTGGCTTAACTGTCTCTACAAGATCATATGCAAGTATATATGCTCGTTTCTCCAACATTCTTGCCACTATCTTCTTTGGCAAACCCAAAGAAACTAAATAATCAACAAAAGGCTTAATAGTAGTACCCACTCTCATCCCCAAGAAATATGGAAATTGAGTCACCATTGGCCCAATATCCCTGGGACTAACCCCAATACTAACAAGATAAGCGACAGAAGTACTCATAGTCCCTTCAAGCTTAAACCCAAGAAGCTCAGGATACTTCTGCAAAACATATCCAACATCCTGCTTCTCCACATCAAGCCCGCGAAGAAACTTAATGACAGGCATAAGCTCCACAACAACACTCATGTGCAGCACTTGGGGGTAATTCTTAACAAACTCCCCTAGTTTAGACCTACTTATGCCAATCTTTTCAAGGTAACCCAACACAGGTATCATGTTCTTTCGCACACTACACCCAAGAATTAAAGGGTATTCATTAATATCATCAATGGTCAAACCCAACCTCTGCAAGAACTCAACACGCTCCCTCATGACCTCTACCGTGGATGGGACCTCTAAGCTCTCCAATTCATCAGGAATTATCCCCAAAGACTTCAGATAATCACATATTATAACACGATTGACAAGCTTTTGTCTCTTGCCTTGAACCACGCCCCAAGTGACCGAAGGCATCTCATACTCGGGGAATTTGGAGGACTGCGTTGAAAATGAAGCACAAAACTGCAAAACCCTAGAAGGGTTTTGTGTTCGAGGGTTTTGAGAAAATGGGTTTTGCGGGGTTGCGATTGTGGACAACAAGGAAGAGGGCTTTATGGAAAATTTGTGAGAAACACAGGGAATGTTCAATAGAAGCAATAATTCTCTTTTTCTTCTTCTTCCCAATAATGACAAGCTCATGTTATCTCAGTGTGAGAAAGTTGATGAAAGCGAGATTCTTATATTCCTTCTTTTCTAGCTTTTGTATTGAAATACCTCAATTCGCATACACAAGACAGAGATAAATTGATAAAGGAATTCCTACTCAAAAGATAAAAAAAGGGTACCCGTTTCCCTCGGACACCAGCTGCTCTTTGCAATTGCGCAGCTAAATACCTTCGCACATTCAGTGTAACGAAGTGTAGCTCTGGAGCCTTTTTCCTCTCATCAGTAGCGATTCGAGAGTGATTTATGGACCCGACGATGCCAGTCGCCTCCCTATATCTTTGTTTGGTCTGTACTCTCTTTTGGGTCTGATGCATCATTTACAAGATTACTGGGTTTTAGGCCGAAGGCCCAATTTTCTTTTTCAAGCTGTAGCCCGTGGCGTTTCAGGAACGCCCATAGAATTTCACGAAATGTGTTAAAATTATGCTTTGGGCGAGGCAGAGAGGAAGGGCAGAATTTTTTTTTTTTTTTTTAATATTTTTAATCCTTTGCGACAAGGACAAGATTTGGTTAGGTTAAGTTAACACTGGAGATATAATAAGATTAAGGTTTAAAACTGAAGTCTGATATTAGAAAAAAATTATTATTTTATGTAAATATTAGTCTAATTTATTTATAACTATTAATTATATATTTATAATTTTATTAATAATTATAATTATATATTAAAAATAATAATAATAAAAAAGACAATGTCTTGCATGTGCGCATGTATATATATACATATATATAATGATATATTATAAGTATATTAATTATTATATATGTGTATTAATATTAAGAGTTATTTATTGATTTTATTTTATATTTTTATATAAAAGGTTAAATAGTTAAGTATTATTGAGTTTGAATAAATTTTATATTTAATTTTTGTTATTAAGAGATATACAATTTTATTTTATTTTTACTTAATATTAAATTTTATTTTATATAAAAATAAAAATAAAAAAATTTAAATAAAAGACAATGCAATAGAAAGTATACCAAATCGTTCCAGCGGTACTCGCGTATTTGACAGGAGACGATCATTTGAGCTAACACCAAACGTGATATAAGATTACAGTTAAGCCCTCCAGCATTTTGATTTTTGCAGAGCACGAACCGCTTCTTCCTGTCCGTCGATGTCACAATCAATGGTGGGCACTGACAAGAGGCAGGTCAGGAGCAAAGAGGGTTTAACGGTAAAAGGAACTGGGCTTCAGAAACATTTGTTCGGCCAAGGAGCGCTTAAAGGCCGAAGATAAAGTGACAGTGCTCTTGTATTTGTACTCCACACTGGCTTCTGTTGTTTCATTGAAACTCTTTGGATTTTGTCCGATTGGGCCCGACCCAAGTTTCCAAGCAGGAACAGTCCTTGTTGGCATGCAGCTGTGGTTTTGCATATCCTCGACAACGGTATAATGAGTTCAGTGTCGAGTCGATCCCATCTCAAAAATTCAAATCTTGATCGATAATTTTTTGAAAAATATATATTTAATTAAGATTAATTATGTTAAAAAATATTAGAGTAAGTTAATAATTTTCAAACAGTTAATTTAAACAATAAATGTTGAAGTAACAACGACGTGACAATTAATATAGTTCAAATTTTATTTACCGCATCAACTATTACTCGAGAATTTTAATACTTAAATAAAGGGAAGCTTTTTTTTTTTTTTTTTTGACGAGATTGACTTTAATTTGATTTTTTTTTTTTTATTAATTTAAATTTAAAACTCTTGAAAAATTACTAAATAATATTACAAATCATTCTTTTAATAAAAAATTGTAGGACGTGTCACGCTACCAAGCTAAGATCTCTCTTAGAAAACTCTGTGAACTTTTTAGGTAATACAGATCCTGCAACGATGGTCGGGTAATCCTTCACAGGGCATGGGCATCTTTTATTTGCCCTCTCTCGTACACTTTTGTCCTTATACTCACCCTCTTCTTCTAGTCTTCTTAATTTGCATGGAAGTTCAAGGCTTTGTGGGTATTCCGCATTCCTGATCCTCAGAAACCATGTCGGTGGATGATTCCAACTCTGAAAGAATCAAAATCAAAGTGAAAGGCCAGGTTCTTTTCTTTCTTTATCTTTGAGATTAAATTCAAAGTTTTCCCCTTTGATCTCTCTCTGTTTTTTTTTTTGCCCAAAAAAATCCGAGGAGTTACCAACTTTGCAATTTTTAGCTTGTCTTGAGTTGTTTTAATAGTTGAATGTGCACAATGTCTTGTAAAGGCCTTAACTTGTGCCCAAGAAGGCATTCCGCTGGGTTAAAAAAAAAAAAAAAAAGTGGGATTCTACTTACAGGTCTCGATTTCGAAATGGGATGGTGGCAGAGAAGGGCTTGGAAGTTAATGGCCCAAGCAGCTTTCACTATCTCTCCACTGTATTAACTGGTGCTGTTGAATGTTTGCACGTGCTGATAATGCTATGAATTCCTAGTCTTTTTGTGTGGTTAATTGCAGGATGACAATCCTTTGACTTACAGCGTGAAGCCTGGTACTCAGATAGGCAAGATTATGACTGCATTTTGTGAAAAAAAGCAACTGGACCCCAAGACAGTGGAGTTTTTGTATCTTGGAAAACGACTTACCAATAAGAAACAAACCGCTGCACGGGTATGCTCTTTGCACACACCCCTTCCCTCCCTACCATCTAAGAGCAAATGAATTGCTTATAACAAAGTTTTTTTTTTTTTTTTATCCTATTATGGCGAGACTGATCACTATCTTATATCTGTGTTCTGCTGAGGCTGTCTCTTTTTCATGTTTTTTCAACTATTATTACAAATAATTGCATTCCCAGATATACAGGATGTTTTTCTTAGACCATGAGAATTTACTTCGTAAAAGTAACTTGGTAATATATACTTGGAGTACAGTTGTATTTGTCCACGTGAAACCTGCTTGAACTTCAAACGTATTAGATCTTTTAACGCTCAGTGTTCTGACATGCCGCTGTTGAAATGTTTATAGAGGACAATTTACCATTCCGGATTATCCTAGTATTCATCTTTTTGTCCTGACTCTATTAATATTAATGAACGTTTTCTTGCAACTTTCTTGTTGGAGTGTGTAGCTTGGACTGAATGATGGTGATGAAATTGATGCCATGATGCATGTCAATGGCGGTGGTTGACCTGCAAGGCTTACAGATTGCGTGGAGAAGAAACTATAAATTGTTATAAATATATGGTAATTCTAGAGATGAATTTACTCGGAATATTTAGGGTACGCTTGTACCCAAATATGAGTCTTAATCTAATGTATGAAATTAGGTTCTGGAGACTCTTGTAAACTTTAGTCGTGATGAATGATGAATGATCTCGGAATTTAATCCTGTTTTATTTAACGGAAATGAATTGTTTACTCTTGATCTACTTCTTTCACGAGTTTATTTATTAGACTTTATTTATTAGACTGATCATTTATGTTTGCAACAATAGTCAGGTGTCTACATCAATTTGGGCATTAGACTGGATCATGCATTCTTGACAATGATCAGGTAGAAAAATCTCATACTGGTTCTTTGAAACGTTGGAATGCCCATCTCTCTTCCATTCTTCATCGTTTTAACGTTTTTGCCTATTCATCTTTGTGTCTTGCCTTCCATTTGTCTTGGCGTGACAAGCTCTTGGACATGGAACCACATAAAGCTTAATGGTTTGTTGATGATACAGCTCATCGTGACACAGAAGCTGATATTTTCTTATATTACTCTATATCTTGGCACTTGAGCATAGCACTTCAACGTGTTTTGGATGGCTTTTCATTACTTCTTTGGATCTTTGCCGAGTCATAGCAATCTCTGATAGAGGTAGGGTCAGGCTCATTTGATTACTATCTATCACAGCTAGCTTGCTCGATTCACTTATTGAAGGTAAAAGAAACAACTAAAACAATAAGCAAGCCAAATTCTCCACCATATTTGAAGATGATTAATACATCAAGAGCTAGGTCAGATGAAAAAATTGTGATCCACAAACACTGACTGATTCGTATGGGACTGCAAATTACATTGAATGGTTTGTAAGGCTGCTCGCTCTGGCTTTCTAGCTCGATCTTTCCAACTATTACTGTAATGTCGTCACGTTTTCTTCCAACCCACAGACTTCCAGCAGAATATGAAGCAACCATAAATGGAGAACAATAGCTGCTATCATGTGAATTGTGCAGCGCACATTCTGTAGTGTCCAAGCCTATGCTCTGGTAATATTTCTTCAGCTATGTTCAGGATTTCCACAATCTCTTCTGGATAAAGATTGTCCGGCAACCTGTCAGTCCCGGCAACGGCAATGTCACCTGATTCCACCTTCAGGTTGTTCGTATCAGCCAAACTTGGGCTATCACTTTCTTTTCCCAGGTGATGCGGATGATTAAAACTATGCTGTTGAGTTGGGGACGTGTGTACAAGTCTCTTCCCACGGAACAACATGAATCCACTGTCCCCAACGTTCGCGTAATGCAAGTGGTTGTTTTTGAGGGTTATAATGCAGGCAGTGGAAGACCCTTTTGCGTTGGTGTTAGAATAAGCCTGTTGTAGGACCCTTTTCGGATCAACAGCTCCTTCAGGTTCATGGAGGAGTGCAATGCAAAGAGTTTGACATTAATGCACGCGCGTACGCCCAATTGTTTGCTTCCCTTGGCACATGAAGTGGGCGTCCTCTCCTTGTGGCTTTGCCATGTTGTCCTTCGGCAAGTAAAAGGCTCCTGCTACCATTCTCAATTTTCTTTCTTTCTTCAGACACAATATTATCATCTACTGCTTGTTCCTTAGTCATCTTGTGGACTCAAGACAATTCAGAAACTCTTAGCCAGCAATCGAGAAATCTTCCCAAGGCACTTTTATCGGCTTTAGATGGTCTTTTTAGTCTCCGAGAATGAGAGGGATTTCTAGGTTGTTACACAGTTTGAGAGCAGAGGCTTCTGCTCTTCAGCTACGTTGGCTAAGGACTAAAAAAAAAAAACAGGTAAAAATTGGGCCAGTTGATTCAGAACACTGGCCTAGTGAATTTGGGCCACGAGTAAAGAACCCACAGGATGCTATCAGTAAGTTCATCAGAGGAAGGAAAAACCAATAATCAAAATTTGTCCAAGCCCATCTTTTAGCTTTTATCCTTTCATTCTCTACCCCAAGCTTATAACTCGTTAAATCAATTATTAGATTAGCGTTTACAGATAAAATTAAGATTGCAAGGGAAAAAAAAAAAAAAAGGTCAAAATGGGTATTTTGAACGCATATCTGTGATAACCAACGAGCCTTTCCGAAGTCCAGGGTTTCTTTCCGCACATGCCAACTTCCCTTTTGGGTCAAGTGAGAGAGAATCCGTCACCGACTTTATTTTGTTTTTGGGTTAAAGCACGGTCAACTCACCCATTTGTGGCAAAGTTGAAGTTGCCATATCCTCTCTGTCTTTTTATCTTATCTTATTGTTCTTATCTTTGGTCTCGTGGTTAAATCAAATTTTCTAATACCACAGAACAAGACTTTCACATGTATGTGTGGTATCACATCTATGCAAATTTTCTTTTGCTTTCTTTGTCTCTTTTATTTTTTAATTCTTTTTGAACGAATATGAATTATTCTACGTATCTTTAGTCTAAAAGTCTGCTAATTAGGGAAAGTGGTAAAAATCTTGAGGAAATTCTATGATGACAGAACAAAATTTCAGTATATGTATAGTCAATAATAATCATTTGATACAGCAAGATACCGGAGATTTCTACAATGAGGCAGAATTCCCACAATTATGCAGCGGGCGAGGGTAAAAAAAATAAAAAGCCAGTTTTAAAAAAATACAATTATTATTAGTCTTGTAATGGCTTACATCCTGCATTCCCATTACTCTTTTGAGAAAAAGGGGAACAAAACAAATAGCAGCACCTTGAATTTCACAGGTTGGTGAACGCGCCAAAGCCAAACTGGCCGGAGTAAGCGGCAAAGTCCACACACCTCTTGCGGACCTGGCTGAGCCCCACACCCGACGTCTATGGGGCATGGTCTATGGGCAGAGAAAAAGAACCAGAGAAGAGCCAAAAATAAGTTGACATGAAAGTCCTACGTATTATAAAACAATTTTTATTCTCTCGAATTTCAAAATTTTCTGCCAAATTGATATAAAATTTTTGAAAAAATAATATATATATATATTTATAAGATCTGCATGTCAAATTTGTCTGGTTCTTTTCCTTACCTAGCAACCTTTTCCCATATTTGGGCGAAGCTAAGTTGGCAAGATAACTATGAAAAAAGTACTCGTATCACTTGCACATTCCATTTCTCGTTCTCATGATTTTTTCTCCATTTTCAACAGCTTCACGCCACGAACGAGTATAACACAATTACACTCAACGTGCCTGCAGGGACAAGAGATCGTAATATTTAATCTCCCTGTCAACTCTTTGCCTTCTACTTCAAATCCTTTGTTACCTTCTCTTTTCCTGTCTACAATTTGCTGAATCCACCATTGAGTTGGTGTCAATGCGTGTAGTATCACTTTCTTTCTGTTTTCTATTGGGTTTAGGTGCTCTTGTTCATGGGGGTATACCAACGACTCTTGATGGACCCTTTAAGCCTGTGACCGTCCCTCTTGACCACAGCTTCCGTGGGCATGCCGTGGACTTGCCAGGCACAGACCCCCGTGTTCAAAGGATGGTCAGAGATTTTGAGCCTGAACAAATTTCAGTGTCTCTCTCTGCTACCCACGACTCAGTGTGGATTTCTTGGATCACAGGTCTCTTTTTTACTCTCTTTCATTCGTGTTAATGTTGTTCTGTGCTGTAGCTTCCTTTCATGGCTAAATTTCCATTTGCCAAGCTTCAGAAGATGATGTAAATGGTAGAAAAAGATTGTCATGATGATCAGATAAGCTTTGCTATTTTTTGATCGTGAAGTTCATCGCATCATTGACTTGGTTTTGTCAGCAAAGGAATCTGCTTTTATTTGACGAGGGATGTGACCTTATTATGATTTGTGCTTCTAGTATTCTCCATGAATTAGAAGCTTTCAAAAGTCAGTAAGACGCGAACTTGGCCCAAGTTGTGTTAAACTTTGGCCACAAACGGCATTTGAAGGGATTGCATAAGTGATTTGTGCGAGCTTACCTTTTCTGCACTCATCCAGCAAGTTTGGTTCTCAGACTTCTGAAACAGATGAAATTCCACTTACAGTTTCCTCTGTAGGCTGTAGCTACATGATATATGTGGCTGCTTTAAACGCATTCCTGACTATGTCACATTTACAAGATCAGTTATCAAAGGAGTAAATCATATTCCTTGATCCATTTTTTCCCATAAAGGGTATGACGAAGTTGGTGCAGAACAAGAAAAAAATGTTGTAACTCGTAATTATCTTTACTTCTTAATTCATAGTTGTCCCGTGCATTGATTCTGTTTAGATTGAATTTTCAGGTGATTATCAAATTGGGGACAACATAACCCCGTTAAATGCTGGCAGTGTAGCCAGCATTGTCCGTTATGGAAGGCATAGATTTTCACTAACTAGAGAAGCAATTGGTCATTCTCTTGTTTACAATCAACTCTACCCTTTTGAAGGCATGCAGAATTACACATCTGGTATCATACACCACGTCCGTCTCACAGGTATGGTTGCCGAAGACTTCATATCAGCTCCGTTACCCTTTATTCTTTGTATTTACATTGGCTTCATCGGTAATTAATTTCCCCACCGTGCTCATCTAAACTTTTTTTTTTTTTTTCCAAGTTATCATTTATTAGCTCCTGTTCTCGAAAATTTATTCCCATTTTCTCGTATTCTTGCCAACATAGCCAACTCATAAAATCAATTTATTCCACCAAAATTTAGTGACGTAGGGCTTTTGGCTGGTCAGAGTGTTTCTGGCTTCTGAGATTTCTAATTGATATTGAGATTGATAGTATGATATCATTGAGATTGACAGCGTTCAATGGATTTGTCATAAATTGAAGAAATGAAAGATGTATTCTTCTGTGATTTTGCCTTACTGAGATTCCATCAACACGGGGGTTTTATCAGATTACACTCTTGAAAGGGCAGGAATGCAGGACTTGAATTTTTAATTTTTCCTTTTCTGCAGGATTGAAACCCAACAGATTATACTACTATCAATGTGGAGACCCTTCCATACCAGCAATGAGTAATATATATCATTTCAAGACTATGCCAGCTTCAGGCCCCAAGAGTTACCCTGGAAGGATAGCAATTGTGGGAGACACAGGTCTTACATACAATACAACTTCAACAGTAGGTCACATGGTCAGCAACAATCCTGATCTTATCGTGTTGGTCGGGGATGTCACTTATGCCAACTTGTACCTCACTAATGGAACTGGGACTGATTGCTACTCATGTTCCTTTCCTAGCACTCCCATTCATGAAACGTATCAGCCTCGGTGGGATTACTGGGGAAGGTAAAACGCACACTACTCATTTATGAAAACATGGTTAATTGAATTAAACCAAAAGGGAAAGGTTCTCGCTACTATGTTCTCAATGAACTCCTCATCCTGCTTCTGAGTCAATGTTGGCAACAATCTGGAATAACGTTAGGCATTTGTTGCCAGGTACATGCAGCCAGTAATATCCAAAGTTCCAATAATGGTGGTAGAAGGCAACCATGAGATAGAAGAACAAGCTGAAAATCGGACATTTGTTGCTTACAGTTCTCGATTTGCATTCCCATCCAAAGAGAGTGGATCATCCTCCACATTTTATTATTCTTTTAATGCAGGCGGGATACATTTTATAATGTTAGGTGCCTACATTTCCTACAACAAATCAGGTAAAGAGGTCAAACCATTTTCCAATACTAACCCGTCATTTATCATATGTTAATCATTTGAAAGCATACAAACTGAGCGTTCCAGATTTTCTACAGCGGATCAATTCAAGTGGCTGGTGAGCGATCTATCTGATGTTGACAGAAGTGTCACACCATGGTTGGTGGCTACATGGCATGCTCCATGGTATAGCACATATACAGCACACTATAGAGAAGCAGAATGTATGAGAGTAGCAATGGAAGATCTGCTGTATCAGTATGGTGTTGATGTAGTCTTCAATGGACATGTAAGCATGGATCAAAACTTTGCCTTACGTTGTTAAGTTCTTAGCCGGTATCATATTGCAGTTTGTCATTTCCTGCATTAGTGCTTTCAACAAGTCATGTTACGGACTTAATGAATGGTTGTTCAACCATATTCAAACAGGTGCATGCCTATGAGAGGTCAAACCGAGTATATGACTACACCTTGGATCCTTGTGGCCCTGTTCATATTACTGTTGGTGATGGTGGAAATCGAGAGAAAATGGCCATTACACATGCTGATGAACCTGGCAATTGTCCGGATCCAACCAGCACGCCAGATAAGTATATGGGTGGTTTCTGTGCATTCAATTTCACATCAGGGCCAGCGGCAGGAAAATTCTGTTGGGACCGGCAACCTGATTATAGCGCATACAGAGAAAGCAGCTTTGGCCATGGGATTTTAGAGGTGCCCTTATCTCTCTGATCTAACTAAAACATTGTCACTGTGCAGTGCCGTCCTATTTCACCTTCTACATAGTGAAATGCTAAAAAAGAAGTTCAAAAACAAAAACTTGTTTAACCACAATTTTGTAATGCTTATATGGCAAACTGTGCTTTCTGTTGGGCTAGAAAGATCTTACTTCTCTTTTTAAGTGAAGTTGAGGGAGCAATTCTAGGAACTATCACATCTTGTACCATTGCTGGGTAAATGTGGTACTTCTTTTGTTGTTTATGGTTGGAACTTAATCAACATTCCCAAGGACCAAACGTTCTATAGGCACATAGATGTAAGCGTCAAGAGCAAAAACTGTGTGTGAGCACAAAATCTATGCACGGTGACTGATTGGCCATAAGATTTCAGGAATCCAAATTAACAGTGGAATGCACCTTGCAGGTGAAAAATGAGACTCATGCTCTGTGGACTTGGCACCGGAACCAACATTTCTATGGCACAGCAGGAGATCAGATTTACATAGTAAGGCAGCCTGAATGGTGCCCAACTGAACCAAAGGTAATAACGATTTGAAAAGGGCAAATGTATATGGCCTTAAAATCTTGTAAGAATTCTTACCTTTTTTTTCTGACCTGTCTTCAACAGATGGTTTCTCCGTAGGTACAGAGATGAGGCATGGAAGCATGGAAATGCATGCAGAACATTATGGATCAGCCAAAGGCATCACTTGTGCATCTGCTTTTCTTAAAGAATCTTCTTGCACAACAGCAATACATACAAAGATCTCCATCCTCCTCAGAATTTACTTATTTCTTTTCTATTAGATTGGTTTATGTATAATGCAATTAAAGACCATTCTTTGCTCCATGGCAAAACGTGTATGTATGCCTGATAAGAAATAGGATTTTTCATCCTCGAATAGGCTTGGCAAAGTCTTTGCCAATCTTTCCATCCTTGCTTTCATCCCTGATGGGCTGGGTGTGGCTACATGTTGAAGGATCCGACACCAATGTTGCCATCCTGTGCTGCATTGTGCAGCACTATGCCTTTCGCTGTCTCTGCTTATTCTTTACACCTGATAAGAACTATGATTTTTCATCCTGGGATAGACTTGGCATAGTCGTTGCTATCTTTCCATTCTTGCTTTCCTCCCTAATGGGCCGGGTGCAGCTACACGTTGAAGCATCCAACAGCACTGTTGCTGTCCCATGCTGCCATGTGCAGCATTTTTCATCCCAGTATGGATGCTAATTTTTGTTATCAGGTACAGAGCATAAAGAAACTGAGACAGGATACCTGTAAAGCACATATGCATATGCCATTTTTATTTTTTTGGGTCTAACTGAAAGGCTATGGCCTGTGGATTGAAGGGACCTCCACACACTAACTAGCGGGGGCCACAGAACCCCTACTCCGTCTGGCAGAATCAGTGGAAACACTCCAGCAGGGGTTTCATTGAAGCATGCAAACCCCTAGTCAACTGTAATAATCAGAACTTGAATGGATAATCTAAGTGGGCAGCCTTTCGGTTCATTAACCCAGCTGATTAGGTGCCTAGGCCCTAGCTTCCTCCAGTATTACCTCCTGAACGACGGTAATACACAACTATTTTGAGCGTTCTTCACCTTGGCACCCATACCGGAGCATATGCGAAGCTTTTCCAGAAAAGTATAAGAGACTGCCAAAAGGCCTACACAGGTATGAGTCCGTACATCAGGGGGTACTTTTGCTTTTAATAACATCATGCTCGTATACATGGAAGGCTACAGAATCAGACAGAATGATTGAATTGAATTTGGGATTCTACAAATGTTGGACTACAGTTGAGTTACAGATATTAATAGCTTGTTATCCCCCTTGCACATCGAAGGGGGGGGGGGGGGACAAAAACCAAAACATTGCTTGAGTCTACATGGTTGCGATAAAGGTGGTTCCAACTTCTAACAAAACTGTCTGCGTCTCTTCCTTATGAAAGCAATGCAGCTTTGGCTCAAACGAGTAAAATGGGCTCACAACTCACAAGTTACCAAGAGAACAAGTAAAAAGGAGAGGGGCATTAAGATCATTGTGAGCATGGACCCCCGAGCAGCCCTAGAATTATCTGTTGGCAGCGGAGGGGTTGTTCCGGGATTCAGTCCAGTAGTGCCATCAACAGATGTTGGTGTAGCAGACAGTGGTGGAGTTATTGAAGTTGCATTGTTTGTACTAGTAGTCGTTGGTGTTGAACTCCCTCCTGCCGCACTGGAAAATTTTCACAAGCCAAGTAATTTGTCACTCGAAACATGGAATTAGCAAGCTTCCAAGAACCAAACACACCTATGGCTCAGGAGTAGCTTATTAGCCGAAATGACATTAATCAGTCAAATGCTGAACATATATCAGAAGATCCACGACCCCAAGAACTGTTTTTCCAACGTAGACACATGATGGTTTGTTCAATGGAAGAAATTAAGTAATTATTAATTGTCTATGAATGCACAAAGCTTAAGCTTTGAGTTGTTCATAGGTAGGCATGCAATAATCTAAATCATAAAAAACACACACACAAACACAATTATCAAAACTTAGTACCAACAAGTTCCATCACAGCCCTCTTTTTGAAACACAGCTAGCAGAACAATAAAAACTTATTTGGGCTACCTTCCAATCTAAGTTGCAACTTCTAACGACATTAAGTGCATCAATTCGAAGTGTTCAGCTTTCCAATTACAATAAAGAGTCAATAAATTCGAAGATCCGATAACTTGTTTTGTTTTAAAATTTTCCTCTTTCAGGGAGGCTACTGGTTATTTGGATCCAGAGTTTTATTTAGGAACGATGGTCCTTGAAGTAAGATTCTTTGGGGTCCAATCACTCCCTTTGACGGTATTATTTTTCTCAAAAGTCAAAAACCTGAAAAAATAAATCAACAATAAAGTTGCTGTAATGAAAAAACCTTCACATAACAACATGGTCATCTGATTTATTAAATGACATGCAAGTGTCAAGAGCTAGGATCTTTAGAAATGGCAATAAGCTTCTGTGCCAAGCCATTCCATTTTCCAGACATACCCATGGGGCCAGCTCCAGCCAAGTAGGCCATCTGGAAAAAGGTGGCATTTGGGCTTCTCAAGACCAGAATTCCTTCATGCATTGCCCACCTACATACACGAGTCTAGCATCCCCATAGCTCGCATTCGGCCTTACTTTAGCAATAACTTGTCCCACCTTAAATATTCCTTTGATCCCAGCTGTAAAAGGTCTTCCCAGTTGATTCTAAAATTAAAATGTCCAAACTTGTCACCTAAAAGAAAATCAAATGGCATTTTGACACACAGCCTTGGCTAATAGACAAAACTAAAATAGTGCTACCATCGTGCACTGCCAACGAAAATTACATCTAATAAATATGAAACTTATGGGTCTAACCCAAAAACCCAAAAAAGAGGAAAAACTGTTTTTTTGGGTCCTCTGACTGTTAATATTAAGTTCATCAAAATTAATGTAGTGCTTGTCCCTTAAGATATTAAAAGTTGTTTGAATTTAAATTTTCAGATATCTTAAATTTTAATTTTGAAAATAAAAATATGAAATTTATGTTAAAAGATATTATTATTATTATTATATAATTTATAATTTAATAACCGTCCTAATTTATAAAAAAAAAAAAATTAATGGGGTGTTAAATTATTACAGAACGTCGAACCAAGCATCGACAAAATTATCTCGGGCAAAAAGTCGAACTCGGTCTGAAAATTAAGACTTTCAACGGTCCAATTTATGGGCCTCCTCTCTTTCCTCTGGCCTATAAAGTTTCGTAGACAAAACTGGCAAGTATCATCATGCATCAATGTTCAGACACAGGACAAAAGTTGGGTCGTTAAAAGCTGAAACCCTGTAGGCCATTGCCAGGAAATTGCCTTGCTCTATGGATCAAGCAACCAATCTAACGGTCGGAAACAAACGAGGGCCCCCCGAACGACCAAAATATGCTGACGGAGCAGAAGTTTACAGCAGCAACAAGCGATGTGAGAATCAGACTTTTTTAAAAAAAAAAAGAGGAAGCTGGGGGGCTGGGGGAGGGGGTGAGGAAGCGTCGAGTTGAGGAGCCCAAGATCTTGGAAAGCGGGAACGCTCAGTCCGATTGATGGAGTATGACAAATTGAAATTAGTGCCTACTAAAATATTAATAAAAACCATTGGATATTCACTTCAGAACTTTGGTAAATGGTAGATAATATTTGAATATTATTATTTTTTCGATAAATTATTTGACTAATTATAATAATTTCATCGTACTAATAAATAGTTTTAAAAAATTGTTTAATTTAATTTATTTAAAAGATTATTAAAATTAATTCGATTAAAAATATAAGTAAAAATAAAATTTTAATTAAAAAAATTATATAATATATAATTATATATATATTAATTAAAAATATATATAATAATAAGTATTAAAAAAAATTAATTGATGGTGAAATTCAGCTTGGAATAAGAAATTTTTCTTTTTTTTTTTTTTTTTCATATATATGTATCTTAAAAAGTTAATGCTAAGTCTCTCGACACAATACTTAGGAGATAACAATTGGGATTTCCATCTTCATTGAGACGGATGCACTTTTTTATTTTTATTTTTATCTTTATTTTTTATGTAGACATATTTCTCTTTCTGTAACCTCCATTCCAACGTTCTCTTTTTTCAAGATCGATTCAAGATTTATTGGTTCTTGGAAAAAAAGAATAAGAAAAAAGATTGACAAAAAGAAAGACATAATTATGTAAAGAAACAAGAAATTAAAAGGAAACCCCAGAAAGAGATAAATCGATATCAGGACATACGTACCGGGTAGAAGCTGGATACACGCAAGATCCATAACCTACACCACCAATCAACACACAGGGCAAAGAAAGAAAGTCTTTTAAAAAATTACCCAAAAAAAAAAACAATGGAGAAGAAGTAAACATAAGCCTAAAAAAGAGAGAGAGAGAGAGAGAGAGAGAGAGAAAGAATGGTGTACAGTACTGGGGTCAGTTCTGGCAACAGTGGCAGTGCCAGCAAAGTCACAGGAGCCAGGGGCCATGCCCTTACGCTGGAAGTAGCTGTTGAAGGCATATGAAGCATGAGCCTGGATGGTGTTCGGGAGGAAGCAGAGGCCGTTGGTCTGGAGAGGGGAGCAGTCAGCGCCACCACCACATGCATAATCAAGTGCCGTTTGCAGTGCCTGGCTGCTCGCATCGCTCCTGGCCACGCACCAGTTGCCTCCCACAACGTTTTTGCTTATAACTCCAGCAAGAATATTGATGTGAATGGCAAAGAACATGGAGATGACTAGTTTGTTATTAATATCACAAAGTGCTGCCATGGAAGAGAAGTGTGTGCGTGTGTGTGTGTGTGAGAGAGAGAGAGAGAGAGAGAGAGATGTGATTTTTAAGTAAGGAGGCAAGTAGTATGTTTGTTTATTTAGTTGGGAAAGCAAGGGAGAAGGATCCAGAGAAACAAAGAGAGACAGAGAGGCACAAAGAGAGACAGAGAGACATGCCGTAGAGTTCTTTAAGTTTGTGTTTTTTCGCTTTTTGATGGGCTCCTTTTGCTTTTCTTCATTTCTGCTTTTGATGACTGAATGTCATATGTATCTTGATAACGAAAATTTACAGTATTGTCCCCCCACCTATTTAATTCTCTCTCTCTGTTTTAGTTAAATTCAGTATAACTAGTAGGAAAGATAGAAACTTTATTCATTCAGCAAGAAATCCAACAAGAAAAAAAAAAGAAGAAGCATGATTTAAGCTAAAATCTTGCTGTAACATCATATTATTCTTAGTTGATTTTTTGTAGCATTCATTACAAGCAATGACTCTTTGGTTGCACTGTACAGTGCACAATAAATGCTCACAATCGTGGGAAGCTATCCCAAGTTCAACACTGGAAAGGAAACTAAATCGCCATTGTTTCCTGCACAAACTCGCGAGGAATTGTAGGTAACCATCCAAAAAAGAATACCTATCTATCCACACATAGAATTTTTAAAGATGATCGAGTGCATATCCTAAACCATCATATAGATGTTCTATGCAATAGATACATATGGTCGTATAAGCCATGCCAATGGCCGAGGCCAGACCCCGATCAGCCCATCATTCTTGGTAAAACCTTTTTTTTTTTTTTTTTTCTTGTCCTTGGTCGTTTAAGGAATCCTAATAATGATAATGTAAGGTGGACTGGAATCGGTTTTTTCCTCTCTTTTCTTTTTTTATTTGGTTCAATCGTTTGACCGGATTGAAATTCGACCCCTGGACCCAAACAATCCTTGAGCTAATGCTGATTGGGAGAATTGTACTTCAAGTTGCCCTGGTGCAGGCCCACGTTGCTGTTTTTGTTTTTAATGTCAAGAAAAATTGTGTGCCGTAAATCTATCTGTCATTGCATGTAAATCGAGATTAAATGTCATGTATCCTTAATATCATTCAATCTCTTGTCAGTGTAAATGAGTTTGAAATATCACCATTTTGTATCTAAATAATTAAGTACTATTAAATTTAAGAAAAATTTTATTATAATTAATTTTAATATTAATAAATATAAAATTTCATAATTATATATAAATAGCTTGAGTTTTTTTTTTTTTTTTATGCTAAAGTGAATTTCAATAAAGCAACTCGAATATAAGTTAATGTGGAAAAAAACATATTGAATCATCAATCAAATGAATAGTCTCGTCCTGTCATTTTTTAATAAAAAATATATTAATCATTATATTTATATATTATAACTAAAAATTATTTATTTTTATGTAAAAACCCCCGTTATCCTCTTTAAGCGAGTGTCTCTGCGATTATAAAATTGATTTGCCGAGCTCCGGAAATAACCCAAATACGAAGCACCCCTCAGATAGACAACAAGGGAGCAGAGTTCTCTATCCTTACTATTTTTCTGTATTAACCGAGATACAAGTTTATCCTTGCTTTTCAAACTACAACCCGGTTCGTTGGTATGGCCAAAAGAACACAAAAAAAAAAAAACCCGGTTCATTGGATGTAGATATCGATAAACAATCATATACATGGTCATATTTTCTCTTGATGTAGTTTCCGGATGTACACATTTAATAGTTCGTCAAAAATAATATTGGGAATCAAATATTTGGTTATTGTTGTTCACTTATCTCCCTTCTTCCATTTTGTGGCTCAATCCTTCTCGGTTGGGTCACAAAACAGAATCATTTGTGCTGGGAGAAAGAATCAACTATCAAATTTTCTCGTAGAATAAGATATAGGCCTCACGCCGAAGAACTTCTTCCAAAGAAACCTCGCGCACATAAGCATCACTTACATGGTACCAGACGGAGCCACCGTTTTGTTTTCCCGGCCGACTTCCTCTCACGTACGCGACATAGTGACCTCCTCTCATCATTCCCAAATGCTCCACTACCCCGAGCAAGCGAAAAATGTGTTTATCTACATTGGGGCACCTGTTAATGCACAGAGATAAGCATATATCAGTACCATCAACGTAATCATGAATTACATGAGACAGTGAAATCATATATGCTTTTACATATCCTGGGTTTAAGGTATGTCCCCCATACTAACAGCATCAACCATTTTAGTGTTCAGATCACTACGGGATGTCTGCAATGAAGTTTCAATGTATCTTTGCAGTGAAAAAGAAAGGAGGGTAAGAGAAACACATCATAACCGAGAGCTTATTGCAAAACACTATTTGAAAATGTAACTTTGAAAAATCATTGAGGGGTTTTCTAAACAAGACACAAATGATAGTGTTGAACAGGTACCTGGGATCCATGTAAGGTCCAAGATCAAGTGTATCTCTGAAATTAATATGACCATTTAGTTTATTTAAACGACCACGTGCATCTTGGCTGAACCTTTTCAGATGAATGGTCAAAATAGGTGGGGCTTTATTGATAAAGACCCTCTTAGTTGCATCCCTTTTTACATTTACTGTTTTGCAAAATTTATCCTCATCTTGCTTTTCCTCTGGTTCACAAATTCCCAAGACCAGGGAATTGTTCTGCTGATCTTTAGCATTGGCATGCCCAACACTGCTAGAATTACCAATGCTACAAGAACCAACAGGTTGACCACTGAAAATTTCTTGAGATTCATTGTAATCAGAATGTGATTGCTCAGGGGTTGTCAGACTCTTCCGACCTTTCTGTTCTTTGTCTTGAGAAATAGATAGGTCCCCATCCATCTGACCACTTGTAGTTGTTATGTAATCTTGATTTGAGTGATCAATTTTCCCATTGCTTGAAACAATGCTCTCACCTATGGAGTTGACATCTGTACCAGCACTAGCATCTCCATTATTGTGATTTCCAACTTCAGAAAAATGCAAGCCATTGTCCAAACGAGGTGGACTTTGGATTGCAGTCTCGCCTCCATTTATCCACATTTCAGATGCTGATTTAGCTTGCTTCTTTTTAAAAACCGATCTTTGGCACTGCAGAGCTTTAGAACAACTCTCACACTCCCAAGCATTATCATTAGAAAGAAGCTCCGGCTTTATAAAATGAGCCAAACAACTCTCCACAGACACTGGAGAATCAGCATTATCAACTTCTTCAGGATCAGACTCACTGACATTTCCTTCTGTAAGACTAGTTTCCACAACTTCACTACCTAAAGAGGGCCCCACAACAGGGACGGCAGAGGCCTCAGGTTCATTGAATAAATCACCAAAGCCATCAAAGTCGGCTTCACCTTGTCCGCAGCCCACAACCGAGGACGAGGCCTCAGCTTCTTCCCCCATAATCTCCCTGTCAGGGGAACTCTCTTCCTTGTAAGGAAGCAACAGAACTTCAGAGCTCTGAACCTGCAATGGGACCTTATCTTCCCAAGGATTCACAGAAGAATCAAAATTTTGATTTGGCTCCCCATCAATCGAATAAGCTTGACTAGTCCCTGTTAAGTCATTGCCTGGGACTAGACCAACAATAGAATCACTAACAGAAATATCATTGCCATGCTCATCTGCAACAGTTTCTGTTCCCAGATAGTCCATCCATGAATACCCAAATGAAGCCTCTGTTTCCTCCATTCTAGCCTCAACAACTTGCTCACTCCCAGATTCTACAGTAGCAGAGAAATTCTGCGATACAGAACCACTTTCATCAGCTGAACTACGCGAGTCAATGGAATCAGGCAATGCTGCTTCATGCAAAGAAGGCACCTTATTTTCTACAACAGGCATACAGGATTGTGTCTGGCATAGAGGCTTGCCTATGGCTGATAAATTTGCTGGATCAGTAGCTCTGTCTTTGCTCACCTTTTGTTGAACCCTCCCCCCTCTCTTTGGTAGCATCTTAGTTTTCTTCGGCGCATAGAGAGGTTGGAAATTTTTAGGTGGAGGTTTCTTGGTTGGAACTGAAAGTGAGAGATCTAGAAATGGCTCATACACAGTTGATGAGTGCCCACATTCAACACAGCAGACAGTACTAGAAATTTGGCCTCCAAATGCAGCATCCACAAAAGTAGAACCAAGTTTTGGAGAAACGCCATTTTCTTCAGAAGTATTCATTTGTTTCCAAGATCCCAACTCTTCAGTTGACAACCCATCAAGTAAGCATCGCAGCAATTCATGGCTGTCTTGCTGCTGAGATCCCCTAAACTGAGAAGCCTTGGAACAGACACTCCCGAAGAAGGTTCTAGGATTGATAACATTCTTCAAGCCAGTTTCTGGTCTTGTTTCAACGAAAAGATTTTTCAAAGATAAAGAAAGAGGTCCAAAACATGCATCATCATTTAAGAAGTAATCTCGCAACCTATCCATTGCCAGAAGATTTTGCAAGACAGAATTGAAGAAGCAAGTGTTTCCCAGGTTAACCAAACCTCTCACCATGTAACCAACTCTTTCATCTAAAATACTTGATATGGTGTCCTGTGATTTTATTTCACTTGCAAGACTGCTACCTCCGAACCAGACATCCTCAACATCCAACGATGACTGTTCAGAGGTTTGCACCTTGATCAATTTCACTACATCCAGCAATGCTTTTATTTTTTCACCATTTTCTTCTGTTTTCTCAACTGGAATTAGTGAATTACATTGGAAGCACCACCGGAGATGTGGGTTTTCCCATTGAACTACCAAGGAGTGACGGGTTTGTCTGGCATGCCGAACAGCATGGCTTTGAGAGGTTGTTGGCAAACCAATCCCTCCACATGAATAATGTCCACATTGTAAACAAATCCAAATGGCTTTGGCCTCAGATTTGGAATCACTCGATGCAATCCCTTTATTCTTTCCATGTTTGCCCTTTCCCCTGGCCCCCCTCCGATCAGTCAGTCCTCCACGACAATCCTCACACCTAAAATTGACAGAATGCCTGATTTTTTCTGACAAATGGTTAATATCAAAACACTGCTCAAGATGAGGGCATAGCTCTCTCTTTTTCAGCATTTCGCCTCCATCACCAACAGGATCAAACTTGACATTGCTTTTTTGAGGTAAAGATTTAGGTGAATGAACTGCAATCTGCTTCTCCTTAAAGGTTGCCCGGCTCTTTTTCTTAACCCTCTTCCCCATTGGTCCCTAAAAGCAATCCACGGAAGACATTAATACTACTGAAATAAAAACAAAAATTCAATACTAAAACCCCAGTAACCAAAGGAGAATCAGCATATGAGCCAACCAAAACAGCAGACCAGATCAGTTTTCATCAATCCATTCATGTGATAAACACTTCCAGACTAAACCAACAAAAAGAAATAAAAGCAAATTGGGGAAAAAAAAAATTCAAAAACTACCTAAAACTCCAGCACATGTACTATGGAATACAAGGAAGGAAATTTTAAATAAGTAAAAAGGAAACAGAGCCAGATTACATCGTCTACAACCAATCACAGACTCCCAGAAAGACCTAAAAAAAATGGATACTACCCCGTTACAGATCTGTGATCCTGAATAGGACCCAGATGACGATTTTAAATAATAAAGCAAAAACGATTGCTTTCAAGCAATATCCAGAGTAAAGTAAAAGCATGCATCAAGCACTAATAAGCATTAAAAGAAACCAAAAAAAAAAAAAGAAGGACACAGAATGAAAGACTTGCCTGCAGAAAGCATATGACGAGAGAGAGACTGCTTAGAGTTGGAGAAGATTTCAAGAATCGATGTTACATGGGGTTTTAAACAGATAAAGAAGAAGAAATAAAGGATCGAGTTGTCCGAATTCGACTCGACTGAGGATTAGGATTCAAATTAGTAATAAAACTCGCTAGTCACCGTAAAATTTTCTTTACGATTTCTTGCACTCACTCCGCGGAGACAGGATGGGTTTGGTAAGAGGAACGAGAGAGCAATGCACAGGTTAAAAATCACTGCGACTTACCGCGAAACACAGCTGAGGTTTTATCCCTTGTGGTCAAAAACATGGGAAACTTATTACAGAACAGGAGGGTTTTATTGCTGTAGATTTGGAATTCCGAGTCGCATTCGTTTTACAATAATTAAACAAATGGCAATCCCTATTCAAATCATGCTACCAACCACAAAGTCTAATAATAAAATTACGTAAATTTTTATTTTTTATTTTTTTAAAAGGGTTGTAGACCCTTAGATCTGACCTTAATGAATTTACGCTAAACCTTGTGATTAATGTAAAATCTAAGTTTTAGATCTTAAATTTGATTCTTAATCACCACAAATTCAAAGTAACTCCCCATTAAAATCCTTCATGTACTCTATTCACTCTTTGAAAATAAAATTTTATAAATATAAAACATTAGTCATGTAATATAAAATTTTGATTTTCGGTATAATATGTTATGTTAAAAATTAATATATCACTATCACATGATCAACAAAGAGTGCATCGTGCATTGTAATTTACTCATTTTCATTTTTTTATTATTATTTTCAATAAAATTCTGGTTTTTATAAATTCAAAAATATATATATATTTTTCCCCTTGTTATAGGTTAACTAAGTATCTTTGTTGGTACAATTACGAACTAATATTTCAAGGGATGCACCAAAAAGAAAAAAATAATTTATCAGAAAGGCCGTATGATTCAGCAGACAGAGGGAGAAGAAATTCTTATGGTAGAAGCCATACGTGTGAAACTCAATTATACCCCAAATCTTCACGTGCAGCCGGAAAATTGGTTCATTGAATTGGCTGATCTTCTTGATGTTCGTTTTCCCTTTGAATCATTAACGATTTTAACGAGATGGACTATACAACTTGCTGCAGACGGTCCATGCGGCTGGCTTGGGTGGATTCTTCCTGCTCTACCCTTCACAATTTTTCTCCTTTTGAACCTTTTTGAAATAAGCAATGAGGGAAAGAAGAAATAAGGAAATGTTTGGCCAACATGGGCATGAGCTGAAGGAACAAGTGGGATTGTCATAAACAACAAACATGATTGCATTCAACTCTTGGATGTTACTGCGAGTCAAAATAGAGTTGGGAGCGGTGTTACTGTGAGTGTGTCGTCACAATTGCATTCTCCTCTTTTGGAAACTTTTCTCTCTCGAGAAGACTGATCGATTGCAATCAACATCCACTCCAAGAAAGCCAAAAAAATCAAAATTTCTTTCTATATAGCAGCTGGTCGTTTGCTTTTAAAATTTTAATCATCTTCCTTCCTTTTTTCTTTTTTCCATATTTCCCAATTAACTAAAGAATATATTTATCTTCACAATATATATATATATATAGCTTATTTGTTATTTTATATTTATTTTCTTGGCAGAAAAAAAAAAAGTAGACAGATCTTAGAGTTTGTCTGTTTGTAAATTTGCAAAAATAAAGAAGACGTATATAATTGAGGATTTGGTAATTGGGTGTTAGAACCTGGCACTTATGGCTGTTTGCTCTAGCTGTATGTTACAAGACATTATATATACATGGCCTGGCTAGGAAGAAAATCCCCAGGGCACATCCACAATTTCTTGTTGATCATCACTGCCTCAAAATACTTGTGTAAGATAAAGAAATCCAAATATGGCCAGGGCTTCATGGCTTCCTGTTGCGTTCCTTCTCCTCCTTGTCAAGGTCTTTGTCCTTCAGGCCTCCCACGTTAGTTCTCTCTCTCTCTCTGTGTTTGTGTGTGTGCGCGTGTGGGCACAGGCACTTGTATAATAGAATGAAATGGAATATAATTAATAGATAAATTTATATAGAATTTTAACTAGAAAAGATACACCCATCTCATTTCATCGATCATATTATATCAAGCATTGAATAAAATTCCTTGAAATAATAAAATATCTTCTTATGCAAACATAATTTAATGTGGGTGTACAATTTTCTTTTTTCTTCTGTATGTTGTTTTAACTTGGCGGCACAATTCAGGCTAGAAAAATCGATTTTGATGGTACAGCTTATTTTCCTGTGAGTCATTAATTAATTAATTAATTATATATTCATCCAGCTTTTGCTACATTCTTAGATTCCTACGAGATAATCATTAGACTACTCAATCACTAAATGATGCTATGCAAAATTCCTCTTCCTCCATGTGTTGTCTTAGATTGTTAACATTCTGCATGCAGGCTGGAAAAGTCGATTTTGATGGCAGAACATTTTTCCTGGTGAGCAAGGAATTGATTGTGCTTCGTACATATTTTCATCCAGCTTTTTTTTTTTTTAATATTGTTAAGGATTTGGAATTTAATTTGGAAGAATTTGGCAGTGTATGTGGGATAGCAAACATCAAGAAGAAAATGAAGGCAAAAGATAGATTCCCTTAAATCCTTCTAAGGATAAATAAGCATGGAAAGGAAACTAGTGTGAAAATAGTAACTGATAAATATGCCGACGATTTGTTTGGTCTCACAGCCACACGTTCCCAAAGAGAAATCGCTTCGTCCAGAACGGAAGTCACCGCCTCTATATTTAGATATGCTGAACGGAAATATGCCGCTGCTCGGCCGCCAGAGGAAAAAAGGCATGCCTAACCTTCTGTAAGAAGTGCTGCGAAAAATGCTTGTGTGCGTTCCTCCAGGCACAAACGGTAACAAGGAAGCATGCCCCAGCAACAATAATTGGAAAACAAAAGAAGGCGGACCCAAGTGCCCGTGAAAACAGCAGTGAAACATAGCTTCAAGAGGCCATTTTGTATCGGATAAATGCATACATTGACGTAAACCGAGGAGGAGATGCAACTGCTTCTTGGTCTCCAAACAATATTATATTCCATATGAATACTGTCATGTATATTCCAATGATCCAAGGGCATCTTGAATAACTGTAAGTTGTCGACCATAAAGGCGCCTCTACGTAGCCGACAAGCAATGATCGTCTCCTAACTTGAAAGTTATAATTAGTCGGAGTAATCCCCCGTTCAAGGTGTGGACGCAAGTACGAGTCCTTAATACCTTATCATACCGCTAACTTTCCAATTAACGCTAATGTAAGCAAACAAATTAATTGAGAATAAAAATCTTTCATCTTCTTTATGGTTAAAAAAGGGTAATGTGAACTAAATTTTTTTATTTATCAAATAAAAAAATAATATTTTTCCTCCCATGAGAGTAATAAATTTATGAACCAAAGAGAAAAGTAAATTTTTCATTCAGCCTGTTTTTCCTACCTAAAACAGTTCCCAGATGCAGATATAGTTCTTTTCCCCTGATTTTCCATCTCTCCTCCCTCTTTTTCCCCCTCCCAAAAACGAGGTAGAAGAATTGGCTTTTATACCATTTCTCCCTGACAATATCTGAGTTCACATATAAGGGCTTTGATTATTTTATTACTTTTTTTTATTGGGTCAGATGGAGGACAAACAGGTGCTTTTGTACATACGGCTTTGATTGATGCTATACAGTAATACAGTGGGTTCCACCGTATCGTGCATGCAGAATGGGAAAAACTATCACTGTACAAAACGACTCATCACGATCGCGTGCGAACTTGAAGTTAACACGATGCAACAACTAATTTCCTTTTTATTGACCATGATTTTTTTTCTTTTTTAAGTTTAGCAAATGAATGATAATGGAAGAGAAAATTGTAAATTCTTCTAAATGGCGCTCTCACCATCTCAATTAGAGCCAAACTCCTCGTTCCACAGTTCAAGCTCTTCCCACTTGCTTCTGCTTAAGCTTGGTCTAATGACAGTCATAGCTTTCTGAAAGTCTTCGTACTTCAGAGGCCTTACCTATTAAGAGCAAAATCAAAAGCAAACGATATAATTTGAAGGGAAGTGCTTGAGTCTGAGGCTGAAACGCATCAGAAGCCCAAACCTAACACAAGAAAGAGTCCTATTTAAAGATCTTGATGTGGATCATGTTTGGAAAACCAGACATTGAAAGATCATTTTTTGGCTACCCATCCTCCCATGCTGCAACATGTCACCATAAAGTGATCACAATGTCTACAGCTCTACGAGGAGGTTCTTAGGTAACAAGAAGCAAAATAGGTATAGAAATGGCTGTGGGATTTCTTTCCTATGATCCATTTTTAAAGGGACAATAACTGGAAAAAGGCTCACGGAGAGGCTAAAAGTCAGCGCTGCATAAAGTTGAAAACTAGGCGAACACTTGGATGCCTGATGGATCACTCCATTAAAAATGAAAAAAAAATCATGGTAGAGAAATCTCCATATTTCATTGTTTAACTTATTCAATTCAACTGCCACAGAGACAAAATGGATATATTTTGGAAAGAAAAAATTTAAATCTTGTCCAAAACTAACGATTGAAGTTGCTTCATACACATTAAAACAGTGGAATTTAAAATTCACATTTACCCAAAAGGTTTCCATATTGTAACTGGAGAATCGGTCTCTGATCTAGTGGCTTACCTGATTTGCCCTGACGGTGAGAATGTTTGCACCAAGCTCTCTAATTGGCATCATTGCAGCTTCTTCACACAAGGCTTGCAAATCACTTCCAGAATACCCTACAAATTACAATGTCAAAGATTTATGAACATTAAGCTTTTTTTTTTTTTTTATTTTGAGGAGAATGAGCATTAAGCTTAAAAAGATTTTTCTTTTATCATTCTATCCCAATGAAAATATTCTTTGATTTATCAGTTTGCTTTACACAAGGTCAATGACCAAGTTTCCTTTTTTTTTTCATGAGTTCCTCCATAACACACGTTGATGTGGTACAACTACAAATACAGGAGCAGAGAGCCAGTCTCAATGCAAGATGGAAGAAATGATAGGGATAAGACAAAAGAGAAAGAGATTTAGAAGAAATTAATAAGGGAAAAGCATGATGAGTAGAGAAATCTAGATGAATTAAGGCCAAAAAAAAAAAAGATTACAGAGTTATGAAAGGCATGAAATTGAGGAACATGAAAAACTTTTTTTTTTTTTTTGAGAGGGAGGAACATGAGAAAATTATCATCGAAACAAAAATGTTAAATACAAGAACCTTTTCATTAACTCAACAACTTAGTGTTAATACTGCTAATTAATGAAACGAATTAGAAGATAAAGCTGTTTTGCACAGTTCCTAAGCCTATACATTTAGAAGCCTTTATTAAATATTGAACGAGAAACATGTCTCTAAGAAAAATATAGGACCCCCAGTGACAGAATTTGCATGACAACAATAACTGAAAAAAATAAGAATAAATGATATTTTTACTACTAAACCTCTGATGCTCACAATCAATGTATCATATTGTTAAAACAAATTCAAAAGGTCAATCTTACCTTCTGTCTCTCTAATGAGCCTTTCAAGGTCTCCACCTGTTTCACGAACAAGATGTCAATCATCATAATGAAGTTCATGTGACAAATGAAACCTCTAATACACACAGCAAATATTCTCCTGTCACATTGCACTTCAGATGACATTGTAGCAATCAAAAATAGGCAAACAAAAAAGGATTTGAACAGAATTCCTTGCATAATTAAACGATGCAAGGACCTATATTTAAGTTTCCATCTCCATTCAGAATTTAGAGTTGTGAAAAAGATGCTTAAGATCAATAATTTCATGCCAAAACAATACTAAACTTTTTTTTATGGCTTATCACAAAGTTCATATGGCTAGACACTCTAAGATGAAAATTTATTCAACATGCCATTCTAGCCTTCTATCTGACCTAAATTTTTTTACAGCATTTCCAGAAAATTCACAATTACACCATATCCATTTCAACCTACAATTGCTACCTAAGAAAGTACGACAAATATAGTCTTACAGTACTTTCAACAAGGATTTCACACAAAAAGTGCATCAACGACATAAATTACACAACAGGAACATCTTTACATACTGGGTAAGGAAAATGCTTGGCCCTTGAGCTTGTGTTTAAAGAGAAGCCTCCTGACATCTTTATTTGGTAGAGGAACATATATTCTCTTCACCTGATTTTGGGTTTCACAATAAGGTAATCATGAAGTTAAGAGAGTCATGTGCAAGAGAAAGTTGACCAACAGCTTACCAAGAAAACACAAAAGGGAAGGATAAAATAATTTCAAATGTCTGGTACATTAGTTCTTTGCATTAGAACCCAAATATTCATCATTTCTTATCTATTCTTTTTTTCTTTCCTTTTTTCCTTTATCTTTTAACAAAGACAAGGAACATAGTGTATGATCAGTCAATGCAATGGTTGCCAGAAACATCAAGCAATTGTATTATGGCAAATAGGAGGTTCAAAGTAACAGACATGTGATAAAGAAGGAACAAAAAAATTTCTTCTGAAGATTTGGGCTGCAATGGTCCTGGCTAAATCACCCTCCTTCAATGATCAATAGTTAAGTATGAAACTCTAGGCTCTTTTTCTTACCAAACTGAATTAGTCAAATAGAAATCGTGGACTCTCAATTCAAGGATATCACTAAGGTGCTTTATCAATGCTCTGCATGAAAGCCTAGCAATACTTCCGCATAGGTGACAGCATTAGTTTATGTAGTTTTACCACGGTTAAAATTTTTGATATAATACAGAAAAGTTTTCACATCACAGTAAAACAAAAGCTGGATAACAGCCCCTATATATGATTGAATATGAAACACTAAAAATAAAACAATATCTTCTAGTGTATCCTTGGGAGCAACTCCTGATGGCACTTAAAGTTCCTAAGTGCTGAGAAAATAAATAATAATCTTTGGCAGATTCATGCAATAATGTACTAACCAGTCTCCTTAGAACAGCATCATCCAATTCTTGTGGCTTATTGGTAGCACCTGCATCACCAAAAGCCGGAATTAAGTTGATCAAGGATAAGATGAAATTCACGCATGATGCACTTCCATTATTTGGGACCTCAAACAATTATGACAATCCATTATTTCAAAAATTTTCAGAATAATTTAACCAGTTGCCAGCTTGAGGTTAATGCTTCAAATTGGTTTCATTTTTGTTAGGAGATATGTACTGCATTATAGTAGCTGCCCCATTAGCATATCAAACTAGATGTGCTAGAATGTATGTAAGGCTAAGTGCAATGAAACTGATTACGAATATTGAATAATCACTTTGCGAAAGTCCCCAAAAATACTTCATGTAGGAAGATAAGACAGAATTTTGACATCAAAAGATGAAACGAAAAAAATAAAATAAAGAAAATAATGCCCAAGGTTGAGCCAAAGTAGCAGCAGTTACTCCTCTTGCCCATAACACCAATAAAAGTTCAATAGCTGGAAATAAACTGTTCTCCTGGATGAATGTCAATTCCATTGTGTAGGTTGAGAAAAGCAGCAGACACCATGAACTAAAGTACACAAGGCATATAATTAAAGCTGTAGGTGAAAAGTGACAGTAAGCACAAAAAAAAGGCTACCAAACTGAAAATGGGGATGCATTAAGCTTATTTGTCAACAATTTGGCTCATAAACCACTATGACAGGTAGACAGTTCATTTAACAAACTGAGACAGTGGAAATAAACCTTAATTGGAGTTTTAAAACTCACCAATGACAAGTACCAAATCATTAGCATTTGAGGTAACTCCATCAAACTGTATTAAAAACTCAGATTTCAGCCTTCTGCTTGAATCATTCTCATTGGCCAACCTTGTCGACATTATACTGTCAATCTGTTAAGAAATCAACAAGACAAGAGTGTTATACAAAGTTCTATCTAATTTGCAAAGACAACACTGGGGAGGAGAACCACTAAAAAGGGTTAAGTTAAAAAAAATTAAGACAAAAGACTCAACAACAATGTATCACATCCAAGAATAAAACATAGGCCAAGGTCGAAATACAGTTGGGATGATAACTGCCATGGCATCAATGTGCTGATGATAATGGTTGTCATGGTAAACAAACAAAAAACGGTATACCATAATATTGTGGAATGTTATTTTCATATTCCCAAATGCAGTAGAGAACTTATATGCAGGACAAACAAATGTGCAGTGTAAAACAAGAAAAAAAATAAAAATAAAAAGAACGGACTAAAGAATTTAAAATCACACATTTGCACTTCATGCTAGCCAAGCTATACAAATTACCAAGTTACAATATAAGCATTGGTATTTGCAAATTGTCCATTACACAAAATAAGTAATCACAATCAACCATATTAGTCAAGCATCAATCAAGTTCCAATGTGTAAAATCAAGCTATGACATATTGCACAGTAAAATGAAACAAAGGAATCATGGTTTCCAAAGGAAATAACACACATAAAGCAGTTTGTTAAGAGTAGCAGCGTACTTCATCAATGAAGATCACCGATGGTTGTCTGGATACAGCAACCATAAAGAGAGTCCGAACAAGCTTTTCGGCCTCACCCACCTAGTCCAGAAAAAAAGTTAAAATTTTATAAGACATTCTTCAACATGAAAGTGAGAAATCAAGAAGGAACCACAAGATACAAAATATTATCCATTTTTTGTTTGGTTTCTTGTTCTCCATCACCAACCCTCAAACTCCAAGATAGAATCAAGTGGAAATGCCTAGACACCAAACCAACAAGGTGGATGATAAAATATTCTCCATTTTTTTGGTGAGCAAAAAATACAATAATGATAAGGACAGACGCACCCATTTTGATGTTAAGGAAGATGCTGAGACATTGAAGAAGGTTGCCTCTGACTCTGAAGCAACAGCCTTGGCAAGCATGGTTTTCCCATTTCCAGGTGGGCCAAAAAGAAGCAGACCTTAATAACAAAAGTTGGAGTTTACTGCTCAGCAACCAAGTTTTACATGCCCTGAACCATCATCCTTCATGACAGCATAGCGATGGTCATTACCTCTAGCAGGCCTCCGAAGGCCAGTGAACAGGTCCCTTCTCTTAGTAGGCAAAATCACCATTTCCATTAAACTTTGTTTCGCCTTCTCAAGACCAGCTGCAAAACGCTTTCAGAAAACAAGTGTAATAATGCAATTGTAAATTAAAAGATGGAAAAGTAAAACGTGAAATGAAAAGAGAAAACAAATCAATACTACTTCTCACCAACATCATCCCATTTAACAGAAGGACTTCTATCCACTATGGCTGTATTTATCATCTCAACCAGTTTTGCTTCATAATCATTGCCAGATTCTCTTGTTGATTTAGAGTTTACAACTTTACCAGCCTGATTCCATAATACTCGATCATTTCCTGTGGAATGAGCAGACTTCTGTGACACATCTTGTTTACGATTTGGTGTTGTTGATGAAACTGCAGCAGTATGTGCATGAGTTAAGGTGTTCTGCAAATATTTTGACAAATAATAAACACATAGATAATTGCACAGTCATCATCAGCCAGTAATCCAAAGATCAAAATATGCATCAACATTTTCTGAACAAAAAGGGATAAAGCCCGATGGGAATCAAAATCCAAAAATGGTAAAGCTCCCAATAAAAATGTTGCTCATCACCCTCTTGTTGAATGTACAATGCACTCGCAAATAATTTTTGCCTTGGATACTAATATCTATTTAGTGGCTTTACAGCCATCATTTTGCCTTGAACAGGAATGTCATATGAAGGCAAGATATCAGCAAAATCTAAGTTGAACAGAATTGTCTGTTATGTTAGTGTAATGTTGAGAAAGTGGTACTTTTCCATAGGAACTTTCCCTCTCTTCTTTCATTCATCTTTTACTTTGCCTCCATGACTAGATATAATACAAAATATCTCTCAAATTAGCACAATATAATAACTCTGGTGATTTACAACAGTCAAAATGAATTCACACAGTTGAGTTTGATTCTCTTTGCAATACACATCAGATATTTTAGCTCTTAGCTATGAAATGTTGATGTTGCAGTGCTCAAAAGAACATACTGTTTGTTGGTGACCCAAAATCAACAAAATCTAAGATGTGACAACATTTTAATTAAGAATCTATGGCATATTGGCATTACCTTGTGTGAAGCCGACCCAACAGCTGAAAAGAAACCAGAAGGAAGCAATAAGTATTACCATGCAAACAAATGAATAACTAAAAACCAAAAATATCTAGAATAAATCACAATGACAATTGAACAAACCTGCTCGCCCATTCAAAACCTGCAACCTCTCGGAGACTTGACCCTGCCATTTTGATATCTTTTGCCGGTAAGACTTAACCTTCTCTTGTTCACTGTTAAAACAATAAAATTCAACATGAAGACAAGAACAACAAATAACAACAGCAACAAAGGAAAAAAAAAAAAAACAAGAGGGTGGTTTTACCTACGGCTGATGTAAGAAGGGGAGGGAGTGGAACTGGCTTCCAGGAGTATCCGGCGTGCGCTGGTGTAGTGCGCGACGGCATCGTCGGTCAGTCCCCACTCCTCGGCCCTCACGGCCTTGGCAATCTCCTCTTTGGCCAAATCGAAGTATCCTTTCAGCTTGTAGGCGGCACGCTCGTTGGAACCGCCGGCGGGGCCAGCAGGCACTGTGGCGTCCATGGGAGGCACAGAGGCCGAGCTAGGGTTTTGTTGGGGCTCGAATTGCGAGGAGTAGCTTGTGAAAACTGAGCCCAGTGAATCGATGATCGCTCTCAGGAAACTCATAACAGAAGTGAAAACATCTAAAGATTGTTTAAAAAATAAAAAACCCAAATAGCTATTTTCTCAAATCAAAAGTCTCCGATTGAAATGGCAAAATTGGATCTTTCTCACCTCCGATTGCGTGAGCTGGGTAAAGAGCGAAGAGATTGAAACGCAAAGAAGAAAAGGAGACCGAGGATACAGGTGCATGTCACGTGACTATCTGGGTTGGGTATCGACCGGCCCACTGTTTGTTCCTAGAAGCCCATCTCGTTCCTCAAAGTTCGGGCCCACGTTTTTATTTATTTTGATGGAAATGGAAGTTCCAGCCTACTTGACGAAAGAAGAAATTGCCGGTCTTCTTGTTATTTTAAGCAAAAGAGTAATCCGCGGAATACTGAATCAAATCCTTTAATACTCCTTTTTATTTTTTTCCCCTTTTTCAGAAGCATGTAAATAAACAATATATTGCAATGAAGTCTTACATTTTTGGGTTTTTGAGATGAGGGGTCGTATAATTAGAAACACCATTCATATAACTAAAATTTCTATAAATATCAATGTGTTAAAGTTTAATAATACTGAAATTTACTTCAAAAATGAAAATTTGAATTTAACTCCTAGTTCTCTTCAATTAACTTAAAAACCAAAAAAAAAAAAAAAAACTCTATAAACAAATTTTGTTAGAAAATGTCCTACTACTACTTGGGACCAAACTAACTAATTCCCAACCTATAATTTAATTTATTATTATTATTATCCATTAGAAGACTTATTATTATAATTTTTCATATTTTAATAAAATTTACACTCTTTTTTTTATATATTATAATAAAAAATTTTAAATATAGAAATTAAAATTCTTAACTACAAAATATTCCCTAAAAGATGTTGGAAAGTGATTTGTGCTTAACTATGTTACAAAAGTTACAGTTGCTCACAAATTTATATTTTGCTCCATAGAAATCTCAACAACCAAATAAATACGAGAATTTGAACTCTTATCCCCTTTGTGTTGCTCGACACGGAGAGGTGACTTTTTATAATTTGCAGCTAACACTTATAATCATAAGCGATGGCATACTCGCTCCAAGTGTGCATTACTTGCTCCACTTGATGTCTGATCGGTAATGAAATTGTTATCCCCTTTTTTCTTTTCTGGATGTTATCTCTGAAATCCTTATCATGAAACACAGGGCTTCACTTTAAAATTTGAGCTAACGCTTGGATCGTTGCGGAGACTATTTGAATCTTTTCCTTTTTTTTTTTTTTTGACTTTCGCGCTTATTGAAGTTAAAGGCTCGTGGCATATGCTCCAGACAAGGGAAGCAAAAGCTTGGGTTCGGTTTAACGTACGTCCTGTTGCAATATGCTTCAACGTTTGGGCCACGTGCTTCAATGAATTTTAGGTTTTGTCCTTATCTGCCACAAGGAGACTAGTAGTTGAATGTCGGTCCATTGCATTTCTACGTCATGGGACCTCCCCACTTCTGCTTGGCCGCGGAAATTTCCGTCAGCGACATCAGCAACGGATTCAGACAAAATTTTTTAGAAAGATAAAAGTATATGTACAAATATAACCTTATAAATAAATAAATAAAACATACATATATATATATTATAATTATTATGAATAATAAATATTACAATTATTTTTTCTAAATTTTTATATTCTCAAAATCTTTAATATTTTTTTTTATAAGTAACTATAATTTTTTTTGAATTTTTTTATGTTTATTAGTGAATTTGAATAGAAAATTTTGAACTTGGGATTGAAAAATTAAATCTTAAATCTTTTTTTTTTTATTTTGCCCAAACGGTGAGTATAGTTGGAAAAAAAAAAAATCATAAATTAGAGATTTTTTTTTATCCCCATATAACCTCTTGTATGTATCCATTTTTAACCGTCGATAATGAGTGGCAATAATCTATAACATAAACTCCTTGAGAATTTTGATTTACATATTTCTCTCTTCTTTTTCTTTTCAAGTTTTATTATCAATAATTTGTTTTATTAAAAAATAAAAATACTTTAAGATGAAAGCGGACTAGATTTTTGGCATAAGGAAAAAAAAAAAAAAAAGAACAAACAATTCTTAAAATATTATGGAAACAAAAAAGATTTAGTGGGATTGTGAGACAACAATTAAATTGAAGGGGGGCAAAAACTAAATTATGAAAAAATATTGTATAAATTTATTAAAAAAAAAAAAAAACCATGAATGGCGGGGACAAGGTGGCCCCCTCCCCCCGGCCCCCACAGACATCTATCCATGTGACACATTGGACGGTACAATGAGTGGCTAGCAAGCAAACTCTTGGCCATGGGGCGTAGGCCTTTGGCCCCTGCCTTTATTGCCTTGCCTATCTAACAGATAGTTCTCATCATTTGTATTTTTTCCCTTCTCGGTAGAGGGGATTGTGAGTTGGTTCTTATCGTTCTTTTCGTTGCATTATTGGGATTAGCTGTGTGTCTTTCGCAATTAATGTTTAGTGTATATATGGTAGAATATGGACACAAACTGATCGATCAATGACAGGTAAAATAGTCTTCTATCCACTGCCTTCTCCAAAATTCGATAAAGGCCTCAATTGACTTTTGGGTTGCGTTCTTTGTTGGGATACTCTTTTGCTAGGTATGCATATGTTCTGTGTTTTCTCATTGCACAGACTTCTCAGTACGAGTATATATATGCCTGGAAGAGATTACAGTTTATACGGTTTAATCTTTCTGTTGAATGCTCAAGGCATAAACCATGGAGTATTGCAAAGGATGTGAAGTGTCTAAAACAGAACTCCTACATTTTGTTGAGTTTGACACCGAAACAACTTGGTTTATGGCCCAGGGTCACCTGTTGTTAAAAGAATGAAATGAAATATTACAGTGCAACCATTTTTTTCTCTTTTTTAACTTCACCATTTTCTGTGGTACAGTGTGGGGAGCATTGGACTAATGCTTTGACATAGAATTTAGTATTTTATAATTTACCTTCTGTAAAATCCATCTCAATCGACATGTTCCTTTACCCAGCAAACTTTGTTTCTCTCAACTTCCCTATAAGTATCTTCTCACTTCTCCTCCTCCTCATCTCTTTAAGCTTGTTCATTCAGTGCCAACCATATATCTAATAGCTGCAGTAATATTCTTTACTTATCTCCGCCGGTGACATGGATATGCAGAAAGCTTGGTTCTATGAGGAATACGGTGCTAAAGAGGTCCTGAAATTGGGAGAAATCACGATTCCTAATCCTTCCCATGATCAACTGCTTGTCCAAGTCCGAGCCGCTGCATTGAATCCTATTGATTTCAAGAGGCGTCAAAAGCCCATTTTTCCCTCACAATTTCCCGTGAGTAGAAGCAAAAGTTGCCACATATGCTTTCTTCTGTGTTTTTTTTTTGGTTGATAGGTGAAGTATATATCATTAAATGAGAAGGCTTTCAGATCTCTGCTTATTATGGCTCAACTAGTTCTCTTTACTTCAGACAAGGGATAACGAGACAGTTGCATAAAGAAACCGGTAATAAGGATTAATCAACGCATTGTTTAGAAACGGAATTTCGTTGTTAAATAATTTGGACACATACTGACTATGTGCAGACATAGCACAGCTTCATGAATAGACCAGTTCCATGGCCATGTTAGTAGACTAGATTAATCCAAGAAATTTGTCTTGTAGTTGCATGACTAATTCGTGAGAATGACAGATGCTTTGATCCCTGGTGCACAGGTGGTTCCTGGCTGTGACATGGCAGGTGTGGTGGTAGCGAAAGGGAACGGTGTCATGAAATTGTCCATAGGAGACGAGGTTTATGGGAACATCCAAGATTTTAACGCGAGGGGACAACTAAAACAGCTTGGGACATTGGCAGAGTTCATAGTTGTGGAGGAAAGCTTGGTTGCCAAAAAGCCAAAAGGTCTCTCATTTGAGGAGGCTGCTAGCTTACCCTTGGCAGTTCAAACTGCAACGGAAGGCTTCACCACTGCAGGTTTCAGAGAGGGACAGACGATCTTTGTAGTTGGTGGAGCTGGTGGTGTCGGAACTTTAGTTGTTCAGCTGGCCAAGCAATTGTATGGAGCTTCTTACGTTGTTGCCACATGTAGCACCCCAAAAGTGGAATTTGTCAAAAGTCTGGGAGCTGACAAAGTCATTGACTATACGAAAACTAAATATCAGGAGATAAGTGAGAAATATGATTTTCTGTATGATACCATTGGTACGTACCCCACACAATTCCTTTTACTGTCAAATTTTGATCCGTGCAAAAATTACAATTCTATGCGCCTTTTGTTAAAGTTGAACCTGGATTAATGTCACGGCTAGATACCATGAATTTTACTAGAATTGTTATTTAAATGGTTGGGTATAAATAACGTAAGTCAATAATTTTTCAGTTTCATAGGTGCATTCAATTTGACATGGATAACATGAATTAATTGTATATTGTTCATTCTATATTTATAGTTCTAACCATCAATTATAATTATACATCAAAAATTTAAAACTATGTAATTAAGAATTATAAACATGTAATATATAATTCTTTTATCTTGATTCAAATTGACTGGTTTCAAAAATTTCAGCTCTCTGTACATGCTGCATCCATCTAAATTTTGCATTAAGAGAAAGTCTCGACCGAATATATTTTCAATTACAAAACATGTCACCTCATCGAATAAAAAGATTTTAGAAAAATTTTGATGTTCCTATAGATGCATCTCACTCAGGGTAATCTTTTTTAATGCAAACTGACATCTTTCACGTTCAGGTGATACCAAGAATTCTTTCGTGGTAGCCAAGGATGACGCACCGATCATTGACATAACTTGGCCACCAGCACACCCTAAGGCTGCTTACTCCAGCTTGACAGTTTCAGGTGACAACTTAGAGAAGCTTCAGCCATTGTTGGAGACTGGGAAGCTCAAACCGATAATCGATCCTACGGGGCCCTATAATTTCACAGATGTGATTGAAGCTTTTCGATATTTAGAAACCGGAAGAGCCCGAGGAAAGGTCGTTATTTCTTCCTTCCCATCGTGGCAACCTCTTCATACCATTGCAAACGAATCCAAGAAGAATCAGGCAGCTGAAATGATCACTGAAACAATCACTGTTTAACAATGTCTTGGAATAATAGATGTGGTAAATTGGGGTATATGGCTCGTGTGTGGTTTTTAATAAATTTAATATGTATCAAACTGTTTATTCGAGTCTTTATTTGGTTGATCCATTAGACCCCAAAAATATATATATATATATATATCGTTGCAGAATGTCCCTGCTGCATGCAAGTATCGATGCTCCGCAATCAGTCATCAGAGTGCATGCCTTACGTACTGTTGCCAAAATTATTTTTGTGTTCCATCTGGCACTTAGGGCAACAAGGAACAATGCCCTTGCTATAACAATTGGAAAACTAAGGAAGGTGGCCCCGGGTGCCCTCGAAAAGTGGCAAAAATTGAAGTTAATCGGGACCCCTTACCGATCAACTTGCGTTTCTTATTCCTGAATAAATTGAACAACATGTACCGAGCTCATACAACATGTTTCTTTACTTGGGAACACATTCAATCTTGATGAAAATTCGACATGATGTCAAATTCCTTTTTTTTTTTTTTTCTTTCATTTATATTCCTATGCTCTATTGTTAATTACTATTAAGTCTTTATAACTTCAATCAATATATCACCTACTTGGCACTAGACTCGTTAATCTTGTAATTCAAAATCCAATTGAGATCGGACTAAAATACAGAATGTGATTTTGAAGTTAATGTTAATTACAATTCGGATTCTACCCCACCTCATAATCATATCTCAATACGTTAACTTCATCAAATTTATATTCAGCCAAATCTATTTAGCCACAATTCTTTATTTCACGTCTCCTTCAATTTGATCAACAGCAGATTATTTTTCAAAATTGAATCCAAATAAACCAAACTTAATGTTTAGGATTAGGAAAAATTGTAAAAAAAAAAAAAAAAAAGAGGAGAAAATGAACAATTTAATCAAACTAAAACAACATTAAACAATTCAAAAGAACAACAATTTTTTGCCTGAATTGGGTGTGCTTGAAATCATGGGAACCCTTGAATTTGTGGATCCGGACAGGAGTCCCCCGCCCCGCAAAGGTCCACAAATTTTCCTTTGCATGCTTCTTTTGTTATTGATCATATTCGAATCTTCTTAATAACATTTATGTTATAAAATTTAAATTTTATTAATATTAAAAATTTTTTAAAAAAGCTTAATTATACTTAACAATACTTAATACTTAAATGATGAATTAATCTATAAAAATTAAATAACAATATTAACAGTTGCTTCTTAATTTTGTTTATAAATAAGATAATTAACTTATTTATTAATAATTGTGAACAAAAATCTCAATGCTCCCTAAGGACAAGAGTATCCGGGTCACCAAACATAGCTTTTCACAAAAGCCTTTACTCTTTGGATAACCAACTTCAATTGCGGTAATTTGACTTTCTCGGCGTCAAAATCTCTAGAACACAACGCCATCCACAATGACTCATGTCCTTTTCTGATCCCCACTAATTTAAGTTCTATTTCTTGATTATTTTATTTTATTTTATTTTGGTTTACAATTTATTTCAGATCTTTAATTAAAAAAAAAAAAAAAGTTCTTGAACGTTTCTTTGACTCCGATCGCCGCACGCGGCAATCAGAGAGAGCGCGATCGCGAGAGAGCTCAGGCACGTGCCTCCGGAAAGGGCGCCAAGCAGAAGAACGACGGCTTGACCCCCGAACAGCGCCGCGAGCGGTAAACGGCAGATACCTTTTTCTTCTTCTTTGTCTTTCTTTTTGTTCTTTTTAAATTTGTCCTTACTTGCTATCACTTGCTATTAAATTTGGGTTTATAGAGACGCCAAAGCGCTGCAAGAAAAAACGGCAAAGAAGGCGGCGCAGGCGGCCTCCGGTGCGGAGTCCTCCTCGGCAGGTAAAGGAAACAATAAGAAATAGAAAAGAATTTTGCTATGTATGCTGATTCGAGGATTTTTTTTTTTTTTTTCTTTGGTATTCCAATCTTTTAGCGTGTCGATTTTAGCGATTTATTAATATTTTGGAGCGGATGTGAGATTTTGTGTGTTCAAATACTCGATAATGGTGCTTATTAACATTTATGTAGTATGGCGCTTAAAAATTTTTCAGGCTTTTGTTTATTATGGGAATACTAGGAAATGATCTTTTTTTTTTTCATTTTTTTTGGGTATATGAGAGGAGTAGAAAAACTAAGAAGAGAGAACTGAGTTACTAAGACTGGAATACAAAATTAACAATGTGTCCGAATCAATTGTGCTAGAGACGCCAAGACCCTAGAAATAAATTTTAGAATTAGGCATTTGTGATTTCTGGAGATGACAGACGTGGAGCAGGGGAGAAGGGAAAGAGGCCTAAGGGCCATAGAAGACGTTTACTATTAACACCTAACCATCATGCACGTCTTTTGGTGAATGCCCCGTTGAAAGGTGTAGAATGTGCGTGCTCATGGCAATTGAATTATTTTGGTAATCTACGTCAAAGTTTACTTTTAAAATTGTAGGGGGAAAAACTTTCCTTTTTTGTTGTTTTTTCTTTTTTAATTTCGTCTCTTCCACGTTCGCCTTAGGCGCGGGCATTTCCCTTTTGCCCCTATAATCCTGACTAGTAAATATGGTGTCGAAAGGCTGCTCAGGTTGCATCGCTATGTTTCCTGCGTTGTTTCCACTCTTGGGTGGGGACTTGTTGAGCCTCAGACATGTTATGAATCTGATGGTAGAAACGGCAGTATCAACGTACCCCTCTTTGGTTATATTGTCATTTGTTGGTATATGTTGGTACTTAGGTGGCAATTTCTATGTTGCCGACGTGTAGGCTTTTAGGGTCGAGACGCACTGAAAATCATGATTACATTGCTTACCTCAGCTTATAATTATCTGAAAAACAGGCATAGTTGTCGTACTGGCGGCCGGGTTGCTCCGATCCATGAGAATGCTTCTCAGGACGGTCAACTCACGGGCCAGCCAATGGTATTACAGGAACTTGCTCTTAACTAATGTTTCAGTTTTAACCATCCTCTTGGAGTAACAAACGAGCATATTTTACAATTTAGTTCTAAATTTAGAAATGAAAATGTATGTTATGGCAATGAATGATACTCGAAAACTATGATGAGAGTAACATAATAATCTTTTTTGATTAATACATCTCTGAAATGAATTCAATCAACTCTTTTTGATCATGCCATCTTGTTGACATCTGATATATGCAATTGTTTGAGGATAGCGTTACATGTACAAATTTTGTTACCGTGTGCAGCCAATAAAGTGAACTTATGGATTAGGCGAAATTATCAGTACAAATCAAAATTTGTTGGATGCAGCGTATATGTTTGAAAGATTTGTTTAAATGGGAAACCTTTTTTTTTTTGTCTTTTCGGTGGCTACCTGCAATGTTGATAGTCCGGATCTTTTCAAATTTTCTTCAAACCCTCTCGAGAAAGTGCATCGATCTGATCAAGGTAAATTCGAGGGGACAAACAGATGGAGATAGGATTCATTTCTGTTTTGATCGATCAAATTTGAAATTAGAAGGATATCCTATTTTGTGGGTATGCAATGTTCTTTGGTAGTTTGAAGGAAGAAGTGAACGGGTTGTCAAAGAAGATCTTAATGGTGGTGAATATGGCATCCATTTGAATCCTAGTTGAAGATGAGATGTTCCGTGGTCAAAGAACTCAAAACACACGCCAGCTTCTAAATTAGCACGCGCAGTTTTGTGAGGTCTTATATTGGAGGTCAACAACCCAGACTTGACCTTTCCCATTTTGGCCGATCTGGGGGCAAAGATAACCGGCGGGTCAATTTGAAATCCCTCCTTGCAATCGTGGATGTTTACTGAGTGGCTTAGCGTCAAAGTTATTTTGGTTCTTAAATTACCTGCTAGCGGTTGTGGGGTACTGAAATCCAATAATCGATTGGCTTGAAGGGGGTTTCCAACTAGCCATTGAACATGGGATCATAGTCAATTCCTTTGGAGCTTGTTTCTTTTGAAAATATGAGGTTAAAGCTGATCTCCTATGGAAAAACAGGTCGATGAGATTAAAATAGTGTTTGCTTTTTGATTTAAGATTGGTCATTAAAGAAACCTCGGCGAGGTCTTTTCTGTTTGGAGTTTTATGCTTACATGTCGTGCTGGACGATATTCTGACATTGCCCTTATACCTTATTAAGCCTATTTCTTTATGTATTAGAAATAGACCATCTGCATTTTAATTAATTGAAGTCAAGCACCTATTGGTAGAGGGCCGTGAACGGTAGACCTCAAGTTTAATTCATTTAAAGTGTCATCCACGCTACTCATTGAGCACTTTAATGACTTAAGTAATACTAACAATTTCTATTCTCCAACCGTAAGTCTCCCAGCTCTTCCTCGTAAACTGTAAATTCCGAATGTAGGAGTTTTCAAATGTTCCAGCATTTCAATCCCAAACCCCCACTAACCACAAGGCATTCCTCCTCTGGAAAGCCCCTGAAAAAAATTATTCTTGTAGCAGTCCACATTCATGTGTGTTTCCTCCACTTTGGTCGCGTTGTCCTTGACATAAAATAATGTTTATTAAAAAAATGCCAAAAAAAAAAAAGGAGGGAAAAAAGGTCAATGATTTAAAATATCCTTTTGATGGAGTTGTTGCGGTTGCTCATTGCAAGTTTATTTATATTAGAATACGCGATGACTTTTTGTCATTTGGAGAGATATGATTGAGCTTAAACAAGTTTATCCTAGGATTACATGTTTCAATGACGGAATGAATATGCTTACCTAAAAAACAGCTTGAGTCCATACGAAACAAAACCATCCCCACCTCACTTCAATATACAAGTATTTGCTGCACATATGTTTGTGTAAAACAACCAGCTCATTGTCCTTTACGAATACCTGTTTAGTAGAAAAATTCTATTTTAAAGTGATAGCTTACTCTGAAAAAGTAGTGTAAGATATATACAAATGATAAGAGTGTAGTTTACGACTCAATCAATAGACATCTTAATTAAAAAAAAAAAAAAGTTCATTTTTTTATAAAATAAACACTTTGTTCCTTTTTTTTTTTTTTTCATTTATAATAGATCAAGGTTAGTATTAGTAATGGTCATGCTTTCTTTGATAAGGGAAAAAAAAAAAAAGTATGAGCCGTGGCCATGGAAGGCAGACCACAAACATTTCGACAAGTGCATGCATCCCAATTGGTTCGCCGCCTGCTCAGGCGCGCATCGGTTTCTTTCATTCACCTAGCCGCCTTAGATTCCGGTGACCTGGCCCGTCACTTTCTTGAAAACAAGCATTAATGTTGTCTATTGCAGACATTGTTAAACTAATCGTCCGATGACGATAACGGTAATGAAATTAAATCATCGATAATCACGTTTTGTTATAACTAACATAAAGTGCACTGTACGGCCTTAATTTTTATAGAATTAGCTTGTGTTGGTGGAGATCATGATGGTACTCGTGGGCAGTTGGCTAAGCACAACATAGTTTTCTAAGGACAGGATAACATTTTTTTCTCTTTCTTCCCAGGAGGATTGCTGGCTGCCTACGTATAACCCAACTTTTTAAGCATGTACGTGTAGAGAGCCATAAAATTATGTTATAATGGTAGAGCACCTTTTTAAACCCTTCTTTTTTTTTTTTTTTCCTGTCCTTACGGTAAGAATGTTCTCGGGTCTGTATTCAATCTTGAGGGCATCAAATTCAAGATTTTAATTTCAGTCACTAATCGCAAGATTTAATAGTAAAATTGCATAAATTTTTAGTATCAGATAAAAAATTCACTTCATAGTCCCTAAGGATGAAGCAAAAGAAGAAGAAGAAGAAGAAGAAGAAGAAGAAAAGATTTTAACAATTGAATTAACCCCTGTTACTAATTTGAAGTTCATTATAAACTTAAAACATATAATGCCAAGGGTTGGGAGCTTCTATGGGAGAAGTATTTTGTAGAGTCCGCAGTTTTAATAATTCACGAACCAAAAAAAGAAAAAAAATTGTAGAGTTATGCTTAATTGCTACGTACACAGGCCATCTTGAACGTTCATGCAAAAATTTCTCCATCCCGTGTACTGTTGTTGTTCCCGTCCGTATGAAGTCAATAGGCACTCGAATCTTTGTGATGCCCCAAAGTGATGTATCGTCTTAGCAATTACTTGACCATACACCTTGGAACAATGTGAAAAAAGGGGGTTAGTCTAACTTCCTAGCAATTCAATCACCGTGAAACATTAACATTTGTATTTTTAATTCTGAGAAACCCCACTTTGATAGATAAGCCTCTGAGCCATGAAAATAGTGACGCATGACCCAAATACGAAATCTTTCACCATCTTCGTTTGGACTTACAAACTATTTTATCATTTTCATTCTCTTATCCATATATTTTCCTCGATCCTATCCTTGTGATGTACTGTAAGCATGCTATAGTCACAGTCTACACATTGCTAGATGGTAAATATATATATACTTTGATAGAAAATGTAACATCGAGATAAATCACCTTGGGGCATCACATGCTTGCCAGAAGATCTAGACATTGATGTTGTTTATGATGATGATGATGATACATGAAGATGGTCAAGAATAATCAATGAAAGATAAAATGTTGTAGATTTGTGATTTTTTTTTTTTTTTTTTAATCTTTCATATAGATGCTCAATATAGCTTATTCAAATACAAAAGAAGGAAAAACAAAAAAAAACAAAAAAAAAAACAAAAAAAAAAGTGAAGTAAAACAAAAGAAAAGAATCTTTTGCACAGTAAGGATTCCAATCCAACCCTGATAGAATAGTATGCATATGGGCTGCGAAAAGGATTGGAAATCCAAGTCTAAAGTTGTTATCAATGGATGAACCACCAAGTTCTCAAAAAAAGGGATGAAGAAAAAATAATTAGACTGTAAGAAAATAAAAAAGTGTATAAAAGAAGGATAAAAAGCAAAAAAGAAGTTGTACAGTCAATGCCAGGAGTAGATGCACTAGACATTAACAAGTTTTACATTTAGATGCCTATTTTAAGCTCTAAAAAGGGAAAATTTTTTTATAGGAAATGCCACGAGACCCTTCAACAAAAGGGCTTTTAAGGGTAGTTGTGAAAGTGAAGGAGCCAACGTCTTAAAGACTGACAGACAATGGCAAAAATGCTCTCTTTAACCAACTTAAATAGAATATTCACCAATTCATGCAAGAGGAGACTGGATCTGCTGATCGTGCATTTAACATTAGATGTGCATATACAGCTAATTGAGTTGGCATTCTCAGCCATCATGTGTATCACCACTGAATCGAAAACTTCAGACCTTGGTTGGCTATCTCCAAGGTACTTGTCTTCTATACTAGAGAATGAGATGGGGGTCGGAAGAGAATATACTGATGAACGCAGGTGTTTAATTGAATTGCTGTTATGGCCGCAATTCCTGACAGGGAAAAAAAAAAACACTCAGTACACGAGGCTCTGGAAAGGGTTAAATGAACTTAGCAAATATAATATTATGATAACTGGGATTACTGACCGTACTTATTTGTAATGGCAGTTGTGTTAACCACAATTATAATCGCATTACCTGCAATGATCATAATTAATCGCAACCACAGTATCCCACAAACTGCAATATAAAGAATACTGGATGAGCCCCATAATGATTAGGTACTTATTTAGGATCCGACCATCGATTGTCCCTAGCCCATATAGGTCATGTCTGCCACATGCCTAATCTTTCTTTTTAAACCAAAAGTTGTAGTGATATAGGCAAAGGTGCGATTTCAATTGTATTTTGCTTCATCGTTTTGAGGTCCATAGTTCAGGGAAGGAATAAAGAGGCTTTTGATGGTGGGGGCAAAAGAAAAAGGCTAAAAGCAACAGTGCAGAAACATGGCCTCATATGTCTGTATTGATCATCAATTAGCCAGACAGCTGATACAACGTATGATTATTTGTCCAGGGCCATGTGCCAGACCTATTAAAATAAAAATGACAAGCAGCTGCACCATGGGACGGGACTTAGTCTTAGAATAGTTTGATCAATACTTCCAAAGAATAAAAGTGAACCATCTTCTGGTATTTTTACTCAGAATGATCATTCCAAGTAGCATTGACTGGAGGAGATAGCTTGATACGAATGCAAACCAACACCCCCCCCCCCTCTCCCCCACTAGGTATTCCAATCATTTGAGGCACAAATTTGGAGGCACAGAGATGGGCAATATGTGGGCCTTACTTTTATCCTTTTGTTGCAACGCTACCTTGGTAATTGATCAGTTGCTGAGCAGTCAGTGATTCTCCTTAAATAAAAAAAGTTACATTAATGTGAATTTTCCATGTGAGTACATGTGATTTATGCTAATCAAGAGTTGGGTTGTCTGACTCAATCAGTTGATATTGATAAAAGATAACTGGACTCTGCAAAGAGCAAATCCATTGTCATAAAAGGGCTATTGATGATGCTTACCTTCACGGAGAAACGTTAAAAGGGAAGCATACAGCATGTGGTTCTTTTGGAAAATCACATGATCGTCGCTAAAATTAATACCAACAAATGGACATAATGCCATGGAAATAAAGGCTTAAGGTTCTTGCAGTCACTTTCATGGAAGAATAATCACCAATCCCTTGAACCCCATAGGACAAGTAAGCCTGTATGATTGAGCTGTCATGTTTTGATCGGCTATCCACAAAGCATTGTAAATGGAAGGCAGGAAATGAAAAGTGGTAAGCCCAATCTTATTGAACACAAACAGAGCTGACTCGGACAGCTAACTTTATTAACATAAAGCAGTTAGGTTTCCCTATTTTTCTAATGAGGCCTATTGGTCTCACTTGAAAGGTGCTTTTGGGGATAAATATACATAGTTCCTTCAATTGCATTGTTTCATTTGTATCACTTTCTTTGAATGCGCTGTCCTACCTCAAAATCTACTTGTATGGAGGATCAGCTTCCTAAACTAGAAACTTTAATCCACAGAGACTCGCCCCTGTATAGTTTACATGGCATGTCAACAGGATCAAGACATCGAGGCAGTCTAATCATGTGGGGTGCCCATGCTAAGACCAACTTTCATCACAATGGAAGTGACAGCATGAAATCGCCGTCAGTGTCGATGTCTCCTGAACGATGGCTTTCGAGTTCTGAATCTAGTTCTTCAGTGGAGGGAGCCTCAAGAGCTGATAATTTGATAGATAACAGTCGTGGATTTGTTAAACAGAATGCTGTCAAACAATATTTCACTTCAGAACTGAATTTTGAAGTAAAAGAGAGGTCTACTCGTGCAAATTTCTTGGAATCATTTCCTAAAATAAATCAGGCTCAAGTCTTTGGACCGCCTTCTCCATCTTTGTTAACAAGCACATCAAAGTTCCCAAATTTGGACTTGTTTTTGCAGGAAGCTACATTGTTGGATCCCTCCAAGCAAATTGTTGATTCAATTTGGAAGAAACAAAGATGTGATCAACCTATGTCTTTGTTTCCAGGCACTTCCTATTCAATGCCCCAACAGGGGCAAATGCAGTTTCCAAAGATTGGCAACGAATGGCTCAACTTCAATCAAGCCTTGACCGGCAATCCTGCCAAAGGTTTTAATGACTATTGGCTTGGCACTGCCAAGACCCGGCCGATGAAATATGTGGGACGAAAATTGGTTAACCAGCACCAGAAGTCCTGTTCGTTAACAGCAACATCTTCACCGGGAAAGCTGTACAGAGGTGTTAGGCAAAGGCACTGGGGCAAATGGGTCGCAGAGATTCGCTTACCAAGAAACCGGACGAGGGTCTGGTTAGGGACTTTTGACACAGCAGAAGAAGCTGCCATGGCTTACGACACAGCTGCATACATGTTACGTGGCGACTACGCTCATTTGAATTTCCCAGATCTTAAGCATCGACTCAAGGCCAATCCCTTGAATGAAACCACAGCTGCCCTTCTTGAAGCAAAGTTGCAGGCAATATCAAAAGGCATCACCGGTAAAAAGAAGCACATTGATCCACCATCAACATCCCTCCAGAAGCATGACTGTGAGAGTAATAAAGAAGAGAAAGGATTAAGCCAAATCCAAACCGTAAAAGATTGGCAATTCGGGTTGGAAAGCAAAGTTGGATACGAAGTAACTGAGAACAAGAAAGGTCAAGAGGTTGCAATATCTGATATGGATGCCGTTCAGTTAAGTAGAATGCCCTCCTTGGACATGGACACAATCTGGGATGCTCTCTTAGTCTCGGATTCATGACAACTTTCCTTTCATTTTCACATCTTCAGATCAAGTAATCATTAGTTTTGGTATTTTCTTTTGCCCCTTCTTTTCTAATTTTCAATGCAGATTTCGTAGCATCCATGCGGTCCCTTTTCTGTTGGCAATTGTTCAAATACTGATGTCTTCAATCCAGGCCTTTTGATCCCTCTTTATCAGTTTCATTTATCTTTCTAAAGTTTTCTGCTCCATTCTGAAGCTGGCTGGTTGTAAATTTAGAATCTTAGATTTAGAGTTTCAAAATCAACGGAAATTAACATCTTTTTATATTGCTTCTTCCAAAGTCAAAGGGTCCCGCAGAAAAAGATTGAAGATAAATTAAGTCAGATGGGCCAACATCTTTATCCTTTTTTTTTTTTTTTTCCTTGGTTATGTTCATCTTTCCTTCTGCCCAGGCATCTGCATGTTGGCAAGATTCTATTTGTCTATTTGGCATATATTGGGAAGCAAAAATAAGAACATTTGGCTGAGCATTACCGCAGAAACGAGTCAATTAGTCGAGCCAATTAATATTTCATGTCAACCTCAAATTGATGTCAGCCACTAGGCCTCCATTTCCATATGACTGGAGGAAAACGGATTTTCATATTGTTTGCAAAGAGGGTCTTAATCAGAGCAAGAACAACCGATAGCTATATCCCATGTATGACTGGAGGAAAACGGATTTTCATATTGTTTGCAAAGAGGGTCTTAATCAGAGCAAGAACAACCGATAGCTATATCCCATGTATAATATGTCAACCCTTAATTTGTCAAACCCCCAAGTTCATTTAAAAATATTTGCATTTCTTCTCCTCTCTTGTTATCATTGCTTGGTCTTTCCTCATCCAATGACAAAGTACACGTCTAGTCTCGTTAATTTTCAATTTTCTATAAAATTGCTGCATTACGTTTAATGCATTTATTTTGAAAAAATTTTGTGAATAAACGAAAAAAAATAAAGACTTTTCCCAAGTGCCAATACAACAACCATTGATCTTTCCCAAGTACCAAGTGCCAACCCTTCTTTTTCATTCATAAAAATCTTTTTTTTTTTGGGGGGTTTGGGGGGGGGGGGTTGTTTTAATTCATTAGGATGCCTGTTAAGCTGCAAGCCACAAAATAGGCTAATTATTTTTATTATCAACAGCAACTAGTGCACACTAAATGGGTCGAATTGCACGCTGAATAACATGGGCTTGTGCTCAACTTACATCAGCACAAGCTCAAACTCAATCCACTACTCCGCCGGAGGAAGGAATCTCCTCTAATCAATTGGCCCACATTTATCAGATTTAAGGGCAGGAGCTAAACCCACAGACTTACTCATCATATCGTTTTGGATCGAAAAAATAAAATGATATGATGAGTGACCCCACCCCACAAAGCTAGCCTCTAGGCCTTGACATAAAAGAGGGGAAATACAACTGGACTCCATGGTGACATTAAGCAACCAAAAAGGCTGCCAGTCTGCAAGTTTAGTCACCTGAACCAAGGCTACAAGACAAGAAAATTGCTCTTCTCTGTAAAGAAAACTCTCAAGAAACGGACAACATCTGAGCTACTCCTCTGCACGGGCTTCTGAGAATGTCTACCGACGAGCGTGAATTATTCCTGTGCATTGTGAAACATGCGCCAAGCTTAGGCCATGAATTACACTTTCTAACATTTGATCAAGCGAGTGATCACGGAAGTCTTGGCAGGTCTCTCTCACCGTTATAATTGCGGTCCAGTGTCGGTTGGCATTTAACATGTTCCAATTTGACCACAAAAACAACGTTTGCATTATTTTAATTACAAGATGTATTAAAAAGAATAATTGGGTGGTTAGACATGTTGATAGGACTATTTCGTTAGATTAGACACCACAGAAAAATCGGACATAAATCCCCTGCAAAGAAACTACCAATAATGATCTTGCCTCCTCTTTTAACATGTAGATAATCAAACTGTTCGTAAAGCACAGGCGATGATCCAACTCAAAGCCAAAGGTACGTGCGACAAAAGCATCAAAAGTTCTCCCTCTCAAATTGTTAGTAGTCGTATAACTTCTATACACACAACATCGTAGAACTAAACTTCTCTTTTTAAAAAAATAACTCAGCTCTAAGAGAAAATTAATCAAAGGAAAGGTCATTAACATCATAAGCACTGAAAAAGAAGCAATTATGAACATCAAGACTGGAAATCCTACGTTAAGGTAAAGTACTTCTAGGATTTTCACCAGTTGCATTAATAACCTGCCGCACCCTTGTTTCTCTAATGGTTTAATCACCCCTTGGACAGCACAAAAACCCCTGCCTCTGTGGCCTCTGCAGCCACATTACCAGAATCAGAACTTAATCCCACCGCTGAATCTGCTGCCGGTTCTGCATCCTTCTCTGCAGTTTTGTCATCTTCAGAATCACTTTCGCCGGTTTCATCATCCTTCACATCAACCTCTACCATGTGTATATCTTCTTCGGGCAGACATTGCTGTAGTGGAACTGCATTGCTGATTACTTGTCCAGTCCTCAATCTCTCCCGGTAGTCCTCCATTTCTGTTCTGTACCTTTCTTTATCTTCAATTGCTTTCCCCTGATAAATCTGAGAAACAGGGAATTAATGAATAGAAAAAGCAAAATCTTTATAAGATGCAAGACACATGGGCGTGAATTGGGCTTCTGCCAGTTTTAAGACAATGGTTCCTTACAGCTTTATCAGATTCATTTAGCTTGTTCCAGAGTTCACCAATCATTCTGCTAATCTCTCTGTCCTTTCCTGGGTGGAGTGGCTTTAGTCTTGCATGCTGCTCAGCAAAGAAAAAATTATACCCACTTCGGTTTGGTTTTGGATGAGCAGGATCCCTTCTTTTTATCCCACTTCTCTTTCTGCGGCGCCGACGCTGCATGCCCAATGAAGCACGGGCATTGTCACTGTTGATGGCAGAAACACTGACATGCTGTGGTAATTGGCATGACTGATTATGAGGGGCCTGGTATAGAACTCCTTTGAGCTTCTCTGAACCCACAGTGACAGTAACAAGATACCCACCATCGAATTTCCCATCAATGATTCCTATTACCGGAGAACTATCTAGCGATGCTGACCTTGCTGCAAGAGTTGAAAAGAAAAAAAATCTTATATAACTACAACCCATTTACTAAACTGCAAACTTTAAATTGAAATATACACACTTAGGCCACGTCAATCAACCTTTGCAAATATGCACAGAACATGTTGAGGAGCAATGGTTGGAAAGGCTGCTAGAGCATTTCACCCAGGTAATGTTAGGAAAAAGCAACAGATTTGTCTAGCACTAAATCACCACAAATATACAGGACTCTCATTGTGACTGAAATATATATTGACTTCAGACCTCAATAAACTCAATTCATAAAGACCTTACTGTGAAGAAAAGCATGAATACAGCAACTTCCTGGTTTTTGCCACAACTTTTTGCTCAAAATCAACAGATCAATGCACATAGATTTAAGGGAAAAGAATAACATAAAAAGCTTCCAGAATAATAACAGAGCAAAAGCCAAAGAAAGAATAGAGACCTCCACCCGGCTCAATAGAATTTGAATGTTGTTGCTGAATTGTAGCTGCTTGATATTTGGAAGAAGGCTGCACGGTTACCTGAGCTGGAACCTGCACAGGGCTCTGCAGAGGAGCTAAAGAAATGTTGTGTTGTGTTAACTATAACCACCATGGAACTGTATTGAATGAAGATCCAGATTTCAATGTACACACCAGCCAATCGAGAGGTCCATTCCCAAGATTTAAAATAGTAAATTTGTTCGTAATGGAATAGCAAAGAACCGTAGTACTTGCGCAACACAAAAGATGCATTTGTGGCAGTCGAGGGGAAATTAAAAATTGCGGTAACTTCTTTCCATCTTTTCTCTCTAATAACCTGCAAAATTCAATACAACAAATTATTGTGACTCAAGTGAATTCATATCATCTTTTGTACTACAAAACATCTTTGCATTAATCAAAAGATCATGATGGCTGCTTCTCACAATTTGGAACTTACCAAGCAACTGCACTTATATTGATGGCAAAGTAACCCGTTTGGGGCACATTCGACAGAGGCAATTGGAGGGATTAGAGATCAGTGGCCAAAAGGAGAAATTTACATCAAAATACAGTTCAGAGACAATGAAGGCAAAGCAGAGATCAAAAAAAAGTAGGGCGCACCAACATCTCTACCAGTACTCCCAATGAAAAATAATATGTAGCACATTCTCAGTGATATAGACAGCCATGTTTGAAAAATAATGGAAACGTTACAGGAGAAAAATTTGTCACATTGTAGCTGAAATAACCCAGTTCAAGAGCCAACTACAGAAATTATGGGAGCCTGTCACTGGCAGTACTTAAGCTTGTAAAGCAGATGGGCTTACACCAGATTAACTATAATTTTCCAGTCCAGTCCAGAGCTCTGCATGAGTTATGAGCAAATAACACTATATTGTCCCTTAAGAGGCTTTTTCAAAATAATAACAGATTCTTATACACAAATATTCATTAATCCATTAGGTAGACATCAAACGTATAAAGACCTTCAAACTCATGTCATCCATTCATGTGAAACCAAAATAGATCAAGGGAAAAATGAAATAAAGAAAAAGAAAAGAGGAACAAAAAATAAAAAGGAAAAATACGATGAAAACTCATCACATGATTGGTGAATAGTTTCATGATACCTTCTCAATACCACCGCGAGAAGTTACCTCCATGAAAAGACAATGCAAGTCCAACTCCTTTCCCCCAATAACTGGGATCCTACAATTACAATGCACACTAAGTAAGAAAATCAGAGAAAGACACCTGATTCACAAAATGCAACAGGGTAAAATTACATGAGTTCTTTACCCCAAATGAAAATGATATAACTGACATTGAACAATTTTCCATCCACCTCTCCATTTATATAACACACAAAAGAGATTACATCCAATAAAATGCTAAATCTTAAGATAGTAAAAACATTTCCCCCAAATTTGCATCAACTGCAGAAGCAAGCTGAACAGATCAAGGGAGAAGCCACACTATTGAAACTCCAAGAAATTCCTAGAGGAAAAACCCTTCACATATATTTTTAAGTGTTCTCATCCCTTGAACAAGCTTCCACTAGAGTAATAAACATCCTGACCTTCCAATATGATGCTGTCAACAATGCAACTTTAATAGCCAGCAAGGACCCAAGAATCACAAAGATCACAACCACTGCAAGAATAGAACTCTCTCCAGCAGACTAGTCCCAACAAATCCATAATGACTTTTGCAGGTGATATTACAAGTGATGTTTACATTTCCCACAATCCAAAATATCATATCACTGCAAATCCACTAGTTGAAGATCACCTGTTAATTTACCATGCCAAAATCTACCAACAAATTGTTGCTACAAGCTCTGAACAGCAGGAGGCCAACGGAGCAAAACAGTAAGTGAGTTATGCCATCCTGTAAAAAAATTAAAAAACCAGGTGCAGTTTTTGCCTACATGGCCAACTAAATGTGTTGTAATGTTGTATGTCCCAATACCATTTATGGTATTATTCAAATTGAAATGCATTGTGCGCATAACAAGAAAATCAGAAATCAATTATTTACAATGTTTTCAATGAAACTAGCCAACACTATTATCTTTTGAAAAACAAGGGAAAGGAAACACTGTTGGAAAGGAAAAATTTGTAAACTTGGGTAGGCTGCAATCACAGTCAACCTTAATTTGGCCCTTGTAGCACATTTCAGTCACCCATGCTTTAACAGGATTCTATTTTTAAGCGTAGTTCTGATATATCAGATTCATTTCATGAAACCAAGTACGAAGTGTCCCAGAACAAGAAAGTATAATACAACAACGGACATTCTCATATTGAAATGTTTCCAAAATGTTCGCTATCAAAAACCTGCGCTCTTCAACTTTGAAGTTTTAAAAGAAATAGACACAAATATTTGAACGGGTGCAAAGACATATTTACAAATGAAAATATATGGTTTCAATTTAAGATTTAAGCTTAAATCTCACAAGCCTTTCGATGTTGTTCTTATTGTCATCTCAATCCAAAAGAACCACCAAAAGTTTCACCTCAAAGTTCGTATTCCATAAAAAAATCAAAAGGCAATTCAAACAAATCAGAGACAAAGGAAGAAAGCGGAGCCATGTAAACACCATAATTTGCACTGAGATTAGTCCAAATTTAGCAGGAGTTTCTTAATACTTTCACTACAAGTTTCAGCCATCTCCACTATGATACCAAGAACATACAACTTGCTATAACATTTTCAGTTTGCCTCACATGCCTAATATGCAATAGGGTAAGCATTTAACATCATTCGTTTACTTAAAATGGTTTGTGCTATGAACTGCATTCACTTCTAAATGTGGTTTACATTAAAGGAACAGATATAACTATATGATAGTGAAAGCGGTCCTATAAGCTAATATGAAAAGGAACAATGAAGCTTACATGAATTTGGTTCCCATAGAAGCATGAAGCTTCTCCAAAGTAGCCATAAAGAGCTTAGGATCAGCCACAACATCCTCATAGCTTGCCAAAGGTGCTGGGTACAGAAGATTGTTCATCGTTGGCTCTTTCAAATGAACTTGGCTCTGCTTGACACAAGATGTTGATGCCATCGTCAACTCCTTTGACTAACACAAAACTACTTTGTCTTTCCCTGCATGCACTCTTTAATCCGTTCTCTGCAATAAAGACAATATAAGGGATCAAGAGACATCGGGCAAAACGCGCCAAGAATATTAACAAATGGAGAAAAAAACTCCTTTTCTTTCTTGCACGGTACAGATGGTTAACAGAGCAAAAAGCCAGAGGGTGAAAAGCTAATAATAATGTCAAATCCATTGAGGTAAAAGCATTCCAGAATTTATTGAATCAAACCAAAAGGCAGCATTAAATCACCGCTCAGATTAAAGTAGAGAGCGGGATTGAAAACACCATTGGACGTAACAACAAAAAACAAAAACAAAAACATTGATATTCCTCAACTACCCCGCTTGATGCAATATTAATAACTCGCCATAACAAGGGAGAAATCCAAAGTCCAAGAAACGAGGGGGATAGATTATAGCTGTCGGGGCTATGAACCGCTCCAGAGTACCGTTGATGTAACAGCAAAAGGAAAGCTCAAGTTGCAGACTTTTCAAACCACACAAAGGACAAAAAAAAAGGTGACGTCCTTTTTTGGCTCTTGTAATAATTCCCTCTCTCTCTCTCTCCCTCTCTCTCCCTCTCTCTCTTTCTCTGCACGAATCACAAGCCTATCTATTACACTAAACCAGCAGCTATTGGCTTGTCTGACATTCTAAAGATATGCTGATATCTCAAAGGTACCATAAAGAAACGAATATAAATACCAGGGCGTGTTTGTATGTATGGAGACGCTATCCTATGCATGTTTTCTTCATGAGTCAAAAAGAAATTAAAAAAAATAATGGTGGATACCATATTGGGGTTTCCTTTTGGTGGGGGGCAGTAGTCTATCTATTATATTAAAAAAAACAAAAATACAAAAGCCAAAGCTTTTAAATAATCCAAAAACAATAACCAAAGCCCCACTTTTGCCCAAAAGATCCAATCTTGAGATCTCTCAATCAGAAAAACTGTACATCTGCTTCTTCTACTTTAATGGAGGACAAAACATGCATAATACAAACTTAAAAAGATGATTGCCAACACAACGGTGGGGATATGCAATACAACTCTACAGGACTGAACTGTTCATAGTTTTGTTGTCAGCCACTCTTCTGTGTATAAAACATTCTCATGTGTGTTGTGTTTTGGAATATACATACATACATCTCTGTATGTATTATGGGGTTGGAGTGTATAGTATTAGATACCCAGATGCAGGAATGAAAGGAATTTTATAAAATTAGAAAAAAGAACATATTTAATGAACTGAAAATGAACATAAAAAGGGACTCACCTACAGGCTGTAATGGGAGAATGAGGGGCAACGAAGCATGCAAAATGAAAAAACCATAAGGATGCGGTTTAAGGCAAAATCCTTATTTAATAAACAGAAATGGAAATTAATATAAAGATTAAAGAATTATCATTTTCCCCATCTTCTTGTTTATTGATAATATTTGGATGGTGATAAGAGAACGGTGAAGTGGGAAACTAGCCCAAGATACTAACAAAGAGAATTAATAAAATGACATGTTTACCCTCCTTTGCCTCCGCTTCGTGTATGAATCATGAAGGTGTAGTTTTGGCCATTTCGGGGGTGATTACTGGTTTTCAAAGAGGGAGCGCCCTCTCAACGTAAATTGTTAGGTGAACGCCCCCCAAAAATAGAAGATGCAGTTAATAATGATAAATTACAACATTAAAAATAAAATAAACATGGTATAATACCATTAAATGACATATATATATATTTATTTATTTTGAAAAAAAAACTATTATTTGTTAATGAGGTGGTTAGTAGTATAATCAAGAAGCAGGAGATAAAAAGGCGCTTTGATGGGCAGAGGCGTGAATGAGTTGGCCAACTAATGAGGAAAACGCGCCATATTGACTTCCAGCTTGAAACTGCTCATTCCACCAATTTACAAATAAAGATAAGTAACAGTTAGACACATATCTACCATTTAATTATCATACCACATAAATAATATTTAACATTATATAATAAAATTTTATTAAAATAAATTAAATTTTTATGTATTACTAAATATTAAAATACGTTGTGTTTAGAATAATAAGAAAGTAGTAAGATTAGATGTGGTGCCGTGACATTAGCCCCCTCGGGATTTGATGCTTCCATTTAATCACTTTTTGGAATGTGTCCCACCTCCCCATCTCCCTCTCTCTCTCTCTCTCTCTCTCTCTCTCTCTGTTTGTGGAAGGCCTTATTTAGTGTACTTCTTTAATGGCGTCACCGACCTCCCCAGCGAACCCCTTGCTTTCTTTCTCTAAAAGTTGACTAGGGGGGCTGTTTGTTCCTTGCGATTTGGAAGGGCAACGCGGTAGGTCACACGGGGACATGCGTATTTTCGGTAGCGTCAGCGTGTGGACCAAAGAAAATGTCGTCACTAAATCCAAAGGTTCATCACAAAATGTCATCGCTCGATCAAAAAATATTGTGGAATCATTCCTCTATAGTGCGTGCTAGTAATACATTCCTAGGTTATTTATATTAAGTCACAAATATACTTATTAATTAATAAAATTTTATCATAAAGTTTTTCAATTGAAATATATTTTCTTTTTAAAAGTACGGATATTTATTTTTTCTTAATTCGATTATGTGGTGTGTGATTTTTATAAGAAATTGGAAATTTGGAAGAATTACCCCTCCCGATATGCCTCGTAGCGGAGAAAGTCGAATTTCAAGGACACATTTACCTAATAAATTCAAAATAAGGGTTGCTGCGAGAGCTGTGTTTCAGCGCTACATTATAGTCTTATTTAATATTATAATAAAAAATTGTGTTGAAGTTTGAAAGTTTGTGTTTAATTTTTTAAAATTCTATAAGAAATAATATGTAATAAAAATATAAATATTACATAATTTTTTAAAAAATAAAATAAGATTTAATATTATTTAAAAAATTATGTATTATAAAATAAAATGAATTGTTATATTAAATTTTAAAAATACAATTTTTGGATTGTCCAAGACAACTCATCGACATATTTTAGTCCCACTAAATCTATAATAAAAACAAAAAATTTTTTAATAATTAGACTATATCTGTCTGGTGGTGGTAAGTAAATATTTTAATTGAACGTTGGAGCATCGCAATCATGTGGAAAAATAATATTAGTTTGATCAATGTTTTCTGCTGCATTGGATGCCAATCCTTGACCTGTACTGATGTTGATTTTATCTTGGTGTGCTTCCTCAACAGGAGAAAAGAGAAATGGAACCAACAACAACAAATCATGGAGACCACGTAATATATAAAAGAAAAACGGAAAACCTTCAATTGAAGACCCAGAGATAAGAAATACCCGGCCCAATCCCATCCCCTCCTGCTCTTCTTATGGGCCTTTCTAAACTTGGAATCACAGCACAAACTGAAGAGACAAGAAAATCAACTATATATTAAAAAAAAAAAAAATCAATACTTTGAAACCCCAATTTTTTAGTCTTTTTCTTGAAGATGTAACCATGGAACAAAAAACAAGGAGACGGAAAATTTAAGAAACAAAGCATTAGGTAAAGAAAGAACGAAGCAGCCTCTGATGCTACCCTAAATTCCCTCGTTAAATGCCAAAAGAAGACAGAAGTAAACAGAGAAACCATCGACGAGTATATTTATATATTTGCCAATGTCGTGTCCAACCAATGGGAATTTAGCTGGATTCCCTTTTTTTTTTTTTTTTTTAAGAGTTAGGTTCGGAATCTTTGGTTAACTAGACAGGCATGCGATGCTTCTCACAGCAAACTAATTTACACAAACATTTCTTACAGCGCAATGTCCTTGGAAAAGAAATTAAAAAAAAAAAAAAAAACTCTACAGTTTTAGACATTAAATTTAATGTCTTTTGTTTTTTTTTTTTTTTTTTGAATACTAAAAATATTTATATCTAAATTTCTTTTGCATGCTATATCATTTTTACATTTTCTCTGTTTTCTATAAAATATTCTTTTCATTATTACAAGAAAAAGAGAGAATGTTGGGGGAAAAAGATGATGTTACAAGAGAAAAGTTACACATACTAGGCACAATAAATATGAATTAATTATAATTTTTATTATAAATAAATAAAATTAGAAGTCAAGAAATTATTCTAATATGACTATAATGTACCTTGATAATAAGTGTAAATGATTGATGATGCTTTTGCTTCAAATGTCAAATGCCTCTCCCTGTCTATTTGTCCTTTATTCACCAAGAGACATCGTTACACGCATAGAGTTGTTGTTTATCTTGTGGGAGGTGATGGCTAACCCTTACCAAATGATTCAAATTAATGTAATAATCGTGATCACAAAATGCGGACAACGGTGAATTCTTGGTCTTTAGAGTTAAGGGGTTAGACACTGCCGCCGTCTATGTTGGCGTCATGGTCCATCTCGCATTGAAGCAAGTCATCGGAAGATTGATAGGTTGCAGAAATACTTCTAAAATTCACAGATTAGTTCAACTCTAATCCATCTGCGTGCCCCCGTCTCTGTCATTCTCGTGCATGCATGCGCACAAAAGCACAGGGTATGCTTTCGCTTTGCGTTCCATCCTGTCATCAATATTCTTCGATGTTATATCAACTCAGAAATCAAAGTCCATGTTGCTCAACTATTCTGCAGAAAGGTGTAAATTTGAAGTTGTAAGACAAAGATAGGGACTCGAAACTTGACAAATCTGATATTTTACAGACCACCTGAGGGTGCAATTAATCATTGGCTTGAAGCTTAGACAAACTGCACAAGAAAAATAACCCCAATAAAAAACAAAGGAGTTTCTCCTTCTAGAATGGAATTGTCCTGCCGTTCATGCAAGATTAGTCATCATCCACTCCACTTCTTGCCTTACGTTGCTCTCCACGGGCAACAACTCTCCATTTCCAAAGATAGGCCTTGGTCTTTTCTTCATCCAAACAGCCTGTAAACCGGTGCCCCTTGGGGAAACCGGGCTCCCTGTTGAAGTCAAGCAACTTTCAATAGAGCTGTCACTAATGTGAGCTGGCACGTTAGAAGCATTTTTGCTCTCTATAGCAGCAGCAAGTTCAGATAAAGAAGACATTTTAATGGTGTCAAGGGGAATAGTTTCCTGGCATTCAACAGAAACCTTGATTGCTAAATCAGAAAGTTCTTCACTGGCTGCTTCAAGCCCTGCAGATGCAACAGCCTGATCAGTTAGAACTTTACAAGCTTTATCAAGTATTGATTGAAGGTATTTCTCCTGTGCTTCAGTCCGAAGTTGGAGACGACGCTGGACCTGACCACAGTAAGATCCTTTATGAGACTACAGATCATTCCTGTGTTCTCTAGCAACTTCTAACAAAATACAGAATAATTTAGCAAAGTACAAAAGGAAAGCCACAAACAGATATAGATATTCTGTTGCATTGGCTTTGGCTTGCAGTTAAAGAAAGGTCACTGCTTGAAACAGGGTAAAAAGAGTTTCCTTGGGAGTATTATTGAGCATCATCTCCCTAGGATTATGTAAGCCATATCTAATAATAATTATTATATTAATATTAATATTAATATTAATAATTCACCTCCAGCTGCTCGTGGAGTTTCCGTTGGACTTCCATCTGGACCCGCAAAGCTTCAGTAACCTGGTAACCACTGTTTGATAAGGTGGAGAGGAGGGATTGCATGAGGACACAGGAAAATGAATGTAATCTTCAGCATAAAAAAAAACAGCAATGACATACTCATTTAGTTCCTGCCCCATTATTCTTGATGATGTCGAAGCAGATGAACCAGTGTCCTGACTTTCTGCAACAGATGCTGTAATCCAAGCCACAGATCATTACTCAATCAAGAATTTCAAAACTGAAATTTTCCAGTAGAAACAGTTGCCATTCTGGCCATCTATTATGGCTGATGATTGGTTCCTTTTATTTCTCCAACTCCACCAGCTCGCCCATTATGCCTATCTCTCAACCATTTTTGGCACGTTGTGACAAAGTAAATGAAAAAGAGTGACAAAACCCCAATTGATGATTAAATTTATAAATATTCCACATAAATTACAGTGCAATGTAAGGAAAAATAAAATAGTTAGACACATGTCAACAAAGAGGAATTATCTCAAAAATCATCTTGAGCCCATGGAAGGAAAAAAGCTTAGATCAATGAGTTTGTGTATGATAGAGACAGTTGTGTGAATTGCCAGATGCATAAAATTCTAAACAGGTTAAAGTCAATACCATCCTTAGAGTTGTCAATTGATTCCTTGCAGGATTGCTTTCCCAGCCTGTATTTCTGCATGTAGACCCAACAAGCAGAGGAGCAACTGTGAATATCATACAAAATATTTTGAACATCAAAAGTTTCAGGAGCAAATGTATGATCAATAAACCTGAAGGTGAGATTTCAAGTGATAAAGGGTGAGGCCTTTTACTCCCATTGTCCTCATAATAGTCTTAGGTGTTGCTTCTGCAATGCGCATTGACATAAAAACATAAAGTTAATGAGCAACCCAAAGCCATGCACAAACAAAAGCTAGCTATCTATATTTGGATCCTGGAAAGTGAGACGCCAAAGTCATTATACAGCCAGGACCAAAATGGAAAGCAAAAATTATATGGGCTGTGATCTGTGATCGCATACAACTGTTGCCTAATAACAGTTACCAAAGACAATTGCCATGGTTAGAATATCTCCAGTATGGCATCGACAAACATGAAATTCTTGATTGAAGCACCTCCCCTGCAGACTCTCAGATGGATGTTTAGACACTTACTCACTGGAATGTCCCCTTGGTTTAAATAGACTGAAGGAACTAAAAGTAACACGTACTCAGCCAACACAATCAATACAAAAATGATGCTGTGAACTATCAAGTATAGAAAGAGCAATTCACTCTAATGAGCAGGCCAAATTCTCTTCCTCAAATTAAAACTCAAATCATCATTACTAATGAGCTTCATGTATTAATCAAAAACCCACAAAAATTAAAAACTTCAAGACAGGGGTAACAAGAAAAACAAATAATATAGAGAGCCCCTATCTTTGATTGTTTGAAAACATGGTAACGAGATAAAAGATAGCTTAGACAGATTGTGTCGCTGCTTCTTTTAAAAAAAAAAAAAAAAAAAGGATACCGAACGAAGATCATGTTATTTAGTCCTTGACATACTTTTAGTTCAAAGGCTTTCATTCAAATCCAATCTGAACAAGAGAAGATTCTATGGATCATCCAATTTGTCATTTCATTGTACCGGAATTAATGGAAACATTGAAGAGAAGACCGTTGCAATAGCAGATATGGTAACTTGTAAATGAACAAAAAAGCAAAAATGGACGCCATTTTGATGGGCAGCAGTAACTAAAATTAGCCAAAGATTTACCCATGAAAAACACACAAAAACAATGACAAATTGGTGTTTGACAATGCTGCCCAAAAAAAAAAAAAAAATAACAGAATGATCTTACTCAAGAAGGAAAGAGAAATTCTTTAGCCATTTAAATCCACTGTCAAAAGGAAAACAGATTAAAAAACCAAAAGCAAAAAGAAACAAACAGTGAACTACATGTCAAAGCTCTAAGACCTCAAATCAAAAGACAAAACCAAAAATTGAAAACACAAAAAATTAAAAAGCAGTAAAATTTCGACCAGTTAAACGGCCCCAGAGAAACACATTTTACAAACACAGTCGAGGCAGTATAGAAACCACATTCTAGAGAGAGAAACTAGTAAGAGAAACCGCCACATCCAACCAATCAAAATAAGGATGTACAAATAAATACACGTATACATGGTTTGGTTTGGTTTGTAATTTACGCACTGTCAGGTCCACCGAGCTGCGTGACGGCGTCGACGAATCTCTCGTGGAGCTCAGTGGTCCACCGGAGTCGGGGCTTCGGATCCGTAGTGAGGACCAGGCACGCATCTCCGGGCAGGTTCGTCCCGTCCAGCGACCCTTGAAAGTCACCGTGGCCTCCTATGCTCCCGTCGAGTGGCAGCGAATGTATTGCCGGGAACATTTCCCTTCCACGCCTCGATATTCCCCGAGAAAGTGACAGAAAATAATAATAATAACAGAAGAGGAAAATCGAAATGCCGATTCGGGTTGCTGGGTCGGGGCTCGGAGCCCCGATAATGGCCAGAAGAAGCGTATGGTAGATATTTGGAGAGGATAAGTATTTATTAAGACATGCAGAAGTTAATTAAGACGGCGATGTCTTATATTGAGTGTTCTCTGTTGTGTCTCTGTCTTGACTTTTTCTTTTTTATTTTTTATTTAATAAAGAGAATTTAAAAAACAATTAATATTTTTTTCCCCTCTCTCTAATTATTTTATTAGTAGTAATTAACAATTAAATTTTCTTTTCTATCTCATCGGCAAATGGTCTAGTTGGCAAATGGTCAAGTCCTTTTGTTTGGTTTTGTTTTAATATTTTATCAAGTCTATTTCAGTGCTGACGATGTTAGAGTTGGTAAGGCCAAAGTTGCGACTGTCCCCAGATAGACACGGGGGTTGGGGTTGGATTCTCCTTAAGTTTATTTGATGTTCGGAGTGGGCGCTTTAATGGTGAGATTATGCTAATATATTTGAGTTCGTGTGGAAGAGATAAATAAATAAATATATATATATATAACTATAAAATTGATAAATTTTTTTCATTGTTTATTAAGAAAAAGGAAGAACAGTGTAAAATCCAACTTGCATAGTACTTCTAGCAAGACACGTTACATATAACTATGCTTAAAATTTATCTGACATATTTAAAATTCTTTTTTTTTTTCTGATTAGGGGCCTAATATTTACACATTTTATATTAATATGGGATGGCTAATTTAACTTTGAGGATAAGTTAAGAGGTTGACTTCTACATCAATTAGCTATTTGGCTCTATTGACTATTCAACTCACCGCCCACCACTTCGGGCATCAATTTTATTTTATTTTATTTTTGTATAATCCTCTTGTATTTTAAATATCTAATTACTAGAATTATTCATCGGGAGGTTTGGGAACAAGTCTCCATTTGCTGGGTCAGAAAGGGAAGAAATGAAAAATGGTTTGCTTAAATTCATTGGTTTTCAAATCGTGCCTTTATTATATTTTTTCCAAAAATAAAAATGAAAATAAAAAATCAAGGCAATGAAACAAAATGGCATACTCAACAATAATTGTTTATTTGATATCAGATATTCGAATCTCATGACTTTCTACCTTCTGGTTTACAATGTTCCAAACTCACGCTACCAAATGTTATGATTTCATAATTATTAAGTAATTTCTTGTGATTTTAAATGTCATGAATTCGGACCTATGCTAACTGTGAGACGTTCGGTATATATTTTTAAAGTTTTTTCTTTTAATAATGTGCAATTTTTTTTTTAATAAGATAGTAAAACACAATCCCTATTTCCCGTTTTCAAAAAAAAAAAAAAAAAAAAGGGGGGGGGGGGTCTCAAACTAATGTGCACTAGCAAAAATTGATCCGAGTACTGTCGACGCCGAACCTCTGAAGAAAATCATTTACACCCAACGACTGTGTTTAAAAACGAAAGTCACGGCTCAATATGCTCACGTGATTTCAGGCAGAGACGCTTTAATTATTTGGTAGAAATGTTAATCGTGTAATCAATTGTTTGCCAATCGAATACGTCTCTAACTTTGTGGATTCTGTTGCTTGGATTATGCTAATCGGTTACCCCATTGCACCATTCACAAAACTGATTTAAATTTTTATTCAAATATTTAATAAAATTAAATATATGTCTAATACTATTTAATTTTAAGAGTAATTAGTAATTCTTGTAAAAAAAAAAAAAAAATACTATTCTTACTTTTTCATTTCTTTCTATCAAACAAAACTAAGTTTAATGAAACATCTCATTGTTCAAAAATAAACAAATAAATAAATATCTCGAAGTAGACAACATTCTTGTAAATATATTTAACTATCCTGGTTGAGCACAGACTGGGATTATTGTGGCAATATTTGAGCAAATAAATTTAAGGGCTTGTGGTTGCTTACAAGTAACGATCTCCTAGAACAATTATTTATAATATAATGCGATATAAAATTACCAAAATATTACTGTACCACCTTAAATTAAAATTTTGACAATGATGCCCCCATTCATAGACTGTAGTCCGCAGCACCACTCTAATGAAGCAAAAAGCCCCACGCATCATTTTTTTTTTTTTTTTTTTTTCGTGTGTGTGTATTTGAAAAAATAAAGCCACTTGTTACAAATTAAAATAGGCCTTGTGTTATTTAGCTGTAAATCGTTCCTTAATTAAAATTTTAAATTTTGTGAGAATTTGAGAAAAAAAAAACAGAATTTGAATTTACAGTATTTTTGTGAAAATTTTACTTATAAAATTAATTATCGGGTCATTCTTATTTTCCAGTGAAATATCTTGGAAAACACCACAGAGGAAGACCTTGTTGGCGACGGGTGAGGAGAGGATAAGACTTTCTGGGGAGACAAAAAGACAACCCGAAAGGCCTTGCAGACCAAGGTCACCGCGGCAAGGTCGGCCAGAAGTAGACCCCACTAATGCACAAGTGGTAGTGGTTGCCACTGACTGCTCTATCCAATCCCAATATTAAAACACATGACAAATGCATAGAAAGTACATTGTTTAATGGCCACGACAAGGCTGACAAGGAGCTCTCAGACAAAAATCTCTCGCAACTTCCCAGTTATGATGACTGCTGCTGCACTGGGGCTGCTTGCTCCTGCTTGTCCTGGATGACAAGTCAGTCACACGTATAGATTCGCAGTCACGCGCCTTGCGATCAGCCTTATTACAAGGGCATGACAGCACAACATTTTACATTTATTGCTCAAGTATATATTGTCCAAAAGTTAAAACTGAGGTTGTTTCGGGTAAGTGACAAAATGCAGTCATGAGTTAAATCAATGGAGCTCTAAGGCTGCTGAACCAAACAAAAGAAAGACAATCTTTTTCCTGCTAGTATTTTAAAGCAAGGCTATCTTTTTGTTCTTGTTCCTTTGGGCATGTCTGGATCTTGCTACGGATAACATAGAGTTGTAATTTTCACATGGATACAAGATATTTACTGCGATTTCTAACAAGGGCTCCATCATATTTTGGGCATTATGCGATTTTTCTTTTAAGAGACTTGCCTCTAGTGCAGAATGATTACTAACCCGTGCTCTTAAGGTTGGATTGTAGTGCGCTTCAACCAAAACATAAATTTTAAATGTTTTCAAACATTAATTTTTTTATATTTGACCCATGACATATTAAAAAACTGTAAGTATACGAGGTTAGATGCACCAAACAAACGATAACTTCACCTAACATTGTTATTCAAAAATGGAAAATTTTGTGATTAAATCATTGAAAGTTTGAGAATCATTAAATCGTGCACATGCATGCTTCTTTTAACAAATGCTACATTTTAAATTTTTCTTTAATTTATAATTTTACAAATATTTAAATTTAAATTACTCTATTTGTGAGTTTTACTAAAATTCACGTATCTTTTTTTCTTATTATTATTATTTCACTATTATTCTTTATAAATTAAATTATTTTATATAATGAGACTTATATACTTTTTTTTCCTACAAATGAAATATTCATTATGATAAAACTAGTGGATCAATTATATGAATTTGTTAACTTTGAAAAAATTTTTGGTGGTGGTCGATGGCTGGTAATGACAATTGGTAGCAACTTCCTGATTTCTTTAGTTCTTAATTGAGCTAATTTTGATAATGGTTCTCAAATCAAATTGGTTTTGATGCTTTTATCAAAATATAATATCAGTGATACTATTATTAGAACACAATAACCATGATATCACCGTAAAAAAATTATAAAAACACTGTTATCATGCTATAAAACGAATTGACTTATCAAGATTAACAAAAAGTTGTCCCTTTGTATACATATATAATTGATACATTTAGTGACAATGAATTAAGTATTATAGTTTGATATTTTAATAGTTGTGGTAATTATCATAAGTGTTTGATTATCTTCCTTTCGTGCACAATAAATTGACCTCTTCACCTATGGTCCCTCCACCCAATTTATGAAATTTTGTTATTATATGCCGCTCTCCGGAATGGGACACTTGCGAGGGTGGACGCTCTTTCGGTCTTTATCAAATCAAATTTAATCAAGGGAAGGGGTGAGACTTTCTGAGTCCACGGTCAAAAACTGAAGTCAGCCCAAATTAAGAACTGGCCTGGACCACTTTTTTTTAACTATTGCGCAGGTCTGGGCCAACGCAGCCCTACCATCTACAGAATAGTAGCCTTCTGTTTCTGCTTTGGCAGATATGTATCGTACGACGTTGAACCGGACATCATCCTATCCATTATTGGTTTTTAGATTGGACCCTGGTCTTTACAGTTTGACTTTCCATTTAGACACAATGATATCCCATTTTCCAAAGAAAAAAAAAATAATAATTCTGCTGTGTCGGTCATGTTCCTAGTTTAATGCATGTGTGTTCATAGACAATTTACTTTTTGCTTGCTTGATTGAACCATTATTTGTAATAAACTATAGTCCACATTACAGGGACATTTAGGAAAGATAATTGTGAACTACATAATAATAATAAAAAAAAATTATTAATAATTCTTCATTTATTTTAAACATTTATCTCCCAACTTAAATGTTCAAAAAAAAAAAAACAAAAAACTCCCAGCTTGATGTTAAAAAGAAAGCCTCTTCTCTTTTGTTGTTTAATTTCTAAAAATTGCCTGACTCGGTCTCGTGATTATGAAGAAAACGACGTTAGATCCAGCTTTTTTTGCCAGAACTTTCGCACCAGTTCTTGAATGGATTCTTGAAATCGTATGCTTCTAATTTGATGCGTAGTCCATATTGAAGTGCCAATTGTGATTCTATACACACACGGTTCATTGCTTCTAATTTCAATAATTAGACAAAATTATTAACAAATGAGTAATAAATATTTGATTGTGTTATATTTCATCCAATATTTGTTTAAAAATACTAAAAAAAATTTTTAATTTAATATAAATTTAATGTTACGCACTTAAACTTGATATTGAAAAAAGAAAGAACAAGATAAAACATAATAAATGTCGGTATATGGTATCGTCTCTTTCCTTAAATTAATCAATAATCTTTTATAGGTCACCGAGGGAGTCGAAAGACCCATAGAGAGTGATTGGGACAGTAGAGCTCGAACATGGCCGGGATGGGATTTTCACATATAGCAAAAAGCCACGGGCTCAGCAGCTGCTCAGCTGTTTATTGTTGGGTCTTTGTGCCAGGTTAGAGTTTTAGATTGGGGTTTGGGCTTAGACAAGTTTCTGCTCGGCCCATTGTTTCCAAGTCGTGTTTGCTGTCCACGAAGGTTGACATTTCAACTAGATGACCATATGGTCTAAAGTTGGAAAATAGAACGGCAGAAAAGACCACATTGTGGAAACATCACTCTTGACAGTGGCGGCCAGCAAAGTCACCTCAAATTTTACTTTATTTTGTGCACACACAGTAAATTTTCCTGATATGCAATCAAGAATTTACTCTTTACAAAGACAATTCCAAGGAACTTGCATGGAAGCGAGTCCTTTTTATCTTATTTCGTCTCACGAACCCGGAGAGCAAGTGTCAAAATTGTGTATTGACGCAATGAGCCACGGTCCAAAACCTTGGCTAATTCAGTAGCCACTCGGGGCTTCCCATCATGAATAGATGTAACTATGCATGCATGTGACGCCCCTTTTTTTTTTTTTTAATGTCGGCTTCTGTGTATGTATAGTCATAGTCATTGTTATATCCCAAAAATGGCCACAAATTGGCTTGTAAGAGGCGACGTGGGCTACAAAGAAAGATGACGAGTTTGTTTTTATTTCTTCCTTTTTCCTGTGTCCGACAAAGAAAAATTGATGTGACGATGATCAGATGATGGTCCTATAAGCGTATGTGGGGTTTTAATCACTGGATATTTATGGCGTTGGTTACCGCAGAGCTGCAAGAAGCACATTTGCTGCAATGGCGATTAATCGCACCGATTAACGTTTACCCACAACTTGAAATCCCGTGTCGATATAAGATGACTGCGCCTATTGTGAGTAGGACAGGCCACAGTGAACTATAGAAAAGCAGTGATACAGGTAGAACCTGCTTGACTATTATGTACAGTTTGGCCATTATATATCTAGATATGCAACCTGCCAACTTAGTGTCAGCGATCCATGAGCAACGTTGTTCCTTTCTGAAAGGCCCCCCAAAACATCTTATGGTTGATTGCCAGACTCCGGCGTAAAGACTTCTAGCCGTAGATATAACTCCAGTACCAGGAAAATTAGATTTGCGCTTATGCGGGGAATGCATCAAAATTTTACGAGAAAAATTAAAAATCGTTACTCTTAAGCTAAGATTCAGTAATTTTGAGTTTAGGATTTAGGACTATCAATTTGTTACCACAAAAAATGGGGCGAGGGGATGCGTTGTGATAGGATTGGCCCCCAAAGCCAAAGAGAATAGTAGCGGATGACCGTGAATGATCCTGTCCAAGCTTACGAGAATGGCAGCTTATCTGTATGATGCACAGCCTAATAAGACCAAAGCTTTGACTTCTGACAAGTCAACTGGTTAGGGACCCGTTGACCTTTGGCCTCATTAATACATGCAAATCATTGTACACACAACGTATTACAAAACAAAACACCGTCGCAGAACTTGTCTCAGACTCTCCAGACGTCCCTACCTGATTTCTTCCCCCATTCTTCTCCGCAGATGTGCATTACCGTGCCTGCACATGTGTTGTCGTGACAGGGACCATACTACAAGGGTTCATCGTGGTCACCATCACCCATGGTAACATCTGTTTGACCAATAGTCCTAATTGTATAGTTTATGAATTATTAGAGCACATCTAAATAAGGAAAAAAAAAAAAATCTACGCACTCACACGCACCATAAAAGAAGTAATATGTGCAACAAACCTCACAAGGTGTAAGAGAGATGTATTCATTAGATAAAAGCCTTTGGTGATTCATGGTAAGGAATTTGGTTCATTGTTAGCTACTTTTTCACAATTATTTTCTACATTTTTTCTTCATTTATCACTTTTAATATATATTACTTTTTGAGATTTTTAATTATATGTGAAAAAATAAAAATTTTTAAGTAAAGCATAATTAAAATTGATTAAAAAAATATAAATTAAAATAATAAATTTATTATACTCATAAAAAAAAAATAAGTATAATAAATAATTTTAATTCTATCATATTCTAATTGTTTATAATTAGTAACTTTTTAGTTAGTTATAAATTTTTTATATAAAATAAATTAAATTAATTATATAATATAATTTTTATCACATTAAGTATATTTATTGGATTCAATATTATATTTCAATTAAGTGTCATAAATATTTATAGATTTGTTGCATGTACATTAAATGTGCTTCTATATTTAGCAAAGAAGATACAAATTTCAAATTAAAAAGAGTTTCAGATGACCAATACAGGAGTTACAAAGTTAACAAATTTAACTGCTGGTTGACTTGAGCTACAAAGTTAACTAACATCAATTTTTTTTTTTATTTTTTGGTTTTTTTTTGGGTTTCGACAATCAAAATACAAATAGATTGAAAATACTGAATAGATCCAAGTATAGCTTGGTATCTATGAATACACATAAACAACCCATCTTTTTGGTCCCTCTTAGATTACGTCACATGCCGCTAGTTGCATGAATGAAACTGAACATCTGTTGAACCGCGCTTGCTATATCTTCTGCTGCTAATATGGATTCATTGGCAACCTGCATTCAATACAAAAGCAATACGTCTGAGAGGGTGGTGCATTTATGGTCAAGAATAAAAGATTATGTTAGGCAAAGCTCGCTAGCAAGGTAACCACTACAATGAAATCGAAAAAATGATTTAATAGTTTTATTTTATTTTTACAAAAAGACTAGATTATAATGTATCCACCACAAATAATCAACAAAGGGTTGGGATTCTGAGCTTAATCCTAAACGTCTATATAAGTGATGACTTTAATTATTATGATTAAGGTAATCTACCTTGACGTTGAACGAGTAGAGAACAGTTTGTTCAATGGTGGCAATGTTGGTGTGAAGGATATTAAGCTGCAAATCTTCCAGGGCCGCAATGGTTTTAATAAGCTGGCCTGGCCTTCTCCTGGAGATTATCTTGATTAAAGCATCAAACCCCAGAAGCCTCACTTCAACGTCAGCCAAGCACGACTTGTTCTCGGCCGTATCCTCTTGGAAACCGCTTTCGAAGTCCACAAGGTCCACTTGGTCATCATTTGCAAGGGGCAAAGGAGGAAAGAATGGCAGTTGATGATTGTGCCGTTGGATTGCCAGAGTAGGATCTCCCCTCTGCCAAGCCGCTGCTTCTCCAAACAGTCTCCGGCGCTTTTGGGACTCTAGGCACTTAAGGAGTTGCTCCAATTCTCTCACAAACTCGATGGCTCCGCCAATAATCGAAGCTTGATCTTCCTGCAGTCACATGTTCCCACAAAACTGTTAGCAGTCAGGCCTTTTGAATTTCCTGACAAAGAGTATTGCCATTTTGTTAGATCGGTTAAAATTTAAGTTGAACATGGTTTGTCAGATATAAGACTATGTGTCTATACTCACACAGACACACCCAAAAAGAGGAAAAAAAGAAAGGGACTAGGCTCATCAATATTTTGTTGGGTGCAATAAACAGATAGAATTAAGTAAGATACCTTTTGGACATATGATCGGGGCATGAGAGACCTCAGAACGTGAAGATGCTCATTCATTTGCTTCCTTCTATTTCTTTCAACTGCAATATGGGTCATTCTTTGGCTCTCAACTTCCTCACTTGTCTTGATAGTTCTTGATCTCTTTCTCTTGCCCTTCGCTTCTGGTACAAGCTTCTTGTTTTGGAGATCTTGATCTCCAAGAAACAGGAGTTGCACCGACGTATTATCCGAAACCGTAGCTTTTTCTTCCTCTCTACTACACCTTTCGAACTCTCCCACTACTCCTACCCTATTTTCCATAGCATCGCTCACACCTTTAAACTTCTCTTCATTTTCTCCGCCTAGTTGAGGAACCATTAGAGGCTGCTGCTCCAATTTCCTATCATCCAAGACCTGAAACTTAAGAAAGTAAACCGGATCAACCCCGGTTTCTTCTTCGGACATCCTGGCTTCGTTCAAGGCCAATTTAGGCCCAAAATCAGTGAATTGCATCACATCCGCGAAACTCAATTGATCAAGAGGAGTAGTAGCACTACAGAACCAAGATGATGATGCTTGATGTTGATAATGTTCCTGAGGATTACTAAGCAAATGATCAATCATTCCACATCCCGAACTTTCACCAATTCGCAGCTCCATGAGTTCGTGCTGTTGGTGGTGGCGATGATCACGGTGGGCTAGTGAGTAGTCCAGGCCAACAAAGCTTGCCTGAAACAAAGTTAATTTGGAGCAAAACAACATGGGAGATTGAAATGATTTATCAGACAAAAGAATGCAAAACAGTAACAAGCAACGATGATAAGCTAAGCTTTGAGCTAAGACATACCGAGTAGTTATCTTCCTTGTCCATTTTGCTATATTTATTCGGGTCACTTTAATCGTGAAACCTTATATTATGCAACGAAAGCTAGCTTCTAAGTGAAATTTCCCTGATGGGACCTCCACCTGAAAAAGAAACTGATGAAGCCATTAATGGAACAAAACAATGTGCATATGTTATGAGAAATAATTGAGTAAGAATTGTCACGACTAACTTATTTAACAGCCTGATTGGGAAGGGAGAGAAATGAGGGACGAATAAGACAAGGGGGAAAATTAATTAATTGGGGTTATGGTATACCAGGAGAAGAAGCATATGCATGGGGGTGTCCACCATGGAGATTGGAATAGGGATTTGGATTTTTCTGTCAACCGAGAGCTTTTGGATTTGAGCGAGATGTTAAGTTGTCTTTATGTAATTGGACAATGTTGCCTGGAACAGGTGGCGTTGACTTCAAGGGAGAGAGGAGCCGTGTGAGTTAATGAAGTATTAATGTATGTCACAGGCCAACATGGTAAAAGAAAGGGTAGAGCGTTTTGCTTCTGCTTTATTGCCACCTCTTTTCATGATCCCAATTAAAGTTTCGGTGCCTTCTCGCTGTTCAAATGTTCTAATTTCAAAGTCTACACAAGTTTTGGTCACTTAGCTACCGGCTTGGCGGCCCTCAACCGGTTGAGAGCAACCGAAAAAATAGATAGAAGCCAAGAACAAAGAGATATGTCCAGCAACGTCCCCTCGCCCTAGTGAAACCTTTCCTCATTAATTATTGGCCAAATGAATCGACGAGCGTTCTCTTACTGACCTATATTCGGCTCCATTTGTTCTTTTTCTCTTGCAGGAAAATATTTACTTTCTTGGAGACATTTAAATAGTTTTCATGGATCCCAAGGGGCATTATCCAATTTAAATCAAATCCTACCTGAACCAATCTAATTCAGTAGTTTTGGTAATACATTTTAAAAAATTCATTTCCAGTGGAGAACCAGCAAGATCATTCGCAGCAACAGTTGAGTTGTGAAAATTTAAACAAAATTAGACTACTGGGAATAAACAAAAACGCAACTTCTTGGTTCAGCAAGCATATTTTGGTTGTCTCAGGGGAAGGGAATCATACATTTAGATCGTCTTCAATTATGTAGATTGTTCTCAACCTTCCCCACCCTTAATAACCCAGAGGCATAAGGCATAAATCATAAAATGCAAAAGTTTACATATCAAGTATTGTGAGCAGAGACAAAAATGGGACCACTGCTGCCAAGAAATCTTGGAATGGCGAGAACTTCACCTTCGGATTGGCCATAAACCTGGAGAATTGCAAAAGTGGTTGCTCAAACCTGTTTCGTGTATTCTCCCTGCTTGTAGGTTATTAGAATTTCTAAGCCATGACCATGTAGAAGTGATATCATTGCAACTTGTATCATGCGGTATACTCAAAAGGTTGAGGAGGTTGAGGTTCCTCATCAACAGCCATGGCTGATGCTGAACCCTGCTGCTGTCCTGTAGCTGACACACCAGCTGTCAATGCTGGAGCATCAGTCAGAGAGAGTACCTCTGGTTCAGTAGGTCGCAAGTCCTTCAGGAGGACAAAACCTGAAGGCGCCAACTTTACTGGCGCATATCTGCTATCAGGCCTGAATTGAATAACTTTCTCCTGGGCAGGAACCACTCTGGCTGGGTTAGTCAAAATTTCATAAGAAAGCTCCGGCTCCACCTTTTTATCTGGTGGGCTATCAACCTGTCAAATAACACAATCACCATGATTACCAAATTTCATCATCTGATGGTGGGATCTAGGTCACTTAAATGACAGAATTAGGTTTTCAGCAACAATAAATTGCCTCAGAAAAACTCAACATACGGCAAAATGTGGTCAATCTATCACAATGAGATGACAAGCGACAGCACAAGGCAACAGTAAAATTGCATTCATAGCTGGGAGGGGAAAGATTGAAAAATTGCATTGACCTGCATAGAGTCCCCATTCTTCTCACTTGATGATTTTGTTTTTCCAGTATTTGTTGCAGAAGATGATGAATCTGCACTGGCTGTCTTTTCTGGATTAGCTTTCTGGTCGGCTTCCTTCTTGGCCCTCGCTTTATTGGCCTTGGCTGATGTTGAAAGAATGGCTGTAGGAAGTTTTACAGCAGATGTAGTGGTAGGCATGGTGGTGGGTTTTGGATATTCAAACAGCGAAGGTTTTGCATTTGAAACAAACTCAAATTTTGGAACTTTCAAGTCATAGTTCAGCCCAATAAAAGCTGTGGGTGAGAAAGATAAGCTTATAAAATAGATAAGAGGATACCAATACCAGAACTGGCTAAAAACAGCCAGGCCAACAACTGCAGTGATTTTATCATGTTTTGTCTTAGAAAGCAATCTTATGGTCACATTCCTTCCACCAGCATCAAGTATTCCAGAAGCAAGAATTGCTCCCATCTTGCTCATGGTATCTTCATGCTTATCAAGAATAATCTTTTCCATCTGTCGCCTAAAGCAAGATATACAAAAGTCAAATTAAGTTAATCAATAGAAAGAAAAGTGATAAATATTGCCTAATAAGGCAGTCATTGATTTTCATGTAAAACGGCAAAGCAAAGGGTAAAATTTTATAATGTAATACCTGAATGTTCCAACACGAGAGTCGCTGGCCTCGTTCATTTGCACCATGACCATGGCCATTGCAATAAGGGCACCTTGGCGAACAAAATCAACAACATCTGATGTTAAAGGTTCCAGCAATGATATAGCCTCACTCAAGCCAGTGCCTGCACAGGATATGCCCACTGCAAGAGCAGCACCATATCGCACGTGTGGGTTGTAGGACTCAGAAAGCAATGACACAATCCGAGGAGTCTGCATATTTTTCATTGTATGGCGAAGTTTAACACATTCCAGAACCCCATCAATTGTAAAGCCAGAAAAAATAAACAGAAAAATGTTATGTTTCATTCATGTTAATAATATATGATAAGTAAACAATATCATATTTGAATGAGAATGGCAATATGATATGCACAAGTATTCAGCATTGGAGGATAGAATGGACAAAGGGTTTACCTGCTCTGGCTCAGAGTAAAGGACAAATCCCAGTGCAAGTACAGCAGTCCTCCTTACATCATCGCTCACATCTGATACAGCAAAGTGCAGCAGTTGGCGAATTGCCTTGTTATTAGCTGTTCCCCTGTAGGCCAATGCCAATGCGTACATGCCACCATAACGAAGTATGGGATCTTGATCCCGAGTCATTTGTTCAATTAGTGTGTCTGCTTCTTCTTCTCTACCATAAACTGTAAGGGCTATACCCAATGCCAATCCCCTGCAGAATAGCACAATGCCATAAACAAATGGGAAAACACAGAGTTTAAGTGTTAGCCTTACCAGAGCATGAAACCCATATTTTACCTAATGATTTTCTCATGTTGAGTCTCGTGAGCATAAGTAAGCATCTCACTTGCCCTCTCACTGGCAGTTCCAACCATAAGCAAGCCCATACTGATTCCAGCAGCCTCACCAGCAACAGCACTATCAGTATACAATGCACTTTTGATATCTTCAAAGATCTCTTCGTCAGCAGTTCCTAGTGCTGCCAAACCAAGACCTAAGCACGCACCATGTTGGATAACCTGCTTAATGCATGTCCATATGAATCTCATAAAAACCAGTCACCTTGGCTCAAAAAAGGGACCTATATTAGACTTGAAAAAGTGAGCTTACCTCTACATTGCTACTACGTAGGCTCTCACGGAGGAATTGTTTGATGCCCTCACCATGGTTGGCATGAATGAGACCCAAAGCATAGAGAGCGCCACCTTCTGAATAAGGACTGCCTCCACCACCAGCTCCCCCCTGGGGTAAATATGGTGCCATCAGTGACCTCCCCTGCCGAAGGTGACCTCTGTGAATAACACCAAGACCTGCCGTGGCACTAAATTTGGCCCAATTTGTGGCCCTGCTTAACCAGTCCTGCCCATTAAAGGAAGCATAATAAGTTTTTGTAATCAAATGCATACATATGATAAAGAACATAACAATTCATATAAATCAAGGGCAAACAAAGTTCCATGACTCACTAGATTCTCCCTTAGGAAAGTGTCCACAGTGGTTCCAGCGTGCATAATCGCATTAGCATAAATAGTCGCACTATGGCAGACACTATTTCTCATCTCAACAGACTGCTTTATTGTCTTCAAAATAAGCAGATCCGACCTATGAACAAATCACAAGCATTAATTTCAACTCTGTTTACCTTCAAAACAAACTGAAAAAGGGCCCTGGTGGGGGAGAGAAAGAGAGAAAGAGTCTGTGGATGAAACTAAAACATCAAGCCTTACTTATTATGACTGTACAGGAATTGCAGAGTCAACTGTATTGATGTCTCTCCGGATAAAATTCCCTTGATCTTTGTCAGCCTCTCAGCATATGATGCTTCATTTGGATCTGTCTCATGCACATTCTCAGTAGAAGCTGAAGCTCCTTCAGTCATTTGAACATCCTCTGCAGTGGTAGAATTTTCTTTTTGAGCAGCATCAGGATTGGAATTTGGCTGGACTGATACAGAAGGTTGAGACTTTGGTGTTGAAAGGCGGCCTCTTACATTTAAGAGAAGAGCCTGGTGCTCATTCTCCACAAGGTCAAAGGCTATTTGAAATGCCAGTAGAGCTTCATCCTTATTTCCTGAACGCAGAAGTTTTTCTAAAATGGATGCTACACCTTCAGGTTCATCCAAGAACATTAGACACTGACAGATACTCAAAAAATCAGGGGAGGGCAGCTTTTGGTATACATTAACAAGAAGACGAAGCACCTGAAAATCAAAGAGTAATTAATTTTTTTTCCAGTATTCTCCTTTAAGAAATGTTAGACTATACCATGAAGTGTTTGATGGAGAAATCCAGGATAGAGATCAACTTTTTCAATCAAACTATCCATGAATTTTTTGATGGAGCAGTCCACAACAGAACTAAGCAAGCCAAATGAAAAAATTTATCAAATATAACTATTAAAGCACACAACACTTTCTATGAGGTACATAACGTGGAAGACAAAAAGTAGCTAGGAATGGTGAGAAAAAAATCTACAAAGAACACATGCACAGCACAACCCCCCGGGTGGGCGCGGTGGCAGCACTCACACACACATATATGTGTGTGTGCTTGTATATATATTACCACAGAAGATAGAAAAGAAGTAATAAATGAACAAAGAGAGAGATCAGGACACTGTGAGAGATCAAGACACACACTTTGAAGCAAATGCAACATGTGTACATGTTTAATAAGCTACCAGGATAACTCCTTACCTCACACCGGTATTCTCTACGATTAACAAAAGAATGAGAAACATTAATGCAATATGATAGGCTCCCACGAATATTATCACTCCTTGTGATTGCTTCCTCAAGTTTATCCAATCTTCGGCATTCAAGAGCAATTCCCATTGCTTGTTGGTATTTTCCATCCATGATACACCTAATGAAGAAAATGTCAGACAGCTATAACAATTACAGAGATGCATCCAATTAGATAAATACTTATTTACATACTTATCCAGCATTCTCTCCACTATTGCCTCCAACCTAAAGTCCACATTTGCTGCTTCAGCATTTGATTCAGTTGCCTTCAACTTTAGGCTAGCATACTCATCTATGGCCTTAGCTGAGAATAGAAGCAGACAAATGTTATCTAAATAAAAACAAGGAATCATCCCTCACACTCACACCAAATTATAACAACTCAAGAAAGTCAAAATTGAAACAATTAAAAGGTGGATCAAAATTGAATGATAAGGAGAAAAGATATCTATAGTTTGGCTGAGTGATAACATTGCATTGGGTTTTCGCTCAAATGTTATACCAGAAGCAAAATTTTAATCTATTTTAAGTAATATCTTTAGTTTTCATAAGCTAAACACAATGCAAGTTGACAATTATGCCTACCCAAAAGTGTGTGAACATAATCGGAATCCTCTGAAATATCAAACAAGGAACCAGCCCCAAGAGCATAAGATAATGAATCATCGAGTTCACCCAAGTAGTAGAAGACCTGAGAAAATACAGTAAAATCCACTTGAATAAAAGATTAAGGTGGTATATAGATCTTGCAAAAGACATTACACAAATTATAATGCAAGAAAACTCTCATAGCTGGTTTTGTCTCTACATCACATATTCTTGATTTTCTCCAGAAAATCAACGGGAAATGTACAACACTAACGCACATCTTATCTTTCTTGTATTACTGATTCCAAAGAAAACCACCCAACAAACTTGTGCCTTTTATCTTCTCATGCATTTCTAAGTTAACATATTGCACACATCAGTAACAAACTGATCATTCACAAGCACATTATATTGGAAAATACTTTCACTAAAGATCTTCCTGGATAGAAAAATTGAAATAGACTTAAACTTGGAAAAGTTGCATGCATCCCATATCTCCTCTTTAATTCATGGAAAACAGAAGATAGATGTATCCAAGAAAGATAATCAATGAGAAGACTTTAAGAAATGCTACTACATCCAGGTTTGAGGAAGTTATATCACAAAAGAGAGAAACAAGATAAGACAAGAGAAAAAGAAAAGGAAGAAGCCTATGAAGAAAAAGAAAAAATAACAATAATGACCTTGGAAACAAGCAGTGCAGCAAGTTGTCTCTGACGCTGATCAAACTCCTCATCTTCGTATAAACTCTCTCTGTGTATAAAAGAAATGAAGAACATAGTAGCACAATCAAAGTTACAGAATGGAATAACTGAACACTACCACTGCAAAAGCATGCATTTACAAACAAACATTGCATGAAATATCACCTCATCCCACAAAGAGAGAAACAAAAGTAATCAGATTGGAATCCATACCCAATTGGTCATTTTCACCAAGAACTCTCTTTCCCTTTACAAAAACTAGAATCCAAACAATGAGCCAATTGAACCGATCCAGTTTATCTGTCATTAGTTAAATTCCTTCTATTTGAGGCCCCTTTTGTGGGTTCTGAGAAGAAAGGTGGCAACTATTAATTTACATCACTTTGCAGCCCAGAACAGTCGCACTAAGGGGACAAGAATTGGCTTAGTTCTATCAACATGAAACAGTTGACCCCAAGTCTTCCTTAATCAGTTAGCTAGGGTGATTTAAAACCAAATTTGAAGATTATATACCCTTCAACAAAAATCACTCCCAAAATCTAGCTTCCTGTACATTGCACTCTCTTTCAATTTCCTGCAAAATTATATACCCCAAGATTCCTATCCACAAAGATAGAAATCCATACTCAAATCAATAGCAACGTAAAACCAATTTGCCAACTTAATTGAAAAGAGTAACCAACACACAAGCACCACCGAGGACAAGAACAAATACAAGTGCATAGTCAACTATTGCTCTGATAGAAAACCAAAGACTCAATCCTACAACACAGCACTGCCCACACAACACAAAAATTACGCTATAAATTTTCCTAGAAAGAAGCACAATTCAAATCCGAAAATCACAAAGATCCAATCTTTTCGGCATCTTCCTCTATTTCCCAAATCCTCTCCGCATCAAAACAGATCAAAGACACCTAAAAAATACCCTAACCCTAACTGAACAAACCCAAACAGGTAGACAGAGTGGGAGAGATTAAAAAAAGCACTCACATTATGGGCACGCTTGTAGAGATCTCGGGCCAGAACCGGTCAACGTAGTTATTAAGGTTATAGAGCGCATGTTGCTTAAGTAAAGGGTGGCTTTCATTAAGCATCGCTAGCAAGCCACCGGCGGAGCTCACCGTCATCGCCGCCATTGTCAATTAATCGAAACCCAACGGGGGCCCAAAAAAGGAAAAAGAAAAGAAAACCCTAAGCTATTGCTCGTTTGAACCTCAAATTCGGGAATTGAAAATTGATGGAGTTAGGGCAAATTTGGAAGAACAGGGGAAATTTTTAAATCCCTAATTAAAGAAACGGAGAGGCTCTGGGGTTTCATGGAGAGAGAGAGAGAGAGAGAGAGAGAGAGGATTTAATTTGGAATGATTGTTTGGATTTTTATGTATTTAAGTAATGATTCGTTGAATTCAAAGTTAACCAACCATAAAGTTAAAAATTCCAGATCCATTTGGATCTTTGCATTTCACCACATTCCACCTTTGACCCTAAAATGTTTCAGAAATTTTCAGATAGGTCCTTGAACAAATCCCTTTTTTTTTTTTTTTTAGTTTATTTAATATAAGATTCAAACCTCTACCTGTTTTCGACTTAGAGTTAAGCAGTCACTTTAGTCAATTTGGGTGATTCTTTGAAGGAATTCTTAAAGTTGGAGAGGAACTTACCTAAAAAAATTAAATAAATACAAAAGGGAACTTGCTTGTTCGGAGGACCAAAGTCGGGGGCGACTTGAAAAAATGAGTTATTGACTTTGGTGCGTGTGTTGATCCAAGCCCCCCCTCTTCGGCCCCAAATAGCTATGGAGGATGCTAGAAGCCCAACTGCTATGAAATACCAAAAGGGACACAACCAACGAGGAACACATGTTTCCTTTCAAAAAAATGGACATGGAAAACTTGTCTGTCAAACAAACATATCCTAAAAGCCCACGGGTAGATGCTCAAAAGCCCACGGGTCACTAAAAGTCAATTGAGCTGACCTCAGCCACTCCGGGACTCCCCGACATTTAAATTTGCTCTGACATTTACCGTCTTTCTAGTTTAATCTTTACTTCAACCCCCAAGCGTGTGGTTTCAACGTTGTTTTGTTTGATCAGCCCACAGATTGATCTGTGGGAAGTTTCTCCCTGACTTCAAGAAGACCTACCTGCCCCATCTACCCCTTTTATCAAACTTAACCCTTTAGATTTCTCACTACCTGCTATCTTATCTTATACTAAAGAAATAAGTTCTGAAGAAAGAAAACAGATGGGTGGTGAGGGGAAGGTTTTTACTTTGGCTCAAATCTCTGAGCATAACAACGCCAAGGACTGTTGGATTACTATTCATGGCAAGGTGACTCCTTTTTTTTATTTTCTTTTTTTTTTTTTTGTGGTTTTTGCATTTGTTTGTGTTCACTTTGTGCTTTGACCTTTCTGGCCATCCATCTAGGAGTTATAAGATCTGTTTATATGACTGAGGTGATGTCTTGGGGGGTATTTCTGGATTAAGTTTTTCATAGATCTGCTGTGGTTTGTTGCTTAACTGTGGTGATACTGTATCGGATTCGATATTTTTACTGAGATGCGTCTTTTCTATTCAATGTCTCTTTGTTTCTTTGTTGGTCATTTCTGTAGGAAAATGGCAAAAAGATTCGAACTTTTTTCTATGCGAGTGCCAATGTAAATCGGAATTTTTGGTTTACAGCAGCAAGATGATATTGTGTTAAATGAGGTAGGAATAACTAGTATGTTTGTGAACAACTCTTTCTAGTCAGTGTCACTGCAAAAGTTCACGTATCTTAATAAGACATACAAAAGATTTTGTTGGTTTCTGCTGCTTTATTTTCACACCGTTTATCACCGATAAAGGCAATCAAAATCCAGTCTTCTTAGTTCAAGTGCTACAGAATTGTCTTTGGAGGTTGTCAGCTATTGAATAATGTTGACTTGACATGGCCATCTGTGTATTGTTTCCCGTCCGTTATCCAATTTCAAGCCTTCCCAACAAGTTGCAGGCTAAAGCTATAAACTGTTGCGCCATTGGGACCATCAACGAATATCATTCAATAAACCAATGCAGCGTGGTTGAAATCTACCCTGCTCCTACATCTTTAGGTCAAGTTAAACTTTGTGGGTCAAGAATCCAACCTCAATTTTGGATTATATATATGCTTGCTATTACCTCCAGTATGTTGTTTAGTAAGTAAGTATCTAGGAAAATATTACACCTTATTAATGTAACTATACTAGCAATTTTCTGTTGCTAGGATTTTCTGTAGTTTTTAGGGTAACCAGTTCCTTGACATACAGTCAAACTATGGAAAGCTTAGCAATGAGTTCCATTTCTGAAATACAGATTCTGCTCCACTTTATCTTATTTCATCATTGCATGAATCTTTTTCAGGCTAATGAATGGAAATGATTCTCTCCTCTTGTGTGAACTCAAACTTTGCTATCCTTGGGTATTTGCCTTGTAGGCAGCCTAGTTTTTGAACTTTTATGTTACGTGATCCCTATGCTATGTTAATTTGTTAAAACAGGTGTATGATGTGACAAAATTTTTGGAAGATCATCCTGGGGGAGAAGAGGTTTTGTTGGCTGCTACTGGTATGAGCTTGGCCATGATCTCTCAAGGCAAGAAATTGCTTGAACTCAAGTGAAGTTTTTGGAACTTAGCATTGTTTGTTTGTGATGTGCAGGTAAGGATGCAACCGATGATTTTGAGGATGTGGGCCATAGTCCAAGTGCTAGAGAATTGATGGTTCAATACCGTATTGGGGAGATAGATGCGTCAACCATTCCCAAGAAGGTTGCTTATAAACCTCCAAAGCAGCCACACTACAATCAGGATAAGACCTACGAATTCATCATCAAGCTTCTGCAGTTTGTGGTTCCCCTTGCCATATTGGGTTTAGCTTTTGCCCTCCGCTTCTATACCAAATCAAATTGAGGCCGCGGCTTGTGATTGTCATGAACTTCTCATATTTTGTTTGAGCTGTGTAAGCCTGTTTGTTGTCGAAGATGTCTACCATTTGAAGTGTGCCCTTTTGTTGTCACTGCAAGAACTGTGGTTTTAATTGGTTCTCATCCTGTTTTCCCCGACGACTTCTTTCATTTCTGTGTCATTCTAGATGAAAAAATGTACTGAGGGATAACTCTTGGACCCCGTTACTCATGCTTGAGGTAAATTTGGAGACTAGCCAGTAGTCAATTCCTCTTTTGCTTATGCCTGAGTAATTTTTTTTTTTTCTATGACAAGGAATCTTTTTTAGGCAAGACACGAGTTGCTAAACCAACTCATTGTCACAGCACTTACTTATTTCAAAGCTACAAAATGGGTACTGATATTCATGTCATGTTTTGCTCCTAAAAGGCCTGAATACATTGACCACGCACTCATCCACACTTGGAATCGTACATCTATTAACATAAGTGTACCAGTAAAATATCGACAGACCACAGGCAGAGAAGACTAGAACATAAAATCTATCCTTCGGCTTATTTATGTATTGGTAAAATACAAAACGCCCCTATAATCCAACATCTTTAGGTAACTAGATTTAAATTATCTCGCGCGAGCAAGACAATAAAATTTCTGTTGCAATGGTTTGCGGAAGAATGTTACGGAGTAGGAAAGCAAACGTCAACAACGTAACTTAGGTGAAAACGCCAGCATGCAACCAGAGTCCATCTCACAGAATGTCACTTCAAATTCAAGTGATCCTAACAGCCCAGTGCCCACGATTAAAGAGGCTACAGGAAGAAAATGAAATGCAATGATCTTATATGCTAAATACACATACGAGTGACAAAAGACCAGAACTATGTGTAGGTAGTCCAGAGTCCATCTCACAGAATGTCACTTCAAATTCAAGTGATCCTAACAGCCCAGTGCCCACGATTAAAGAGGCTACTGGAAGAAAATGAAATGCAATGATCTTATATGCTAAATACACATACGAGTGACAAAAGACCAGAACTATGTGTAGGTAGTCCAGAGTCCATCTCACAGAATGTCACTTCAAATTCAAGTGATCCTAACAGCCCAGTGCCCACGATTAAAGAGGCTACTGGAAGAAAATGAAATGCAATGATCTTATATGCTAAATACACATACGAGTGACAAAAGACCAGAACTATGTGTAGGTAGTCTTCCTCTTCCAATCCGTGAAGTTAAGCAATTATGCTACAGCAACCTTCAAATCCTTCACACACACAAACACCATCTCCATCCCACAATTACAATTCCCGGTAGGTACACTTTCCCATCCAATTATAACAGAAAAACTACATGCCACCGAGAAGAATATCAAGCCAGTAAATTTAGAAACAAAGCAATCACAGAGAGACATGCGAAAGGGACCATGGTTTGATACTGCATGCATGATTTCACCAAGCGGCATAGAAAAAAGCATCAATACAGCTAAACATCAAGAATCATCCAATGGGTCCAGACCTTTACTTCTTTTTTCCAAACTGGGTCAAACAATTCCATTCTCATTACACAAAAAAAAAAAAAAAAATCCCTTCTTTAAAAGCTTTTGCCCGTCAAAATGCAAGCTTTTTCACCTTTTTGTTAAATTTGTTCTTTGCTTTGAAAAGCAACATATTAAACTTTGTTACCAAACTAGCCCAACAGCATTAATAGAAATCAAAGTAATTATAAACAACGATATCGAAAAAAATTCGTTAAAAAACAGGGGGGTGGGTAGGGTTGGAGTGGAGCTTTACAAGCATATACAACACTGAAACTCCTCGCGGATGACTTCCTCTAATTGCTCATTACGTTCTTCTACTCCTCTTGCTTTTAAATGGGCTTTGGTTCTATGCTTCTTTTTCTGGATTCTCTGATTCAGAGAGAGAGAGAGTGTGTGTGAAAGAGAAATGGAGAGAGAGACCAGGCAGTGAGAAAGAGGCAATGAATTTTTTGCTTGTACAGGCCTGCAATGCCTTTTTGTGAAAAATATAGTCTTTCCTAGAAACAATGAATTGAAGTTTTAAGAGATGCCATGTGAAAAATATATTCTACCTTTTAAAAAAATAAATTCCAATTTAATAAAAATATACTAACCATATTGCACTGTAAGAAAAATAAACCTCATCTTTCAAAAAGGATTCTACTTCTTCAATTTTTCACAAAAATAAATAAATAACATTATACATGGCTGCTTTCTGCTGAGAAAAACATATTCTAATTTTTGTATTCTACTTTTTCAACTTTTCAACAGGAAAAAAAAAAAAAAAAACGTGGCATTATATATGACTGCCCACTTATGAATTCTACTCTTTCTAATTTATGAATTTTTTCAAAAGGGAATAAGCAAATTAGACAAAATTTACTTGCCTTTTTTAGCTTTTTCAAAAAAAAAAAAATTTTTATCCCCTTGTTTCTGATAGACAAAATAGTTTAGGATTTCAAACCTTTGATCTAAAATTACGAGTTGTTTAATTAGCCTTTACTTGCATAGTTTCAAACAAACAAAAGTTCAATGTAACCACTTTAATTTCTTTCTTTCTTTCATGTTGCTTTTGTTTCAATTTTTCAATTATTTTAGACAAGTACAATTGTAAAAAAAAAAAAAAAATCCAATAAAAAAATTTCATAAATTAAAGGAGTTGCCCCTTAACTTCTTTCTACACTATTAACACAAACTAAAAATCACTTGGGTGTGTTCTTTTCTGGAGATTAAACTTGGCTGAATTATTCTTTGCACAGCTCTATAAATTTTTACTTTGAATTTTGGCAAGAGAAAAATTATTTCAACACATTTTACTTGTCATGCCATATATAATTAATAAAATAATAATAATAATAATAATAAGGGATCAGCCCCATATTTTAATTAAATATAGTTTCTCCCATGGGATAGGACTTGAAATTACTATTTGTTGAGCCCATTTTGTAAAATTGTAGACAATATATATATATATATATATTTTTTTTTTTTTCCTCATCTTGTCGGTTAAATTCAAGATTCCAAGGCTTCATGGGTTACATTGGAAAGCTTCAAATTTTTTTTTTAATTAATATTATTAAAATTAAAATTTGAGACTTTTGACCATAAAAATAACTTTATGACTGTCGAGCTAAACTCACTTACAAAGCATTTTTCTCTTGAGGGTGTGAGGAGCCAGAATCGACGCTCACAGTTGCCCCCCCGTCACGGGTCATACACCAACCAACGAATGTCCACATCGTATAATCCAACGGCTAGCAAAACCGAAAGCATGGACCCACATCTCCGAATCTCAGCTTCGGATCCAGATCTCCGTGTTTCGGTTAATACGCTTTCTCTAGAATATCGCAGTTATCGGGAAGAACCCAATTTTTCTTCTTGAAGGAAGTAAGAAAAAATAATAATAATAATAACTTAAGGTGAGGAATTCAAAGTCCCAGTCTAAATCTATAGTAATTAGACAACTAATTAATAGGTTAATGAGATTTACATGCATTTTTTTGATTTGGTGTTTTTGGAAATGCAGCGGCAAATGATTGAACAATAGCGATCTCTGTTCGATTCCACTCATTTCTTTCCCCTAATTTGTAAGTTAATTTCTCCTTTTCTTGTCAATGTGGCATTCAATTCTCAATCTTTTCTTACTTACAGAACTGAATTGGCATAATTGGATTCTTTTTGGGTTGAAATTTGTGTTTGATTGAGTTGATTTTTTTTTTTTTAATTTGATTGATTTATGAAGTTTCTTATTTTAGTTTTATTTTGTAGGGTTTTGTGACCAGTTGGGTTGGTGTGTTTATTGAGCTGAAACCATGGCCCAGAGTAATTGGGAAGCTGATAAAATGTATGTACTTTCCCTCCTCTAATTTGATTTGGTTGGTACTCTCAGGGATTGATGTTTGTTTATGAGTTTTCTGTTAATGGGGTTTGGTGCATTTTGTTGATTTTGCTGCGTTGGTAGGCTTGATGTGTACATATATGATTATTTAGTCAAGAAGAAGCTGCATGCCACAGCAAAGTCATTTATGACTGAAGGGAAAGTTTCCCCGGATCCAGTAGGTAAATGATGATAACTGCAATTATGAATTTTTTTCACTCTTCTTTTGGGTTAATTTGCTTTCAGACGAGAAAAAATTGTGTCTCTGGGCACGAATTCATGCAAGCATCATGACTTGGGTTTCTTTTTAAGACTGTTGGCATCGACAATTGTGGCTTTAGCTTAGCTTTCGATAATACATGGAAAACTAATAGTTTTGGATTAATTTGAAATCAATGCCACCTAAATTTTTTGGACAAGGAGTGAGAATTAATGATGGAGAGAGCACCTTCATTGACATGTTATTGATCAGCTGGCTACTCACTGCAATATGCAGCAATTGATGCTCCTGGCGGGTTTCTTTTTGAATGGTGGTCTGTCTTCTGGGACATTTTTATTGCACGGACAAATGAGAAACATTCTGAAGCTGCTGCAACATATTTGGAGGTGACTTCTTACATTTTAATTAATACTTGTAGGATGCAAGCTGAATTTGCACCATATCTTGATATCCGTATTGACATGTGGTCTTGAAGAATAGGCACAACAAGTCAAAGCAAAAGAACAGCAAAAAATGCAGCAATTGCAACTTATACGGCAGGCTCAGTTGCAGCGTGGAGGTCCAAACAATCCAAATCTTGGTGGTCCTGGAAATGCTATTAATTCTGATGGAATGTTGGGGCAACCAAATGCTAGTGCATTGGCGACAAAAATGTATGAGGAACGTATGAAACATCCTAATCCAATTGACTCTGATACATCCCAACCTCTTCTTGATGCTAAGATAGCCCTCCTAAAATCAGCCACCAACCATTCCAGGTAATTTGAGTTGTATTCTCTGATGGACAATATTTTCTCAGTACTTCGCTTGTTGACATCCTTGTTCTGACACAGCCAGTTGGTCCAAGGAAACCCTGGGAATGTTACTGCAACAATGCAGCAAATTCAGGCACGAACTCAGCACAAATTCATTATTATTTGATCAAATTACTGCATTTGCTTCAACTTTTATGGTATTCCTTGCTTTTCTTAATTCATCTGCTTCTCAATTTGCAGGACATCAAAGGTGATGTCAACCTAAGTGCTGCTCAAAGATCGATGCCTATGGCTCCATCTTCTACTTATGGGCAGGGAATCATGCAGTCAAGTCCTGGAATGGGAAATTCAGGTAAATAGGGTTAAAAACAAGGATACTTAGACAAATACATTAATAGGAAACTTTAAGTGTATTGAGTTCATTGTTTTATTACTATTTAGATAGTTGCATTTTTGTGGATGCCAGCTTGAAGTAAATGCATATCTGTGGACCATTAGTTGCCTTTTGGCTATTTACATGATAGCATAAGGATAGTCCCTTACTTTAAAATTGGGATCTTTTTTCCATGATGATTTTCAGATAGCAATTTCATATCTGCTTGCAAATTGGCCAAGCTAGTAATTGGATCCAATTAGTGTTCTTATTTGTATTACCTAGGTTGTATACAGAGGTTTATCAATAGAGGCAAAAGTGCAAAAGCAGCATTTTTTTTTTTATAAGGTGAAACACAAGCGATTGTAACTTTTGTTACATTATCAAAAATCTATGGTACTTTGGGGAATTACTTAAGGGTACTAATGAGAAATTGCTGAAGGTAAAATCATTTCCAAACTCTCTCTCCAAGGACCAAGTATGGTGAGACAGCAACAAAGTAACAGCCTTTTCAGGAGTTTCAATATCAACATTTTTGTTCTTATGAACCTGAGGGATTTTTAGAACTTTTTGGTATATGTAGTGTTCATACATTTTCGGAGTTTGTGTTAGAAGCTTGACTGATTCAACCAGTGGGGCCAGGAACCAGCAAACTGGACTTTGAAGTTTGAACTGGCTTGGAACCATTTTGGACAATTACTGGAGTAACCCATTTCTTTCATTGTTACCAAAGAGGCAATGTCTTAGCTGTCACTTTGGTTAGATTTCAGGATTTAGTCCTTACTCACTAATTTAATTTTCAGTCCTCATATGGAAAGCAATTATTTGCACTCTTTGATCTGCTGATTTGAGCATGGCGTCCTTGGTGACTAACAGATCATCAGGTGACTTAGCTGGGAGGCTGATGAAGATTCTTATCAGTTTTATTAATTATGTTTCAGAGATAGCTTTTTCCTGTACATAATCTTTTCACGTCTGTAACTAGATGATAAACCATATGAGTATCTAGCTTGCCTTGCCGGGCATCTTTGCTAGTGCAGTACTTATGCCTATGAGAACCTTTTAGCTGCCTCTTAGGAAGACCAGTTCATGTTGTTCTGCATTAATGAGTTATTGCACTAGAAACTAAAACAATGATATTCAAGTAGTTATGATTCCTGATTTTTTAAATTTTGACCAATGATGTTTTTAATTAATTACTTTTTTAACATAAGAAATGTTGCATTTGTTTCTTTTCCATTCTTATTCAGGATTAAATGCTGGAGTCAGTGGTCTTCCATTAAAGGGGTGGCCATTAACTGTAAGTTTACTTTGTCCCTGTATTTGTCAGAAATTGATCGGACATATCCATCTAGTTGTTATTCATAAGACTATTCTTGATAATAAAGGGGATCGATCCAATTCGGCGAAATATGGGTGCACAAGTTCAAAGGCCTCTTATACACAGTGCAAGTCAGATTCATCTTTTGCCACAGCAACATCTTCAGCTTTTGACACAGGTCCAACTGCAGGGCAATCATACTGGTTTAACAGCAAATGGAGATTTTGATCCAAGAAAGCTTGTTGGACTGCCTAGAGGAAATTTACATGCCAAAGATGGCCAACTAAATGTTAATGATGGTTCCATTGGCTCTCCAATGCAATCATCTTCATCTAAAGTAAGTTTCTTCAACAAGCCATTTAAAATATAACAGTCTCCATAACCCCTGCATCAGATTATTAGTCATTCAGGTAAAAATTCTTAACAATCTTTTGCTGGGGTTATGTTAAGCAGATAAATGTGCCACAGATGCAACAATCATCCTCTCAACAACAGGATCCTTTGCAGCCACAGCAGGTTGGTTGAATTTTAGTTGATAATTTACATAAAACTTCATTCTTTAATGAATGGAGATTAAAATTACTTGAACTTCACATGCTTAAGAATCTGCTCCTGTCAGCAGTTTTTATGAAATTCCATAATGAACAGGTGTAAGATGGGGTCCGTCTGTAATTATCATTTTTGTGAAAAATATTGATCAATTCCTCTTCATGATGTAACAGAACAACCGAAAGCGGAAAGGCCCATCATCTTCTGGAGCTGCTAACAGTTCTGGCACGGGCAACACAGTTGGCCCTTCTCCTAATTCTCAACCATCAACCCCATCAACCCACACTCCTGGTGATGGAATTGCCATGGTGGGGAACATGCAGCATGTTAATAGCATGCCAAAAAGCTTAATGATATACAGTGCTGATGGTACAGGAACTCTTGCATCATCCACAAACCAGCTGGTATGTACTGCTAACAAATTTATGATCTGAACAGCCTAGGAATGTTATGGAACATTCAGAATTGGTGGTGCTCAGAATATACAATAGCTTCATATGTGCTTGTCTAGCTTGAATTCTTTAGAATGTGTAAAATTTTCTTGAAATTTGATTGTTCATTGGATTTAGTTATGATGCTGTCTAGTATTTGGTCACGTATTAAGACCTATAATGCGGGAGCTTTTGTTATCAGAGGACTTTATTTCCAAGGTAATCAATAAATTGTCCATGTTCTTATAATCAGCAATAAGTAGAGCCAATAATTTTTCTGAAAAAAATCTTCCAATTAATCCTGTAAACTTCTTGCCTTTTTGGCACCAGTAAGTGGTTTACTAGTTTGTTTTCTGGTTGTGTATATTCTGCTTGTATAAAATCCTTGAAATAAGCAGTAAGAAGTTTCATGAATACTGAGCTTTGCATGTCACTTTCATTGAGTGTTCCTGGATCTATTTCTCATTGCAGGAAGACATTGAAACTTTTGGCGATGTTGGCTCTCTAGATGACAATGTGGAATCATTTTTCTCACAAGATGATGGAGAGGGAAGGGATTTGTTTGGTACATTGAAAAGAAACCCTTCTGAACATGTTCCAGAGGCTTCAAAGAGTAAGCAAGGTTTTCATGTTTTTGGTGCTTAAGTTGATGACCATAATGGCTGTTTTCTCCTGTTCCCAGGTTTTTCCTTCAGTGAATTTGCCTCAAATCGTGAAAGTAATGGAAAAGTTGTCTGCTGCCATTTCTCAACAGATGGAAAGTTGTTGGCCAGTGCTGGGCATGACAAGAAGGTATAATCAAGATATTTTTTTCATAGAAGCTTAATGGTTGTTACACTGTGTACACCCTCCACCTACCAGTTGAAATATTTGATGGATTATTTGAACTAGTAGGGTGGAATAATGAGGAAGAGAAGAAAGTATACAGTAATATAAGAAATTCCTTGTGTGTGCTTAATACAAAGAACAAGATCATTAGTGTAGCCCCTGTAGCATCCTCTGTTATAAGAGGCACTTGCACTAGGTAATTTCTTATAATTATTATTAAGTAGAGAAGCCTCTCTATAATGGAGCAGAAAACAACTGACAATACAGGTTCAATGAGTTCCATCCATGCGAAATGAGTCTTACTTCCTGATCCTCACTGTTGTTCAGCAGTCATCAGTTTTTGGTAATTGTTTCTGTGTGATGATACCAACTTGGTAACTATATAATAAGCCATCTTGCGTGGTCAGTCGTGGCTAATTTTCTCACACAGGGAGTCTAATTAGCCATTCTGGCTAGTGTTCTGGCCTCAGCACTTCTTTTTTTAAGCATATACCTACAATAAATCTGTCACTTGCATCTCATTCTTGCTTTTTTTTTTTTATTTCAATCATGGTTTGCCTTTTCATATTCTAGGGGAAAAGCACAAGTTCTCAACTTCATTGAAAAGAAGGCCAAAAATTATAGAGGCAGATATTTATTAGAAGAACTTCAACAAAAATGCACTGACAGAAACACAGGCACATAAACATATGAAAGTAGGCTTCTTCTTGATTATGTTTATTTAAAATGGCTAATGTTTCTATGCAATATGTCTAATCTGTCATTCTATCTCATCTACCATTTACCTTCATGCCAAAAGAGGTTATTAAGTGGTTACCTACTTGCTAAATGATGTGACGATGATGGGATGATGGAGGCTGAAAATATAGGAGCATCTGATGCATATAATCTCATAGATATCTGTTTGTTTGATTACTCCATTGCCAAAACTTTTCTTGCTCTTCATTTTTTCAATGCCTTACCCAAATATTCACAGTTTGTTATCATAACTTGACAAAACAGCCATTATGTTCTCCTCATTATGATTGGGGCAGTTATGGAAGGTTTCATGAACACAAGTTCCAAAGATTTAAGAACAGAAGCTTTGGGTATATTCCAAAGAAGGAATCATGCACAAAAAGTTGGGACTAAGCAATTAAAACTCAATCATCAAGTCTCATTTTTCTAATGACTTCCAAGAATAGTTACTTTAGTCACTTGAATGACTATCAGAACTACGAACAATTGATATCTCAATGGTGACATATCTTCTGGATGCTAATGTTTTCATGTCAGTAGGTTGTCCTTTGGAACATCGATACTCAGCAAACTGAGTGCACTCCAGAAGAACACACCCAGATAATAACTGATGTTTGTTTCAGACCAAACTCAACTCAGCTAGCAACTTCTTCATTTGATGCTACTGTGCGACTCTGGGATGCTGCAGAAGTAAATTATTTTCCTATGTTGCTTTCTTTCTTATTACTATTGCATTTATAGTGAATATGTTATGGCAGCATTCAGTATTTCTTTCCCTGAAACCAATTTTACCTGTCTTGACTGCACAATGTTTGCAATTTTGCCTTTATTATGTACATTTTTGTACTTGCATTCTTCTATGAAAATTTTTTTGCCTTGTAAAGGAAAGTGACTTTCTATTTTAACTGTCCAAAATAAGAAAATTGTATATTTGCTTTACATACCCTGTATATGCATCTGATTTTATGACATGGCTACTGCAATTGCTGGAAGATGAGGATACCATGTGTCCATTTGATTTCCTCTATGTGATGATGATAGTTCACTATCAGGGGGATGCTCTGTGCATTTCTTTCCACATCAGCTTTCTCATTGTATCCTCAAGTAATATCTATACAATATGATACTATGCTATTCACAAGACCTAAATGCATTTGATGTCTGTTCTCCCATACCATGAAGATTCTGTGACAACATTTCGCCTTTTTCTTAAATCAGATCTATAAATTCAGTTATTATTTCAGTCTTAATGTCATATGCTGTTAATACAGATTTTTCTTGCAGCCTAGTTATGCTCTACGAGCATATACAGGGCATACTTCGCATGTCATGTCTCTTGATTTCCACTCCAAGAAAAATGACCTTTTCTGCTCCTGTGATGGTAACAATGAGATTCGCTTGTGGAGTATCACACAGTTTCCCTGTATCCGCATCTTAAAGGCCAGATTCAAATTCTCTTTTTCTTGTCTTTCTTTCTTTTTGTTCTTGGACTTCTAATTTATAAATGGTCTATTATTTAACTCTCAGTTGTTTGATGGAGCAGGGCGGTAGTACTCGAGTTAGATTTCAGCCAAGAATTGGACACCTATTGGCTGCAGCAACAGAGAATGTGGTGTCTATTTTTGATGTTGAGAAAGACAGTCGGATGTTCACCTTAAAGGTACCATTCATAAAATTAAAGCTGTCAAAACCAAGAGAATTGCTGTTTTCGGTTATTTTATATGTTCACATGGGAATTAATGACATCTTTGGGCTCCCAGGGTCACTCCACCGAGGTACATTCCGTATGTTGGGATGTAAATGGAGATTACTTGGCATCTGTCAGCCAAGAGTCTGTCAGGGTGTGGTCAGTGGCATCAGGAGATTGTATTCATGAACTCAATTCCAGTGGGAACAAGTTCCATTCCTGTGTTTTCCATCCAAACTACTCCACTCTCTTGGTCCTTGGAGGCTACCAGGTGATCAATGCATGATGACATTTGTCAGTTTTATAAAATGTAAACCATAGAAATGAGAGCATTCCCTTTTGTTTGTTTGGTATCAGTGTGCATCCCATATATTCTAATGGATCAATACAGTTGCACTTAAGAAATCATTCTGGGGATACTGATCTGCTTCAAGTTTGGCCATTAAGTTCTTTGTTGTGACCCCAGTCTAAGAGAAGGTTTCCAATATCAATGTTCTGGGGAGTTTTTCTTTTAGGGTGGGGAGGGGTGGCCAAAGGGGGTCTTTTAGCTTCATGGGGATTCATGACGTCCTTCACTGAAAAACATTTGACTTATTTAGACTTACAGCAGCTGTTGTAGATTGTGCTAGTGTTGGTTCTATCCTAACTTTTATCCTCACCTCACAAGCTGGTTCTTTTATGGATCTCTAATGTTGGTTTTTTTTTTACCTTTTCTCCTTGACTCACAAACTGTCATTCTGATTCAGTCATTGGAACTATGGAACATGGCCGAGAACAAATGTATGACCATGGCTGCTCACGAGTGCGTTATATCAGCTTTGGCCCAATCACCAGTTACAGGGATGATTGCTTCTGCAAGTCATGACAAATCTGTGAAGATATGGAAATAAGTCCGCACCATCTGGTTATTTTCAATACCAAGTGTAGGAAGCTTCTCCATCTCTTCTAGGGAAGAATAATAATAATAATGGGTAAAACTCTTAAATAGGGATTTTCTTCTCAATTTCATTCTTTAGCTTTTCTTTATAAGAGGGACTTACGAGGGTTTCCCTTGGTTGTGCAGTTGGCTGCTTTGCATTTGTTTGGTTGTCATCAGAGAGTAGATTATAGAATGTGGGCACTTTGGACGTATGCTTTGCTTTGAGAAGTTTCGGTGCAGTGATGATTATCATAAAGTTTCATTTGAGTGAAGTGATGATTGTCGTAAAAGTTCATCTGGAGTTCAAAGCTGTAATTTGGTGCAGCATCGTTTATTGCTCTGTAACTGCTCCAAGTACACGGGAGGCAGTTTCTGGAAAAGGGAAACCAGCCCCGCCTATGTTTGACATTAACGTGTATCCCAGTTCCACCCACCATGTTTGGATTTTGTGTCTTGTCCTGCTCATGCACTTTAATTGCTATGGATAGTAAAATCAATGGATATTTTCAGGGTATAAAATATCAATTGAAGGTTTTCTTTTCTTTTCTTTTTTTTTGTTTATCTAAATACTAAAATTTTAAATGTCAGTAACAACTCTACAGCATACCAACTAAATCAGAAGTATTAAGTTATAAAGACGGAGAAAAAGGAAAAATAGAAGAAAGAAAACGGAAGATTTATGAAGACTATCTCTTCATTTCTCTTATTTTATGAATTTTCTTTAACATTCAAAATGTAAAATCACAAAATATCATGCTATTTATGAATTTAGCAGTCAAAGCAAAATGCCTTACTAATAAAAATTGCTTTTCTAACGCGCGACTGATACACGGCACGTGGGTCGGTATCTTAAATTCAAAAGGAGAGTGTTTTTGGAGCCAAACAGAAAGCTAAGCAAAGAAAGGAAGGAAAGAAAAATGAAAATGGAGAGAGAGAAATTCCCCAGTGGCGTTCGTTTCGATCCGAGCGATGAAGAGCTGGTCGTCGAGTATCTGGACAAGAAGCTGAAGAGACAGCCTCTGCCCTCCGATGCCGTGAAGGAATGCTACCACATTTACGGCGACAAGTGTCCCTGGGAGGTGTTCGACAAGAACTCCGACGACGACTATTTCTATGTTTTCACCAAGTTGAATCGGATCGGAAGCGCCATCCCCAGTTCTGCCCGCGCCTCCGGTCTCTGGAAGCATCTGTTTAGCATTAAAGCCAAGAACAACGACGGAAGCATTCAGTGGTCCAAGAGAAAAGTGGTCTTTATTGAGAAAGGCGACGCTGCTCGTCGCCACGTCCATGGACACTGGTTCCTGGACGAATTCTCTCTGCTCAATCAAACGGTAAGTTCACGTGATTTTCTTTCTTTTTTGGGTTTCTTTTCTTTTCTTTTCTTTGATACGATACTCTGTTCTGGGGCTTTGTGGCTTAATTTGGCAATCGATTTATACCAGCTTTTCATCGATACCATTCATATGTCTGTTTTGCATATTTGTTTTGTTCATTTCCGTTAAACAATTCAAGAATGCGTTTCATTAGCCAATGCTAACGTGTTCCCACGATTTGATCCTGGACCCTGTTTGTTTTCATACGTGTGGATCGACATGGGATCACGGTAGGTTGTTGATGCAGTTATAGTTATGTATGTATTTGGGGCTTGGAGGCTTGGTTTCACAACTGATGTACTTAGCAGATTATCGTTACTTGTGCTTGCTTAATTGCTCGGTTTGTTTTATCTTTGTCATCCCTGAAATTCTGTTTAGGTCTCTTAAATCAAGATTCTGTTTGATCCAAAAACGTTTCATTGTGCTCCTGCAATTTGGTGTTTTCTTTGTTTTTTTTTCTCTTCCCTTTGTTATGTATTGGTTTGTAGACGTGGAATTCTTGACCTGGAAAATCTGACCAATATGTATCATGCAAGGTGGATGATTATGTCCTGTGTAAAATTCGCAACGTTGCAAAAGATGCATACAAGAAGAAAGCAGGAAGTAGGGAGAACCCAATCAAGATTCTTGACGGGTCTGATGAAGTAGAGGCAGTCATTGCTCCATCTGAAGATGAGATCCAATGTAATCATGAACTTCCAGCTGCCAATACGAGCAATGTGCTCCCTGAAGAGAGAACAGCCGGAGGGGCTGGGCCAAGCAGAGAATATGCGAGTTATCAGTGGCCATAACAATAACAGTGAGCCTGACAACAGAGCAGTGAATGCTGATTCCAAGTCTCCCGTAGACATGCGTGGCCTACAGATAGAACCATTTTGCTTTGGCAATTGTATTAGATATATGCACATCATGTCATTGGTTGTACGGATTTTCTCATACCATCGTTCAATAAAGGATTCTCGTCTGGTTATTTTCAGTTCTCTCATCTCTCTCTTGCTTCTTTACACCATGTTTGTCAAGCCAATATTTGATAATACCCCCCTAGATCCTCGTAGCCTCTTCGTCACCGATTGTAACAACATTATAATGCAAACATGTACTCCTAAAATAGAAAACGTAAAGTAAAGAATCCCAATACAGATAGTGTGATTAGAGTCGTTGATCGCAATTTTCTATAAACATTCCACCAGGGATCAGAGTTCTCCAATTTTGTACGTCGGTACATCAGCGTTTGCATGGTTCAGTTTGTTTAAATGTAAAGGGGTCAACTCTGCGTAGACTGACTAATACGAATGACCTTTTCTTCAGCCAAAATCTTCTTTTAAAAGATTGTATTCACTTTAATAATAGATTGGACACTTCCCTGAAAATTACTAATAATAATTAATTGGATCCGAAAGGCAAGATATTTCCGAGTCCAAGTTAGAAATAAAAGGATATTTCCGAGTTCAAGTTAGAAATAAAGAGGTGGGGTGGAATCAAAAAACAGTTGTTGCCTTGAAATCTTCCCGTTTAGTGTTTAATGTCAACATCGCTTAATCCCTATTCCAGTGGAATTGGGTTTGGCAAAGAGGTCTATCATGATCTTTGTAGAGGTATTTTCTAATAAATAATATATTTATATAAGCCAAGAAATTGAAGTTAACTAATTAATATCAACCAATTCTTTGTTGGCGGGCCCGTTTCGTTGAACCCTCTTGCCATCTATAAAAACAGAACACAAGCCACCTAGGAAATCCCGAAATACTCGGTTTTTTGTCCATGTTGAGCGAAACGAAAATCTAGGGCTCTGGCAAGAAGAGGAAAACTTTCCTTCTAGCGAAAGAAAGCGCGTTTCAGTCATGGAGATCCTACGACTTCCATGTGGGTCGAAGTTTCAACCCTCCGACGAAGTGTTGGCGGTCGAATATCTCCAAAAGAAGCTGAAGGGAGAGCCACTGCCAACCAACGCCGTGAAAGATTGCTGTCATATTTACGGCAAGAAGAATCCATGGGAGGTGCTCGACAAGAACGCCAATGGCTACTTCTACGGTTTTACCAAGTTGACGAAAAAGAGTGAAAACAGAATTGACCGGACGGCCGGCTCCTGCGGTACTTGGAAGGGTCAGCACTCGAGGGTTGCCAAGAGTGCCGATGGAAGCGTCGAGTGGTGCAAGAAAGATTTTGTCTTTGAGACCACCGACCACAGTACTGGCCGCGATCATGCCAATGGACACTGGCTCATGCAAGAATACTCATTGCTCAATCAAAGGGTACGATAACGTTTCTTGGTCTCCCTCTCTCTCTCTCTCTCTCTCTCTTTTTTCCTTCTTTTTTACTGGGTCTCTTTTAAATTCTCTGTTATACTTTATATTTATTTATTATACACAGTAGCATGCACAAACCCATGCAGATGCCCTAGCAAATATGTATGTGTGTGTGTGTGTGTGTGTATTTGGGGATTGGCAGCTTAATTTGGAAAATAATGCTATCAGATTATAATCGGTTCTTTATATATGCTTTTTGCTGTTTGGCTAATTTCTTGTTTGTTTTTATGAATTTATTCTACACTTTGCTTAAATTTTGTATAGGTCTGTTTGTTTCAGTTGATAAAATTAAGAATGTGTTTGGTCGAAGGATAACAACTTGCGTCTGCAATAATTTGATTTTAGACCCTGTTCATATATATTTATATATCTATGCAGTTAATATTGTAATTTACGCACGTAGCACACATGATTCTGGTCTATACATTAGCATGCACTGACCCTGTTTAGGCTTTCATGTGCAGGAGGATGATTTTGTGCTGTGTAGAATTAGAAACCATGCAAAAGGTCGACAAAAGAAGGAACAAGGAACAGCTTCAATCATTCTTTCTGATGGCTTTAATGGAATAGAAGTAATCGTCCAACCATCTGCAGAGGAGATACAATGCAATCATGAAGTTCCGGCTGCTAGCACAAGTGAATTGGCTACTGAGGGAGAAGGGCATGTGCAGATTCAACACCAGTCAAAGAAGATGCGAGTTAGTAGTTCTAATGTTGAGGGCGTTGTAAACAGGCCTGTGAATGTTGATGGTGTTGCTGCACTTAATCCGCAACCTCCACTGTCTGAAGACCTCCATCAAATCAATTTTATGGACAAGAACCTGCCATGCTGCCAGTGTCTCTGAAGAGAGCCTGCTCACGTGGTCTATCATCAACAACTTCAACTCAGACCAACATCCCATGTTTATGGGCACGACCAACAGCTTCTCTACTATCTCATCACCACCATTCAATCCCTATTTCTTTACTTTCTAAACGGTGGTGAATTCCCAACTTATTTTTGAACTAGGCAAAGATAATTAAGGAGAGACTGACTGGCATTGTATAGGATGTTTTTATTGGTTTCTTTATTGTGCAGTAACTTGACAATGCCCTTTGATGATTGAAACGTGGATGAGAGATCTTATTGTTTAGGCACTATTATGTGGGTATTCACCCATTTATTTACAACTGGCCATTTCTTTCTTTGTCCTTGTGCTAATATTGTAGTTACTTATACATGGCGAAAAGTGGTAACTTTAAAAACCATGGATGGAAAAGGCTGTCCCTTTGTGAGGAAAACCTTGAGACCGAAAGTCTAGCGGCCCCTTGATCTTGTCGGACTACTGGAAACTGTTTTGCTGCACTTTTTTAGGGCACAATACGCTTGGTTACCTTTGTTGGTCTAAATTGGTACTTCATTAAGTTTCAGAATCAAACTGAATCAAAAACAAAAAAAAAAAAAAGAAAAAAAATCATAAAATGGAATCTTATTTTACTTTTGAAGGTTCAGCGAGAAATTTGCCTTGAATATGCTTTTGAATAAGAGGCAATTCTGCTATCTTGGATGTATCAAAATGTAAGGAGAATATTCAATGAGAGTAGCCTTGGATGTCTTTTATGTATTATGACTTTTGTGGTGTCTGGTATCTTGTGCTTTGTGCTTTAACAGGCCTAATGCAAAAATCCATGGCCCATTGAATAGTGTCATAAGCACAAATCCGAGGTACTATAAACACTGACCATCTCGTGTCAGATTCGACAATTGACACCATCATCCGTGGCTGTAGTTGTGAATTATGACAGTAAAAGCACTTGTTCTTCTGGGCTGTATCTTGCCGAAATCCTAAAACCCAACTCAACCTGATTCTGATACTGTTGAGCTTGAATAAAGTTAGGCTCATGGCGGCCAAAATTCAGCATCTTGATCCTGAAGAAACTACTAAAGTTAAAAACCAAAATAAGGGACTTAAGCATAACACATTGTTGACTGCATACATACACCTTGTTCAATGCGCTACACAAGATGTCCAGACCAGTATACCATCCGAGCATTAAGTTTAAAGGAAATGCAATGTAACAATCATACGCCAATAAAAAGGGAAAATACAAAGAGAAAGGAGTACTCAATTTTCTGGCTATTCACACTCCAGTTCTATTGGATGACAGTAATGATGATGCAACAAACGTCGAGGACCGTTGGCTACGATTGTGATTGAGAAAGTTGGATTCAGGATTTAGACCGCTGGGTGCTTCACGTGCAGCTTGTTTAAACTGTTGATGTCTGTAGCAGTAGTTCCGGTGGAGCCGGTCACAAATGTATTGGCAGCTTTAGTAGTAGCAGCAGAAGGGGGCAGATCGCTTTGTTCTGCAGCCATACGGGCCGAGACATTTAAGCCCACGTTCCATAACAATTCAGCCCACAGACCAACTAAACAGGCCCACTAGTCCGTCAAAACCAAATGACGTCGTTTTATATTTGAACAGGTCCGCAGGCAGTTAAACGTCGTCGTCGCAGTCGTCTGCCTAGCCGAAATCATTAATGAAATTTCGATCGCCATCTCATCTCCTCCACATCTTCTCTTTCCTCTCTCTCTCTCTCTCTCGCTCTTCGTCTCTGTGCATAAAGACAGTAATGGATTTTCGCATAATACGCTGCGTTTTGCATCTGCTTACCATCTATTCTCTTCTCTGCTCTCTTTCTCGGGTACGCATCTCAATTTTTCTGATATATATTCAATCAAATCAATATATTATATATGCTAATTTGATGGATGATTTGATCTGATAATCGCACGGTTCGTTTCGGTTGAAATTTTGGGTCTGGGTTACAGGCCGAGAGCAGCGGTTCGGTTTTCTTTGTCGACGACCAGTGTCGCCGGTATATTCGCTCTCCATCGCAAGACGACGTCGCTCAGGTTCATTCGAGTCTCCTTCTGCAACTTGTTCGATCCTATTCAAATTCTGCTTGTCCTCCTATTGAAATCGCCCCTGTCTTCTTCTTGGTTTTCTTTTGAATTCATTTTACATTCACTTCTTACTGTTGATTTGATTTGTTGATCGATTGTTAAAATAATATCGTTGATGATTCACATAGAATTAGAGATCAAATGATTTTAGATTATTGGGTAAACAAGTCGAATTGAGCACCAAAGATCGCGTCTTTAGGTTAAACATAATTGCTTTACATTTGTCAGGTTTTTTTTTTTTTTAATTTTTTATTGTCATTTAGTTTGATATGACTTTTTGCCATAAAGTACTTTTAATATCCTGCAAAGATTTATACATGTTGCTTGCAACATTCTCACTGTAAGTGAGTTCATTTGTGTTTGCAGTCTAATTCGATTTCACTTCTGGAAGTTGGTGCCGCTGTATCTGTCTTACTTGGAGTTGCACCACCTGCTACCCTCTCAGCCGCTGGTTCAGCTAAGGTCCTTGGGGCATTAATCCCTCTGAACTAAAAGTATACTTTTTTTTTTTTTTCCCTGGATTATCCACGTGGAGGCTTTTGATTATGAAAATTTTTTCTGTTTTGCAGTTGAATGAAGTTCTTGTGCCTGATCCGTTCGATCGGCCTCGTGCTGTTTTCATGCTGGAAATCCCAGGAGCTGAGGGTCTCCGTATGTTGCTAGCTTTTTTTGGAATCTGTTTTAGAAGTTGAGCACTTGATTTGCTATGTATTTAAATAATCCTTTTTAGATGCAGTGGGTGACATGTTCAGTGGTGCCTTGAGAAACAAGATTGTTGGTCCAGAGAAAGCTCAAATTCAACTGCCAGGTACTTTGAACTTCTATACATTTTTGTAATGGTTACCCTTTGTTGCACTTGGATTATGATTGGGTGATGTATGGGTGGGAATATAATGAGATGAGTTGCAGGTGAAGAAGTCTCTGTGATTTATTTGGATGAAGGACTAGCAGACCCCACCGTGAAGGAAATTGGTGATTTTGTGAGTTTTGACACATAACGGTGTTCTGTACATCTCTTTTGCTATTTATCTCTTTGAAGTTACTTTTCATTCCTAATTAGAAATTTCATTTAACATCTGTTTGGTATATTTGATTGTGGCATTTGTGTAGGCATCTTGGCTGGGAGGATCATATGCTATTGATTCCTCAGCAGCGATGAATGGAGAGTTGACCCTCCCTTTGCCTAGTGGTGCTAGTGTGAATTTTCATATGTCAAAGGTCTTGTGTTTTATTCATTTGTAGTCCATTGTCTCTTATATTGGAGCCTTTATTGCATGAATTTCAACCTTTATTAGAAGGTCACGTTGTTAATGTTTGCAGAAAGCCGATAGGGAGTTCATAAAAAGTCTACTAGCCCTATTCCATAATAGTAGGAGTGCCATAGAGATGCATGAAGCTTTGTCAAAGAATAATCATAGACCTGCAGAGTTAATGATGGGTTGTTTTGCCGGCATCAAGGTGCTTGTCTTATATTTTGTGCTATTGTGTTAAATTAATGTATTCAGATCGAGTTTTCAAGATGATAGACCATTTTGAATGGCAATTAGCTACATAAGTTGTATACCTTATGGCACTTTAGGCTTTGAAGGAGCAATATGGATCTGAAGGCATTGTGCAGCAAGGACTTGAGCTGCTAATTGCTTCCTTGTCCAAAACACTTGATTCCTTGCAAGCAGCATATAAAGGTTTGTTGCCATTTTTTTTGGAGAAACCCTCATGGGATCATTCGAGTTAGTCAACATAAATTTTTATGCCAGTTAGGTGAAAGGGAAACTTGGCTTACAGTGTTAGCATGTGTGAACATACACTTCAATAGCAACCTTCTTGTTCCATTAGGATTAAGATAATGGAATTGCTATTTGACTCATTATTCTTAGCTCATTGTGGTTGGTGAACATTCTGCGTATCACTTGTCAACTGTAAAATCCATTGATTTTTGTTGATTTGGTAGGTCAAATTGTTGGAGTCATATTGTTTAATGAGGCAGCCACTTCAGTATCCAAAAGAATGTTAGATGTGATGTTGACCTCCCAGTCATCTGCACGTTGGTTGGCGGAAATAGAATCATCACGTATCCCAAGTAATGCAACCCTTGCAGAAGTGGCCTTGGTTAGAAAGACCCTTGCTTGGATTACTGGAATCATTCTCCTTATTTCTACAATTTTGGGGGTAAGATTATCCTATAAAATGTTACAACTTTTATTTTATTTTATGGTTTTCTTCTTCATATGTATTAGATGGCCATCCAAATTAAAAAGATGATGTTAACTTTCTCTTATCTGCCTGTATTCTCTTTCTCTCTCCACCTTTTTTATCAATTTATATTGTTCACAAAGTTAAACTTATTGGTTTATGGGGCTGGTCTATTTGTTCACCTCTCATTTTAGATTTTTGGGTGTGCGGTTGGGTATTGTGGATCTTTCTGTATTAGGAGTTTAATTTTTCATTGCAGATATTAGAAACAGAATAATTTGATCCCTTGCTTTGCCCTCTTTTTTTTTTTTTTTATTTTTGGTGGCAGGTATATTTCCTCCTCAATATGCCACTTACAAGAGACACCCTTCTGTACTCTAATGTCAAGCTTGACTAAGGCATAAAGAAAAAATTGCTTCTTTCAACTAGTGGGGCCATTTAAGATGCCATTGAGCCTCGTGGATGATGTTGTAGACATTTTATTGTCAATGGCAGTTTATATCACTGTGAAATCCTTTCATTTTTGCATCTCGTTCTACAGCTTGCTTCAACACATCGGGTGAGTGCATTTAAGCATTAGTGGGTATGCTAAAACAAGGGATTTGGTTTTCTCAAGGTTACTGGTTGAGGCAAACTAGTTTTTAGATATACTTGTGGCTGTTGAGAGAGTGAAAGATGGTGGGGAAAAAAAAGATGATTATGCTTTGGGTTGTATCTGTTGGTTGAGTGGCTTCTCCCGCAGTGCATCTTTGGATTTGATGATCTTTTGATGGTTGTATTTCTAGCTATATTGGGATATTGTCCTTGATTTATGAATAAATAGGAACGTACCCGATAATTGTTGGGATGCCATTGTTTGAGGTCAGTTCCCGAATGCAACCACAATAAACGGCCTGAATTTTCAAGAAATTTCCGTCTGGCCTTCCAGTTGAGCTGACATGCTTTTTAGCATGCCAGGGTTAAAATCAAAATGGCTTAAGTGATCCAAAAAAGTTAAATTCGCTCCCATTCATACCCTAACAATTCCCATCTATGCCTACAACAATGCAGAGACGAGGGATGGAACTCATGAGTGTGGACCAACCGTAAACGATCAAAAGAAAAATGTGAACTAGACAGAGTGTCCTGTCTTGTGAATTCAAAGAAGCAGGGGTGCTTCACGTCACTTGCTTTGGCTCAAGCTATCAACTTAGCATGTGACAGATCAATGACGAGGAAAAAATTAATATACCCAAAAAGAAAGAGAAAAGAGGGAAAGCAAAACAGAAAACTGTGTTCCTTCGTTATTTTGCTTTGAGGCATCAGTGCGTAGTAACAGATACTTGTAGATGGGCCAATGTGTGCCATTAATTTGGGTTGAAACAAAATGGCTGGGTTTTGATACGTTGACTAGTTTGTCTCCAATTCTCCATGGATGACTTGAATTCTCCAGCCTAATATCGTGGGAAAGAGGAAAACCCTAACAAACGGGCCAAAAGCCCAAAGTATTACCCAATATTTTTCCCGCCATCTGTCTCGCCAATAAATTTGGCTCTTGAGGAAGGAGACACCAGACAAGCAAGGTTTCTTTTATACATATATATATATATATATATATATATATATAAGAGCAAGGCAAAAGATAGGGCAGTATTTTCAATCCAACCAAGCTCATTTATTAATTGAACAAATTACCCTGTAAAAACACCGGCTGCATCTCAATTACTAGACACTAAAATATTATTTAATGAGCCCTTTAGAAACAAAAAGCAAACATAGATCATATGACCAAACACAATGAACCTGAACAATAACTGTAATTCTGGATACTGCCTGGGAAGAGAGACAATGGATCCGTGTCTTCACTTTTTGTACCTTCTTTGTCTATCCCCCGGAATTTCCTGGGTCTACAATTGTATCTTTACAGATTTGTCTTTCTGCTACTCACAGAAACCCGCCTCGTCTCTGTTCGCATGGTTACAAATTCCTCGGCAGCAGAAGGGTGTATTCCAACCTGAAAAAGTAGGGTCATGCGGGATTGAGTCCAAGGTATATGACTTCTATTTCTTTCGTTGATTTTTCTGGATAAAGTGAAAACAATCAAATCCCTTATTGTTTGATGAATGAGACTGCCCGAAGCATTCCTAATGCAAAAATTCCAGTGAAAATTTCCTTTGGGAAAAGCTTTGCCTTATCTACCATTGCTCTCACACTTGTGGGAAGCTTAGTCATGTGACGTTCTGTTAGTACATATGTAAAGTGAAATATCCTATTCTACAACATCAGCAGATTAACAGTTGAGAGATTGTATTCATAAAGAGAATACTACAAAAAACTACTGTTCCTCGAGCTAAACTTGATACACACATATTTTGCCTCTTGCTTCTTCCTTTCAAAAAAGCATAAAGTCGAACCAGAACATGCCTTAAATTATCCAAATATATGGCCTCTCTAGTGCTTAGCCCCATGGTTGAGCTATTATATCTTTTAAAATTTAACCTATATCCAAGCTGATTTAACACGTTCACCCTCCTTTTCCTATGTGGAGCAATGCAAAAGCTACACATTGCTTAAATGCAAATGTAATAAAGTATAGTTAATAGTCTATGGGAGTTGTGGCATGTCTAGTATAATACTTATCACCCTACATTTTACCAATGTCCCTAGACTAGATGCAAATTACTTCAAAAGTCCATTAGCAGAGTTTGTCAAGGAACATTTGGAACTTTAAGGAAGTTACATCCTTTTAACTATCTCCCTGTCTAAAGAAAGATGTTTACCGTGCTGTCAAATTGTGCCTTCGTTGCTCCACACTTTAATGCAACAGCAATGCCCTGTGAAGAACACCATAGATAATAACTTATGATGCGTTGCAGCCAATATGCCATAACAATCAGCATGGAAAGAAATATTGTGAACTCAAGTACATAGTGCATGCCCAATTCTTGAGGAATTCATCAAATAATTGACATTTCTATTTCCTTATTACTTGTCTTAAGTGCAACAAAGAGACCAAAGATCATGGGTCGCATACAGCTAATTTCAACTTAATCTGAAGCTGAAAATTTCCTTGAACCAAATGAATTTAATTGCAACAATTATATAAACCCATACAATGTCTACGCTCTTGCTGGCAACAAATGCACCAATGGGTTATCACTGAGCATATACAAGCAATCCAGACAGGTGTGAGACAATTAACTAACAATGAATAGAGTTACTTTGGAGAAAGCAGCCAATTTTCTTGTTACTATATCGACTGCAAGAAGGCCAGTCATCAAGGCTCTCAACTTCTAAAAACCAAAGTCTAACAATAAAAACTGCTTTGCTTCATTAATCTGACACACTTGGTAATCAGGTTGTGTAAAAGGGAAAAAATGCAAACATCAGTTGATGGGCAAAAAGATAACAATTTGCAAGCCCATTTCGGACCATACTACCATGTGTGTATGTCCACCCACAATTTGAAAAATTAAATGAGACAGACTCCCAGAACAAATACTCTTATAAAACAACTTTGGTCATTTTGTTTTTTCTTTTAATATATTTGTTAGAACCAGGTTTGGTTTCAAATGCTGGAACTGGGAGTAAGAGACCAACAGCACATCACTAGACCACACTACTGATGCCAGTTTTCGTTTCTTTTATCACTACGTCAAAACAATATGCTATAGCAACAGGTACATGGTTTAATAATTATGCATTTAAAAATTAAACATTGAAGTCATCGTTACAAAAGGGTTATTTGTATGTTCTGTAATCTTCATAGCAAGGCAAGGAGCTAGGTAAAATTGGGCAACTAAAAACAGCAAATGAAACCAGAAATAGTACAGACGATGTATTCTATATCAGAAGCTAATTAAAAAAAGTAAAACACACCTGCATAATTTCAGGTGCATCAGGTCCGCACATGGAAGCCCCAATAACCTTATCCGTCTCGGCATCAACAAGAAGTTTCATTATTGTCTTCTCTTGCCGCCTAGGAGTAATAATAATGTTACACTTATAAACTTTAAGCACAGAAGCACAAAAAGTTCTAATATAAGTAAACAAGAGCATTTCAATGCACAATAATCCCACACTATGGAATATAGGAAAAGGTTAAATGCATGTAGTTTTACCCTTGTTTTCACAAAGGCCATTTTCACTACTGAAACTTACGACCTTCAAAGCAACAATGGAATAATTTTACCATTACACCAAGACTTATCCTTCAAAATGCTTTAACATAAACATGAATCAAATTAATCAATCCAATTTAACCCATTTGGCAACATGATCAAAGCACTTGGGGGAAGAAGAGGATTCAAGTCCTCACTCTAAATTCACAAAAAATGTAGGTTTCAACTCCAAGGTACTAAAAAAGGAAAAAAAAAATTAATCAAATTGGCAGCACATGACTAAAGAAGAAGCTCAACTACTCAAATTAGCTAAAGCAATGCACCTCCAGAGTCTCCAGACTAATAAGACCTCACTAGATATTTGGTTGGGTTTCTTTAAAAAAAATAAAATAAAATAAAATATTTTTAAAAAAATCCAGACTACTCTGCACAGCAGAAGCAGCTTGTTTAACAGATATCTCAAAAAAAGGATGGATATGAGATTGGACAACATAGTAGTAGAAAGAATTCAGGACTCAAGTAAGCCATTTAACACAGGACCTATTTCTTCTTCTCTCAGGGACAAAAAAAATCCTGTACAGTTACCAGTTTCTTTGTGCTTTTTTTTTTGTTTTTGGAGGGGGGGAGGGAGGGGTGTGTGTGTTCTGCCTTCTACCCATAAATGTACACAACACCCTCATCATGTCCACATTCCTATTGGAATATTCCTTCTGTCTGGTGAGACTAAAGTGGTTTGCCCAAAAAGCAAATATATTGAAGTGGAATTGTAGGTGATGTAATGTGAGCCAATTGTATGAGACAGCAAGATGGTGATTAAATGAATTGACATTCTCATGTTAATTTATTTCTAGAGATAATTGAGAGCAAGCACAGGTAGTAAACCCACTGCCTCCGATTATCTTGTGGCCCCATAAACTAGATACTACTAGTCAATCATCTGTATGAGAAGATATTAGGTCTATGTTTTGAAACTATTAATGCCCAGCTTATCCAAGAAAACCATATTCACACCATTGTTTTCACAAAGAGACTGTTTCCACAACTAATATATATGATCTCTTGGTCAAAATAGGATAACCTTAGCATTACACCAAGACTTGCCGTTCACAGAACTAGTAAAACCACATTCAAAATCATTTAAATCCAATTCCTTCAACAAGCCCTCAAATACTTTCCCATAATGCACATAGAAAATTCTTGTGATGCATGAGACACCACTGAGCATCCTTAGATTCTGCAGTGAACAGGCCGTGACCTCTACTTCATCAATTTTTTGACTTGTACATGACATCATTATGGGTTTCTTGACAGTGGTAAGTTGTCTCTTCGTGATATTAAACTTAAAATTGGTAGTGTAAGATCTAATTACCCAGAAACAGTATTCTTCATAGGCTTAAAAGTTGAAGTGAAAACCAATATATCACCATTTGCTTGCTGTATTGCCTGCTCTTCACTAAGGCCCACAACAGAAAGAGGTGGTATGCTGCAAAGTACAGAAAGAAACATAAACAACCACCCAACAAAAACAGAATGTTTCTTAAAACTTTTAGGATGCCAAGGTACATAACATATCTAGGTGCTCAAGAGTCTGAAATTTTATCGTTATGTATTTATAAAATAAACAAGGTGAAATATAGTATCATCTAGGAAAAGGATCAGCACAAACAGTAATGTGTGTGTGTGTGTGTGTGTGTGTGTGTGTGAGAGAGAGAGAGAGAGAGAGAGAGAGAGAGAGAGGGGGGGTGGAGGAACAAACGGGGAAGTTATCATTCTCTTGGCTCTATGACACCCAGTGAACCCGAAAAGGATTGCTAACATCCAGTACCAATTAGAGTCCCATATGGGTCAGGTTTCATAATTGACAGATCAAGTGGCCTTCCAAGACAGAAATAATTGGTCCAAGCCAGAGTCAACAAAAAGCACACAGCAGGATCAATCTTTTATTAGTTTTCTTTTTGAGGATGACAGGATCAATGCTTTTTTAAGGTTCTAGGTGAGGTCCATCAAGCATAATGCAAAGCATGCACTTTCAACAAAAGCTTTTGCCGCATATAATTGGACCTTTGTCACATTTGAGCTGAAGTCTTTACAGCAATTTTTCAACTATTAAGCTAAACAAAATAATCACAGGCCACATGCAGGTAGCATGATCTGCTTTTAAAGACAGGCTTGTAGTCTTATCATCGAGACATGAGAAGCCTCATGAGATTGTGAAAATGATCAATAAAGAACCTCGGCAAGTAATGGGAAATGTCAGATACCGATGCAACTACAAGGTAAAAAGTGCACAATCACTCTTAAATGAGAAAAGGTACAGCCTATGTTTCCCTGGAGAGAAGCTGCTACCTAAATACAGCAGATGGTACATTGTCATAATCTGGCTTACTTGGTGATCCACCAAAAACTGTTTTCTGCAAGCAATCAAATAGATTAAAAATCACAAATTGCAATAATCAGAAGGACAAATTGCAATGAGAGGGGTCATCCAACAACATATTCATGTTAAAAAAAAGGAGGAAATGAAACAGCAGTCAGATGAAACACATACTGCAAAACATGTCCCCTCCATCAAGGCCACAGGAGTAAGATTCATTCTGTTCGTAACATCACCAATGGCCCAAATGCTAGGTATGTTGGTGCGGGAGTACTCATCAACCTGCACAATTAAGCAGGATATGCCTTTGTAATGTTATCTCCGGTCAAAATGCAAAGATTTGTTATCATATTTACCCCAACCCAAAAAAAAAAAAAAAAAAAGATTTCCTGTCACAGCATGCATTGTTGCAAGGACACTTCCAAATGGCACCTTAATCTACCAACTCTTCCCTAAGAAATCCCAAGCAAGAAAAATGCAAAAGAGTTAACAAGTGCATTTAGTGCACATGAAGCTAGGTAATTCGATCAGTTACAACTACTGCATCTATGTGTCACTGGGAGAAGTTTCTGCTTTCTACATAAGGTCAACAGACCGCAATAAAGTGATCATGCCTTGCAAGTTTGGCTAATAACCTACACATCACCACAAAGTTTACTCGTTATTCCACAATTTTCACAAAGTATCTTGGTCTACTATTCATAATTTCAAAAGAGGCCATTGGCCTGTGTAAGCAATTAAATACAGCAATCAAGTAAGGACATGAATAAGCTTTCTCCTATAAATTTGAACCCTGGATTTGGCTTAAGCACCATGTTTAACATCATCCAAATTATCTTCCTATGAATCAAACATATTTGACCCAAATTCTTCAGAAGATAAACTAGTCAAGACAAAATTACTGTAGCATTGTCCACATGTTCATCTATGATAAAGTGCACAATCTGGAAGAAAGACTGCCATGGCAGTGCAAAAATTGAAGCCTTTTACAGTGCACCCAATTTGGAACTTGTGTTCAATGATAAGCTCAAAAATGGCAGAAGAAAAACCACTAACCTTCACAGCTCCAACTTTGTCAAGCTCCACACCTACAGCTTCCAGATTCAGTCTCTTTGTATTGGGAGCCCTCCCTGCAAGAGATCAAAGAAGAATGCTTCTATGCATAACTAAAGTAACAGTAAGACATATGCAAAGTGTTCAAGCAAACACTTTTCGAGATATATGGATGCTAACAATAGTAGGCAGCATGGCTAATGAACTTATTCTCAGCAATATGGAAATAAACCAGTTTGAAGAGAAAAATGCTCCAACATTTTAATACCTAGGTTCTTCAAATGAACTTCAAACTTACAAGCAATTGCCCAAAATGACTGAAACATGCAATTTAGACAGGGAAGATAATTACCAGTGGCAAAGAGTACAACATCTGTCAAAAACTCTTCACCATGATCTGTAAGAACCATTATACCATCCTCTGTTTTAATCAACTGTATTATAGTTATTACAGTTAGCACAAGAACAATATAAATCAAGCAGATGATCAAATAGCATACATTTCAAATACAGGGAAAAATCCAAAAGGAAAGCAAGAAGGCATAACAAAGTGCAATACATATTGACAAGAAACCTAAAATAAAAATGTAAAAGTACCTCTTTCAAATTTGTTCTTGGATGCATGTTGATTCCCCTGCCTTCCAGATTTCTTGCAACCACTGCCCTCATTTCATCATCAAAACCTCTGCAGAAGATTTTTTACAGAAAGATTGCCATGAGAAGTACAACTGCAACCCAGACTCTAAAGTGATCAAATAAGATAAGAAATGCAAGAGATTCCTAGTTGGCAATATATGACAACATCAAGTAAGCAATGTATTAGAATGCAAGTCACAAATAATGTGATAGAAAAAGATTGTCTAGCTCCCACCATTGTAGAAAAGCAAAATAGAAAGAATTGATTTCTGTTAACCAATGAGAATAGCAATAAGAAAATTATCAAGGAAACAGGAAAAAGAGGGTATCACAAACTGTCCCTCCCTGCTTACAGGCTCCAACTGTAACGAGAGTGTAAGTGTGATCAGATAGATGCAATCTTTTTAAGTAAGGCATAGTTCACTATCAAATGCTGAAGACTTACATATTTCTATCAGTATCAGTTTAAAGTAAGAATAAAGCACCAGTCTAAAATATCTAGTGACAAAAGATATAGCAAGCAATCCAGAACAAACTTAAAGTCTGAAGCAGAGCAAAATTTTCACTTCTTGCCTCACACTGGATTGTCAATATTTCAAATTGTATGATTTGGCAAATTCAAATATTTGGATTGCATGATCCCATCAAGGAATCCAGAAGACACATAATATCTATGAGAGTAAAGCAACATTGAAACATGACTTTGTGCACTGCATCATGCAGGACATTGCCACAAGATCTATTACAAGAGCTAAGAACTTATATAACAAATAAACAAAATATATTAAACTGGGGACTTCAGTTTTGACAACCAAGCCCCCCATCCACTCAATATGTGATAAAAGTAAAAAAAGTAAAAATAAAAAGAAAAAATGGAAGCAACATCAAAGCCTTAATAAGAACCTTAATGGGAGTTCTTTTCTGAAAAATAGATCCACAGTGGCACCCATGCCACGCCATATGGAAGCAAACTCAACAGCAATGTACCTAAACAAGAAGAGGAAACAGACACAAAGTCCTGGGCATTAGAAGTAGACAAAACTAATGGGCAGCATAGCTTAGGAAGCAGAGGCTTTACCCTCCACCAAGCACCACAACACGCTTAGGTAACTCCTCCAAACTTAATGCTTCATCAGAGGTTATGGCCAGCTCCTAAATAATGAAGCAGAAACAAATAAGGCAAACACCAAAGACACTCTTGTAAGCATAAAATCTCTAACAAGTAAAACTCTGCCCTCTAGAGATCTGTCAACTACAAAAACTGTTTCTTCGATGAAGCATAACAAACAAAAGGTGAATATTAATTACAAATTGGCTGCAGAATGATTTAGGAGAATCCAGTACAATAATTTCCAATCCTACAAGAATAGAAGGAGGGAATCAACCTGCCCAGGAATAGTAAGACGGTGGGCCCTACTGCCAGTTGCAATTAGGATGTACTTTGCTGTGTAGCTCAATTTGGTTCCATCTAGTTGTGTCACCTGAACTTCATGAGGACCGACAACCTGTCCCTCTCCTTCATACAATTTAACGCCAGCATTAGAGAGCAACCGCTTGTAAACCCCATTTAACCTGATTATTTCAGCTGTCTGCAATTTCAAGAACATAAAAACCTATTGAAAATATACAATACAAAAGCAACATTTTACCCTACGTTGATGGGATAATATAGAGAAAAATAAAAGTAGGAATTTATATCCACACTCAGAAGGGGTGGTCAGAAGGAAGCACAAATAGATTGAAATTGCTTTGTGAACCATTGGTCTTCCACATATGATTATTAGAGACAGTGGAATGGATGAACTGTTGCTTGAAGCCTATCAAGACTTCCAAAACAGACAATGACATTGATTTTTCTTTTTATCCACAAACAACTGAGATTAAGAATCAATGAAAGCTGCAAAGTTGGTGCAAACACTTTCCAGTAATTCAAAACTTAGGCAAACCTGCCAACCTGATTTGTGTGCCCGAGGGAACCACAAATCAGTCACACAAGCAACATTTGATGAACCAGTTAAACCTAATTCAAGCATAAAAAAGGCTCCTCCTGTGCATGAGGCTCCCACATGTGGGGTGGGGAATGGTCAAATGCATGTACCTTTACCCTTGTTTTCACAAAGAGACTATTTTCATAACTTGAACTTGTGACCTCCAGGTCATGACAGAACAATCGTTATATCAAAACTCGTCCTTCTAATCCAAGCATAGCAAGGACAGCCAAAAAACCACCCCATCTTCTTCACAAATTTTGGTGTACATTGATGAAATAGGTAAGACAAGGGGTGACTATATTTTTTGGCATTTGCTAGCAAATACAGTGCTAATCCTTTAGTCTGCTCTCAGCAAGTTCTCCCCTTCAACATGAAGGAAAAACCATGTGACAATAGCCCATAAAAAAGCTTGCTTTTTTATATTCACATCTCTAATGATTAATTTCATCAAAAAATGACAGAAAAATACCACTTTAAAAGTAACATATGAGATTATAAAAAATATAGGAACATGCACAAAAAAAAAAACCTCAAGAGACTGCCAACCTTCTTCTGCAATAGATTTCTCCAGTTGAAGTCTGCATTTTCAGGCACCTCCCACCCATAATTCCTAGCATCCTACAAAACAACAGAATACTTCCATTAAACCCACATGAACTGTCATTAGAACAATATAAAGTCCTAGAAATATGTACAAATACATCAAAAAGTACATATAACTTAGAACAAGCAAACTACTCCTAACAAAGGCAACAATCAATTCTAATTTTAATAATCTAAAAGTCTTCTCCATTAAACAAAAAACTTTATGACAGGAAGCAGCAGCACTGAAATGATGTACTTTGTACTGAAGGGCATGCTGGGAAGCATTCAAATGCTAAAATCCAGCCAGACAAGCACAAAAGAAGCTCCAGCATTTTTTCAAACTTTGTAATGATTCATGCTTTTGCAATTTTTAAAGATGAATCAGCAGAACATTCTTACCTCAATTTCACCTCCAAAAGATGCTGCATACACTAAAATCTTCTTTGGAACACAACCACGAATAACACACCTAGAAAACCACAATGTAAGAAAAACTAAAGCTGATTACAAACAATTAAGTCACAGAAAATTCAATTTCAATTATAACAAATTTTTAAAGGAAAATCATTGTGCTTGAAACTTTCAATCCTCTTATAATAGCTTTTATGACAACAACAGAAAGTATCAGCACTATCTCATTACTCACAAGATCAAATTTGTGCTCAACTATAGAAAGCAACTAAGTTAGATGTGACATTTCTTGACCTTTTTTTCCCTCCAATTTATCAGATTTCCCCTGGTGGAGAAGATTGCTCAGATATAATACAACTAAAACAACCATGCTTACACTTCTCACTTTAAGAATCATGTTACAAACCCCAATTCCATTTATCACTCAAAACTACCAAATAAAATGAATCCCTTTTCCAATCATCCATATATCCCATTGGTACCATGTCATTCAAAATCAAGCTCAATTTCCTTTCACTATATATTAAACTTCCTTGCCAGCAATCTTGCTACCTCAATAGTTCTGCTTTGTAATCTTTCATTAAATTTTCAGAAAGCTTACAAACAAGCAGATAATCACTTGAAGATCTTAATGTTTTTTTTAATGAGAATGTGGAATTAGGAAAGAATGTTTATTCACTGTGATTTTTAACCTTTGCAATCACCAAGGCCATCAAACTACCCATACCCACAACCTAATGAAGCTCAGAAAGAATATTTAATCATGCTGAACTCAATCATTATTAATATCCATGCTATTACCAAGTCAAATGCAAACTAGAAAGAAAAATGTAACCCGCTGGAAAATTGCAGATAACTGCATTATTTTGCAGCATGTGAATCCTCTTCATGTATATTAACTCCACCTAAAAAAATCTCAAAAGGCAAATGAAATCAAACCACCCAAAAACCTGGAAAAGTTCACAATAAGCATCCCAAATACCACTCTATCCACAAACACTGGTAACCTGACAAAAGCTAATCCACTTTGAAGAGCATAAAATTGATCAAGCAGTATATCTGCATCTCCTGCACCAGATTTCCCTCCAAGTAGCTCACGATTTCAGCCAGAACTTTTTTTAATTTTCAGGATCAGATGATTTCATTATTAGAAAGATGAGGTTAAAATTAATCAAAGAAGAGGCACTAATGATGCACCAAAGCAGGAAATTCTGCAACAATCTTAGTGCTAATACACTTTCCTCCATAAGTGTAAAAATTTGCTTCTCAAAATATCAGTTGAAGCAAGGGAAATAAACAGCTATACATCAATAAAACTGAGACTACATGATAAGATCAAAAGGGAAAATTGCAAGGGAACATTAAAAGATTGTGAAGTTTAATTTTAATGTACTTACGTTCCACCAACCCCTCCGACTACCTCTGAGCTGATTGGATGAAATGGAAGTTCACAGATGCCAACCTTGAAATTTGAGGTTGAAAAGTATTAGCAGAAAATTTACAACCAAATTCCTTCCAGATGGAGAAATGAGCATATGTTGAAGAGAAGGACTACTGGAAATGTAATAATTCTGTTGAATAGCAGGAATACAGGAAAATGTAGTAATTTGATTTCTCTTTCCCTTGCAATTATATAATGGTTTCCAGAAAGGAGTTCAATAATCTAATTCATTAACACGACAAAAAGTAAATATATCTTTGCCGAGGAGCTTTGGCTCAGTCTAGAGTTTTCATTCAATTGGCCAAAAATGAAAAAAAAAAAAAAAAAAAAGACTAAATTAACAATACAAGTATGCAACCAACTTTTTTCCCAACTAGAGAATTGCTTAAACCTTAGCTCCAAAGTTGGCTGAAAATCTAGCAGCACGAACACCTCCACTTCCAGCACCTATAACAAACAAGTCAAAATCATAGTTGGCCTCTTCCCCATTGGTGTCACTCAGCTCCCCATCAATAAGCATTTTCCTTGACATGATTTGTGAAGAATCTCAGAGCTGGATTCACAAAAATCAATAGATAGAACCTACAAAATCAGATGTACAAAAATAAAATAAAAGCACTACTTAAAAAGACCATTATGATGATGTATAAAACAGCAGTGATAGAGCAAAAATTAACAATATCATACACAAATAAAGGAGTAACAAGAGAGATAGAGAGAGAGAGAGAGAGAAGCTAACTCAATCGGATTGGCACCAAAATTAAGTTGATATTTAGTATGAGGTTCCCATGCTACCGGAAAGATTGGAAAAATTCGAAAGACAATTGCCATACGACTCTAAATTGAAATAAAAAGGGCTCAACAAACAATACACACACACACATATAACATCAAGATCAAACATTCAGGGTCACACGAAATCTCTTCTAGTTTGGTTTCCAAGAAAATAAAATTAAAAAAAAAAAAGAAAAAACTTAAAGAAAGAGTAAACAAGAAATGGTTTCGCCTGACAAGAACGAGACAAATCCGAAACCCAAAACAGGACTTTAATTCAGTTTCCCCTTTCCATTTCCGGCAAGAAAAAGCATTTTCTTGAGGAACAAACGGAAAAACTAAAATGAATCATACCTGCTTCGCGAGTCTCTTTTCTTTTTTGTTTGGAAATTGTTCAACTAAGAAAATAGAATCAAGATTTAAGAATGCTTACGGAACTAATTGAATACACACTAGCTAGGTTTATAAATGAATCGACATTTATATATATGGATCTATTCATCGCATGATAAAGAACTCGCCACGACGGCATCCTGAAGAATCAATAAGTTATTGAAAAAAAGTAAAGCGGCGGTAAATAAGAATTATAATAAGACCTTTAAAAAAAAACAGAGAGAGAAAGATAACTATTAGATTATTTTTGTAATTTTTATTTTTGAAGTAATTTATGAAAATTGAGCGAATAAGGATTTCCTTTGCAATCAAAGATCCGGGTGAATATGGGCTTTGAATTTGACTTCGGCTTGTTTGTTGTGCATGTCGCGAGGCCGCCCCGGTTGACTTTCAATTTAAATACTCTCTTTTCAGACGGTGGGAACGTGGAATACTGTGACACGTCATACTGTCCTAGAACAGAACCCAAAGCCTTTGTTCAGAAGCGTGAAAAATATTCATCGTCGCATGTATTATCTTGTATTCTCTCTCGTCTTGCTTCTTTTATTATCGTTTACTTTTTGTTCGATCAGAATTATTTTATATGAAATTGTACTGGAATTATTGCGAAATTCGATGCGTGAAATCATCAAACGCGTCGGCAATTATAATTAATCATCCTCTTATGTGTTTTTAATTGACATTTTGTGGTGATAATTCTCTCTCTCCCCTTCCTAATGCCAATAAATCAGTGTGCTCATCCCTCTTGATTGTACGGGTTTCTTAGTTATATTGGTGCTCTGTGCTTGCACGGCTCCACAATTTTCTTTTTTTTTTTAAATATAGATGTAAGAAAAATGTAGCCTTAGAAAAGACCATATGGGGCATCCTGCTCTGGCCAAATTTTGGAATATAATCTGCATTCCATTGTTGGCACATTTGAGAGTTGAAGTCAACTTAAAAAAAAAAAAGAAAAAAAGAAAAAAAAAACCTGTGAGGTATATAATGAAAATTATTTTTTTCATTCTTATAAATTAATTTTCTTAATAAAAATTTAAAATTTTAACACATGGGCCATTTATGGCTCTCATCAAAGAAAAGGTTATGGGAATGTATTCCCGGGACCAAGTACCATTTCATCTCGTTTTTTTAATGAAAGTCGGGTGGCCAAGTCAACAGTGCCTTCGTCTGATTAAAAGAAAAGTCAACAAAGGAATGGCAGCCGACCGCGAGTGAATTTGCGAAACAAGATCTTGAAGGACGATGGGAATGTGCACATGAGCAAAGCAATGGGAATGTGCACATGAGCAAAGCACATGCGTCATCGTCGGATGCTTGTTCTCTGCATTTTGTGTACGGATTGGATCCCGGTAATACCCAGATTACCTCGGCATAGAAGGCATTAAACAAACAAGTGATTGGCAGACATCAGAGAAATAAAATTTAAAATAACAGGGGATTAGCTACTCAAGTTTTGGGTTAGCTAAATAGAGCAAGGTTGAGATCATACCTTTATTGAATTGTAACTTGCTCTCTCATCCAAAAGCAGCAATAGACTCTCCTCTGAAATCTCAAGTAGCTGCGCTTTTAATAAGATGTCTCCCACTTTTGCTCTCTATTGATACTATTTTCTCTTTACATTTAATAAGAATTGAGCATTCATTCTCTACCTTTTCGTCAACCACGCTCTGAACGACATTTTAGTCTCCCAGTCTTGTAAGTTGTAACAGAACTCCAGCTACCCTTTTATATATATATATAATTTATTTATTTATGCAGATGCCGGCAACCCAATCAGCTCAGATTTCCAATATGCCAAAAAAACATTACTTTGTATCCCATTAGTAACTCAAATTATTCTAAATCAACCACCAGTGCAATTCATAAATGGCTAAAAACCGTCAATATTGGACTTCACAGGAAGTATTCAGACAGCCACCGTATTCCTCATCACACAGTGCCTATTCCCAGGGATTAAATCTTGTCTCATCCACGAACATCACATACTGTTCCCTGAAGACTAGGTGAGGAAGACCAGAACAAATAGAATTATAAATAAGACTATCAAGAATAATATCATCATAATCTGCCCCTTGGCACCAGCCTTCTTCATGACCATAGCCACTCTTTTCTGCAATTAAAAATATAAAACACAATTACTACCACTTGTCATACAAGAGGAGTATTTGCTACTAGTCATACTACGGAAGTAGAAATACATCGCAGGTGCAAAGAAACAGAAAAGAAAATCACCTGAATGAAATCAAGACGATTGGATGTACTGTCCATCTCCATTCCCAAATCATCTATAACCTTTTCCTGAAGCATCAAAGAGTTACCTTTAGTGCTAAACTTTCAACCTCATCCATCCTTCACTATTAATATATATATATATATATATGACTTCCTAGGTAGCCTTTGAAGCTAAAGTAAGATAAATCATTAAAGGGATATGCTTATAACTAAAAAAGTGTCACCCAGGCAACGGATAATTGAGAACAAGTGTGGTAACATTTTGTGCCACCTTCTGCCATGAGGAATAGGTCGATGCAATAAAGGAAAATTAAACCATAAGAATCCTAACCTGTGCGAGGAGTTCTTCATGTATGGTAAGCCCAACACCTCCAATCCTCTCCACACTTGCACTGAGCTCATCCAAGTCCTCATCTTGTTGCCTAACCAAAAACAAAGTGAGTGTGGTAACCAGAGACTTGATGAAAGTTACGGATATCCATAGCACTAACTTGATAATAAGCAAAAGAAGAATAGGAACGTGGAAGTACAAGAATGTCCTACTTCATAAGAAGTAACTGTCTATCAGATTCTGATTGTATGAAGTCGTCATTGTCTTGAGTATACTGGTTCATTCTATCTGTCTGATGAGTATTTGGCATTCTCATTAACTCCCTTCGCATGCCATTCACACTAGTTGTGCCAGAAACATTGGCTTCTTTTCCAGCTACTACAGCTTTCTTTACATTGCCAACCTAATATATTTGAGCAACCAATAAAGGGACACAGTGACTAAAAAAACAAAAGGCTATGGCACAAGAAAAAAAAAAAAAAGCAGCAATCATGGTAGCCAAATGAAATTGTTGCACCATAGGCAAATAAAATTTGAAAGGAACACATCTATTTTGCTGACTTTCAAAGTGTTATAATCATGCTGAAGGTACCCGAGTACGAGCAGTGCTGGTCCATCTCCTCCGCTTTTCAAGTTCCACTTCATCAATGCCATACCAAGAAGGATCCCTAGCTGCTACAGCAATTGTTTTGTCCAATTCATCCACCTTCCTATCAAGAAGAAGCCTTTCAGCATCCATGAATGATAACCAGATTATTTAATTAAATTCAAACAACAATAACAAATAAATAATGATAGTTGAATTGCTAAGAATATTGATTTTAATGGTGCTGCACATCAGAAAAATTAGCATGCCAAGTTTGAAGCTACTACAGCCAAAATCATATTCACAGGGCCTACCAGCATCTGGCTCAATCAAAAAACAGAAACAGCATATAAGTTTCCAGCAAAATATGGCAATATATCAAGGGACCCAAAAAAAAAAAAAAAGATCCTCTCCACCAAGTAAAGTAAGCTATTTTTAGTACCTGCCATTCAATGCTCTCACACCCAGCAAGCAACTCTTTTGTAAGATGCACTTGCTCTCCAGGATCAGAAGAAATCCGCTCCCATTGGTGAAAAGTAGATTGCAACTTATCAATCTAACAAAAAAACAAAGACAAAACCAAAAAAAAAAAAAGGTGAGTGGGGGGGGGGTGTTGATAGTCAGTAATTACCAAATATTCTTAAAAACTGCAGATACCAAAAGGACCACTATAGTATACATTGCTAAAGCTCAAGCTCAAGAGTACTTAAATCTCTCTGGGGGCTGAAGGTTTCGAGCTCGAGTTCGAGTTAGAGCCAATTAACCGAAAAAACCAAAAGGTGGAACAATGGATTTAGTCCAATTCCTAGCGATATAATCTAATGCTGTAATTAATATAAAGGAGATAATGCATTAGAACCACAAATTAATTAGAATAAAAAGAAAATGCTTACAGATTCTTGAATCTCCTCTTTCACAATATAAAAAGGGTCCTGAGCCGAAGACATCTGAGGGGGAAAAAAACAAAACAAAATCAGCAACAACACTGATTCTCTGTATATGTTAGATCGAAACCAAAACTTCATACAGAAACATAAAAATTGAAAAAAAAAAAAAAAAACAGAATTGACTGCAAATTTTTTACTTATCAGTTAAACTATCTTTTACCTTTCCGTTCTTCGCAATTGAAGATAGAGCCCTTCAGCTCTTCCCAAACAATTCCTAGCCAATCACGTCTACGCTGAAATTATTTTGAATAAGAAGCTCCTGCAATGGCGAGAAGATTAAAAAAAAGAAAAAAAACAAAAACATTAAAATCAGGTCTAAAATCTAAAAGAATGGGTTGAAAACGATTAACGGAGACGTGAAATGAAATCATTCATATACATACTTGCGATGCGAATGGAAATATTTGGAATTCTGAAACGAATTTCTTCAAGGATCGACTGTGCGAATCTACTGGGAACCGAACCAACTTCGACTTCGGCCCGTTCGGTAGTTAAGCGAAAGATTTGAGTTTGGGCTTGATGTCTTGAAATGGGCTTCCAAGGAATGCGAAAGCCCAGATCATTTTGTGTTGGATTTTGAAAATTGAGCTAATGTTTTTTTTTTTTTTTTTCATTTCGGCTGGAGATTTGAGATCATAAATTAAAATTGTGCGATTTCTTAAAATTCAAAAAAATAAATAAGGAGACTTTAAAATTCATTAAACAATACGAAATCCAGAATTTTTATTTTATTTTTTTTATTTTTTAACATAATTTATTTATAATTTTATATTATATTAAAAAAATTAATTTAATTATAAGATGGAGCGTGTTTTTAAAAGGTAAGCATCGATTGCAAAACGCGTCCCAAGAGCGAGAAAAGGTTAAACGCCGGAGAGAGAGAGCGAGAGAGACATGGACTTCTTGACTTACGTTTTGCCAGAAGAGTGCCTCTCACAGATAATCTCGTTCACGTCGCCTGTGGACGCCAGCCGATCGGCGGCGGTGTCTCGGGCCTTCGAGTCAGCTGCAGACTCGGATGCGGTGTGGGGGTCATTTCTGCCGCCGGACTACGGTGAAATCATCGCCAGGGCGGCGGCGTCTTTTCCGCTTCTATCTTCATTGTCCAAGAAGGACCTTTACTTCCATCTCTGTCACAACCCCATCCTCCTTGACGGCGGTCCAATGGTAAGTAAAGTAACTTACAGAAGACCCCATGTTGTTTACGATGATCGTGTCTGAAATTCAGTTGTAAAGTACATGGAATCCTGTCGGAAATGATTTCGAAATGAGTGGGAATAAATGGTCTAAGATCTTTTAACTATAGAAAGGAAATATCTTTGGCACAATAAAGAACATGTATGATATCCACTTACTCTTTTATTGCTATTTCCAAAACAAGAAACGGCCTATGAATGTTATGATCAGGGGCTGGAACTAGACTCGTAGGATTGAATGGGCTTTGGACTGAAATGCTTATGTTATGCGAAAACGATTTAAGGTTAGAGGACAGAACTGAAAGCAGTTGGTGGATAAATATGGTTGTGAACTTGTATAAGATCAATTTTTGGGAGTTCATGGGTTTGAGACTCAAACAGCACGTTTTCAAATCCTTTCTTTTGGAGTTTTTTGGGATATAATTGTACAAAGCTTGTGTTCCGTAGCTTGAATTTCTTTCGGGCATAATTACTTGTGTTTATGGATGATGATGATCATCATCATGTCACTATTGGCATGGTATCTTCAAATCTTATTGGCAACTAGATGATGGACAATAGATTAATGGGTCATTGCCTCATTGCAATGAAAAATTTGAGTCTCCTGTTATCTTTCTTGCAATGATGAAGAATTCAATTGTACTTCAACCCAGAGCTTTACACTGGAAAAGCAAAGTGGGAAAAAATGTTACATGATAGGGGCAAGTGGGCTTGCAATAACATGGGGCCACGTACCTCTTTACTGGCAATGGAAACCCCTGCCAGAGTCTAGGTTTGTTTATCATCCTTATTTTACCAAATATTGAGTAGCTACCTCCATTGTTCTATAACTTCTCCCAATAATTGCTGATGCTGTATGATGATGCATTTATAGGTTCACTGAAGTGGCTGAGCTGAGTCAAGTGTGGTGGTTTGACGTTAGGGGCAGGATAGCGACTGAAATTCTGTCCCCCAGAACAACTTATGCAGCTTATCTTGTGTTCAAATTTGCCGAGATCAAAGGCGGTTTTGACCAAAGGCTGGTAGAATTGAGCCTCATCTTTGAACAGGCTGTGGCTGTTGAAAAGCGCATGGTGTACCTAGATCCTCCAGAACATATGCCCAAACTATCTCACGACAGACAAGATGGGTGGATGGAAATTGAGATTGGCAGCTTCTTCAATGAGAATGGAGACAACGGACCAGTGGTTTTTATTATAAGGGAGGTTGATAATTACACTGTTAAAGAAGGCCTCATTGTTGAAGGGATCGAATTTAGGCCTAAATGTAGCATATAAAACTGTGGATTAGGTAAACATTATCAATTAACTTACGCAAATATCTGTATTATGAGTGAATACTTTCTGGGTTTTGGAACTAGATTTGGTAAGAACAACCACGCATGTATGTTTTTATGATAAATTGTTTACCCAATGACCAATTGTTGAGCACCGAATCTGCGATGGGTTCTTTGGAGCCAAGAAAACAAAGCTCTATAATTGACTGGCAGAGCAATTTGTTTGTACTTTAGCTTAATCTTTCAATTGGCCAACCTTATAAATCTCAATGTGCAAACCATAAACATTTGTCTTTACCAAAATTGTAAATTGACCTTGATTTTTGGCATTTTCGCCTCCTGCATTGCCTGGTAGATTGCCTGATGTGTTTTTCCAGTTGATAGACTAAAGACGAAGCCAAAAAATTATGTTGTCACTTTTATTTTGTTGTTTTGGACATTTTCTAGTTTTTTTCTTCTCTTTTTTGTTTGTTCCCTCTTACATATGTTACTCGGTCCCTTTTCTTTTACTGGTCCAGAGGAAAGAGAGATGGCAATGGTTCATTTTATTTCCTAAATTTACGGCACCAGAGAGGCTGACGCTGCATGGAGATTGGCTATGCTTAAAATAAGGGCGTGAAGTCCGCAGCCGTCTAAAAATAGAAACAAAATTAGAGAACTTTGAACCCATCAATTCTCCAAAGTTCCACAAATTTTCATGCAAAGCAAAACAAATCAATTAAACAAAAGGAATTTTCATGGCAATGAGCGTCTTTCGTTTTGCATGAAAATGCTTGCTTTTTGTAAGCAAAGCGCCAGCGGGACAACATTAACATGGCAACCTCAACGAGACCGAAAGAGAAGTCCTTGTCATCACAGCCATCGAGCGTTGGCCGCCCGCCTCAGGCTGTGAAGTTTGCGCGCCGGACATCCAGCGGCCGTATTGTAAGCTTGTCGCGCGACGATGATCTGGACATGTCGGGTGAATTTTCAGGACAAAATGACTATATCAACTACACTGTCTTCCTGCCACCAACCCCTGACAACCAGCCCGGTGGCTCCTCATCAGAGAACAAGCCAGATAGGCCCGGGCCATACCCGTCGAGCCGGTCAGAACGGAGTGGTCCAGAGGATGTCAATTCCGGCAGTAGAGGCAGCGACGTTGGTGGTGCAAAAATGGATAGGAGGATGTCAATCATGAGATCAAATAACAAGTCCATGTTGTTAAGAAGCCAGACAGGGGATTTTGATCACAACCGGTGGTTGTTTGAGACCAGAGGAACATACGGTGTTGGGAATGCTTATTGGTCAGAGGAGAATACTTACGGTCCGGATACAGGGCTAAGCATGTCAGATTTCATGGACAAGCCATGGAAGCCACTCACTAGGAAGATTAAGGTTCCCCCAGGCATTCTCAGCCCATACAGGTGCACAACCATGATTCCTAATTACCAAAACAATACTAGTACATACTTTTGCATGTCCCATATAATTATAAAATGCCTCTTTAGTGTAATGTAACCTCACTTCTTATAGGACTACAGCTGAACTAGCACACAAGTAAAGGTTTTAAAGAGTTGCATGTATACTTGTCAAGAAACAATGAAATTAGTCTCAGATAAGGGTAATGTTTCATTTTTTGTCATTTTAATGCACTTCAGTCATTTCTGGTGCTCTGTTACATTTCTGTTCAGGCCTTGCACCCATTTTCAATAGCTTGCATTAGGCCAACAAGATGTCCTTATCATAATTAGCTCAATCACTAGTCTTCTTGTATTTTACCACAAACTTGGAAGCAAGGTGTAAGCAAACTGAGGGTCATAGGTTAATCCTATTCAAAACATCTTAGCCCTGATATTTCATTTTCAAATAGCCGACTCATTAACTTTCTTTTTTGTTCGATTCCACCCCCTCGCTATTGTGGAAGGGCCCGAGTTGTAGTTTCTGTAGTCAAAGAATTCTAATCCTGCTCCTTTGTATATTCTGATATAAATTCAAGTCTGCTCTTGGCAACCAACAATTCTGTGCTACAAAACTGCCCAATAGAAGAAGGATTTCTGATGAGGCTAAGAATGCTTGCTCAGTTAGCTGGTTCTCAAGACAACGATACTCAATCCCCTTAAATTACATGGGTTTCTAACAAGTTCACTTCTCTACACACAGGCTTCTTATCATTATACGTCTGGGTGTCTTAAGCCTGTTCCTTTGCTGGCGAGTCCAGAATCCCAATCAAGATGCAATGTGGCTATGGGGTTTGTCTATTGTTTGTGAAATATGGTTTGCCTTTTCGTGGCTTTTGGACATACTACCTAAGTTAAACCCCATCAATCGAGCCACTGATCTGGCTGCCCTCAAAGAAAAGTTTGATAAGCCATCTCCTTCAAACCCCACTGGCCGGTCTGACCTTCCAGGAGTTGATGTCTTTGTCTCCACTGCCGACCCTGACAAGGAACCGCCACTGGTCACAGCCAACACCATTTTATCAATTCTTGCAGCTGACTACCCAGTTGAGAAGCTGTCATGCTACATTTCTGATGATGGTGGATCCATACTCACCTTCGAGGCCATGGCTGAGGCAGTTCACTTTGCTGAGGTCTTGTTTTTATGATCTTAACCAGATAATATAACAATGGATTGTGTGGTTTTGATTGGCACATATCAATGGAACTTTATAAGCATTGATAGAAGTGGCTGAAACTTAAAATGTCAAGTGTTGCATGACAATACATATTTTCACATAAAGTTTCCTTCTATTCTACCAAGCAGCACAAGCACTAAAAAGAGCAATTTTCTTCTTCCAGTTTATGTCTTAACGAAAATTTACTCATGATTTTGAAGCATACATTCCTGTCCTTGCTCAGGGAAAAGATTCTGAAAAGAATGACAGATTTCCCATTTACAGTTAATTGTTTCAATTGAGTTTAGGAATCAATATGCATTCTTTGTTAAGAAGACAAATGCCTACTACTTGACATCTATTACTTTGATGGCTTTCACAGGTTTGGGTACCATTTTGCCGGAAACACAACATTGAGCCTAGGAATCCAGATAGTTACTTCGGCCTGAAAACTGATCCAACCAAGCTCAAGAAGAGGCCTGACTTTGTCAAGGATCGTCGTTGGATTAAAAGAGAGTATGATGAGTTCAAAGTCAGGATTAATGGTCTCCCTGAAGCAATCCGTAAGCGAAGTCAAGTACATAATTCTAGAGAGGAAAGGAAAGAGAAAAGCATCGCACGAGAAAAGAATGGAGGCATGTTGCCACCGGAGGGGGTCAATGTTCCCAAAGCTACCTGGATGGCTGATGGGACTCAGTGGCCAGGCACCTGGCTGATGCCAACTGCAGATCACTTAAAGGGAGATCATGCTGGCATTTTGCAGGTGATCAGACGAACAATTTCTCCCCAGATTAATTGGGCAGCGGTCCAAGTTGTTATGCTAGTGAAAGCTACCTATAATTGCTCAAACTATTAATTTGCTGGATTTTCAAATTCTGAGCATATTTATTTAGGATGAGCTGAGCTAAAACTAATATCGTAAGAATATAGGAATAGGCCTAACTAAATGTGTTTTTCATCATGAACTTTTTTCTGTGTACAACCCTTAGACGAAATATAAAAAATCACATATCAGGAAACAAAGGAATAGAATATGAAAGAAACAGAAGTATTGCTTCAAACATTGGTTCTTTCTGTTGTGTTCTGGAACACCAATAAATCATTTCTTTTATCAAAAATTTTTATGACTTTTTGAAATGTAATTACTAGAAGTGCTACTGATAGTAATGATCCACATAAAAGAGCAGCATAGCCCAATATCTTCAGAATGACAAGCATCATTAACCACTTGGAATGAAAAGCAGGGACTAAGATTTCAAATAAATGCTTGCAGGTAATGAGTAAGTTTCCAGACAATGATCCAGTAATGGGTTATCAAGATGAGAAGAAATTGGACTTCACTGGAGTTGACATCAGGGTTCCAATGTTTGCATATGTATCACGTGAAAAGAAGCCTGGCTATGACCACAACAAGAAGGCAGGAGCCATGAATGCCATGGTTAGAGCTTCAGCTGTACTGTCCAATGGACCATTTATACTCAATTTGGATTGTGATCATTACATCTATAATTCTCTGGCCATAAGGGAAGGAATGTGCTTCATGATGGACCGTGGTGGTGACCGCATATGCTACATTCAGTTTCCACAAAGATTTGAAGGGATCGATCCCTCAGATAGATATGCAAACCATAATACTGTCTTCTTTGATGGTAATATTCTTAAATCTCCCTTTTAGATATTACAATTAATGGTGCAGGTTTCTAAATATACATGATTCTCAGGGGATTGCCAAGCTGGTAAAATAGTTCTGTTTTTTTTTTTTTTTTTCTTTTTGGTCTAAGCTTTTAGGCATCTCTTCTAAGAACTTAAATTGCTAGGGCACATTCAGTTTCAGCGATATCTTAAATTCTCTTCCCCACTGCTTGAAGACAGAACAATTGATAACTGTTCACTACTTCTCTTTACTAAGTCAATGAAAAGGCTTCAATTTAAACCTCTGAGGGTCTCTTAAGCATAATATGTTGTTGTCCATGCTTATGTCCCTTTGAAATTTTCCTTCGACTCCTATGTCAAATATAACCTTCTTGCAAAACAGGAAGTATGCGAGCGCTGGATGGTCTCCAAGGCCCAGTCTATGTAGGAACTGGGTGCATGTTTCGGAGGTTTGCTCTGTATGGATTCCTGCCGCCAAGGGCGAATGAATACTCTGGCATGTTTGGACAAGTCAAGACCCACGCCCCAGATATGCAGCCTCAGTCAGATGATGACTCAGAGACGCAGCCCCTTGCATCGCATCCAGACTTGAACCTGCCAAGGAAGTTTGGGAATTCGGCTATATTTAACGAGTCGATAGCCATTGCTGAGTATCAAGGACGCCCACTTGCTGACCATGTTTCTGTAAAGAATGGTAGGCCTCCTGGTGCACTGCTCTTGCCACGTCCTCCACTAGATGCACCTACAGTTGCTGAGGCCGTTGCTGTCATTTCCTGCTGGTAATTGTTTGCTCATTTTCCTTCATCTTTTTAACATATGTTTCCTAACTGTCTATAGAAGCACTGATCTGCGAAACTCTATGCCTCCATAAAATTAGTGATCATTTGACTACTCCTACAAGTCACATTAAATCATCTCCCCTGCTTAATGAAATCCTGGCTTAAGGATCACAACCTTGTAAATGAAAACTTTCAGTTTCCTCAGTTTTATTTATGCATGACTTTTCAATGTGTGATCGAGAGCTGCCACAATAGTTTAACATAGATATTTATCAACGAAACGCTCCCTTTAGGAAGCTCTTCGCAAATGAATTTTCTGTGCTTTCAGAAGAACTTTTCTATGTCTGATTAACGCCTGAAGATGGCAAATTTTCATTACTTTTGTATCTTCTTCCATTTCTTTCTCAGAGTAGCTATGGTAGATCTATGTTTATGTTGCCAATAGCAATGACAACAACCTTTTTTTTCTTTTTCATGCGGGAACACAGGTTTGAGGACAAGACCGAATGGGGGGAGAAGATAGGTTGGATTTATGGCTCAGTGACAGAAGATGTGTTGACAGGTTACAGGATGCATAACCGTGGGTGGCGATCCGTGTATTGTGTAACAAAACGGGATGCCTTCCATGGCACGGCACCTATCAACCTTACAGACCGCCTTCATCAGGTCCTCCGATGGGCCACTGGTTCGGTTGAAATATTTTTTTCGCGTAATAATCCCCTTCTGGGAAGCCGGCGCCTTAAGTTCCTACAGAGAATCGCATACCTTAATGTTGGCATATACCCCTTCACCTCCATCTTCTTGGTCACATACTGTTTCCTTCCAGCACTTTCCCTCTTCACAGGAAACTTCATTGTTCAAAGCCTAAATGTTGCTTTCCTTTTCTACCTCCTCACCATCACCATAACACTAACTCTCATCTCCCTTCTTGAAGTCAAATGGTCTGGCATTGGCCTTGAAGAATGGTGGCGCAATGAGCAGTTTTGGGTCATTGGGGGCACTAGTGCCCATCTTGTTGCCGTGATCCAAGGCCTCCTAAAAGTCATAGCCGGCATTGAGATATCATTCAAATTAACATCCAAGTCTGCCACTGACGACGAGGAAGATATCTACGCTGACCTCTATGTGATCAAGTGGACAAGTCTCTTTGTAATGCCACTAACCATCATAGTGGTTAACTTTGTTGCAATGGTCATTGGATTCTCAAGGACAGTATACAGTGTGATACCACAATGGGGTAAGCTCATTGGAGGACTCTTTTTCAGCTTCTGGGTTTTGTCTCATATGTACCCATTTATCAAAGGTTTGATGGGGAGGAGAGGAAGAGTGCCAACAATTGTATTTGTATGGTCGGGGCTGGTTTCCATTACAGTTTCTTTGCTTTGGATAGTAATTAGTCCCCCAAGTACAACCAGCTCTAGCGGATCTATAACTGTATAGCAAACTTGGAACTTTGGAATACCCGTCCACATTTTTTTTTTTTTTTTTAAAGGTTAGTGTGGTGTCGTAGATTCAGAAAATTTGACACCTTTCCTTTTATTCCATTGCTGTCTCCCCATGGTAGTACCCTTTAATATGGTCACTCCATCAGCCTTCATCAAAGTCTACCATACTTTCGTTTTTAGGGTGAAATGCCTTGCAAGCAATCCTTGTCACCGGAGAACTTGACAATGTTTCTATGATTCTCGCCGTAGCAGGAGATGCATAATTGCATAATTAAATAGCTAAGCCGGGAGCAGAAGAGAGTTTTTACACGAGATAAAAAGACACTGAAATAACTGTTTGAGATTTTTTTTTTTTTTTTTATAGATTTTTAAGAAATTTATGGTAAGAAAATAAAAATATGAACATGTTACATAGAATACTCTGATTAATCATAAAAGAAATTCACGCATTCGAATTGGCCTTTTTACAGCATTAGTAAAGCCCTGCATAGATGAAAACGAAAAGATGGTGGCAGCATTAAGATCATTCAAATTAAAACTTCAAAAAGCAAGAATGTGAAAAATGGTGGCAAACAACCTCAGGTTTCAATTGCTTTTAGTTAGTCTAACAGGCAATAGAAACATGGTAGCTACTAAGCCATGATTTAGCCAGCAAACCAACAAATGAATGTGGTTGTCTTCATGCTTCTAGTTGCCAGAAATGTTATGCTGATATCATTCAAATAAGCAAGCAATATTCCAATAATCTGACATTGGGGTGAAATTTAATATGGAAACTAGCAGCTAACGAACACCAATGTGTCCTTTGTGCTCAACCTACACTTCATATGCACAGATAAGTTGCGTGTGGACTTCTCACAGTTGTTCTCATATAGATATCAATTTCTTACTTCCATAATCACCTCATCTGTGTGGGATTCCTTGGAGATTTCTAGTCTAAAGAATTGCATGTGGCTCCTTCTTCAGCCAAGGGACCAAACCACTAGATTAGAAAATTGGACCAACAGTGGGCCTGCTGATTTCTTGTGTGATAGGAAAATTTTAGTCTCTCCTAGGGCTGTGGTTCACATCTCTGTACAAAATGAAGCTGCATAATCTATTCAAATTGTGATAATGGGCCAATTTGGAAGCTTGCCCAGTGCTCTGATACTATTAACAAATTAAACAGAGTACTTTTATTTGTTTGCCATCCTATACTACACGGTCAATTTACTTTTTCTGCCAGGAAGGTGTTTATTTTGCATCTCCCAGAGATTCATTCCATTAGACTCGACATTTGGGGAAAAAAAAATGAAGCTAAGCTGTTAAACTAATTCTTTGCACCGTGTATATTACTGTTCTCTACTTCAGCATGCAAAAATATTAGATACAAAGTATTAATACCATATTCTGGCAGGATGTCAATAATTCTTTCAATAGTCAATTCTGAATCCAGTCAGGCAGTAATTATAGCAGTTGGAAAACATGATTTTTTCTTTTTGTTTTTTTTTTTTTAATAAAAAAAGCACACAAAAGAAGACACCGCTCATGTAAGATGTAAGATACATACCTCATTGAACTTAAATAGCAGAGGAAATGAATCTCTTTCCAAGGTGATTTTCTTCTCAACATTAGTGCCAGTATCCAGAGAACCTTTACCACTCACCTTCCTAAACCTGGGTTATCAGCAAAGAAATAGAGGTCAGCAACAAAAAGGAATGCCTTGGAACATGTTATTATTGATCAGATAGCCCAATCATATGATTGACAAAACAAGCAAATAGAAGAGAGCAGGAAAACTGGATGAAAGACATAAGAATTCAGGGTTTACGCTCATCATTAGAGGCAAATAAAAGCATAAGCTAAAGATTTATTTAAGTGCTCTTCAGACAAAATGAGGTTGTCCAAACTTGGCAGTGAATGTTATCAGTTCATCATGAAGTCAAATGATTAAGCACATACTATGAACAAGAAACATCCCCCTTCATGTTGGTGCTGTGAGAAGGTACATCAAAACTCTTGGTACATATTCAAGATAGCAAGCATTGAGAAAGATAGCAGAGACATTGGCTGTGTGTGATGACTCTTACCTGTCAAAGAAGTTTGCTGAGGCATTAGATGCCTTCTTTTGATTTCCTGAGCATCTGCCTATTGCACTGGACATGGCACTTTTACCACTATCCAACTTTGATGACTTTGTTGAGCCACTTGGTTTGCATTTGCTTGGACTTGACATCTTCGTTCCACTCTGAATGTTAGCATAATTGGCAGCACAATAGGTTTTAGCAGACTGTGCTCCGCTTTTCTGTCCCTCTGCTTCCAGGTTTTGTTTAGTGCACTCATCATGCACAGATCTGCTTACTTGCAAAATCTTTTGCTTTTCAACCTAGCATTCAAAATATTTAAGTCAAATTCCAGTCTGCATTAATAGTTGAAGAACATTGCCAAAATTCTGTGAAGCAACTTGCATTTAAAGTATGCTAAAAAAACATTTGATTTAGATGCTAAGAAACCAAGAAATCACTCTGTGAAGTTCTTTGGCAATTGGTTTATGCATCTGGCAAGGTTAATGATTCTCAATTCCAAATTTTTCCATACATTTTTCCATCGTAAAAAATTTGACTATATTGTCTTACCAAAAGAAAGAGAACCAAAAAAGAAAAAAGAAAACATGTTTGCCATGCAACTGATAGCACATAAAGAATAAAGAGATGAGGTTTTTGACCAAATTCTCTAGCATGCAACAAAAATTACTTGACTCAAAAATACTAAAGCAACCAGCCTTGCTACTGCCTTTGATCATTTTGTTAACATTTGAAAATGAAGAAATTTTGCAACAGTGACAACCAGATGACCACTATAGGCATACTATTTGAAAATACAACACCCACCTCATGAACCAACACCTGCTTCATGGCTAAGGGAAATACATAGTGACAAGAATTGTAGCCCTGTTCAACTCCAAGAATTATAAAGTTAAGAATCGTCAGACAGTGAATCATATTAGCCCCATGAAACTCAAAGAGAAAGTCAGACCTTAAAGTTAATTAAATCAAAAATGGGAGGATCAAATGAGAGCATCGAGGCATCTGAAGCAGCTTCATGTTGCTGATTACACGAAAGAGGACTAATCTTTGTGTTTTTATATGTTATGGAATAAGAAACCATTGAGCTAACTAACTGAGCCAATTCATCCTTTTCTTTTTCTGACAGTAAGTGCAATGCCACCTGAAAAGGAGTGGGAAAGGTCAAAACACCACAACAACCAAATGCAAAATGTGCCATTGCTCACTTGAAAAGGCGAGAGATGAGACAATGCTGTCGAGAGATGGAGCAAAAGAAAAGACAGACAAAAAGAGAAATTTAACATGGAGTAGCAATAATGGACCACTAATTGTGCTAACATAATGGAACTTGATCATGAACACATCAATAAGGAAAGTTTCTAAGAGTTAAGAAGACAAAAATTAGAATTGAAGAGAATCTGCAGAGGTCACACTATTGTACTCACACTAGGGAGTAGTCACAAAGGTCTGTTTTCCTCTTTTCACTGTGTTCTTCTATTTCACTTGCATCAAGCAAGAAACTATTAGTAGAAGCCCTGTAACACTTTCTAGTCTTTGTCCATAAGTGCTGCTAATGTGTTCATTTAAACTATTGCATATCCATTCCTGCACTATTTAAGAATTACGATATCATAACTATAAACTATGCTTTGGCACCCAGGCTTTGTCAATAAGCACAGTTTATTTGTTCAACCATCATCTTAATGACGTAATACATTAACACAGAAGCAGCTCAGGTTATTGAGAAAGGAAGTCATAAATAAGTGAAAGTAAATTACCGGCCTTAGGGTTGGTGGTGAAAGAATATGTAACAAAAAAGAAATTGAGTCTTCTACAAAGGATTTAGTAGACAAATGCCTTGAAATGTATGGTGGAATTTTGCTCCGCCAAGACCTTAACATGTCCATCTTGTCCATCAACATTGTTCTGTATCTGAAGGCTTGCACAGCATGCAATGGTAAAGGCAATATTGCCAATGACATGTTATACAACAGGTTGTAACTGATTTAAAATGCAAAAAAATTACCTTTGATAAGACTTTGGCCACTCAATATTTGGTTTTTGGACTTGGGCTACAAGACAGTGCACAATAATTGCAAGAGGTGGCTGATAAGCTGCACAATAGACGATGGAAAGAGGGAATATTCAACATTCAGACAATTCAAAAGTCAAACAAGAAGATATGAAACAAGAAGATAACAGTTATTGAACCCATTTACCATTAAGGGTCATTTGCTGTGTACGCAAAGTATATCGGTGCAGTAAATCAGAAACACCAAGACTGTTGAAGCACTTGACCTTCATATAAGACAAATGACTTGTTTTAGGCCAATACAATCACACTGTAAATTCTTGAATGACACTGTAATGTTTGCCTCCATATCAGTGAACAACTGAACTTAGTTTGTACACGTGTTTGGATAGTTTGTGCACAAGTACATGGTAAAAAATATGTGTGTTCCTGTAAATAATGACAACTTCTATAGAAGTACTTGTACACAAAATTGAATGAAAAATCTAATTGCACCAGTTTTAATATTGAAAATGAAACCAATGAGAATATAGTTGGGCTTACTGTCTTTTGCAATATTGGATCATGATAATGGAGCTGCAAAATGTTTTCATGAACCCCATCCAAAATAACATCATAATCACCACTGCATATTCATCAAGCACTTTTAAGTAAAACGGTCATACTTTAGATAAAGGAAAGATGGACATGCAATGTTCATAAAAATTTATAGTCCACCGGTTAGAGATGAGGGCGTGCAAAAAATGAGTGCCATTGGACATGTTACTGCAGCAACTACCAGATTTTCTCTCCCCTTTTACTTTTCTCTTTTGGAAAATCTGCAGAGAGATTAGCAACATCACATAAAAATTTCTGAAATAAAAACATGATTAGTTTTTTTCAGGTATCCCTTTTATGTCACCTCTTTCCAGATATCAAAAACACTTCTTGACATGTCCTTTCGACCAATGACCTGAGAACCAATATCTAACTGAAGCCCAAAAGGCAGGTTATCATTAGTCAATAAAAGAAGAACAAGATCAGAGAGAGGCATGAACATACTGCCCCAAGTATCCCTCAGACCATTAAAAAAACACAGATAGCAACACAAGGGCGTGGCACATTTCCTTATATTCTCTACCATCATAATTGCCATAGTGCAAAGTCAAACTGGAGAGATGTGAAGCCTTAGTAAACAGCCTTATTTTGAGAAATCCCTCCAATGGAATAATAGTAAGGGTAGAGCTAATTACAAGTTATAGAAGCTAGGCAACATTAACCTTGCAGAGATTCCATTTAATACTAACATCCCTCAAGTTCTTTGTCTCTATAACCACAGCAAAATTCATTATGCAATTCATCAAAGCAAGTAAAGCCACATGATGTCAAAAGCTCACCACATTAAGAGTTTCCTTCTTCTTGTTAAGAAACTGAAGGGTGTTCAAACATGAGCGTATATCACATTCTGTAATGTTATAATGACAAAGATTAGCAGAATAGAATGAAGAATAAGGACAAAAAAATACTTCTGAAAAAATTAATAGTCTAATATCTAACATTATAACATAGCATTCAAGAAACACCAGTACATCACATGTCAAGGTTAACTTAAGGAATAGAATATGCCAATTTGAAACTTCATACAATAAAATAATGGGGAAAATGAAACATTACCAGTGTACTCTGCAAGTGCAGCAAGTGCGATGGAACTTGCATTCATTCCTTCGCTGTTACATATATGCTTGAGCCTATAATGACCCATTTTCAGAAAATTAGATTCACAAGCCTTGCACCATCAAAATATTCCATCTTCAACTAAGTTTATAAGTTTTGCTGGTTACATGAAGGAACTACAGATTCCAACATAAAAACATTATGTAATGCTATACTGAGGAAGAAAAGTCAGAGAGGAGTTGTCTGCAACTGAATTAACACAATAAATGGCAACATGTAGTGAAACAATGTTAACTCAACTTACTAAATCAAATTCCCAAACACTTACTTATGCTTCTTGGTCCTAACTCCCTTACAAAACAGGAACTAAATGGAGTCAATTTTATAACTTGTGGGAACTAAAAGCTCCAATTCATTAACATGCATTAGGAGTTGTCTTGCCTGAAAAGATGAAACAAACTACAACACAAGCAGATTTCATCAGAAAGGTACCACAGATGGACAATTTTTTTTAAATTCGAGAATATGACATACATAAAAAGGCCCATGACACTTTTAGACATAAGGGACTCAAAATCTTTACCTTTGAAAGGCAAAATGTGGTTTAAATACAGAATGTATGTTAAACTTTAAAGAATTGGTGTCATGCTGTTTAGCAAAAATATGAATGTTCTTGTAAATACTGTACAGAAGATACATCTATGCTGGCTTTCTTCATTGGTGAGATACCAAACCTTAGAGCTCAATAGATACAACAGCACATTTCCAGCAAATTTAGAATATGCCATAAAAAGCTTTCCTGCCAGTGCTCTTTGGTGTCCATCTATACAACTATTGTCTAATTTTAGCATTTAAAACACTTAATCACCTGATAACAGCAAGCCATGACCCTGACAAAACAAACTAAGAAAATGGGTGTGCGGTTTCCAAGAAACACCCAATAGACAAGACTTGAAAAAGTATCACAGCCATAGAAATATTATCAGACAACAATCACCTGCTTATCACACGACTAACTGTTGGTTGGACAAATATGTGAACCCTGACAAGACAGGGTTAAGAACTTGTCAATATGATATTACAACATGATATTACCTTAAACATAAAATCACTGCAATATAACTGCAATGTAAACTAAGAAGATTAAATAGTTTAGCATGATCATGAAGACAACTGAAAAGCATAAGTCTATTGCAAGTATGTACAAGAGATATTTATTGAAATTCAGCAAAAGAATGCCACAGTAGAAAAAACTTACTTTGCTACTTGACGTAATGGTCTCAAAGCAAGTGCATACAGGTCATTGCATATGCAAATCACCTACACAGAGGGAATTCAATATGTGGATGACAGAAATTATTACTTAAGTGAACCACACTAGATCATTTCAAGCTCACAGGTCTTAGCAATGGTGTCGTTTTATGTCCCTTTTTTGAAGACATCCTTCCTAATTGCCCTCCTTTAATAACATTTTCCATTCCAATATCTGAATTCCTCTCAGCAGAAACCTGCAGGATGTTAGAACAACAGAATTGAAGTTCATGGGGTCCTGCTTAATCCTATTAGGATTGAGGATATCTGAAAAGGACAATATATAGCAATGCTATTAAGAACTCAAAGATTATCCCCAAATCTCCATTTGATTTATAAGGCCTAAAAAAATCCTCTCATTTCCTTCATTTTTTTCAGCTCCTTTATTACTTTCCTAATTCATAATTATTTTTAATCAATAATTCATAATTGAATTGTAATTAATTAAAAGTATCTATTAAAAAAGGCATTCCTGGTACACAAGGCCTAGTCTTACCCTTATTTTTACTAAAAAGTTGTTTCCACAACACAAATATGTGACCTTCAAGTCACAATTAGTATATAAGTAATAAACTAATTGCATTTACATACATACATACATACATACATACATACATACATACATACATATATATATATATATATATATATATATATATATAGAGAGAGAGAGAGAGAGAGAGAGAGAGAGAGAGAGAGAGATAATTTCACTTTGCTTTGCTTTGCTTGCTTGAAGGTCTACTTCCATTATTATATTTACATGTGCAACATTTTCTTCTACAATTAGGCAAGAATTTTTTCATCTTTCTCACCATTCAAGTTTTCATTCACAGTTTGATCTTCCCAAGAATGGATTTGATATCTCATATTTGCTTTCTGTGAAAAAATACCAATTGAAATGGCAAGGTTCTTCAAACAAGGACTCATGTCAACTATTACCATTTTGAGAATAACTTCCACAGCGCCTTTTCCATCACTGAGAGCTCCATCTATTTCATCAATCACCTGTACAAGTGCAGTAAGTTTTGTCAAATTCCCATGTCAGTGAATAACCAACATAAAATTCAAAAAATATAAAAATACCAACCAAACACTTAGGCTTTGAGTCAGCAACCACAGAGTTCATCTGAACCACGTCAAGAATTTTAGATTCTATAGTAGCAGAGGACCTATCATCACTTGCATTAACCTACATAGGGCCAAGCTCTTAGTTTGCACAGGAAAAAAATAATAAAAGGGAAATAAATACAGAAAGTAGATTCTAATGGTAAATTTAAGAGCAACTCAAGATAAGCTAGAGGGGAAATATGAGATGATAAAGATGCCTGGATAGTGTACAATAACAGATGCAATCAAAAACCTTGTGTTGTGCATGAAACCAGTTGATTGTAGTAATTATAATATTTTCAGGATAAAATTACTCTTGCATAAAAACATGAGAAATTGATTGCCCAGTAAAAGAGGGAAACAAACCTAATGACCATAAAGGAGGAGATAACTATAAAAGAAAAGACAAACATTGCACATCTTTTAGTGTATGAGTTTAGAAGTAACAATTAAACCTCCACAACTCGATAACCACAATGCTTGGCAGCTACATGTGCAAGTGTGGTCTTTCCAAGCCCAGGGGGACCGCAAAGTAAAAGGATCTGCAGTGGTCAAAAGACTCAGAAACCAATGGATTAAACCCCTATGAGTTGACAAATGGTTATTAATTCAGTTCATAAAAACCTTACTTGTTATGAAGTCTAACCTACTTCAAGAATGCAAACACTGTGGAGAATAATCAAATATGAAAAGTAAGCAAATTCATGTGATAACATTTTTTTAGGCTCTTACTTGAGCAAACCTAGGAAACATGTGAGAATTCTCTATCTATACACAAGAGTCTAGATGGCATGATTAGCATATGCATATGCTACATATCAAAGATAGTCTTCTTCATGCCTAACTATTGCAGCAAGAAGCATTCTTTTAATTTACCTTCTAGTAACTTAATCTAAAACTCAAAATTGATTTCTCTCATGCAGATAATAACATAACTAGCTTGACTTTGTATTAAGAATCATGGTTTTACAGTTTCAACGTTAATGGTGATAATCAACTGCAACTTTCATTTAGACTTGAATGGATATATTATAGCAGCATGTAGACTTGAATGTCAAATCAGATGCGTGCACACACACACACAGACACATGTGAATAAGAAAACCAATAGACTTCTTGGTTGACCTTGTGTTCAGGCGGGCCATGAAGCCTTGGCTCTATGTTCCGCAAATCACGAAATCCTTTTAAGTTATTTTTTTCGTGATCCAAAATAATAGGATGCCTTAAATTCCCATTATTCCACCTCTGTCCTCTGTTTTTCCTCAGGAACATTGAATCAGAATGCCGTTGGTATTGAGCAACAGAAGAATGGTGTCTGAGAGCAGACAGAACATCATCTGATGTACTCCTTATTTCAGATCCAAAAACAGAAGAATCCCATTGTTTCAACCATAAGAGTACCTGCAGTAGAACAGTTATCCAGAGTTTGCATTAAGGGTAAAATTCCAATGAGATTGCATCCTTAAGACAATTACATGCAATCCGGCAAAAGATAACCCATTTGAGTATAAATTATCTGCATGTACCTCTCGATTTGTCTGTTCATCACTGAGGAGTTCAGTAAATGAGTTTGGAGCATATTTATCCACCCAAAGTTTTTCATGCACGACTTGTGTTTCATAAGGAATTGCATCAGTCTGGTCTGCAGTACTAGCATGCAAGGCCTTCAGCATAGACAAATGACACATAAGAAACCTTATAAAGCATGTTACTGTCTACAAGATTTTAACGAACAACATGGCAAAACCTCATCCCATCCTTTTACCACTAGAGCTCAGATTCTGAGACTTCAACCCAATAGCTAAAAAGATACATCATTTCATAGAACAAGAAACGGTAAGCTGATCCAAATTCCAAAAACCATACCAGTTAGGATTCCATAATATTAAGCTGTCTACAGAACTAACATAAGCAGTTCACAAGGTTATTTCTTTGAGCCCAAATATTGTTTGTCTTGGTGATGATTTACATTGCAAAGAAAGCTTTAAGTCTTCAACAAACAATAATGGGCCATCAAAGACATACAAATTACAACTCGGTTGACTTGCTTTGATTGGTTGAGAGAGAAACAAACAATGCAAGCGTGCATTCACCACAGACACAACTATACCAGTCATCATTAAGCTTCAAGTGGAAAGAATTTACAATGAGATTGAATACATTCACAGTATTAATTCATGTCTGCATTAGCTCATTCAAGATTTATGTCGCTAACAATCAATTTAAACTCTCAAGACTCTTTTTCCACTTCAACTGTGCGTCAGTGTGTAAATTCCATACAATGATACTCACCTTGGCAAAAGCCTCTTGCTCTGCTCTTTGCAAAAGAACATTGACTGTTTCCAAAATAAGACCTGCAAAGTATGTAGGGTTAGAACGTGGACAAGGAAAAACTAAAAGTGTTCTCACAACAGTAATTTGATGAGAATTGTGTATATAAACGAGTCAAAACATCATAATAGGTGAGAATTTATCTGTAGAAAACCTTTAAAAGTTCCACAAAGAACTATAAACGCTTACTTAGCCTTAAATGCTGTTGTGTTGCCTACTGGTGAGGCACAACACGGCACCAGTAGCTACATAACAAGATTTTTCGAAAAAATCCGAAAACTCAAAACTCTGTACTCAATTGACGGTTAGGTTTCAGCAAAGTTCGGTTTAAAAAAGTGGAACTCAAACGTCATATATTTCCCTTTACCCTTTTCATTTGTGTTACAAGAACCAATCTAATTAATTTTAACCCATTTGGTCAACAACCGAACCCCGTATATAAAAACACACCAGAAATTCGCCAAAGAAGAAAGAAGCAAAAAAAAAAAAAAAAATTACAATACCGTTTGATTGCCCATTCACGTTCAATTTCTTGGGTCTCTCCTCCTTTTCCACTCTACATACCTTCACATAAACCCTATCTCCGCCGCTCGGCGCCGTTACCGGAATAAAATCGCCGTCAATCTCGGAGACATACCTCGACAAGATCCTCTCGTCCTTTTTCTTCTCTTCCACGACTACTTCCACACTTTCCTTCTCGTCCGCACCAGTCCTCTGCTCCCGCGGCGGCGAGAACCGGAGCCAGTCCTCATCACTTTCCTGTCCGGCGTCGTAGGTTTTGGTTCTTTTCTCGACGGAACGGACAACGACATCTTCGATTGACGAATTTGGATCGTTTGATCTGGTGCGCTTGTGGCCGTTGATGAGAAAATCGGAGGACGAAGTTGGCGATTGAGGTTCCTCTTCCGGAGGGAAAGGGTAAGGATCGGCTACGTGCGGGTCTAGCTGGTCCTCGTCGAGCTGAGAGTTGGCTTCGAGCCACTCGAGCTCGTCCGGGAGAGGAATGTCCATGTCCATGTCCATGTCCATGTCCACTGGCGCAGAGAGAGACGGCAGGCGGAAGAAGAGAAAGGTAGAGTTTCACCAATTTTGGCGGGAAAAAAGACGTGGAAATGGCGGCAAAGATGGTGTGCGAATGCGATGAAAAGCAATCGACGCAAGAAGCCATTCAAAACTATTTAGAAGTTTGGTTAATTTTTGTACCATCTTTTTTCTAATATATTCTTGGATTATTTTTTTTTTTTTAAATAACAATTGAAAATTTGTGTTATGAATTGATGGTGTCATAAATTAAGAGCCGGTCAAAATAGAAACTTCTTCATTAAATTCAAAGCCCCTTCCCTAAAAAAGAAAAAAGAAAAATCAACGTACTACAACTTTTCAAAACTCAGCACTTTTCTTCCTCTCTCTCCAAATTCAATTCAAAGTTCTTTAAAAAAAAAATTAATTAAATTAAATTAAATTAAATTTCCATGCTAAAACGTCATAAAATCCTCCTCCTCTCCGTCTCTCACAATTTTCTGTACTGTCCATTATAAACAAAGTTTAGACGCAAACAACGAAAACCACACACGCGGACACACGAAAGTGCGCATCCTTATACAAAGAGACCCCACCCACCCAAACCCCCGGGGAACCTAGAAATTTCCGCTTCTCCGATCTCCCTCTCTGAAATTATTTTTTGGCTTTTGATTAGTCCAGGTTTAGGTTGGGTTTCTTGAAATTAAGAATTGAGAACTGAGATCGAGAGATATGGGGCAACAGTCGCTGATCTACAGCTTCGTGGCGCGGGGCACGGTGGTTCTGGCGGAATACACCGAGTTCACCGGCAATTTCACAAGCATCGCCTCTCAGTGCCTCCAGAAACTCCCCGCTTCCAACAACAGGTTTACCTACAACTGCGACGGCCACACCTTCAATTACCTCGTCGAAAATGGCTTCAGTATGTGCCCCCCTACCTTTCTTCTCTCTCTTCTCTTATTGCATAACCGACACCTATTTGATTTGAATTTCATATGCAACTTGTCGGATTCAAATCTGGATCATTTTAAAGGGTTTTTTTTTATTATTATTTTTCAAAACAATTCAAATTTGTGTGCATGGCTTTGATTTGCATCTTCATTTCGTTTGATTCATTGATCCATCGGATTTTTTCGAGCGATCCATTTATGGATTGTGTGTGCCGCGCGCGTGCGTTTTGAATGTGATGTTGTGGTTTGTATGCGGTGGCTTTGTACGTCTGGTTTTGTTTGGTTCGTTTTTGGTTTATTCTTTTTGTGTTAGTTTTGGGTCTCTTATTGATTTTTCGTGGACTCATGTTGATTCGGATCTCTTGGTTTTACATACATAAAAAGGAATGATTTGTTCTCAGATCTTCGGCCCTAGGGGCATGGTTTGTCTGGTGGCTTGCCTGCTTGTAAATGGAGAAGGAATTATCTTGTTGTGCTGTATTTTATTTCGTGGGTTTTTATCTCTGTAATAAGAAAAAAACAATGAAACTACAGCAGTTGCAATGTTTTTTCCCATGATTAATATGTTTGGAACTGTGCAAAATAAATGCTTTGTAAAATGGTTGTGCAATTGCACCTTGTGGTCTCTTTAGAAGCACAATTAAATGATTCAGATTCTAAATATGTTTCTGAGGATGAGTACTTTCAATATGGATGCACTTTTTTGCTTTATGTGTATTCTTTTTTTGGGAGGGGCTTGTTTTTGAGGAATGTGTGGATGATTGTGGCAGCTAGCGGGGGTTTGGAAGATATGAGAGATGAATGTGCTTTTAAATTTTAATCTGCAAATTGTTTTTGGAAAGAACCAACTAGATACATAAACTGATTTGGTTTAGATATTATGCTACATCTTGGTCCAGTGCCCATGCAGATTTAATTCTGTTGCTAAGATATATGAAAATGATGTATCTTTGCTTGTTTTTGGCTGTCTATGTCTATCAGCAAATTCTGAGTTTGGATGCTACCAGGATAATTGCTTGAATTCCCCATAAATAATTTTCTTATGATGTGATTGAAGCAATCATGACATATGTTGTGATCTTTTAAAAATTGAATGCTCTAATGCTCTGTTTGTAAAAATTGGCAAAGCTTATGTTTTGACATGGTTTTTTCTCTGCTGGATTACGTTGGGTGCTGCAGCATACTGTGTAGTTGCTGTTGAAGCTGCTGGCCGACAAATTCCCATTGCATGCCTTGAGCAAATTAAGGAAGACTTCAATAAGAGATATGGTAAAGGGAAAGCTACAACCGCTGCTGCCCATGGCCTTAACAGAGAGTTTGGGTATATTGATGCTTCTTAATTTTTTTCTATAGATCCTGTTGTGTTTCTTTACTGATACTGAAACTGTTTCTGTGTACTGTAGACCAAAATTGAAGGAGCACATGCAGTATTGTGTGGATCATCCTGAAGAAATCAGCAAGCTTGCAAAAGTAAAGGCTCAGGTTTCTGAAGTTAAGGGTGTTATGATGGAAAATATTGAGAAGGTACAGATAGGTCACTTTGTTTATTCTGCAAATTCCTTGAACAACTTGGGGTTCAAAGTGGCTTAGGACGTTTGAATTTTTGACTTGTATAATTCCGTTAAATATGTTATTTCCATAAAAGGTGATTTTTATATGAAGTGATAACGATGGGAGTTATAATTGCTATCCAACATGCTGAGCAAATTCTTCTTACAGGTTTTGGATCGCGGAGAGAAGATTGAGTTGTTGGTGGATAAAACTGAGAACCTTCGGTCACAGGTTAGTCCAAAGTAGACTGCATATCTTATATTGCTATTTGAAGCCCCTCAAACTTTTGGTTTCTTTTAAAAAACTGCCATATGTTAAGCTTGCCTCTGAAAATTATTGGTGAACTTTCTCAGACATGACTTGGCCTAGTGTTGCAACAGGGCAATTTTCTTTAATCTTTAGTACCCATGGAGCCAATGCACTAGCTGAATAATTGCGTGTTTCATTCCCCTCTGCATAAATCTTCTCTTTGAGATGCTGATACTGTTATTGGTTTAAACTTGGTATGACGTTACAGGCCCAAGATTTCAGACAACAGGGGACTAAGATGAGAAGGAAGATGTGGATTCAGAACATGAAGATAAAATTAATTGTGTTGGCCATCATCGTTGCCTTGATACTGATTATAGTCTTGTCCGTTTGCCATGGTTTCAAATGTTAATGCTGTTCGGGATTTTCTTGGGCCCTGTCCTTGTTTCCAAGCTGACCAGATTGCCTTGGCTAAATCTGATAGCATTTCTCCTGATGCTCCATTTTTTGCAGATCTCTCTTTATATACAGGGCACTTCATCATTGAGGTTACACCTTTCCCTGCTTTCAGTCATCATTTTGGATGTGTTGTATAGAGTTATATTTGAATCTCGCCCTTGGCAGATGATTTTATTTATGTTGACAGTGTATCAATGTTTGTTATCATGTAATGGAGAGATACAAGACACCTGAAGCTTAGATTATCCTTTTGTATCTGATATCCCTTGTTTTGTTCTATCGATCTTCTGATGTTGAACTTTCTTCTCGCTTTTGATTTGAAGTGAATGTTGGCAAGATACTTATTTTACTAGTTATTGGTGAACTAACTGGTAAGCAGCGTCCTCGCCTGATGTTCGTAGTCTAACCTTCAATTACTATTTAGCTTACGAAAGATTTTTCGCATTTCGGTGCTATTACAAGGGTTGACTTTGGAGTTTTTACAACCGGCCACTTTTGAACCCTTCGTTCAGATTTTGTTTCTGTCACTACCAACTCTTGGAAAGTTGGAAGCATGAAGGTTGCCTTATTGCATCACGGGCCGTCTTAGTTGCATATTTTCCGGCAAAATCTTAAAATAAGAAGAATAGAAATTCGTTGGAAGTTTAAACCTGATCCTTCAAGCAATATCACTCTCGCATTCATAAAAACAAAAATAAAATAAAATAAATAAAAAAGAAGAAGTTGAATTCAATTGCAAATAATTTTCCCTTACCATGAAATGGGTCCCAGGCGGTTGGCTTAGATGACAGATGACTTTCTACCAGCAACAACTCTTTTTATCTACACAATGCATAGAGGAAATGGAGGAGATCAATTAGCTAAAATGAAAACAAAACACCGACCATAGAAGACGGACAGAGACACTCCCATTCAAGTGTATGGAGAACAAATGCAGAAGCGGAACCTTTCGAGTTGGGTCACGGAAGATCTGTTTGTCTAGTGATACCACCGTTCCCGTATATTAGCAAGCATATATAGGTTTATCTGTTTATTTAATTATTTATTTATTTATATAAAATGGACATGTAGATGTGTCAAGAGAGAACATTGCACCCAAGACGTTCACACCCATCTGAAGGAACGCCCACCACAGGAGCTGTGTATGAATGGGGTCCATGGACGCAGATATACCACCTCATTGTGAAATTAGGATTCCAATTATAGGTCAATTTCCGTGGGCTGATCTAAACAGATAACAAGGAATTGGTGTCATAACTTGAAAAGAGATTTATACATGATTACATATACTTTGAAAACAGCTGACCTAATTAACCTCGTTGTGGAAGCATGCTACATTTGTTCATACCGTCAATCGATACATATACAAAATGCTAACGTGTTCATGCAGAGTCAGTGACCAGTTAGGTCGATGACCGGAAGATGAAACGATTTCGAGTTGACCCCGTTAGCTCATCAAAATTGTGCTGCTTTTTGGCAAATGGGCTGTCAAGTCTTTCGGCGTCCCAAGCCGGGGCTGTCTGTAGAAACAGAAAACAGAGAGACGGTTCATCCATTGTTCTGTCAAGTAAACAAACCATATAATCAGTTCAAGCGTTCACAATGAGGTGTGCCCAGATTTTGTATTCTTAATTATTAATTAAGGCTCTGCCAATGACCCCGTCTAGGCATGACTTTCAAGGTTACTACAACCGAACCTTTTCTGACAAAGATGATAACGATAAATGTAACCAAAAAAAGAAGAAAAACATAAATACACAATGAATCCTAGATGTCCGAAATTAATAAGACAGACATCAGAAAACTGTTCATTTTTTGTTACAATATATGGCATGTTTCTGTCATAAAAGAAGAAAGTATTGCTTACCCTATTCAAAGCCAGCTTGCAGAAACTCGGCATTAACAAACTCAAGAAAGGAAAAGGTGATCAATTGAGCACCATTAGGACAGCCTGCTTTGGTTGATAGGAGGACATCTGATGTTAGTTAAGAAGCGGACAAAGGAACAAAAAACTAGTAAGATATGTGTTTATGAAATGTGCTAAAAAAGAGGGGAAAAATAAAAAGAGACTAATAAAACGGCATTTAATCAACTTGTTCTTTGAGTGCAATGCCTAATCAACTTTCCACTGATCCCTCACACACACAAACACACATTGCAAACATAAAAGGGTCTTGACACTCTTTCCTTTTCTTCTTCCGCACCATAATCACAATCGTCCTCTCACCTGTCCTTAACTCTGCAGTAGCCACAGCCTTCTAGGCCATGCCAAAAGCAAAAATAATCACATGAGAAAAAATGCCGGATGTCCATATCCAACTTTATCAAACAATGAATATAGCCCTCCTATGGTCAAAAGTTAAACAGCAACACTACTGCACTAATGAGTGCTGAGGCAAAAGCAAAAGCAAACCACAAATAAGTGGGGGTGCAACGAATGTGATTTCATTACATGCTTCTATGTCCAACCAGAAAAACCCAACACTGCCCCACTCATCCAAATGCAGCCATCCCCTTTTTTAGATTCAAAGCAAACCTTAATATTATTGTTTTCCAGTTATTTTAGCTAATTCTATACGTAGGGTTTATGTTATTTCATTAGAAAGTCTTGTTATGAATATTGACTTTGACAATTAATCAGACTTTAACATCGACTTATCTATCTTACTGGTGGATTCTCGCATGTTCTTTAAATTTCATTGTTTGTTGTTGTATGAATTTTTTGTACTACATCAGTTTGTCATCAAGTGAGTGTTCAACCTCGTTGTCCGTACACCTGGCGGCCTCGGCGCTGAGCAGGTGCCCAGCTTGAGTGTGCTCTTGCTATGCACCTTCAGGGAATTTCAACAAAGAAGTTGAAGAAAGCAGCAGAAGCCACCACGACAGGAAGCGAGCCCTGGCAGAAAAGGATGATTGGGCCAAGGAAGAAGTCCCTTGTCACAATGAATTACAGGGTCAAGGAAACAACAACGGTCACATGCAGCCCCACGCTCCCAAGAGCAATCTCAAGACAGCTACAGAATCAGAGAATTCAAGGTAGAAAAGAGAAAAAGTAACCTGGCCTGATGCTTATGGCAAAGATAATGCGCATGATCATGAGTTAGAGCCAAGGTAAAGGGGAAAAAAAAAGAGTTCATCCCTTTCCTATTATCTTTTGCCTCAAGGGTCTGGTTGATTTTGATTCATAATTAAAAAAGCCTCCGTGCTCTTGTCCAAGACAGATTACCATCCATTTTTATCTCATCTTGAACAGCTATTTGGGAGTTTGGTCATTACTCATTACTTATTGTAGTTAGGCAGAATCATGTATAAACCAGATTTGCAAAAACAATCCAATTCCCAGGATTGTACTTTCGGCTTGGATTAAATTAGCAGAATTCTGAACGACTTTTGTTATTGTCAATAGCATGCATGAAGAAGGAGAACTTGAAGGAGTAAGAAACTCTTGAATTTTTGCAATTCAATGAAACAAGATAAACGAAGGTATGGAATCCTGTTCCTCAACCATTGAAAGCAAGTTTTGAAATTGAACTCGGCGTGTGATTTACACAATAAAAGTAGATTCAATTATCCATAAATCTTATACCCTTCTAGGATTTGAACTTGAGACTTCGATTAGCATTTTTGATAACTAGAAATATCCATTTCAAGTTTCAACACATTATTTTTTTTTTATTAGAGAAAAATTTGGTACCTTTGAACTCTTCCAACTTATCTGGGTATTTTGTTTTAATGGTGGGACAATGAGAAACTCCTGTTTCAACAGATATTACTTGTTTCACTCAAACACAATTCATTTTATCGGCTACTATAAATTTTAATTGTTAGTCAACAGTGGTCCGTCGTAAGTTTCTAGTTCAAACCATCGGCAAAACTATTTTTAGCCGCATAGATATGTTTTGTCTTTGCCAGTTTCCCACTCGTTAAGAAGCCTTGCCACTACAATTTTTCTTACCATTCTGGTGGATCGTTGTTGCAATCTTCCACGAATTTTACACGATTGACAATTTACTCAACACCAAAATCCACTGAACAAGTGTAGTAAAACTGCGGCTGACAGCTTAATTCTTTCATATTGCTGGATGCCATTGTAGAGATTTATAATCAAATTCTACTGGATGTTATCATACGAGATTTACAATCAAATTCTACAGACGGGCACGACATTATCACAAAACAGTAAATTTCACTAAAAGATTGGAATCTTGAACCTTGTCATTTTGTCAGCGGGAATTGTCATACATAATTAATTAATAAAATGGAAGAAAAAGGTTTTGAATCAGAGGAAAGTAAATGGGAATCGGCATTGTCAACATCCACCAAATGCAAAGCAATTGCCGGAATAATCACGAATTTGTTTTTTTTTTTTCCTGCTTTTTCACACCCCACAATCATATACCAAATTTCCCCCAAACACAATGGGATAATTTTCCTTTTCTTTGTGTTACACAGTGTCATGGTCTTACGAAACACTATTCCCTATTTGTTTTCTGCCAGCTAAAACCCACTTTTACATCTTTTGGCTAACTCTGACCCCGACTTCAATGGTTCTGACTTCTTGATTTCTTTGATTTGTTCTTTTCCTGCATCTTCTTTCTTTTGGCTTCAGCTGAAACCCATGTATAATCAGGCGGAATGGCAAATGGATCCTGAATGTTTTCTATCCTACTGCTTGAACTGCTAGTTGAAGAGCTAGGTCGGTAAGGGGCCTTTATCCACTGAAACCAGGATGAACCGGAGGAATGCGTCGCTGCTGGGCTTTCTTGTCCTGCTGCAGTAGGGCTTGAAGGGGGCGTGGCAAATTCGTCCAGCGGCTGTAATTCTTCAAACTTAGTAAAAGTAACCAGTACTCTGATGGTGGGAACCACTGGGATGGCAACCTGGATAAAGCAGTGGAGAACTCAGCGTGCATATTGAAAAGGTCAAAACAAAAAGTTAAAAGGCAAATGTAAACAAGCTGGAGACTGAGTTGGGGTAACAACTTTGTCTATCAAAACATTAACTGTTCTTGGGTCTTGGCCCAGCAAGAAAAGATCAGAAATGTAAAAGTCAAAGCTATCAATTGTGTCAGAAAAGACCTCTATAAAAGTTCCATAAAAAACTCATATCCTTGGGTCAGATGCCAACACAGCTGAGTTGATCATTCAGTGACTGGCTTTACAACTTGTTTAATTTGGCCTCACCATTAATCTACACATCAAATCAGCTACGATGCATATAATGAATCACTATGGACCCATCACCCAGAAGTATTAAGCCCAAATTTGTTGTGGCATCAAAGCTTATAGTTTGACATCATGTTATATGTTAGAAGCATCACATGTGATGTAAAAAGCATACAAATACTATAGCTTTTCCGCCATAAACCATCCGTATAATGCATTCAAGCACAAGAGTCAACACCATGTATATCAATGGCCTCTGGTCATATATACCATTGCACTTCTTAATACTTCCTAGTTAACAAGCCAACCAGCTTAATCATGCTCATGTCAAGTTCTCAGATGATCAAATCATGAACCTAGAACAACGGAGGGCAATGTTTCTTTTTCCACAAGCCTAAACATTTATGGTTTACTAACCCTCCTCCAAGCTCCTAGTATCAAACCAGTGTGAGGAACACATTTCCCACTTCCTCCAAACAATAAAAAAGGGAGCCTAAACTAAATGTTGGGTAACAAACATGGACATTACAAGCTACCCATTCCATGATTATCTGTCTCTTCCTCCCTCCCTCTTTGGCTCCAAGAGATCAGTTAACACTACCCAGAATAACAAAAAGCCGACCTAGCATCCAGCTAAGACACAAAAAGGTCAACACAACTAAATCACAAGCATAAGTTTACAATATAATTCAAGGGCCCAGCTAAGAAAGTTGTTATAACAAGCAAATGACAAATTTTATGGGTGAAACAGAGGTCATAAACATTCGCATAAATAAATCAGTATTTAAAGTTCATGCACTATTGACTAACAAATAAAAAACCATGAGCCTCTAAAAGTAGTACTTTAAGTACTTTGCCCAACAAAAAGAATAAGAAATCCTAAACTTTGACTGTCATCACTAGTAACTCGAGGATAATCCATCTATCCAAAAAAGGCAGAAAAAATAAAAATGCATTGAACAAAACTTTGATGGTTTCCACTCAGTATGAGAATAAAGAATATCAGCTCTTAGAGGCTACTTAGGCTTAGAGAAGCATCAACTTTCAATTAGGCACAGATACTTCAAAAAAACTCTTGCCACCAAATAACCCCATAAAGCCTCATGCACAACAAAGTAAAGGTATCATAAAATGTTGTTACAAGATCTTAAAAATACTCCACTTAGAATGCTTATTTCTAAGAAATTATAGAGACATGCCAGCCCCCACCAGATTCTCCACATCAGATTAAAATTTCTTTTTATGACCCATCTTAGACGGTACATAGCATTGTAGCAGCAAAATTCGATAACAAAGGTGGCAATAGAAAACACAAGAATCCAAAAATAACAAGCCAGTGGTTGAAAACAGTAAGTAGTTTGCATTAGAAAATTCTATCATATGTTTCGGGTGTCAAAGTGAATAGAAAAAGACAGTGACATACCTTGACTGGAAAAGTTCCCATAGGAAGTTTTGTTGTCAGAAGCTCTCTTAAACGACGAATTGCCTTCACCTTGTTTGCAAGAATGTCAAGCAATGGAAGCAGTTCTTCGGTTTGCAATGGGAAGTTCAGAGAAAGCCACAGAGTAGGTCTCAATCCTTTCTTATACTCATTCTCACGGCTTCCTTCTTTGCGCCGAATACTGCTCTCAGAGCTCGTAGAAGTAGATGCCTTTGTATCTCTACCTTTCCGATGGTCATCCTGTACAACATTCTCAACAGAATGTCTTCCTGATTTAGGCTGACTTCCAGATGAAGAGTCCCCTAGTAAATCACTGACCTTCTCATCCACACGGAGGGAACTTCTTGGTGGAGCAATTTTCTTGAGCCCTTCAACTTTTGATTCTCGTTTTCTCCATCCACCAAACCATCCCTTTTTTTCCTGTTTAATCTCTCCATTTCTGCAACCGTTCCCATCCTCTATAGGAATCTCCCTATGCTCATAACAACTATGACGATGTGCAATATTCCCATCCCCATTCTCATTGGTTAATTCCAAAGTATCCAGTTTCAATGCAACTTCAAGTTGCTTTCTTTCTTCTTCTGTCAAAATGTCATTGAGATCCTCACTCTCTGATTCATTCTCATTGCCAGCAGAAAAGAACTCATCGTCGGACATGGCCCCTGGGACCCTTCTGGATTTTATGCTGACAACCACATTGTGCATATCATAGACCTTTGCCTTCCAAGAGCCAACACTTTCCATTTTCTCATACCGCCTCCATGTCAGCTGTGGCAAAAGAACTGCCTGAGTCACATCAATTCCTGGTCTGAATATATTAGTCTGAGACATTGCAGCCACTTCTTCTTTTACCTCTTCTTCAGTTGCTGGAGAACCAGCACCATCCAATGCATTCATCACCTCCTTCTCCTTGTGTGAGATCATGCAAAGTGACCCCGAAGGAACTTTACCATCCTCAGAGCCATCGCCAAGGAAGAGGATACTTTGATCAGAACGCTGGATCTTAAATCCATCAAAACCAGCAAGAGTCATATCTGCTCTCAAATTTGCACCCCTCTTCCAAATTTTGTAAGTATCTGAAGGAGCAATCCTTGAAATGAAGGGTATCACTGAGCTCTCAAAATGGAACGTAATTTCCATATAGAAGTCCCTCATCCTTTGCATGGTTGCCACCAAGCGAGGCAATCTCCGACACCATTTTGCCCATGCCAAAGGCTGGTAATGTCTAACTATAGTCATTGCAATCCGTTCTTCTCTATTGCAAATTGCTTCTTGAAGCGCACTCCAACCCTGCTCATTCTGCAAGCTCCAATCGGCACCAGCAACCATAAGCATCTCGGTTGCAGCCTCATCACCCATTTTGACAGCTAAGTGAAGAGGGGTATCACGGTTTGGAACATCACGCCTATCAATCACAGCAGAGATATCATCAGCTTTTGCTTCCTCGGCCAATGAAGCTGACTCAGTCCGAATCTCAGAAGGATCACAAAGTTGTGGAAGGTTGCCTAGCATCTTCCTAAGACTGGCATAATCTCTTGCGGCAATGGCCTTATGTACGGGACTGTGAGCGTATCTTGAAACATCAACACCCGCCATGCCTCAAGAGTGTTTGATGCTCAACAAAGAAAAGTAATGCACAATCACAACGCCAATTCAACCATCAAGCCCCTTCCAAAGCCGCATGAAAATTACTGAAAATTCATTATGCTGCAGTAGAACCTAAAAGCATGGAAGAAAAACAATCGGGCGAAAAGGCAGTGGACTAAAATAACCAGGACCATTAAACCTTTTGCTCTCCTACAGATAACTGAACCAGATAAACAGACCCAGTTGATAATTCATCACCAAAATAAGAGTTTGGGGAACATCTTGCAGTCATTCTCAATACAAAGTCAGACTATGTTCAGGTTTACACCCAGATAGCACCAAAAGAGAGAAAAAAAGAAACAGACGAAATAAACAAAAACAAAAAGAAGAAAACAACACAAACGAACGAACAAAGACAGTTGAAAGGGCAAAAAAAAAAAAAAACAAAAAGAATCTTTAACGGCCAAAAGCAAAGAAAAATCCAAGAGGCCAAGCAATCTCACCTTCCCTAGAGAAACCCAAGATGCTGCAAAAGAGTCTCAGAGGCACCTAGAAGAGAACTTCACCAATTTCTCTCTTTCTCTGGAGAGATCCTTGTGATCCAATCTAAGATCAGAAAAACCACAGAACAAGCAGGGATGTGTGTGAAACAGAACTCACCACCAAAGAGATTAAAATAAAGCCAAAAAAAAAAAAATTATAATAAGGATGAAACAGAGGTGGGCACTCTAGAAAAGAAATAGAAAAGATGCAGAATCAAGAAAGGAATACAAGAAAGCAACAAAACTTAATCATCCAATCAATAACCCCTCTTCAAAACCAAAACCCACAAGCGAATAAAACACCAAAAAACAAAGAAAAGTAAAAGAAAATCAAAATCCCCAAAAGCTTATCAAAAACGAAAAAAGCATGGAAAGGATGGCACAGAAAAAGGAATGAAAGTTTGGACAGTTTTTCAAGTATTTCTTCTTAGGGAGATACAGCAAAGTACAGAGAGGGAGAGAGTTAAAGAACAAAAAGTGGGGGCCAAAGCTTAAATTGAACTTCAGGGAATGTGATTGGACCTGGCAGAAGCGGTGTACGGGGGAGAGAGAGAGAGAGAGAGAGACCCACCCAATTTTTTTAAAAATCAAAAAATATATATATTTGGATTTTTCAAAATTTTATTACAGAATTAAGATCGATGGATGTAAATAAAAAATTAACTCAATTTTTCAGTTATAATAATTAATTATTATATAAAAACGTTAAAGTTGTACTTAATTATTATAATTATATATTCATAAATTTGTTTTTTTTTTTTTGGTTTTTTAAGGATTTTGTTAAAGAGGGGTGTGATGTGATTGGAGGTCAAAACTCATAGGGGATGAGTTGCAGAGAGTCCAAAATAGGAAGACAGCATGTGATTGTGAGGCTGCAAGTGCAGGGAGGCACCCCGTTTCCCTACTACTTCCATTTCAAACAGTTTTATTTTTTCTTTTTCACCATTTCATTTAATTCAGTTTAATACTATTTTAATTAATTTAACCAAATTAATGGTTATTAACTCCAGTTGATTGGGGCTTGATTAGGAAAATTTTCGATAATTAATGTCAGCAATAGACGGCTAATTAACCATTGTAAGAATTTTTTAAAAATTTAAATTTTTATTTTTAAGTCTCTAATTTTAATACGACAAGACAAAATTTATAGAAATCAAGTGAGAAAATTATTCATATTTCAGTCTAATGAAAATGTTAACGAGAAAAAAAGAAAAAACCTTGTAAGCGAGTGTGCATTTTGAACGCATCTGCAAAGAACATTACTTCCACTGATCCAACGTTTGTAGTCTTATAGAGCATCCTGTACAGTAATTCTTCGGACAATTGCACATTTGTTTTTAGTCTAACTGATCCAACGATTAGAAGCACATTCTTACCGTGAGTGATATCACACTCAATCATTTCCGTTTTTGCAATTGATACTTATCCAGCCGTTGAGGTTTTCAAAATCAACCGCTACGTTTAGCCCACTGAGGAGACTACGTTTTAGCCATGAGTGGTCAACAGCATGACTTGACCGTTATTTTTTATTTCGCTAATAAAATAATAAAGTTTTTCTTGCTTGTTTGAACTATTTTGGTTTTTCGGTTTTTAATTTGCGGGTTTCTAGATAGTCTACCTTTCAAAAGACCACTAGCTACCTTAAAAAAAAAATAATTGTATTCGACGAGTAAAATTAGTGGGAAAATCGGAAAATATGAAATAAAAAATCTAGAAACTTAATTAACAGCTCAATTTACGGTACATCAGAGGTACAAGGTTTTCAAGAGTTGGAGAATAGGGTTTGAAAGTTCACTTGAGATTTATCTCGACTTTTAACTTTGGCAAATACTTCCAATTAGAATTCGGAAATGTCCTCGTTCTGACCCTTCCTCAAACTCTTCAAAAATACTGTCATTATTTCCACAAAACATTTGGTTTTCATAAATATTTACAATTAGGACTCGCATACTACTAGGACATCCTAAGAGTCCTCTTTCTTAGCCTTGAGCAACCCCAAACGCTCCACAGTAGCTGCTGCGACTGTGTAATAGCCAGCTTCAAAAATCGCAAGCCATGTCACACCTGCAGTCATTGCCTGCAACACAGGTAGCAAATTGCCAAAAAAAAAAATCAGTTTAATTCAATTGCTATATTATTGTCAGTGTATGCCTATAGATCAAAAATGGGTTAGGACCCGTTCCCAACGGAAGAGTGTCAGAAAGTTGTGCACTGGTTTCCTTCATCGCTGGATCAATTCAACAAAAACCAGCGGGAATAACCTCGTGTGATCACTAGTCAACTACTTGACTTGACCATGTCTTCGTTAGATTATTTTTATTTTGGTAATAAGCCTCTTTTTTTTTCTTGCATTTCATTTGAATTATTTTGTGCTTTTTTTTTTTTTTCAGTTTTTAAATTGCGGGTCTCTAAATACTGTATCCACTCAAAAAGGGGCAGCTGCTTACGGCCGTACAAAACTCAACAAGCAATAATGTGGAAAAATTGGAAAATATGAAACAAAAACGAAGCTAAAGTTAATTAAACCTCTTGGCCAATATATTATTATGAGGTAAATTGTCTAAAAACTTATTGGTTGGGCGATGGGATGTTCGTTTGTTTAAGAAGAAAGATAATTATTCACAAAATCGAATTCTTTTTTGGAGTTGAGAGTTCTGAGAAGAATTAGAAATATGAACATATCGGTTCGCGTAAACAGGAGAAAAACAGCTTCTCGATACACAATTGCCTCAAGATGCAAAGAGAAGTTGCGTCTAACACCCTATGAGCCAGTCCAATGTGCAAAACCTGAAAGAGTGAAACATATCTATAATATATTATATCCTATATTTAATTATATGCACTGTTCAAACTTACAATAAGTTGTTAGCAAAATAGCAGAAACGTGTTTCCAATCAGGACGGTGTCTGCGAGATTCGCAGAATGGCAAGCGTGCTTGAGTTGGCGAAAACTAATACATTTTGCATCCACAGATCTTACCCAATAGTTGGCGACAAGTTTCCAATAAGCGTGTTCGGAGCAGCAAAAATCTGTGCCAGATCACTTGGACATCTTTCATTGCCTGAACTTGTACGGGTTAACAAATTTTTACCTGACAGTTCAGGTGCGTCAGGCTGTTGCATTTGCTGGGCTTTAGCTGCTCTTAGCTTGTTCTCTTTTGGGATCCCATAATTTAAGATGGTCACGGATCCAATTTCGTGATAGGCATCTTTGCCTTCTCTGCCAGCCATATGTCCCACATCGGAAGAAAACGCTCCAAAGGAGCACTATAATATAGTGCCAGCTGGTGGCCCCGAGAAGTCCCCGGGTCTTATACTACAGAGTTGTAGTTCGGGAAACGGAGGTTCTTCGAGCTAGAGGCTATTTGGGCTGGAATGTGTGGAGAGCCCGTTAGATTCCTCACCGAAATAAATTGGTCGTAATTCTCACAGCTATTCACTAATTCCATAAACCAACAGAACGAGGCTTATCAGCTCATGACGGGTTTTTATTTTTGATAAACTAACAGACTGGGGCTTATCATCTATCTCTTTTTAATTTAGATGCAAAGGGGATAGAATGCGTGTGGAAAAAGATAATTTACAAGAAATTCACAAATGGAATGTACCAACAAAAATGACTTTCATAAATGTGAGTATTTAACTCGGTCATATTAAATCTTAGAGATCATGATCAAGTGTCTTAAGCTCCTATGCATATTTTCCACAAGGAGAAAATGCAAAAGAATACAGAATTTGTGGCGGCAAAAATATTTGTAAGAATACATCATTTTTATATTCTTCTTGAATTAAATAATACATAGGAACAAAATAATTCAATTATTTATTCTTTTGATTTGAAAACACCACCTGAGCTGTCAGTATAATCAATAAGAGTACAAAAATATAGATGGAGTGACTTGAGTGCAATTTAAGACTAGATTAGATTTTGAGAATTTAATTAGCAGCAATAAAAGTTTCGAGGACTGGATTAGACATTCAACCAAAATTCAAGGACCAAGTTACCATTTTGGCCTTTCTTTTTGAAATGGATTTACAAAATGCGCAGCGCCTAGCATTCGATTCAGCCTTGGAAATTTGGCCATGTAACACAATTAGAGATCCAGAGATCAGACATGTACCATTGTCAGATCCCGCACAAGAATCAAAGTATGAGAAAGATCAATCCACCATTCCATACCATCAAAAGCACACCAATTTTTCAGTTCTTCAAACAACGATCAACAAACGAAATGCCATTGGAGACTCACGCCATACTCTGCTTTAAACACTAAGAAATTAGCCGCTGAAATAGCTGTTAGCTCTCAACATGTTTAAGAAGACAGGAAAACAATACCGCCGCAGAAGAAGACAACAAGGACAATCAAATTGACAGTAAAGGAAAGGACAAAAATTAATAATGACTGGAACCAGGCACATGGTGGGCGGTAAAATTTACTGCAGCAGTCAACCGCTCAGCCTTTTCTTACCCTTCAACGGGTAAATCAAACACCGAACAGCCTGCTATTATCCTTAATCATTTGACAAGCTCCTCACTTGGCAGGAGCGATCAAACAGACAAATGCAGCCAAATTAACACCAGCAAGCAAGTACTTCAAAACCACACCAAAAAGGATCAATCCCACTAACATCATAGAATTAAGGAAAACAACCGAACTAAGACCAAAGAAACTGACAAAACATTGCCAATGACCAGAAGAGGACAAAGGCCCGGCAGGGCATAGACGGAAAGCCTTGAGAGTTCCTAGGCACCCATCACATCTCCACTAAATAGACAAATGCTGCCTAACAAAGACAAAGGGGAAACGAAGCCAAACTTTCAAAACCACAGCTAACATTTATCGTGTACGTTATTTATTATTTTTATATTATTAATAGTAAGCAAAGGTTAAATATCACAGAAACGTATTTACCCTTTTTTCCTTGAACCAATAAATGAACCAAGGAACTCTGTGAAAGTTCAGGATTTGATTAAGACTATATGTTATAAAAGTACCCTTTTAAGGTTATTTTTACATTATTATTATTATTATTTTGGCTCTCGTTTTTACACAAGGAGAAGTGTTTTTTTATATACTGAATGCACCAGATGAAAGATGAAATATTTTTATTATGACTGAAAATTTTTAAAAGATTTCATAGTCATCAACTGACTCTAAAATTAATTAATAAATGAAGACGACATATTTATTTATTTTTAAACTATCCGTAAAAGTAACAAATCTAGACAAGTAGTTGGAAAACGAAGATGTATGTGAGTTCTCGAGAAAAGAGCAGTTGTTATCATTAAAATAACAAAACTGAACGTAGAATTTCACTTTAAAGAGAACTTACACAAATATACTAAATAAAAAGTTACTGAAATTCAAAGCCTTGCAAAAGCCAAAAAATTTAACGCTGTACTTGCTTTCTTTGGACAAAGCTAAATTAACTAGTGACCGCAGACTAATTGAAGTCTGGCTTGGCACAAGTTTGTTATCATTAAAATTAATCTGGATTGATAGTTGGTTAGTATTTGAATAAAAGTTATATTAATTTAATTTGGTTTAATGTCATTTTATTATTTATATAGAATTAGATTTTTATTATTATATAAAGATGTAATATTTTTATTTTTGTATATATGCTTTTTTATTTTTTTTAATTATTGTACAATGTTTTTAGCTTAATAAAATTAAATATTTAGATAATCATTATGCTAATAATAATATGATAATTTAAATTTTAATAATAAAATTAAAGTTGATTGTGCTCTCTAACAATTACAAGAAAGATAATAATTGCATAGGAGAATTAAACCCAATTATTAATTATATGCTTGACTTTTTTCAACACTGCCCACCCAAGAAGAGGCACCCCTCTTAGCAGAAGAGAGCCCAGATAAAAAGTGGGTTCACAGACGAAAGTCTTGAAACTGCAAATAACAGCAAAGTAAAAGATAAGAAAGACCGTAATAGTAGTAGAAACAAAGTTGGCACGTGAATTGACATTGGGCAGGCAGGCAGGCAGGTTCTAGATGGCCACGCTGTGTAGAACCACGGTCTCAACAGTGAGTCCAGGCCCAAACCCAAAAAGCACTCCCCATTCGAGCCCCTCTCCCGTCGACTTAACCCCATCCTCGGCTGACTTCTTCCTCATCTCATCCAAAATAAACAATACGCAAGCACTGGACATGTTACCATACTCCGAAAGCACATGGCGTGTGGCCCGTAGCTTTTCGGGCTTCAAAGCAAGCTTGGCCTCTACCTGGTCTAGAATTGCTGGTCCGCCGGGATGAGCGATCCAAAAAAGGGAGTTCCAATCAGAGATGCCCAAGGGCTGGAATGCCTCCACAAGACTCTTCTCGACGTTCTTCGAAATAAGCCCAGGAACGTCCTTTAAGAGGTGAAAGGTTAGCCCTACTTCACGGAGATGACCGTCAATGGCCCCATCGCTATCGGGTAGGATGGTTTGGGCCGCAGAGACCAGTTCAAACAACGGCTTCTCGACCTCGGGTATTGGGTCGGAGCCCACTATTATAGCGGCTGCACCATCTCCAAACAATGCTTGGCCCACAAGACTATCAAGGTGGGTGTCACTCGGGCCACGGAATGTCACCGCCGTGATTTCCGAGCACACGACAAGCACACGTGCGCCTTTGTTGTTCTCAGCAAGGTCTTTTGCCAGTCGGAGAACCGTTCCACCGGCAAAACACCCTTGTTGGTACATCATGAGGCGCTTGACGGATGGGCGAAGTCCCAAAAGCTTAGTGAGCTGATAGTCAGCCCCGGGCATGTCCACGCCACTGGTGGTGCAAAAGACCAAGTGAGTGATTTTGGACTTGGGCTGGCCCCATTCCTTGATAGCCTTTGTAGCCGCTTCCTTCCCCAACTTTGGCACCTCCACCACCACTATGTCTTGTCTAGCATCCAACGAAGGTGCCATGTATGCACATATATTGGGATTTTCTTTCAAGATCTCCTCCGATAAGTGCATGTAACGCTTCTTGATCATGGATTTCTCACCTGAGGAGCGTGGCAAGAATAAGTCAATGCCCAAGATGGAATTCTACTGTGGCATATGGTTTAAAAAGTATCATCAAATTAATGAGTTTGGTCCATTTACTATCCAATTCAGACTAAATCCAGCTCACTAAATTTTTCACGAGCAGATTTGGATAGGCAAATCGGCCATGCTTTCTGATTACCAAAAAAATAATAAGAAAAAAGCCTTCACATTCCCTATTTGTTTTCATGGTTTTATCAATGCATACATCCTTTTTTGACTCTCTCTCTGTTTTTTTTTTTTTCTTGGTTACTTTGGATGTTAAAAGCCCAAGAATTCAAAGCATATTCTCCTACGTACTAGTAGGACATGCACATTCAATGAGCCGATCGAGTTAAGTACCTACCGCGCGCACGCACGCGCGTGCGCACATTTATTTATGCATGCATGTCAGAGTCAGAGTGTTGTTCATATTACAATATTGCAAAGCAACGGACAAAATCAAGAAAATGGAACACATATGTAATAATTTGTATTCTTACACATGCGCTTGAATTTCTCTTTAAGCTCCGTTTTGTGCTCGCTGTTTGTGATCCGGAAGTAGTAGTCCGGGTAGGTGCTTTGATCTACGCAGTTTGGGGGAGTGGCTGTACCGATGGCCATGACTGTGGCAGGGCCCTGTGCCCTTTGTGCCTTGCGAACTTCATCGACGGTCACCATTTCTTCTAGGAAGGTTAAGCACGAAAGAGTCTAAAAAATCAAAGGGGCTTAGCAAAGTTTAGGACACCTGGGCAATTTGGTGTTGCAAAATGTGATAGAAAGGACCACCTAGCTACCGAATTGATGATGGAAGAGTGTTGGATTTGGTAGCAAGAGAGATGGGTCCTTGTGCCACACGAAAATGTTGGAGAGCAAGGTGGGTTTTTAACATGGAACGCTGGAGGGGGAAGAAGGGGTAGGTAATGGACATGTGCTTTACCCAATGTCCTGTCAACCAAAAGAATCAACTACCTTTTGGGATCCGGCTGGCACGTGCATGTTTGTGTTTGGTATAATACTCTCTCCTGCCCATCAACGGACCGCAGGGTCTTCAATGAGCGTGTGTGTGTGTGTGCGCGCGCGCGTGTGTGCGCGCGAGAGAGAGAGAGAGAGAGAGAGCACGTGTGTGTATGTGTCTCCCGGCTTTCGTTTACCTACAGAGAAGACAACCACACCACAACGGTGGCAAAATTTTGAAGGTTTTAGTTCTAATAATTAAGCAGCGGTTTTGGAGGACCAACACAAAGGTTATGTGATTTGTTAATTAACTTCGTAAATTATAATATTCCAACAACAATAAGATTGATTGAGACCGTTTATTATTTTTTAAAAAATTAAAAATAGTCAATAATTAGTTATTAATTATAAATAAATAATATATTTATTCAAGTCGTTTGACCAATAAATAAATAAAAGCATCTAGCTTAAAACGTGATAACCACTTAAACTAGCTCAATTGGCTCTTGAGATTAGTTAATTTTAATTAGTTTATAGTTCTACAATTTAGTAGGATGGAAACTGGATTCAATTCTTGTTACTGTCATGTCTCCACGTCATAAGGAGGGGTGGAGATTAGTTGGCTCTTCTATTTAAGCGGCCTTTTATCTTGTTACGCGTAATTACAGTATAATCTTTTATTGGGATTAGAAAAACATAAAAGCAAAGAATAAGAACAGATTGGATCCTGCACATAATCTCACAAATTTATAATTATAATTATTTATATTTTAATATATATATTTTTAAAATAATAACTTATAATTATTATTAAATAATATAAATTTATATTTATTTGTGTCTATTCATCTATGTAACTAAAAAAGGGTCAGAAGACCAACAAATTCTAAATCATTAATATTTTAATTATTTATAAAATTAAAATTTTTGAATTTGAATTGGAATCAATTGAAAAAAAAAAAAAAAAAGTGGCAGAAGCCAAGAGCGTATCTCGGCGGAACAAAAGATGCCGATGAGCTTTATTTCTAAGGGGGGTATAATTTTAGTAAGTGCAGATAGTGGGGCATAGTGGTTTGTTCTTATTTAAATTAATCAAAATTATTAGTTGTTTAGTATTTGAATAAAAGTTATATTAATTTAGTATAGTTTAATATCATTTTAATGTTAATATATAATTAATTTTTATTATTATATAAAAAATATAATATTTATATATTTGTGTATGCAATTTTTAAATTATTGTATTTAACATAATTAAGTGTTTATATAATTATTATGCTAATAATAATTTGAATTTTAATAATAAAATTAAAGTTAATTGTACTCTCACAATTATAGAAAAGATAATAAATACATAGGAGAATTAAACGTAATTATTAATTATATTCTTGTCATTTTTCAACACTGCCCACCCAAGAAGAGGCACCCCTCTCAGCAGGAGAGAGCCCAGACAAGAAGTGGGTTCACAGACGAAAGTCTTGATGCTGCGAATAACAGCAAAGAAAAATATGATAAAGACCGTAATAGTAGAAACAAAGTGGGCACGTGAATTGACATTGGGCAGGCAGGCAGCTTCTAGATGGCCACGCTGTGTAGAACCACAGTCTCAACAGTGAGTCTAGGCCCAAACCCAAGAATCACTCCCCATTCGAGCCCCTCTCCCGTCGATTTAACCCCATCCTCGGCTGACTTCTTCCTCCTCTCATCCAAAATAAACAATACGCAAGCACTGGACATGTTACCATACTCCGAAAGCACATGGCGTGTGGCCCGTAGCTTTTCGGGCTTCATAGCAAGCTCGGCCTCTACCCGGTCTAGAATTGCTGGTCCGCCGGGATGAGCGATCCAAAAAAGGGAGTTCCAATCAGAGATGCCCAAGGGCTGGAATGCCTCCACAAGACTCTTCTCGACGTTCTTCGAAATAAGCCCAGGAACGTCCTTTAAGAGGTGAAAGGTTAGCCCTACTTCACGGAGATGACCGTCAATGGCCCCATCGCTATCGGGTAGGATGGTTTGGGCCGCAGAGACCAGTTCAAACAACGGCTTCTCGACCTCGGGTATTGGGTCGGAGCCCACTATTATAGCGGCTGCACCATCTCCAAACAATGCTTGGCCCACAAGACTATCAAGGTGGGTGTCACTCGGGCCACGGAATGTCACCGCCGTGATTTCCGAGCACACGACAAGCACACGTGCGCCTTTGTTGTTCTCAGCAAGGTCTTTTGCCAGTCGGAGAACCGTTCCACCGGCAAAACACCCTTGTTGGTACATCATGAGGTGCTTGACGGATGGGCGAAGTCTCAAAAGCTTAGTGAGCTGATAGTCAGCCCCGGGCATGTCCACGCCACTGGTAGTGCAAAAGACCAGGTGGGTGAATTTGGACATGGGCTGGCTCCGTTCCTTGATGGCCTCTGTAGCTGCTTCCTTCCCCAACTTGGGTACAGCCACCACCACCATGTCTTGCCTAACATCCATCGAAGGTGCCGTGAATGCACATATATTGGGATTTTATTTCAAGATCTCCTCCGTTAAGTGCATGTAACGCTTTCTCACCTGAGGCGCGTGGCCAGAATAAGTCAATGCCCAAAATGGAATTCTACTGTGGCATATGGTTTAAAAAGAATCATCAAATAAATGAGTTCGGTCCATTTACCATCCAATTCAGATTAAACCCAACTCACTAGTTCTTCACGAGCAGATTTGAATAGGCAAATCGGCCGTGCTCTCTGATTACAAGAGAAAAAACCTTCACATTCCCTATTTGGTTTCATGGTTTTATCAATGCATACGTCCTTTTATTTCTCTCTCTCTCTCTTTTATTTCCTTTCTTTTCTTGGTTACTGTGGATGTTAAAAGCCTAAGAAATCAAAGTATATTCTCCTACGTACTAGTAGGACATGCATATTCAACGAGCCGATCGAGTTAAGTACCTATCGCGTATATATATATATATATTTATATATTTATATGTATGTCAGAGTGTTGTTCATGTTACAATATTGCAAAGCAACGGACAAAGTCAAGAAAATGGAACACATATGTAATAATTTGTATTCTTACACATGCGCTTGAATTTCTCTTTAAGCTCCGTTTTGTGCTCTCTGTTTGTGAGCCGGAAGTAGTAGTCCGGGTAGGTGCTTTGATCGACGCAGTTTGGAGGAGTGGCTGTACCGATGGCCATGATTGTGGCAGGGCCCTTTGCCCTTTGTGCCTTGCGAACTTCATCAACGGTCACCATTTCTTCTAGGAAGGTTAAGCAAGAAGGAGTCAAAAATCAAAGGGGCTTAGCAAGTTTAAGACCCTTGGGCAAATTGGTGTTGCAAAATGTGATAGAAAGGAGGAGTGTTGGACGAAAATGTTGTAGAGCAAGGCGGGTTTTTAACATTGAAGCTAGAGGGGGAAGAAGGGGTAGGTGTGCTTACCCAACGTCATTGTCAACCAAAAAAAAAAAAGAAACTACCTTTTGAGATCCTGTCGGCACGTGCATCTTTGTGTCTTTCGACGACCTCATGGACTTCAACGAGTGTGTGTGTGTGTGAGAGAGAGAGAGAGATAGCTCGTGTGTGTCTCCTGTCACACACGAGTCTCAGTCCAAGCCGCCTACGAGAATATAAGAATCATTTCACAAAATTTGCACATAATGGAAGCAAGAAAGCATATAACACTTACGAAAATATTTCTAATTTTTTATTATTTTTCTCTTCAAATAATGTGAAGTATCTTATAATCGTCTATAAAGTCATTTAAGTGTTATATGTATGTAAATGCATATGTGTGCGTGACCTTGGTTGTCATACAAAGTCTACTTAGAGTAGTAGTAGCCTGGCACTCTTAGTTCTACCGTACATAATTTAGTTGCCAAACTAATCTTGCCTAGTGAGTTTTTTTTTTTTAAAGCGCTTTTCACTTTCCAATAGACTCCTATTCCCTCCTTTAAGAAAGAAGTGACGTTTTAAATTTTATTTAATCAATTTTTATCTTTAGTAACTCATATTTATCTATACGGAAGGAAAAGGGAGATTTAACAATATATCATCTCATATAACTTCTTCTATCTATTCACTTCTACTATTGGATCACACTTCCATAGATTAAGAGGATTTGCCTCTTAAAATCTTCTATTTACATGTCCAATTTTCGATTCCTTAGTTCGATTAGTCTGTTTGATCAGGCTTTCAAAACCTTGTTCTCAAGTGGGTTTGTTGTTATTTGTTGATCAATAATGGGCTCAGTGAGTGTTAATATAGTAGATTATACGTCATTTTATTTTTGTTTTTTAAATAATAGTTCATTAGTTGAGTTAAAATTTTTAAGTGAATTAAAGTAAATTAATTTTTTCTAAACTTAATTATAATTTTTAATTTTAATATATTAATTAATTTAAAAATAAAATCAAATTAAAAATTTTAATTAATAAAATTTTAATTAATTAAAATTTTAATTTTATTTTAATTTTTAAAATAATTATATTAATAATTTTAATATTTTATTTTTATAATATTAGTTCAAATAATAAAATTAAATAAGTATTAAAGAAAAATTAACAAAAAATTTTTTAATTATTTATTTTTTTATTTTTTAAAAAATATAATAAAAAAATAAATAACAATTTACAAGATTTATTTTTTTAAAAAAATTTTTATAAAAATATTAAATAATGACATTAAAATGTTAATTATAAATTTGATATATGATAATTAACATTTATTTTTACGGAAAAAATTCTGATTAATCAACCGCATGATGTCATGTTAGGTCCCCTCGTTGCGCCCGTCTTCCCTAACCAAATTGCAAAGCCCTAAACCCTTTGTATCCTTGCTATTTGAGCTACTATCCAAACAAAAACCAAAACCCCAGCCCTAAACCCCATGTTAAAGCAAAACGCGCCTTTCCCTTCTGATTTCCTTTCTCTTTACCCGGCCATTAATCCAGCATTTTTCACACACCGCCACCATCGCCCAGCCACTCGTCGCCATGCAGTCTGCCTTCATCTCCCCACGCGCTACCCCAATTAACCCCCTAACTTCAACAACCCCCTCCCTTAGTCGCCACACTAAACCCCAAAAAATTCCCATCCGCCCTTTCTCCCTCCGCGTCTCAGCCCGGGTGCAGCCGGCGGTCACGACTGACCCATCGGCGGCGTCCACCGTGACCCACAAGCTGAACAAGTACAGCTCGCGCATCACTGAACCCAAGTCCCAAGGTGGGTCTCAGGCGGTGCTCTATGGAGTGGGGCTGTCGGCGGAGGACATGGGCAAACCCCAGGTGGGGATTTCGTCGGTCTGGTTCGAGGGAAACACATGTAACATGCACTTGCTGAGGTTGTCGGAGGCAGTCAAACAAGGGGTGCTAGAGGCTGGTATGGTTGGTTTCAGGTTTAACACAATTGGTGTAAGTGATGCTATTTCTATGGGGACTAGAGGGATGTGTTATAGCTTGCAAAGTAGAGACTTGATTGCTGATAGTATCGAGACTGTCATGAGTGCTCAGTGGTATGATGGGAACATCTCCGTCCCTGGCTGTGATAAAAATGTGAGTGGACCTTTCTCTTCAAAGTGGTTGTGCATCTGTTGGATTTATGATTTTTTGAGGTTGAAAAAGCACTATGTTCGAAAGGTTCCTTTTTCAAAGCATTTCTTTAGACAAAAGATTCCGTTTTATCCTATTTTCAGATGGTAAATATTTCTTAACATGGAATGTGAATTAACCCGTGTTTTGAATTGAAATTGAGAAATTGATCCTTCGTTGCAACAATCAACTGGCGGACATTTGGGTTACCTGAACCAGCCTTCTTTTTGGTGGATGTATATGAGTAGTGATTGGATATGTTTGTGTTTTTTTGGTTTTTAATGAGTTGAATTTGATACAGCTATTGCTGGCTTGAACAACTAAACAAGGAGACTGCTGTTACAATTCTCATTTCTATGGCTTCCTTGCTCCCTTGTTGGGGTTTTATGGGTTTTGGTCCAAATATGATGTTATTTCCATATTTGTTGGATTACACGGTGGTTGTGGACTATTATGCAGGACGTTTCTCTGCTTCTGACAAATACATGAACTCTGCTGCTATATGTTGGGTTGCTTGGTTTGTTTGGTGGGATTTTGTGGGTTTTGAATGCAACAGGTGATTATCCAATTTTGAATCTAATATTAAAAAATAAAAAAATAAAACACCCCATGTTCTGGGTTTTCTGTGTTGTTGGAAATATTCAGGGTTCCCAATGTATGTCTTGTAGTTGGAACAAGATATAAGCCAAGCTTCTTTGACTCTAATGTATTTTCAGGCCTTTTTGTTTGGTGGATTAACTTGATCTTCTTGGAATATGATCTTAATATAAGGTTCTATTTCTTTTAGAGCTGTCTTTTTGCTAAAATTTTGCACTTCATACCCTTGGCTAAAGTTTAGAGTTTTATCTGCAACTGCCCTATCTCTTTTCTTACACTTCTTGAATTGACAACTGTTATATTTGTGATATGATTTGCCATAAAATTTTCTGTTTTATTGGGGTTTCTGTTCAAGATTTTCCTGAGGGGATTTGTTTTGATATCATTCAATAGCTTACTGACAAGGTAAAGTTTTAGATATCATACAAGCAATGTCCTGTCACATGTTTTTTCATGCAACAAGCTGAGATGTCTGAGCTTTCAAAGTTTTGCAATCACTTGGAATTTACTTTTGTCAAATGTTATAGATGCCAGGTACAATTATGGCAATGGGCAGGCTCAACAGACCTAGCCTTATGGTTTATGGTGGAACTATAAAGGTATGAGACATCCCTTTCTTCTTGTTTCTTATCAACTTCTTTCTAACTGGAAGCACTCATGTGATAATATCATCCTATTGTTATTCGGCTTATATAATTCTTGGATATTTCAATGCTATTCCTAAGACTTTGTTATTTTCCTCATGCAAAGGAAATCTGATGATTGTTGCTTATATTTTTATGTGTTTTAGGCTTTTAGACAATGACTAAATGCACTTTCTCTCTTTTGCAGCCTGGTCATGTTAATGGCCATACTTATGACATAGTATCCGCATTTCAGGTTAGTGTTTTGCTTTGATGGTGTTATGGATGCAGATTGGATCTCCTTATGCATGATGCACATTTGGGATGTGAATGGGATTCTATCTTCTGTTGCTTATTTGCCTTTAAGATCTTTAGTTAGTTATGTGCCATAATATATGAGGGTGTTGACTTCCTCTTTGTCCAATGGATACTTGGAATGCTTGATGTTGGTGTCTAATTCTTGCTATTTGGGTAGAAATAACATTGGAGATGACCATATATGGTGCGTAATTTACATGGCATTGTTACGCATCACCAATGTATGATTGAAAAATTGAACTTGAGTAATATGTCTATATTTTCGTAAGGCCCTATAAGTAATTGCCTATATTATTTCTGTTTTCATCTTCTTTTTAAGCAATAAATTCAGGTCAATAGCATGAACATGTTGCATTTCCATGTTAGGAAATTATTTATATTTTTGTTTTCGTCTTCCCTCTTCCCCTTCTCTCCCTCTCATCCCACTCCTTTTGCTGTAGGTTTATGGTGAATATGTTAGTGGATCCATAAGTGACGCCCAAAGACAAACTGTAGTCCATAATTCCTGCCCAGGTGCAGGGGCTTGTGGTGGAATGTACACTGCTAATACTATGGCCTCTGCTATTGAAGCTCTTGGAATGTCTCTGCCATACAGGTATGATTGTCTCTTCTGTACAGGTACAAATATCTCCTTGCACAAACTTTATTTGTGTTTTCAAACAAATTGACATCTGATGTCCCTTTTACAGCTCATCAATTCCGGCTGAAAACCAACTGAAGTTGGATGAGTGCCGATTGGCTGGAAAATATCTGTTAGAATTGTTGAAGATGGACTTGAAACCGCGAGATATTATCACTCATAAGTCACTGCACAATGCAATGGTCATTGTGATGGCACTTGGAGGGTCTACCAATGCTGTGCTACACTTAATTGCAATTGCAAGGTAAGGAGAGTTTTCCTCTGGGTTCCACTTGTAGTTGCATCTTGTGGAGATAGCTCATGATATCTTGGCAGGTCTGTTGGACTGGAATTAACTCTTGATGATTTCCAGAAGGTCAGTGATCGGGTTCCATTCCTTGCAGACCTGAAGCCCAGTGGAAAATATGTCATGGAGGATTTGCATAAGGTGTGGACTGCAGATTATCCTTTCTTACTCTATTTTCAAATAGCTTTGCATGTGCCAGCAACCTTATTGAATACTTATTATACTTGGTTTGCTTATGTACTTTCATGATTATGTTCCCACTGAATATTTTTAATAGAGTGGAGGAACACCTGCAGTACTTCGCTATCTTTTGGAGCTTGGTTTCATAGATGGAGACTGTTTGACTGGTATGAAATGGAATTGTATAAGCCCCCTTTTTGGCAATTTTCTGCAGTCAATTTCTCATGTAGCGTTACCACTAACATGAGACATTTTCTCTTAGTTACTGGGAAAACATTGGGCGAAAATCTGCAAAATTGTCCACCTTTGGCTGAGGGGCAGGTGGGATGGACTTCACATTTTCATTCTTATGTCTTGTTGTTTGGGAAGCAATGCATTTTGAAAGTGATTAATGAGAGAATCTGTCTTTTTTATTCCAGGACATTATAAAGTCATTGGAAAACCCCATCAAGAAAACAGGTCATATCCAAGTGTTACGTGGAAACCTTGCACCAGATGGCTCTGTAGCAAAAATTACTGGGAAAGAAGGGCTCTATTTCTCTGGTACTGCTTACTTTAAGCATAGCAATTATATCAAATTATCAATAGAATTACTCCTCTTATAAATATCTGTTGTGTCTCCTCTGTTGCCAAATTTTCTTGATTCTCACTTTGCCTTCTTGAAATGTCAACACCATTCTCCAGGTCCTGCTCTTGTCTTTGAGGGAGAGGAATCCATGATTGCAGCTATCTCTGAGAATCCTATGAACTTCAAGGTAAGCATTCATCCAGTCAACATTATTAGCCCTAGGATTTTATTTATTTATTTATTATTCCTGCCTTCAAGTTAGCAGACTTTTAGTGAGCACTGGAATTCAGATTTTAGAGGAGTTTGAAGTTTATTGGAACTTTACAGACCTCATTGCATGCCTGTTTATATTTAATCTCGTACATGAGGATCAATGAAGCAGCAAGGCTCTGTTTCTGGGTATTATACAGCAACAAACTTAAAAAATTTTGGTTCTTTCTTATCAGTTGAGTTGAATTTCAGGGCATTGTTGCTGCTTTGTAGGAGGGACATTAACTGTTAACAAAAGCTGTTAAGTTGCATGAAAACAGCTTGAACATGACAAAACATAAGAAATTTGATTATTGACCAATAATTAAGAAATTTTTTCTTTTTTTTATTTTTCTTTTTCTCTTTCAATCCAAAAGAATCTTATTGTTTAATCATTATAAAATTCCAAAGCTTGGTCTGATTTGACAATGTGACCTGGAGACTGGATTGACAATGTTTTGCTTTGTTGCATCAGAATGTTGCAGACGTGGTTATCTCCTAATGCATCATGACCTTATATTATCTGGTTTCAAGATTTATGGTGGCACTCACTTGTGGAATTGGCATATTTTATGTTTGTGCATATTCTTTAATCTTGCAGGAGAAAGTTGTGGTTATCAGAGGGGAGGGACCTAAGGGAGGACCTGGAATGCCTGAAATGTTAACACCAACAAGTGCAATCATGGGAGCTGGTCTTGGTAAGGTATGCTAAATACGAGACCTGGTTTGTGTTTATCAATGTGCTTTGCTGTTAATTTGATTTGATTCATACACAAATTAACTGACCAGAGTCACCTTTGTAAACCATAGTCAATGACTTGCTTGAGTGATCTTAATAGTTAGCAGTTATGACTTTGATGCTGCTTATTTCATTTAATTAACATTTGGAGTTAACCTTGGTCACTACTAGGTTCTCAAAGCTAAGAGCACTTACGTTGGTTGATAATTTTAGTTATCTCAGTGACAGTTTTATGTGCTTATTGTTGAGTGCTGCAGGATTGTGCATTGCTGACTGATGGAAGGTTTTCAGGGGGTTCTCATGGATTTGTTGTTGGGCATGTATGCCCCGAAGCACAGGTAAAAAAATCAATTTTTTCAGTTCCTTACATGCTAGAAAAAAGTAAGGAACCCAAGTGCCTTTTTACTTCCAACTTAGCCGAGCAGGGCATTGCCACAATCCAAACTCGAGGTCGTGTTGGGTGTGGGGATTGAGGTGGGTTAGGGCCCACTAAGGCCCAAGCAAACCTCTCAACTGGTGTCAGAAAACATGTGCTTAAGAGATTTGCTATTGATTGTGTTAACAAGATGTGCTTCTTTTTATAGTTATACTGCTTAGTACCAGCATGAGTTAGGTCCTTGAACATAAAATTTATATTGATAGACAGTAGCTAAAAATGTTTGGAACTCATATTCAGGAAGGTGGTCCAATTGGTCTGGTTAGAAACGGAGACATCATTACCATTGATGTTCAGGAGAGAAGAATAGATGTTCAGATAACGGACGAGGAAATGGAAGAGCGTAGAAAGAATTGGACTCGGCCTCCATATAAGGCCACCCGCGGAGTTTTGTACAAGGTGAGCGAAAATCTTCATTGACCATCTTCCCAAACATTTAGTTTTAAAAGTCTTTCCTAATTTTGTATCATCACGATCATTTCCAGTACATAAAGAATGTGGAATCAGCTTCCAGAGGATGCGTGACCGATGAATAGGGGAAGAAGAGGACATTACCGCTTGGCAATTGTAGACAAGAACCTGAACTTGTACCGTGTCACATCGGGTGCGTCATTGTGGCTCTCATTCGGGTATCTATTCGGCCTTGATTGTTCTTTTGAGGTGAATATCTGGTGTCTTTGTGATCTATACTTTTGGGGATAATAAGCCAAATTAGGACTCGTAGAATTCTGTCGGCCATGTATTCAAATTGTACGATTTTTGAGACAAAGTTACATCAGCAGCACCTCTGCATTTCATGGATGAATTTCGGCCATCCCTGGAAAGTGGAACTGACTCTGAATTCTCATTGCATTGATAAGGTGAAAGTGCCATTGCTTGATTAACACCTCCACTTGGTGTCATCTCCAAGTGGGGACGGATGCTGCGCTTGATTCGAACAGCCGTAAAATATTATCTCCACCTAATTGCCCAAAATTTTCAAAATTTTAGAATTTCTTGAGGACTTGTCGAGACCCTGCCATGGCCTGGCCACAAGCCACAAGCCACTTGGCGGGGCGCGGTCGATGGACCCCTTCAAAGTAAAAGCAAATAAAGGGGGTTGGGTTGATCGATTTAGATGATAATAGAGCCAAAATCTTGGTGGGACTCGGCCTGGGCCCCGCTTCTTCTAGTCAATTGGCCCGACCCGAATCTTGTTTTTCGACCTCATGATGCCATTGGAGAGAGACGAAGAGTAGTGTGTGTGTGTGTGTGTTTTTTTTTTTAAATTAATATAATTTTAAGATTATTATTATTATGGCAAAACAAGAGAGAATGAGAGTGTATATATATATATATATATATATTTTTTTTTTTTTTTCTGGGTTGTATAATAATCTAGAATCGGTCTTGAATTCCAGCGAGACACCCATGTGGCCATACCGGGCAAATTGTGAATCTTTATTTGAAGTTTCAATTCTTGTTTTGGCTTTTCTTTTTTTGGTGTTTCATCCGCCCTTTTCTCTGTTCGTTTACTCTTATATTTCTTCTTGAATCTTAATTTATTTTTTCAATCTTACACAAATTCTTCGGATTTCTTAAAACGTTGATCCACAATTCCTACACCTCTTGGAATTATCGGTCTCTTGGCCCCCTCTCCTCCCCTTTCTTTTTATTTTTTATTTTTTATTATTACGTTAAAGAGATTTAAAAATAATTCTCTTCGTCAGCTTCTCAGCCTTCCTTTGTTATCTTTTGAAGACCACACAAATTGCCCTTAGTTCAGCTCTGATGGCCATAAAAATTCCACCATGCCCTGAGAAACCATACATGCAAATACTACTTGCATCCCTTTTCCCAATTTTTCATATCAATGTTTGACACAGTAGGAAATAAATAGCTGAGTTACAGGAGTTTTGAAGTGGAAGTAAATTATCAGGCTTGATAAAACTTTTTGTTTTTTTGTTCCTTTTCTTATTTTTATCCCATGAGCAAGATATGGCTGGTAAACACACACATATTCTTTTTGATAAATCAGACAAGTTTTATTGATAGTTATACAAAGTGGGTATACTTACTGGTTGTGAAAAAACCAGTGCAACATTACTCAATAATAGTGGGGAAGCCAGCCAGTAGGCCGCCCCTTGATATTACATGCATCCATGTATATTGTATATATATATATATGGGGAATTCGGCCGATTGCTTCATCTCTCCAAATATCTGCATAAAAATTGAGGCACGACTACAAAAGGGGTCTTGAATTTTCCTATCGCCTCCGCCCACCAGAGCCACTCTCCCTTTGACAATTATAATAAACGGCGGCCACGGGCAAACCCAGATTGTAGAGCTTGGCAAAGTCCCTGGTGTTGAAATTCTGGCGCCACCCTGGAGCGTACACCGTCTGTCTTCCCAGTTGCCGGAATAATACAAAGACAAACCGATGAATCCCCGCCGTTGGACGCGGGCTCTCATAGCATACGATCTCCTGCCCTACAATACGATCCATGCATGATAATTTTCAAAAATGTTTTGCTAGGTAGAAATGGAAACGTTAGGTTCAATTTTGGTCCCCACTTAAATGTTGTATAAACTACTTCTAAGTTAATTTTTGGAGAACCATTTTAATTATATATATTTGAAGCACTCACCGAATGTTGCCGCAGTAGTTGCCGGAATATCAGTCACCAACCTACAAATTCATAACAAATAGCATGGCAATTTAGATAACCATATATGACTTGAAAATTCCTCATTCCCTTTTTTTTTTTTTTTTTAAATCTTAATCTTAACTACAAAAATTCATATATCAAGTGTTATAAAATGATAGACAATATTTCAAAAGGTCTGATAATGTAAACACAAAAACAATAAATTTAAATAGATAAAAAAAGTTATGTTAAATATAAAAATAATTTATATTATATATAAAAATCAATGTAATATTAAATATTTTATATATAATATAAAGTTATTTATATTAACTTGTATTTGTTACTTTTGTGTCCACCTAAAGTTTTTCTATTACAAACTATTTTGTCAGGACAATTGCATAAGCTGATTTGTATTTATGCACTTGGCATTATTTGAAAGGACTCGGTTATAGGAAACAGCCTATGGACAGGTTTAGACGGAGACAGAGACAGAGAGAGAGAGAGGACAATTTTATTGGCTGTTAAGTGTTGCTTTGTTTTAAAAATAAAAATAAAAAATAAAAAAAGCGGGTCTCATATATTTTTTTATATAAAAACTAGGATATGCTAATAAGTAAAATAAAAATATATATAACATTATATACATACAAGTAATAATAATACACAAATAATATAATTTTATTGATTATATGTATATTTTATTTGATTATACGGACATTATTTTGTTTTGAAAGAAACAAAGAAAGGCGGAACTGCTGAGATCCAATCTGCCACCTCAATCCGTCATGCCCCCGTCCCCCACTTCGTCCAAGCAACTTTTTCCTACTCAAAAGTGAAGGACACCAGCACGCTTGCAAATACTATAGTACTGTTGTACATGTATTGGTGATTGACTTGACTATACAGAGGCAAATGAGGGCTAAAAGTCGACTCGGAGGTGGTTCAGCGTGCATACATATCGGAGCGATGTGCCTTCAAATACACCCAAAGATGTACACGAAAAATGTACAAGTTACTCTTTCCACTCCTAAGTGTACTACCTCGGTGCACCTACCGATAGGAGGCGGGTCAGGGGGTCTTAGCTATTTGAGCAGAGAATAATTATACTCTATCTTCCGACCTTTTTTCAATTATCCTACAAGGGACTCAACTGAGAATTTTTGGCTTTTTCCAGGAAGAAAGTGGGAAAATTTTGGGAGATTAATTAAAATTGCGATGTACATGCAAAAACTTTTGACCATTTGAAAGTTCAACTGCGCTGCCATAAGTGACTAAATTGTTTGAATCAAAGAAATCAAAACCAGTTTGTGTGCATTTTCTCCACAGAGAAGGCAATCCTGGGCTCTTGAGAAGAACGATTGCTGTATTTTGAATTAAGTCCACAAACAAAAGGACGAAAGCTGGAAAGAAAAAAATTGAAAGTCTCCACTTACTAGAACTCCGAATCCTCGTGCACGTAGGACCATGTTAATGATACAACTTATGGTCCTAAATGCAGAACCCCACCTATTATTCCAAAGAACCTTAGACAATGCAAATGCCGTTTGGCCTGTGGGGTTGCCATCAATCTCCGGACCATGAAAATGAAAACCACAACACTTTGAAGGACAAAGAGACATGGAGAAAAGAGTGATAGTGATATACAGGTGGATATGGGTTGTTCATGAAGCGAATAGCACGAGCATAGCCTCACCTCTAATGGCCTATATTTTTTCAAAAAGAAAAAGAAAATCTCTATTGGTCTATAAATTTAAATTCCCAAAAGTTAGCTTTTCCAATTGGGGTATTTTGCAGCAAGTTTTTCCTTTTTTTTTTTTTTTTTTTTTTTTTCATGTGGGATAATTTTGCAAGAAGTCTTGCAAAACTTCCTGATTCAAAGTTACTTAAGTAAATTCAACCTGCACCAAAATTAATAACCTCCAACGCCATCTTCTAATCTAATGATATTCCAAAAATCAAAGCTATAAAAGATAAACTACTTTACGGATACATGGAAAGAAAGAGGTTTTCAAACCATTTCAATTCAAAAATATTTGAGAGAGAAATCCTACCAATGCAAGTATTCCCTGAGGTTTGGGTCGCTAGGGCTAGGTGCATCTGGGTCCACCATAACCTGCAATAAATGAAATAAGCCCTACTGAGACTTCCCTAAACCCTGGCACTGGCAACCACCGATGTGCATTTTTGTACTGCAGCAATTCTATGTATCGAAGATATACCATTGCTTCTGGCAGTCTATTTGTGCAAAAAAAAAAAATGATAACAAAGAGGGAGAGGAGGAGAAAAACCATAAAAAATGTAATTACCAAAGTGTAGAAAGTTCTCAAATCATCCCCACCAATGTCAACCCTAGGTTGATTCACAACCTGAGATGGTTTCAGTTCACAACCATTTGCAACCTCTCTGTTATTGTATGATATCCTGAGGGATATTGACCTTGTAAAAGGATCCAGTATATCCCCTATTACACGACCAACTGCTAGTGGGTCTGCATTCCTAGGCATTGTCACTTAGCTAGAAACACTCTCACTCACTCTCTCTATCTACGCACCCTTCTATATACATATATATATATACCTTCTATATATATATATGAGTTGCATACATTGAGCTCTATTGTGCGCACCCCCCCCCCCCCACACACACACAATTGCAATACCTACTGTTTTGTGGTGCTTTTAGCTGTCTTTATTCTTGTACTATCGAAGAATTCACCTTTTCCTTTTTGAATTTTTGTTTTTTTGTGTACATTTCCTGATTCCTAACTAGATTGTGTTCACCTATTCATGATGATACCTGAAAACTGTAGAAGCCTGATAGGAGACTGTCTTAAGCTTCTTTTTACCATGCTGTCTGAGAAAGGTCTGTTTTAAATTACAGGTTTAGATGACATGTGATTGTCGAGCTGCTCATTTTATATACAGTGGAAGAAATTGAAAGTTAAAAAATATATAGGGTAGGAATCAGTCAGCCAAAGAAATTGAAATAGATAGAATAATTCTAGTGAATAATGCTAGGCAAAGAAATGGAATAAATGAAAAAGTTACACCTTTCTACAACTTTTGAATTGCAAAAGGTACAATAAGTTACTACAATTCCATTTGGTGACTTTCATGTCGCCCTAGAATCAGCCAAAGAGTAGATTAGTAATTCTTTAAAAGTGGAGTACTATTGTTAAATTTTTACGGGAAAAAAAAAAAAAAAATCTTTGCATGAATACATGGACACAGGGGTGACTATGGTTGGGTTCCTCTTCTGGTTTTGGAAGTACTACTTTTGGTTCCAGAGTCAAGGAAAAGTGGAATCAAAGTATACTTAGATGGTTCTGCTCCAGTTTTGGTTTTGTTTCCGATCCAATACGATATATTTTTTTTTGAAAATAACAAAAAATAAATCGACTATTTCATTTGTTTCTGATGACTATGGCCAATTACGGCTTCGTTTCTGGATGGGGCAAACCATCTCCAATGGTTACAACTTATAACAAAACCGTGGAACTGATTCTAGCTCGTTGTCTGATTATTAATGCTTTCCATCCACAAAACTTCTCTGGTTTAGGCATTACAGATGACTTTTTAAATGTACATAATTTTGTACAAAATGTTGTAGTATTTTAAGCATATCATTTTAATCTCATTGTTTTATGGGCACCAGCAGAACATTATTAGTGGTAAATGGTGGCTCATTGTTTTTTAAGCATGGAATTACAATTTCTTACCAGTATAATAAAGTTATAATTGAAAAGAAAAATATATTAATTATAAATATGATGAGAAATTTATTAAAAATTAGAAGAGTAATCAATTCTTTTTGAGTAAGAGTAAGAGGTATCTATATTTTATTTATTTGTTAAATAGATTCTAACAAATATTCAAAATATTATTATTTAAAAATTATGAAATTATTTTAAATTTAGTATAAGACACTTTAAAATATTTAGTTTTATTATTTATATTCATTTTTCTAACAAATATAAGAAGTGATTTATAGTGAAACACCTTAAATTTTAATTTTATTATTTATACTCATATTCTAGTAAAAAAAATAAAAAAATTAAATGATTATAAAGTGAAAATAATTTTTTTTTTATTATATTAAAAAAAATATCAGTTATTCAGTAATAAAGATATAAAATTTGTTAAAAATAAAATTTGAAATTTTAATGTTAAGGAGTAGTATACTTCTTAGAGAGTCATTAGTTGTTATTTTGGAAGAAAAAAAATTTTACTATTTATTATATAAAATTTTTTACCACAAGTTTCATAAAAAGATAAAAAATAAAAAAAAAATTAACAACCAATTAAATTACAAAATTATAAAATAATTTTAATAATAATTTATAATTATGATAAAAAATTTAATACGTTTTGTTATATTTACAAATTGTGAATTAGTATATATGAAAAAATAATTTAAGAGACAAAAATAATGAATATTATAAATTTAAAAATTAAAATAATTAAAAATAATAATATATGAAATTTTTTTTTTAATTTTAATATGATAAAGAAAATTATTGATATAAAAATTTTTAATTTTGACAAAGAGTCAAATAAAATAAAAAAGATATAAAATAATATTAATTATATAAAAAAATAAATTAATTATAATTATTATAAAATATTTTATTATTATTAAAATAAAAATTATTAAATTTTATAATTATTTTTAATTATATAAAATTAATATAAATTTTATTAAATAGAATTAAAAAAATATTTAAATTTTTTTTAAAGAAATACATTTGTTAAGTTAAAATAAAATTAAGAATATTAAAATTAAGATGAAAAAATATTAAAATTAATTTTAAATTTAAAATTAAATATATATATATATATATATTAATTATTTTATAATATATTATTAATTTAATAAAAATATAATATTTATATAATTATTTATAAAAATATTGCGCTATAACATTATATAACATTATATAGGTAAAGAATCATTACTGTGAGAAAAGTAACAGTGACAGAGAAAAAAAGAAAAAAGAAAAAAAAAAAGAAATGCTAGCTGTAGCTGGGGAAGAAAGTACCGTGTACTGGGGAGAGCGTGCACGCATGCTTATGTGTAAGAACAATCAACTCGACCCAGAACGGTGACTGTGGCCTACTCGGGACAGGAAAAGAAAGGTTGAACCCGAGACCACAAAACTCCAGAAAGTTGCGGGACCCAATGATAAAGCATCCAACTCCCATGGATGGGAACCAGTGTGGAATGGTCTTAGTGGCTGCATTTTTCAACGAAGAAATTAAAGGTAGAATCCCACTGGACGTTCTGCGCTTTGACGTGAAAAGAATATTATTATTGCAGAAAGAACCTTCCTTAAATGGAAACAATTAAACCGTGGGCTGGCCAGCCTATGCAACGACAACCTCACAACCTGACAAGGATAATGACTTTACGTCGTGGCTTGAGTTCCCTGCTCAATTCCCTTGTTTAATTTTCCCATATATCCTTCATCAATATTTTCCTCTTTTTTTTTTTTTTTTTTTTTAAAGGTTTATAAAATGGGGTATTCTAAATGGGCATTCTGGGAATATGTCAAAAATATAGGGGTTCAACAGGCTATTTCGTGTTGTTCTGATATCAATTTGCCTCTCAAACTGTTTTTTTTTTTTTTTTCCCCTCTTGGTTTTAATACTTTAATATAATCATCCAAATTGTGTTATTTAGGTATGTGAATTACACGCGTGATTCAAAATCTAAACTAATGCAATTAGATTACACGTTAACTTGATAATGAAATTTCAAACCATTGGATAGAACTCGTTGAGAATTGAGGCCCAGTTTGTTTGTCTGGATGGGACTTTGATGGCTAGGAACCGTACCAGCTTCTTGTTGCAAATCTTTTGCGCATTCGATCTTTAGCCCACAGATATTGTGAACTCGGAGCTGTTGCCCATTAGCCGTTTCTTCTTCTTCTTCTTCTACCTTTTATTTATTAATTTATTTTTTTTTTTTTTGGGGGAGGGGGAAGTTCCTTGGTGTTTCAATTATACCCCCATTATATCCCCGCAGAAAATATCAGGGAAATAGCACAAGAACAACAACGATAATAACAAAATCCCAATCTTAAATTTAAGTAAAATTGATCATATGAATCTTTTCTCGTAACACGCACTACGTCAAGACCCAATTGTTCCGCAATAGTACAAGAAACGCCACAAAATTCCCGAACCGTGTTTCGCAGCGGCTGGTTGAGTGACTTGCAGTCAGAGCCTATGCTGATCCATTATTTTTCCGATGACCGTCCCTTTCTTTGCTAACCCTACAGTTCCAACTGAAACCAAAATATATTGGGCTTGGGTGTTTCCCACGAGTGAGCGTGGAGGAGGAGGTCTTGGTGACATCTCGGGGCATGCAGCGACAAAACTAAATGAAACTGAAATATGTTAAAAATGTCAAGGGTACAATTTTAACCACCTTATTACATAGTTCTATTAGGAGCAGGAACTCCAACCATAACATAATTTGGTAAGGTCACGTGACCACCTGTCCTCGCCATCAACGTAGATGAGTGTCGGCTTATGCTTCAACACAGTATCTATTTGGCATCTTTAGATAGAAGATTGTTGGTTTGAATCTTGCGGACATTGCGGAGACCATCACAGGCATCTCCCCTTTCGAAAACAGCTGCTGCTCCCATTCCAGTACCTGCATTGAGTAGTAAGCAAGCATCTGTCATCAAATTAGTCCACTCTCATCTGCCATCAGACTCATCCACACGCTTGCACAAGCACACGCACACACAAGCATAAAAGGTACCTATGCACATTGACACCACTCCAAAGCGACAGTCTCGACCATGACGCTTCATTTCATGCAGAAGAGTACCCACGCATCGAGCACCTGTATCGGTAAAAGAGAAATGAATTCGTTGAGGATCTCATGTACGTCCATTGAAGTAGTGCATCCAGTGCGAGGAATAAAAAATGGCTATATAGTCATGTATAGTCAAATTTTGGATCTCCCACGTGACGTCATGCCATGTTACCAGTTATTTTGTGGCTCAAGGAAGCAAATACCACATGAAGGTTACTGGAATAATGTATGGCACATTCTTCCTTATTGTACAGTTGTAAAAAGCATTCTTCCAAATTTCACAAGATTTACGAAATTGATTTTCCACAAAGATTATCCAAAGGCATGTCCATAAATTTTCAAAAATAATCATAAAATAACATGATATTTTACAAACACCATCTCACAGAAAAAAAAAACCTGGACTTCATTCTAAGCCCAAGTCCAACGACTACCATATGCCAGTACAAAAAAATCACACATTAGTTAGTCTGGCCTGATGCAGTAGTGGGACACCATCTACATGGTATGATGGGAAAATTTGCAAGCAAAAATGGATAATTGAAAGTTAGTTATAATGGGAAGTGAACAGAAGAAATCCTAATCACTCTGACCTAGGCGACTGAATTTCCCAATGCACATACAATCTTTGTCGAAAAAGATGTTAATGAGCAATGGAGACCCCTTCTATAGGTTTTCTTAATCATTTCACCATTAAATTGAACACCAGTTGCAGACTTTCAGCCCATGAAACCCATAGATTTAGGAAGCATTTTGTGCATATATGCCGCATGCATGCATACGTATAATGTTCTGGATGAGTTAGTTGAGTGTACTGGTGAAATCAGACCAACTACAAAGCCCTAGAGAGACACGGATTTAAAAAAAAAAAAAAAAAAAAAAAACTGTGAAAGCCTTCAAATTATATTGCAACTCAAATACCTGTTACACCCAAGGGATGTCCAATGGCAATTGCGCCCCCATTGACATTGATCTTCTCTGGATCAAGCTCCAGCTTCTTCCGGCAATATACATACTGAGAAGCAAATGCCTGTATGCAAACAATATACAAGGAAAACAACAAAATTTGGAAGTCTGTGAACCTGTGAAACATCAGATATGTACACAGAAACATAAGTAGAATTACTAATCCCCCTTACCTCATTTATCTCAAAAAGATCAATATCATCAAGTTCTAGACCAGCAGCCTTAACTGCAGCTGGAATTGCGACAGCTGGGCCGACACCCATTATGGCAGGGTCAACACCAACAGCAGCAAAAGTCCTGCATAACCAAGAAGGCTACATGAGAAAAACTGGAAAAAAGAGCAAAATTCATTTTTCTTTTCATTTACACTTTTTATTCACGATGGAATTTGCATGGTATATTATAAAAACTAAAAACAACATCTCAACACAGAATAGCATGGCTGACAGACTGCAAAAGTGCAAAGTAAGGATAGAAATTCCTGACGATGAATGAATGGTCATATTCCTTAATTGAAACCCCAATACCTCCATTGTACAAGGTTTGATTACAAGTTATGAGATGTCATAAATCACATGCTATTGGGCCAGAATAATAATAGAACTATCATGAGTTCAGGGAAGGACCCTTGGTCATAGTCCATATTGTTGACTACTAAATCAGCAATTTTGCAACTGCTAATGAAGATAGTAAAACAATTTATTTCCTCGTCAAACACAGTAAAACACAGGTAGATAGTAGTATTGCAATATATCTGATGAGTATTTCAGCAACATGGTACTCACGTGAGTATTAGCACAGAAAGATTCAAAGCATAAAAGTGCCAAGTGTTGAAAAAAACAGCTAATGAAGTCTCTAAGCACAGCCATTAATTTCTTAAAGCACAGTTATCTTTAATTACAATAAGATGAAAGCTACAAAGTCCCTGGAGTTCAAACTATGTTGAACATGGAAAATTGTTGTTACAATTGCTATAATTCCAGGTCATGTCATCTTATAGGCAGACAAATGTTACCCGCCTGAAAACACCTAGGATGGGTAGCCCTTTCTGCATTGCAACATTTCTCTTCATGAGCAACACAGCCCCTGCGCCATCGCTCACTTGGCTGGAATTCCCTACAGAAGATGCACCACAATGCCTTAAAATAAACTATCCAGTCAGATCAAACAAAAGAGAAGCATTTATGGTGCCATTTCATACCAGCAGTGGTGCTCCCATCTTTCTTAAATACAGGCTTCAGTTTTCCCAGCTCAGACAATGATGTATTAGGGCGAATCCCATCATCAATTGAGATTGTGACAGGCTTCTTGCCACCAGTCTTTGGGTCAACAATCTTCGAATTGGCATAAAACAATGCATCAGAATCCAATTTAACCTTGTAAGCACTTAGACAAACATGTAAGCACCAAAGAACATGAAATAAACCTTAAAATAGGCCTATTTTGTTGTCACAGAAGCAAGCAATGACAATAATATACCTTGGTATTCACTGGAATGATTTCATCCTTGAATTTTCCAGCAGCAATAGCAGCAGCAGCCTTCCTGTGAGACTCAACCTAAAAGAACAAATTCAGTGTAATTTCACATAACATAATAAGGTTAGCAATAAAAATTAACAGAGACAGTTAAACATACTGCAGCCTGATCCTGCTCCTGCCTAGACACACCAAAACAATGTGCCACATTTTCTGAGGTAATACCCATGGGCAGAAGGCAATTTTGGGCTTGCTGAAAGGTGTTTACCTGCCATAATCATCAAGACCTTCAGAGTCCAATCAAACAACCATTTTGCTAACAACTTTAGTGGAATTAAATTGACCACAGAGAAAACGAGAACAAGACTATACTTTTGGGTTCACATCTCCATCCCAAGCCATTGGATTAATTGTCATGGATTCCAATCCAGCTCCAATGCCTGAAGTACAAGAGTTTTAAATAACAACACTAACGACTAACAGGAGATCATCACATACATTGCCAAAACCTGAACATCTCATACCAATGTCATAAAATCCTGCTCGGATCGCTGCAGCTACATCAGCAACTGCCTGAAGCCCAGATGAGCATAGCCTATTGACAGTCCTAATGGGCACAGTCTCTGCATCAACATTTAACATGCTATCATATAAGCAAACAAACCAATATTATGAGCATGAATTTTCAAGTACTCAAAGGAGCGAACGAACCAGGGAAACCAGCATAGAATGCAGCCATCCTGCATTCACTTGCTCTTTGGGATCCCGGTGCCAACACTGTGCCCACCACAATATCGCCAACTTCACTAGGATTCAAATTTGTCTTCTCTATCAATGCCTGCACAGCCATGAGAAGGAAACATGCAAAATTGAGCCGCTGCTACCACAAGAAAGGTTCAGAAAGAACTGAACTTGTACTACAACCATCAATGATCGGCCTGAAACGAACAAGAAAAAAACGAGAAAAAAAGAATAAAAAAAATACCTTTAGAACAGGTGCAAGTAAATCATCAGCATAGGTGTCTTTGAAGCCACCGCGTTTGGATCTGCATATGGCAGTCCGATATGCTCTGTAGAACATGCAAGTAACAATAAGCTTAATTCAAGGACCCAAAAAAAAAAAAGCATTTGTAAAATGGAGAGTTACTAACGCCACAATAACGACGTCGTCTCCAAATACCGAAGTTCTCTGATACGCAGCACTATCTCCGGCTAAGCAAGCCGATGCCTAATTTTAATATTCCCAACATCACCAACACGAAGGAAGTGAGAACCAAAAAAAAAAGAAAAGCAACTACAAAACGACACCGTAAGCGAAGAAAGATAGAGAAAGAAATCACCAAAGAGGTAGGTCAGGGGAAGGTTCAAATTTCAAGTACAGTAATTAACGGTCTAATTTGAAGATCGAATAACAAAATCGAAGTAAATTAAAAAAAAAAAAAAAAGCAAACTCACAGAAAGAGAAGATTCGTAGTTGTGAGAAGATGAAGGGCGGAAGTGATCCAGAAGAATCCGCTGCCTGTTAATCGCTTTCTCCATTTCGTTCTCTCTCTCTCTCTCTCTCTCTAAAAGCTGCAAGCAAGCAGTGCAGAGTTCTGTCTCTCTCTCTCTCTCTATCTGTCTCTGTGAAAGACAACTTGAACGAGGCGCGAAAACGAGCTCCGCCGATGAAATCGATCGGCGATTGATTGAAACCTATATTTATATTGTCGTCTGTTATATTATCCAAAAATAATTTAAAAAAAAAAAAAACAAAGGAGAAGGCGAGAGGTGGCTGATGATTAATTTTCAGTTGACGGGCGAATGGGCGAGGATGATGATGAACACTCATGCCCCAATCCAGCGCGTATAGAGCACGCTCCTCTTGCTAGTTTAGAATATATGATTCCATTTTTTGAGAGCTAAATTGTAAAGAGAGAATAGCCCGAGACCGATTTCTCGATGTGTAAGCAGCAAAAGTCAACATTGCGTCCATATTTAACATCTGTGAACTCGGCTCGTTGAAAGTGTTTCGGAGAATAGTCTCACACAGCATTCTTGCCACTTCTTTCTGGTCACGTAAATATGATCTTTCCTGCACCTCTGCACACTTATGACTTCTTTTTTTTTCTTTTTCATTTTTTATTTTTTATTATGCCCTTCTTAGATCTTTTGTCTTGATGGAAAATACTTTTTTCTTAATTTATAATACAGTTTTTAATTAATTTTAAAATTAAAACTTGTGTTATTGTTGTTGTATGTGGTTAATGCAATTAATTAGTAATTAATCGGCAATGAAGACGTGTGTGTATAGCAACTTTATAAGTTATGATAGGAACGTGGATCCTTAAGGATTAGAGGGACTCTGCAATTTTATTTTAGACAAAAGGGACTCTCAAATTTCACTCTTTATAGCTTTTTTTGTTTTTTTCAAACAATTAATGTTATGGTAGGATTGGAACCTCTATCAAAATTTTTTATTCTCGTCACCTCCAAAGGAGAATTTTAGAGAGATAATGATTCAAACATCTGCTTATTCTTTCTCTGTTATATAAAGAACCTTAACAAGTGTCGATGGCTAGCTCGGTTAAAAGGGCGAGCGACGAACCGAAATAAGACAATAGTGAGTGAACACGGCAATGGGGCCGGCTTTGACAAAACTTCGGACATAGCGGAAGCACGTGACCTTCGGGGAGTTTGGAGAGCGTACGGATATGGTATTGTTCGTTGAAAAATGATCGTGTACACACGATTGTAACGGTTCAGGCGAGACCCAAAGCCATTGGATCATGACCGTGCTGTTCATAGAACCTTGACTATGTTGATGGACCAAAAATATCTACTTGTAGCCGAATGGCAGAATCATTGAGAGCTAAGTGAAATCCGACGAACAATAGGGAGCGGCCATAGGCCTGGCAAAAGGGACCAGGCCCCCACCTGAGAAATTGGACTGCAATGGTCTGGTACGGCCCAATTTTTAATACCAACAGTGACTTCTTAGAGAAAACAAGATTGGGTCGAGCCTGCCAATTGATGCAAAGGCTCGGAAGCTGGAACACAAACCCTTTGCAGATAGCTGGCCTTTGCTAGACCCTATATATTTAACTGCATAGACTGATATTATATATATATGTGTGTGTGTGTGTGTGTGTGTGTGGTAGCTCTATCAAGAATTGCATTGTTTAAAATTTCAATTAATGTTCGTAACGAAGTCCACTTATAACCACTAGGTATTTAACATTTTCTTCTGTTGGTTTGACATTTATTTCATGAATTATATCTTTAGCTAATAATTAAACTCTCAGGACTGTATGAGATGTTTCACTTGTATACATAGGATTATCTTTAGTGACACGAGAGCAGCAAGCATAAACAGCGTTTCAGGCGATTCTATGAATCTAATATAAAGCATTGGAAAATATTTTTAAGGATGCCATCCATGTAAACAAGAGGCAGAGACTCAGCTTATGTATATATTTCCTTCTCATTGACTCCCACAACCCATTTCTTTTAATCAAAATTCTGATTTTCTTCGTTCCTTTAAATTTCCTTCTCTCTCTCTCTCTCTCTCGGTGTTCTTCCCTACTCAACGATCGTCCATCACTGTCTTCGTGCAAGATGACATTCATGACATTTTAATTAAGACAGCTGACAATTTTTTTGGAAGAGTCTCCTTATTGGGACTTATGCAGAACCGTTTGTAGACATCACCATTTTATTAAAATAATAATATAACATTTTTTAACTGATTATCATGCACTGTTTATTCGATCTATATACACATTTTGTTAATTTCTACGTGTACTATATAATTTTTTTGTAAAAAAAAAAAAAAAACATATATATATATATATATATATATATATATATATCTAATGTTATTGTGAGTGAGCGCCGTAAGCGACATAATTCTTGGACCTTGCGACGCGAGCTGTGGCGCTTTCATGCGTCTGTAGCATATCCGTTTCTTGGAAAACCAAAGTCCGTGATGATATACAAGTAATAATAGTAAATGTCCAAACGAAGCAAGGAAAACGCCAAATTTTCATCAATTGACAGAAGTATACAGAGTGGTCTCCGTGCGTAACGGCCCCAAAGACCGAGATTAGGACTAGACTCAGAGAAGAGTACACCAAGTTGATTGAGCCCACCTAGCTCGAGTGTCAGTATTGTTCTGTCTCCAATCGAATCGCTTTGTAATTCGTTTGTATTACACTTCATTTATTTATATTGCTATTCATATCAATTAGAAAACAGATTGCCCTAAAAAAAATTACATAACAGATTGAACGTTTTGAATTATTCTATAACAAAAAATAAAAAAATTTCTGGCCGTCACTAGAGTGATGTTTGCAAGGGGGGCCACCTGTAGCGACGTGAGTCGTTGATCACCAGGTCAAGTGGAGGGCCACGTAGTCCTACGGTGCATGACGACGGGATAGACATAGCCACGTGAAGATTAGAAAGGCCATGGCCCCCTCAATTTTTCAAAAGAATGTCACTACAAGGACGCAGCATTTTGACGCGTGCAGTTAATTTTGTCTTTTTAATTTTTTCCTTCCGTAAAATAGGGAGTTGAGTTAAAGGTTAAAAAACATTTTTTTTATTACTTAATGAGACCCACCGCTCATTAACGCGTTATAATGACGCGTCCATGTAATTTATAATCATGTTTAATAATACTTTAAAATATATATATATATATAATTAAAAATTATATATTATTTAATAATTATATATATATATATATATATATTATTTAAATTAATAATAATTAAAATAATTTTTTTAAAAATAATTATCTTAAAATAAAATAAAAAATAAATATTATAATTATTAATTATTAAAAAAATATTAACTTTATATAAAAATTAAATAAAAAATTACAATTATAATTTTTTACAAATAATATGAATTACAACATTATTAAAAAATAGCAACACAATAATTTATAAAAATTACCCATTGTTATTTTTTTAAAATTAGAGTTTTATAAGAGCTAGGGTAAAAAAATTCAGTTTTTATAAAATATAAATAAATAAATTTTTAATTATATTTTAATTTAAAAATACTTTTATTCCTTATAACCCAAGTAAAAATACAATACTAAACAAGAGTTATCATTTTAAAAATATTGTCCTATGCATTGAATGCATTAATATTTAAATAATTAATGATGAAATTTATAATTGATTCATATTTAAAAAAGTATTATATTTTAAAATTAAGTTATTAAATAAAATTTAATATATAAACTATATAGTATATTTAATAATAATATTTATAATTAAAAAATTAATATTTTTATATTTTCTTTCCATTTATTTGTCGTTTCTGGAGCAATAAATTATTTCCATTTGTTAATTATTCTCTCGATATTGTGGGAAATATCATTTTTCATATTTGATGCTAAACAAAAAGATCACCATTAATGAACCATTCAATAAGTTACCTCTGTTGAATCCATCGTATCACATAGCCCTCTCCTCTTCCATTCTCCTTTGCTCGAGCAACGAAAGAAAATATAGGCACTAACAAGTGACACACAACGTACAAATGTCAGTTGATGTGAAACAAAATCAACTCTGGATTTTTTTTTTTTTTTTAAAAAGGTACATTGAACGGGGAATTCAATAAGAGATCCCGACGGAATCGTCGTACCAGAATTTTGCTAAATTCATAATCTCATCAAACAGGAATTTAAATCTTGGTACTAACGAATTAAAAAAATATATCTGTGTGTGCAGAATGAGTAATGCAAAATGCGGCTAGATGACTGAAAAAAGAACAAAAAGATCTTTGGATTCACCTTGCATAACTGTATGATTTGGTGCCCAAATTGCTGTTACACTTGGCATGTATGGCTTGTAGAAGTGTATTAGAAACCATGGCATTGTAATTCTTGATTTCTTCTTCTTTTGTTCAGTGAAATCTCGATTCAATCGTCAAAAAATCTTTGGAATTAGCTACATTCGATTACATATATGTATATTTTAGATTTTTGTTTATTAAATGTCGAATAAAATATTTTCTTTCCTTTTACATCTTAATTTATGGGATCCCAAACAAAATAAATTTATATAATATAATATTATTAATAAATTATATCTACAAAGCACCTTAAATAATCGCAGGCTAAACTCTAAACATATACTTAAAGCGCATTAAGCACCTTAATGCACGGAAAAGAAAGAGAGAGAGAGAAGAGCAATGCCAGAGGTTTATGCACAGTCGCAGAGTCGTGATCAGCTTTTGTCTCCAACCGATAATTATCACTCCACCAATTCACTATATACCCTACGATAACAGCCGAACTACGTTCTACTTTAACCTGTGGATAGTTTAGCAAAACAATAAATTATTAGACAAATTATTATTATTATTATTATTTTGACTATAGCTCTTGTTTAGTTCTAGTTGTACTGTATGGACTCTTTCTCTCACTAATAAAAGTATTAAAAAAATTAAATTGCCGGTTACATTCATTACGTTCTTGTGCAAATAAAGTTTATTGTGTTTTGACGCATAATTATTTGATTGCATATTAAGTATTAATTGATTTTTGACGTCATAATAGCCCATATCGAGGGTGCATGGGGACAGACCAGAAAAGAAAAAAGAAAAATGAAAAAAAAAAAAAAGGTAAAGCATGAAGCCAAGAGGAGGAGACAGACAAGACAATTTAGGGTAACACCGCGATACCATTTTATTTAGGTGAAATTCGATTAGTTGATATAAAATTGAGTTTACATTAATTTCGAGTATTCTCTTAAATTTGAAGAAAGTATTGGCATTTTCAACTTGCCAACAACGGTACCATTAATAAGGCATTACACGAAATATAAATATATATATACATGTAGCCCTAGATGCATACGTCCATGAAGCTACTCCCTCTTTAAGAAAATTTTTTTATCCATCAGATTCGTCAGCGGTGTTGTTAGCCAAAAAAAAAAAAAAAAAAAAAAATCAAAATATGAATATAATAAAAATCAAATTAAATAAAAAAAATTAATATCTAAAATATATTCGTATTATCTTTTAAAATAATTTTAATTTATATAAATGATATTTTTATACAATAAGATACCATGATTATCATATAAAATATAATAAATTTTTTTATTAATATGTATTTTAAATAATAAAATAATAAATAATATTAATCCAATAGATTTCAGAATAAAAAAATAAGCCTTCGTATGCTGCTGGAAGGAGCTGTGGGAGTAGGCAGCTTGAAATTATGGGGTTTTTTTTTTCTGACTTAATTAGTATTCTCTCTTTCTTCCTTGTCTTTTCTATCCTCTTTCTGTTGCTATTGTTGCTGTCTTGCGCGTCTTTGGCATTAGACGGCCCGAGATCAAAATTTCATTTTGCGAGCTACATTTGTGTGGCCAACTGGCGTGAGATGGCAGTCACTTTGTTGTCACACTCGTTAGTCTTTGTTTTTCCGTAGCAGGAAGAATGATAGTGAGGTTAGGCATGGTAGGGGACACAGACAACGTAAAACTCTTGTTACCATGGAATTGAGATGAATGAAATATCTCCCCCTTTCCCCTTTTCTTAACAATGTACACACACCACAAACCATAAACTCGTAAATTTAATATAATATTTTTTAACCATACAATTTATATTAGAATCGTACAATTAAATAAACAACTTGCAAGTTGTACTCCGCACTAAAGTGCCGACACAAAAATAATTGTTGTGCACTATGATGATGATATGGCAGTAAAATTGTCAATTAATTTTGGATAAATGTACAGTACTAACATGTTTCACCAAAGAGCTTTCACCAAATTGTCATGCAGCTTGCCACGATGATGGGATTCGACGCAATAATGTACCACGATCGCGCATTCCTACCTTTTCAATTTGGTTAACAGTAAATATCTAAAGTCTAAACAACTAAACACATTTTTTTTTTTCTTTCTTTTTTCGGTTCGGTCAAAGTAGAAATTTTCACATGGGACTTAATTAGAAAAGTTATGTATGCGTGTAAGAATTTACCTTTTTTGTGAAAAACACGGTGGGAAATGAAGATCATTTCATTTCCTTATTTGCTACCACTATTATTATTAAATTAGCTTAATAGCAGATTGGCAACCATAAAGAGGGAGAGATTCAATTGATCGGACGTGGCATGCGTCTTCTTCAAATTCAACGCTCCCGATTTTTCTCTATATTGCAAGTTGGCCAGCAAAGAAAACATTGGCAGCCACCATCTCTTTAGCCATAGCCGATTAATGATGATCTAATTTGAAGATCTACAGGTGGCAAGCAAAGGGATACGGATTAAAACCGTCCCAATTCTCATAAAAAACCAAAAAGAAAAGCCCTGTAACGTTGATTAGCCAATCTTATTCTTCAAGCTCACAGTGGGCTCCACGTGTCCTCGGAGGTCCCCCAGGCTTGCTGACGAGCAGCCTAAATCACTCTGACTTCGTCGCCAACATTTACACATAACGAGAGCAGGCTATCTATACGATCTCTTATCTCAATTCTTTCTACACTTTCTCAAACTCGAGGCACCAGCTTTTTTTTCATTTTTATCTCTTGAATTCTCAATTCCCAAGCATGCAAATTTCTCCTTGCTTCGGCAGTCCGCCTTCCCAGAAACCTAAAATTCAGTATCAAATTCATGCCCCCACAAGACAAAAGTACTCGTCATTTAGCCCACCATCAATCATATGCGAACTTCTGATTAAATCCTCCAGGAATATTTTGGATCCCATACAGTCAGCCCGACTACTAGTACCAGAACCGGCGACCGAAACTGAGTCTTTGACATCGGTGAAACCGGCAAAAACCCAGTGCCCAAGTCATTTAAACCCATTCCAGAGGCTTGCAGCCTCGGCTTTGGACAAGATCGAGGACCTGCTGATCTTGCCGTCGGAGAAAAATCAAGCACTGCCCAAGACGGTTGATCCGGCGGTTCAAATATCTGGCAATTTTGCGCCGGTTCAGGAGTGTCCAGTTCAACATGGTTTAGAGGTCGTTGGCCAGATTCCGGATTGCCTACGTGGCGTTTACTTGCGGAACGGCGCTAATCCTCAGCATGCACCCATGGGGGGGCACCACTTGTTTGACGGTGACGGCATGATCCACGCCGTTACGCTGGGTTCGGAAAACCGCGCCAGCTACAGCTGTAGGTACACACGCACGAGCCGGCTGGTGCAGGAAGCCCAATTGGGTAGACCCTTGTTTCCCAGGCCAATCGGTGAGTTGCACGGACATTTGGGCTTGGCTCGGCTGGCGCTTTTCATGGCTCGAGCCGGAGTCGGGGTGGTCGACGGGTCACGCGGCGTTGGCGTGGCCAATGCCGGGCTGGTTTACTTCAACGGTCGATTGTTGGCTATGTCGGAGGATGATCTTCCTTACCACGTGAGGATCACGGATGATGGTGATCTTGAAACTATGGGACGGTTCAGTTTCCATGATCAGCTCGATTGTCCGATGATTGCACATCCTAAGGTGGACCCCATCGCTGGCGAGCTCCATGCACTGAGTTACAATGTTGTCAACAAGCCGTACCTAAAATACTTCAGTTTTGACAAGAACGGCAAGAGGTCACGTCACCTTGCGATTACTCTGGACCAACCGACGATGATTCATGACTTTGCAATGACCCAAAATTTTGTCATTATCCCGGACCATCAAGTGGTGTTCAAGTTATCCGAGATGATTCGGGGCGGATCACCCGTCGTTTATGACTCAAAAAAGATGACCCGGTTTGGAATTTTGGCCAAAAATGATGTCAATCAATCGAGAATTCGGTGGATTGATGTGCAGGATTGTTTTTGCTTCCATTTCTACAACGCGTGGGAGGAAATTTCCAATGATGGTGACAAAATCATCCGTGTTATCGGGTCATGCATGAACCCACCCGACTCCGTATTTAACGAATCGGAGCAATCGATTAGGACCGAATTATCAGAAATCCAATTGAACATGAGGACAGGAGAGTCAAGCCGGCGGGTGATTATCTCGGGCACGAATTTGGAGGCGGGCCAAGTGAACCGGAATCTTTTGGGTCAAAAAACCCGGTTCGTTTACTTGGCAATAGCGGAACCTTGGCCAAAGTGTTCAGGAATTGCCAAGGTTGATTTGGAGACGGGTGAGGTGACAAAATTTGTGTACGGTGCTGGCATATTCGGAGGCGAGCCATGTTACGTGGCCGAAAATGGACATTTTGATAGCATTACCAAAGGTGATCAAGATGAAGGTGAGGGGTTTATCATGGGTTTTGTGAGAGATGAGATAAAAGAGAGGTCCGAGTTTGTGATATTAAATGCATCAAACATGAATCAAGTAGCTAAGGTGAGATTGCCCACTAGAGTGCCTTATGGGTTTCATGGCGCGTTTGTCAGCAATGCGGAATTAAGAGGACAAGCCTTGTGTGTTTAGCTTATTTGCTTATTCATAGGTTGGCAGCCTAAAATAGTCAAGTCTGTGAGTGAGTCTGATGTCAAGAGAAAAGGTAAGAATTTATATATATATATATATGGACTATAAAACCAAAAAAAAAAAAAAAAATTGCCGGGTATATACGAATTTTGTTTCTTAGGTTTTTTCTTCAGTTGGTTATGATTATTAAAAGGGAAATTATTTTTTATTCCAACCTCTTGTTTTTCCTAACTTTGTGGCAATCTCCATCGTAAAAGGAATGATTATCATGGCTGAGAGCCATGTCATCGGCACCGTATTTGGCAGTTGCCCAGTTGCCCGACCTACTTGGTTAATTGCTCTGACTTTCAGTCTACGTCTGGTAGTCTTCATTAACATATTCCTGAGTTTCGCCCTGCCAACCAAGTTACGCGGCAGAAACTAGAGGGGCTTGAAACAAGAAATCAGTGGCCTTTTGCAGCAGCTTTTTCCGAAGGTCATATTGAAAGTGTTTTGTCACTTCAAACTTTCTTTCTCTGGATTAAATTCAATCAATTCCCTCTATCTAATTTTGTTCCAGAGATGGAAGAACGACGCGCTGAGGTTTCATCCTCTTTGAAAAGCATGCAATCTTGTACGTTAATAGAGGACCACTTAATTTGACCCTTCGATATTGGAGGAGTATGTAACGTACTAGCTTCCCCTTGTCCTAACGCGGGAAATTTGATTGGAAGTGGGGTGTTCCACCTTCTCACGAATTGTAGGAAGAGGGTGTGTGCGTGTCTCTGTGTGTACGTGTGTGTGCGCGCGTGCGTATCAAAGTTGCACCAATCAATTGGAAGGCTGTATTACACTTAGCACGTCAGCTAATGGTCTGAACTTTGCATTCTTTCACACCCTAATGATATCTCCATTAACCTTTCAATCCCTTTTATATATTTATTTCAACTTGTCTCCCACGTCTTGTTTAGGATATGTTTTGCCAGTTGCCACTACCCAAGTCAAAATAGAGCAGTGATCCACATAACTAGATCGCTAAAATATATTTGCATTGTGATACCCAATCCAATCCAATCCAATCCAATGCAAGAAATGGAATAGTTTATAATTAATAATATGTTCGAATTAAGAAAATGATGCAGACTGTGATGGCTGATTTAGAACTATATTAGAGACCTCTGCCTAATTTTAACTGGAAAATTTTCCAAATACTTAACTGTGCTATAAATAGTTATTTGTGTATTTTTATTTTTTTGGTACATTGGAAAAAACTTCTGAAATAAAAATGCCATTTTATACCTACGACATACTTTTGCAGTCTGTATGGGCACCACGTGTGATTGCTGATAAATAGGCAAATAATCATTTTTGTATTATTTATGCCCATTACATGTATATAATAACATTTTCTTTTTTTACTGCGTCTGCGAGAATGTCGTCGGAGACAACTTGTAACAGTCCTCTTTGACAAAGCATTTGGGGGGTGACGTCAATCCCGTCACATTATTAAAGATGGAAGGTTGTGATATTTTGTAATGGGGAAGGCAAAGCTAAATATTTTGTAGGTTGACTTTGCCTAAAAGCCAAGCCAAGCCAAGCCAAGGCGGTTTGTATGCTGTCTGCTATCCCCTCCCTTCCACCAAGCAAAAAGGGTTTTGCACATGCTCAAGTGTGACCCCCTTTGAAATAATGTAAATTTGAGCGACAGATAAGAATAACACTAATAATTGACCAAAAAATAATTGAAAAAAGAGAAAGATAAAAATGGTGTCAGCAACATGAAGAATGCGTTCATTGACTAGAAGATGCATCATCGTGTGCTAGATAGCTATTGGACCGGGAGCATGAAGCAAACATGATTTTGATTACGATTGTCATTTTGATGAATTTTTTGGAGTGCTATGGTATTGATATTGCAATGATTGCCATTACTGAATCAAACGATGTATTGGATATTTGCCATGTTTTTGGACTCCTCACAGGAAGAGTATCAAGGCCTGTAAAACTCACGGATCACCAGTCTTCAGCTATGGTTCGGCTAGCGAGTAGGCATTCAAAAAATGGCTTCTTCCCATTTCGGCTCCTTCTTCTTCTTTTTTTAGGCAATTTAAACTGGGGTAATTTAGATTAGAACGCGCCAACTTGTATACTCATGATGTGGAAGAAAAGAAATGCCAGCAGAAACAAAAGACGAAACAAACGGATCAAATCTTGCACTAAAGTTGAATGAAACCAATGCATTATATTCTTAGATTGGACTGCAAACAATTTTAGTTTGTCCGAGAATGGCTTGCGCATTGGAGCTACTAGCTACTTGAGAAAATTGGCTAATATTAATTTTGGGTATGAAACTTTTCCTACGTAGCTAGATTCTTTTGTACATGTGTTTTCGTGACTTGCACGGCAATCTTGGGTCTCATCGGTCTGCAAGATTACGCCGCTTTGGTTGGAGTGCTGCAGATATTGCACGCAACCTGTGCGTGATCTCTGTAAAAGATGGCCTGGCTGCTGGCTCAAAAGACCAGCAGTCTTCCATCAACTTTCTCCAGTCTGGATCACATCGTTCTGGTACCGGAGGCCTGAGAGTATTATTTACAATTCCACCTTCATGCAAATTGAGTTTGTCACAGTTAGATAATTTTGTAATTAATGGCACATAATTTGGCATAAAAAGCTAGGAACCATGCCAGGACCATCTATAAATATTGTGGCATACAAAACGGTGGCAATGTTTGTCTCATACTATGTCTCAGTTCTCATACCACCAATTTCAGAGACCCCTGAACAATTTCTAAGCGGAACATACAAAATGCCAAAGGAGTTCATCAAATGGCCTTCTGCAAAAAGAATCCATCAAAGACAATGAACAGCACGACTCAAAACTGTCGTAGTATTTGCAAATAATGTCACAGCTATCAGCGGAATAGCCACCCTGAATAAATTTCAGAGGAGGAACTGCTGACCAATCTTTGACAAGAACTTTCATTTATGTAACATTGGACGGAGGGTGTTGGTGAAGAACAGATATCAATCAATTAGCATGATAATTAGTCTTTTATTAATGTTGTTCAGAACTCACAAAAGGCAGAATAGGTAAATCTTGGAGAAAATTTAGGAATGATTAGGTAACAATATGGGAAGCCAATGTCTGCAATGAATCAAAAGCTTACCAATGATGGCACCGCAATGCATGTTTGAGTAGGGCTCCTCACCGGTCAGTAGCTCCCACATTGCAATACCAAATGAGTAAACATCAACCTGTCAAACAAATAATTTAAAAACAAAAAAAAACAAATGCCACACTTATAAATTAAAGGGGCTATGGATATAATTTTTGACACACTCAACATTCATGTAATAAGGTAGGAATGCTGTTTCAAGGTCTTAACCTTCTCAGAGACATGGTTGCTGCTACCATCCAATAATTCTGGAGCCATCCATGGAAGTGTTCCACGCACACCACCAGATACAAGTGTATTGCGTTTAATTCTTGACAATCCAAAATCTCCAACCTGGAAAATAGAAAGTACCCCAGGCGAATGTAAGCATAAATGGGCAAAATATTGAATCACCAAATCGACAAGAGATAGATTCAGATATGTTAATGAGTACAAAGCACCTAATAGTCTGCAGGACACTGTACTTATATCTACCATCAAAACAAACTTGTACATCCAGCAATAAACGCTAGTACAATGTGAAAAGCGACAGTGGTCTGTGCTCCCATTCACCTTGCAAATGGGTCGTTGGGGATCCCTCAAATTGACGAGCAAATTATCGCACTTCAAATCAAAATGCACAATACTTTTTAAGTGCAAATATTCCATGCCAAAAGCTGCATCCAGTGCAATTATAAGCTTTCTACGACGATCAAGTGCTCTGCAAGATAAAGATTGCTTCAGCCTAGATGTAGTGTTATTATAAAAGGATACAAAAATGTAAACAGCCCAACTAACCTATCCTTCTTTTGTAAGGCATTCCTCAAGGATCCATTCACCATATATTCTGTCACAGTTGCCATCGTTCCTCCAGGCCCATCAGGGACTACACCGTAAAATGCTACCACATTTGGATGGTGAAGATTGGACAGAATTTGTGCCTCCCTCCAGAAGTCTTTGGTCTGTGGAAAATAACAATGATCTCTGAGTACCTTAAAAAGTACCAATAATCTGGCGGTTGATGTCCATACTAAAAGAATTAGCCTTTATGGCCACCATCACTATCAAACACTGATGATTTCAGAGACGCACCAATCGTTCTTTCTCTGATGATCGGCCAGAAAAGCAACTCTTTTTGATCCTCTTGATAGCAACATCCGTACCCCTCCACTTCCCATAATAAACAGTTCCAAATGTGCCGGATCCTAGTTCTTTCAATTCTTCAATGTCAGAATTTTTAATGATCTGCACATCAACATCTAAAGCATCAAGTTTGACGTGTACTTCTAAACCCTTTTTTTTTTTCCATATTTCTGTGTGCGTGAATGAGACAGAGGGATAGAATGGCAAGGACTGAAAAGCACACTATCACCGCACGGTTGTGAGACCATAGATTGTTTCATTGATGCAGGATTTTGCAAAAATAATAATAATAATAATAATAATAAAATTTGGAACAGATGGGTTTTTACATTTTTCATACAGCATGCCCGAACTCCCACAGCAGCTTTTTTGAGGGAAAAAATTGCATCACAGAAATATAGACTGCGTGGTTATTTTTATTTTGGAGACCTAATTTTCTTGTACTGATTCTTTCAGTTTGCTTGATAGGTTGAACTCAGAATAGATGCTCATTGATGTTGAGCATCTGGCTCTGGAAACGCCCACATTTTATAAATGTGAAGAGAAGGATACGAGATTCTAATGGTTTTATTTTTAACACCTCTCTTTAAGTCAAGAAGAATCTGAATCCTGAAGCAATTAAAGGACTTCCATTTTCTAAGGCAGAAGAATACTTTTAATAAGCTAAATAAAAAAGCTAATGATAATAAGAAAATTTTCAACCTGCAAACCATAGACGCATGCTTCCATTTCAAGCATTGCTGCATCACTGATAGATTCTTCCATGTCTCTGACATCCTATGAAGTGTAGGTTAAGAGATAAGATGGACCAGAAGCTGCATTATCAGATCAATGAAACCAAATCAATTGGTAAAGTGTTACCTCAGATTCAGCAATGCTTTCTCCCTTGCTATCTCTATGAGATGGAAATTCAGTACTTGTCTCTACTTCTACAAGAGGGACAACTCTTGAAGACATGGGGATATCGGGAGGGGTATTATCAGTAACATCCTCAACAATTACCACAGATTCCAGCAACTTCTTCTCATGCTGATCACCCGACGGCTGTGATTGGACATACTGAGTAGCTGTGATTGATTCTTGATCGCCTGATTTCTTAGACACAGGCATTCCAGGAAGCCGATGAGAAAGTGATTGGCCACTTATTGTGTCTGCCACGGCACATTGCTGATTCTGACTAAAATTTTGGCTCTTGACAAGCAACTCAACTGCATCTGTGCCTGACTGGTGACCCTGACGGTGTTCCCTCATGGAATTTACCGAATTATCGGAATTGTCTAGTGGGACAGCAGGAGTAAACAACATTCCCTCAAAATCTTGTGGAAATTGTGGTTGATGACGAACACTTGGCATGTAGTTCCAGAATGGCAAGTTCTTATACTCTATGGTTCTATCATTTTGTGCTTCTTCAACATTTCCTTCATTCTCTTTCCTCTCTTCTCTAGAACAAGAAAGACTCCTGTTGATCCACTTCAGCATGCCTTGATTTAAATTTACTTCATCCTGTCCGTGGAGACTACCCTCATTCTCGTATTTAGCTACATGCTGTTTCTCGTCCATTACGTTCTGTACAAGAAATTCTCGTGAGCAGTTTGATCGTGCTAATGATGGTGATTTTTCTCTTCCATTTTTCAACAAGGAAAGTGGGACAACTGCTTCTTCCAAGGCATGTTTTGACTCCTCATCAAGATCCTTCAAATTTGAGTCGGAAAATGCTCTTTCCTTAAGCATGCATCTCTCTGAATTTAAATCCATATATAGTTGTTGTGGAAGAAAATCATCACTGGGACAACGGCTGTGGAAATGCAGTAAAGATGGTTTGAAAGTCTGACCAGTTTGTACCATGTATTGGTGGTTGTGATGGTAATCCATCAATGGCAGCAGCCTGTGAGGAGGATTATTATAATATCCAGAGGCATTTGGGCGATAGAAGTTGTCAAATGGAGTTGTTTCCATGTAAAAAGGACTGATGCTTTCATTAGCAACATTTCTTTGATCTCTTTGCTGAACTGTAACTGGAGATACTGGTGGAGACTGATTGTATGACTTTCCTTTAATCTGAGGTGAAGCTAAAAGCTGAACAGCAGGATTTGCAAGCGTTCCCACTAAATTGGAAGAAGTTGGAGTGCAGTCCTTATAATCCAATGCATGAACCAATGTGGGTGAGTCTCTAAGAAAATTTGAACCATGATCTGAAGGAGTTCCCAAACTGTGTCCACTAGAGCTCTTTTGGGGACTGAGGTCTAGCATGCCATTGACAGCAGAAACATAGTGATAATCAATATCCCCATGCTGTGGGTTCCTTCCATCAGAAGAATTTGGGCTGTCAGCTTCACACGAAGAAACAAGAAATATCCGCAATCTTTGTGAACCTCCATTTCTTTCCAGGTCTTGGTATTCCTCTATCATGTGATAAAGATCTTCATCTGTGCAGACAGAGATTAAAGCATCAAGTTCCTCCCCGGGAAGCTGGTACTTGATTGTATGGGGTTGGTCACAAATTACCCAAGTTTTCTTCACAAGTTCCTCCCAAGTAGCACTTTTCCTTATGGATATAATCCGAGTTTCTCCACCAACATATCTAAGCTTACCATCGTTTGGTCGTGGCAATATTCTTCCCCCATAGCTGCACAAGAATTTGACTTTCCCAGTTTGGGCACTTTCTTGAATTCCTCTACCATAAGGAGGGTATAACCGAGGGGACTCCACCATGTATTTTTGAGTCATTGGACCCACAGTAATTCGACCAGAGTTCATTTCATCAGCATGTGTACCTGGTTCTTGCCCATTTGGACTATAATCCCAGTGGTTTCCTCTTATATTACCAGGATAACCCCTATTCTCTACCTCAATTGCATGTTTTGACGTCAAAACAAAATCCAAGTAATCAGATTCAGAGTCCTTTCTCCTTAGCCCATTACCACCGTTAAGATCCTCATTAATGATCTGATGATTCTTATTGTAGTTAAACCCCACTTGTGTTAGCTGTTTTTCATCTGGTTCCCTCCTTAGACCACTACGATCACGCAAGAATTCAGTAGAAAATACTTCACCTGTCTGTACACAAACATTGCTTACATTCTTACGTGCAGCGACCGGTATACTGGACAAATCCCTGGCTGCATCTCCATAGAAAAGACGGCCTGTGCCACCAGAACTCTCCCCGGTCATGCTCTTAAGGACACTCTATAATTGCTGCATAGGAATATTCCTTCTAGCTGTCAAACTCTGTTTCCTCTATGCTCGTCCAAATTCCAGCACTGGTTCTGCAGGTGCTTCAACAAGTTGAACCTGAATCACCAGACATTATTAACATATGTTACGGACATAATACCCTGAATCGCCCCTCCTATCCAATTCTTAAACAAATTGACAATAGCAGCTTGATTTTCACCAACAATGGCAAAGATTTCAAAAATCATGCAACAATCCTGTGTCTCTTCCATGAAATGTGATGTTAGAAAAATCCTTGTCAAAAATCCCCGAAAAAATGGTGTCCTCAATAAACTGGGTATAGTGATGCATTTGCTAGCCAATTCCATAAGTTATACATAAACACTCGTTACCAACCACAGACCACAAAAAGACACCAATTTTAGGACTGCCGGCAATCTAACATTAAATCGAATTCAATCTTAATCAACCAACCATTCAGGAAAAGCTTAAAGTCTTGGATCATTCCCAATCCAAGATGGGTTTATATTTTGCTATTATTAACATATTCCACATTGATCAAGCAGTATATACGGTTGGAATTTCACATCAAGTCACCAAAATTTTTAAATCTCCAAAAATTTTGCAGATAGGCAACCAACAAACTCAAGACATGTGAGGTCCCAATAGCTAATAAATCAGGAGTTGCAGAAAAAGAAAAAAGAAGAAAAAAAAAAAAAAGCCTTTGGATGCGTTGCTATAGTATGCTCAATCAAAGTGATTTATATATACATATAGGTCATAAAGCTCGGTGCTTTATAACAAAAGCAAGGAAGAGAACAAAAGAGAGAGAGAAAAAAAAAAGGACAGTGGAAATCAGACAAAACCGAAAAACACAGGTTGGCCTCGAAGATATTATTGTTAGCGCTCGCAGAAGCGCGGAAGACTCAGAAGGAACAAAATGGGTACCTGTGTGTTTGTCGGAATTTGCGCATTCACTTGGGAACATGGTGAAGGACCCCAAAAGTGGATAATGAAGTCGGAGCTCCGGCTTTATTTGAGAGTTGTTGGTTGGAGAGAGAGAGAGAGAGAGAGAGAGGAAGCGAAGCGAGAAACAGGCGGGGTGGTAACTGGAAACGAACTTATGAAAATTGACTTCCGTTAAATCAGAAATATTTTAACGAAAAAAATGTGGGCTAAAAATAGATGAACTTAGCTGGAACGTTTTATAAATTCTATAATTTTTTTTAAAAAATAAAAATTTGAAATTTTTAATATAAAAATTTGAAATTTGTACTATTAAAATATTCTAAAAAAAAAAAAACAATGTAACACGATTTTTTATACTCTTAAAGAATACATCATTTTCAGTTATCCAAAATTAAAATAATTTTATATCATTTCACCTGTGATATATTATAATAAAATTATAAAATAAGTAAACTATTATTATAATTAAAAGTTATTAGAGGGCAAGTCTTATTATAACAAAAGTGTGATTTGATTTTGAGTTACAAAAACATTTCTTTTTTTTTTTTTTTTAGCAAAAACACAAAAGAAACAAAAGGAATGATACCAACAGATCTGGAAGGGTGATGACAGTGAACACCACGTTTCATTAGCGTTTGACTATTTTATATCCCATGAACCCAAAAAGGGAAAATGAATAGAATTATGAGATCCAAAATGATAAAACCCATAATTCTCAATAATTAACCATTCCGTAAATAGTAATTATGATCCATAATCCACTTGAATTCCCATCGCCCTCCTCCAACCCAACCCAGCACATGGGCCACAAAATATTATTTTGATTTAACCAAAAAAAAGAGAAAAAAGAAAAAGCCGATGGGCCACCCAGAAACTTGAGAAAACGAGCACAAACGACATCATCCAGGGTCGCACACAGGGTCCAATTAATTCGTTTGACCAATGAGCTGAAAAATATAACAAAGAGTAGAGTAAAGGAAAGCTCCATATCCATATGGAAAAATACTGCAATCTTCGCTACAAATTCATAGCTGCCAATTTAGTCAAATTCAGCGTGTAAACCTGATACTTCTTAACCTGCACCAAACCAACCCACCGATCGAAAATAAAAAGAACAAGAAACCTTCATAGAGTCTCCAATGGCGGACCTCAAGAAGTTCAAAACAATGAAACGTGGTACCAAAATAGACAGGGCACACTTGGTAAATGATAAACAGCACCAAGCCATTAGGTTTGCACTTCCAGCAACTTCCTAATAACGAGTCTGCTGCCTAAAGTAGCCAAATGGGGTTCCACGGATGTCCAGTTACCTATAAGATTCTGGACGTTTTGGTTTGGTCTGGATAACAGCCTCAATCTTCTCCATCACAGCAGGAGTCAGTAACGAGATGACATCAATTGCTTTCATGTTCTCTTGAATCTGAATATGGAAAACAACATTCGGTTGGCAAGGTTACAGACAATATAAAGCCTCGACATTATGCACAAGAATTTGAATCACAGTGGTCATATAAACCATCAGAAAAGGTGCTCTATACCATGGCACAAGAAAGTTTCAACTTGTTTGCAAAACATGAGCCAAATGAAACTTTAAAGAGGGAAAAAAATAAAATAAAATAAAAACAATCTCATAGCTGTTCTTAATGGTCACGCCTATCATCATAAAAATTTCCCAGCATTATGCCTGTTAAATTAAAGCCAGTACCTGAACCTAGCTCACCTAATGATGACCATAGGAATGCGCAAGCAAACTCAAAAGGTTCAGAGGTCAATTTAGGGCAACAATAGAATACGATAAATGAAGATAAACATTGGTACTATAGCAATTATGTATGCAAACAAGCATGACACACTTTTTTTGTTTCACCAACAAAAGCATGCCTGATGTTATATCAATAATGTATACACACAATTATGACACACCTTTTTTGTTCCACAAACAAAAGCATGCATAAATTTTGCATCATGATGAATGCTCAGGTGTCATAAATTAGAGTTGCTCTTGAACTCAGCTTAAACCATGTCAACATACAAGGCCTCCACTGTGACTATCATTAACACTTTGACCATCATTTTATCTCTTTTCAGAAGATGAGGAACAGCTATATTGCCCCAACAGGAAAGAATGAAGCAAAAGCAGTTGAGAATGCAGGTCAAGTAAACTAATGCTTTTGGCAAGCATGAGGGACAGAAACTAATAAAGAGGCTTTTCTTTATTTTCACACAAAAATATAAGACAAAACAGAAAAAGCAAAAAATAATGCCGAGCTTTGAATCAGTTTTATCCCTTCTTTAGTAAAAAAATACAGTGAATTTGATGATCCTCAAGGGGACACCAAGTGGTTTAGACCTTAGACATCAATCTTAGATGTATTAGGTTTGCAAAGGGGGTGTGGGGTTGATGGGAAAGTGGAGAGCTACCATCTGTTATGTAACTCATGACCCAGTAGATCTCTTGATGGACCAAAAAAAATGAATTTGAATATGCTACAAGTAACCACTGATATCACCAAGAACCATAGAGAAGCCAGCTAAAGAGCACATGAAACATGAATAATTCAACTAAAAAAAGGAAACAATTGTAGCCAGGGAGAAAAATAGGTAACGTCCAACTCACTCCCTGCAAACCAGTACAATGAATCCACACCAGTTTCCAATAAGATGGCCCTACAAAAATATTTTTTTACATAAAATATACATTCTAACCTGAGACTCTTTTGTAGCGCCAGTTATAACTGATGAGACATTTGGATTAGCAGCACACCATGCAATTGCAAGTTGGGACAGAGGTACACCCAATTCATCAGCAATTGGCTTTAGAGCATTAACCTTTTTCAGCACATCATCAACCAGAGACCGGCTAGCAAGATTCTAGAAGGCATTATCTATATATTAGTTATGTATCAAAAAATTATTAGGAATGGAGAAAGTATATAGCAGATAAATTGTGTGCCAACATGTCCAGAATGTTACATAATCAATCAGGAGATGAGCATAGCAAAAAATTGGTGCACTTTGAATTATTGATTGAAAGAAGTTGGCAATAATAGTTCATGGGAGGGCAAAATAACTGGAAATTTCATCGATCAGAATCATAAAAACCAAAAAGGTCTTACTCTGTAGTTTTCCAATGCAAACCGGCTGTCAGGAGGTATAGTTCCCTTGCTGTATTTTCCAGTGAGCACCCCAGACGCAAGTGGACTCCAGGTAGTGAGACCCATCCCATAGTTGGTATACAGAGGGAGGTACTCATTCTCAACCTGCAGACACACATGAGATGATAAGATAAAATGGGATGCTCAATTTAGCAGATGAAAGAGATGGCATGGGATGCTGCATGGACATGTCTGTGCTTCAATGTGCACAATCAAATTACTTCACAGTTCATAAGCTGCATTAAAAACTTTCCCACAACCATTAAATACCAGTAAAACTCGAAATTCCGATGCTCAAAAGTGTGTCAAAGAGTCTTTAGACCAAAAAAAAAAAGAAAGAAAAAAGAAATCAAGAAAAACCAGAAACCCTTCACAAGCAAGGGAAATAACAATTGACTATTAGAGATTCAGTCTATAAAAAAGATTGGCCAACCTCACTAACACAATTGTGAGATATAAGCTACAATTGCAAGAGAGAAGTACACTCCCACCAAAAGCTCTTAAGTGAACCAAAACACAAGAAGCCTGAGGAAGGGTTTCTATATCATCATAGACTTAATCATTGACATGTGAAAGCATGCAAAGAAATTACCCCGGTATTACCATTGCAGATTTCTACATGGTACATAAAAGCAAGCATCAGACATTGTACCCTTGCACAAGTGCATTTATTGCAACCATCACAGTTTCATTACTTTGTTTTCATTTACATCTTAGGAGGCTTCATGTGAACAATAAAGTCAACCTCCCCAATTTCTACTTGAATATCTTTCACAACACAAAGACTATATCTAGGTGAAGGGCAAGGGTTTATGCACTTCAGAAGTAATACCCATTTCTCAACAAAAAGATGCCAAGAACCAAAAACCAGACAACAAAATTATCCCCCGTGGACAGACTTAAACATCAAACTAACCTTTGCAACCAGTGAAAATATTATGTCTATCCAACTATCACCCAAAATGTAATAATCCATATTACTCAAATAGTTACTCTCATTACAATGAAAGAACCATAAAAGCTGATATTTCAAGGGAAAAAGTGAAAAGCGAACTTTTCATATCTGGGGATGCAGCAAAGTTTCTTACCTTATGCCTGTTCAATAAGTTATACTCTGGCTGCTCCACAATAGGACCCACCAGGTCCAACTTCTCTGCAATGCCCCAAGCTTCAGTAATCTGTTGTGCCGACCACTCACTAGTGCCCCAATAAAAGGCCCACCCCTTGTCAATCACATAATTCATTGCTCTCACTGTTTCTTCAATAGGTGTTGATGAGTCAGGGCTGTGACAATAAATTGCTCAGCATCAGGTATCTTAAACAGATCCTTATCAAGGACAAAGTTTGCTCACAGCAAAAGCAAAAGGCGCCAAAATGAAATAAGATACCAAAAAGAAATCCTCAGAGCACGAAGCTAAACTAACTACCAGAACACTACAATGCAAAAACGAATAAAACATATGAGAAGAATTGTTCCCATCAAGCCCCAATATTTAGAATAATAGAAAACAAATCGGCCACTTAAGTGCATAACCCCCAGAATCAAATCAAACATGAACTGATACCAAATCTACTAAAAGTTCAGTCACACAATCAACGCCGACAATTCCCACAGATAGTACCAAAATCACTTCCAATTCCAAAGCCTTATTTTAGTGAAAAGATGGCCCAAATACTACAAATGAAAAAACATTACACATAAAATCAATATCCTACGTGAATCTTTCCATATCCACGTTAAAATCAAAACAAACATGTCCATAAGGCAAGAATTTTTAATCAGAAAACAGCCTCAAAAGACGATCAAATCAAGTCCAGCATCGAACCATTCCACAACAACAACAACAACAAGAAGCGAGAAGAACCCACCGATGGCAGTAAATGACATCAACATAGTCCATATCGAGGCGCTTGAGGGAGACCTTAGTACCCTCAACGATATGCTTCCTGGAGAGGCCCTTGTCATTGGGGCCGGGGCCACCCCAGAAGATCTTGGTGGAGACGACGATATCGGATCGCTTCCAGCCGAGCTCACGAATGGCCTGTCCCATGATCTCCTCGGCGCGGCCATTGGCGTAGACCTCGGCGTTGTCGAAGAAATTGACTCCGTGGTCGCGGCAGCACTGTAGGATCGACTTGGCCTCCTTGACGTCCAGCTGGTTTCCAAAGGTCACCCATGCCCCGAACGACAGCTGGCTCACCTTCAGACCCGTCCGACCCAAATTCTTGTACAACATTGTTCGTTCCGTTCAGCCGTTCGCTCAAATGCCGTGGAGATTCGTGTTCTGCAATAAGATGCCACCCTTTTTGAGTTTTGAGTGCGGCTGGGGTCTTCAAGACCAGAGGCTTCCAGAGGAAATGATCGCGTGTGGCTAAGAGTACGTCTTTTTATGTGCGAATAGTATTGTGTGTGCGAGATGTACTGATATTGTCCACTTTGGTTATGATACTTGGATTGGATGGTGATGTCGTTGACCGTCCAGGTTCCTTGTATCGAGCCGTGCATTGCTTTTGGTTTTTGATTTTCAATTCAGCTAACTGTCAAAAAATTTGAACCGCTTCTTTTACTGTATCTCAATCTTTTTTTTTTTTTTTTTTCAGTGTATTCCTCAAATTCTTCAAAAAGGCCCACTCAATATTTTTTAAAATTTAATTTCTCATTTAATTTTTTATAAGAAAAAAACTCGATTCATTATAATAATAATTTTTAACGAGATATTTTTACATTCCAAGGTAACTATTAAATTTATAATTCATTAATATGCTCGTCATAATTCTTAGTTTTTAATACAGAAATTCCAACTAATAACAAAACAAAAAAGAGACGCCAAATAAGCTTGGGCGGTCAGGGAATTGACCATTTTTAAAGAGAAGATGAAAAGGATTTGAATAGTTGATTTATAATATTGACTAGCCATGAATTCGTGTTTTGTTTGTACGGTGACTAGGCGCGTATGGCTCAATGCTCCATTTGAGTGTACTGTTTCACCGTCGTAACCACAACCATGCTTTTAAATTCTTTTTCTTTTTTTTTTTTTTTTTTTTGAACGAGCCTTTTAAATCCTGTTTTGATCAATGGATATTTTTCATAGGCAAATTAAAAAAAAAAATAAAAAATCTATGTAATGAAAAGTTGCTAGTGTTCAAAAAAATACAACGAAAAATCTATAGAGATATTGATGATTCAAAATCACGCTGCTCCCTATCCGCTACAATCCTCACCAAACAAAAAGTTATATCCACTGCAAGACACAAGGTAAAAGGACCAAAAAAAAAAAGAGTATGCCAAACTCACTAAAATGGAAATTTGGGGTTAGGAGAAAGATCATGTTACTGAAGCATGAGAATGACATAATGCCTTTAACACGACATGTGTGAACTTCGAATTAACTGATGAGAATTTTGTTTTTGGTAATGCAGCTTTTGCTGTACGCTGGAATAAAGGGCAAACAATCCAAATTGTGAACCTTTGTGTCTCTCTGTTTTTTTTTTATTTGTCTCTACTTCTTGTGCATGGTTTCTTTTTTTTTTTGACAATGTTGATTGCCAAGGGAAATATGTAGCTGGATTAAATTTCAACCAAGAAGAGTAATCAAACTCATGAGGAATGATGACATAAACCCCATCCCTTCTGCCACGATGTCTGCTGCTGCGTTTGCATTCGTTGCACGTCCTTCTTGATCCTGGTTACTTCCCCACATAAGTGAAACCAATAATAGAGAGAATTATGTTGTACACAGAGGAGATCAGAAATGAACAATTTGAGAAAAAGATGAACAATAGGAGAGCGATGAAATCCAATGGGGTTGACAATCAGAATAAGATAATGATTTAATTTGGTATCAAAGATGTAATATTCTGTATGATGTCTTCCACGTGGGGCCAGAAGATGCTTAAAATTTTACTTTTGAAGTTGTTGAAGAAGGGCACAATTCGGTCCGCCGTACGATGCTTATTTGATCACCCCGACTGTGTCCTGATTTCTCCGCGGAGTCCATAATGCTCTAGCAATAATCGATGATTAATTTGGGGAATGGCTACAATTGGTAGGTTCGTGAAATCTTACAATGAAATCTAAGGCTTGTATGTTCCTCATTACCTTTTTTGTTTTTAAAAAAAAAAACTAAAAATTATTAGTTAGCTCCAATGGAAAAAAATAAAAATCAAAAGCTTTACTAGTAATTTATTTAATAAATATAATTAAAAAAATATAATTTATTATTTAGTTATGTAGACAATTTTGTTAACTACATAAGTAATAAATTTTAATAAAAAAATTTCTCTAGTTAAATGTAAAAAATTTGATATAAATCACATGAAATTTAAATTTGTAATTATAATTAATACGTATATTTATATTATTAATTATTAATTATAATTATACATAAAAAATTAAAAAATATAATTAATGTTTATTATAATATAATATACAAATTTATTTTTGCCATGCGTAAATTTAGTTACGTTTATAATAGCTGAAATCCTAAAAATGTAGCGTTAGGTACAAATTTAGACTTAATTGGCCTTTCATGTGCATCTAGTATCACATGGTTACTTGCCTAATTCAACAACTATACAAGTTTAAAGCAAAAGATTGTATTATATATATTTACGAGCGACCAAAAGAGTTGTAAGCATCATCACCCACCATCCGAAATATCCACATTCTTGAATTTTCTCATAAATATTTATAATTGAAGTTCTCATTTTAGAAAATAAATAAGTAAGTTGGATCCGACCACACCACTAAAACACAAGTACCTGAAGTAGACCCGGAGTTGGAATGATCCAATCCAACCTTAAACCTCAGTTGCATTGCTTGTCTTTTAGAGTTGGGCAAATAACGATGCAATCCTTGTGCCTGGTTCACCCGGGATACTCGATCAATCAGAATTTGAAAATGACCTTTCCATGGTAGAAGCAGCGCACTTGAGTGGGATGATGGAGACTGCCTGTGTCTTCACTGCAAATCACTGCTTTAGGCAAGGTGAAATAGACAGTTCTTTTTATTCTTCGCAACAACATGAAACGGGTGTTTTTTATTTTGTTTTTACTGGTGCCAATTGCTTAAAATTTGATTTTAATACTATTGAATTAAAATGCATGAGTAACATCCAGCGGCGGATTCTACTTTAATTTATTATTCGCTGAAGGTCTGTGTGGTCTCGCTGTCTACTTTTTCTTGTCCTCTCTTGAGTTAGCCAAAGTCACCCCGTCTGCGTCGACTTGGTCGTTCTCACACGTCCATGTGCATGCATGCACTTCCCAATGGGAAAAAAGCATCTCTGCTTCAATCCTTTGTTGTTACCTTCCTCAAAGGAATGATTCTTGGCCTTCGGAATCAATTAGTTCATGTACTAAAATAAAATTCTCGTTTACATTTCATTATCATTTGACTGAAGGCGATGGTACATTGTGTTACCGAAAATGTTTTTGCGGTAACATAAAATTAGACCAGATCTTTTGGGCTTTTGGTACAACCAAAAACAGGCGTCTTCATTGGCACGAGAGAAAACAGACAATTGAAACCTTATATTCTGACATGCTCCCTGTTCAAAGCAACAACCAAAAATATATATATATATATATCTTTTACTTTTCACATGTTCTGCAACCTGCAGGTAGTCATACGTCTATTCGGAGGTCACTGGATCGCAGGAATTGGGCCCTGCTCTGCGCTAATATTATATTAGATCAGACAAAAGCCAACGCTGAATAAATTACGAGGGATTTCAGCAAAGTCATTGTGTAGTAAGACGGATATAGGCTCGCCAGGGTTTAATTGTTTCCATTTGATGAAGGTTTTCTCTGCAGCAAAAAGTATAGTATTCCTTACTCATCGAAACACGGAATCTACCTTAATTTCTTTGAAATCTGCAGCCAGTAAAATCATATGAAACTGGGTCTGAAGAGATTTTGATTACGAACACGAACACAAACACAAACACATCAACTTGGGACTACTGAGAAGGCTGCATAGTTTTTATGCCACAAAACCCCACACCTTTCTTTCCCTCGGGGGCAGTGCATTGCATTGTATACCGTCTCATCTCATTATAGAGAGAAAATGGGGGTTTGAAGGGCTCGGCTTTTGTTGGCCACAACCACCAACTTAAACGAGGTCTGAAAGCATGGGGAAAAGCTGTGTGAAAACCCAACCCAAGGAAATCTCACCATGTTTTATTTGGCTATAGAATTTCACTTTTTTTTTTTTTCCATTAATAAATTTAGCTCTGAAGGAAGAGATTTGATTAAGACCAGACGAAGATTTCCCTCAGAAAAACAATTGCAATAGAAATAGGTTGCATGAGAAATAGGGGTTCCATCTATGCCAACTCCCTTCGAAGTTCGAACTTGTGATGAGAGATTTTTCCTTTTGCCTTGGTGGGATGTAATTTCTTTGATTGATGAAGTAAAAAAAAGACTTAAAAGGTATTAATTATCTTCCTCAACTGGCTTATGTCTACCCTTTTTCCAACTAGGAAACACAATGCATAGTTACATTACCTCTTTATCTTGCTCCTTTTATCGTTTCCCTGCCAAAAGCCACATATATATATATATGTATGTATGTATGTATACACTAGCTACACTTTCGTTCTGCTATATCTCACCTCTTCCTTAAGAACGGCCGGCCAAAATACCTAACTCAAGCCAATCATTTTGTTTAAGAAGAGCCTCAACATTTTCTTCTCTCTCTCTCTCTTTTTTCTCTGTTATTTTCTCTCCCTGGAATAAGAAGTCCAAGGGTTCTTAAAATGGCTGCATTCAGTTGGGTGCCAGTCCTTCCAAAGTTCAACTCTGACGTGAGTCCTTTGCACGGTACCCTATGCGAGGCATTAACGTCGGGGAAGACCCGGGAGGGAAAGAATCATGTTAAGGATATTCTAACTTGGGCATTTTAGGAATATCTTAACATGATGCTCCTTGGTCTTGTCTCCCTGGTCGGTCCACGATGCCAATGCCTCGCATAACTTGAGAACACGATACCTGAAGACAAAAAGAAAGGTTTGCTGCACATGGTAATATACACCATAGGTTCTTTGTTGAGAATTTTTTCGGCCTTTAAGAATGCCATGGATGTTACTCTGTGAGTACATGATAATTTCTTTTTGTTTCGTTGATGATCTCTACCTTACCGATCAGCAAGTGGTATCAATTACAATTTTCGGTTTCGCTCTTATTTTTAATTTTTTTTTTCTCACAAAAATTTGCATCTTCATAGGATGAGTTGTTTGAAGCAATCCGTTAAGAGTTTGGTGTTTTTATTGATCCAGAAACCATTGGGACGGTTCAAGGGATGGCAAATGCCATTCAGAAAAAATTAAGAGAGGGAGCTTGAGGTTAAAAGACTGCACAAGTTTGATTTTTGCAAAAATTCATCTTTGTCTTTTTTTTTTTTTTCTTTTTTGGTATTTGGCCTTAGTTAACACTCTAAACTTTCTTTTGAGAACCTCTTCTTTGTCTAGTTGATAATATTTGAACACCTTATCCTCAAAATATATAGATTTCATCAATGATGTGGAAGGAAAAAGGGCTCTTTCCCTTGGAAATGGATACTGCTGTTCTGGTTGTTGATTGTTCTGTCATTTCTCTCTAATTTGGTGTCCTGGAAGTGGAGCTGGTGGAGGCCTACTTCAGATATGATGTATCACGGCGGCTGCGGTTTTTTCATACTCTCGTTGGTTTCTTGTCCTCTGGTCTTTGGACTGCAATTGTGGAGCCCTTGGCTTTTTCTGGAGTGATGGGTTGCTTTTGTATTTCTGTTGTAAAGTCTCATAAAGGCGAACTCTTTTTATGATGAATTTATAGCTTGGACTTATCAAATAAAAATGCCAACCCAGTTGGTTACAAGGGCAAAATTCATTAGACATGGGATGTGGAAATCTTATGTGTCCCACGTCAGTTACTGAAGGGATTTTTAGACTGTTTATAAGGATTAGGTCAATTTTTCACTCTTAAACTAGTTTTTGTGGTGAAATTAGGATTTAATCTCTTATCGAGTAAGCCTAAAGAGAGAGAGAACAAAGACTAGAGAGAACAAAGACTAGAGAACCAATCGCCTACTGAAGTAGTACGGGGATACGCAGTTTAAAGGGGTCGGAAATAATGTGTCTCACATTGAGGGACGTGCAATTTAAAGGGGTCGGGAAGGAGTCGAGAATGATGTCTACCACGTCGATTCCTGAAAGGTTAGGCCAATTCTCTACTTTTTTAAGTTAATTTTTGTGGTGAAATTAAGATTCAATCCCTTTTCAAAATCTCAACTCTCTTTTAGATTCCCACGAAATTTCAATTTTTCATTGCAACGTTCCAATAAAAAAAGAAATCGAATTATAATTCAACTCGAGTGACTAAATAATTAGGTTACATATTTGCTTTTGGATTTGTGTACGCTGAAGAGATGATAATCAATTCAGCCAAAAACTGACAATTAAAACAATTTCAATTTTTTGAAAAATACTTTAATTTCACATTCCAGACCAAAGAGGCCCGATTTCATAAACATGGAGAATAAGATATGCCTTTGAATTGGGAATCTTTGCGTTTAATCCATCGAACGCATTTGGAGCTACATAATATTTTTTATGCTATTATTAAAACACTCTCTGGAATTACATTAAGAACTCTTTTCTTGCAAGGTCAACAAAAAGGCCTTCATAGGCTATATTTTTGGCAAGTTAACAACCACACTTTCTTGACTTGAGCCTAATTGTCAGGATTACTCTTTCTTTGTTTTCCACCTGTTTAAATTAGATAAAATTGCTGTTTTAATTATTTCAGTTGATTAACGTGACCAAAATGTATCCGCTGCGTAAAACGACCCCGCATGTTCCAACCAGGATTGCAAGAGAAAGCATTTCGGTCCTTCGAATTGACCGATGAGAATTTTGTCTTGGGTAATACCCCTTCCGCTGTACAACTGGAATAAAGGGTAAACAATCCAAATGTAAATCTATGTTTCTTTCTTCTCTCTTATTTTGTTTCTCTCTACTTTGTGTGTACGCATTTTTTGAAAATGTTGATTGCCATGGGCATTATGTATAGCAGGATTTAAATGCTAACCAAGAATAGTAATGAAACTCATGAGGAATGATAACATGAACCCCATCCATTTTGCCAAGATGTCTGCCGCTGCATTTGCATTTGTTACACGTCCTTGTTGAGTCTGGCTACTTCCCTACATGGTGGGAAAAAAAGTCTCTGAATTCACGGTTGAATCAATAATAGAGAAAGTTAAGTTGTAAATAAAGGATAAGCCATGTGCAATTTGAGAAAAAGATGAACAACAGAAGAGCGATGCAGTCCAATGGGGTTCAATTTGGGAACCAAGATATAATCTTTCGCTTAAATGATAAAGAATATGATGTCTTGTATATAGGAACAAATGATGGTTAAAAATTTACTTTTGAAGTTGTTGAAGAAGAGCACAATTCGGTCGGTCGTACAATGTATATTTGATCATCGCGACTGTCTTCTCTGTAAGTATCCTGATTTCTGTGCCAAGTCCATAATGCATATGTAGAATTCATGACCTGCATTAAGAAATTTCAAAAAACAAAAAAGTAAATAAGGGAATAGGGGGTAACAGCTGCAAGAAATGAAGACAGGATTGCTTAAAATCCATAATTGTTTGGGCATATAAGTATTTCTTTAAATACAAGTGAATAACTGGCGCCCTTCCACTGTCTGGTGTGTCTGTGCCTTCATCAATTCAACATTTCATTGAAGAGAACACAAGCAAGCAAGCCTTGACTCAATCTTACAAAATCTCACCGATAGGAAGACATGAGTAGGTGAGTTTTGTTTCCATTGATGATATTTTATTGAAGGCAGAGCATGTCTAAGATTTTTCTTCGCATTATAGCAGAATATCAAAGCAGTTACTAATGACATTATCGCCTAAAATTGTACCTCAAGTATTCCATGTCCAAAGCTGCTTTCTCTGAACGCACTCCACTCTGGTTGCTTGTCCCAACAAAATTTGCCTTTTGCAGGACCAGAAGTAAAATTTATATGGCATACACCTCCAAACTCCGGCATATTGTCCCCAGCAGATGGACACTTTCCAGGGTCATCTGCATGATCGACATCAACTTCCTCAATATTTCCACCATCTCCAACTACTATATAAACAGGACCGCATGGGTCCAAGGTATAATTATAGACCCTGTTCATCCTCTCATAAGCATGCACCTGCAAAGGAGACCAAACTTTAAATATCATTACAAGCATTAATAGTCTCTGCGTATAATCCAAGAGAATGATACTCAGTTACTTCACAACTCTATATGCTGTACACACTTGCTCTGAAGTCTCCAACTTGTAAAGAAATCAAAGTTTGGCAAGTGGAAGATACTGCCATTGGCATTGACTGAAAATAAGATTAGGCAGGTCGCTTAAGATAGCCTTGCAGTATCCAACAGATGTGTATAATGCACCAATGAAGAAGAGCACCAAATCCAAGTAGGTGGAGATAGAAACCACAGAATAAGGACTAAAGAAATGAGATGTGGTGATAAAGAAACATTTATTACAACTATTAGTTCAAGATCGAAAAATATGCAGAAAATGGCTTCATGTAACCAATACCAACCCAACTTGAATTAAGGTTGAGGTGAGTTCAAACTCATGATGTAGCATGAAGAATAGAACCACGTAATGTACAGAGTATGAATATATAAACCTCTCTTAAGTATACATGGTAATCCCCACCAATAATAACTTGAAATCAACTTGCCTGAGAAACATATAGGCAGTACATTTTTTCTTCTTTTTTTTCATCGAGCAGCAACTAGAAAACTTGAAATCTGGCTGTGTTCTTGGCAATGCTTGAAGATTCAAGAATAATGCTAAACTTGAAAACTTCTTTTTTATAGGAAATGGTTCAAGGAAGGCTCTCTATGAGACATTGTATTTCAGAATATGTGCTTCAAATACCTCATCATGCTTGGATTTTGTCCCCAATAATTATTCTTAATCCTACCATAGAGTTTAAAGGTAAAGTTGCAACTAAGAATCTATCCTTGTGGATGGAGCATAAACCAACTTACGTGACCAGAAAAAACAATATCGACGTGGTATTGATACAGAAGTGCTTCCATTTGCTGCCTCATACATTCAAATTCTTGATAGTGTGATGAGTAGCTGTTGTACCAAGGTGGATGCCATGCAGCTACCAGCCAAGGTGTCTTTGTGCGGTCAACTTGATTGAGGTCATTCTCCAACCAAGCATATTGTGCGCCTGGAATTGAAACCAATAGAACTTACCGTTAGAAGAAGGTGATTCAAATGTTGAATTGATATATGCATCCTAGCATGTTCCTCTAAATTTAAGCATATTGGATTTTGTGATAACACTGTAGAAATAAATGACAAACCAGTATGGTTATAGTCAACATATGCTCCCAACATAATAAAATGAATGCCTCCAGCATCAAAAGAGTAATAGAAGTTGCTTTTAGAGCCGGACTCCTCTGACGGAACTGCAAATCTAGTCAAATATGACTTGAAAGTTATGCCAGCAACTTGAGGTTCAATTTCATGGTTTCCTTCAACAACCATCATGGGAACTCTGGAGATCAGTGGCTCCATGAACCTGAACTTCCAAGTGAATTTGCGTCAGACAATGATTTCATCAGAGTACATGGATATCCAACTCATAGCATTTCTTTAATTTCTAAACTATAAGGGGGCGTTTCAAGTAGGAAGGGCACAACCAAATGCTTATTGTAAGACAGTCAATACCAACAAAAAAAAGAAAAATATGGATTTCTGGTTCATTGATTCGAGTAATATGTTATACCTTCAAGACTTTAGTAAAATTCTCAAAAGGATAACATAAAGCCATGTAAAATTGCATTAGAAATGTTACCTTCCCCAGCCATCCCAACGGGGTTGATATGTCTCTCTAATTGGTGCACCAGGGAATGCACAAGAGAAACAAGAAGCTCCTTTCCCACCAGTGGTTAGGTACTGATTTGCATAAGACAAATCTCCAACCATTAAAATCAGTGATGGATCATTCATCACCAAATGATCTATGGTGGTTGAGGAATTGCTTGTCAGACCCAAGTCCCCCATAACTGCTACTCGACGAGGATATGAATTGATGCTAGGGGATGGTAGCATTTCAAAGACATGCTCTTCACTCATGGCTGGTATAGAGCTATCTCCACACTTGTAATAGTATTTGGTCCCGGGTTCAAGACCTGCAATGAAAATAATTCCTCAAATAGAAATTTCTCTCTTACATAACTGGGGTTCATCCTGGTGCCAGGTCATTACATAACACAACAATCATCCAACGAAAAGAGAAGCTCTCTGCCCTAAATGCAGGCCTGAATGGTTGTTTCTGAGGTTCCTAGGCCTCATTCTGTTAATTATTTGCCAACTATTCATCATCATCTTCATCATATAAACCAACTGCTAGCTCACTGATAGAGCAAAGCATAGAGATGAGAAAGAACTTGCATCTGCTACACAACTACAGACCCAATCAAGCTACTGATACTGTGATACAATCCATGACATGCCTGTTTAGTATTCTATTCAAAAGACAATAAACTAACTTACGAAACATGTGTGGAATATATCAAAATCAACAATAAGCTTAGGCAACCATGCATTGCCGCAAAAGTTGCAGTCAATTGTCATCTCCAAATTCAAATTTTGTGGAGTTTGACTTGGTCCCATGACAGTATAATTTATGGAGTTAGACTCAGTCCCATGAAGTTTCTATTCTCAAAACGCTGACACATCACAATGAACAAATTCAGAACAAAAGAAAGAGGCTTTCTTACCATCAATTCTCACATGGTGAATGATGCCAGAGGTGAAATTGAAAAGCCCCTCAAATGGGTATAATTGACTATAAACAGTTGAGTTCCCTTTCTGCTTACTTGTATACTTGCCGCTTTCTTTACCATACCAAACCTCACTCGCCACGGAAGCAGGATCGAGAGGAGTCACGTTAGTACCAATCTGTGCATCCCCTGAATCAACCCACACAAACAACTTGAAAAAAAAAAGCAACCAATCCAACCAACAAAGCTATTATAGTCGGTTCAAAAATATGAGAAAAAATCAAGAAGGACTAGAGATTCCCCACAAGAAATAAAAAAAAAAGAGTCAAAGCCAATGTTAAAGAAAAGGGAAAAAGAAAGAAAAAATCTGTTGCATCCAAGTGCCTTAGAGAACCAGTAAAAATTCAAAAAATCCTACAAGAATCACAGGACGGTAAAGATAAACCCAATTCAAGAAACAAGTACCATTGACCCAAGAAACCCACATGGACGTTGGTGAAGAGAGTGCGAGCGCTATCTGCTCCGGAAAGCTCGAGGACACATTCTTCTTGAGCCTTGGATCATCCATTGGCAAATCATTACTGCCCCTACGCATTGAACTATCAAAACTGCGTGTTACAGGCTGAAATGGGCCATCAAGAGTGGTTGGTATAGGGCTTTGTGCAAGTATTTTCTGTCTCCAGGTCTGTGTTATCATCATCAAAAGAAAGGATATTTGCATCAATATTGCTAAAGCGCCCATCTTTTTTGCACTTGCCAACCCCAGCTGCTCTAGGCGGTTAGCTTTTATTTTTCCAGAGATGTTCCGAGATTGGGTGGCAAGTTGAACTCGACATGTTGGTTGAGTAAGGAACAAAATTGGGCATATCCGAGTGAAGAGAGAGATTGAGAGCGTTGGAATATGCTGTTTCCTTGTTGAGTTATACGATCGAGAATCAAGCATTGGTTACAATAAATTATCATAATTTTTTATTTTTATAATTATAAATAATGATTTAAATCTCACTCAGAGTTAAAGTGAGCCTAAAGTAACAAGCCATGCATCAATCGGCATGAACTGTAGCATTGTAACATAAAGTCTTAGTGTATTTCGCTGTCCTAGAACCAAGCTAGTTTCTTCAGCGGGCCCAAAAAACAGAGGCCAAACAAGTCAAGTGTAAACGGGAAAGCTCCTGTCCTGTCAGTAAACTAACAAAATAAACATTTGTAAAGCTTGTCAGTTGTCTTTTTCTTTCTTTCTTTTTTTTTCTTCTTTGGCTGCAAAGCATGTCATTGCTGATCAAATTAACCGTCAAGCTAAGTCGCATGCAAACGGTGATTGAATGAGGTGCCAGAAAGGTACTTGCTACTAGAAAATGCTTACAAAGGTGGCGTCAAGGTTACGCCTCGGATCGGGTGACAAGCTTTTTTTTTTGGACAGTTAAATAAGAAAAATGATAGTTTAACACGAATCTTCTTAGAGGCGTTTTCTTCTTTGCTTTTTGCATGTAGATGCTCGGGCGGGACGAGCAAAATTGTCATCGTCATTAGTTAAAAATGAATTATCACCATGGGAAGTGGGAGCCAGCTGCAGGAATGTTGAATCGATAGGTGGGGGTGCAATCTGCACAACAATAAATAAAATTGAGGTTATTGGTTACTCGTTTGACTTTGCTCTCACATGTTTTACGGAGAGTGCATTGGAGGGTAGCACTTTGGTCCCCTTCAACACAACAAGCCCAAAGCGTAGTGGGAGCCAGGCCTTTTGCGAACCTGGAAAGCAAGTAGATAGGTGATGCTGACTGAGGCTATTAACGTGGTGGATCCCTGGACCGGTGAAGCCCGTTTAAGCATTAGAGAATAGAATATTGGATGTGTGACCATTTTAAATGAGTTGGGGGAGAAGGGTGGTGGGCGACGTCGGCCGGCATTAGTGGACTTTTGTTAACCAGACCCAGTCACTGAATCCTCTTTTACTATTTAACGATGGAAAGCTATGTTCAGGCCTTCTTTGCGAGAAGCCCAGAGGGAAACATCAAATATTTTTGGGATTAATTGCTTTAGGCCTGGTTCTTTCTATGCCATTCAAAAGAAATAAATCATTATTCTGTCTTTCAAAAAACACATCAGTGCTAAAAATTAAAACTTGTATATTTAAGACACTTGATTTTACTTTATATATATATATATATATATATATATATATGAAATTTATAAAAATAAGAAGAATTATCGCATTATATGGCTCACAATTCAATAATTTTTTAATAGATTAAAAATTATTATTTTACCATACAAGTATAAAAAAATAAAACAATGAACAAATTGTTTGATGGGGGAAACACTTGCATATGCAATATTATTCCTATAAGAAAAAAGAATTGAATTTTAATTTGTAATTTACTCAAAAAAAGAAAAAGTTTGGAAGATTAAAACAATATAATAGTTTCCATAGAAATGATAAAAGCTTATCTTGTGCTGTGTTTTCCATGAATTAGTTTTGAGTGCACATGCCCCCTCGCGGCGGTAGACCCCATGTGACCCTAGCATAAAAGTATTATTTTGTGGGGTGATTGTGGGCCCAGATAAAGAAGAATGCCAGTCATAATTGCTGGCTGATGATACTTTCCCACCTGTAGCCATTCTCATAATCAACGATTCCTGGTGGCATGCACTGGTTCGCGACATTGTTTATTTCTTCGTTTTTTGTCAACACAGGGCAGAAAACTTAACCATTTTTGGGCCAAAAAAAGGAAACAAAAGGCTGGAGACTATGAAACTATAAGGTCAAGGCAATTCGATTCGTCAATTTTGATATTACTTGCATGCAAAATAATGTGTGCCTGTGTGAAAGAAAACATTTTTTATCCCCTTCTCTCTCGTATACGGCTATCTCATCGACCCCCAATTGAACCCCATTTTGTATGTTAATAGCAAACATTTCAATTCAGGTTAGCAATGGAACCTGAGCATCATGTTCACTGGGAGAATTGGAAATGGTCAAATGAGTACTTTCAAATTTATGTCCCTTTTCTCTACGGCTTAGTTGGAAGTTCAATTGAATAAGATGGTTTATGTACATGTTCTCCTCTCTAAGCTTTGTCCACAAAGAGAATTTTGTCGCCCACAAAAAAGGAAATTTGACTGGAGCTCAGCCTAGACAATGGTAGCTACGTTATAATTAATTAATAATAATAAAATAAAATTTTATATCTAATATAGTGATATGTTTGTGACCACATGTCAAAGTTCTCTTTAGTTTTTGCTTTTTCTTTTTGGCGAAGTAGTTCTCTTATCCCACTCCTTTATGATTTTTTTAGTCAATTAAGCGGAGATAAAACACCAAAAATCATAGGATTGTGCCCAATTCACGAGAGCATTTAAAAAAAAAAAAAAAATGCAACAGAGAAAGTAACCGTTGCGTTCATCTCACAGTCACATGGGTTAATCTTTCTTGTCTCTATCCGGACCGAGAGTCGCGCGTAACATTCATGATTATGGACCTTCATCAAACCAACCTGACTGTACAATTTATAGAACAAGAAACTCAAAGACAAAGAATATGTTTTTTTTTTTTTTTTTTTTGAAAATATCTTTATAAATTAATAAATGGGAAAATAAAGTAGCATTATCATTAAGAGAAAAGGAGTAAAAGCCGGAAGCACCGATCCAACCAAGGAAGAGGTTGTGTTTTTTTAATAAACAGTGAGTGAGTATTTACCATTATTTTATTAATTGTTATAATCTTTTTTCAGAAAAAAAAAATTGATGGAAGTTAATAAGAATAGTGTAGTTGGTACACACTAATATAATATAATCAAATTATTTTTTTTAATTATGATTACGTAGTGTCATCAATCTAATAAACACTATTTTACTAATTCAACTATAGATTAAAAAATTCACGAAAAAAGAAAATCTAATTCAAAGCTAGAGAAATCAGACACAAGGTAGATGAAGAACCGAATCTTTCTTCGTTAGTTGAAATAATCATGCATGCATCAGTGTCGGTAATTGTGGCTCTTAGCTGGAATCACGGGTCTCCCGTTCAATACACAGGCTTTGCACCAGCCGTGATGGACTAGACGACCACAAAATACAAAAAATAAAAATAAAAAATAAAAATGAAATGAGAAAAAGACAATGGGCCTCTTCGGATCCCTGGACTACTTTTGGAGGCTTTGCCGCAACTTGCTCGTTGTTGAATTAGCCCCGTTATTAAAAATTTTTATTTATGACAAAAAAAAACAAAACAAAAATCAACTAAGAGATTAAAAATTTAAATTTTTATTTAAAAGTTTTAGATTTTAATTATGGGAAAGAGTATGGATAATCCGATAAACCTTTTAAAAGATTAATAAAAAAATTATAAAAATAATCGTATGTGTATTATTATAATTCTATATTTATCAAAAACTATAATAATTATAAAATGACACTAAAATAATATTATTATTTTCAAATTTATTCATCTATTACCATAACAGAAATATAGTTAGTGTGAGTCTCTTATGATTTTTAATGAGCCTAACTAGTTTTTTTTGTTTTTGATATTAATATTATTATGGTCTCGTTAATTTATTTTTATTTTTACCAACATGACCAATCATCTAGTCGTATCCTCAATACCATGCTTTATGCAGACGATATACACTCTGTACAGTGGCTGTTGGGACTGTTTCTTAACGAGGCACTGTTGCGACACATAGCAATATCCTTGACGACAGGTTAAACCAAATAGAATCTCTTGGGATTTTGATTCTTCGCCTAAGACATCGATTCTTACAATTCATAAAGAGCGTTAGCATGACACAATCTTATTCTGGTGCTTTGAATACAGACAAACTATCACCTCGGTTATAGAACCATAAAAGCTAGAAAAAGTAAGTTTAGGTTTGCAAAATTAAAGCACTGAACTGTTGAATTAACATTCTTAGTTTTACCCCAAATTTCTTCTTCTGCTCAGCAGCTAAATTTATGATACATAAGAGTATACATTAGGAATAAAACAAAAAATATTTGTTTTTTTTTTTTTTTTCATGCAACATGAGGCCCAGATAAGGCATAGAAGCTATCCAATATAAAATCAGGATTAGATATAGTTGACATAAATTTAATTGAATTCAATACATCAATCTTGATTTGAATTCTATTGATGGCTCGATTTATTCTTTTTTTTGTTTTTTTTACTATTTGGTGGTTCGAACTCAATTTTTATACTTCACGTAAATTAATTAACCCAATCAATATCTATTGTTAAGAGCTACAATTGCAGCCTCATATTAGCGTTAAATCCAGCAGTACCATCACCCCAATACTTCTCTTTTTCACATCTTCAGAGAGTTTGATTCCATCCTTTGGCTGCAGTGACCTTTAATTCCCAATAAAGAAAGAAAATCCGAAGGACGGAATTGGCTAATATAAATTAAGATTTGATCGTGGCTTAAATTCTCGACGAAATGTAACATTTTGGCAGTTTTTGATCATACGGAAAGGAGAAATGATGAGATGAGGAATGGTACTTCGTGCATGGTTCCACCATGCACATGGCATCAACATGCTCGGTCAATTCCAGGTCATCCAGGCCATAGCGTGCACGAGATCGATTTAGATGTAATTACAAAATACATGTCAAAATCAACAGGCAATACAAGGTCAAATATAAGTTGCAAGCGACTGACTATTGGCAACCGTATTGTGCGTAGTGCTGGTGAGCTAATTGCGCATGGCTCAATTTGATCCCGTGTGAGCGATACATGGAGTCTGGATATATCTGGGGTGGCATGCTTCACCGTGCATGTACCTAATAGGATTAATGCATTAGCCTGGGAAATTCCATGCATGGATCACGACTCTGTTCAGATCTGCCTTCATCGGCAGACTACACGATAATGAATGACTATGCAAATTGATGCCACCAATTGCTAAATCTGTGGACTTATCATCCATAAGGGTGTTTATACAAGAAGAATTCTTCAGCATCCGGAGGTGGATGGACTTTAAATTATGTACGCACCGATCTCCCATTTTCTTGATAACAGCTTATTAGGAGAAAATTATAAAAATTACCTAATTACTTCACTGAATTACTCCATTTGAACACATTTTTTGTCAGCCTCAACTTTGAATTTAAATTCATTAGAACAATGTTATGCATACCCCCCTACCCCCTCATGCCAAATAGTGCTCTGGCGTCTTTAAGTCGGTGTCAGGCAAAATATCCAATGTCTATATATGATTTCTTAACTCCATGCTTAATGCATTTGGCTAATGGCAACAATTGGTAGGTTCCTGAAATCTCACAATGAAATCTATGGCTTGCATGTGTGCAGGCAAGCCAGGTTAGCTTATTACGAATACTAGATGGATACAGTGGTTATCTTGTCTTTCTTAATAAATTACATTTAATGTCTTTATCTCCATAAAAGATGCTTAGAAATGGCTTCATGTTTCCATTTGCAGCCCCTTTTTGGCATTTTCCTTGGCTAAGTATTTCACCTTGCGTACCTTCTCCACCGCACACTCTTTTTGTGGCATCAACAATAATTCCCAAAACAAATCACGCTTGAAACTTCCAGAGCCAAAAATTAAAGCCACCAAAAAACCAATTTTCTGACCGTTGCTGATTCAGTCGTCACCGACAATGGTAAATACCCATTAACTTCTTTTAACAGAAAATTATTAGTTGGTTCAAAGAAAAAAAATCCCAAGACTTTATACTCTACGAGTAAATCATTTAAAAAATAAGCTCACAATAGTATAATTAGTTATTCAGCCATATACATACTATTGACTTTAACAGCCCCAGTTTCCCAGCTTTACAAGCAATAAATTCCACAAAAAATGTGCTAAACCTACGACACTAGGCTTGCGTACAAACCCACAAATGGGCCGATCCCTGTCCTCTAGCATCACATGGCTACGTGCCCAATTCAACGACTCCGTAAGTTTAAAGCAAAATATTTTATTATATGTTTTTGTGATTGATCGAAAATGCTATGAATCGCCACGCACCAAGCATGATATCCATATACTCGAATTTTCTCATATACATATATACTTGAAGTCTTCATTCTAGACAAAGAAATAATTAAGTTGATCCGACAACACCGCTAAAACACAAGTACCTGAACCCAGCAGGACGGCCAGGAGACCCGGAGTTGGAATGATCCAATCCAACCTTACTCAATTATGTTGCTTGTCTTTTAAAGTTGGGCAAATATAATGATGCAATCCTATGGTCTAGTTCACCCGGGACTCTTGATCAATCAGAATTTCAATAGGATCTTTCCATGGTAGAACATTCAGTGGCACACTTTGAGGGGACTGGTCAAGACTGCCCGTGTCTTCACTGCACATCACTACTTTGGGCAAAGGGAAAATAAAGCTATTGAACATAGACCCGCCAGATTTATCGTTAACGAACCAACCCCACTTTTGGCCTACGAATCTACTAATTAGCTTTTCCTTTCTCATATTGTAAAGAAGCAATTGAGTAAAAGTGCTAAAAGCACAAACCAGATGATGACAAAAAAAAATTCCAGATGACCCATCTCTCTCCCTCTCTCTCCCCTTCCCCACTCTCTCTTCTCCCTCGATTGCTTACATATCAAGGTATGAAATTGGTGGATGGTTGATGGGTTTTATGGGCCTTCATCCATGCAAGTCTTAATCACCCCATCAGTAAAGCAAATTAAGGAAAGATAGCCATAATTAAAGCAAATGAGAAGAGCACATAAGTGGTTGGATTTTTATTTTACCCCATGTAAAAAGCAAGTTCTTCAATCATTTCTAATTAATGCAAGACATATATTGGTTTAGTTATTAAAACCAAAATTTAATAAATGATTTAGTCTCTCTATATATTCTTTTTGTTAATAACCTTTAAAATTAACTATTAAAATTCATTTTTAAGCAAGATATATCATGTGTGTATGTGTGTGTATAATTGCATTTTCAGTTTTTCAATTACTAGTGGGTAAATAGCACCTCTATTTATTGTCACATACAGGTAAATTCTCCAATTTCACCAATTGAACAATTCAATCTTTAACTCACTTCGCTGGCCGATTGGTTCTCCAACAACTGACCCCTTGAATCCATGGTCCACATGTTCAGTAGATCATGATAATAATGTTGTATGCGCGCCTTTTTCTGTACACGATGATTGATGGTAAAACAGTAAATAAAGGTTTTTATACAGGCATGAGAACTTACCATCATGGTAGCCATTTGCTTGATACACGAGTAACATAATCTTGCCCCCGGAAAGGAAAAATAGTTGAATCCTCCAAAAAAAAAAAAAAAAAAAAAAAAACAAAAAAGGAGATTATAATACAACAAAGCTACCTTTTTGACACAACTGCAACGCAATTTATAAGAATAAAACGCGCTTTTATGATTCGCTATCTTCTTATTATGAAGATTATATACATCATTGAGTCAGTTGAAATCATACATAGAAAAGATTTTGATAGATATGGCAACATAAAATTAAACAGTCCACTAAAAGGGAAAACAATCAATCAAGAAATTGATTTCCAATCTGAATTTCACCCATCAAAGCTCTTGTAAATCTACTTATTATAAATTCTTAATTTTATTCTTTGATTTTTCTTTCTGAACCGAAAATCATGGATGATTTGCCTAGCTTTTTCCCCGACTGTAAATATTCGGCATTGATCTTGACACGTCACCCACATGACCACCGTCTATTGGGTCAAAACCTTTTGTGCCCATTTATCGCTTTTACTCAGCATGAAACACAATTGTCTAGACGTATAATGCAATCATGTGCATCTTTCCCATTCCAATGGTCAACGTGTAGGTCTAATCTTGCCGAATTTGACGCGTATTAAAATTTCAATCCATTTCATAAGATTTTACGATTTTATGAATATATATATATATATATATGAAATCAATCAATTATTCATCTTACAATAGAATTTCTTTAAGATAGGATTTTAGCAGAGTTTCAATTTAAATCGTGAAATGGGTTTAATGACAATCTAATCTCATAATTTTAATTTCTTATAAAATAAGTTTTCAAATTTTTGTTTGTTTAAATTAAAATATGTTGTAAATTTTAATAATTTCTCATTTTTTTTACTCATGTTTCTCTGCTTATTGTCTATCATTTTATACCTTCTTTTCAGGTTTGGCGGGGAAGACGATTTGATTCTTGTGTTTCTAAAATTAATACTTATTAAAAATATATAAAAAAAATAAAAATATAAATTTTTAATTTAAATATTAAATATAGGCAATTAAAATGAATAAATAATTAGATGTAAGAAATATTTCTAATTAGAAAAAAAATATTTTTGTGATGACTATAAAATTGAGAGAAAAATATTTTTCTTTTATACAATAAAAATTATTGTAATTGCCTCAATTAATATTGAATTGATATAAATAAAATATTTAATTATAAATTATATTTATTAATATTAATTAATTTTTACTTTTAAATTATACCATTTGATTTTCTAAATTGATACTTAACATTCCAAATCAATTTTAAGTAATATTTCAATTTTGACAGCCTTCGTCCATATATGAATACTACACCTACTTCTGAAAACTAAATAAACCAAAATGAAAAAAAGAAAAACAAAGTGTTTCGATTTATTTTGAAAAAAAATGAGGACGTAATTTCAAAGCCCTTTTTCAATTTTTCGGTTTGGGTTTGCATAATTGATGGCTGGCTTAGAGTCAAAGAGTTCCAATGCCGTGATTGGCGGCCAGGAAAAAATATAATATAATTATGTTTTTTTTTCGGGGAAAATTAATTTTCACCAATGCAATAATTACCTTTATTTATTTCCCCATCATTAATTGCCGCAAAATCAGCAGGAAACCGTGATCACTGCTGACCTTGGATTTCCGGACACCGACCCCCAACCCCACACCGTTTTGCTTACGTGGCATCCTAGAATTAAAACAATGTAATGATAAAATAAAAAATTAAATCAAAAATTTTTATTATATTACCAAATTTTTTATTTTTTTTTAAATTATTCTCTTAAATTAATATTACTACTTAGGAAGTTTCTTCACTTTTATTTTTTTCGTTGATTTTGTTACTGTATATCTAATTTAACACCACATAAAAATTATAATATTAATTAATATTATATGTAAGTAATAATAATATAAATATATATATTTAAAAAATATATATTAAATTATTAAATTTAATTTTTTAAAAAAATTATTAAAATATTAATTTATTTTTAAAAAAAATTTAAAAATATTCATATATAATGTATTATATTAATTTATATTTTATTTTTTATATAATATTTATTAAAAATTATATAATAAAAATAAAATAAAAATATTTTTAAATTTTAAAATTTTGTACCATAAAAAATAATTTTTAAAAAATATATCTTTCAATAAAAATTATTATTATAAATAAAAAAAATTTTAATTTAATTTTAAAATAAAAAATAAAAAAATTTATAATTACAAATTTAACGCAAATTCATATTACTTCATCTTTAATCTTTATTTCTCCTTGGGTTATTGACTTGGGCTAGCTTAAAATAACTCGTGGCTGCCGCAGTTAGAGAGAGAACCCAAGCCATCCATTACTTACCATTAACAAAAAAATTTGATATAAGGAATTGAAAATCTGAATAAAAACAAGGAGATTTACTATTAAAATAAAAAAAAAAAAGATTAGACATCCAAAAAAAGAAAAAATGAAAAGAAAAGAAAAATGGTTGAAAACGGGACGCTTATGCGATTTTACACCGTCCTTTGGCTCTATAAAAGGGAAGTTTTGCTGCAGCACTCGCCTCTGTTCACGCTGAGCTTCTATAACTCTTCTCTCTCTTTCTCTCTCTTTCTCTCTTGTTGTTCCATCATCTTTGTATTAATTGACCCTGCCAGTCCTGTAAGTCGGAGCGAGCGAGACAGAGAACGGAAATGTCGGTGTCCTGGAGATGTTTTGGTGTCTTCATGGCGGTGCTCATGGTGATGTTCGCCGGAGTTATGGCCAGTGCACTGACAAACGGGATCTCTGCTGTCAACGAGTATGTTTACACTCGCATGCCTCTCCTTCTTTCTCTCTCTCTACAAAAATCAATTTCTTTACTCTTTGTTTGGCTTCCTAATTTTGCGAGAAACAGAGTTTCATCGGTTTTAGTTTTACTCTTTTTCCCTCCTTTTCAATTCATTGCTTTTAGCACCTTCGTGATATTTCTTTCTCTGTTTATTTTTGTTTTGTTTGAGAATTATTGAATCGAAATTTTTTGCTACATTGTTCTGCTTGACTCCATCGCGTCATCAGTTGACACTCTGTTTGGTTTTCTGCTCACAGATTATTCACAATTTAACCTCAAACTCTCAGCTAAACTACCTCTTTTTATCTAAATTTTTTCTGCTCATTCCTTTACGTTCTATTAGTTCACTATACGACAAGTCTTCCAATTTATGCTTGAACGACTTGTTTGGTTTTCGGTTTGTTATTTTATGATTTATAGAAGAAGAAAAGTAGAAGGATCTTTAATTACTGTTGTTGACCACTACATTAATGCTTTTGCTTTCTTTCAAGCTCTCAAGGTTCCTTTCTCTTCATTTATTCACATAGCCTTTAATGACACCGCACACAGAGTTACACAATCAGAGGGATAAAAGCAATAATGTGTCATGCATTTTAATGCATAGTTTTTATTTTGTATTTTATTATTATTTTTTATTAATACATTTTTTTATTATTTTATTTCAGGAATATAGAAACAGAGAGGTTGCAGAGCTCAAGCAACTCATCAATGGCGGCGAGGTAAAAAGATAAATATTAAACAAAGATCTTGGTTTATGTAACCTTGATCTTCGCCAAACAATCTCAGCCGTTACTCTATCTCCACCTTCTTTATGTCAACCGTTGGATGTCTCTTTTGTTCCTGATCCGCGTAATAACTGTTTCTAAGAATCTCAACCGTTGAGATCCGGGATCTATAGATCTGGACCGTTTCTTCCGTTATCTGTTACTTCATTGGATTCCTCCGTCGTAGAGGAGAAATCCCAGAAAGCTAAAGACAAACATTCCCTATTAGTTTTTATTTCCAAAATTACCGTGGATTAATGTCCCTTATTCCCTTGCTGGTATAATTGCGTCAGCGAGGGTCTCGAAAGGGCAATTTAGTCTTTGTCAGCCTTCTCTCACCGACAGGTCGCCTCGCTCGGTGCCTCTCTCTCTCTCTCTCTCCAAAACGGCTTTTTAACAGTTTTTATTCGACAGTAGACTGCGACGCCGCATCTGGTCTTGAATAATGCGTCCACCCTCCACTCATTCACACACTCGCCTTTCATGCACGTACCTTTTGTCTTCCAATCTCTATCTATACTCGCGGCAAAGGATCGACGCGTGTCTTTTAATTAACTCTTCCTATTAACTGCTAAGCAAAAGTGATAATTTAATATTTTGTTCGGTTCATTATTTAATAGAATATTAGTAGTAAGTTATGTTTTCTTACAGTCTCTATTTTTTTTTTTTGAATTTTTTTCTAGCTCTGGGGACGATGACCAATTGAACGAGCATGCGGTTGAGAACCCAGAAGTGGTTGCTGCCATGGTGGACATGTATGTTTCTCTGTCCCCTTCTTGACTTAATGTTTTCGTGTATTACCGTTAATTCACTTTTAGCTGTAATTCAACTGGGATACCTGAAATTTCATTGACTTCACTAATGTGGGAGGATTTGGTGGCCGGGGTTACTATTGTCGTTGTCACTGTTACTTGTCAGGTATTAGAGTCACCAACTCATTCCTTTCCATCAAATTCTCTTTTGATGAAATGAGGAAATTTTTTTCCCAGCTTTGGACTTATAAGTAAATTTTTTTGAAATTTCCATTGTTGCCCTTTTTCGTGAAATTCTCAATTTCTTAAAATAAGGAATCTGAAGGATTCATCGTCAGTGTCCATCACGTTCCTCGCCTGCTGCGTTTACCGACCCTTTTCACGTTGTTTTTGGCTCCTCAACATGTCTCTGTAGCGGTTGTGTGAGCGTGACACTTTGTTATCCGGACATAATCCCCTCCCCCTCTCCTGATCCAATAATAGTCCATTACCACACACATAATTGTACTCGAAAGGTACAAAAGTTGGCATGTTTGTTCACAGCTGCATTATTTATTAATTTCTACCTTCTTTCCTGTGACATTTTCTCAAATTTCCTAAGCCTAGTTATCTTTTTTCTTTTCCCTAATCTGGATCAGTCTAGTTATCTGATTTGGTCCTGGACAATGCAAAGTTGTATGATTGATTGTGGTGTATGCATGTGGATTCGTAATGCTTGTAGTGTTACTGAAAGTGACAGCTTCTTCGGCCACGGATAGGCTTAAGGACAAAACTAGCATACATATACCAACATTTTTGGCGTCTATACTGACACAAACCAATATAATTGGGCTGTTTGGAGCGATAGAGGGTATGAAAGAGAAAACATAGTGAGGTGGGAGCGAATTGACCCTGCCACCGACGCGTGATCTTCAGGAAATTTTTGCCCCAAGAATTACTTGTCAAACTGTTATACTTTAAATTTTGAGGGAAGCAACAACAAATTATGACAATCGTAAAGACATAAATACCCAATTGCCATCAATTTGGACTTGGTTATCCAGTACGAAAATTAACATAATTCACTAGCAATTATCATGCATATTAATGCTGAATTTTATGGTTGTACAGTATTTCTTTACGAATCTGAGGCGAAAACTGACAGGCATTTTTGCTGCATGTTGCAGGGCCATCCGCAACAGCACTGAAAGAAGACGGCTAGGCTATTTCTCTTGTGGAACTGGCAATCCTATTGATGATTGCTGGCGCTGCGACCCCAACTGGCATAAAAACCGCAAGCGCCTCGCTGATTGTGGCATGGGTTTTGGCAGAAATGCTATCGGTGGTCGTGATGGCCGTTTCTATGTTGTTTCTGATCCCGGTGACGACGACCCTGTCAACCCAAGGCCAGGTACATTGCGCCATGCGGTGATCCAAGACAAACCACTATGGATTGTGTTTAAAAGGGACATGGTGATTCGATTGAAGCAGGAACTTATCATGAACAGTTTCAAGACCATTGATGGCCGTGGTGTCAATGTCCACATTGCCAATGGAGCGTGCATCACTATTCAGTCTATTACCAATGTGATCATTCACGGTCTGCACATTCATGACTGCAAGCCCACAGGCAATGCTATGGTGAGGAGCTCACCAAGTCACTATGGGTGGAGGACAATGGCTGATGGTGACGCCATCTCTATTTTTGGATCAAGCCACATTTGGGTTGACCACAATTCACTCTCTCATTGCGCTGATGGCCTAGTTGATGCTGTCATGGGTTCAACTGCTATTACCATCTCTAACAACCACTTCACCCACCATAATGAGGTGTGTTTGCTGCATATTATTGGGCATCAATGTTGATGTTTCTTTAGTAAAGAAAACGAACTGTAATGCAATTATGCAATTTATTACAGGTGATTCTGCTGGGCCATAGCGACTCTTATACGAGGGACAAGCAGATGCAAGTAACCATTGCGTACAACCACTTTGGCCAGGGACTGATCCAGAGAATGCCAAGGTAACATTTAAGTCAACATTTCCTCTGGAAAGCTTGTGGTTTCCCCTTTTCTCCTGTCCTTTCAGTTAAAATTGATTTGTCAACCCAAGATATGATAGTGTTGCCCCAAGATGGTTTCTTGACGGAGATATCTTTTTACCCCTACCATTTTAAGTGATAGCAAGACCAAAGTTTGCCAACAGCGTAATTAGCTTTAATGCGAGATTAGTATATGCCTATTAGGAAGGTGACTCTTGGTGTGACGATTAAACTACTCCACAGGCTTGAACCTAGCTTGTCTTTTACCCTTTTTAACGTCCTCAAGTTTTTTTATCTATGTCCAGCACGAATTTGATCAAATGGAGATTAAATCGGGGCTAAACTGATGAAGATATTTGCCATGAATTAATGCAGGTGTAGACATGGGTATTTCCATGTGGTCAACAATGACTACACCCACTGGGAGATGTATGCCATTGGTGGAAGTGCAGAACCTACCATCAACAGCCAGGGGAATAGATACAATGCTCCAGCCAACCCCTTTGCAAAAGAGGTATTAAACCAGAGCTCAACTCCAGTTGATCCCTCTTCCTTTTGCTTTAACTTTTAAAGCAAAACATGCACAACGAATTTGCATTTTTTTTGATTGTTTGTATGATTTAAACAGGTCACCAAGAGGGTCAACACAGCTGCATCTAAATGGCAGAATTGGAATTGGAGATCAGAAGGAGACCTGCTGATAAATGGTGCTTACTTCACTCCATCTGGAGCTGGATCCTCAGCCAGCTATGCTCGTGCTTCTAGCTTGGGTGCCAAGGCTTCCTCCATGGTTGGAGCAATGACCGCTAACGCCGGTGTTCTTGGCTGCAGGAGGGGCCGACAGTGCTAGTAGTTTTTCAGACAATTAACCTGGCCAAAATGGGCCACTTATTTTCCATTTTCTTGTTCATTTTCTTTTCTGCATTACATTGCATTACCTATACCTCCATTGGCATCCATTGTTTCCCTCACTTGAATATGCACACACAGATATTGGCAAGTGTACATTACGCGTGTCATCATATTATCAAACCGCAAAATTTCCTCAATCCCTCGCCTTTCTTTTCTGCCCCAACCTCTGCCTGCTTCGTTTCAAAAGAAACCCAAACCAAATATACACCCATTATTCTGGAAACATGAGCAGAAGAGTTGCCTTTTTACTTCCCTTTTTTTTTTTCTTTCCCATTTTTTGTCATTATACTTTTCGCCTTTGCATTTTCACAATTCCTTCCCTTTCATGGAAGTATAGGTCCACAAGGTCCAGTCTTGTGTCAGTCTCTGCATACCGTCTAGTCCCCGGAATCAATTGATGAGATTTGGTCGATTCCGTGGTATCTTTTTTCTTCCCTTTAATTTGTTTGTCTGTTGATACAAGCCAAAGTTTGGATTTAAAATTGGCAATTGTTAAAGAACTATGCATAGAAATGGCAGTCTTTTATTCTTTATCCTTAAAGTTGTGTTAAATTTTGAGTATTATGTGGATAGTGAGCATCGCTCCTCTGTTTTGTGTTCTCTGATTCCTCGTACTGCCACTTGTGATTTCTTTCATGTGCGAGCCTGACACACGCACATGATCAAGATAAACCGTTTAACAACTCAATCAAAGCAAGAATTTAAATTTGGACAAGAATTAGATGTCGATCAATGCCCAAAATTGTGATTGCGCTTTAGCGAAGACCATCCGGCAGGAACTTGACAGCGGGCAAGGGAGCCTCTCAGTCACATGGAAGATGGCGATGGAACATGCGGATTTGCATGTGATTTAGTGGGCCCCATTAGGGCACGTTGAAAATTCTTTGCCTGTAAGATATATACGGGGGCCAATTTCAATTCCTGACCCAACTTCACAGGTTATGCATATGTCTTTGATGGATTGTAGTGGTTCGCACTGCACACTGGGCTCACATTTTCTGAAGGAAATGTGTTTCTCTGTTGGCCATCTTCGACCCTGAAACATTATTGCATGGTTCCAAGCCTGAAACCATGGTACAAATATGGTGAACCAAGAGTATCGTAAGAAGCCACATATAGCTTAGTGGTTAACCAAATTCAAAGTTTGAAGGTGAGATTCGGAGTTCGAACCATGGACTTCTCTCATAAAAAATGCTCCCCTCCCTACTCCTGCTAGAGCAAAAGTAAAAAAAAATAAAAACAGGGAAATTGTAGGACATTCCTAACGACAAACTTTACTATTTGTTGCATGATTTTGCCCAGAAAATTCTTCTGTTTTCTAATTTTTCTTCCGCTTTTGTGTCGGTGGAAGGTTAAAACAAACAATAAAAGCAATTGTACATATGGTTGGGATCTTTCAGAATGTTCGCCTGAAAATTCGAAGATTCTTGGAATTAGAAATTTTTTTGCTATTTGATATTCCAAGAATCTTCGAATTTTCGTTGGGCACCTTTTTATATTTTTTTAAAAAATGCAAACATTATTATTTTTTTATTTTCCTTTGTTTAAATTTTTCCTTATAAAAAAGCACATGCAAAACGTAATGAGCAGGGGTCGTGCGGGTCGGCGACGGCTCCAACTTCTTGGGTCTTGACGAAGGGAAGATTTTTCATTCCCTCATTGGGCCTAAAAGGTCACGAGAAAAAGATAGGTTTTATGGGCCTCGATTCGACTGCAATTGGATCAGCCACGGACTGGTCCCTGACTAGTCAAGTCCAGCTTACACGTGACTCTCCAGCTGGGCCTTTGCTCGCGCCCATTTCCGATTCACCCGCCGGCTGTGTGCATCATCGATTGATCCCCCTAACAACAGCATTTATCAGCCGCATTAAAAGACCCAAAAAAAAAAAACAACAAGGCTGAATTACGTTGCAGAAGGGGACGTGGGAGAGTAGGCTGACAGTTTATTCAACAGCTCATATGCAATATTATTTTTATTAAAATTTAATAATTATTTTAACTAAATTATGTACTATTTCTTTCATCTTCCTCCTTGGGATATGTGCGCATTAATAACATTTGACTAGCCAAGAAGCTACATAATTGTATCCGCGCCTGGCTTTCCTATTGTGCTTGGGATAAAAGAGGGAAGAAATTTGATTTCCAATCCACGGAGCAAAACCGGCGTGATGATGTAGAGAATTTGCCTTTCATTTTCAAGGGATAACAAATAATAAATAAAAAAATAAAAAGGGAAAAGATTTTTGCTGATACACCTTAATATCATCGAAACGACCAACGAAAAGTCTCAGTAGTGTGTGAGGGGCATTGAGAAATAAAACCTGACCGCTCCACAGAACTCAAAAACCTTTGGATAATCTAAATTGTTTTTGCAGGTATTGACAAAAAATTTTCAGCCTGGGAGGGTTCTTTCCCCTTTCATCTCATTTTCTTAGGCCCCCGTCCTTCCAACTTGTTTACAGGTAGATAGCGTAACTGCGCTCACAAAGTCAACAAACTACAACTAGATTTTAGCAGAGAGTGGCCACATTTTGAAAGCAACAGATACCGTGAGAGATGGGCGAGATGCGAAAACATGACACCGCCACCGCATGCAAACTACACAGAAAACACTTTCGAATAGTACGTTGCGATTAAAAGAAAGCACACGACATGCAAGGACACTAAACAAGTAGATATATTAATGCATCAACAAAAACGGTAGTAGTCCTCACAGCATGCTCATATTACTGATATAGTCCCTACATAGGTTATTCATAAGACAAGTTCCTCAATAGGTTCAAGATTTGACTGAATCAGATATTGCTCAAAACAGCTTCAGAAAAGCAAGATAGTCATACAAGGGACTAAGAAACTCCACAATACTTCATGTAATTATCCCATAATCATAAATCCTACTCAGAGTGCTTCTCCTTCTTTCCTCCTTTCTCATTGCCATCCTCTTCCCTTTTCCCTGCCGCCAAAGTAAAAGATTAAGCAAATCAAGAAAGAGATATATAATCTAACGACAACCACGAAAATAGAAAAAAACAAAAAGGGTAACAGTGAAACTCACTCTTTTGTGGAGTATTCTTGTTGTCATTACTAGAATCATTTGTGTTGAAATCTTTGACAGATGAGTTTGTCACGCTGTCATCTTCAGGAGAATTTTCCTCAAACTCAAAATTTGACTCCTCAAAATAGGCTTTCAGCTTTTCAAGAGACTTGAAACGATGGGAAATCTTGTTCTTTTCTTCCTGAGACATCTCCGCAAAGCTACAAACAATACAAGAATTAGATCTCACCTCTGGGACTAATGATTTAAGAGGGGAAAAAAGTAAGTCAAGAATTGTACTCACGTTAGCTCATAGCCATCGGGTTGAAATATTGGATCCCACCCAAAACCATCAGATCCCTTTGGATGAACTATTTTCCCCTAGAAAAAAATATGAAAATACATATAAGAGCTTATTCCATATTTAGCTTCACCAAAATACCTGCATCTACAATTGTTTTATTTATATCTAACACATTATACACATTACAAGTTTCATTTGCCAAAAATACAGCACAATGGCCACATGATACTTTTCCACTACTGGAAGATGAGCATCCTTTAGTAACTTTCATTTATGAAGAAACTAACTGGGGGAGAAGCTGGCATTGCTGCTTTGTCAGAAAAAGGCATGCCTTTCACGATACAATAATAAATGCACTTATCTTTTGTTATTCTAATTACTCCAATAATTTATGCAACATATTGTCCACCAATGCAAATTTGAGCAGAAAAAATATATAACAGATAGAATAATCATTGTGTTTCTCATTAATGGTTATACTTTAGAGTAAGAACTTGTCCATCTTATCCAAAACAGAATTTTCTGCAATACCAGTGTTACTCCTTAAAACATACAAAGTCTACGCCCTTCTGTATATCTGTTGGCACAAGTTTCCACAAGAAAATGGAATATTGCATTGTTAAATTAAAACACTAAGCTACTCAATTATCAATCCAAAAGCACCAAAGGATTAGTGCTTATAGATTGGGATGTATCTCATATGTAAATACAAAGAATACAATATAAGAAATGTTTTCCAAAAGAATTTGGAAAGTTCTCAACAACAACATTTATAAAAATGATATGTAGAATGTGAAAAACAAATATCCCTCACAATGACAAAATAAAAATAAGAACAATAAGAGAAAAAAATGTTAAACACCTTTCATCAAAATCGGAGAAAAAGGTTGAAGACAAGTTTCCAAAGAACAAGAAGCCATTCAATGACAAGTTTACTGCAGGAATTTATGTGACCATGAACTACTGACAAAAAGTTGACATTAAGGAGCTGAAACTAAAAGTGGTATAGAGTGACCATCAATCAATTTGTGTAAGCATAAATTTAAGGCAAAACATATGAGAATCATTTGAACCAGAATATCAAAAAATCAAATTGGAGAGTATACCGGAGTTCTTCCTTCAAATGTAACAGGTTCAGCACCAGCTCCAGTAGAAAAAGAAAACACACATAGGGCATACGCTGATTTATCATCAAATTCCTTCAACAACTTGTACAGACCTACAAAAGAACAAACCCAATAGACAAAAGAACAGAATTAGCATTACTTATAAATAAATTAAAAATTTATACCAAATTAGGGGGTAAAAAGATAGACAAAAGTAACCTTCATTGCCAATCTTCTCCAGAAACCATTTGCTGCATGATCACATAATTATATTAAATGAGGACAATCCACAAAAAATAAACAAGAAAACAACCAGTTTGCTTAGGATAACAAGTAATACTTGAACAGGAAGATCAGGTAAGTTTTAATTGATTGACATTAGAATAACAAATATACAACAAAAAGGATAGTATGACTCAAATAATGTGGTGGACCAATGGACCAAGACAGCAATAATAAAGTAAAATGAAGTCATTTATGTTCCCATATATCCTCAACAACCAAATCAAATTTGGAACACCATAACATGAGACTGAACTGCTTTACTTAAAATAATAAATGCAATAATGTTGTCAGTCAGTAATCCCTAACTGGAGACATTTGCTTCAGTTATCATGGCTCTTTATGACCGAACACACATATCCAATTACATTTTGAGAATAACTAAAATAACTATTCTTTACATACTGAAAAACCAACATGGCACAATAAAGGAGCAAAAACTTACAAAGACTTAGAAAAGCAACACAATATTATGCCTTCCATTAAATGCAGAAAAACGTTGGAGAAACAACTTGAGAAAAAGACAAATCTAGTGAATAGCATAAAACAAAAAGATGTTACACAATTTTCACGAAGTAAATTAAAAGTTTCATTGCAAATAAGTAAATTATGAGACCATAGAAACCTACATTGGCCAGAAGAGAACTGAAAAAAAAAAAAAAAAAAAAAACATTAGCTTGAAAATATGAAAGATAACTGACAAGACAGCCCAAAAGGCTTAAGCATGGATGAATCAGAAGTCTCAAGAAAATAAGGAACACAGCCATTAATTATACACGCATAAAAGAAAGAAAAACAAACAAACAAACAAACAAAGAACCAAAACAAAGATTTTTTTCAACCACACAAAGAAATAGCATTTGTTTAATTGCAATCCTTCCTGAAAAAAGACAAAAACAGTAAAAACAACATACCATTAACTTATTAAAAAAAGTCAACAAGTATCTTGACCATACAGAGAAAAAGGAGAGATAACGCAAGAAAAGAATCAGAAACAACATAACAAAAACCTCACACTAAAAAGCAACTGCATTAGGTTCTCCGCACAATTATCATTCCACATGGCCAATGAGCTTTTCACCTCATTGGATGCTTATGCTACAGAAAATCCAATAAACCTTGATCCCCAGCTAGATCGCAGCACATCTAATACTCCAAGGAGATCATTAACTTCATTATATCCAAATCAATGACAAACGACCAAAGTGTAACAGTTTTTTCACAGGTTAAACACACTCACAAGAAAAGAATTCTAAAATTTAATTAAAAAAAAAAAGAGAGAGAAATTATTCACTGAGTTCGTCAGTTCAACTTCTCCCAACGCATACAAACTACTCATGGAAAATAATCCGACTGAAATCAATACATTCAGCAACCAACAACCAGACATAAAGTAAATATCAAAAAACACAAAAATTAGAGTAAAGTAACTCAACCTCCTCAACAATAGAAGAAAGAACAACTTACATGTATGGCCCTGCAAAGAAATAATCATATAAAATCAATCAAATTGGGAACAAATTCAACAAAAAGAAAAACGCGAAAAAATAATCAAAGCAGACTTAGAAATCAGCACCTGGAAGACCCTCAAATGCGTTGAAGCAAAGACAAGTATCCTCTACCAGAACAGGTCCGTTCGCCTTCAAATTGCAAAAATAAAACCAAAACACTCAATACAAACGCACAAAGACTCATAAAGCAAAATACATACATGGTTATATACATAACCTTTTCAGCAGCCAGACGAGCCTTTTGCTTGGAGATATCATCAGGCTCTCCTTGCAGCTCAGGCACTACATTACCCACAACCCAGAATTCAAAAAACCAAAAAAAAAAAAAATTTTTTCTAGAGAGAGAAATAACAAGAATAGAAGGTTTAGAGAGAGTATGTGTGTGTACGATCAATCTTGAGGGAGCGAAAGGGAATGGCCTGGCCGATGATGGAACGGACTTCCTCCAGCTTCTTGGCGTTTCCGGTCACGAAAGTCACCGGGCCGGACAGCGTCTCTTTCCCCACCGTCGCCATTCTACTTTTCCGACACGACTTTTACTTTTGTTAGCTGCTCGGGTCTTTTCGGTTTCTTTTGCTTCTTTGACGAAATGAAGGAGCGAATTACTTTATGTCTTTGTTTCTGTATTTAAAGTTGAGAGTTAATATTTATTACGCACAACAATTTTCCTCAGAAAAAGTAAAGTGATGAGTGGGGACAGGGGGGAATCGGAAGGTCGGGTGTCCCGACCGATGTTTGGTTGTCAAGATAACTCAGTACTTAATCGGAACAAATGCTTTGTATTCTTTTGCTTTTTCGGCTTTTGGTACAGTCAAAAATCAAAAATTAAAAATCAATCAGCCAACCAAAGTCAGTCAATGGCTGTGGGCCGAGGGTTTTAATGCACTTTGCTCCTTCCTTCCAACTTCTTGTACAATCTAGGCAACTGCTGGGAAGGTGACCAAAAGACTCGCTGTACATTGAGAGGCCCAAGTTTCTTATTTCAATTTCCAATTTACAAGAATGAAAAAGTACTTAGAAAGTGAGTTTTATGTAATAAAAAATATACATTTTAATACTTTTGACACTTTTTATAAAAAATTCCTTACATATTTTAGTATTTTATTTACAGATATATTGATTTTAGGTAGAAAGTTAAAATTTCAAAATTTTTTTTGAGAAATAAATTATCCAATAAGATTCACGTTCGGAATATTTTTTAGTTGGATGATTTGAGCACAAAACTGAGCTTTTCAATAATTGCTCTGAAATCTTTCTTTATGACTAGAACCAATTTAATGCAAAAATTTATATTAAAAAAATTTCAATTCTGGTATATCATGTTAATTGGTTAGAAAAATAATATATTGGTACATCGACTATTATTATTTCGCAGAACTAAAAAAAAAAAAAGAAAAAAGGAACACCGACTGTTATTATTTCACTCTTCGAAAAAATGTTTTTAAGATGTCAAGATTTTAGGTTTTACTGAAGCATCTATTTACCCAGTATGGAGTGACGTGCAGTAATTACTGCTGCAAATTATGTTACCACTCCACTGATACTACTCTTACTTGTATTAAGAACCCCACATAAATGATAATTGTATTAGTAGCCAACAATTACAGACACATTTTTAAGAATATTCTTAACTAAATGGGTTTCGCTTAAATGCAAATGTGTTGTGTTTTCTAAATAGCTCATTAATGGATTTTACACAATCTGCTTACCGAGTTTATACTCAATAGCCACGGGATGTGCAAAAAAGAAATTTCACTTAAACGACAATGAAACTCTTACCCTTTTTATGTTCTTGCACATGTAAATAAAGAATGCTATATGTGGACTGCATTCATTCCATTCTTACCACAATTGCACTAGTTTATTATTAGCAATATTAATGTAAATTCATGAACATTTCAATTATAATTCATTGACTATGATGTGTATTTTGAATTTTTAGTCAAGCCTAGTCATGAAGGGCAGGTGGCCCTGCATTTTGTATGAATTTCCACGGCAGTAGTGTAAAATTAAGTTGAGGGGGCTCTGTTTCTGGCCCCAAAAAGTGTCGTAAATGCACAACTTAAAAATGTAGGAATGTACAATAGACTTCCATCACGTTGAAACTTGTATAACTTTAGCTGCAGAAAAGGATGCACTTTAGTTTTGATTATCAGTGTTAAAGTCTGCAGGGTTTGTCCGCAACAAAAATGTCCATGAGGGACAAGCATGACCCTGTAATTGATATCTAGTTTTGGGTACTGAGTAATTGAATTTCAAGTTCCACACAGATTAAGGTCCAACAATTATATAATGCTTGGAGGTAGACGCTTGCAGGGGAAAGAGAAAATTGCTTTTCGTTCATTGAGGCTAGATCTCAATGTCATTATTGTTAGATATTCGATATTACAATCCCAAAAAATAAAAAATAAAAAAATAAAAAAAATTGTTGGTTTATATTGTCCACAGGTGAACTGCTGAGAATTAAGGAGGCACTGAGGGTGAACAGGACATCTAGCTCTATAGGAACTAGCAAAGGGTGACGAGCTGCAATGAAATTTGAGAAGAAAACAACATGTAGTTTCTGATTTGTTCTTGATGAACACGCATCAATTTTTGTACTTCACTTGCCCGCAATTTTGTCTTTGATAATCTCTGTGGTGGCCTTAGCAGTTCCCCAAACGCCGGAGCTGTAGTCCTTGGTCTTGTCTTTAATGGTTTCCGCTGTTTCAGTTACTGTCTCGGTTACATCCTTCGTCATTTTGCTCACCTAATGACTCTCACCCACATGCTCATATTGTTAGTGGTCGACCCAAATGCATGTATTTCTGTTACAGCTTTCCATTTATTTAGCAGTAATGATTTGTCAGCTTTGATTGACAATTGTCAAATAGCAGAACGATGAACCTGAGTCGTTACCTTTTTAGCAGAAGTCGCAGCTGCATCTCTCATGAATTGACTGGTCTCTCTCACTTCTTTTGAGCAATCCTTCACTGCGTCTGCTGCTTCTTTCACGTTCTTGCACGTCTCTGCATCCTTTTTGGACTGTCATTTGCAACAAATGCCATTATATAACATAATTACAGGTAATGTATGTATAGAGAGGTGGCCGTGGAATTTGGCTAATTATGCAAAGTAAAAGTCCTGTTTATCCCTTCCAGAAACTGATCCATTCACACTTGTAAAATCACTGTCCCTCCTGCATTCCTCATAATTCATAATTTCACAAAACACTTTTCCACATTTGATTTTATCTGATCAGAGAAACACCGGTACAGACTTTCAAGCCTGCCTTCACCGGTCTTCTGTATCCAAATTGCCTAGTCAACAGGACTAGATTTTTGGATTGCCCCATTTGTGACACAAGGCCTCCATTTCAATTTCAACCAAGATTTTCTGCAAAGATTATTAGCAATCGGTGCACTAATCCCCTTCCATCTTGTATCAACTAATATATCATTTGAAGGGTCCTCAACCCTCAAAATTTGACTGAAACTTAAAAGACTTACATGCAATGGTCTGGGGGCTGCGGTGACGAATGCCCTGAGGCTCCAAGCCCTTCCAGCCTCCATTGCCCGGCTGGCCGGGAGGAATCTGTAGAGCTTTGGGCTAAGTTTCAAGATTGACATCTTCTCAATTTACTGTATATGCAAAGTTTGTGATATTTTCCCGTGCTCTTTCTCGGGCAAAACGCAGTTAAACCATTCCAGGGTCTTTGATCATGCTTTGTTCTTTAAACGCCATATAGAGATTCTAGCTAGTTAATGCTTGCCATTTGTCACCTGGTGAACATTTTTCTCTTCTTCTTTTGGTTGACTGCATGCATTCTGGCGATCCACATATATCGGGTCTAGCCATGGCTTTGCGGGTGATTGACATAATTCTCTCTTTTGAACCAGACAATGTTTCAGAGTCTCAATAGGAAATAACGTTCTCTTTTACAAGAGCAGCTTTATTCTGGAAGAAAACCTTTACCCGTCCAACTTTTTGGCGCACCCTACGGTCAATGTGAAGCACAGTGGACTTATGCTTGTTGTCTCCGTCGTTAACTGTCATCACGAGTCGGGAGAAGAATTTTGCAACTACTCGTCAGTGCAATGTTTGGCCCTCTCTAAAATGTATCAAATTTATTGTATCCATGTAACTTTATTGAAAACTTATTCCCATGATCTCAAAGTATTCTCGTTCTTGTTCTATAAGATATATTATTATAACTACTTTCTTGCAACTACCTTGAGGTAATATTACGAGTAAGGTGCAGGCATTCTTTCACTTGTTCAGTCACGATGCAATATTATCTATTTAAGGGTCTCTGCTTGCTTGCTTCCGGATAGACCACATAGGTAGATGTATTTTCAGCGTGATGTTATATTACACCTTATTGTTGGAGCTTTTGACATAACAAAGTGCAACCAGAGTGTTTTAATTTCTGTGTCTCTGCATGCTGGTGATGATGTTTTGTAAACCAATAGTAACGTCCTTCTCATCGGGGAGCCGACCATGTCTTTCGAATTGTGAAACAATATTAACATTTATACCTGCATTCTTATTTTTCTTTTAATGCTTGCTCCCTTTAATGGTCTCTCTCAATTTTCTATGCAGCAAAATTTCTGATCTTTACAGCTTCCAGGATTGAAAGTTTTTCATTTTATAAGAAGAGTTTCTAGCAACTATAGTGGAATGTAAACGTTGCAGTTACCGATGAAGCTTAGCAATAATCATACAGACAATTCAACATTGTCCAAGTTTTCCTCCATCCATATCATATGGCCATGCCCTTTGAAACAATTTGATCTTTAAGGCACATGTAAAATTAGGGAACAGCACGTGGTATGAGGCGGCCATTGCCCGAAGAATCAACCGTAAAAGGAAAATAAATGGATTTATGAGCTTCTTCACATCCTTTGCCCTTGGACCAAGCTGCTTCAAGAGATGTTCATGAGCAGTGCATCTTAACCGGACAATGCTTAAGCTCCATAAGAAGATTATTGCACTTCTAAGCGCTGAATAAGGAATTTGCACTAAACTATGGATCAAAGAACAAAGCCGTGTATTTTCCGATGCAATGGTTCCTGTCCAACAACATGCCTAACAAGCACCAAACATGAGGCCAACGCCATATTTCTTTCATGAGTTCGGTCTTCGATTGAATTCCTTCGAATATGTAGAAAAACAAAACTTCAGAAATGAGAGAAAATTATCTGAAATAAAAGGCAAACTACGTGTTCTAGTAATTCAGCTAACAGCAAAAGGCCATCGTGCTATGTTATCGCATCTTCTAGCCACACAAACAAGTGCTTCCCTAGCCAGTAACAACTTTAGACAAAACAATGTTACTTTCTCCTGCTTCCATAGAAAGGAGAAGGAATCACCATGCAAAAGGCATATGCCATCAACAAAAATCTAGTTCCAAACGTCTGTACATAAGAAACAGATTGGTGCCGAATTAATGCTAAAAAGGAATTGCAGAAGTTACGGATGAGAAAACTAAATGCAGGAAGAAATTATTTTGACCAACTCTTAGCCAAATGGTGCACTATTACCCTGTCCAAAACCATGAAACATCTGAGTAATGGAAGGAAGACAGCAATCCAGCTACCAAAAGATTTAGTTACAAGAAAGGCAACCAACTAAACAATAACTGTGTGAACCATATGTTGTGACAGAAAAGAGAATCTTGTGCAGCTTTTGAAAGATTTCTTTTATTGCAAATAGGTGATGATTGAAAAAGCCATCAACAAAGCAAACAAGCAATCGTGGGTATGTCACGTGTTTAGTGGCAAAGCAACACAATAACAAGAACACAATAGCGGGCAAGTGAAGCAAACAGGTTGGTTCTTCCACCACATATGCACATGCAATTACACATTCTAAGGGGCAAGTATGTGACTTTCAGAGGAGAGTCTCCTTGTAATGGCTTTACACCAGTCACAGAACAGCCCATAATGAAGCTGTGCTGACGAACAGCCCGGTAGCACTTGGAACCAATCCTCTTTAGTTTAACATTTGTGAAACCAGCCTTTTTAAACCACTCAATGTATTCTTGCGCTTCTGGGAAGAGCATCCACATATCAGCCAAAAAGTGAGACAACCAAAATGTTGGGTACACAGGCCCGATGACGCGAGCTTTGCCTCCTATTTTCAGCACCCTATATGCTTCCTTGATGCCACGTTGTGGATCTGGCCAATATTCAATGCTGAGGCACACAGAGTCACTGTATACAATTAGATAGAAGCATACTGTATTAGACTGTTAAGTTAACCATAATTTCTGTTTTCTAAGAAAAAGAGAATTTCTTTCTCTTCATGAGAAATGATTGCATTCTATCATTTTAGAAAAGGATGAAAAAAAAAAAAAAGAAGTGCCATGTTAAAAGCTCTTAAATGCTATTCTATGGGGCCCTTGAATAATTACACACAAATACAAAATTTCATAACAGACATCCTTTTCTACATGATTCCAATGAAAATGACATGCCAATTGTCCCTAATTTCTTCAGCGATTTCACCTTCCAGCAGACAAGTAACGGTGTGCATAATCAGCAGGGAACGGAAGATCCTCTGCGTCTCCTTCAGTAATCTTGCACTCTTTCAAAGGCTCCTTCGCCTTGGCCTTGGCAAGCTGGTGAGGTGACTGAGCCAGAATTCTTACATTTTTGGCACTCTCATGCTTGACAATGCCCAGTGTAGGGAACCAAGCAGCCCCACCAACAGCTACCACTATCATATTTCTATCATAGAGGTCAGCCGGCTCAAGTGCCTCATCCCTCTTATTCTCAGTCCAGTGACCGGGGTTTCCTGCTTCTGTTGAATAAACCTAAGCTGTGAAGCAGGCCTTGCAGATGATAACGCACATCTAGGAGCTAAAATTTTGACACTTTGCTTCTTATTATAGGAGACTAGGTTTCTTTTGGGAAGCAACTAACATGGGAACTTGCCGTAACACCTAACCCAATTTGAGATTTTCAGCCCCATTAAGCAATGAAGCAGCCATAAAACAGTAGAAGAAAGAACACCTACAAACAATCGCAGAGATTTACTGTTCAAAGCTTGTATAGTGATTCAATCTTTTTTCAAGACCTCCCAGAAAAAAAAGAGTAATAATTAAATCTTCACTTCGTAAGTTCTTTGAAGCATTAAAAAAAAAAAATCAATGTTTATTCAAAACCCCCCCACCGAGAAAAAAAATAAATGTTTTATGGCAATTCAGCATAAGGGTCTCCCAACTTTATATTTATTTGTAACGGACGATAACAGAGAGAGAGTTTGGGCATCGCTTCGGCTCTGCAAGTGGTTGGCACTCGAGGATCTGGTGGCGACCATCATCTCTTTGTCCTCTATATGAAACGACAAAATTAGTTGCCGTGTTAAGCTTCTACCAATTAGCCTGGAGCGATTTGCCAATGATCGAGCTCAATTGGGACTTCGCATGCATTTTAACATCGCAAAAATATCTAAAGGCGTTACTCAATTTGTTACTCGCTATCCTCAACGAATCAATCAATTTATTTGTAGTTTGTATCAGTCTGACAGAAATACATACAATTTGTTGGTGGGTATATATAATTATCCTCGCCGTAAACTCCTTTTCAGCCCTTATCCTGTTTGGGTTTCTTGGGTTTCAATCCAACAAGTATTATGTGTTTGCGGCTCTTCCTTCCTTTCCTTCTTTCATCTCACATCGATTTGTTGTTGTTGTTCGTTATTCAATGCTTCAATTTGGAACCAATATCTCCCCTATTTTTGTACAAGTCCCCAGAATTCAGGTATGTTTGAACGTAAACTAACTTGAAGCCCAATAAATTAGGTAACAAATCAAATTCATTCGAATAATATTTTACTAAATCAAAGAAGTTGGCCCTTTACAATGCATAAAGGAAACCCCGACGCCGCCAATGAGTGCAGCCGAGGAAGGACAGACATTTCAATTAATGCACTATTACATATCATTGTTTCCAACTATAGTGCTTTAAATAGGTACCCGAAGGAAAGTCATACAAATACAAACCATCATTTCTAGCGGACCAAATACAGTTGTTGTATGGACCACACGAAATTAAAAATTTATCCCCAGCCCAAAAGACTTTGTAGGAGCCTCCATGGTTAACGCTAGCAAAGTTAAAACCACACCAAAACAAAGTTGTCGCGAAGAAATTCAATCCAAAATGGAAGTGAAAATTACCATTAATTGGTAATACGTGGTTCCCAAGATCGTCGTCTTTGGATGCACAATGGAGTCTCAGAGAATTCCCTTTCAAATTGTTGTAAATGAAAACGGTGAATTGCCGAATCCTGCCATCATTTGTGCATAACACCGCCGAAGCCAACAATAGCACCGCTGAAGCAAAGAAGAAGGCTTCAAAATTCTTGCCGAATACACTCATGGTTTGGGATTATATTATACTTGTTCTTGTTACCGTTAATTTCAAATTATTTAGATGGTGATATTTATAATGGTATGTTTATGGAGAACTCTTCTGTACCACTTTTCTCTATCATTTAATGCTACTATTTATATAAAGTGGAGAATACAAAATACGAAAAGAATCTTGTCTATTTAACAAAAATATAAATAATAAACTAAATACTCATAAAATTTTAACTTATTTAATTTTTTTATTAATATTTTAATACACTATATAATTCTTAATTTATAATAAATAAAATTAATTAATTTTATTCAATTTTTTTAATATAAAATTTTAGTCACTAACTTAACAAATCTCATTTTTAATTCGAGTTTCACATGTAAATAAAATAATAATATTTAACCGTTTTCATAAATTGTAAAATTATCATAACACGCTAATTAAATTTAAATATTATTTGAATTTAATAACTAGAAAAAGTTTCATAAAAACCTATGTGTCATTTTTGTACAGAAATTCTATTTTCTCATTCATTGCAACCAATTATCTAGATGAATGATAGTGATCCAAAGAGATAAGAACACCTTTATTAACTTTTAAAACTTTACCTTCACCAGTATACCTATAGTTAAGAGCTTTAAGTGTTTTCAAAAAGATAAAATTGTTCTAACTTGTGTAAGTGTTATTATAATACTATTAGAATTTTTAATTTTAATCGTACCAATATTAATAATTTTGCAAATTGTATTATTTTTCATTATAACAACTTTTTTTCAATAGATTTATAAGTGAAAAACTAGTTTTTATTGGAATATATATGATATGTACAATTAGAATTTAAAATCTATTTATAGATATACCTTAATTTATTATTAACAAAATATTAGTTTGATTTAATTCTTTACTTTTATACTTATCCTTATCTTTGGTTTTAACTTCAAGTAGTCAACTTTGTTATACCCTTTCTTTTTATAATAATTATATACTAAATTTTTATATTTAAATTTAAATTTATTAAATCTCTTATTATTTACATCCCTCTAATGTGTTTTGCCCTGAATCACTAAGTTGTCAGTTTAACTATTAGTACTCTCTCTAATTATATTCTTATCGATCTAGTTTTTTGACTTTAAAATAAATTTAATTTTTTTATAAAAAATAATTTTTTTTACTATAAAATATTATTTCTATAAAATATTTAAATAAATGAAGAAGAGAATCAATAATAATAAAGATTAATTCTCATTTCTAATATTAATATTTATATTACTCAAATATATAAATAAAAAATCAAATTTATCAATATATGACAATATATACGATCCTTTAAATATATAAAATATATACAAACTATATTTTAAATAAACTTTATTTTTTATTATTTTATTAATAATTATCTCAATAACTAATTCTTTTAAAATTTTATCAGAAAAATTTAAGATAATACATTATATTACCTTTTTTTCAAAATTAACAAACTCCTTATTTAACATCTTCTTTAATGTTTTTTTGTTTCCCTAATAGTATTATATCGATATCATCTTAAACTAACATGATCTCCATTTTTAATTACCACATTTTGAAATTAATATTTTGATTGAATTTTTTAAAATAATACTTAATTAATGACAATTTTTCTAATAAATTAAGTTTTGATACTAATTTTTTAGGAGATTAACTTCAAATTATAATCTATAAAAATAATAATAAAAATAATATTAAAAGTAAGGAAATATAATTAAAAACAAGGGACACCAAATTATTGCAATTCGACAGATTTGACCTACGTCTATAAGAACAAGGGACGTTTAATCCAGGGAAGCATGTTTGCATGGTGAGTGTTTAGGTTAAATTCTTCCATGTAACTTTATGGCGGGACTGGGAAAAAGAAATTATAGAAAGTAGTTAATAGAGACCAAAATTTTCTGCAAAGATTATTAGCAATCGGTGCACTAATCCCCTTCCTTCTTGTATCAACTAATATATCATTTGAAGGGTCCTCAACCCTCAAAATTTGACTGAAACTTGAAAGAATTACTTGCAATGGTCTGGGGCTGCGGTGACGAATGCCCTGAGGCTCCAAGCCCTTCCAACCCCCATTGCCTCGCTGGCCGGGAGGAATCTGTAGAGCTTTGGGCTAAGTTTCAAGATTGACATCTTCTCAATTTTTTCGTATATGCAAAGTTTGTGATGATTTGCCATGCTCTTTCTCGGGCAAAACGCGGTTAAACTATTCCGGGGTCTTTGATCGTGCTTTGTTCTTTAAACGCCATATAGAGATTCTAGCTAGTTAATGCTTGCCATTTGTCATCTGGTGAACATTTTTCTCTTCTTTTCTTTTGGTTGACTGCATGCATCGCGATCCACATATATCGGGTCTAGCCATGGCTTTGCGGGTGATTGACATAATTCTCTCTTTTGAACCAGACAATGTTTCAGAGTCTCAATAGGAAATAACGTTCTCTTCTACAACAGCAGCTTTATTCTGGAAGAAAACCTTTACCCGTCCAACTTTCTGGCGCACCCTACGGTCAATGTGAAGCACAGTGGACTTATGCTTGTTGTCTCCGTCGTTAACTGTCATCACGAGTCGGGAGATGAAGAATTTTGCAACTACTCGTCAGTGCAATGTTTGGCCCTCTCTAAAACGTATCAAATTTATTGTATCCATGTAACTTTATTGAAAACTTATTCCCATGATCTCAAAGTATTCTGGTTCTTGTTCTATAAGATATATTATTATAACTACTTTCTTGCAACTACCTTGAGGAAATATTACGAGTAAGGTGCAGGCATTCTTTCACTTGTTCAGTCACGATGCAATATTATCTATTTAAGGGTCTCTGCTTGCTTGCTTCCGGATAGACCACATAGGTAGATGTATTGTCAGCGTAGTGTTATATTACACCTTATTGTTGGAGCTTTTGACATAACAAAGTGCAACCAGAGTGTTTTAATTTCTGTGTCTCTGCATGCTGGTGATAATGTTTTGTAAACCAATAGTAACGTCCTTCTCATCGGAGAGCCGACCATGTCTTTCGAATTGTGAAACAATATTAACATTTATACCCGCATTCTTATTTTTCTTTTAATGCTTGCTCCCTTTAATGGTCTCTCTCAATTTTCTATGCCGCAAAATTTCTGATCTTTACAGCTTCCAGGATTGAAAGTTTTTCATTTTATAAGAAGAGTTTCTAGCAACTATAGTGGAATGTAAACGTTGCAGTTACAGATGAAGCTTAGCAATAATCATACAGACAATTCAACATTGTCCAAGTTTTCCTCCATCCATATCATATGGCCATGCCCTTTGAAACAATTTGATCTTTAAGGCACATGTAAAATTAGGGAACAGCACGTGGTATGAGGCGGCCATTGCCCGAAGAATCAACCGTAAAAGGAAAATAAATGGATTTATGAGCTTCTTCACATCCTCTGCCCTTGGACCAAGCTGCTTCAAGAGATGTTCATGAGCAGTGCATCTTAACCGGACAATGCTTAAGCTCCATAAGAAGATTATTGCACTTCTAAGCGCTGAATAAGGAATTTGCACTAAACTATGGATCAAAGAACAAAGCCGTGTATTTTCAGATGCAATGGTTCCTGTCCAACAACATGCCTCACAAGCACCAAACATGAGGCCAACGCCATATTTCTTTCATGAGTTCGGTCTTCGATTGAATTCCTTCGAATATGTAGAAAAACAAAACTTCAGAAATGAGAGAAAATTATCTGAAATAAAAGGCAAACTACGTGTTCTAGTAATTCAGCTAACAGCAAAAGGCCATCGTGCTATGTTATCGCATCTTCTAGCCACACAAACAAGTGCTTCCCTAGCCAGTAACAACTTTAGACAAAACAATGTTACTTTCTCCTGCTTCCATAGAAAGGAGAAGGAATCACCATGCAAAAGGCATATGCCATCAACAAAAATCTAGTTCCAAACGTCTGTACATAAGAAACAGATTGGTGCCGAATTAATGCTAAAAAGGAATTGCAGAAGTTACGGATGAGAAAACTAAATGCAGGAAGAAATTATTTTGACCAACTCTTATCCAAATGGTGCACTATTACCCTGTCCAAAACCATGAAACATCTGAGTAATGGAAGGAAGACAGCAATCCAGCTACCAAAAGATTTAGTTACAAGAAAGGCAACCAACTAAACAATAACTGTGTGAACCATATGTTGTGACAGAACAGAGAATCTTGTGCAGCTTTTGAAAGATTTCTTTTATTGCAAATAGGTGATGATTGAAAAAGCCATCAACAAAGCAAACAAGCAATCGTGGGTATGTCACGTGTTTAGTGGCAAAGCAACACAATAACAAGAACACAATAGCGGGCAAGTGAAGCAAACAGGTTGGTTCTTCCACCACATATGCACATGCAATTACACATTCTAAGGGGCAAGTATGTGACTTTCAGAGGAGAGTCTCCTTGTAATGGCTTTACACCAGTCACAGAACAGCCCATAATGAAGCTGTGCTGACGAACAGCCCGGTAGCACTTGGAACCAATCCTCTTTAGTTTAACATTTGTGAAACCAGCCTTTTTAAACCACTCAATGTATTCTTGCGCTTCTGGGAAGAGCATCCACATATCAGCCAAAAAGTGAGACAACCAAAATGTTGGGTACACAGGCCCGATGACGCGAGCTTTGCCTCCTATTTTCAGCACCCTATATGCTTCCTTGATGCCACGTTGTGGATCTGGCCAATATTCAATGCTGAGGTACACTGTATACAATTAGATAGAAGTATACTGTATTAGACTGTTAAGTTAACCATAATTTTTGTTTTCTAAGAAAAAGAGAATTTCTTTCTCTTCATGAGAAATGATTGCATTCTATCATTTTAGAAAAGGATGAAAAAAAAAAAAAAAAAGAAGTGCCATGTTAAAAGCTCTTAAATGCTATTCTATGGGGCCCTTGAATAATTGCACACAAATACAAAATTTCATAACAGACATCCTTTTCTACATGATTCCAATGAAAATGACATGCCAATTGTCCCTAATTTCTTCAGCGATATCACCTTCCAGCAGACAAGTAACGGTGTGCATAATCAGCAGGGAACGGAAGATCCTCTGCGTCTCCTTCAGTAATCTTGCACTCTTTCAAAGGCTCCTTCGCCTTGGCCTTGGCAAGCTGGTGAGGTGACTGAGCCAGAATTCTTACATTTTTGGCCCTCTCATGCTTGACAATGCCCAGTGTAGGGAACCAAGCAGCCCCACCAACAGCTACCACTATCATATTTCTATCATAGAGGTCAGCCGGCTCAAGTGCCTCATCCCTCTTATTCTCAGTCCAGTGACCGGGGTTTCCTGCTTCTGTTGAATAAACCTAAGCTGTGAAGCAGGCCTTGCAGATGATAACGCACATCTAGGAGCTAAAATTTTGACACTTTGCTTCTTATTATAGGAGATTAGGTTTCTTTTGGGAAGCAACTAACATGGGAACTTGCCGTAACACCTAACCCAATTTGAGATTTTCAGCCCCATTAAGCAATGAAGCAGCCATAAAACAGTAGAAGAAAGAACACCTACAAACAATCGCAGAGATTTACTGTTCAAAGCTTGTATAGTGATTCAATTTTTTTCAAGACCTCCCAGAAAAAAAAGAGTAATAATTAAATCTTCACTTCGTAAGTTCTTTGAAGCATTATAAAAAAAAACAATCTTTATTCAAAACCCCCCACCGAGAAAAAAAATAAATGTTTTATGGCAATTCAGCATAAGAGTCGCCCAACATTATATTTATTTGTAACGGACGATAACAGAGAGAGAGTTTGGGCATCGCTTCGCCTCTGCAAGTGGTTGGCACTCGAGGATCTGGTGGCGACCATCATCTCTTTGTCCTCTATATGAAACGACAAAATTAGTTGCCGTGTTAAGCTTCTACCAATTAGCCTGGAGCGATTTGCCAATGATCGAGCTCAATTGGGACTTCGCATGCATTTTAACATCGCAAAAATATCTAAAGGCGTTACTCAATTTGTTACTCGCTATCCTCAACGAATCAATCAATTTATTTGTAGTTTGTATCAGTCTGACAGAAATACATACAATTTATTGGTGGGTATATATAATTATCCTCGCCGTAAACTCCTTTTCAGCCCTTATCCTGTATGGGTTTCATGGGTTTCAATCCAACAAGTATTATGTGTTTGCGGCTCTTCCTTCCTTTCCTTCTTTCATCTCACATCGATTTGTTGTCGTGGTTCTTCGTTATTCAATGCTTCAATTTGGAACCAATATCTCCCCTATTTTTGTACAAGTCCCCAGAATTCAGGTATGTTTGCCCGTAAACTAACTTGAAGCCAAATAAATTAGGTAACAAATCAAATTCATTCGAATAATATTTTACTAAATCAAAGAAGTTGGCCCTTTACAATGCATAAAGGAAACCCCGACGGCCGCCAATGAGTGCAGCCGAGGAAGGACGGACATTTCTATTAATGCACTATTACATATCATTGTTTCCAACTATAGTGCTTTAAATAGGTACCCGAAGGAAAGTCATACAAATACAAACCATCATTTCTAGCGGACCAAATACAGTTGTTGTATGGACCACACGAAATTAAAAATTTATCCCCAGCCCAAAAGACTTTGTAGGAGCCTCCATGGTTAACGCTAGCAAAGTTAAAACCACACCAAAACAAAGTTGTCGCGAAGAAATTCAATCCAAAATGGAAGTGAAAATTACCATTAATTGGTAATACGTGGTTCCCAAGATCGTTGTCTTTGGATGCACAATGGAGTCTCAGAGAATTCCCTTTCAAATTGTTGTAAATGAAAACGGTGAATTGCCGAATCCTGCCATCATTTGTGCATAACACCGCCGAAGCCAACAATAGCACCGCTGAAGCAAAGAAGAAGGCTTCAAAATTCTTGCCGAATACACTCATGGTTTGGGATTATGTTATACTTGTTCTTGTTACCGTTAATTTCAAATTATTTAGATGGTGATATTTATAATGGTATGTTTATGCAGAACTCTTCTGTACCACTTTTCTCTATCATTTAATGCTACTATTTATATAAAGTGGAGAATACAAAATACCAAAAAATCTTGTCCATTTAACAAAAATATAAATAATAAACTAAATACTCATAAAATTTTAATTTATTTAATTTTTTTATTGATATTTTAATACACTATATAACTCATAATTTATGATAAATAAAATTAGTTAATTTTATTCAATTTTTTAATATGAAATTTTAGTCACCAACTTAACAAATCTCATTTTTAATTCGAGTTTCACATGTAAATATAATAATAATATTTAACTGTTTTCATAAATTCTAAAATCACCATAACACGCTAATTAAATTTAAATACTATTTGAATTTAATTACTAGAAAAAGTTTCATAAAAACCTATGTGTCATTTTTGTACAGAAATTCTATTTTCTCATTCATTGCAACTAATTATCTAGATGAATGATAGTGATCCAAAGAGATAAGAACACCTTTCTTAACTTTTAAAACTTCACCTTCACCAGTATACCTATAGCCAAGAGTTTTAAGTGTTTTCAAAGAGATAAGATTGTTCTAACCTGTGTAAGTGTTATTATAATACTATTAGAATTTTTAATTTTAATCGTACCAATATTAACAATTTTGCAAATTATATTATTTTTCATTATAACAACTTTTTTTCAATAGATTTATAAGTGGAAAACTAGTTTCTATTGGAATATATATGATACGTGCAATTAGAATTTAAAATCTATTTATAGATATACCTTAATTTATTATTAACAAAATATTAGTTTGATTTAATTCTTTATTTTTATACTTATTCTTATTTTTTGTTTTAGTTTCAAGTAGTCAACTTTGTTATACACTTTCTTTTTATAATAATTATATACTAAATTTTTATATTTAAATTTAAATTTATTAGATCTCTTATTATTTGCATCCCTCTAATGTGTTTTGCCCTGAATCACTAAGTTGTCAGTTTAACTACTAGTACTCTCTCTAATTATATTCTTATCGATCTAGTTTTTTGATTTTAAAATAAATTTATTTTTTTTATAAAAAATAATTTTTTTATTATAAAATATTATTTCTATAAAATATTTAAATAAATGAAGAAAAAATCAATAATAATAAAGATTGATTCTCATTTTTAATATTAATATTTATATTACTTAAATATATAAATAAAAAATCAAATTTATCAATATATTACAATATATACGGTCCTTTAAATATATAAAATATATACAAACTATATTTTAAATAAACCTTATTTTCTATTATTTTATTCATATACAAAATTTTTAATTTTTCTTACATCGTTAGTAGTTATCTTAGTAACTAATTTTTTTAAAATTTTATCAGAAAAATTTAAGATAATATATTATATGACCTTTTTTCAAAACTAACAAACTTCTTATTTAACATCTTCTTTGACGTTTTTTTGTTTCCCTAATAGTATTATATCGATATTATCTTAAACTAACATGACCTCTATTTTTAATTACCACATTTTGAAATTGATATTTCGATTGAATATTTTAAAATAATACTTAATTAATGACAATTTTTCTAATAAATTAAGTTTTTGATACTAGTTTTTTAGGAGATTAACCTCAAATTGTAATCCATAAAAATAATAATAATAATAATATTAAAAGTAAGGAAATATAATTAAAAACAACGGACACCAAATTATTGCAATTTGACAGATTTGACCTACGTCTATAAGAACAAGGGACGTTTAATCCAGGGAAGCATGTTTGCATGGTGAGTGTTTAGGTTAAATTCTTCCATGTAACTTTATGGCGGGACTGGGAAAAAGAAATTATAGAAAGTAGTTAATAGAGACCAAAATTTTCTGCAAAGATTATTAGCAATCGGTGCACTAATCCCCTTCCATCTTGTATCAACTAATATATCATTTGAAGGGTCCTCAACCCTCAAAATTTGACTGAAACTTGAAAGAATTACTTGCAATGGTCTGGGGCTGCGGTGACGAATGCCCTGAGGCTCCAAGCCCTTCCAACCCCCATTGCCTCGCTGGCCGGGAGGAATCTGTAGAGCTTTGGGCTAAGTTTCAAGATTGACATCTTCTCAATTTTTTCGTATATGCAAAGTTTGTGATGATTTGCCATGCTCTTTCTCGGGCAAAACGCGGTTAAACTATTCCGGGGTCTTTGATCGTGCTTTGTTCTTTAAACGCCATATAGAGATTCTAGCTAGTTAATGCTTGCCATTTGTCATCTGGTGAACATTTTTCTCTTCTTCTTTTGGTTGACTGCATGCATTATGGCGATCAACATATATCGGGTCTAGCCATGGCTTTGCGGGTGATTGACATAATTCTCTCTTTTGAACCAGACAATGTTTCAGAGTCTCAATAGGAAATAACGTTCTCTTTTACAAGAGCAGCTTTATTCTGGAAGAAAACCTTTACCCGTCCAACTTTTTGGCGCACCCTACGGTCAATGTGAAGCACAGTGGACTTATGCTTGTTGTCTCCGTCGTTAACTGTCATCACGAGTCGGGAGATGAAGAATTTTGCAACTACTCGTCAGTGCAATGTTTGGCCCTCTCTAAAACGTATCAAATTTATTGTATCCATGTAACTTTATTGAAAACTTATTCCCATGATCTCAAAGTATTCTGGTTCTTGTTCTATAAGATATATTATTATAACTACTTTCTTGCAACTACCTTGAGGAAATATTACGAGTAAGGTGCAGGCATTCTTTCACTTGTTCAGTCACGATGCAATATTATCTATTTAAGGGTCTCTGCTTGCTTGCTTCCGGATAGACCACATAGGTAGATGTATTTTCAGCGTGGTGTTATATTACACCTTATTGTTGGAGCTTTTGACATAACAAAGTGCAACCAGAGTGTTTTAATTTCTGTGTCTCTGCATGCTGGTGATAATGTTTTGTAAACCAATAGTAACGTCCTTCTCATCGGAGAGCCGACCATGTCTTTCGAATTGTGAAACAATATTAACATTTATACCCGCATTCTTATTTTTCTTTTAATGCTTGCTCCCTTTAATGGTCTCTCTCAATTTTCTATGCCGCAAAATTTCTGATCTTTACAGCTTCCAGGATTGAAAGTTTTTCATTTTATAAGAAGAGTTTCTAGCAACTATAGTGGAATGTAAACGTTGCAGTTACAGATGAAGCTTAGCAATAATCATACAGACAATTCAACATTGTCCAAGTTTTCCTCCATCCATATCATATGGCCATGCCCTTTGAAACAATTTGATCTTTAAGGCACATGTAAAATTAGGGAACAGCACGTGGTATGAGGCGGCCATTGCCCGAAGAATCAACCGTAAAAGGAAAATAAATGGATTTATGAGCTTCTTCACATCCTCTGCCCTTGGACCAAGCTGCTTCAAGAGATGTTCATGAGCAGTGCATCTTAACCGGACAATGCTTAAGCTCCATAAGAAGATTATTGCACTTCTAAGCGCTGAATAAGGAATTTGCACTAAACTATGGATCAAAGAACAAAGCCGTGTATTTTCAGATGCAATGGTTCCTGTCCAACAACATGCCTCACAAGCACCAAACATGAGGCCAACGCCATATTTCTTTCATGAGTTCGGTCTTCGATTGAATTCCTTCGAATATGTAGAAAAACAAAACTTCAGAAATGAGAGAAAATTATCTGAAATAAAAGGCAAACTACGTGTTCTAGTAATTCAGCTAACAGCAAAAGGCCATCGTGCTATGTTATCGCATCTTCTAGCCACACAAACAAGTGCTTCCCTAGCCAGTAACAACTTTAGACAAAACAATGTTACTTTCTCCTGCTTCCATAGAAAGGAGAAGGAATCACCATGCAAAAGGCATATGCCATCAACAAAAATCTAGTTCCAAACGTCTGTACATAAGAAACAGATTGGTGCCGAATTAATGCTAAAAAGGAATTGCAGAAGTTACGGATGAGAAAACTAAATGCAGGAAGAAATTATTTTGACCAACTCTTATCCAAATGGTGCACTATTACCCTGTCCAAAACCATGAAACATCTGAGTAATGGAAGGAAGACAGCAACCCAGCTACCAAAAGATTTAGTTACAAAAAAGGCAACCAACTAAACAATAACTGTGTGAACCATATGTTGCGACAGAACAGAGAATCTTGTGCAGCTTTTGAAAGATTTCTTTTATTGCAAATAGGTGATGATTGAAAAAGCCATCAACAAAGCAAACAAGCAATCGTGGGTATGTCACGTGTTTAGTGGCAAAGCAACACAACAACAAGAACACAATAGCGGGCAAGTGAAGCAAAAAGGTTGGTTCTTCCACCACATATTCACATGCAATTACACATTCTAAGGGGCAAGTATGTGACTTTCAGAGGAGAGTCTCCTTGTAATGGCTTTACACCAGTCACAGAACAGCCCATAATGAAGCTGTGCTGACGAACAGCCCGGTACCTCCTCTTTAGTTTAACATTTGTGAAACCAGCCTTTTTAAACCGCTCAATGTATTCTTGCGCTTCTGGGAAGAGCATCCACATATCAGCCAAAAAGTGAGACAACCAAAATGTTGGGTACACAGGCCCGATGACGCGAGCTTTGCCTCCTATTTTCAGCACCCTATATGCTTCCTTGATGCCACATTGTGGATCTGGCCGATATTCAATGCTGAGGCACGCAGAGTCACAGTATACAATTAGATAGAAGCATACTGTATTCGACCGTTAAGTTAACCATAATTTTTGTTTTCTAAGAAAAAGAGAATTTCTTTCTCTTCAGGAGTTGTGAGAAATGATTGCATTCTATCATTTAGAAAAGGATGAAAAAAAAACAGAAAGAAGTGCCATGTTAAAAGCTCTTAAATGCTATTCTATGGGGCCCTTGAATAATTACACACAAATACAAAATTTCATAACAAGACGTCCTTTTCTACATAATTCCAATGAAAATGACATGCCAATTGTCCCTAATTTCCTCAGCGATTTCACCTTCCAGCAGACAAGTAACGGTGTGCATAATCAGCAGGGAACGGAAGATCCTCTGCGTCTCCTTCAGTAATCTTGCACTCTTTCAAAGGCTCCTTCGCCTTGGCCTTGGCAAGCTGGTGAGGTGACTGAGCCAGAATTCTTACATTTTTGGCCCTCTCATGCTTGACAATGCCCAGTGTAGGGAACCAAGCAGCCCCACCAACAGCTACCACTATCATATTTCTATCATAGAAGTCAGCCGGCTCAAGTGCCTCATCCCTCTTATTCTCAGTCCAGTGACCGGGGTTTCTTGCTTCTATTGAATAAACCTAAGCTGTGAAGCAGGCCTTGCAGATGATAAAGCACATCAAGGAGCTAAAATTTCGACACTTTGCTTCTTATTATAGGAGACGAGGTTTCTCTTGGGGAAGCAACTAACATGGGAACTTGCCGTAACACTTAACCCAATTTGAGATTTTCAGCCCCATTAAGCAATGAAGAAGCCATAAAACAGTAGAAGAAAGAACACCTACAAACAATCGCAGAGATTTACTGTTCAAAGCTTGTATAGTGATTCAATCTTTTTTCAAGACCTCCCAGAAAAAAAAGAGTAATAATTAAATCTTCACTTCGTAAGTTCTTTGAAGCATTAAAAAAAAAATCAATCTTTAATCAAAACCCCCCACCGAGAAAAAAAATAAATGTTTTATGGCAATTCAGCATAAGGGTCGCCCAACATTATATTTATTTGTAACGGACTATAACAGAGAGAGAGTTTGGGCATCGCTTCGGCTCTGCAAGTGGTTGGCACTCGAGGATCGGGTGGCGACCATCATCTCTTTGTCCTCTATATGAAACGACAAAATTAGTTGCCGTGTTAAGCTTCTACCAATTAGCCTGTAGCGATTTGCCAATGATCGAGCTCAATTGGGACTTCGCATGCACTTTAACATCGCAAAAATATCTAAAGGCGTTACTCAAGTGGTTACTCGCTATCCTCAACGAATCAATCAATTTATTTGTAGTTTGTATCAGTCAGAAATACATACAATTTATTGGTGGGTATATATAATTATCCTCGCCCTAAACTCCTCTTCAGCCCCCATCCTGTTTGGGTTTCATGGGTTTCAATCCAACAAGTATTATGTGTTTGCGGCTCTTCCTTCCTTTCCTTCTTTCATCTCACATCGATTTGTTGTCGTGGTTCTTCGTTATTCAATGCTTCAATTTGGAACTAATATCTCCCCTATTTTTGTACAAGTCCCCAGAATTCAGGTATGTTTGAACGTAAACTAACTTGAAGCCCAATAAATTAGGTAACAAATCAAATTCATTCGAATAATATTTTACTAAATCAAAGAAGTTGGCCCTTTACAATGCATAAAGGAAACCCCGACGGCCGCCAATGAGTGCAGCCGAGGAAGGACGGACATTTCAATTAATGCACTATTACATATCAATCTTTCCAACTATAGTGCTTTAAATAGGTACAAACCATCATCTCTAGCGGACCAAATACAGTTGTTGTATGGACCACACGAAATCAAAAATTTATCCCCATCCCAAAAGACTTTGTAGGAGCCTCCATGGTTAACGCTAGCAAAGTTAAAACCACACCAAAACAAAGTTGTCGCGAAGAAATTCAATCCAAAATGGAAGTGAAAATTACCATTAATTGGTAATACATGGTTCCCAAGATCGTTGTCTTTGGATGCACAATGGAGTCTTGAGAGAATTCCTTTTCAAATTGTTGTAAATGAAAACGGTGAATTGGTCAATCCCGAAATCATTTGTGCATAACACCGCCGAAGCCAACAATAGCACCGCTGAAGCAAAGAAGAAGGCTTCAAAATTCTTGCCGAATACACTCATGGTTTGGGATTATGTTATACTTGTTCTTATTACCGTTAATTTCAAATTATTTAGATGGTGATATTTATAATGGTAAGTTTATGCAGAACTCTTCTGTACCACTTTTCTCTATCATTTAATGCTACTATTTATATAAAGAGGAGAATACAGAATACAAAAAAAAAACCTTATCCATCTAATAAAAATATAAATAATGAACTAAATATTTATAAAATTTTAATTCATTTGATTTTTTTTTTTTTGATATTTCAATACATTATATAACTTATAATTTATGATGAATAAAATTAGTTAATTCTATTCAATTTCTTAATATATAATTTTAGTCACCAACTTAAGAAATATCATTCTTAATTCAAATCTCATATGTAAATATAATAATAATATTTCACCGTCTCCATAAACTTTAAAATCATCGTAACACGCCAATTAAATCTAAACACTACTTGAATTTAACAATTAGAAAAAGTTTTACAAAAACCTATGTGTCATTTTTGTAGAGAAATTCTATTTTTTCATTTATTGCAACCAATTATCTAAATGAATGATAGTGTTCCCAAAGAGATAAGAATACCTTTATTGACTTTTAAAATTTCACCTTCACTAGTATATCTATAGCTAAGAGTTTTAAGTGTTTTCAAAGAAATGAGATTCTTTTTTAATTTTGAAATATATCTAACTTGTATAAGTGTTGTTATAATACCATAATGAGTTTTAATTTTAATCGTACTAATTTCAGTAATTTTGTAAATTATATTATTTTTCATTATAACAACTTTATTTTCAACAGATGTATAAGTAGAAAATTAGTCCCTATTAGAATACATATGATATGTATAATTAGAATTCAAAATCTATTGATAGGTATACCTTAATTTATTATTAACAAAACATTAGTTTGATCTAACTCTTTACTTTTATATTTATTCTTATCTTTGGTTTTTAACTTCAAACAATCAACTTTGATATATTCTTTCTTTTTATAATAATTACACATTAAATTTTTATATTTAGATTTAAATTTATTAGATCTCTGATTATTTGCATCCCTTTAATGTGTTTTGCCTTGAGTTTGTCAGTTTAACTACTAGTATTTTCTCCAATTATATCCTTATTGATTTAATCTTTTAATTTCAAAATAAACTTAATTTTTTTTATAAAAAAAATTTTTTTTATTATAAAATATTATTTTTATGAAATGTTTAAATAAATAAAGAAGAGAATATAATAATAATAGGAATTGATTCTCATTTTAAATATGAATATTTATATTACTCAAATATATAAATAAAAAATTAAATCTATCAATATATAATAATATATATGATCTTTTAAGTATATAAAATATATATAAATTATGTTTTAAATAAACTTTATTTTTTATTATTTTATTTATATATAAAATTTTTAATTTCTCTCACAAATCGTTAGTAATTATCTCTGATTCTTTTAAAATTTTATCAGAAAGATTTAAGATAATACATGACTTTTTTTTCAAGACTAACAAACTCTTTATTTAACATTTTCTTTGGCTTTTTTATGTTTCCTTAGAAGTGTTATATTGATACAATCTTAAACTAATATAACCCTATCTTCAACTAATACATTTCGAGATTAATATTTCGATCAAATTTTTTAAAATAATATTTAATTATTATTATGATAACAATTTTTCTAATAAATTAAACTCTAATATCAGTTTGTTAGAAAATTAATTTTGAATTATAATTTTTAAAAATAATAACAAAAATAATAATAAAAATAAGAAAATATAATTAAGAACAAGGGACACCAAATTATTGCAATTTGACATATTTGACATACGTCTATAAGCAACAAGGTACATTTAATCCAGTGAAGCATGTTTGGATGGTGAGTGTTTAGGTTAAATTCTTCCAAGTAACTTTATGGCGGGACTGGGAAAAAGAAATTATAGAAAGTAGTTAATAGAGACCAAAATTTTCTGTTAGCAATCGGTGCACTAATCCCCTTCCATCTTGTATCAACTAATATATCATTCGAAGGGTCCTTAACCCTCAAAATTTGACTGAAACTTAAAAGAATTACTTGCAATGGTCTGGGGGCTGCGGTGACGAATGCCCTGGGGCTCCAAGCCCTTCCAACCCCCATTGCCTCGCTGGCCGGGAGGAATCTGTAGAGCTTTGGGCTAAGTTTCAAGATTGACATCTTCTCAATTTTTTCGTATATGCAAAGTTTGTGATGATTTGCCATGCTCTTTCTCGGGCAAAACGCAGTTAAACTATTCCGGGGTCTTTGATCGTGCTTTGTTCTTTAAACGCCATATAGAGATTCTAGCTAGTTAATGCTTGCCATTTGTCATCTGGTGAACATTTTTCTCTTCTTTTCTTCTTTTGGTTGACTGCATGTATTCTCGCGATCCACATATATCGGATCTAGCCATGGCTTTGCGGGTGATTGACATAATTCTCTCTTTTGAACCAGACAATGTTTCAGAGTCTCAATAGGAAATAACGTTCTCTTTCGATTTTTTTGATCATAACTAATTTTATTAAGAATGAGAGAGAGTTTGGGCATCGCTTCGGCTTGCAAGTGGTTGGCACTCGAGGATCGGGTGGCGACCATCATCTCTTTGTCCTCTATATGAAACGACAAAATTAGTTGCCGTGTTAAGCTTCTACCAATTAGCCTGTAGCGATTTGCCAATGATCGAGCTCAATTGGGACTTCGCATGCATTTTAACATCGCCAAAATATCTAAAGGCGTTACTCAAGTGGTTACTCGCCAGAGAAATACATACAATTTATTGGTGGGTATATATAATTATCCTCGCCCTAAACTCCTCTTCAGCCCCATTTGGGTTTCATGGGTTTCAATCCAACAAGTATTATGTGTTCTTCCTTCCTTTCCTTCTTTCATCTCACATCGATTTGTTGTCGTGGTTCTTCGTTATTCAATGCTTCAATTTGGAACCAATATCTCCCCTATTTTTGTACAAGTCCCCAGAATTCAGGTATGTTTGAACGTAAACTAACTTGAAGCCCAATAAATTAGGTAACAAATCAAATTCATTCGAATAATATTTTACTAAATCAAAGAAATTGGCCCTTTACAATGCATAAAGGAAACCCCGACGGCCGCCAATGAGTGCAGCCGAGGAAGGACGGACATTTCAATTAATGCACTATTACATATCATTGTTTCCAACTATAGTGCTTTAAATAGGTACCCGAAGGAAAGTCATACAAATACAAACCATCATTTCTAGCCGACCAAATACAGTTGTTGTATGGACCACACGAAATTAAAAATTTATGCCCATCCCAAAAGACTTTGTAGGAGCCTCCATGGTTAACGCTAGCAAAGTTAAAACCACACCAAAACAAAGTTGTCGCGAAGAAATTCAATCCAAAATGGAAGTGAAAATTACCATTAATTGGTAATACGTGGTTCCCAAGATCGTTGTCTTTGGATGCACAATGGAGTCTCAGAGAATTCCCTTTCAAATTGTTGTAAATGAAAACGGTGAATTGCCGAATCCTGCCATCATTTGTGCATAACACCGCCGAAGCCAACAATAGCACCGCTGAAGCAAAGAAGAAGGCTTCAAAATTCTTGCCGAATACACTCATGGTTTGGGATTATGTTATACTTGTTCTTGCTACCGTTAATTTCAAATTATTTAGATGGTGATATTTATAATGGTATGTTTATGCAGAACTCTTCTGTACCACTTTTCTCTATCATTTAATGCTACTATTTATATAAAGTGGAGAATACAAAATACAAAAAGAACCTTGTCCATTTAACAAAAATATAAATAATAAATTAAATATTCATAAGATTTTAACTTATTTAATTTTTTTTATTGATATTTTAATACACTATATAACTCCTAATTTATGATAAATAAAATTAATTAATTCTATTCAATTTATCAATATAGAATTTTAATCACCAACTTAACAAATATCATTTTTAATTTAAGTTTCACATATAAATATAGTAATAATATTTCACCATTTCCATAAACTCTAAAATCATCGTAACATGCCAATTAAATTTAAACATTATTTGAATTTAATAACTAGAAAAAGTTTCATAAGAACTTATGTGTCATTTTTGTACAAAAATTCTATTTTCTCATTCATTGCAACCAATTATCTAGATGAATGGTAGTGTTCCAAAGAGATAAGAACACTTTTATTGACTTTTAAAACATCACCTTCACCAGTGTACCTATAACCAAGAGACTTAAGTGTTTTCAAAGAGATAAGATTGTTTTTCAATTTTGAAATGTATCTGACTTGTAAATGTTATTATAATACTATCATGAGTTTTAATTTTAATCGTACCAATTTTAACAATTTTGTAAATTATATTATTTTTCATTATAACAACTTTTTTTCAACAGATTTATAAATGGAAAACTAGTTTCTATTGGAATATATATGATACGTGCAATTTGAATTCAAGTATACCTTAATTTATTATTAACAAAATATTAGTTTGATTTAACTCTTTACTTTTATACTTATCCTTATCTTTAATTTTTAATTTCAAACAGTCAACTTTGTTATGCCCTTTCTTTTTATAATAATTACACACTAAATTTTTATATTTAAATTTAAATTTATTAAATCTCTTATTATTTGCATCCCTATAATGTGTTTTGCCCTGAACCACTAAGTTGTCAGTTTAACCACTAGTACTCTCTCTAATTATATCCTTATCGATCTAGTTTTTTGACTTAAAAATAAATTTAATTTTTTTATACAAAATAATTTTTTTTACTATAAAATATTATTTTTATAAAATATTTAAATAAATAAAGAAGAGAATCAATAATAATAAATATTGATTCTCATTCTCAATATTAATATTTATATTACTTAAATATATAAATAAAAAATCAAATTTACCAATATATGACAATATACACGATCCTTTAAGTATATAAAATATATACAAATTATGTTTTCAATAAATCTTATTCTCTACTATTTTATTCATATATAAAATTTTTAATTTCTCTCACAAATCGTTAATAGTTATTTCAGTAGTTAATTCTTTTAAAATTTTATCAAAAAAATTTAAAATAATATATGATATGACTTTTTTTCAAGATTAATAAACTCTTTATTTGATATCTTCTTTGACTTTTTTTTGTTTCCCTAGTAGTATTATATCGATACTATTTTAAAATAATATGACCTCCATCTTTAACTACCACATTTTGAAATTGATATTTCGATTAAATTTTTTAAAATAATACTTAATTAATGATAATTTTTCTAATAAATTAGGCTTTAATACTAGTTTTTTAGGAGATTAGTTTCAAATTATAATCCATAAAAATAATAATAAAGGTAATAACAAAAGTAAGGAAATATAATTAAAAACAAGCGACACCAAATTATTGCAATTTGACAGATTTGACCTACGTCTATAAGAACAAGGGACGTTTAATCCAGCGAAGCATGTTTGCATGGTGAGTGTTTAGGTTAAATTCTTCCATGTAACTTTATGGCGGGACTGGGAAAAAGAAATTATAGAAAGTAGTTAATAGAGACCAAAATTTTCTGCAAAGATTATTAGCAATCGGTGCACTAATCCCCTTCCATCTTGTATCAACTAATATATCATTTGAAGGGTCCTCAACCCTCAAAATTTGACTGAAACTTAAAAGACTTACTTGCAATGGTCCGGGGGCTGCAGTGACGAATGCCCTGAGGCTCCAAGTCCTTCCAACCCCCATTGCCTCGCTGGCCGGGAGGAATCTGTAGAGCTTTGGGCTAAGTTTCAAGATTGACATCTTCTCAATTTTTTAGTATATGCAAAGTTTGTGATGATTTGCCATGCTCTTTCTCGGGCAAAACGCAGTTAAACTATTCCGGGGTCTTTGATCGTGCTTTGTTCTTTAAACGCCATATAGAGATTCTAGCTAGTTAATGCTTGCCATGTGTCATCTGGTGAACATGTTTCTCTTCTTCTTCTTTTGGTTTACTGCATGCATTCTCGCGATCCACATACATCGGGTCTAGCCATGGCTTTGCGGGTGATTGACATAATTCTCTCTTTTGAACCAGACAATGTTTCAGAGTCTCAATAGGAAAGAAGAGCGGGTAGGATATCTGGTAAATAGGACAACATTGGAGACGGTGCCGGAATGTTTTGAATGTTAGGAAGGAAGCCCACCTTAGGGGAAAACTTCAATTCCTTCATCTTTAGGGGTCCATTCCCTGATTGAGTCCTTGCCAGTATCTTGTCCAGATTCCTTAGACCCCTTTCTGGCGATCGCAACAATTGACGCTTTTGTTCAGCCTCAATAACATGGTATATGCTTTCAGTTCCCAACGAGGGGTTGACCGCTTTCACAGGCTTGATTTTCGAACCACTCCAGAGAAAAGGCGTTTTTAACTTAAGTTGTCTATATGCTTCTTAGATACTGTAGGCAGTTTAGTCTTCGCCTTTATTGGTTCAGCTATTCTGGTTGGCGGAGTTCTATTCTCGCCATCAGACGTTGACTGAAAGCGAGGTTCATGTCTAGAAGCAAGTAACTGAGCCAATTTGGATACTTTCGCGATAAGAGATATAATTTTATAATTTTTCTATTAGTTGTTAAAGAGCAATTCCCAAATTCCTCTTAGCGCAATATCCGCTGTTCGTCAGGCAGCTCGAGAATCAGCCAACTCTGATGACTTTCCTGGCTTGGCTTTATTTCTGTCTTGACTCTATAACGTTCTCTTTTACAAGAGCAGCTTTATTCTGGAAGAAAACCTTTACCCGTCCAACTTTCTGGCGCACCCTACGGTCAATGTGAAGCACAGTGGACTTATGCTTGTTGTCTCCGTCGTTAACTGTCATCACGAGTCGGGAGATGAAGAATTTTGCAACTACTCGTCAGTGCAATGTTTGGCCCTCTCTAAAATGTATCAAATTTATTGTATCCATGTAACTTTATTGAAAACTCATTCCCATGATCTCAAAGTATTCTCGTTCTTGTTCTATAAGATATATTATTATAACTACTTTCTTGCAACTACCTTGAGGTAATATTACGAGTAAGGTGTAGGCATTCTTTCACTTGTTCAGTCACGATGCAATATTATCTATTTAAGGGTCTCTGCTTGCTTGCTTCCGGATAGACCACATAGGTAGATGTATTTTCAGCGTGATGTTATATTACACCTTATTGTTGGAGCTTTTGACATAACAAAGTGCAACCAGAGTTTTAATTTCTGTGTCTCTGCATGCTGGTGATGATGTTTTGTAAACCAATAGTAACGTCCTTCTCATCGGAGAGCCGACCATGTCTTTCGAATTGTGAAACAATATTAACATTTATACCCGCAGTCTTATTTTTCTTTTAATGCTTGCTCCCTTTAATGGTCTCTCTAAATTTTCTATGCCGCAAAATTTCTGATCTTTACAGCATCCAGGATTGAAAGTTTTTCATTTTATAAGAAGAGTTTCTAGCAACTATAGTGGAATGTAAACGTTGCAGTTACAGATGAAGCTTAGCAATAATCATACAGACAATTCAACATTGTCCAAGTTTTCCTCCATCCATATCATATGGCCATGCCCTTTGAAACAATTTGATCTTTAAGGCACATGTAAAATTAGGGAACAGCACGTGGTATGAGGCGGCCATTGCCCGAAGAATCAACCGTAAAAGGAAAATAAATGGATTTATGAGCTTCTTCACATCCTCTGCCCTTGGACCAAGCTGCTTCAAGAGATGTTCATGAGCAGTGCATCCTAACCGGACAATGCTTAAGCTCCATAAGAAGATTATTGCACTTCTAAGCTCTGAATAAGGAATTTGCACTAAACTATGGATCAAAGAACAAAGCCGTGTATTTTCCGATGCAATGGTTCCTGTCCAACAACATGCCTAACAAGCACCAAACATGAGGCCAACGCCATATTTCTTTCATGAGTTCGGTCTTCGATTGAATTCCTTCTAATATGTAGAAAAACAAAACTTCAGAAATGAGAGAAAATTATCTGAAATAAAAGGCAAACTACGTGTTCTAGTAATTCAGCTAACAGCAAAAGGCCATCGTGCTATGTTATCGCATCTTCTAGCCACACAAACAAGTGCTTCCCTAGCCAGTAACAACTTTAGACAAAACAATGTTACTTTCTCCTGCTTCCATAGAAAGGAGAAGGAATCACCGTGCAAAAGGCATATGCCATCAACAAAAATCTAGTTCCAAAGGTCTGTACATAAGAAACAGATTGGTGCCGAATTAATGCTAAAAAGGAATTGCAGAAGTTACAGATGAGAAAACTAAATGCAGGAAGAAATTATTTTGACCAACTCTTAGCCAAATGGTGCACTATTACCCTGTCCAAAACCATGAAACATCTGAGTAATGGAAGGAAGACAGCAACCCAGCTACCAAAAGATTTAGTTACAAAAAAGGCAACCAACTAAACGATAACTGTGTGAACCATATGTTGCGACAGAACAGAGAATCTTGTGCAGCTTTTGAAAGATTTCTTTTATTGCAAATAGGTGATGATTGAAAAAGCCATCAACAAAGCAAACAAGCAATCGGGGGTATGTCACGTGTTTAGTGGCAAAGCAACGCAACAACAAGAACACAATAGCGGGCAAGTGAAGCAAAAAGGTTGGTTCTTCCACCACATATTCACATGCAATTACACATTCTAAGGGGCAAGTACGTGACTTTCAGAGGAGAGTCTCCTCGTAATGGCTTTACACCAGTCACAGAACAGCCCATAATGAAGCTGTGCTGACGAACAGCCCGGTACCACTTGGGACCAATCCTTTTTAGTTTAACATTTGTGAAACCAGCCTTTTTAAACCACTCAATGTATTCTTGCGCTTCTGGGAAGAGCATCCACATATCAGCCAAAAAGTGAGACAACCAAAATGTTGGGTATACAGGCCCGATGACGCGAGCTTTGCCTCCTATTTTCAGCACCCTATATGCTTCCTTGATGCCACGTTGTGGATCTGGCCGATATTCAATGCTGAGGCACGCAGAGTCACAGTATACAATTAGATAGAAGCATACTGTATTAGGCCGTTAAGTTAACCATAATTTTTGTTTTCTAAGAAAAAGAGAATTTCTTTCTCTTCAGGAGTTGTGAGAAATGATTGCATTCTATCATTTAGAAAAGGATGAAAAAAAAAAAAAAAGAAGTGCCATGTTAAAAGCTCTTAAATGCTATTCTATGGGGCCCTTGAATAATTACACACAAATACAAAGTTTCATAACAAGACATCCTTTTCTACATAATTCCAATGAAAATGACATGCCAATTGTCCCTAATTTCTTCAGCGATTTCACCTTCCAGCAGACAAGTAACGGGGTGCATAATCAGCAGGGAACGGAAGATCCGCTGCGTCTCCTTCAATAATCTTGCACTCTTTCAAAGGCTCCTTCGCCTTGGCCTTGGCAAGCTGGTGAGGTGACTGAGCCAGAATTGTTACATTTTTGGCACTCTCATGCTCGACAATGCCCAGTGTAGGGAACCAAGCAGCCCCACCAACAGCTACCACTATCATATTTCTATCATAAAGGTCAGCCGGCTCAAGTGCCTCATCCCTCTTATTCTCAGTCCAGTGACCGGGGTTTCTTGCTTCTATTGAATAAACCTAAGCTGTGAAGCAGGCCTTGCAGATGATAAAGCACATCTAGGAGCTAAAATTTTGACACTTTGCTTCTTATTATAGGAGACGAGGTTTCTCTTGGGGAAGCAACTAACATGGGAACTTGCCGTAACACTTAACCCAATTTGAGATTTTCAGCCCCATTAAGCAATGAAGAAGCCATAAAACAGTAGAAGAAGGAACACCTACAAACAATCGCAGAGATTTACTGTTCAAAGCTTGTATAGTGATTCAATCTTTTTTCAAGACCTCCCAGAAAAAAAAGAGTAATAATTAAATCTTCACTTCGTAAGTTCTTTGAAGCATTAAAAAAAAAATCAATCTTTATTCAAAACCCCCCACCGAGAAGAAAAATAAATGTTTTATGGCAATTCAGCATAAGGGTCGCCCAACATTATATTTATTTGTAACGGACTATAACAGAGAGAGAGTTTGGGCATCGCTTCGGCTCTGCAAGTGGTTGGCACTCGAGGATCGGGTGGCGACCATCATCTCTTTGTCCTCTATATGAAACGACAAAATTAGTTGCCGTGTTAAGCTTCTACCAATTAGCCTGTAGCGATTTGCCAATGATCGAGCTCAATTGGGACTTCGCATGCACTTTAACATCGCAAAAATATCTAAAGGCGTTACTCAAGTGGTTACTCGCTATCCTCAACGAATCAATCAATTTATTTGTAGTTTGTATCAGTCTGACAGAAATACATACAATTTATTGGTGGGTATATATAATTATCCTCGCCCTAAACTCCTCTTCCGCCCCCATCCTGTTTGGGTTTCATGGGTTTCAATCCAACAAGTATTATGTGTTTGCGGCTCTTCCTTCCTTTCCTTCTTTCATCTCACATCGATTTGTTGTCGTGGTTCTTCGTTATTCAATGCTTCAATTTGGAACCAATATCTCCCCTATTTTTGTACAAGTCCCCAAAATTCAGGTATGTTTAAACGTAAACTAACTTGAAGCCCAATAAATTAGGTAACAAATCAAATTCATTCGAATAATATTTTACTAAATCAAAGAAGTTGGCCCTTTACAATGCATAAAGGAAACCCCGACGCCGCCAATGAGTGCAGCCGAGGAAGGACAGACATTTCAATTAATGCACTATTACATATCATTGTTTCCAACTATAGTGCTTTAAATAGGTACCCGAAGGAAAGTCATACAAATACAAACCATCATTTCTAGCGGACCAAATACAGTTGTTGTATGGACCACACGAAATTAAAAATTTATCCCCAGCCCAAAAGACTTTGTAGGAGCCTCCATGGTTAACGCTAGCAAAGTTAAAACCACACCAAAACAAAGTTGTCGCGAAGAAATTCAATCCAAAATGGAAGTGAAAATTACCATTAATTGGTAATACGTGGTTCCCAAGATCGTTGTCTTTGGATGCACAATGGAGTCTGAGAGAATTCCTTTTCAAATTGTTGTAAATGAAAACGGTGAATTGGTCAATTCCGCCATCATTTGTGCATAACACCGCCGAAGCCAACAATAGCACCGCTAAAGCAAAGAAGAAGGCTGCAAAATTCTTGCCGAATACACTCATGGTTTGGGATTAGGTTATACTTGTTCTTGTTACCGTTAACTTCAAATTATTTTGATGGTGATATTTATAATGGTAAGTTTATGCAGAACTCTTATGTACCACTTTTCTCTATCATTTAATGCTACTAAATTCAAATTTATATTGAGTGCATAATACAAAATATAAAAAGAACGTTGTCTATTTAACAAAAATATAAATAATGAACTAAATACTCAAAAAATTTTAAGTCCTTTGATTTTTTTTTATTAATATTTTAATATATTATATAACTCCTAATTTATGATGAATAAAATTAGTTAATTTTATTCAATTTCTTAATATGAAATTTTAGTTACCAATTTAACAAATCTCATTCTTAACTCAAGTTTCACATATAAATATAATAATAATACTTATAGTAATAATATTTCACTATCTCCATAAACTCTAAAATTATTGTAACATGTCAATTAAATTTAAACACTACTTGAATTTAACAATTAGAAAATGTTTCATAAGAACTTATGTGTCATTTTTGTAAAGAGATTCTATTTTTTTCATTTATTGTAACCAATTATCTAGATTAATGATAATGTTCCCAAAGAGATAAGAACACCTTTATTGACTTTTAAATCTTCACCTTCACCAGTATATCTATAGTTAAGAGTTTTAAGTATTTTCAAAGAAATGAGATTCTTCTTCAATTCTGAAATGCATATGACATGTGTAAGTATTTTTATAATATTATCATGAGTTTTAATTTTAATCGTACTAATTTCAGTAATTTTACAAATTGTATTATTTTTCATTATAACAATTCTATTTTCAAAAAATTATTAAGTGAAAAATTAATCCCTATTAAAATACATATGATATGTGTAATTAGAATTCAAAATCTATTTATAGGTATAACTTAATTTATTATTAACAAAATATTTGTTTGATCTAACTCTTTACTTTTATTCTTATTCTTATTTTTGGTTTTCAGCTTCAAGCAATCAACTTTGATATACCCTTTTCTTTTATAATAATTATATATTAAACTTCTATATTTAAATTTAAATTTATTAGATCTCTGATTATTTACATCCTTTTAATGTGTTTTGCCCTAAACCACCAAGTTGTCAGTTTAACCACTAGTAATCTCTCCAGTTATATCCTTATCGATTTAGTTTTTTGATTTCAAAATAAACTTAATTTTTTTATAAAAAATAATTTTTTTATCATAAAATATTATTTTTATGAAATGTTTAAATAAATAAAGAAAAAAAATACAATAATAATAATAATAATAATTGATTCTCATTTTCAATATGAACATTTATATTACTCAAATATATTAATAAAAAATCAAATTTATCAATATATAAGAATATATATAATCCTTTAAGTATATAAAATATATACAAACTATATTTTAAATAAATTTTATTTTTCACTATTTTATTCATATACAAAATTTTTATTTTCTCTTATAAATTATTAGCAGTTATTTCAATAGTTAATTTTTTAAAAATTTTATCAGAAAAATTTAAAATAATACATAATATGACCTTTTTTCAAGATCAACAAACTCCTTATTTGACATCTTCTTTGACTTTTTTTGTTTTCCTAATAGTATTATGTCAATACCATTTTAAACTAATATGACTTCCATTTTCAATTATCACATTGCCAAATTGACATTTTAATCGAATTTTTTAAAATAATATTTAATTATTATTATGATAATAATTTTTTCAATGAATTAAGTTTTGATATCAGTTTAATAAGAGATTAGTTTTGAATTATAATTTTTAAATATAATAATAAAAGTAAGAAAATATAATTAAAAACAAGGGCACTAAATTATTGTAATTTGGCAAATTTGGCCTACGTCTATAAGCAACAAGAAACGTTTAATCTAGTGAAGCATGTTTGCATGGTGAGTGTTTAGGTTAAATTCTTCCATGTAACTTTATGGCGGAACGGGGAAAAAGAAATTATAGAAAGTAGTTAATAGAGACCAAAATTTTCTGCAAAGATTATTAGCAATCGGTGCACTAATCCCCTTCCATCTTGTATCAACTAATATATCATTTGAAGGGTCGTCAACCCTCAAAATTTGACTGAAACTTAAAAGACTTGCAATGGTCTGGGGGCTGCGGCGACGAATGCCGCGAGGCTCCAAGCCCTTCCAACCCCCATTGCCTCGCTGGCCGGGAGGAATCTGTAGAGCTTTGGGCTAAGTTTCAAGATTGACATCTTCTCAATTTTTTAGTATATGCAAAGTTTGTGATGATTTGCCATGCTCTTTCTCGGGCAAAACGCAGTTAAACTATTCCGGGGTCTTTGATCGTGCTTTGTTCTTTAAACGCCATATAGAGATTCTAGCTAGTTAATGCTTGCCATTTGTCACCTGGTGAACATTTTTCTCTTCTTCTTCTTTTGGTTGACTGCATGCATTCTCGCGATCCACATATATTGGGTCTAGCCATGGCTTTGCGGGTGATTGACATAATTCTCTCTTTTGAACCAGACAATGTTTCAGAGTCTCAATAGGAAATAACGTTCTCTTTTACAAGAGCAGCTTTATCCTGGAAGAAAACCTTTACCCGTCCAACTTTTTGGCGCACCCTACGGTCAATGTGAAGCACAGTGGACTTATGCTTGTTGTCTCCGTCGTCAACTGTCATCACGAGTCGGGAGATGAAGAATTTTGCAACTACTCGTCAGTGCAATGTTTGGTCCTCACTAAAATGTTTCAAATTTATTGTATTCATGTAACTTTATTGAAAACTTGTTCCCATGATCTCAAAGTATTCTCGTTCTTGTTCTATATTTCTTTTTACTTCTTTTTAATCAACCCCCCATATGCCCAATTCGCCTAATCCATCAAATCAAACCAATATGACAATTTGTATTCAAATACACTAAATGGACCAAACCGAAGTAATTTGAGCCCAAATGGATAAAACCATTTAATAACATTTAAAAACAGTTTTCCAAAATTGAGGACCCCACACAGCCAGTTTGGATTGGTGAATTATTCTTAGGTGCACTAATCGGCCATGTAAGATTGTCACCAGCTGAGCCCTCAGAGAAAGGGCCAGTCCTTTGTAATTTTTGTAAAAAGTAAGGCCCATTAAGATGGGCTCACTTTTCTTTTTTTTGAACGATAATTAATAATTTGAATTTTTATTTAAAAATTTTAAATTTAATTTTATAAAAAAATTTATAATTTTAAATTATTATTATTATTATTATTATATAATTTATAATTTAATATATTTTTTAATAAATAAAAAAAAATCATGACGACGTCTTTGTAGGTTGTGCAGTGGGCTCAAGCCCTACGTCAAATGGGCCAAACTTGTCCACATAATTGAGGCCGAAAGTAGGCAGAGGTTCGAAGTTTTTAGCAGTTGCGATTAGATCGCTCAAGTCGGTGGACCGAGTGCGGTAGATTTTTGTTTAAATTTTACGTCTTGTGACAAGAGAAATAGTAATATAGTGGTAATATGTGTCCACCTAAACCCAAAAATCAAATGCCAGAAAAATAAATTTTATTTTAATACTTTAATTTTTATTTTGAATGAGTCTTTATCCTAATTTATCAATAACAATTTAAGTACAATCTTGGATGGAGAATGGTCGTCTGGCCGAAATCTGAAAAATATAAATGTACAAACTGTAATTCTTGAAGTTATATTTTAATAATAAATTCAAAATACTTATTAGAATATACAACTATTAGTAATAATTACAAATATATGGAGTATGTTGAAAAATATAAACACACATGCTCTTTTTTTTTTTTTTTGATAAAAAGGAAAACCTATCGAATGATATTAAGCGCAAACCCATGCGTACGAATAAAAAAGAAGTAACAGAGTAGCGAGATGGGGGCCTCTGGCTCCCTACGAGAAATGATGCTCTTTAGAAAAGGACACTCCAATGACTTCCTTAAATTTCACTTCTTTCGATTCACCCAACTTGCTGATCCCACCCAACTCAAGCAATTTCCCTTTCCGAGACTCTGAAAGCAGAGTCTCAGCCATTTACTCAAACCCCACTTTATTAATCTCAACCTTTATCTACTCTTCATTCTTCAGCACTCTCTCTTCAGCACGCATGCAGCAACACTTCCTCAGAGTGTTAGAGAGAGAGACAGGGAGAGACAGAGATGGCTAATTGGGGTGTAATTTTTGTTCTCGTTGCTGCTTTTTTTGGTGCATGTAAGTGCACGTAATGTACCGAGTGAAGCTGGCCAGAATGAACAAAAGAATTTTTTCCCCTTGTATACCAAAGCAGCCAAGAAACAGTGTCCCAACTAACGAGAAAGTCTTCGTGCATGCAAGTGCACCAAAGGCCGAGTCATCCAGCAGCACTGGCATTAAAGACAAAAAGAATTTCATCTATGGTGCTGCTGGTGGCTTTGCAGGGATGGGCGCTTACGCCGGTGTGGTTGGTGGGCTTGGCGCCAGTTTGGCGGGATTGGAGGTATTGGTGGAATAGGTGGCTATACTGGTCTTGGTGGCATAGGTGGCCTAAGTGGTGCTGGGGGTGGGGTTGGTGGTGTCAGCGGCCTGGGAGGTGAAGCTGGCGGTGCTGCAGGGGGTACGGCTGGTGGAGCAGCTGATGGGGTTAGTGTTGCAGGTGGTTTGGGTAATGGTATTTTCCCATGCCCCTAGTTTGATTAACTTGGTGTAATAACATATGTTTCTATATGTTTTAGTATTCTATGCTTACTAGTGTGTTTTGGTCTTTCCAGATTGTGTTATTGCATTGCATGCATCAAATCCAAAAAAAGAAAAGAAAAAAACAAATACGAAAGAATATATGAACAAATTATAATGAAAAATCAAATTTTTGATGATTACTTTTCTCTTTATAATGAAATTACTTTCCAAAATTGTAATCACAATGTCCTGTAATTATCATCTGGGAACCCCTTTTGCACGCCGACTAGTTGCTCGTATCATTTGCTTGCTGACTATTTTATAAACACACCCACACACACAATTTTTGAACGGTTTTATAAGTACATATTGGACTTCTGTTTTTCGTAACTTGGTTTATGTTTATATGAGAAGTCATGGACGGACGAAGTATCAGAGTGAAATCCAAACTGCATGATTTGCATTGACACAGGTCCTGGCGACAAGGTGTTTTCGTGGGTTGGGCTCTCGTGTGGCTGGCTTTATTGAGCAGTAAACACCCCACCCCAGGCCTTTGGGCAGGGTGTTGGATCAGCCATGGGCCTCTTGGGTCAAGCAAGTATCGGGGTGGATGGAAGTGGAACCATCAATTTTTGCTCTAAGTTTTGGGCTAGAAGAAAACTTTTAGGTCTTAAAGTTCCTTAACAATCACAAATGTCCCCTTTTCTAGAGCAGTGGCCGCGAAACATGCAACAAAAGTAATGTTTATTTATGTTTGGGTGGGACCAGATGATCGATGTAATGGTAAAACACCAACCTGCGTGGTCGCCCTGTTTTTCTGGTTCGCATTATAAGAAGTATTTGTTGGCTAAAGGATCATGCATGTGCTTTGGCAAAGTCCTAAAGTTTCAACCCCCATCGCTTAATTACTGTCTTCTTTTGTCAAGATCTAAAGCTCTAAACCTCCTTGTGAATGTTATTTTTCAGAAAGAACAAATCTCCAGTTTAACGGTAGGGCTCAAGAAAGCCATTTCTAGAATGACTACAGGGGAAATTGAGTATGGATCTGCATGCGTTACAAGGCTTGTTGCAGAATATAGTACACTTTGGACAAAAGCACTACCTAAGGTGAAAGAAGAGATACGCATTCGCGTCACCTTAATTAACAAGTGAAGAGTTGATTTTGTTACTATTATATAATAATGGGATAATTAGTGCAACTATAAACTAATTAACAAGAAAACATCATTGGCAATATGCTACTCCCAAGAGGGGAGGTGGGGTGGGCAAACAAAGGTTTTCATACAAGCTCATAATTTATGCCTCTTTTAAGCATCTCCCGTGCGGCAGTTATTTGCGGCTAGCTGCTCGTTTCCTTGGAGCATTTATATACAAGACAAGTGCAGCAAGGAAAGCTATTCCCCCTACAGAAGAAGAAGAAATGGCTCGTCCACTTCTAATCATGTGCCTTTTGCTTCTTATCATCATCACCTTTGTTTTTTCTGTTCAATCTGAATGCCCTTCTCTTTCTTTCCCGGTGCCTTACCTTCCACAGGTGGTGGAGAAGGAGGAAGAGGTGGCGGTGGTGGCAGAAGTGGTAGTGCTGGTGGCTCTGGATATGAATTTGGATCTGGTGGCGGCGCAGGCAGTGATGCCGGTGGTGGTGGTGGTTGTAACTCCACATGCAAGACTAAGCTTGGATGTGCATGTCATCATGCAAATCAAAATTAACGCGTGTCTACCGTCTACCAATCTGCTAGTGTGCAAACTACAAAAGTTCTTAGGTCGTTGTTTTGAAGTGCAGGGATCGAAATGCCAAAATGCACCACAATTACAACATAGAAAATTAAAAAAAAAAAAAAAGAAAAAAGAAAAAAGAAAGAAAACGTTGGAAAGATAACTAAATACACAAGTTTATATAATCATAACAGTGAATTGTAATTATAACATATATGGTTGTGTGAATATCAATTCCACTAATTAAAAACTTTTACATTGCACTTAAGGGCGATGTCCTGCTCTTAGTAAGTAGCAAATTTCAAGAGCTTTCTCTAATGAAAATGTCAAATTTAATGAAGCATCTAAAATTTGAAATCACCTACTAAAAATGAAGAGAATTTATAAAAGGGAACGCTTTGAAATCATCATGGTATAACCTGAGCTAGTGGCTTTCCTTAAACCCATACATTAACGAATCTCGGCAGCCAGACACTACCATAATGCGCGATTTTGGTCTAATTGCCTTCTGCCTACTTGGAACATGCTTGCTTGGTCTGGCTTGACCTGCTAAATATTTTGAACCCATCTTAGAATTTATGTTCATACGATGTCTAACTTGAAAAATAAACTACATGTGAAAAAAAAAAAATAAAAAAAAATATATATATATATATATATATATATATGTATTTTTGCGAATGGGCCCGGTCTGGGCCTATCGTCAACAGGGGAAAAAAACTTTTACAACAAATAATAAATTCTCTATATTCTTTTTTCGATTTCTTACGTCACTAAAAATTTTGGTGCGCCGAATTAATTTCACCTCCTTTTCAATCGATGAAAATAAAATTTATAATTATAAAAAAGGGATGATTTTTCTTTAATTTTTTTTCAAAAAAGGAAAAAGGTTTTTTTTTTTTTTTGCACTTGTATTGGATTGCATTGTTCGTTACGAAAGAACGGAAAGGAACGGAGAGGCCCGATTTTAGTTGGGCTTTCCGGATCCGCTTATCTTATTCACTCCCCCGCCTGGCTCTGTAATTTTATATTTAGGCGGGAAAAACAAATTAACAAAAAAAAAAAAGCCAAACGGGCATACTCTCAGAGGAAAATCAAAGAAACGAGAGCAGTGAAATGGAAGGAGAAAGCTGCAGCCGTCGGCTGCAGAGTCTACTGGAAGCCATCAAATCGTCAGATGTGAGCTTCCTTTCTTTGCTTTCATCGTTTCTCTCTCTCTCTCTCTCTCTCTTTTTTCAAGATTTTTTGGTATTTTACTTTTGGATGCAGTTTTTTTCTGTTATTATTATTAATTTTTTTGAATGACACAGGATTTTAATTAGGAGTAAATTTAGAAAAATCAGGAGTTATTTGTGAAGAATTTAGCTCGCGAAGTCCTTTTCGTATGTATTGTTTGGTTAATTTCGTTTTGGCGCTTAAACGCATAAAAAAATTGACGGATTTTGTATGTTTGTAGGTTGTTGAAACGCGCGTTCAGCTGCTCGCTGAACTCGGTGAGTTGGAATTTCCAGAGAAATCCAATTTAACTTCGCTTCTCGAATGCCTTACAGTATCCTCTCTACTACTTTCTTTTTCTTGTTGTTTTAATTAATCTTTAAATTGATTAATCTGGAATGCTCACACACACTTGACCGGAAATATGCTTTTAACATATCGAGCAGTTGAAGGATTGCGATTATGTTATGTAATCTTTGGATTAAGCTTTCTCTTTTTTTTTTTTTTTCCTCCTAAGGATAACAATGAGATCTTAATTCCGAATGCATTAATTGCAATTCATGATTCCAACAGATGCGACTGTGAAATTGCCATTTTCTGTCTCGTGGAATTTTTGGTCATGCTAGCGTTTTTAGCAGATATGACATAGCTTTATAGGCTGTGTCTACTGTGAAATTCCATGTTTCTGTGACTTCTGCCTGATTGAAATGTGTTAGGCTAACGTGAAATGCGGAAATCTGTGGAAATAGAAGAGAAAATATCATGGCTATAGGGTGAAATTTATTTGCGTTGTTGTCAGCCGGCAGATGCTTGCTTTGTGTTGAGTAGCCTCTCTTGCATGCTGTTTTAATACTTAACAGATCGTAATTCTTCTTGCCTTAACAAGAAACTAGGTGCTTTGGGAAGACTTCACTTGTCTGGATGCATCTCAATGCATGCTAAACAATACTATTCTAAATGTAGCTTCAAAACATATAGATTCAGACATAAGTGGGTGTGTTGTACCATTTCTTGCTCTTGGGATGAAGGTATGTAACCCTTTAATATTCACTTCATTGTTATTTATTTTAGTATAACAAATATTAGTTTATAATCTGAGGTGGGACTTTGTATAGGCATCCCAATGGTGCGGAAAGCATCTGAAGATGACTCTTATGTCAACTGAGGAGTCCCAAGAGGGAGAGCATTGCAACCTTTTCTTTCAGGTATAGGATGAATGACTTGATTTTATTTGACTGCGCGTGGACTGTTAAGTGATTATTAGGCTATCCTTTGGTTTTGCACAAATCTGTTTTTTCCTTTTTTTTTTCCCTTTCATAGAATCATAGAAGCATGCTAAAAATCATAGAAATATATATTTGTAGTTTGGTCTCTTTTTTGATCATTGATGAAGGGCCAATTTTCAGTTGTCAGTTAAAACTCAAAAGCTTGCAAGTTGAAGCATAGATACCTTTCTTTTTGTTTGTTTTTCTCTTCTCAAACTAAAAGGCAGTTTTTATTTTTGTGTTTATCTTCCTCCAAATAGACTTCAGTGATAGGTTATAATCTATTGACTGCACATGTACTGGATTTTTTCAGATAACTATTTTGTATAATCAAATAGTAGAATAGATACAGCATCATCTATTCTTGTGTCAGGATTTTTGTTTTGTTTAGTTTCAACTCGTGAACGTCAACTGCACTGATGGAACCATAGAAGTCACCACATACAATATGAGGGCTCTTAAGAGATGTATATTTGTTTGTTTGTTTTTTTCAATTCAATTTTGCCACTCTATATAGCCAACTAGTTCCTAGAGTCACATTGGCTATAGTTAGGGTCAGAAGAGCTGGAAACTTGTGGAAGAGAAGATTCTTCTTTTTGGTTTTAAAATTGTTCTTGTTCCTGCCAAACATTTTTTAAATTCAGTCTTCCCCCTGCTTTCTTGCAAGTATTATTAACCCTAGTGAAGAGATTAAAGAAGTCATGCTTTTGCTGCTAGCAGGCAAAAAGTTTAAATGTGCCGAGTTATTGTGCAAGAATCCTATCTCAAACTGACATGGCTTGCTGCACTAGTCTTAGAGTTCTTCTATTTTCAAATTCTTATACTCATTTTTGTTTGGGAAGCTGAATTTCAAGCCAACCTACCTATGTATATTGTTCAGAAATGTCAAAGGTCTCCAGTGCTTTCTTCACTATGAGAAAAAATCCACTTGATTTTCTTCATTCTTGTTGCTTAAACAGTGTGATTAAGTTTACTGAATTTTTGCATGTTTCATTCATGTTTCTTGGGAAAAATCATATGAGCTTCTGGATTCGTCAAATGTGGACAAAGTCCATTTTTTGTACATGAATGTTGATTATTATAACTGCTGAATTAAGGTGCTATCATTGGTTTTGTCTTTTCTGTTCACGTATTAACTTACATTGTGCAGCTTCTTTTGGATTTTTTGATCTTCTCTGCTAAAGTTATAGTGTCACTTTCAAGCTGCCCTGTTTTGCCTGACACTGCATCAATGTCCAGCGTGGGGAGGTTCATTCTGGAGCAGCTGAATTTAATAAAAGAATTAGTGTCAGAGATCAAGGTACATGCCTTGCATTTTTCTGAATGTTTTTCATCCTTAGGTAGTCTGGACTTGATAAGTGTCAGGCCAATTGAAATTTATCTTTTCCAGGTGAAACGCTATTATGTTTCAAACTGCCTTAACAGTTTGTTGACTTGGCATATAATGAAATAGTTTGTGAAAAATCAAGTATAGATTGTACCTGTGCAAGCTTGTTGGTACTTCAAATCATTAAGTTGTGTTTTATGATATACTAGAATTTAGGGAAGTCCTAAAAGCATTAATGTGTGTCAGTTTGTATGGTCAATGCTTGCCTCCTCTGTAATGTATCCCTGAGTTAGTTCTGTTATGCCTAATTCCTTATCCCTTATACCGTTTACACAATGGAAAAGCACAAGGAAACTTAGTATGTTGATAAAGACACATTGATCATGCCCAGGCATTTGAAAGAAATGAATGCAGCATATAAATTGCCCTAATTGGAGGTGAGACTTGCATTGTAGGAGCATTTTACTCTCTAATCTCTGATCAGATATCTGCCTATGCTCCAGTGGATATGCTGATTGGTTTGCTGCATAATGATGTCAGTGGTTCTATACTGATATCCATAATTTAGTAAAAGGTATAAAGATGAATATAGTTGTTAAGCTCAAAAATTTTCAAATACCCACATACAGCCAAACACAGAAGAAGTAGTTGCTTTGACTCAAGATAAACTAGTTGCTTCAAACATCTGATGCAAAATTTATTTGATCTGATTAATGTTTCTTGGAAGAAACTTGATTAGTTTAGAAAGTTAAAGAAAAAGTCTTATGAATCAAGGGGCAAATTCTATTATCTGGTTTGTTATCTTCATTTTTTGTCACCTGATTGCTAACAACATTCCATTTGCTCTTTGCCAACAGAGAATCAACTTAATTGTCTCAGGAGTACTTGAGGTTACACAGACAGTGATTGAAGCTGTGATGAAGCTATGCAAAGGGTATTTCCTTGCTGTTAATTGGGGTTGCTGTGATGCATGGCCTGAGGAGGATGAAAGTGGCATGGACCATGAAGAAGCCCACATTAAGAATCATGTGATCACCATAACAAAAACTGCAATAGAGAAATTGTGTGAACTAGGTGTCCTTGCAGCAAATGATGGGGGAAGTCTAGTAACCATTCTTAATTTATCATGGAAAGGTGTGGTAACAATTCTTCGGCTAGGCAGAGGGCCAATATCAAAGGTGGTCTGTGTGCAAGACATCATTGTATCCCTACTTTTGCTGGTCAGTGAATCTCTCAAATTTGCAGCTGAGTCCTGGTCTTCCACACTGAAGGAAGCTATTTCTGTTGCTGAGGCTAGAAGGACATTCCTTCCTGTCAAGTTTTATCTCATTAATGTGGTGAAAATATCTTCCCTATATCCATGCCAAGCATACTTGGTCTACAGGGACATAACGAACTGCCTATTAATGATTTCAACCTTTAAAATCATATTGAGCTATGAAAAGCTTTTGAAATCTGTGAGCGAGGTCCTTTCAGAACTTCTGGAGATGACATCTGTGGATTTGCTTAATTCACTGCTAAACTCATCTGAAGTGAAAAAGGAGCTCAAATTTCAGTTTCTGGAGAGGATGTTCAGTGATGAATGCAGCTCTATTCATGTTCTTGAAGGTTCCAGTGGCTATAATTGCACCAGGTCAAAGGTTGAAATATTTCCTGCAAGTTGTGAAGCTATGCATGGGGTAAGACAATTGTTGCTTGGCCGGGTTGCATTATTTCATGTTCTGCTGAGTAATTCTATTGGGTTTGAAGAAGATGTACAGATTATAATCACTAGAAAGCTTGGGTGGTTATTGAATATCTTGGTTGATGAGGAAATTTATTCTTCCATTCTTGATTTGCAAATTCCCGTGGCATATGTCTCTGGAGGGACAATTGAATTGGTATGGCAGCCTATGTTCTCTGCTCTTCTGCATGGACTAAAAACCTTCATGATTGCAGTTTCTTCAAGTTCTGCTTGGGTGGAATTACAAGAATTCCTCGTGGAGAATCTTTTTCATCCACATTTTCTTTGTTGGGAAATTATAATGGAACTTTGGTGTTTCTGGGCTCGTAACTCTGAGATGGAAGTGATCAATAGCATCATTCATCAACTCTGCTCATTAATGAAGTTATTGGCATCTCCAGAATCATTTCTTATTCCTGGCTCTCCTTTAAGAAAAATGGCACAAATAATTTGCTTGCTTCTTAACAATTGTACAAAATCTGTAGTCGAGCATACATACAATTCCCTAATTGCTGATGAAAAATCTCAGTTATCATCAGTTATTTCTGGAACCTTGCTCCTGGAAGGCTTTCCTCTGAATTCACTCTCAGATAACATTAGAAGTGTTGCTAAACAGAAAATGATTATGGATTATTTCAGCTTCATAGGAAGTTTTGATGGCAGTTTGTGGACTGCTTGCACCCCTGCAGTTGGTATTCCGGTCTTTGCCATCTCTGCTTCCTTGCAGTCACAGTAAGTAACAAACTCACTTTCTCGTGTGTTAACATATCAAATGTATCTAAAAATATTGTAAAATCAAATCTTTGCCACTTCATCTGTCAAGCCAGGCTATACAGAATTCACTGTAAATCCATGCTGTATTAGCTCATTCTGATTTCATCTTTTTCATCTGTGCCTCTCAAAATTTAAGGGCGTTTATATAATATCTTGAAAATGGTAAATTTGGCACAATGGTAAGGCTGCTTTATTTTGATATGAACAACAGAAATTCAGGTTGTGGAAATTCCTGTGCAAAAGCTAGAGGAAGCTGCACCCATCTGATCCACCTTGGATCCCTCTGTATTTTTAATTTTATTCTGCTTATGTCCTTAACCAACTGTCTCAGCACAGTTTACTCGATGGCCCTTGAGTATGAAATTGTCAATTTTGCTTGATGCTTTATGAACCAAAATTTCCTCTTCCATTTTAATCTGATTGAAGTAACATTCAATTTTCATTTTGTAGGCAGATTAGCATTTCCGATGTTGATATCAAGACCCTGAAGTTTTTAGTTGCTATTATTCATAAGTTCAGGAAGTCTGTGGACGAACAATTGAGGGACCACTATCATAAGCTTATAAGTGAGACACTGGTAATAATCTCCAATGTCAGGAATCTATATGAATCCGATGAGATGGAGGAAGTCATCTTGGAACTTAAAAACCTTTTCATCTCAGGGTCAGCAGCCTCAGATACTCAACTGTATCTATGCAAACCATATCTGGCTCTTTTTATGGGAGGACTTGGAGACATGAAGATGTCAGAAAATAATGATTGTGCGAAGAGTTCTGCTGTGTGGGAATTATATCACATGCTTTTTAGGGAGAGGCATTGGGCACTTGTTCATCTTGCAATTGCAGCATTTGGGTATTTTGCAGCTCGTACTTCTTGCAACCAGCTATGGAGGTTTGTGCCGCACGATGCAGCTCTTTCCTATGATCTGATATCAGGAAATGAAGCAAGCGAAGAGAGATTTATGTCCGAGTTGAAGGCATTTCTAGAGAAGGAAATGGCTCTGACTTCCATTACACCTAGCTCTGAGCAGCTTGAGTTGCTTGTGAAGGAAGGTATGCTACTGAAAAAAATGATTCAAAAGATTGAAAGTGTAAATGTACAGACTCTGGACTCTGAAAGCATGGAGATTGATGTTGAAAACCAGTCCAACAAGAGAAGGAAGCTCCCCGATGGAATTGGCAAGGGAATGGAACTGCTTCAGAGTGGTTTGAAGGCTATTGGCGATGGTCTTTCCCAATGGCAACAAAAGAACTTAGAGTCCTCTGAACTTCATGAGAAGTTATTGGCTCACTTTTCTCGCCTTGAAGATGCGGTTGGCCATCTAGCAATCTTAGGTGGTAAGGTTTAACATGTACTTTCGGAAGATTGTCTATGGACTGTCTTTAAACCTGTATGGCTTCAGGAGAAATGCCCGTTGACAAATACCTCTTTTGTTAACGTAGAGAAAAACAAATGCTCTCTAGTTGAATGGGAAACAAAATTAGTTTGGCTATGTCCGGTAAGAACGTGATGGAATGCAATACAATTTATTGGTTCAATTTTCTTTCAAAAAGTTCAAAAAAAAAAAACAAAAACTGTGATAAGTAAATGATTTCAGCGTTGTACCGAGAAAAGGAAAAATAAAAACGACTAAAGCTAAAAGCAAAATATGGGCGGAGATATACAAATAGAGTAGCCGGCTATGCCTGCAAGACAGATCTCGACGTTTATGGCCATAAGAGGGAGGTGAAGCAACCGCTAGGAGAAGATATGAGAAGGGCTACCCACTTAAAAAAGCAGCCATTTTGATTTTCTTTCTTCTCTTCGTTCTCACTGAAAGCCGGTGGCCTGTTAGTGGGAAAATTTTAAATTTAATATATTTGATACCGAACGTATGGTTAATTATATTCATTTTTAATTGTGATGCTGTCATCTTATATTATTGGGATTTTTTTTTTTTCTTGAGGCGACATCAGTGGCCCAGGCTGCCAATACCACTAAAATGGAATTTCGCTATTAAATAACTACGAAAAGGAGATGCTGTATGGATTCGATCACGTATTGCGGGATGCGGTTTTCATAATCAACATTATCTTACTGTATATTGTTTGCAAATCAAAAGTTGTTGAGATTACAAGGTGCGCACCTCGCGTAGACAATAATAAGCGTTACGAAACGAGTGTTCTTAGGTTGGATTCATTAAAATAGCATTAAATATTGGAAAAAAAAAAAAGAAAAAAACTGAATGAAGTCTCTTATCATTAATGTTTTGTCATGTAATTAATGCATCTAGCGTATTTCAGGTAAAGGAATCGAGAAAGATTTAGCAACATTAAATGTGACCATATCATGACAATAAATGCGATCCCAGTGATTTTCAAGTATTGTAAATTCACTTCAAAGTGCCATCACATGTCTAGACTCCAAATTAGGAAGCCTCTGGAATGCATGAAATGTCGTTATGAGGTCTAAGGTCTACTGGGGTGCATGTGTAGTGATATTGGTAGGACATTAAAGTATGAAAGGACGAACGGAGAATATCAATTTATGGGGCATTCCATGTACAGTTGGCTTAGCTGAGCTCCTATATAACCGATGCCCAAATTAAGAAGAGGTCACCACGGCCGCAACCAACATGAAGGCTATCACTAGAGCAGTTCTGATTGTAATATCCCTTGCCATTGTCACCATTTTCATGTCAACACACCAACAAACGTATTTCTCTGGGACTACTTACGACGTTCGGGTGATCAACGGCTTCAACAACAACTCCTCTCTGCCGCTAGTCATATGGTGTTCGTCCAACCGCGACGATGATCTCGGCGGCCGCGCCCTCCAGGAAGGCGATGATTTCAGCTGGAGCCTAAGGACCAGCTTCTGGGGCAACACCCATTTCTCGTGCACAATGAAATGGGACTCCAGGAGGAGGAAATTCGATGCGTTTAAGGCTCCAAGAGACATTTATAGGTGCAGCACCTACAGGAAGTGTTCTTGGCTTGTGAGAGAGGACGGATTCTATTTCAGCAATGACGAAGTTAATTGGAAGAAGGACTTTAGTTGGTTATAGCACTAATAATTATTTTAAATTAAACACTATATTTGAGACTCTTGGGACGCAATCAAAATAAATGACCTGAGCCGTAACTGGGGTTACTTTATGAACGCTCTAGTTTTTGGCCTTTGTTTCCTTTTTCGGTCTCTGTCTCGACCGTTTGCTAGGAGTGCCAGCACACAACGTGATTTCTATCTTAGTTCCCAAAGAAGAAAGAGTGGGAGTGTTATTTCTTGGGGGTCTATGGCAACCATTGTAAATTGGTTGTGGTCTTTTTGGCTGGTGTAATCTGGATCATGTGTGTGCTTCAAGGAATTAAAATATTTTTAGTATCAGTCTGACTCTCCTCTATAGTAAATATTAGTCTTTGACATATAAAGTAGGTCACTTTAGTTTTTCACTCAATTGTTGATCCTCACGGAACATGCTAATTTTATTTTTTTAAAATATATTTTTTACTTAATATAAGACAATTTTTACTTTGTGTCACGAGAATTTTTGACCAATATGCTCTTTTTATGGATAATTAGAGCCCTACTGTTTGCCAATCGCACGAAAAACAAAGAATATAATGCATAAAATCCCAACAAGGAAAATACTTTGTGTCACGAGTGGCTGAGGAAGTGTTATTATTAACCTTTGGAAAATGGGAATAGCAGGCCCAGGGAATTGGAAACTCAAGGTGGAAAACGAAGAGACACCTAATCTGTATGATGAAACCGCTCTAGAGGCCCAAATAAACCTTATGGGAGGCAAACACCCTTATTTCTTAGTATAATTTATATTTATAATAAACATTATGTCTTCCATTTCTGACTCGATGAATCGTGAGTTAGTCACATACAGGCATGTACGCTGCTTGATTGTTGATGAAATTATACTGCGACTTCCCCATGGGTATGGGAAAACAGGTTGGCAAGCCTTTGCCAAAATAGTATCCAATGTCTAGACTGGACGTCAGTCAACTTGTTCTGTGGGTCCCCATAATGATTCAACACACCCATATGACAGGGATTCGTCGACAAAATGAGCAGAGAAAGCACTGCCACAATTCATAAAGAGGAATCTCCATTTTACATCAAAACAAAAGCATCCTCACTAATAGAACCAATGGATCATAAGGTATATTCACTTTCGGGTGCACTTGAATGACTTAAGGATAGGGACAAATCATCCCTGGCATGATAGCAGAAGTCCCTCTCTGCTAAGGAAAAGAAGAAGATCTGATGGGGGAACTTCGAGTGTGAAGGGAGAAATGATACAAAGATTTCTTTTTATCTTTGCACTGTTCCAATAAGAGTGTTTCCTGCGTGGGGAGCATAATCCTACCTAGCAGTTTTCCTATGCCTATCTACAACAGAATTTCATGTTCCCATTTTGATGTTAGTATTACTCACCTAACACTCTGATATTTTTAGCATGATGCCATTGAATGTAATCTGTTGAATTTTCTTTTTTTTTTTTGACAAAAATTCAAAGCATTTCTTCCCTTTTTTTTTTTTTTTTTTGTTTCTTTTTCTTATGTCGTAGATCCATTTGATCAATATATTTATTTCGTAGGAGTGTTTTCATTTAATCAAATATGTAAACCAAAGAGGGACCTAAAAAAAAAAAAGAAGAAGATGGTGCCTCTAGTATTATTATTATTACTTGTTTAATGAAATACAGTATCTTATAGAGGTAAGACACTTTGGAATCCTGAGTTAATCGACTTGAATGGGGTGAAAGTTCTACATTTGACCTTGACCCACCGGATCCCCCAAATTGGATCCTCAAAACTTCGAGGTTCACAAAGCAGCGAGGGTGACATTTCCGGGTGTCCCAAAAAGCCCGTACCTGACAATCCCAGCAAGTGCTCAAGTTGTGCTATCTGCATACTTTATGTCTACCAATTCGCTGCTCCCATATCATCCCCAACTAGTCATGCGGATATGAACAAATCAAATGCATGTCCCATGCATATCCTAATCGAGCCTAGAGTCCACGTGATGCTCTTCCTTTTGAATTCCCTAATCTCGTCATTGGATGGTCATCATGCAATGCCACACAAACATAATGGAAAATTTACATCGAGGTCACACATTATATTATTATAATTATTAATTACATATTTTTAGTTTTTGATACATTATCGCATTTAAGAAAATGGGACCATAAATATGCATCAAGATGGTTTAACGGGGATTGCTGCCTGAAGCTCCAACAAGTAACATTAATTAAACACAAAAATAAAAAAAAAAATAAAAAAACAAAGAAAGAAAGAAAGCTCATGATGTCGAACTTGTAGGTTTTTGTACCTATCAAGTTATATATATATAGATAGTATATAGTACCTATCAAGTAATTTTTACAAAAGTAATTCTTTTTATTTATTTTGGGTACAATGGAGATCTGAAAACCAGTATTTGTAACTTGCAATCACTGGGATTCAAACCCGAAACCTCTTGATTCTCAACGAGAACTCCGGCAACTGCGCTATGAGTGCATGACTACAAAAAGATAATTGTAGTTAAGAGACAACGTAAACATTCATTGTGAGCCAAGCCTAAGTACTGATCTGTCTCACGTTGAAGTTGGGCTGGGTCGAGCCTAGTGAAAACCACACCGTCCATTTCATTCTACAAACGTTTTAAACAAGTTTGCATCGGCCTATCACAATGTCAAAATCGCCAATCCCCGATTAGCAAGTAAGTTACTGCCTTACTTTGATTATTTTATGTGAAATTGAATTTTATTTTTACTTATTCCGAAAGAGATAACATAATTTGCTAGTTCAAATTAGAGGGGGATCGTGGAGATGTCAATTCAACAAGGGGTTCAGACCTTAACGATCAAATGCTTCATCAGGGAGAAGTACAAAGTGTCAATTGCTATTATTACAAATCCATGAGATGTCATTTGATCAATGCATGTTTTCTTTAATTGTTGGAGAATCATAACCCAGATGTTCAATAGTTATTGGATCAGCATTATCTAACGATCTCCCAGTTCCCTGTATCCGTGAAGACGACCCCAAGTTTCCAATGTGTCCAATAAAGAAAGAGAAACAAAAAATAATGTCTTACCCTTACTCATATTGACATTGGAAATGGGGGTTGCATTTTCTCAACTAATCATGTGGTCTCATGATAGAATTGTCTACACGCTTAATTCCAGATCTAGAGTTCAAACCTGGATTCTTTCAATTCATGGTACAGGGGTGTCAAGATGGTCATATTATCTTCAATCGCAATCTGTAAAGATAATAAAGTATCATGATGGCAAATCCAGAAGCCATTATATGCACTAGTTTCTTTAATATCTATGTGTATGGTACAGGATGCAAAGACCAAACCAAAGAGATTCCACTCATAAGAGTTATCATACTCATTATTTTTATCCTTGAACATTCGTAGTCCTGTTGCATCATGACCCACAACACGCAACAAACAAACGACTAATCCATGTTGAGCGTGTAGATATCAAATCAGTGGACCCCATTTTTCCATTGCATTTTTGCCATAATAGAATGCAGTCCTGTCTTTTTGGCAGGCGCTTTAATATAAAAAGGAAACCATGCACATCTAGACTTCCCAAGTGAAAAAAAAAGAAAAAAACATTCACTTAAGAAATAGCGTTAAATGGTAGCATGCAACCAGTGGTAACAACATTTGGATCTTTAAGTTACATGTATAATTGTACTCCTATCTGTACAGAAGTTGCCACTATACTATAATCACCAATTAAAAATGGAATTGGAGAATTCTGGAGAGAACACAGCTTCCCCCACCCACCAAACCCCATTTATTTTCTCGTTCCCTCTTCTGTTCATAAGAGAAAAAGGGCTTCCTTGGGAAAAAATGCGCTTGACTGTATGATTTCACGTTGCAAATAATACAACCAAAAAGAAAAATCAGCTTAGTTAATGGAAATGAAAGAGGATCATCACTTACTCTCATAAGAAATATCTTTGAGGAAAAAATTATAGGTTGGAGACAGAATAAAGTCCCCTGCTCCCTCATTAGACTCCATAAGCATCAATACCACTTCCCGCATTGATGGACGGTCCAGAGGTGACAGACTAGTGCACATTAAAGCAATCTTCAAAACTGCAATCATGTGATCAACCGTAGTTTGATCTTCAAAGTTTAATCTACTATCAAAAATCTCAGATGTCATTGAATGGTCCTGGATATAATGTTTCGTCCACGTGACAAGATCACCTCCTTGATCTAGTGGCTGGACAGGAGTTTTTCCAGTTAGCAACTCCAATAGAACAACTCCATAGCTGTAGATGTCACATTTTTCGGTAACCTTCATTGTATATGCATACTCTGGCATGAAATAAAGGTTGTAAATTGGGTTGTTTATATGCAAAGGATATGAGCTTCAATAACCAATTAACATTTCTATACTCAGCAAATTGAGGTATCCTTGTCAACAAATCCTGCCCTTTCCTCCCCTATTCCCCTTCCCTGAACTCCAAACAAGTAAAAACAAGGGAAAACTAAAACAAATAAAATAATATTGTCTCAATCTTCTTGAAAGTTGGAACGTAACAGTTACAAAGTATTAGAGCATACTAAAACTAGTCATGACAATGCGAGGTCAACTTACAGTAAAACATAATACACTGCAAAACCAAATTGAAGTCTCCATGTAGTTTCATTTTATGAAGGCAAAAGCAAATCCTGGAGCAATTAGCTACCAAATGTCTAATGTTGTAGGTTCCTAAGTCCCATAAATGAAAGGTCAAATGGTAGATAATGAGAGATCAAAGAAAAGGGAAAACCATTCGAGCAACATTCAGAAATATTCTCTGCATATAATTATCTTATTCAATCTGGAAGAGGTTAGACAGCTTACCAGGTGCAATATACCCATATGATCCTGCAACTGCTGACATTGTTTTGGAATGAGGCATGTCAACTATTTTTGCCAGACCAAAATCACCAACATGGGCTTCAAAGTTATCATCAATTAGTATATTGTTGGACTTTATATCCCGGTGGATAATCCTTGGTTTGCAGTCATGATGTAAGTAAGCAAGTCCTTCAGCAGCTCCAACAGCAATCATGAACCGAATTGGCCATTTCAAGCTACAGGATGGTCCATGAAGCAGTTCTCCCAAGCTCCCTCTAGACATGTATTCATAAAGAAGCAAATTGCAGCCCTGGTAATAGCAAAACCCATAAAGTTTCACAATGTTCCTGTGCCTAATCTTTCCAAGCGTCTGGACCTCAGCTCGAAAACCATTCTCTACATTGCTCCCCTCCCTGTTAGATGCTAGCTTTTTTACAGCAATGGTTTGACCAGAATGTATAACAGCCTTATAGACTGTCCCACAAGCTCCCCTTCCAACAACATAGTTTTCATGAAAATTCTTTGTGGCCTCTATTACATCTTGTATGTTCAATCCCTCCTTTGGAGGAAAGTAGACATCTGAACCTGGAGACAGAATCTCCTTGTCATCAAAGGGAGGAACAGTCCCAACTGGATGTCTCATGAAATATAGTATCACTCCAATCAGAATGAGAGATATCCCACAAACAACAGCTGCAACAATTATTATAATCCTACCACGAGGAGCATCCATGCTTTTCCAAGGAACAGAACCAGAGAACGAAATGCAGCTGCAATAACCGAGCGGCCCTCCACAGAGTCCTTTGTTTCCAAGGAAACTGCTAACATCCATGTTCTGAAATAATGGTATGGAAGGTAGAGGCCCAGTCAGGTCATTGTAGGAGAAGTTGCACCCCAATAAACTCAACAGATTTTCAAATTTTTTGGGAATCTCACCAGTCAAATGATTGTTATTAAGTAGGAGAAACTCCAGCAAATTAAGATTACCAAGTTCTGGTGGTATGCTCCCATTAAGATCATTATAGCTCAGATTCATTGCAATCTGCAAGCTTGAGAGAGAGCCCAGCTGCGGAGGGATTTCACCAGAAAATGCATTTCCACCCATTTGCAATTCAGTTAAATGAGAGAGGCCTCCTAATGCTGGAGGTATGGTTCCAGAGAACTTATTTTCCGAAAGCTTGAGCTGCTCCAATTGCAAAAGTGTTCCAATCCCATATGGCAAAGAACCTTCAAAGCTGTTGTGACTCAGGTCAAGTCTTTGAAGCATCTTGCAGTTAACAATTTCCAGTGGAATCCATCCAATGAGCATATTTGATGAGACATTAAAGGACACAAGTTGAGAGAGATTACCTATCTCCTTTGGCAACTCAGAGACAAAATAATTGTTGGCAATATGAAGCCTTTGCAACTTTTGGCAATTTCCGATTACAGGCGGAATGTAACCAATGAATCTGTTCTGGGCCAATTCAATAGCAGAAATATTCACCAAATTGCACAACTCTGAAGGAAAACTACCTGTAAGCCTGTTACCAACTAGACGAAGTTGCACCAAGCTTTTGCAGTTCAAGACACCAGTTGGGATACTTCCATAGAACCTATTAGACTCCAGGTTCAGCAACATCAAGTTTGAATGTCGACAAAGATAAGGAGGGATTCTTCCTGTTAGATCATTATATGAAAAGTCAGCAACCCAAAGTTGGCTATAGAAGCCAAGCTCATGAGGAATACCTCCACTCAAAGAGTTGTCAAATAGCTGTAGCTGAGTCATGTTTGTCAAATACTGAAATCCAAAAGGAATATGACCTATAAGGAAATTAATTGAAAGGTCAAGCTTTGATAAGTTCCTCAAGCTACTGAGCTCATTTGGTATAACTCCTGTAAGCTGGTTCTGGAAGAGGTACAACAGTTGCAAACCATTTATTCTGCCAAATTCTAGTGGAATCTCACCAGTCAAGTAGTTCTCTGAGAAATCGATCTCAATAGCCATTGACAAATTCCCAATTTCTCGGGGAATGGTCCCATTCAACTCATTTCTGTAGAGATACAACCTCTTCAGAAATTTAAGGTACAGGATTTCAGTTGGTATTGTTCCTCCAAGTATGTTTGCGTACAAAGCAAGTGTATCTAGTTTTGTACAGTTCCCAAGCTCCTTTGGTATGGCTCCCGAGAGTTGGTTATCCCATAGAATTAAAGAGGACAAGCTCCCAAGCATACCGAGTTCTTTAGGCAACTCCCCTCCTATGTCATTTTGGGCAAGACCAAGCACTTCCAAGTTTTGACATCCACTAATTTCTGCTGGAATGCTCCCAGAAATCCCATTCTGCCCTGCACGGAATGTTCTCAAATTCTTGAGATTCCCAATTGATCGAGGCAATGGACCAGTGAGAGTATTGGTAAATCCCACAAACTCAACCAATGAATACATTTTACCAAACTCCTCAGGAAGAGAGCCAGAAATCCTATTATTACATATATCTAAGTGCTGAAGGAAAGGCAAATTGCCAATCTCAGCAGGTATTTGCCCACTGAACTGGTTATTGTTCAAAGAAAGATATTGCAACCTTGAACAATTTCCAATTGCCTTAGGTATATCTCCCGTTAACATATTGTGAGAAAGATCGAGATGAATTAGGTTGACCAAATTGCTGATGCTGGGACTAAGGGTCCCAGAAAGGTTCATTGCTGTCAAAACAAGTGACCAGACAACAGGCTTATAATCTGAAGTACAATTCACACCAGTCCATCCACAAGGGTTCTGATCACTTGAGTTCCAATTTTCTAGATAATTAAATTCATCGTAAAGGCCACTCTTCAATGCTAGAAGGTGTTGCCCATCAGAGTTCAGTCCATCTGAACTACAAACAAGTAGAGCTGTAAAAAGCAGAAGTACAGCAAAGCCCGCTTCAAAAAGCTTCCTTGATGTCACATTTTCTCCCACGTTAATCTCCCTCATGTTGTTCCAAAATGGAGTATGATGTGATTATGTATCACCTGCAGGTGCATATCTCCTTTAGATTACTAATAATGAGCCAAAATCAGAACAAAGGTTTCACCCCATTATGAAAATGGATTCACCAAGGTCTCACCCCATTATAATGGAGGAATTGAAGCTTCTGACTAATTTTAGCTCTTTTTCTCAAACGAAGAAACAATGTAACAGGTCATTCATAGTGCATAACCAAATGGAGGCAAAAGATTTACTTAAAGTTCTCTATTATTCATGCAATTGGAGGCGCAAATTAAATAGTGGTGAAAGACAATAGCTTCAATCAGACTAACAAATTTCAGAAAACCCCTAAAAAAGAAAAAAAACAGAAAGTTTCTATCAACACAGTTACATACAAAACCAAACTGTGTTTACCACTAAACTGGGAGATTCCATCACAAAAGAGTTCAGGGCGACATCCGAAGAATAAAAAGCAGTTAGAACTATAATTTAAAAGCAACGAACAAGGCAATACATCTGAATTTAGAACCCCAACAAGCAAAATGACCATTTCTACAGGAAGTCACATATCAAACAATCAAAGAAAGGCACACAATTTCTCTCATAAAGAAACTAAAACAGAAGCCAGAACCGGTAAAAAAAAAAAGCACATACCTGTTACTGCCCAATAATCAATCATTCGTCAAAGAAAAGATAGTAAAGGCAGTAACTGCACCACTTGCTAGTTGCACCTCCAGACTGCAAAGCCAAAGTGACCATCGAGTTCATGAATCAAGAGACAAAGCCAGAGCAGAACCGGTTCAACTTTTTGGCACAAATGGTGGGGATCTTTGGATCTAAAAGGCCAAAGATTTGTACCCAAAAAAGTTCTATCACTTTATCTTACCTCCCTGTCGTTTTCTTCTAGAAGCCAAGCAAACTAAACGCCATAAAAGTGCAATGAACCAACAGAAGGAGAGAGATTCTTTTGTCGTTTTCTATTGAGATACTGCAGCCGAAACAGTGAAAAGATCAAATCTTTTATTAACACGAGGCAAAAGCTAAAAGGCCAAAGCTCTTCCCTTGAATCTCTAATGGCCGACAAGGCATGCACTCATTTCACCCTTCCCTCCACACACGTTTTCTCTTTCTATATATACATGTATGTGCATCCTATCTATCTACTGCTAGTCCCACCCCTCTCTCTCTTTCTCAAGTTCAAGTGGGGATGGTGGGGTTTGGCCGGCTAAGCTTCCTCCTTTATTTTTAGTGCTTGCAAAAAGATGGATCTTTTGTGTCTGTGGGGATAACTGTTGTAGAAATTTTCATTTAAGTCAAAAAAAATTAATTTAATTTATCATTTTTTAATTTATTTTCTTAAAATTTGATAAAATAAATTTAAAAATAATAAATTTAAATAAATATAATTAATTTTATATTATATATATAATATTAATATAGTATAAAATAATAAATATATGATATAAAATTTAACGATATTTATTTGAGTTTATTATTTTTAATTTTTTTAACAGAAAGGACTTTCTTGGTTTGACGGCTTATGGGGGGTGTTGGTCTAAGAACCTCCATTTTGCAGTCATTTCATATGTCCCGACAAAAATTAAGTAAATCTTTTCGCTAAATAACAGTGTTTAGCCTTAATATCATACCTATAATTAATTTAAAAATCAAAACTGTCCAAATGTAACATATTTTATCTATTAGACAAAGCATACATGATTACTAGAATCTTGATTGAGTTTCATAATTATCCTGTTTTTTTTTTTTTTTCAGAAATGGAATTTTGGTTGCCTCCAACTATTTGCAAAAGAAAAAAAAAAATGTCGGGCTCATATATTTTGATAAAAAAATATATATAATTATGGGTCAAAAAGCACTACGTTTCTAATTTCAATAATTTTTTTTCCTTCTTAAATTTAGTCTAACATTTAAAGATGTGTGGCAATGGAAAGTTTTTCTTCTTTTGCCTTTTTCAAAGAAAAATGGATGATCAGTAATTAATTACTTACATTATAAGGAAGAGATGATAAAGTTTATTTCAAGGACGACACCGTAGATTCCCTAGTGGGGCCTACATTTCGGCTCCTTCCCAGGATCATATGAATGGCCCACGCGTGTCATGATGTGGACCCACAAGTTGATGAGACAACTGTTCGCCCACTTTTCCATGTCCATATCAGACGGTCCATATTTGTTGTTATTGAGGTCGGACAATTTAATCATGCGTTCTTAGGTGGTTAATCAGTGGGGTCCGAGAAATTTATTTATTTATTTATTTATTTGTCGCAATGGATGGATTGCGGCACATGTGAAGTAACATTACTTGCGTAAATCTGGGCATTTACAACTTGGGGTTAGTTAATCGGAGAAGGGATCTGTTGGACTCAGTCACAAGTACCTTTTTCTAACACACTAAAAAATGAATGGGACCCTAAGAGTTGACCTGACGGTCTCTCGTCTCAAGGCACTTGGAACGAAGTGCGTTCTAATTCATTTCTACTGAAAACCTCAGGACGGGCTCCATCTTTTTTTTTTTTTTTTTTCCAATCTGTGAGAAAAAACATATGATTTTCATGGTTGTCAAGTAAAGCGTTCGCTTTTTAGTTTCGCTCCAAAGAAAATGAGCTTTCCTCAATTCTCTGATTACGCCCATCCGATTTCTGTGACATTTTTCTAACAAGACTACACCTTTGGTTTTTTCTTTCAACCCTGAAAAGAAAAAGCCAAAAAGTGTATCCTCAACCTCAGAAACATTTACTAGTTAATGCTTGTGGGTTTTCGTCAGCAGGAGTAGACAAGAGCGGTACTGTACTTAATCATCCTAAAAGCTTCCATTAAACCTCCTCAAATTTGACTTGAGTGTGCCGAAGTATTCCATTAAAATTTCTCGGATCGTTTCGAATCAATAAGTACTCGAAGTGGGCCACGGATTAATCATGGCGCTCCATTCTTGTAACTTTCCAAGTACACCTCTTTTTATGAGATTTTGCAAAAACCAAACAAATAACATCGGTGTTTTATCACTGGAAGCCACGGAAAAAGAAAAGGTGACACTTCCAAGCGTAATATCTAATAACAGGATTTCTTCACAATGGAGAGAGAGAAAAAAGGAACCAAGTCGCTGCATTGACTTTTGGGTCGAATTGATCACTCCCTGATCCACGAGATAAGCTGAGAATTTTCTTATTAATATTAATATTGAGTGACTGAAGTTAGGAACCTATTCACCATTCATGATGTCAACGTTATGTCATTACCATCATTTGTACCAAAAAAATAAAAAACTGAAATGCACCTGAACTGCTGGGAGATCCATAAAAGGATTAGGCCTAACAGTTACACAAAGCCCAAATACTCTTTAATGAGGTTTTCTTTGTCTTTGGACCTGGTCACCTGGAACTAAATGCTATGCGGTTAACTAAAAAGTTGGGAATCAACCTTTAAAGAGTTACAAGTTTGAACAAAAAGTATGTAAATAAAAAAAAAAATTATTCTTATTATATAACTTATTGTCTAATGAGTCTCTTAAAAAAAAAAAAAAAGAAAAAAATCGCAAACCGCTGTGTTGGTACAATCTTTAAGTATGGCTGTATGACATTAATTAGCACTGGACCAGTCGAGACGTTTAGGTATGCCGGGCATGACTATCACATTAATGGGTTTTACGTTTAGTATAAAGGTTGGTCTTTGTACTCGTATAAAAGGATGATCCTCTACCTTTGGTTCCAATGTTGAAGAAGTACCAGGCAAGAACATAAATGAAAGAATCCCCACCTCCAGGGAAGAGTTATTTGATAAAGTAAGCGTGTTGTCCATCTTAAAGACCAATGTTGCAAATTTTTAAGTCAAATGATAAAAGAGAGAACTTTTTTTTTTTTTAAATCTTCAGTTCTAACATGAAAGTTCAACTAGATTGATTGTCAAAATAGATTTAATAAAATATGAAAAAAATTCATTTGTGAACTGTGTATCAACACATTCTAATTAATGAATTAAAATAAATGTTTATCAAACCAAATGCCAAATTAAGAGCAACATCAATATAATCATGGTGACGTGCATTTTCTGCTTATTCAGATGCTTATCCAGATGAACAGACAATGCATGTATTAGACATTTCGTAATCTTTATGTTTTGGACTGTGATACGGCCATCGTTGATAGTATCCAAGTGTACAAAAAACAGAATTCTCAGAACCAGTCAACAACTACTCTCAAATCTCAACCAATAATAATCACCAAAACCCTCCTCTCTTAGATACCCACAGCCAAAAATTGTCCCCTCAACCATCTCCATCCACCGAAGAAAAGAATTGAGACAAGACAAAAACAGGTTGCAATAACAGCTTGACTCGACTGGTCGACTCAGTAACTCCAACGGGTTGAGCTTTATTGGCTGTAATAAATAAACATCGATGGGGCTTGCCATGTACAGTTGGTTAAGCTGAGCTCCTATATAACCGATGCCCAAATTAAGAGGTCACTCCGTATGCTATCAAATGTCTAGACTCCACATTTGAGAGCCTTTTGAATGCATGAAATGTCATTACGAGGTCTGAGGTCTACTGGGGTGCATGTGTAGTGATATTGGTAGGACATTAAAGTATGAAAGGACGAACGGAGAATATCAATTTATGGGGCATTCCATGTACAGTTGGCTTAGCTGAGCTCCTATATAACCGATGCCCAAATTAAGAAGAGGTCACCACGGCCGCAACCAACATGAAGGCTATCACTAGAGCAGTTCTGATTGTAATATCCCTTGCCATTGTCACCATTTTCATGTCAACACACCAACAAACGTATTTCTCTGGGACTACTTACGACGTTCGGGTGATCAACGGCTTCAACAACAACTCCTCTCTGCCGCTAGTCATATGGTGTTCGTCCAACCGCGACGATGATCTCGGCGGCCGCGCCCTCCAGGAAGGCGATGATTTCAGCTGGAGCCTAAGGACCAGCTTCTGGGGCAACACCCATTTCTCGTGCACAATGAAATGGGACTCCAGGAGGAGGAAATTCGATGCATTTAAGGCTCCAAGAGATATTTATAGGTGCGGCACCTACAGGAAGTGTTCTTGGCTTGTGAGAGAGGATGGATTCTATTTCAGTAATGACGAAGTTAATTGGAAGAAGGACTTTACTTGGTTATAGCATTAATAATTATTTTAAATTAATCAGTATATTTGAGACTTCTCGGAGGCAATCAAAATTAATGTTTCAGTTTGCCTTGAGCAGTAACTGAGGTTAGTTTGGTTATGTCTGTTACATGATGAACGCACTAGTTTTAGACTTTTGTTTCCCTTCTTGGTCTCTGTCTCGACCGTTTGCTAGGAGTGCCACCAGACAACGTGATTTCTATCTCAGTTCCCAGAAAAGTGGGAGTGTCATTTCTTGGGGGCCTACGGCAACCATTGTAAATTAGTGGTGGTTTTTTGGTTGGTGTAATCTAGGTCATGTGTGCTTCAAGGTAGAAATGATACAAAGATTTCCTTTTATCTTTGCACTGTTCCATTAAGAGTTTAGCATTGGACCAACAGAGAAGTTTAGGCATGCCGGGCATGGCTATCATCACATTAATGGGTTTTATTTTAGTATAAAAATTGGTCTTTGTATTTGTATAAAAGGATAGCCCTCTACCTTTGGTTCCAATTTTGAAGAAGTACCAGGCAAGAACATAATCCTCAACTCCAGGGAAGAGTTACTTGATAAAGTGAGCGTGTCATCCATCTTAAAGATCAATGTCGCAAAGTTTGAAGTCAAATTATAGAGAGGTTACTTTTTTAAAATCTTCAGTTCTAACATGAAAGTTTAACTAGAGACGATTTGAAAGCAGAAATCCACTTTTTTAATTTGGCTGATAATCATGCAATGGCTATTGAGGTGCCAAAAGCACGCACACATTTATAATGACAAAACATCCAAATCAATAAGCTCATCTTGATTTAATCGAGTATTGGGTTTGGGGGTTTGGTCAAAAAATGGACATTAAAAATGGAAAATGAAAAGAACAGTGACCTGTTCAATGAACATGCATGTGCATGGCACCAATGGAGATGATCCTGCTTCGGCCAGTCGTAATACATCAGGCTTAAGAACGGTGGAAATGGACTGCTTTTTGAATTTGTCAAGAAGTATTTGTCATAACGTGCATAGCGGCTCAATCCTTTTACCTCGTATTGACATCATTCAATTCCATGTTTCTAAATCGACGCCAAAAGCTCAGTCGATGTCAAAACCTCAAGCTACATGATTGAAGCGGGCATTTGAGTGCTGCAACGGTGAGTACAAGTAATTTTTTGTTTGGTTCTCGACCCAAGTTTTAGTTTACCATTTTAAGCAACCACAAGTGAGTTACAACCAAGTTTTAAGAATATATATAATTGAAATATTGTTCAATATTAGTGTGTCAAGTAAGCATACAAGCCTACGTGATCGACCCATCTAGGCCCATTATTCTCCTCTTTGCTGACACACGACGCCAAAATTGTACAACTTTCTAACTTAAATGTGTTTTTGCAAGGGAACCCTTTTTGTACAAGAGAAGAAGCATCGCAGTTTTCGTAACTACGGGGACTGCCGGGTCGGGCCTCCCCAATGTGAGAAAGCAAGCGCATCATTTAACATAAAACTCTCAGGTGAGATCAATTGTCCGCATCATAAATCTCACTTGTAATTAAATATTATTTTATCAAACCTGCCGAACTAAGTTATAAAAATAAAAATAAAAGGCGCCGGAAGTGCCTGTGGTACTGCTCGGTATTACATAAATCAAGTCATACTGTATGTAACCAAATTAATAACTGGAAGGAAACTAGAAAAGCAAATCCAGGAGGAAGTCAGGCCAGACACACAGAGTCCCAACTTGACATGGCAAAGCAGGGGACTTTATCCTTAGTTATTTTTATTTTTATTTTATTTTTTTTATAAAAACAAATTAAAAAATAGAAATAATACTTTTAAATTCTATTTAAAATGATTGTGACTAATAGAAGAACAAACTCTAAAGACTGAGTTTATTGAATTTCTCGACAAAAATCTGAACATAAAATTTTTAACCTGACAATAAACTAAACTCCTCTGTCAGTAGATCGGTGTTCTTTATCCTTGATTATTAACAACTCGTGGGATTACTGGAAAGGGACAGAACAGACTAACGGTAACGAAATCGTCACGAGCGGCCCTACTAAATAGGGCAGCTTCTTTTTATTCCTCTTAGCTGGAAATGAAAGCGAGATTGACAATGGGTCACCTCACAGGGTGTCCATGATTATACTGTTTCCTACTGCATTAGGGTATGATGCTTTTGTCTTCGGATTCTGAACGGAAAATATTCCCTTTAAACGAATTATAAGCGAGAGGAAGCTTGATGTATTTGAATTTGATTTTTTTTTTTTTTTTTATAATAAAGAAAAGTTTCTATAATCGAGGCCAACTAGGCTGGCTAGCTGTAACATGTTAATCGAGCTTTTCGGTTTTCTGAGTCTCTCTCCCCCCCCCCACCCCACACAGCTTTTTTTTTTGAAGTCTGTTTTTATCTTCCATGGTGTTCACACCCTTCAATCATTTTGTCAGACACGTCTACAAAAACAACAATAGCCCTTTAAAAGTAAAAGATTCGGACATGTGCGTCCCAAGTACACGAGACGGTATTTCAGATATACCTCCTTCCCAACGAGTGAAAAAGAACGGAGATTGCTCTACACCGGTAAATATCACAAGTTCGCATTTTTTAAGAGTTTTCCTGAACAGAAATTGAAAGAAATGGCCCATAGAGTTAGAATGCAGTCATGTGGTCTAAAGCAAAAGTAGATAAAAAGAAACCGACAAATACCCGTCCCTTCGTTCAGGAAATTCATAGGAGATTTCCTCAATCAAGTGACAACCACCAATTTGAATAATGGTGTTACACGGACAGCTCATCAATTATGCCACTATCCCATCAATCGATCAGAAAAGAGTTGGTACAAATAACACTATTCTCGGAGCCAGTCAACTACTCTCAAATCTCAACCAATAATAATCACCGAAACCCTCCTCTATTTAATATGCACAACCAAAAATTGTCCCCACTACCATCTCCATCCAATGAAGAAAAGAATTGAGATAAGGCAAAAACCAAGTGGCACTCACATAGTCTCGCACCCCAACCAACAAAACCAACCACACTGAAAAGTCAAAATTCCCCCAGTAATTTCCATAAAAAAGAAGAAAAAATAAAAAAAGACACAGCTAACATTAAGGATCTGTTCCATTACACCAAACCCTGTTCCTAACTATGCCAGTTAAAAAAAATAATAAAAGAAAAAAAAAAAAAGAAAACTGACTAATCAATCGCTAATGACTATCCTACCCTTTATCCCTAGGTTTCACAACCACCGTGCTCGCCAGCTGCTTCTGCCTCCTCATCTCCAATACCTTCCTATGTGAATTGGAATGCAATTCATCGCGGAAGGTGGGACTACTCGCCGGCCGGTACTCGGGCACCAGCCGGCCTGACTTGAACCTCACCCCACAAGCATTACATAGGGTTTTAGGGCCGAGGGGGCCAGCCCGCCATTGTGGGGTCTTCTCAGCACCACAGTGCTGGCATTTTCTTCCCATTGTCGAAACTCTGGCAGCCGGCTTGGAGTCCTTGCAATTCTCCTTGCTCCAACAGCGCAGCTGCTGTCCTAGGTGGAGGTCAAGGCGGCGACTGCGGTGGCGCTTGCTTCGGGCCTTGACGGGCACACGAAGACTGCCACAGTAGTTCATGACACTACTGCTGCAGCCGCCCCCCTTGGGGGCGCTGTTGCTGGTGCTGCTGCTGCTCGTGGCACTGTTCTCCAGCACCGAGACGGGGCTTTGTTGTTTTGGGACGCTGCCCTGGTGGTCGGACAGAATGTCCACGAATGTTTCTAACGCCGGAAACGCGTCCTTGTTCGACAGCCATTCCAGCTCCTCCTCTGCAAATTCCTGAAAAAGAAAACCCAGATTATTAATTTATAAAATACAAAAAAAAAAAAAAAATCGGCTTGACTCGACTGGTCGACTCAATAACTCCGACGTGTTGTGCTTTATTGGCTGTAATAAATAATTAAATAGTCAAATAATTAAATAAATTTTAATAATTGGGGTAATATTGTATTTTCACAGACAATCGCAGCTTTTGTTGACATTTATTGGGAGCAACAGCTAGGCACAACCATTAAGACTCCACCCACCCACTCCCCACCACCTCCCTTCAATTATGAAATGTCACAAATGTCCTTGAACGTCAGCATTCATTATGGCCATCGCGGAATTAATTTACCACGATCAGAATTGTCCTTTTGCACGCTTACTTCGTTTGCCAGAGAGGAAAACCGAGGCATGCCATTGAAATATTCAAAGCCGTCTGATTTGACTCGAACGAGTCACCATCACCACGAGTCAACTTCGGCAACTCGGTCCAACTCGTCCGAGACAACTCGGAAGAAACCCCAAACCCAGCCGAGTCGACGCCCATACACCCACAAAAAATGAACAGCCCCCCGGCCCCCTCACCCCCAAAGGAGTTTTGGCCCTCCGACCACCACGGAGAGATCCGTCAAAATAAAGAGGAAATGATAAAAAAAAAAAAAAAAAGGACTTACAGGTAATGAACAGCTAGGATGGTCCGGGTCCAAAACGTCGAGCGGAGCCGGGTCAAGGCCGTTGGGGTCAAGAGAAGAGAGGGGCTTTCTCTGTTTGTTGTGGTCTTCTTCGTCTTCGTCTTCCCCAATGTCGGAGGCAAAGTCCAGCAGGTCGTCCATGAAGCCTGGTGCTGTTTCAAGAGTCTCCATTCTTTCTTTCTTTCTTTCTTTTCTTTTTTTTTTTTTTTTCCAAGAGAAAAACGCGAAAGCAGACAGGCGACCTTTTTAGAGAGAGAGAGTAAAGAGCGATGAGTTTGAGAGAGAGACAATGCTTTTTGTTAAAATGGTACAATTTAGTCTCCAGGGATGACCTCCAAGAGGGGTTTTTTGGGGCTTTTTATTTTCATTTTTTAATAACGTCGAATTATTGGCACCAGGGCAAATATCCCATACATTCATGACTTCCACGTCCTTATCCTGCACCTTCGTCAAACACCTTATTGTTCGTTAGTTTGAAAGCTAGACACAACTAAATGCGTTCACTAAATACATTTCTAGGTGAGAAAATTTAAATAATTGTCATTTGTTTATTTTTAATACATGTTTTTTGTATACCTGATAATTTTACATAGAAGCATTTTAAAATCAAATCTCAATGTGGATGGGATACCATTTATGAATATAATCAGCCTTTGCAAAGATCAAGTTATATACTTGCTACAAAAGATTTTTCCTTTTTTTTTTTTTCTTTTAGGAATTAAATTTGCAAGAATCATGCATTAAATTGAATAATAAATCCTTTTCTAAAAAATTTTGTTGAAACAGTAAAAAATTTGAACCATAAATTAGAAATTAAGTCCCTCAAAACAAATTAAACATACATTTTGAAAGAAAGTAGGGACTTTATTGTAGGCAATTGGATTAGAATTTTAATTTTCAAAAAAAAATTAATACATTATACAAATTGAACAATAATTTTATTTTACAAACTTTATGTTTAATTCAAAAAAAATATATTGATAGTACAAGATAAGTAAATGTATTTTCAAATTTTCAATTGATTTTTTTTCTTTTGGCAATCACAACCTTTCTTTTTAATATATGTTTGCTTTCTTTAATGGTATATCGCAAGGGTGTAAACGTAAATATGAGATAAAAGTGAGGGCATTATAGCAAAAAGCAAAAAGGACACGTTTAAAAAAGTAGGGGCGGCCCGAGGCTTGCCTAATTAGGACGGCCATAACGATAAGTCCTCCCCAGGAAGCTCCAAATGCCAACGCCACGGCGTCACACATCCAATCCCATGTTGCCACGTGACAGAAATACTTCTTATTTCTGATTTCTTCTTAAAACGGTAAAATCTTTGACCTCCCCGACACCGCACGTGGCGGCGATGATGCTGTGATGCCCGCAATGTCACACGGGAACCGCTTTCGAATTTATTAGTTTATTTTGACGAGTAATACACAATTTTAATTTTTAATAGAAAAAAATTAATTAAGAGAAGTCAGCCTCGTGAAGAGCTTATTTAGAATTTATTTAAATTTTATTTTTTTTTCCCGTATTAAAAAATTTTTGTAACATTTTATTAGAATAAATTTGATAAATTCTTTTTCAATTAGCATATCACATATTTAAGATTATACATTAAAATTAAATATTTTTATCTTTAACTTATTTAGTTTTATTGAAGTATAATTTTTGGTTGAATTAATTTTATAACTTTAATTACTTTATTAATATTACAATTTTAAACGAATTATTTTTGACTCGGTTTGTTAAAAGCCTTCTATTAGGTAAGTGCTAATTGAATAAGACTAAATTCTAATTAATTCTCGTATTAGCTAAATGACACCAACACAAATCTTTATTTTTAGACTCATTTATTAAATAAGGTAAGGTTGGACATGTTAAAAAAAAAAAAAGATTTGGCCACTGGCGGACTGGGAAAAAGTTATTTATTGAGTTACCGTGAGTCAGAAAGTCACGTGAAAATTTCTTGGCCAAGGCTTACCATTATTGCCGGGTTTCTGATTTATTTATAGTAATCATTATAATACTTTATTCTTAATTTGTAGGAATAAAGAAAGAAATAAGCCAGATTTTGGGGATTATTTAAGGTGTTTTTTTTTTTTTTATTATTGTCAAAATTTGAATTTTTACAAATACATTCTCTCAAAAATAAAAGGAATTATAATAATATACACAATAATTTCACTTAAAATTATTACTATTCAAGTAATAAATTTTTATATGAGTAAAATTAAATCAAAATAATAACAAATAACTCTCAACATGAGAACACAACAACAAGTATGTCTAACATATGTACAACATAGAGAGAAAGGAACAGGAAAAACATGGCAAAAGGTATGAAATTGTGTTATGTTCAATGGCAGGCCTAAAACATGAACTTTGGACTTATATGGTAAACAACAGACGATGCAGACGGAGAAAGCACTACGAATCATTTTAACTTGCTTCATGGGGATCAACTACTTGTTACAAGTCATTTTGACTGTAGCAATATTGAGGAGTGTCTTTGTACACGTGCTTGGGTGTCTGTGTTGTTGGGTAGCGTAGTTGTGTATTCTAGAGATTTGTGGCGCGTCGACGGATGAGATTAGGAATTTTGAGTACAATTTGCCTGGCAAAGTAAGAATTTTAGGTGCCATGCAACAACCTTGCATCGTTGAAATACATGGAGACCCGATATTGTCAAGGTGGATTTCTTCGGAAGATGGAATTGCGGAGCATCATATACTAAAGCCTGCAATATCCATGGAACATGTGAGAGGAGGATCTTTGAAGGTGATAATATTCCTTTTTAGTGCTTATTAGACTGTATACTTTCAGCGTATGGTTAATTGATCTCTTTCCACGAATGATTGCTGATTCTTCTTCACTTCATTGAACATGGTTTTTCAGAAAAGGTGGCGAAGACTGGTGATAAGCACATGTCCCTGGATTTGTCAGTATGCATTGCTCGAGATGTTTACATGTGCCCTGGCAGAGCTGCACTCGAAACACATAATTCGTCGTGGTAAAATATAAGAGAGCTGATGGAATGCCTGTTGTGAAGCTCTGTGATTTTGGCATGCCAGCTGTACCACTTTGGTCTTCCTCGCATATATGCTGTATCCCTCGGAGACATTCCACTACCTGATGTTTGTGTTGAAACTCGATCCTGGATGGCCCCATGAGGTTCTCTGCTGGACCACATAAAAGTAAATCGTGTGGTCCGGTACAACGTTGCTCCTTTTAGTTTTGGCAAAAATCTTGGCAATGCCTGATTTCTACTATTTCCTAAGGTGCCTTACAATCGACTTAGGCATTATACTTAAGTCCCATGCATGTCCATGTTAGGAATAATGTATCGGTGCTTACAAGAGTTATCTTTTCCATTCGGGCATAAGACGGTATTTTGACTTGATTAATGAGAAGAGGGGGTCCAATATTTGTCCATTTTGATGATGATGAATGGGTTGAATTGTTGGGTTGAGTATATTACCATGATTCTATCTCTAGGTCCTCATTGTAATAATTGATGTAGTTCGTAAATTTTTTAGAGGATTCTGCTTCTGCCTGATCAAACTGCAATTAGAACACCCCTTGGCTTGTGTTTTTTGGCATTCGGTGAGTCGTGAATTATTTGCTTATCCCTGTATTCAATACCTGGTCTAGATTTATTGGTTATATACTTCATAACGTGGTCGATTTCTTTTGGTCCAGTACGCTCTTGATCTATGTCTCGGTGGAGAGCTCAGTTTCTGTAAGCAGGTTATTGGGCTGCATCAATTTCGAAGCCAGGACCTCTTGTTTCATTATGTTTTGCTGGAGGTTAGGAACATGAATCTCATTTTTCTACAACCAAATCAATGTTATAGCGAGCTAATTTGTGTAAATGCTTAATGTATAATGTGTAGCTATTTTCATCTGTATTCTTCTATGAGTCCCAAGAAAATGACTATACGTTCAGACTCCAATCTCACTATCAGTTATTACAAAGCATGAAAAGAGCAATTACAGCATTTGTGGACTGTGATGCAACTAGTCTCTTGCTTGACCTGATGCAAGCATGTGTATGGAATCGTCTACTCTTGTTTGTCTCAAAGGAAGCAGGCTTCTCTCTTTCTTTTACGAGTTTCTACAACAATTTCCAAGTGACACACAATGGAAAAACATTGCAAGGGGACCAGTCTTAGCTGAATCCACTTTTGAGACTTGAAGTTATACTCATAAAAACCAGATGCACTAGTCTTCCGGGCAGACTAGCTGGGGGTTGCATCTCTTCAAAGAAAATCAGACCCTTTATTTTTAAAAAATAAATCAAAAAATAAGAGGTCTCTTCTTAAAACAGAAGGATCTGAATCCTATATTAAAGGGTCAGTCTCTTTGACAAATTCTTTCTGTGTTAAAAAGATTAAAAGGCAGCAGCGATTATCAGCCAAAACCAATGACCAACTTGTGAGGTGACCCCGTCATTCTACCCTTCTTTCCCAGTTAAGACTTGTAAAAAGAAGCTAGGCTTTGATTAGTAGGAATTGCCCTACTGATGATTTGTGTTCTCATCCCTCATAAAATAATTCAGTCTTTACAATTTAGTTTTTTTATCTAAAAATTCTGAACTTTAATATTATAAAAGGTGTGAGATATTTATAAGAAAAAAGAAAAATACCTATATTATATAATTTACAGACTTAATGGGTCTCTTTATGGAAAAGAAAAAAATAATGATAATAATAATAGATGATAACTTGTGTTTCCACTCTTCCCTAGAGATTGGAAGCAACCCCACACGCTGTTAATTATAAGGTTAAAGTGCCTTGCATCTGCAGAGAGCTTTTGCTCTGCAGTGTCAAATTGGGATTCTGTTCATTTGGTCCTACTTGCTGGATTTGCTTTTCGAGTTTTGTTCAGTTATCCAGGAGTTTAACTAGGGTATGACAGTATGACTTGATTTCTGTAATAACTAATACTGTACACACTTTTGGTGCTTGTTATTAGTAAGTAGCTAGCCTCTATATATTGATTTTGTGTCTCTGGCAGGAATTTAGAACACAACAACAATAGAAACAAAGAATTATTTTCGAAGTTAACAGAAAGTTCCCAACTTGCATATGAGGAACATTTCACAAAGATGGCATTGCAAGCAGGATGACAAGTTTACCTAAAAGCACCTTTCACAGCAATGAGAGGCAGAAAATAAGTGGCATCAGTATAGTGCTACTACCCTGGATTGTAATAACTCCCTCTTTGCCAACCTTCTCCATGGCCTTTGCAATTGGCTCACCAATTTCTCTTCCTCCATTTGCTGATATTGTACCGACTCGTGCAATTCTTCATATGTGCTAATCATTAGTGCTCTGCTCTTCAAGCTGGTCACTACAGAGTCAACTGCCATGCTGATACCACGTCTTAGATCCATTCCATTCATTCCTGCTGGAACTGACTTGCATCCTTCAGTGAATATTGCTTGTGTAAGAACAATGGCACAACTGGTACCCGTAAAGCCATCAGAAAAGTTTTCATTACACATAAAAAATAAAATCATGCATCTCATTAATTGAATGCTGCAGAATAATAATAGCACATCTACCAACACTTAATATGAGGTAAAAGCTAACGACTCAGTGTAGTACTAACCAAACCTCCCCAATTATTGTACAATATTCAGAGAAAAAAAAATCAAATTCACAAAATTCCAATACGGATCAAACCTTACCATGCTTGCAGCATCATTGGTGGCATTTGCAACCTGCTTCACAAGGCTAGCACCCACATTCTTGATTTGTCCTTGAATTCAATGCTCTTTGCAACAGTAACACCATCCTTTGTCACCTTGGGAGCACCAAAACTCTGTTCAATAACCACTTTGTGCCCCTGCAACCAGCAAGCTTGCCAGTTATCTTCAGCAGCTAAATAAAATGTAATCTTAAATGTCCCAATCATGATCCAACATATGCTTGCAAATGTCCATGAACAACGTATACTCCACGTACAGTGGAGAAAAAACAACAATTATACAAAAAGTTAAATACCAATTTCCAGCCCAATGCTGCAATCAAAAACCGTTCACATTTATGCTTCATTGGACAGAAAAATGCAAATGAGAGTTGAGCACAATACAGATATAGTACCGTTGGTCCCATGGTGACTTTGACAGCGTCAGCGAGCTCCTCAATACCCTTCGGCATTGCGCTGAAGTTGATATCTTTGGAGGCATAGTTCCTACTCCAACTTAATCCACTTCCGATCTATGACCCCCCCAAAACTACAATGAAGAAAGCCATTAAATTTTTAGTGAATAAAACCAATACAAACTGAAAAACATCGAAAATAGATAATGTACAAAATGGAAATGTACTGAATCACCAGTACCCACCTGATAAATTGCTGTTCTTAGTGAGCCCGTAGACTCACAAAAGAACACGAAAAAAGAAAAAACAAAAAAGGAGAACACCAGGTTAGGATATGATGCAGACAATATAAAGATGGATAATAAGAAAACAACACCGAATACGGTAAATTCCTTATATATATTTCACTTTCTTTGATCAATTTTCTTGATAACCAAAGGGAAAACGACAGAAGCAATCAAAAACCCAGATGGAACCAAATGAGAAAAAAAAGGGCAACGCAACATACATATTCCTTGCTCGCTGCTTTTGGAGGATTCAAACAAGGGGCCTAGCGCCATGGCCAGAATTGAATGGTTGATGCCTCTGGAACAGAAACTAGTGTGGGATTTCTACTTCAGATGGTATATTATTCTATATAATATATGATATTATTTATTAGGCAAAGTACCTGAGTGGAGATCGCACAACGATAAAAATAAAGTTAAAGCCAGATTAATTACGATAGTTCTAACAAGTCTGTCGTTAGTGACGTGCAGGTCACTGCCTGCTTGCCAGAAACTGGACATGCATTGCATTCATTTGACTTCCGCCAAATGCTAATACATAGGATTAGATTTTAAAGAAAATTACGCCAATTTTCTTAGAATTGCCAAAGCTTCATTTATTTAATAGCCTGATTATGCATCCACGGAAACATCCAATAGACGGATCGTTCCATGTGGATGGATCTCCGTCCCCAAAAAAGCACTAAAAGAAGAACTTGAAGTCGGAGCTGTAGTAGAAAGCATCAGACTTGATCACCTAGTAACACTGTCCGATGCTTTTGCTCCATACAGCCGGACCCTTCTTATCAAAAGCATTGAATGTTTTGTCTTTATTGCCATATGCAAAATGGCAGTAGAACAAGGTCGTTTTGAAAATGTTTGACTTCAAACCCCAATAGTAATCCACAATCAAGGGCAGCAATTGTGCACCAAGGTCGTGGTCTTTAGATCTGCAATGAACCCCTATTGTGGTTTATTAGGTGCAACTCGTGATGGCGGCCATCCACCATTTTTGTTGTTGTGTGTGTGTGTGTTGGGGGGGGGGGGGGAGATGACGCAAATTGCTAAGGCAACCAAGAAAAGAAAACGGCTTACGCTTACAGGGGTGGTGCTCATTGTGGGCATACTGGCTATGATTTATGCATATGAGTTTTATTGAGTTTTGCATTGTTCGCATGGAGCTAAAATTCATATGGGAATGCACCGATGAGATGAGATTAGGAGTATGCGAGTTATGAAGTCAGAATGCATAATAGGAAAGTGACAGAATTAAATTCTGTTCAAACATCATACCAGTATCTAAAGGTAACCATAAATTATAACCTGGAAGTGACTTCATTCAACGGATTAGAAACAGAAACTCTGCGTTAAGATTGTGCGGCAACGCTTCTACTTTTTTCCATTTTATTTGAAAAAATAAAAAAACGAAAGTTGTGATAATATGCCAAAAAATAAAATCCTACAAATATAATCGCATTAAATGCAGTATCCTGGAATTAATTGTCATGTTTATTCATTCCAACGAAAGACTGCCAAATGTTTTGTAGATTGTTCCACCACATTAACTCGACAGCACGACCTAAATAGGCTCGGATTGGACAAAAAAACTGTTTTTTTTTTTTCTCCAATAGAAAAAATATATACAATTTCAATAATGCACTTTGCCTCATTTTAACGCAGTCGTAAATTTTAAGCAATCCAAAACGTCCGCTTGACCCAATTTTCACTTCTAATTAAAGAGACAATCTTCCCGCACGCAGTTGCGGGGCTTACGTGATTTCAACCCATTGAACGGATTCAATTTAAGAAACATGAAACTTGCGCAGTCTCAAAACATAAACACGCACACACACACAAGCACAAAGTGCGCATCCTGACGATTTAAACACATGTCGCTAACTTTCCCTTAATGGCTTGGCGTGTTGTCAGTTTTTGCACTGCAAAAATCCCCACTTTGTTTAACTCAACAGCACCCACACCAGCTGGGCATGCAGGAGAACATGTATGCAAAACGATGCAGGAAAAGATTAAGTGATTATGCACGCATGTAAATAGAACTACAAACATTGCTGTGGACGGAGAAACCAAAGCAGAGACATTCTTATTGACTGACTGATTTAGGTCTCTTTATTCCTAACAAAACATGCACTGCAGATTACATGCTCTAAGCATGACTACACGCCACCACATTATTTACATACATTTCTCTATAAAACGGGTCCCAATTTCAGCAGACGCATTAGAACTGGCAAAAAGGAAAAACCCTTACATAACAAAGATGAGGGGCCCAGTCCCACCTTCCTTGTGGGCATCAGGAACACTGGAGTAGCAGTAGATGCAGTTGGACATTTCCCAGCTCCAGTCCTCCTTCCTGCGAATGGTCATTTGGGGCCATCGGTTTACCCTGACATAATGCTTCCTGATCTTTCCATCACCAATGAAACTGGTTACAATTGAGTAACAGCATTCATGGCCACCCCATACACGGTCACCAGGATCTGCAGTTAGGCTTCCATCAGGATGAAAGTAGCGGTGCATAAGAGGGCTAGTGCCTTTCCAGTAGGGATCAAGATTTCTCCAATATTCTGGAGCTGCCTGCCCCCAATCAATATTTTTCAGGATCATAGATCAGTTCATCTCCACAAGAAATAGTATGATCACAGGCAAGCTAAAAATTTGACCTCTCATTAGTTGAGATTCATGAATTTCATGCAAAGAAAATACTGGAACAATGAAACATGCACCAAGGACATGATTTTCAATGCATTTTCTCAATTAGAACAGGGGAAAATCAATGGATTGACAGACATGCATGAATGAAAATTAGTTAATTTTACTGGCCTTTGTGGCCAACTAGAAGGTGAGGGCTTGAGCCCTTGCCCCCCAAATCCCCCATCCTTGGGCTTCCAAGCCCTCCTAAGGACCAAAAAAAAAAAGGTTAATTTATTGATAAACATGAATACATTGAAAATCTGTCAATAAAAGATATACCCAGTTAGACTCTAGCTGATGATTTGAGCTTCCTTCAATTTCAAAAGAATCCCAGACCAAAGGCATATGTCATAGCAAGTAGTTGAAATTAAACAAATTAATGACAATATTTGATCTTTTAAAAGCTTATGCAATCTTCAAACAATTGAGTAATCAATAAACACTAAGACTAATGTAGACTTAATCAATAGCCCAATTCAGGTCAGTCACTCCAAATATAACTGTGCTGTCTATGTATAAAAATGTACCTACCTTGGTAAAATGAAACTCCCAAACATGATCACACAGATCATCCCTCATGATACGATTCTGAATAAAGGAATCAAACAAATGAATCACATTTCATCATCCAAAAAGAAGAAAGAGAGAGGGCGCCTGCAGGGGGGGTGGGGAAACACCATTGCTAGTGTTTCCCCAGATTAAAGGATCAATTAGAGCAATTTTTTGTGTAAGAAAGTTTGCACACTTTTTGACTATGCATGCAATGTGTGAATCAACAAAAAGGGAGGTAGCAAATGAAGGAAACAAGGCATAGACTATACTCACTCGTTTGCCATCCATGACAGACAATGAGTAAGCAGCCAACTTTGAAATTCCTGGGGCCTGTGCAAAGCGAGGTATGTGTGCTTTCCCAACCCACAATTCCTCACACTGGAATAGGGCAGCAGAACTTAACTTAAATTTTCAAATGATGAAGAAAAAGCAAAGTCGGCTAATAAACTTAAGTATGATAACAATCATTCACTAAAAACATAGACAACACCGAGAAATTATCTACCCAGGTCACAGATCCCTACCAGGTTTATCTAGGATCTAGGATCTACCTTAGGTTCCATTCTTGGTAGAACAGAATAGAGGAGAGGCAAAAGAAATACTGAAATGAGGTGTGAGAATGTTACCTTCATTGTTGCATTGCTGACAATGAAAGAATACCAACAAAAAAACATTTTGCTGGCCCAATTTTGAAAACCCCACAGCTTCTTTTTTTAATTTTTTTTGGGGGGGGGGGGGGGTTGGGGGGAAGGGGGTGAGGAATCAATTAGTTATTATCAAAAATTAAAGCACATATGTAATAACACACTAGTGGTGAACAAGTGGCAACATGTAAATATGAAAACAAAGTAGAGAGATGCAGAAAGCTAAAAAAGAGGAAAAAGAATTTGACAACAGACTTATAAATGTTAGGCAAATTTTGGCCAATGTCCTCTTCCTGAGCCCTTTGCTTTAATAACCATCTTCCTAGAGGTGAAGACACAAACAAAAACAGGTTGTTCTTTTACAAACAAATGCCCAGATAAGGGTTGTCACATTCTCACACTCTCACGCTCACATAGAAAGTAGACACTGCAAAAGAAATTCTCCCAAATTGATATTACAATAACAGTTCACAGAGAGAAGCAGTATAAAAAGACTCAAATAAGTACTTATCTCCTTGATTGCACAACTAGTAATTGGAAATGTATAGACAACCCAGACAGGCCTTGATACTAAGTGGTAGAGCTCTGTTTATAGGAATTCCTAGCCCACAAGCCTAGGAATTCTGTGTAAAAGGCCAATGTACCATTAGGCAATGAAATTGGTCTCAGTTTAATTGTTAGATAAACACATTAATTGATCTTTTTCTTGGCTCACAAACTAAAATGTGAACCACAATCTAAAGGTGTGATACTCAAAGTGACACCCAGTAACCACACCTTACTAAGAGTGCAATATATCAGCATTGGGTCTTATGTGCTTGACTATTCCACCTATGGTGCTGTGCTGCAAAATCTCTCAGGCATTTTGCGGCATACATATAGATATAGTTTTACAAAATTGAAATCTAATAGATGAGCTGAACTCTCTTCCTTTTGATTTCACCCCAAAGATCCTCTTCCCCAGGTCCAAAATCCTCAAAGGAAGGGAGAGAATTCAGCAGATCAGATGACACAGTATTTCAGTCAGCATCACAAGTTCACTCAGCCGGGTGCTGCTGCGTGATCATCTGCTACATTTGGCATATGCATATCCTAAGTAGGACCATTTATAGTAAAATGATCGCAATGAATCAGTCAACAACCAATAAATCAGTCAACAAGCAAGAAATCCTAATGTGAAAAAAACAAAGCCTTCAATCTGTACCTGACAATAACTTGATCATGCAACAAAGAATGCGAGGTTACAGGAAGAAGATAATAAAAAAATGATTAAGATACAAGACCACCCATTATGCGCAGTAAACTAAAAACTTGATTAGATAACCAGAGCCGTCGGATTCTTTAAAAAGAAGAAACTGCAATCCCATTAGAATACTCCACCAATCCAATAAAATTGACACATAATTAAAGGCTAAGAATCAAAATCCTTCTGATTTCCAAAACAAACCCAACCAAATATCAAAGAAATCAAAACGCACAGACACACAAACACACATGCACGCACACACAAAAGTTCAAACCTTGATACTCCAGAGGCTGTCACTGGAAGCAACACCGTGCCAGCCACAAGAAACAACAAGAGATAGTGCCACGCTGCGTGCGTCTAGGTTGCTAAGTATCTTCATCATTAGGTCTCTTCCAAGCACCTCCAACGGGTCCTGCAGAAGAAGATCGCCACCACCATCACCGCCACAGACACCGCCAACTTCGCCTTCATTTCCCGCCTTTTTCATCCTCTTCCTCATCTCCCCCGTCGTCCTTTCCACTGGCGGCTCGACACCGCAACGTCTAAGAAAGGTTTCGAGGTCCATAGCCCCTTCTCGTCCCTTTGGAACCTCCGGCTCTGTGGTGGCTTCCGTCCCTGGAACGGAGGAGGAGCCGAGGCCGAGGCCGATACCGAGACCGAGAAAGAGCGAGAAATCGAGAGACTGAGGCATGAGGATCTGGCGTGCCTTGTTGGCGACGATATCATCTCCCTTTTATACCAAAGTGTTTTTCGAAAAATCTTTTCCAGAACCCACAAAAAAACAAAGTTGTTTCTTTTTTTTTTTTTTTTTGAGTCAAGTTCTCACACTGATCCACGTGTACTGATTTAGTAACCAATGAATTATGACGTGGCCAATGAATGAACTTGCCACGTGTGCTTTATCTCAAGATAAAATAACAATGATAAATTATGAAATTTAAATTTTAACCCATGAATTAACAGCTAATTCTCTTAAATCTTTGTTTCTGTCTTCATATCACCAGAATTTTTTATGACCATCAAGTCATTCGTTCCTCCAATGCTGGACACGTCCGACTGCTACCAATGCTGTTTGAAGGCACAACCACAGCCACTCTGAGTATGCTCCCCATCTCTTTGGTGAAAGCTTCTGCGACAGCATTGTGGATTGAGGTCTGCATAACTGTGTAAGGATTAGCTGTGCTGATTTTTGTTTGAATTTGACAGCTTTTCCATTAATATCAATGGAACTTCCTCCATGGAAGCAGTCAGCGGAGGGCTCGCCTCTGAAAGAAAATCCTGCTGTATTGACAGGGTTTAGGACAAGTGGGGTGTGTAGGTAAGAGACATGGAGACATCAATATTAGGAAGCAAAACATAAAGGCCGTCACCAAATATGATAATGTCATTGGATTCTACTGAAGAACTCAAGCAAATGGCAAATTTTCTCTCTAAGCTAAAAGCGGCAAGGAATTGTGAAGGAAGTGAAACCTTGGTTCTTCCGATGCCAGCAAGACACTTGACACTAGTTGGTAGACCACTCAAGACAAACGTAGCGGCACAAGTGAAAATGAACTTTGGGACTGAAACAATCTCACCAGAGCTCTTTCCATCAGTAGAATGAAGAGAAACAATGTCCAGATAGACCCATATCACCGGCTGTGCCATCGCCTGATACTGGATTGTAGGTGAGATGCTCACAGGTGTTATTGGATCAGCCAGACTAGGAGGTCGAATGACAATGAATGATACAGCTCTTTGTGCACGCAAGGATGCGGGGGGCTTTTCTGCAATGTGCTGGAGTAAAAGAAGATGAGACGTAGCCATGCCCACATTCAACCCAGAGGAATGGACCTCGCAGATCGACAGTCAAGTTTATGGGCAGAGAAGGTGTTCTTTGGTTGATACGGGCGATGTATTGCAGAGTTTCTGAACCTTTCCTGACTGGAAGGACAAATGCTTTGGGCCAGACTGATGATTTTGCCACGGGATGGGAGATGAAGAAGGTGATAGGACAAGAACAATGGAACAGGAACAGATCAACCGCTGAGCAAGGCATAAGACGGAGTCCTAGACATCAGAAGAGAAGCAAGGTTAGTGTCTGGAGAAATGGTCAGCCGAATCTTCTACTTACGATAGCCCAATTTTTGTTCCGAATTCTAAAATAAACATTCTAAATCATATTATTTACCTGCATTTATTATAGAGTCAGTCCATTAATTTGAAAATTAATCCATTCGGATCATCCTGATTGTGCAGATAAATAATATTTAAAGGCATAACCAATCGTACAATTACTGGTTGGCAATACTTGCTAGAAGGAAAACTCATTGGTGGTAATTTCATCTCAAATAAAATAATATATATTCTTTTTAAATTTTATTTTTTTAATAAAAAAAACAAACTATATACATGAAGACCAACGAAATGTACAAATAAATTGAGTAAAATGTGTATGAAAACGGATAAAAAGTGTATAACCATTAAATATTATCCTTGTTACACTTTTTTTCTAAATATATTTTTTAATATTTTATTTGAATTACTTATATATTTAAATTATTTTTACATGAATTTAATAATTTTTATTTAAAAATTTTTTATTAAAAAATTGGTTTAATTTAAATAATATTATTCACATAATCCCTACATTAAACGTACGTTTCTTTTTAATATAATATTTGAATAATCCGACTAAATCTTTTTAAGATTGCAATCGTGGCACGTTTGTCCTCATTTGCATACCTTCTTCAGATCGAAAATCTTTTAAATTAGATCAGAGTCATTGAGGGGAAGGTCACATTTGAACTCCAATTAAAATGAGAGAAAAAAAAAAAAAAGGCTGGACTATTTTTTTTTTTTTTAATAAAAAAAGAACAACTGGACTGGAAGTCTCAAACCGAAGTATTCAGGAATTCAAAAATTATGGGCTTGCTTCCCAAAGAGTAAAGGCTTCAGTGAAAGACTTGGTGGGCTTCTAGTTACCCATTCTTTTCCGGTATCCATTGGGCCAACACTTGCAGTCCATTTTGTTGCCGGGTGACATGGGTAGGGTAAACCATCTGAGTACATTGAAGAAGATCTCCATCTCTTGACAACAAACTTCCTTCGGTCCCGGGGCACTGTCCTGCCCACAAATCATACACACGGTCGGAAAACCGTGAGCTAAACTCACGAAATTTTAAGTTCTAGTTTTTATAAAAATATATATATTTTTATTATATAAACATTTTAATAAAACATAAAAATTGACATTTAATGTACCCTAATTTAAACACTATACATTCAAATATAACCAAGAAAAAAAAGAGAAGAAAAACCATAATGACATGTGCAATAAATGGTGGTGCATGAGTGACCTTTTGGTGGATGGGTTTTGCTAGAAATTGCAAATGAGATTAATAAATCCTAATGTTCACCAACAGCTCCGGCTCCGCCATTCCATTGTGCATGTGTTTCTAGAATTAATTGAGTGTTTTGCACTTCAAGAAATTATTTAAAAAAATTTTTAAAGCAAAAACAAGATATCTGGCTGCCAAAAATTGCAAAGGGGGACTTTATTGCAACAGGAATAAACTTATTCACAAATTTTTTTTTTTTTTTTTTAGCATTTCCATGATTTCTTACAAAGAGGGCCAAAATGGAGTTGGTGGGTGGTTGCTATTTCGTAACTAACAAACTGCCATATTGTTTTAAACACCTCTTCTTGCTTGCGGCAACCAACATAGGAAAAATACTTAATTATTTGGAAAAAAAAATTTTTTTTTTTTAAAAAAGAAGAAAATCAGGGTATGGATAGGTTCCTTAGAGAGGCATCGTTTTATGTTAAACGGTACCATCTTACCCGCAGAATTCAAACGCAAAAACGTACAATTCAAAAAAACAAGAAACACCCCCCCCCCCACAAAAAATAAAAAAACAAGAATATACAACGCACAAAGAAGTAGAGAGAGAGAGAGAGATAGAGAGAGAAAGCACAAGGGAGATCTGTAAGCAGGAAAGCCCAATTTTTAAGCTCTCTCTCTCTCACTCTCGATCGAGATAGGGTCCGTTTCTTTTTGTTTCTTGGTCCGTACATCAGAGGATTTATAGGGTTCGTTTGTTTCCCTCACTCCCAAAATTCAAACAGTTCACCGTTCCTAATTAAAAATCTCTTAACATTTTTTAAAATTCTTTATTTATTTATTTTCTTTTTTAAATTGGTTATCCATTCGGTGATGGGTGCAAATTTGATTGGGGATGGGTGTAAATTCGATTGGTAATTGATTTGATTGATTGGGAGGGGGGTGTCTGGGGATTTGGAAGGATTCAATGGCGTCGGCTCAGGTGCTGGCGAACTCACGGAAACAGGAGCATCTTGAGGCCGGGAAGCGTCGGGTATGCCCCCATCCGTCTTCTCTAAAATTCTGATTGATTTTCATTTTCATTTTGCACCCAAAAAATTCAAATTTATGGGTAACGGTAACAATTGTCGAAGCAAATGATATATATATAAATATTTGATCAAAATTTTGATGGTTGAGAAACGGCTTGTGAAAATCAGTGATGGACTCATAATTGTAATTGGTTGTTAATAATGTTGGATAAACATCATGTGGATCTAATATCTCTTTTCTGCCTTTGGGGAGTCTAATATTGGCTGTCTGTGTAAGTGTGGAGGTTATTGTACTAGGTGAAGCAAGATGCTGCTTACAAATGCATTTGATTTTCGTCAATATGTGGCTTTGTATGCATTCAACCCTTGTCGTCTAGTTGTTTGCTCCTATGAAAATGAAGCTTTTTCTTGTGTTTCTTTTTGTGAATGTAACATTTGCTGCTTCTATGATCATGATGGGGTACAGAGATGAGTCTAACTACCAAGTCAATTTAGAAGTAATAGAAGTGGCACTGGTAGTTATGGCATGAATGACTAAGAAGAAAGAGAAAAGGAACTATAATGCTACTCAGAGGTGAAAGGATTGGAGTAATTTATAAGCTGATTGTGAAAGTTTTGACCAATTATACTCTGCTAGAGTTCTAATTTTCCACTTATTGACCACACATTAGTTTATGTATACATAGTGCTATATATAATTTATGGAATCTATTTTTCATTATGTTGATTCTTTTGAATAGTAGCAGAGCCATTTTGGATTGTTCCTGGAGCATAACATAGAACTTGTCCTGGAGTTCAACTGAAAAGATTTTTTGGATGAGGCCTCTTGATAGGAATATATATTAGGCTCCAATACTGCTTTTAAAGGTCCTTTTGCTTGCGGGTTAATTTATTCAAGGCTTAAGCAGCCACTTAATCTGGAAAGATTTTGAAATGCATCCTTTTGGTTGTCCTAAACTCTGGCGGTCCTATGGTCACTGCTTGATTGAGTGTTGGGGCTTACAAAAATACCTCCCAACACTTTTTCCCTTAGCTTTGGTGCCTGGAAAAGAATAGGAAAGGCTCTTAATGTTATTAATCTGGTTGGCTTCATACAAATAAGAACATACATGGCCAATTGTATATGTTTAGATCTGTTAATTTTGTTGAGTTGGCCATTTTTTCTTCATTGCAGCTGGAGGAGTTTCGCAAGAAAAAGGCTGCTGAGCGAGCCAAGAAAGCTTCAGCCAGTATCCAACCTCATGCTTCTGATGCTCACCAAGATCTGACACAACCCCTGGAGACTGAATGTGTACAGTGTATAGATTCTGATGAAGCTGATACATCTGATAGACCAAATGGAACTACTGACACCTTCAGTGTTCCTATTGACAATAAGGACAATATAATTGATGTTATCAAGAAAGCTGAACAAGGCTCTTTGAAAGATGATGATGATAATCCTCCGTCATTTAGTAATTACAATAGAACTTCTGCAGATGTCATATACAAACAAACAAACAATCAAGATTTGAAGAGACATGATGCTTCCAAATTGCTTGGAGCAGGTGCTGTTAATTATGGCCGAGAGACAAATGAAATTGAAAATAATTCTCTCATATATACAGGTAGCCAAGGCGGACTTCCTTATCAGAGTTTGGCTAACCATTCTGTTGCTTCACACCCACAAGTGAGTCAACAATTTGATTCCAGCTCTAGTCAATCTAGTCTTTATTGGACCAAGTCACTGTCCTCAAAAGAAAACCACAATTTTTTGAAGGATTCTGCAGGTTTAAATCTTGCTTCTCATGTTGCAACATCACCTTCAAATTCTGCCGCCTTGCAAATGCAAACTGAGCCTGGAAATGTTAGCTTCCTGAGCCCAGATGGTGTGTATTCCTTCTATCATTGAATATTCTGTATGATTTCCATCTCTATGTAGTTTATAGGAACAAATGTTTATGATTCATTGTTTTCTCTGTTCCTTTATTGAGGAAGAAGCCAATGATCACCATCTGCTTTGAGGGTATTGCAGTTGACTCACAGCAACCAGTTATCAACTTGAGTAAATCTAGTCAAGCTGAGCAAGAAATGCACGGCAGCACACAGTTCAATAGTCTCAAGAATTCCAATTTTGGTAGTTTTTTTAATGCGCCTGCTGCATCTGTGCAAGAAACTGAATCCAGAGGATTCAATTTCAATGCAAGGAGCTCCTCAAATCATTTGCCACTCTATTTGGCTACATCTGAACCAAATTCTAGGAGATTTCGTCCTTCTTTTCTTGATTCGCTTAATGTACCAAGAACTTCTAAAGTGGGTTCTTTCTTACGCCCTGAACTGGAGAAGGAGTCATCTGTTCCTAATGCTTTAAAATCAAATGGCCTGGATCTTCTGGGATCGTCTGCTAGCCAGAAGCCTTCATTGGATGATGAAACTATGGGACCTTTCCAAAAGTCTCCACCACCAAGTTCACTGAGTGCAATTGAGCATTCCATGGACTATGTGGTTTCAACCGACAATGGGATTGATCAACTGAAGTCAAGTGTTACTGAGGACAATATGGAGAGTAAACGTGGATTTTATTCATCTAAACAAGACGAGGATTTTTCTGCTCTGGAACAGGTCTTTTGCTTTTCAGTTGTGGAGGCATACTATTTGCTGCTTGCTTTGTTCAGAGAAATAATGATCTGTTTTTAGGTTCTGTGACTGAGTGAATAGATGCTTGTTGAGGATTAGGTTCTGTGACTGAGTTAATAGATGCTTGTTGAGGACTATATAGCATGGGTTTGAGGCATGACTTATGAGATTCTCTGACTTTCATTTTGGTTGCTTCATGTTTTATTCAAGTAGTCATGCTTGAAAATTCTTCTTGCATAGCATTTAGTGTAAGGGCTGTCATGGAACAGGATGGAGACAGTTAAAATGAAGAGTTCTGGGCTGCATGCTTCACCTTTTGATGGACTGGGCTAATAAGAACTGATAAGGATTTCTTATTCTCACCTTTTGGCATCAGGCTTTTTCTGCCCTTCTTTCGTTCTTTCCTTTGGCTGGATAGCAATATGGTGTACAAATCTGTTGTAATAAGGTGATAAGTCATTGGTATGTGGAATGCCTTGAGATCACCAGACTAAGAGCCCCTTTAATACATCGTAGTCTTGGCTCACCTTTGTACTGAATAGAGGGGCAGTTTAAAGGAATTCTAGAAAATTTACTTTTGTCGAACTTTTTGCTGTAGGGATATGCATGGTTGTTTTAGAATGGCATTTGAACCCATGCTGCTTCTACCATGCCTCTGAGGTTCTACCTGTGATAAAGCAGCATTTTGGGGTAATTCAGCTGCAGAGCATCAGTATCTTACCTGCTACAAGATATCCCTTTTTTTTTTTTTTGTACATATCATAAATTATTAATCAATTCATATATCCTTTATTTGCATAATCAGGTAAGTGTTAAACCTGTTTTTCCTTTTTAGTCTTGCTTAAGTGAAGTCTCAACTCGGGAATTGTGGGTCAGCAGGCCATTTGTCATACTGGCCTTCTGTTTTCTTGGTCCAATGTAAGGGGGCTTTTGGAGTTGGGATTCAAAATATGTTATCCCTTCGACATGACGTTTTTGAACCCATGTTCCCTTTAGTCACTGCAGGCACAATTCATGGCTGCAGGATCGTGTTCACAAAGCATCTGAAAGGAACAAGGCCTCTAGTAGAAAAAATGTCCATTCTCTACCACAAAAACCAAGTTATTTAGGATATGTCTTTGATAGGTTTCTGTTGGTTGTCATTACTTGTATATCCTGTGATTAAGGGCTGATTTGAGCTTGTGTTGGTCATTTTATGCTTCTGTTTGTCTTCTTATGCAGCATATCGAGGACTTGACACGAGAAAAGTTCTCTTTGCAACGAGCTCTTGATGCTTCACGTGTTCTGTCGGAATCCTTGGCTGCAGAAAATTCATCATTGACTGATAGTTATAACCAACAGGTTGGCTCACAAAATTATTCTTATGACATTACATTTCTGCTATTGTTCGATATTTGAAGATTAAAAGTCAGTTACATTTATTTTGTGCATTTGTATTTACTGCACTTGTACTTGTCTGTAATGAATTAAAATTGATCTATTTAAGTTGACTGGTTGCTAATCAGTCAAGATGCAAGATGACATTAATGTTCTGAATCTTTTACTACACTTCCACTGATTTTTTCTAATCTTAAATATTTAACTTTGAAAGTCCATTTAGTGTTTTTCTGGTTTCATTTGAATATACCTTGTTTCACCAGAGAAATGTTGTTGATCAACTCAAATCAGACATGGGGAGGCTCCAAGAGGAGATCAAGGCCTACTTGGTGAGTAGGAATTATCTATGGCGTACATTATGTGTTTGTGTTTGTTTGTCTACTTTAGTACTGGTTTCCAGTACTTGACTTGAATGTGTTTTAAATGCCATCTTTGATGCATGTGTTGAATGTACTACTTAATGATCTGACCTTTTAAGAAGCAAAAGGGAAAAGAAATGTAAGTTGTTGAGACTTGTTTTTCATCTTTGGGTTTCTTCCTACTTGGATTGGTAAGGGAAGCCTGTGTGTTGCCAATTATCTTCATAATTACAACTTACAGGTGCCATCTAACCTATCATCCCTCCTATCAATTAGAAATCATTTGTCTTCAAGAGATGCACCTTTAGGGGATACAAGTCTATCACCTCGCAATAATTGAGGTTGGCTCAGAAATATGATGAAGGAAGGTAGCATTAGAAAATTAAATTAAAGAAATCAACAAGTAGAGAAAAGGAAAGAGGTTAAGATTGGTTGTGGATCACATCTAATTGTTGCTCATGATTTTTGATGATTTCAATCATGGTGGTTGTTATTGAACAATTCTGAACTTCAAGACTAGCAACAAATGGTGACAATTTTTTTCAAGTGCATTACAAGAAGTTGGTTTTTGTCATTCACAATCACTATTAACTGTTAAGTCATTAATTGGGTGGTACTGTTGCTTATTTTTTACAGTAATGTGGTCTCTTATGGCTATACTCTTGTCACTATCCATTAATCTTGGCAGGCAGAACTTGAGTCTGTGAGAATTGAATGTGGAAATGCACAACTTGAGTGTAATGCTGCTGATGAACGAGCTAAGTTATTGGCTTCTGAGGTTATTGGTTTGGAAGAGAAGGTAGTAATCTGATTTGGATCCTTGGTTTTGTTTGCTCTTCTTTGTGCCTTTCTTTGAGTTACCCCCTTTGCTTTGTTTAATTTTTAATATTTTGAATTCACTGCCCATTCCACACTTTCTGCATTTTAGGGCAGTATTGAATCCAAGTTTAAGTTTTTGAAATGACATGATTTTCAGACCTATGTTTGATTGGACTGTTTGATTTGATGCCTAATCCTAGTTTAGAATGTCAAGGAGTCTATACCTTGTTTTCTTAGTCTAAAAATTAGTTTCTTTGGCATTTGTATTGGTTTATACTTATTCACGCAGCTGTTTTACTGTGCTTAGATACATAAGTATACTACTGAACCCTATTGGCTTGCCATTATCTATGTCAAGACAACAAAATCTTGCTCTTCACTCTTAATGATTTTAGCTACGTCTTGGCAAGCATGCTGTGCATAACAAATATTCTGCCTTTTCACCTCTATTATGTAATGCATGGATCACTGAATCTTTTCACCTTAATCTGTGAAGTATATGCTTGATTTTCAACTTTTGAAATAATTCAGGTGCATAGCATTTGTGGATGTTATCTTTTACTTCTGAGCATCATGAATTAGTTCAGCATGATATGTAATGCTTTTAATCTAGTAGGTGATGGATAATATATACTTGTATGCCTCCAAGAAAAATGCTCCAATACTTGAAAAGTAAGACTTGAGCAACCCAAAATGGTAAATTTGACCATTTTGGCAGAAAATATGTGATTGGAGGAGAATTGAGAGTTGAGTGCAGGAACTCAATCCTAATTTCAGATTTTCTTAGTTGATTATAAGTTTACGCTATTTTTATATATCATTTCATGATGGACTTAATATATCTTACCCTTTTGCAGACCCCACGGTGTGGGAGTCTTATGCACAAGGACACCCTTTTATTTTGTGACAATGATCTGTCATTGATTTCCAACCCTATTTCTCTTGAAGCTAAAGTGTTTACTAAATGAACCCTTGTATTAGTGATTCTTGTCAATGGATGCAAGGCAAATAATAAAAGCCAAAAGCTGAAATCAATTTCTCTCTCTTTTCAAATTAATATAATGAGCAGTCACTTCGGATATCCACTTTTGGATTGAGTTTAGAAGTTTTTTTTTTTTTTTTTTCCTTTTTAAAATATTTATTAGTATGAAGAAAAAGAGCACATCTCTTAAGTCATTTTGATGTTATTTTTATTGTCTTTTAAGCCTGCTATCCGACACACTAGCATTAGAGTTCTTATACTTTTTGCATCAGCTCTTATCCTTTAACTTTTAAAGATGCCACTTAATTCTTTCTGAAGGCACTCAGACTGAGGTCTAATGAGCTAAAGCTGGAGAGGGAATTGGAGAACTCACACACTGAGATCACTTTGTACAGGTACATTTTTCTTTTCTTTTTTTCTTTTTTCCATTTTGTGTGAGTAGCTTGTGCTGCATGTTTTCAGCTTAACTTGATTATCTGTAACTTTACTTTTTTTAAAATACTACTATTATTATTATTATTGTTTTTATGTGTAGATTGATGTCTTCAAAACTGCAAATAAAGAACCATTCATCTCACTGCAACTACCTATTTTACCTTGTCTCTCTATGCTTTGTCCATTAAATTAAAGTTTAGTTACATTAGAAGGGAAAGCTGACTGGATTTTAGGAAAGACAAGATGCTTAAGTTACATGTCTAGTTATGCTTAATTTTAGATTATGCTTTCGTGCTATGATTCTTTTTGACTATTCTATGTGCCCCTTTCTTCTTGCTTTTGAGCCTAAGCCTACTTGATGTCGAAGGAATATTTCATCATTACTTTCATACTGAGTCTTGCAGAAAGAAAATATCCAGCCTCGAGAAAGATCGTCAGGATTTGCAGTCAACAATTGATGCTTTTCAAGAAGGTATTCCTGCTTTTCCATGACCATCTTGGATTGGCTGCTATGCCTGGGATCCTATTCATAGAGCTTTCCATCAATAAAACACAAGTGCTAGGGTAGTAATCTGCTTCAAGATGTTCTGGTCAAGTTAACTGTTGTTTTTTTATGGTACAGAGAAGAAATTATTGCAATCTAAATTACGGAAGTCTTCAACTAGCAGAAAGTCTATGGATGTTAGCGAGAGCTCTGCCAGTAAAAAGGATACCTCAACATCTACAAAAGATTTAGGTAAATCTTTTTCATGAAAATGATTTCTGTACAACACACTTGGAATGTTCTGCATGAGAAAGTTTGGGATTAAATTGTTTGGTCTATGTGCTTCACACTACTATTCCCCACATGTTTCTTGATTAATGTGAAAGGATTGCAGATATAGGAAAGTTATGTTGTATCCTGAAATTTGTGTTTGTGCTGCACACATTAACAAAAAAATTGCGGATTTAGGTAAGTCCTTTGGTGCCTAAATCTATTCTATGCTGCATTGTAATGCTGTTCCAGGCAGGTTTGCTGAACAAAATAAAAATTGTTTTAACTTTTTCTGTATATGACAATTTGTTTCTTGAAGGTCATGATGTTTAGAAATGAGGTAGGCCATGCTTCAAATTTCCACCGAAAGGGAATTTTCTCTCAGAGCTAATTATGCAAACCACCAGCCCCCCTAAAGTTCCAAACAGAACTTAACTAGCTAGGAAGTTGATTGTTTTAGGGATAATTGCAAAAAAGAACCAGAGGCTGGGTATGCACACGGTTTGGACTTTGGTTTACCAAAAGTTCATTTTGAGCAATTTTTTCTGCATTTTTTTTTTTTAATTTTTTGGGCCTAATTTCAATCTCTTTGTCAAGCACTATGAATACTTTCACCAATTCAGATCAAAAGTTTTGAACTGTAAAACCAAAAAATATCTGTGATATTTGTTTTAGATTAATCTATCCTTGATGTCTTGTCTATATCCACCCATTGGCCCCTGAATTTATCACCATGATGCACAAAGTGTTCAAATTCAAAATTAGCTGATTAGAGTGTTTTTCATGATAAACCTTGGGTGTATTTTTGTTAATTGTTATTATTATCGTCAAAATCCTGAGTGCATATGATTTTTGTGAAATTAATTTTTATGAAAAGGACAAAGTTGACACTGAAACAGTTAAGTACACAGTAATCATGCTGTAAATGGAAACTGTATCCTAAATATGAACACTTATTCTAATTAGGGAACTATCATTCCTCTGGCAAGTTGAAAAAGCTGCAAATTGGTTGTCCTACATGACGTGTATTGCAATCCATATTGTTGACTCTTAGGGGCTTTAACTACATGTGGGAAGTTCAAACCTTTTAAAAATTTTAGAATTTTTCCTTTGCTCCTAATTTTTGCATGTTTGCATCTGTCAGTGTCATTATTTTGAAATTTGTCCTATTTGACTTGTATTGCCATATTTATAAATTTCTGTTGGGTGAAGCTGAAGTTGATTTACGAAACTCTTAATCATTTGCATCCTCAAAATTTGAAATTTGTATATCTGTTTCTTTCTATTTATTCAGATAATCACCCAACTTAATCAATTTATTATTTTTCTGATGGGCTCAATTTGCAGATGCTATGCCAGACACACGGGAAATACATGATACTCCATCTGGTGGCTCCCTTGGTTTTCCTGCATTGTCTGAAAACAGAGATTTAGATCTTGAAGTGACATCTGTGTATATACCTCCAGATCAGATGAGGATGATTCGGAATATCAATGCTCTAATTTCTGAGGTGACTGCCTGTTTGATGCAAGTTTATGCATTCTGACTCTTTCTTACTCGAACATGTAACCTCTAGGTCACACTAGAATAACTTTATTGTTACACTGAAGCTTGCCTTTCTTAGTTAGGCAAAAGAGATATGTGAAAAAATAAATAAATAAAAGAACTGATTAAGTCCAAGACCTATATTGAAAAATGGACCTCTTGTGTTGCAGTTGGCATTGGAGAAAGAAGATTTGATGCAAGCATTTGCATCTGAGTCGTCTCAGTGTTCTAAACTGAAGGTAACTTCTAAATCTACACAATCTTTATGTGTCCAGCAGTTGGTGTTAACATGCCATCCCATCTAGGAAATTGTTATGAAGCATGCATAGGCATGAGGCACTGCAGGAGACTAACTAATGCATGTTGGTCAAATGACAACCTCTCTCCCCAACTGAAAAATTTTCAATACACAACATATTTTTATTCAATCTGAAATGTGTAATAGAGTCAATATATGTTCATCTTTGGTTCTGATTGAGTTGCTGTCTGCCTTATTGCAACTCTCCCTATCAGGTTCTTGTCTTTCACTTGCTTGGGACTGGCTAGTAATCAATTTTTGGATCCTTTGCCAGTTTGCTCTACTGATGGGGATCCCATTTCCTCCTCTTCCTGCCAAGGAATATAGTTATATGCTGGATCATTTCTCGTTGTTTTACCATTTCCTTATGTTTGTGTTCCTTTTTCTTGAACTTGAGTTGACACTTTGGACTGTTAGACCATACACTCTTCATGTCACACTAATTTTTCTTGCATTATCATTTGCTAATGTTGCCTTGAGCTTGTTAGAGATGTCTTTATCATCATGTGTTCTTTAATCACCTTTTATGCTTCTCAGGTGGAATTGCCATTTAATTTATGTTTTGCAATATCTGTTGCAGATAAGTTTTAGCAAGTGTCATCGTGAAGTATCTTTCTAGCATCACAATTTATAGAAGCTTCTAAACAATTTGGCCTGCTAGGAAGTGTTATGTACATTAGACTGTGCTCTTTATCCTCTTATCTAACTGGGAGATGATTGTTATGGCATTGACTTTTATAGCAAGACTACCAGTATATACACCTACATCCCACACTTCCTAAAATTTTTTTAAAGTGAATTTTGGCCTGTTGCTTTGAAGTTTCTTTTTTGTTTCTTTGTCAGTAGTCTTATCTTCTCTACTCCCCAGCTCACGCTCCTTTCTGAAGATATTCTTTCATGGTAGGATGTTTGGAGTTTCTTTGATGTGTTATGGTCTTGACAACAGTCATAAAATTGGGATGCATAAATTGATTAGAAAATAGTATTAGTATATAATGTAGTGATATCGCCATGCTAATTCTTTTGAATTTATTTCCTGCTGCTGAATTATTGATGTTATTCTTTTTAATAAATGCATCTCATCCATTGGAGTGTCTATTTTCATCCAACTGCAGGCTTTCAACGACGAGTTGTCACGTAAACTTGAGGCTCAAACACAAAGACTAGAACTTTTGACTGCTCAAAACATGGCCAATGGAAAAATGCCAGCAAGATTACCTGATTCCCATAGCCTTCAGGAGAATGCTACATATGCAGATGAAGGTGATGAGGTAGGATCAAATAGACTAACTTTGAGAACTATAATGCATGGTTTGTTTTGGAATCAGCGGTGTCTGGTTTCAGGCAGAATCATATATACATAAATATTATTTTGTTTTTGATGGAAAGAAATATGGGGTCCAAAATCATGAGGCTATTTGGGTAATGGCATCAGCAATCCAGCATTCTACTTTGTTGGTTCCCTGGGACTTTGAGTAGTCATAGTTATTTGTGTTTTAATAGCATTCATTGCGTTTTCAACATGCATGACGGCCACAGGAGTCAGAATTATGATGAAGTCTATGAAACAAGTTGTATATGTTAAACCAAATTCTTTGTCAAATTCCCATACTGTTTAATTTAGGAGGGAGCTTATGGCTTCCTCTAATGTTTCATTCCTTGTACGCATGCCTGTGTTTTTCTCATCCAGCATGGGTGTGTCTTTGTGTTTCTTTGTTCCTCTTCTGCACTGCACCAACTTCTTTTCCTATTAATCTATTTGATTTGTTCTCATGATAATGACATGTGAAAAATGACATTAATGCACTTGCAAGCAGGGAAGCCCAATCGGCAACCTGAATACAAAAGCCTGGGAAAGGATGCCTTCTTCCGGGCAAACCCGGTCACAAAATAGGGATTTTGTGCATCTGTGTATTGGTGGCTGATGAGTTTATTGTTTCCTCTTGAAATAGGTGGTAGAAAGGGTTTTAGGGTGGATCATGAAGCTATTTCCGGGAGGGCGATCGAGAAGAAGAACGAGCAAGCTTCTTTAACGCATATCCTGGGATAGCTCATCATGAAACTGGGATGCTCAAAGTTTTTGCTTATATTTCCTGTCAGCTCTTGTTTTAGATATGAAATGGAGGTCCCAACCTGTATATTTTGCGTGATCACAGCATCATCCATTCTTTTTTTGTAACAGATGGAAAAGACAAAAAAAAAAAGTGTAAGCCTTACCAATGATTGGTATAATCATAGTGGTCTTTTTTTTTTAAAAAAAATTTTTTTCGACAGAAGACAATAAAGAAGCACTCTAGTTGCTGTAATTGCATTTTTACCAGAAATTTGATGGAACATTTGCTGAAATTCTCTTATATTGTATAATTTTTAACTATCACCTTTTTGCAATGCGATATTCTATCGGAGTAGAAACTAAATAAATTTAGGAGAGCGCTGAAGCTGTAGAAGGTCCACTAGAGAATCCATAATTTGTCTGTAGGCTGATACAGTCTTTACCATTTTCGTAAATTTTACTTTGAAGTATTAAAATTCGGAATTAGATGTATCTGCAGAAGCCCGCCTTCATTATTTTTCTATGTCATGACTTCTGAACCGTCAGTCGGTCGACAATTTTCACACCTTTGAAACGACGTCGCCTAAATATCTGTGTTGGGTCCCACAAAGGCACAAACTCTACCACAACATTGTGTGGTGCATAAGATGAACACGTGACATAAAAACGTTAATTGCTGGCGTCTGGCTCTCTTCGAATGCCCATGATGACTTCCATCGTCTGCAAGCTCCCACTGCCCATAGTTTCCTCGTCATCCTCTCCTTCTAAAGGTAAACCCACCAAGCCATGTTCTCTACATTCTCTGTGTACTTGTGTGTGTACTGCGCAGGAAGGCTCTCTCTCTCTCTCTCTCTCTCAAAGTAGCCTTGACTCAGTGAATGTTGGTTTTGAGTGGAACAGAGGCCAACTCAAGTTCTTCAAAGAAGTCAGTGAAGCTGAGAGAGGACTGGAGGCAACGCTCCAGACCCATTCCTCCTGGTGGCACTTATCCCGCTAAAGACCATTGCAGGTTTCTCACACGAATCTCTTACATATTACACATCCCCAGAATGAAAAGAATGCTTCTTTTTTTAAGTTATTGATTCTTTTGTTATTATTATTATTTTGCTGTACTTTTGTTTGGTAGTCGATGTGGGTTGTGCGACACATATTACATTGCTCATGTCAAGAATGCCTGTGCTTTTCTTGGAGATGGAATGTCAAAAATTGAGGTAAGCTTCCTACTCCTTTTAATTGTTTTTTTTTTTTCTTTGTTTCTCTCTCTCTCTTTTTTTTTTTTTTTATTACGTGGCTATGTGTGACGTTGTTTTCGAGTTGCCTTACAAAATGTCTTAAATGTTCGTAAAAAAAAGCCCCTGTTTATGTATATCTTGTAAAATTGTCTTACTGAGCCCCTAAATTTTTCTTTTTCACACAAATGAAGAGTAAAAAGTAAAAAGAAAAAAGAACCAAGAATCAAGCATTGTTTTGAGGTTGTTGTGGTTCCCCATTCTGGAAATTTTACCTCTTCTTTGCTGGTGAATTTGAAAAATTTTGGCCCCATTTGGGCATTGACTCAAGAGTTAAGAAGGTGCATTGTGTGATCACATCGCGATGATGATTCTCAAATATACATATCAAGGAAAGCACATGGAAAGACATGAGTCTGCAATAATTCTGATTTCTAGGGCGTCAGTGACCTACTGATAATTTTTGTTTCCTAATGGCTGAAATCACTTGAATGTAGGCTTCATTGTGTTTTTGACTATGCTTAAGCTATTATTTGATGGTTAAAATTGTATACTGAGTTGCATGAATCACCACCCTGAGTAGCTGAGTAAAAATGTTGGCTACCAGTTTCTGCCCTAGACTTGGATGATAACTGTCCTTCCATGGAAGATTTATTGCAAATTTTTTAGTGCTAAGTTGCTGAATTAGGTGATTTGTTACTGTTTTCTCATTATTTAGTATGTTTTCATTCCTCTAACAAATAAAATGTTCCCTGTGTGAGCCTGTTTACAATTGCATCTCATAAGCCCTTTTCTGTTTTCTAAAGTTCTTATTATAATTTTCTTTTACAGAGTTTGGAGCCTGAAGTTCATGGCAGAGGGAGGAAGATAGACTCTTTAGATGAGATTTATTTAGGAGTCCACAATGAGCTATTGTATGCACGAAAAATTAACCCTGTTGAAGGTATGTTCCCATATATGAAATTATAAGTTTATGTGGTGTCCAGCATATATGGCTGTTTCTATACATTCCATTGGCATTGCACTTCATTCAAGTTAGGCTCATTCTAGATAGGAATATTGGCTATACAGTGGATGGCAATATGCTGTTTCTTAGTTGCAACCTTAAAAGCTCAGCTAAGCCCCCTTCATTTATACCTCCAGGATGGAAAAACACACATAGTTTATAACATTCATTTTAATGTCTTCAAACAGCGATACCTTGTTGGAATGAAATTAGAAACCAATGAGTTATTGGTTTGGGTCTGGCTTCTATTTAGAAACTTGCATGCACGTGGAATTGCTTTTGGTTGTGTACAAGGTTTCCATCATGTCCTTCAACATACTAAATTCCAAAACTCTACTCTCTTCTCAGTGGAGTCATGTTACAGTCTGAGTGAAAGTTGTAACTTTAGTGTTCATTGATTTTTTTTTTTTAGATGAGTACTTCATTTCTGAATCTAATTCTCAGAAAAAGTTACCAACTTGCAGCTTGTTTTATGTTTTGGCATCTGAGCTTCTAAAACTTCATTTATTGTCCAAACTAAATGATACCATTTTGAGTTTTATGAGAAGAATACATTAAAGCCGGGTCCTTCAGGTTATGTCCCTTCACATGAATTCACTTTTTCAGTTTCCCAACAGCTGCAAAGAGCTCTCATGAACCATAAACACCTTTTTATGAAGTAGATGATTTTCATCAGATTTTGAGGGACATTAATGTATAGGTTCTTTTTATCTCACTTATCGTACTTTGAGTGGCAGGTGCTCAGTGGACAGGAATAGTTACTACTATTGCTGTTGAAATGCTAAAAGCTGGCATGGTTGAGGCTGTTATATGTGTACAGAGGTGGGTCTACAAATTTCTAGTTGTAGAATATATAGGTTGGTGTAATGATTAGCGGCTTTCATTGTTTTTCTGGGGTTTGATGTCTTTTCCTTTTTGCTTATTTTCATGCTACAGTGATCCAGATGACCGACTCTCTCCAAGGCCTGTCTTAGCCAGGTTTTATAATTATTCTCATGCATTTGATCCATCATCCCACCAATTTTTGGCTGAGCTCTCCATTTGGTTGTTCTTAGTTTTCAATTTTTTCTCCAATTCCTTTTTGTTTTTTGTCTCCACCACCCACCTTTTTTTTTTTTTTTTTTTGTAAGCAGGACCCCTGAGGAAGTTATTGCTGCTAAAGGTGTCAAGCCAACATTATCTCCTAATCTGAATACCCTTGCACTGGTTGAGGTAGTTGGCTGTTGTCTTTATACATTCCTCTGTTCAATTAGAGCTTTCTATTGAAATTTACCTCTCATGAATAGGAAAAAAAAAATGCTTAAAACAGTCAATCTTGGTGATAGGCAGGAAATGCCAGTACATTGCACAAAATGAAAGTGATGCTACCAACAGACCCTTGTTTTCACCTGATATCTATTTGAGATGCTTAATGTAAAAGTCCTTTCTCCTTTGCAAGCTCCAGGATATGTTATTCTTATAAGTGGCAGCCATTTTGATATGCTCGTGTTTGTTATCAGCTTTTAATCCTTGGAATACATTTTTGACTATTACAAATATTCCATTGAAACAATCTCAGCTTTCAACCTGAACTTGAAACTATTTCTTTTGAGGATTTAAGAATTATTCACTATGAAAACTAACTTGATAATTTCTCACAAATAGACAGATTGTTTGGTGGGTGTGATTGGAAGAACTCATAGTTATTCTTGTTATGAAGGACTCATAAAAGACATTTCTTGATGATTATAATCTGAGGTTAAAAGGTATGATTAGTTTGCATGTCCAAAGTTCTATCCACGTCAGTTGGAGTGTCTTTCAAATATATGGGTAGTTTGGTCAATTGGTTTTCTCTTAAGCATAAAATATATTGGCATTATGGGAGACTACTGATTGGTAGATTCTCTAACTTTCCCCAAGCACTTCTTTCTTGACCACATTATCTGCATTCAAATAGGTGAGTCCATAGTCTTCTTAAGTTCTGATCTTCATTCAAGATATAAGAATAGAAGTCTATAATAATGGATCCTGAATCATAATGTTACTTAAAGTTTAAGAGAGACAAATGATGAGTTGTCTAACATCAGGCTGCAGGGGTAAAGCGTCTTCTTGTCTGTGGTGTGGGCTGCCAAGTGCAGGGTACAGTTGATCGTATCTCCTTGAAATTTCTACTTTTGGTTTTTTGCTTTGTTCATGACTTGTACTACTGTAATGCACAGATTGATTTCTTGAACTGCAGCATTAAGATCTGTGGAGCACTATTTGAATTTGGAAAAGCTTTATGTGTTGGGCACAAATTGTGGTAAATAAAAGGGCACATATCCCCTTACGTGTTTTTTGGATCTGTGGACTTTTTATCATTGTTATGAAGCTGAGATAATTGTTCCACTGTTGATAGCCCAAATTAGCCTGTAGAGGATGCCATGTAATCATGTAGAATAACCCCATTCAAATGGAATCTGCTAGGTGAATGCCATGATATGATTTAAATGCCTAAAGCCTTTCTAGTGTGCGTATAGATAATGCATGGTCTATATCAAATTTCAGTTAATTTATTTACCAGAAAGTCTTGACAGAGAATTTGACCTTCACTTTCTTAATAAACAGTGGATAATGGAACCCGAGAAGGGCTTGATAAGTTTTTGAAGGCTGCAAGTGATGAACCAGAAACAGTTCTCCATTATGAGTTTATGCAAGATTACAAGGTTTACGTCAATTAATTCTTTCTCTTGAACACTATTATCTTTAGGAAATTTCTGATTTTTATGATGTTCCTTTCAACTCAACAAATACTTAAATAGGACATTTCTTATTGTGTCCATAGAAATAAATAACTTGAAATGAGAATTTTCATTTTGCTTGATTCCTAGATCTGTGGATTCACATATCTTTTCCTATTTGCACTATATCCTGCTCTAGCTGCCTATTTTTCTTAGATCCAACAAAAAAGGGGATGTTTGATGTTCTCTGAATCAAAATATTTGATTTTCTGCAATACTTTTCATAGGTCCATTTGAAGCACTTGGATGGTCATATTGAAGAGGTAAAAATACTTCATCTCTTTCAGCATGCTCTATCTCTCACTATTCTTACTGCCTCATCGACCTCCAAATCTTTACTAAAACAGGTTCCCTATTTCTGTCTACCAGCAAAAGAGTTAGTTGATGTAATCGCTCCATCCTGTTATAGGTAATTGCCTATTCGTTGCACAGACTATTTGTTTTTGCTCCATAGTCTCTTATTTTTTTCTTTTTGGCTTTTCAGCAAAACCTGAGGGTATTTTCAACTTTAATTGCTGAAATTGGATCTAGGCAATGTGAGAAATTACCATCATTGGATTTTCAGCATATTTCTCTCTTTAATGATAATTTCTTTCATCGTCAAAGAATTTTACAATGTCATTTAACAGTGCTAATTGTCATCTTAGGCATTCGTTTCCATCAATTTATACACACCCTTCACGAATGACAAGAAACTTGAAAAATGATACAAAGTTTTGTTTGTGTTGCAGCTGTTTTGACTACACCAATGCTTTAGCAGTGAGTGTATAGCAACTTATTTGAACGAGCCTTTTATATGCTTGCAAGAAACTCTGCTTCTTTTACTTACATGACTCAACTTTCCATGATACTTTCTAACATCGGAGACTAGGATCTGGTGGTTGGATACATGGGTGTGCCAAAATATTCTGGAATCAGCATGACACAGCATCCACAATACATTACTGTCAGGTAACAATTTGAGATTACAAATATGCTTAGAGCTTGCAAATTAATTATGATTTTTTATATAAGTTACCAGCTAATTTTATTTCATGCTGTTGCCCATTTTTAATGTTTTATTGGTAATAAATTATTTTATGGTACCTTTGTCAGACCCCACATTGTGGGAGCATTGGGATATCCTTTTAAATTGTATTACATGTCTTTTAAACTGCAGAAATGAGCGGGGGAGAGAAATGCTCGACTTGGTAAAAAACATTCTGGAGATTACTCCAACAACCAGCAGTGTAAAACCCTGAGCTCTACCCTGTTTTATCTAATTACATTTTTAAAACCTAACTGACATTGATTTTCAAACATATTTAACTTAAGGGTGACCGGCGACCTTTTGTTATGGAAACTGTTAAGGCAGATGATGATGCAAAATTTGGTATGTATGATATGCCCTTTTTGGTTTCCTCTTTATATAAGTTTTTGTGCTTATCTACATTAGAAGTGAATCACGGAATTTAAGCTCATTCTACCATCCATTCACACATGTTTGCTTTCTTATAAAAGTTCTTGGGCATCTAATTTGACTAATCAAATCTGCTCATGAACATTTATATATATATAAAATAGGCTTCTACATTTTTGGATATTGTTTCATAATTGAATGGAATGACCAGAAAAGATCCATATGGTCAACCCCAATTAAATTTGGAGTCAAGTCTTAGTTGGGTTGAGATTAGTGCAATTTTAAATATTCATTTTAAATGTTTTCCATTGACTTCTGAATAAATATTCAAGTCCCTATAATATTTCCGCAGGAAGGGGTCCTTCTCATCCTGCCCCGAGGTTTGTTGGCAATATTATAGCTTTTCTGCTAAACTTGGTAAGTCTTATTCTGAATGATGAATTTTTTAATAAAGAAACGAGTAGAATTTTTATTCTGACTTGTCCTTTTGGATTCAGATTGGCCCTAAGGGTCTGGAATTTGCTCGTTATTCACTAGATTACCATACAATCAGGAACTATTTGTACACAGTTCGTGCCTGGGGAAAGGAAAGGTACCTATGATGACAAATAAGCATGGTGTTAATGTATTAAGTTTGGTTCTAATATATTTAGTTTGTGATAAATGCAGAGCTGACAGGCATGCACCTTCATATGCTAAGAAAATCATTGCAGCGTACAACAAGAACAGGCAAATTGATCAGATGCTGCTTAACAATTGATTCAACGGATAGATATATCAGATGCTTTCATTTATGTGAAGATTTTGAATATATGTACAAAACAGCTTCAAGTGTGCTCAGTTGATCACCTTTGTAGTCCTTGTTGCCTAGCTTGTAGGGTGAAAATATACGTTTGTCATTCCTGCAGAATTTTACATTTAATATTTCTATCTATTTCACAGTTGTGAACTGAAGGTTTCTAACTATTAAGACTGACACCATAACAGTAATTGCTCCTTTGTGCACTGCAATCGACCACATAAATTCTGAACGAACCCCGAGACACCTCGAGATCAGATACATGGGACAACTAAGGCAAGTCCCATCTCTTGAATACTTGTGTTTTTATGCTACCATTTATTTTGTTGCTTTAAATGGATAACTTTTTTTTTTATCATTGGACCAGTAACTCCTATATTGCAATTGGATCAAATTGCTTCAACTTCTATTCTTGTCTCTTGCCATTCTAGCCATTTATTTTCTAAAATAAATATTGTCTTCTTCATGTCAAATTACAACTGAGATTAGTTGAAATGGAAATAGATGGTCGTATTAATCCATGTCATGATTTTCAAATCTTCTTCTTCTGCTCTTATCTGGTGGCCAGAGATTGTATCTAAATGTTACCTTGCATCACTTTTCTGGTAATTGGTACAATTCCTGCAGAATATATCTTTTATCTCATAAATAACACTCTCCTATTCTGCAGAATTAAACATAGAACTCAAACGTACAGAGAAAGAAAAAATGAACAAACTCCTAGGGTAGACTTACTTTAGTCGAATGACATGCTGGTGATTTCTTTTCCCATATGGACTGTAAATCATTAAATTCTTCATTGTTGAGTTGAGAACTTTATGGTGCTTGGCATACCCTGAACACATTGGGTTGTGCAGAGCATGCCTAGATGGAGAAAAGGAGCCTGATTGTAATGTAGATTCAGATATAGGCCATTACTCTGGCTATTTGATATACTGTGGGGATATAGGACACTGATGAACAATTAAACGAGTTGGTGCTCGTGCTTCATTTTTCGGTAACAGAATTTCATATTTTGCTGATGGTCACTTTTTGGAGAATCCTAGTTTGTGTCCTATTACAGCATACAGGAGTGTTGCTACTCTTTTCTTCAACCTTTCTGATGAAGCAGACCTCTACTGATAAAGTGATATGGAGAAAGCAATAGAAGAGAGTTGCATCTTTATGAATTCAAGATTCATATTTAAAATTTGGAAACAATAGAAGCCATGGAATGTTGAAAATTAGTAGTTGAATTCACCCAATCATATACATGGCATTCTATTTAAATACATAGAATGGAAACACTAGGATTTGAATTGAACACCAACAACAAGGTCTCTAAAATACCATTGATTTGAATTTACAACTTCAATTTTATTATTCTTTTGATTGAACAAACTAATTTCAAATGATGTGATTTTTAATTTCTAAGGTTTTACTGTCCCAAAAATTATTCTGAATAGATTTTTTTTTTTTTTTTAAATCCTTTCACAAAGCAAAACAATGGCCAAAACATGATAATAGTCCATGGAAAATTTTCTTTGCTTAGCAAAAGAAAACTTTTGGTTTGCAGGGATTAAGAATCCAGAAAAAAAAATAAAAATACAAAATAAAAAATAAAACACTATCTACAATAAGAAGACATGGAAAAACCCAATATATTAAGGACTATGGAGAACTTCATTCTTGGGCTTGAATTAGAACGGACCACTCGTGGACTAATGAAAGAGCCCAAAACCCTACACTTTCTATGAAGAACCAATGATCCCCCGTACAAACATTTTTCTTAATTTTCTTTCTAGGATCGGAATTTTCGCAGGAAAATAATAATATCTGAACGTAGCCCTCATCCCCTGATCTGGGTATCGCTCAAATCCCAGACTGAAATAGAAATTATCAAACTACAAAGCTTTCCAGAGATTGAGGGCTTGGCTCGAGTTCCCCCCCACCTGCAAAGAAAGCCTTTAACTTGGTACAATCTTCATGCTTTCAATTTCTATTTTCCTCAGCCAGTTGAACAAATGTCTCAATTTTGATTCTTTGTTCCTGTTTTCTTGCTAAAACCCCCGTCGTCGCGTCAGCCACATTATCAGTTATGTTTGGCATTCTCCACAGTAAACTAGGAAAAGTGGCTCATAAAAGAGTATGATAAACTCTACAACTCAACTGGGTTCTGTTCAAAATCGAAATCGCTGATTGTTCAATGTCATTAGAATCTTTTCTTCATCATCGTTGGAAACAAAAGCTACAGAGGATGAACCAAGGCGGCGTTTCCATTGAGTGTCCCGAGAATCTCCTTTGTCTGCCTCTAAGAAGTTGCCTTTTGAAGAACAGGATATGGTCAGGCTTCTCAGAGAGTACGGCTTGGAGGATCCCTGCATCTCAAAACTTATTGGGACATCTCCCTCTGTGCTTTCAGCCAAACCAGGTAAAGATTTCAGTCTTCTCAGACATTATGGACTGCTCACATATCAAACATAATTAGGATGTTTCCTACGATTCTTTCAATCAAACCCGAGATCATTCGTCCAAAGATTGAGTTTCTGCTATCCATAGGATTGGATCTTTGCAGGATCATCGCTAGGAACGCAATGTTTTTGGGACGGAGCATTGATAATACTATTATTCCATGTTACAATGCCCTAAAAATGTAGTTTTTTGCAACAAGAACGTGGTTGAGGCTTTTACAGGTTCATCCTGGATTTATTGCACAAGAACTTTCCTGTCAATGTGTCAGTTTTAGAGGAACTTCCAATGCCTCAATCTATCATCTCTTCTCTGTTGTCCTTATATCCCATGTAGTTTGCCTGCAACTTGAAAATGTTTTCTAAAGCTGTTGAGAAGGTTATTGAATTGGGATTTGACCCTTGCCAGCACAACTTTTGTATTGCCCTTACTGCGGTTTCTGGACAGACACAGAGACAATGGGACCTTAGAAGGATGTCTTTCGGAGTTTGTCTGAGGGTGATATTCTCCTGGCTTTCAAAAAGCTTCCCAAGTGTATGTATTTCTTGGAGAAGAAAATTAGAGCACATTCAACTTTCTTGTAGACAAAATGGGTTGGGAGCCTGCAGAAGTAATTAGAGTTACACTTGCTTTTGGCTACACTTTGAAGAAGAGGACTATGCCAAGATGTTCAGTTGTAAGGGTTCTGCAGTTAAAAGGCTTGGCCAAGAAGATCCCTTATATATCTTCTATACTGGTACAGCCTGAGAGGAACTTCATTCGAGCATATGTGGTCAGGCAACAAAAGCGGATACCTCAGTGGCAAATCCTTCAAGGGGAAATGAGCATTTGTGAATTAGGCTTTGCATTTGAGGAAAAATCTTGGACAAAGGATGCGTAGCATTAGCCATCAATTAAATGCTTGTTATTTTCCCTATTTAGATGTTGGCTAATCTTTTAAGTCCCTAGGTTCACTTCATGTAATACTACTTTGAGGTTGCCCTAATGCAGTTAGTTTGTCTAGGATCGGTTTCCATGTGGACCAAGTCTCGCGATCAATCTTTAGTAATCTTGTAGGGGTTAATTCAAATGTAATGAGGAAGTTGTAGGCACTGATTATATTGTTGCCTCGCATTGTTAACCTTGAGGTTTTACATTGCTGATTCTCTATTATTTTCATCACACAGGCTGTGTGTGTATTTCCATACACACATTGACGGGCAAGTTTTTATGAACTTGCACAAATTTGCCAAGAGAAATGATGTTCTAGTGACATGGAAGCAGAAGCTTCGTGAACTATTTCCTGCAATATATAGGAAAAAATCTTCTGACATATCAGTGAGAACAATCATTTTCATGCATGTAGCATTTTTAGCAGAAGTAAGTAAAAAGTGACTATTAATATTTATCATTTGGGGTTAACAGCTTGTTTTACATCCACTTATTAAAGAGCAAAGCATTCAGATTATACAAGAAAATTTATGACCATTTATGTTGATAGAGGCTAGGACTTTGTTATTTAAAAGAGACTGCTACTCTATTTGAATCTGTCGTCAAAGTAGAATGACAGAGATGTGTTTTTTCCTGTACTTGCCACATCCAGGTTTTTGATTTTTTCCAATTACAGTTTCTGGATTGAACGGTTGTCATAGTTTAAACTTGCAATTAGACTTTCAAAACTCAGTATCGCTCCATATCTAATCTCTATTATTGGCATATTTATTATTTAGTTTTTGGTGGTTATCAAAAGTTTAATTATCAAATATTTGGAAAAACACAGGAACAAAAAAAAAGTTGGTAAAAGTGGAGAATTGATTATATTAATTCTAATTGATTCGAATAATTTTTTTCTTCTGTTTCTCTATATATTTTTAATTTTAATGGATTTGCCTATTTTAATACAAAAATTTCTCTATTTTTTTATTTATCTTAATTTGAAAAAAAAATGAAACAAATAAAAGAATTTAAAAATAGATTATATTTTTTTAAATACTTGAAATAAAATTTATCGTCAAAATTAATTATATATATTTTCTAATTTATATAATTAATATTATTAACTATTTTCTTCTTTACATATATGAAAATAATATTTCATGTTACTGTTTAAGGATATTATTTGTTTATATAGCTAATTCTTAGCAACTATATATTATCACCAATTAAGACTATTAATTAAGTTCTATTTTTATGAAAATTTACTCTAAAATTATAAAAAAAAATTTTGAAAAAATATTTTATTTTCCTCCAATATCTTAGTTATACGGTAGACTAAAAGTATAATTAAAAATATTCGAGAAATAAATACTTGTGCAATTGATTTACGGCTGCATTCTTTAGGCTCAGCTTATATAATAGTTTTTCATTCCTATTGGGTGAGGATGGTCATCTTAATATCATTGGACGTGAATAAAATTGTCTAATTTCTATTTTTCCTTTCTCCCGGAGAGTCCCATTAAACCTAAACCTTTGATCCTGAATTTCAAATGCTAGAATAGTCTACGCATGAGTGTTTATAAATCTTTTATACTTAAAGGTCATCTTCATTCACCCATTTTCTTACCCAGTGGTTGGATACATTGTAGGGCTACCGTATGTACTGTGCTTGTGGTGAGGACCCAAAACGTGGACAAATCATGTGGGTCAAAAGCCTTTTACCTTGAATGTGGCGGGATGACACAATTGTAGTCGATGGTTTTGGGGAAGCCCGTTGGGACTCCCATGTCCGTGTGCAAAAGGGGAAGTGGGGGGCTTTATAATTCGGAATAAATATATTTTTTATCTTAAATTTATCACACTTTTTTAATATAATCTTAAAAATTTTAATGGTTTCAATTTAATGTTAAACATTTCGATTTTTTTTTTTTAATTGAATCTAATTAGTAACTAAAGTTAATCAAATTATCAATTTAGTACAAATAAAAAATAATTAAAAATAAAATATGTATTAAAAGTGTATTTTTTTTAATTCAAAATCAACTCTAAATATCTCGAACATACATAAAAACTCTTTTTTTTTTTTTTTATTTCCTAATTTGCTGTTTTTGGGTGATTTTAGAGTTGATTTTGGGTGGTTGCTTATTTCATATGTAAGATAACAAAGCGCTCCAAGTAACCTTTGGCATTTCAGGTTTAGTTTTCTAACTCACGAGGCTTCTTAGCTCTCTCTGTCCTGACACTTACGCATGCTCTTGGTCTGATGGCAGGCCAGGTGATGTCAGTCCATTTAGGTGCCATTGGCTGCTGAGCAATAGTTTTGAGCTTGACCACTAAGCTGTTGGTCTCAGACCTTACAGGGGTCCCTCTGTAGAAAATATTGAAGCATGGCACTGTCTCCAGACATCCCTGAGACGACATTTTGTTGAGACCAAAACTGACCAATGTCCTTTAGTTCAATTCAGTCTGTTAGTTTTTGCAGCAGCATGTGACCTTATTAAGCTGATTATCGGATGGTAAAACCTCAAGATTGGTCTGACGATGGAGTCCCTTAGGTGGTGTTTGCAAGACTTCAATGCACTAATCTTTCATTGAGTAAAATTTTCTTTTCACCACCCACCCTGCCGTTCACCTGATGTAGGTTCTCGTGGCTTCATTGGAACAACCACAAGCAAAAGAAAGTCACCCCCATGCAATTGAAGAAATTACAGCAGGTAAGTGATTTTGATCAAGTAGAGCGCTGATTTCTTTATTTATTTGGAAATTCAGGAGCTCAATGTGCTGCTTTCCTGTTTTCTGCAACCAATGTCATTTTTGCATTATTGGCGGGTATAATTACTTGCTAGTCTTTATCGGTTACGCCTAACCTCTTTTGATAACGTACAAAAATTTAGGTTGGATTCTTATGTGCTTGTTCAGCTTCAAGGCTGGCCATGACCTTGCGATCTCTATCAGATATGGACCAGTAATCCACTAGAAGCCATGCTGCTTTTTGCCATGTTGTTTGTAGCTTTTTAATCCACAGGATTGAAAGGTTTTCTAAGCTCTTCAAACAAGTTCTCTTAATCAGCAGGAATTCTCTATTAATTCTACTTTTTGTAATTGCCAGGGCTCGAGTCTTTTTTCATGTGTGAACAACCGTGTTTGCAAGAACAGCCTCTTCTTCGCCTGACCGTTGGATCTTGGCCTGTACGTGTCACTTTTTCCGACAGATGGTAAACGCTGATCGTCCTCTTCTCTCTCCCTCTCTTGTTTCTTCGCTTCCAACTTCCGCCACCTGTCGCCCAGATTATCAATCAGACTCCTTTCGTGGACGTCAAAGCAGCCGTATAAAACAAAACGACACGGCGGAAACGACCCGATATCATGTCTCCAGCCAAAAAGGGCGGTACAGCTGACCATACCTTTTCCTGCACGTGTCCAGATTCTATTGGCTGATTCCATTCTCATTGTTTTTTTCCCCCTTTAATTCCCGCGAAATGAGCCCTGGAAAGCGCGACTAGTAACCCTTTTATTATTACAAAAACTTCACGAGCATCCGCATCCGGCCCTTCATATTCACGTGCGCTAGAGAGATCGTTGCCGTCGCCTTCTCCTACGTCCTTCGTGGCGCCACGTATGATGATGGACACGTGTCGATAGAAGGAAGGCCTAATCCTGTAAAAGATTCCTTTAATCTTATCTTCTCAAACACTATATATATGCATCACACCTGCAGTACTCGTCTCTTCCACATTCAGAGAAACAGAGTCCAAGCTCACACGCAGGAGGCTAGAGAGATAATTTGAATTAACAAGAAGATTAAAATAAAATTGATTAAAAAAAAGGAAATTTGTTAAATTTTCTGTATTTTATTTTGTGAAACTAGCATTAAAAACAGGGGAAGAAAGTAGTATACAGAAATGGCAATGAATATCACTCACCAGATCGGAGCTGTCGCCGGAAAGCCGATCGCTGCAGAGTCTACGGCGGAGACAACAGCGGCGATTAGCGCAGCGGCGGTTTGGAAGTCACCGGTGTCGAATCTGGGGTGCAAGATTCAGAAGCCAGACAGCGCGGTGGAGCAGAAGTCGCAGCCGACCAGCCCGTGCAGGTCGCCGATGCTGAGTGCCATGCGGCCAGATCTGTCGGTGGCGTGCCAAGCATTCGCGGTGGAGGCTGATGCGGTGGCGGAAGGCGTGGAGGAGAGGATGTACAGACAGGGATGGGGGCAAGGGGGTAATAAGAACGGGAAAGGGGTGCCGGTGTACGTGATGATGCCGCTGGACAGCGTGACGATGGGGAACACGGTGAACAGGAGGAAGGCGATGAACGCTAGCTTGCAGGCGCTGAAGAGCGCCGGAGTGGAGGGGATTATGATGGACGTGTGGTGGGGATTGGTGGAGAGGGACGCGCCAGGGGTGTATAACTGGGGAGGCTACAGCGAGCTCTTGGAGATGGCCAAACGGCACGGTCTCAAGGTTCAGGCTGTCATGTCTTTTCACCAGTGCGGTGGAAACGTCGGCGACTCTTGCCTGTACGTATCTTCCTTTAACACTACCTTTTTCTGATTCCGTTCTTGTTTATTCTTTTCTGAATTTTAAAGAATTGAGGATTTGTTAGTATGATTTCTTTTTTTTTTTTGGAAAATCGGTTTGAATATTCTTTGCTTTTTGTATATGCGGCTATTATTATTAATTAGTTTGTACTGGGGACAGCATTCCTCTGCCCAAATGGGTTGTGGAAGAAATTGAGAAAGATCCAGATCTAGCCTACACGGATCAGTGGGGAAGGAGGAATTACGAGTATGTATCATTGGGTTGTGACAACCTTCCTGTTCTCAAGGGGAGAACCCCAGTGCAGTGTTACTCTGACTTCATGCGTGCCTTCAGAGACAACTTCAAGCACCTTCTTGGGGACCCCATTGTGGTAATTAATTACTCTTTACTGTTTTATCCTTTCTGGTAGGTGGCTGACCATGTTCAACTGTTTGTAGGATTTAGTTTGTGATTAATAGGATTTTATGTTCATAAAATTTGTTTTGTGGGTGAACCATTTTTCTGTTGTTTTTTGGGGTAGATGAGACTTGGAACTTGAGTCCCCTTGGTGCGGCGACAAATTTAATCATTAAACGAAAGGTTTTTGGCTCACTTTATTTTAATAGCTGATTTATAGATTAACTCGAGTGTCAGGATTGCTTAAGCTGAGAGTGGAATACCAGAACTTTGGGCCTTTACTGTATCTTATTACTCCTGAACCAAGGATAATTTCTCATTGGTTGTGGCTATTCTGAGCTTTTCTCCCCATTTTTACTTTTTGAGTAATAATTTGTCCCTTCATTCCTGATTGTGTGTGGGATTTGCATTGTCATTACTCTATTTGATGGGACCTTATGGGTAGCCAAAAAATTTGTAGTTGGTTGTTAGTGTCTTCATTTGAAAAACACATCCCTATTGTTTAGAAATTCATAGTCCTTAAGAGTTAGTTCCGCATCTCAACTGTCTGGGATTTGTTCTTTCAGGAAATCCAAGTGGGAATGGGTCCAGCAGGTGAGCTTCGCTACCCTTCCTATCCAGAGCAGAATGGAACGTGGAAGTTCCCAGGAATCGGGGCCTTCCAATGTTATGACAAGGTATCCATGACCCCTTCCTCTTGTCAATGAAGCACTCTGCTTGTAATTTTGTGGTTCTAATGTATATTTTTTCGGACATATTGCAGTATATGTTGAGTAGCTTAAAAGCTGCAGCTGAAGCTGCTGGTAAGCCAAAATGGGGTAGCACAGGTCCTACCGATGCTGGTCACTACAACAATTGGCCAGAAGACACCCAGTTTTTCCGAAAGGATGGTGGGGGTTGGACCAGTCCCTATGGTGAATTCTTCCTTACCTGGTACTCTCAGTTGCTCTTAGGCCATGGTGAAAAAATACTGTCATCAGCCAAAGCAATATTCGAGAACACAGAAGTGAAGATCTCTGTAAAGGTTGCAGGAATTCACTGGCACTATGGAACCCGGTCCCATGCGCCAGAGCTCACAGCGGGATATTACAACACTAGATTGCGAGATGGTTACCTTCCTATTGCTCAAATGCTAGCTCGCCACGGTGCAGTATTCAATTTCACCTGCATAGAGATGCGTGATCACGAACAGCCACAGAATGCTCTCTGTGCACCTGAGAAGCTCGTCAAGCAAGTTGCTTTGGCAACTCGGGAAGCACAGGTTCCCCTAGCTGGAGAAAATGCTTTGCCACGATATGATGAATATGCTCATGAGAAAATTTTGCAGGCATCATCATTGAATATTGATGGAAATTCAGATGACAGAGAAATGTGTGCATTTACGTACTTGAGGATGAGCCCTCACTTGTTCCAACCAGATAACTGGAGACGATTCGTGGCATTTGTGAAGAAAATGAATGAAGGGAAGAGTCCAAATAAATGCTGGGAGCAGGTTGAGAGAGAAGCAGAGCACTTTGTGCATGTAAGCCAGCCTTTGGTGCAGGAGGCTGCCGGGGCTCTTATGCACTAGGAATTTGGTTGAAGTGCTCATAGATACGAGTCAATAATAATAATGGTACAAGTAAGATTAAAGCAAGCGACATTATAGCTGCTCTTATTATTCCGTGGCTACAGAAGTGTGTGCCTTCAACACCCCAGAATCTGGGCAAAAGGGCCGTATAAATTTGTAACATTGTTGTTGTAATATAAACAATCTCTTTCAATACAAAAAATGGGACATACTATGTTCGGTATATCAGTTTTCTTACTTGGGGTTCTTTCTGACGTCAGGAAATTATTGCTAGAGCTATTGCTATTCATTGGTCGTGATTCCAGCTGTGCTTGCGTGGTGCATTAGATTCATGGTTCATGTCTTTGCTTCAATTTGGAGTTGTGTTAAGATGACGCGAGAATCATTGACGTGGGTATGCAGAGAAACCATTTGACTATTAATTTGAATTAATTATCAATATAATCATGATTATTGTAGTTGATTAGTATATCTATCTGTTCACATTTTTTTTTTTGGCCTTCTCCTTTCTTTTCTGTTTGTTCAATTTGCTCCCTCCAAGCCAATAATTAAATAGACGTCCTTCTTAATCACATCAAACTCTGTCAAATCTCTGATCTGATCGGAATGACATGGAACACCCTCAAAACTATCAGCTTCCTCCAAGCGTCCGCCATGGGATGCTCCTATCCCTTTTGAACTGTCAAGGATTTACCAAATACAATGCATGAACCCTCTTTTGCTTTGACATTTATTGTAGGGTCAATTTTGGCATCATCGATATGACTAGATCCCTCTCTTTCCAAGGTTATCGACGCTTAGGTAATGTGTAAGTTGCGGTTCTGCTTTTCTCATTACGTGCAGTTTTGGGTTGATTTTCACATGTATTATGCCTTGAAGCTTTGGCTTTCATTACGTGAGCTTTCCTTGTATCCTTGTGCTTGGGGTCAATGAATAGTTAGCTGTTTTTGTTTTTTCCCTCCTGATTTTCCTGCCGGCGGCCAGGATTCTAGCGTCGGCGTCTGCAGTCTTTCACAACCAGTTTTTGACCATGCCATGCAAAATAAGCAAAAGTGGCTTGTCTACCGCAATTTTCAAGTAGTGACCAAACGCATCAATCCAAGCTTCTTCTATTTAATAATCGGATATAAAAATTAAACAAGTTGTGAAAATCACGTGCCGATGCCAGTCAACCACCCACCGACAAAAAAATTTTGTATATCAATTATAATCCTTTTTAATCAATGAAAAAAATTAGTGAAAATACAGTAGAAATAATATAATAAATAAGAGTTAATGTGATATAATATGTTAAAAAATCACTTAAATTTCAAAAAAAAAATTATAAATTTTTAAATGTATTATTATATAGCTAAAATCAAGAATTTTTATTTTATTGATTGTCGTCAATGCTATTATTATATAACAACAGCTTATGCATAGCTTAAAAGGAATAAAAAAAAGGCACCGTTTAAACCTCGTGAAGAATTGAGAGTCGCTTTCCACACACAACCGACTGGCATATTCAAAGAACTATTGAGATGAATACTAAATTAATTACATTGGGTGAAAATTTAAAAATAATTTAGGCATAAAAAGTGAAATTAGAATTATTGTTGTAGTATGAAAATTTATATTTTAAGTTAAATATAATTTTATTAGTACTTATTAAATTATAAAATTTATATTTAATAAAAAATACCATAACATAAATTTATGTTTTTAAATCATAAATTTTAATACAGTAAAAAAATATTAAAAATACAGTATCATTTAATAATTTTTTAAACAATATAATCGTTATTATATAAAATAATTATCATTTAAATATATAAAATAATTTTTTTATTATTTTTTTTTTTTTTTTTTTTTCGAAACACTATAAATAACTTTTAAATAATCAATTATATTTACGAATGGAGATTTCACAATCATCAATTTGTCAATCACAACAGCAAAGAAATTCATCTGCAGTCCAGACCCATAGAATCATAAAGTGATCTAAGTATTGCCCATCATCACATCCCGTCAAAGAGATATCTCCCTTGCAGTTGAGCAGCAAAAGGGTTCAGCACAAACACAGGCATACTAATTAATCATTGGTATTCTGGGATCTATTAGGTGGATAATCCAACAAGTTCTGAAAATATTACAAATGAATGGAAAACATAGAGAGAGCAATTGAGATGAAGACAGAACCTTTCTTATTCTTCTGAAAAAACCAGTTACAGCAGAAACATTTAAAGACACGGCTGGAGGCCTTCAGGCCTTCGTAGGCAGAGAATGTTGATTATAACAGAACCTTTCTCAATCCTGTTATGAAACTAGTTACAGCAGAAAGTGTTAATTACAATAATGTCTTAGCTGATACCAATCAGAGATTGGGCACTCCATTTTGAATTTAGATTTCAGAGTGAATTTCCTGATCCCGCCCAGAAAGTAACTAGCAAAATGACAAATTTAGTTTGACAAATGAATTGAAATTGAAATGCTTATTAAAGCTGAACTAAACGTTTTGAAAGCAGTTGTTGGGCCATGTACCCAAATAAAAAAAGAAAGGTTTTTTGGGCCTGATTTTAATGAAGGAAATGGGTTGGAAGCATCGAGCCATCGCCACACATTTCAACATTTGTTAAGTATGCCGTATACAAGCCATCGAATGAGTAAATTCTGTAAAAGTTCATTCGTCATGACAACGAATAACCTCCTCATTCGTCGGTATAAATAACCAAAAATCATTATATATGAATACTTACTTTGGTCGAAACGAAGTAACCAAGTCTCCCGAAGCCCATTTCAAAGGCAGAAAAACCCGTGCAAAAGAAAATCTACACCTCACACTTGTCACTGCCTTATGGGCCAAAGATCATTATATATGAATAATTAAAGAAAGAAAACTTCAGTATCGAAGCGCAGAAGAAGCACTGCAAATCAAGACAATTTAAAGTCACAATTTTGTGGGGAATAAATTTCCTGAGGAACTATGTCTGACATTCAGCAAAACTTGGATGCAGGCCAAACCCGTGGCCAGACCCAGGTACTGAAATGTATATATGTTTTGCATTGTCCTGCAAAGAAACAATATTTTTCTTTTCCGCCTTCATTATTGGGTGATGACATACAGGGTCTGCAAGAATATGGGAAATCAAAGTGTAACTGTGCATAGATTTTTGTTTTTTTCAACATGGAGCAGGCTAAGGCGCAGCAGTGGACTGAATCCGTCCACGATGCAGCTAGAAACACCACGGCATGTGGAACACAGTCAGGCCAGCACTGTGGCCAGGCCCAACAAATGAGGGACGAAAATGCTGGTTTCATCCACCAGGTTCTTCGATTTTCACCCTTTTTTTTTTTTGACCCTTAATTGCTAGCCTATTCCATGCTTTGGAACCTGTCATATTAAATATTTTATCACCATGGAGTCCATAGGATAGATCTAATGCTGTCAAATTGACTGTATTTGTGTAATAAAGCTTAATTCCTTTCTTGGGTCTTAAATTAGTTCAATTGGAAACTTTGTGGTACTGTTAGTGCATTGATTATGTTATTGACATCTATGGAATTTATTTATTTATTTATTTTTGATATAGACTGGAGAGCAAATGAAGAACACGCCTCAGAGTGCAGTGGACAGTGTGAAGAACACCCTCGGTATGGGTAACAAGAAATGAAGCAAACGCCTAACATTTATTTATTTTCCTCCGTCGAAAAGGATCCCGCGATGCTGATTTAGATTATATAAAGGCATTTGCTTTTTGCTTGAGTTGGGAATTTGGATTGATATGGAATCCTCTACTAGTTTCTCAATTTGTTTCAACATTCCTTACATTGGGATGCAATAAAGATATTCACTTGTTTTTAACTTCCTTTTTTTTTTGTTTTTTTCTGCTTTGTGGAATATTAGTTGTAATAAAGGCAGAACAATAATGCAATATTTTACTTTGTTTTCTCCATCTCTCTCTCTGTGCAATGGAGGACTCCGACCCGAGAGATAGACCTGATTCATGGCCATTCTAATCTTACTTGAAGTTTGTGAAGATGAGTTCCATTCTTATTCTTAGTGTCGTAATCACACACTAAAAAGAAAACCTTGAATTTTCCTTTATGACAAGACTCTAAATCGGGTGCTACCACTAATCAAATAATCATCAGAGCCATGAGTAGTCCCAGATGTATTGTTCATCATACAATTGTGGAGTAAGCCTGGCACTCTATTGCCGCCTAGCCTTTTCTGCTTGCCTGCTTTCCAAGTGCTAACTTGGGTTTGCTAGGCGCACACCTTGAGGTAGCCTTCTTGCTGCTTATGATTCTTAGGCTCTGCCGCAACATATCCAACCGCCGGGCGGTCTTGTACCCCTCTTTCTCCGCTAAAGCCAATCGCACTTTAAGATCCTCAATTGCTTTCTCTTTAACCATCAATTCCATCTTTAGCTCTTCAATCATTTCTTCTTCCTCTGCCCTCCAGTACAGTCCATCCCCTGCACAGGTAACCAAGATGCACGCAGGAATGATGACATTGCCTAGATTTGGCTCCTGTAGAGCAACAACTTCAATCCATGGCATAGAATAGTAGACTGTAATCTCCAAATTTAACTTAAATCAGCTATACGAATCCTTTTTCGATAATCCAATAAATTCTAAAAACTTATTTAATTTAAAATTTTTAAGTCAATTTAAATTATTTTCTCTCTTCTCGTCATTTATCTGAATGTGAACACCTTTCTTAATCAAAAATTTTGACTTGGGGAACGTGCGAGCCAGCATGAGAAAAAGGGAAGAAAATTTACAGTACTAAGAGAGAGAAAGAATGCACCACGATGAGTCCTCTGAATGAGATCATCAAGCTCGTTCTTGATAGCAAGGTAGAGCTTCTTCCACTTATCCACGGCCTCGTCGCGCCACTCCCTCTCCTCCCTCATTTGCTCCACAAGGAAGCTAGTTGTTCCAACTATCTGCCAATCTTTCTCACTTTTCTCCCCCACCAAGCCACCTTCCATTCCTTTAATCTTCTCTTCTTTCTCTTCAACCATTTTTCTCAAACTCTTCACCTCCTCCTTTAGATTCTTCCTCTCCTGCTTCCATTCTGCTTCCTTGAATGCCAACACCAGCATGTCCCTCTCATAAGCTCTGCCTTCCTTCTCCCTCTCACGCATTAGTGCTTTAATTTCCTCCTGGAGAAGCTTGACTTTCCCTGCCAACTCTCCCAGACCCTTGTCATCCCTGTTGATCTCTCTCTTGCAGCCGAAACAATTCATGGCTAGAGATATATACAGAACTATATAAGTAGCTGGATGGTGATTCTCTTTATAGAGTTTTCCGGAGAAATAAAGGGAGAGAAAGAGAGATGATGTGGTGGGGGGTTTTTGGGAATGGCAATCCATGGACTTATAATAAAAACTATTCTACTGTGATTTAGATGTGAAGTCATAAAGGCCGTTTTTTTGCGTAAAAAAAAAAAAAAAAAGAATTATGTTGCGTGTATCTCAACCATTTTCCAAATCCTACAAATGTTAAAAGCCTTTTTCGTTGGAATGCATTTTTCCGTGGTGGGGCTTTGGGTGAGTGAATGATATAAATGCTCTACGGAGGCTCCTTCCATCAATGATGTAAAGAGCTGGCTACCATGATCAAGTTTGTGTGCCACTGATAGTCCCCGCTCCTTACCTTAATTATTGGTGCTATTGAAGTGCTGTAACATGCCCGTGAACGACCCTCTCTATGTCTCATGTCAAATTTCGAAAAAGTAGTGAGTGCACATGATGTCTATTCGTGCAGAGATTTTTGAGCTTATAAGGCATGCATGGAATTCACTGTCCAATCATCAACCCTACATAATCACGGCTTTCATTTTGGTCCTTTCAATCATTCTTTCCATAGACTGTTGGTGACTCGGTCTATGACTTTTCACAAAGTCTGATGGGACCTTACACAGTAGATATTCCACGTGCCAAAATTCTATTTCTTGACCAAAAGCCCATGATTGATGCCGGCAGTAATGTTAGGCCAGATTTGTGAAGAGAAAGCTTCCCTAACTCTCGTGGGAGCGGTCAGGATTGTGAGTCTTGAATCCCATCTATTTGTTGCCACAGTAAATGTCGGAACAGCGACCGGTTGAGTCCTGTAGAAGTAGCAGTAGCAGTAATATCTGTTGATGAGTCAGACATTGACTTACTGTAGTTCCCATGACACCTTAAGCTCTCAGCAAACAATAAAAAAGAAAGGATTAATTGGAAAAAAAAAAAGAACCGAAGAGCGAAACAAGAAAAAACGCATTGAAAGGTGTATAACTCTATTATTTATGAGATGAGCGCTTGCTACAGTTATTTTTTTTTTTCTTAAACAAAAAATTCGCTCACATTTAGTAACGAGTTAACTTTAACTCTCCCTAAAACAAAGAAAAAAACAAAAACAAAATCAAAAACAAAGAATCAAATCAACAAAACCCAATAACACCCCCAATGCATTCCTAAAAAATAAAATAAAATAAACAAATGGGATGCCAGCTGCAAAGCTGTTTTTTTTTTTTTTGCTGGGCCTGGATTATGCCGGGGCACCATGCAAGCAAACAAAAGCAGAGGATGTGACTCGGGAATTACAAAATCCAACCTGAGAAATATTCCATTTCCATGTGAGCGAGAGTCATTTCTTCCAAGCATGGCCACTCTGCTACCCCTTCCGCTACCCCTGTAGGCTGTCGGTGGTGCAACCCTTTTTTTTGTTGTTTTTTGCTAGCAAACAAAATTTCCCTTGTACAAATTGCTCATTGGCAAAACTCTGTTCAACCCATCAATACATTAATTGGCCGCAAGTCTTTGGATTCTCTGCCAGAAAGGGACCCGCAGTTACAATGCCTGGAATCTGCACAAGAATTGCAAGCAAACGAAGGTAAACTGATGGAGAGCGTGGGGTCCATTCCAATTAATTCTGGCACACTTGTCCATGGTCGCCAGTAACTCCATGTACTTTGTCTCCTTTTGTTATTTCGCACACGGAAAACCCTTCCGCGGTGGGGCTAGAGGCTGAGCACCGAAGACCTGCAAACACCTATCGTGTTAGGCGAGTTATGTGCAGAGCAACAAGCAACTTTTGTCCAGGCTCAATATAAAACTCAGTATCTTACGTTCAGGTATACTCGATGATAGGAGGAGAGGGAATTTATAGTACAGAAGAGAGCTACTTGTACTTAAGATGCGTACATGGTGACTCTGATATTGCTTAAATATGAGTTTATATATTATATATTATTATTATTATTATTTGTCTTATACTTAATAATTTTTTAATAACTCTTGTGAGAGAGATAGAAACGGGTTGGGGACTCTGGTAGTTTACACTCACAAAGTCAAACTCCCAGTTGCCTACTTTATCTGTGATGGGTAAGGGACCCCAACTGCCTTAGGATGATGATAAATGAGGTGCATGGATCTAAATCACAACTTCAATTAAAAGCATAGACTCATTCGTGTGACATTAGAAGGGCCCGGCCAGTTGTTTCTGACCCGGATGGCCCATCCTTTTAAATTTATAGGCTTGCTTGAGAGGTCCATTCATTATCAACAAATGATTCTTTAAAACTTAATCCCAAAATTAGAAGAGAGATTGTTCGCGGACTCAGTTTACCGCTATCGGTTGTAAAACAAGAAATCAAAAACTATTGTAATAAAGAAAAAAAATGGGTACTCTTTTTCTTTATTGATGTTTTAGAGCTCTTGTATATAGACGGTTCAGCACCAATTTTATTACGACGTCCCAATTTATTATGATATATTTTACGATAGATTATTATTATTTTATCGTCCCGAGTGCGAAAATTCAACTAAATCCTTCGATCTTAAATTTTTGTATTAGCAAATAAAAGACTTGAAAAGAATTAAATTTGGCTATATTGAAATTGCATAAATTACAATGTAATGGAAAGAAAGATTAATGATGGATCCACTCCCTCTTTCATGTGCTAACTGCTTGTTTGTTTTTTTTTAAATCAATAATGATCAAGGGACTACCAAAACGAGTTGTCATCTCGCAAACAGCTGAAATCTGTTGACATGACAAGCTGATGCGGGGTCTTCAAGGCAGCCACAAAAGCCCTCCTCATCCTTGGGAAATGATTTTGGCAGCGGATGGTCTGGAATCACACCAACCTGTAAAAGAGCAACAAGTGGTTGATCACGGAGATTCAAGAACAAGGATGGATGCAAATGATCCATAACTAACCTTGTCAATGTCAGTGTGCGCAGGTGTCTCATAACGAGCGACTGTAACTGCCAAACCTGAGCCGTCAGATAGTTGAAAAACTGATTGAATCTTGCTGCATAACATGGAAAATATTGCCAGTTATGGATCCGTGGATACCATTGATATGGCCCCAGAAGCAAAGTAGTTACCCCTTTCCAAAGGTAGGTTCTCCGAACAACTGGGCACGTTTATTATCTTTCAATGCACCGGCTAATATTTCACTAGCACTCGCAGTTCCTTTGTTCACCTAATTGAAAAATGAGATGGATATCAGAGACTTCTCGTGGAAGATGATAGAAATGTGACTGGTAATGCACGTCATTGAAGTGGAAATCATTTACAGGTGAAGTTCTAAGCAACACATAGAGGGCAAATGAAAACAAAGCGGCCGAGGCGGCAGTGACAAACTTCATACAATAAGCACCAGAAGAAAGCACACGAACATAGGTAAATTACAGAAGCATGAAAATGGAAGTTCCTTCAGCATAAAAATACAGCTTTAAAAGGAACTCAAAAAGAACGAGAGAACATGACTGCTTGGTGCACAAAAAAGGCAAGTTGCCTAAGGAGTATGATGACATTGCCAGCAAGACAACAGAGTTTCTTAGTGGAACTTGCCGCAGATTTCCTATTACACAATCAAGTATCAGACCTATTCAATAATTTAATAACCAAACAAGCTTACCAATACAGCCAGTGGCTCTGAAGTTGCAAGTGCACCACTTCCATCTGCATCATATATATCTCGAACACCACGACTATCACAAATATACACGATCACACCTTTGTCCAACCTGAATCCCAGCAGCTAATTCAATGATAGAGCATGAACTTTAACAATATAGAAGAAAGCACCAATTTATTATGGGCTGATTTATGAATTGAATGACCATTTGATAAATAACAAACAAAGAATGAAGAATAAAAGGCTTGAGCCAATTGAGATGTATCTGAAAGAATTCCTAAATTTGAATGCAGATCTGCGATGCACCTTAGAAGGACAACATGTGTCAGACAGGATAAATGCCACAATAGTGGCCAATCAGTTCTCTTTACTTGGAAATGAACTAGTCCGCACACATTCGTCACTGTGTTATTTTGAGAGGTTGAAAAACACAGTCCCTTCCAAGTAATATATTTCCTACTTAACACAAGAGACCACTTGGCCGATTTAACTTACCAAAGCTTGGCTATCTCAATTCCTTCTGGAAACAGACCACCACTGCAGAAAATTGAAGCTTTTGAGATGGGTTACCAAGAACCAGAAATAAGATGTAGTATGCTGAAAACTAATCACCTATTATCTCGAAGGTCCAACACAAAGGCATTGACATTATTTCTCCTTAAATTATCAATAGCTTCCCTCACTGCACCTGCAGGAAGAGTAAATTCCCACAAGCTTGCTTAATGCACAAATTTCATAGAGTTTGTCCACTGCAATATCCCCATAAAACTTACTGACAGAATTGAACTTAGAACAGCTATCTTCAACTACCTGTAGCATTTTGATTGAACAATGCAAGTTTAATATAACCAATCCTCACAGAATCCCTCCCTGAACCTGGAATTTCGCATAGCCTTGATTTCACTGGATTTAGAGACACTTTCTCCCGCCTGGAAAGCAGAAGCTTGTCTGTTTAAAATCCACTCAAAACACAATAGCAACTGGTAATCTACACTAAATTAGTTTAATTTACTGCAGTAATGGATACAAATCTCAATTTACTCAGTTTATGCTTTACTAGTAATCAAGCTAATTTGCTCTTGGGAGATGAAATACAAATGCAAAAAAAAATTAACTTACTTCAAAGCTAGATGCTTTATTTCAGGTCCCCTACGAATTGTTAGCTCCACTGAGCTTCCTTCAGGTCCCCTGCAATTCACCACAAAAATGTTACAGAGTGGATAGATGAAAAATTAAAATGGGAAACAGTCCTCAAGTTATCAATTTTCAAAAGGAGGATATATTTACTTAAGCAAATGTGCCTTGAAACATATCATAGAAACATGAAAGCATACATCTGGTAAATCCTTCAACATTCTCTATTTTCAAAGTCACTTGTGGATGCAAACCTAGAGCTTTCAAAGGAATGTTAGATCTGCCATATGCTAGACATTCACACAATCTAACTAAAAGATGAATTTAACTGATTTAAGTGATTTTCTGATGAAAGTACTCACTGCAAACGGTCTGCTGCATCATATATACCCATGCTTTCCGTGCTTGTATCATCTATTGCAAGGATGAAGTCCCCAGACAAAATGCCAGCCCTATATGCAGGACCTCCTGAAGCAGCTGAAATGACAACAAGTCCAACAGGTGATCCATTGGAGACTGTTGGATAGCCTATTGATAGCCCTACGCCTGTAAGGGCACTTTGAGTCCCAGACTGCCTTCAGAAAAGATACCAACAGGATTTAGAGAATATCAAATTTGTATCATTCCCTCTGAAGTAGAAACTGGTAATATGCATGTCCACATACCAGCCTCCATATTGTCAACTAAAAACAAGATGAAGAAACTGCCTCATACCCTTAAACTCTTAAACTTCTCAGGCTCTAGAAACCGAGTAAAAGGATCATCAAGTGTGGCAAGCATCTTCCTTATAGCCATGTCTGGTTGTTAAATATGCCACTAGATTTAGAAGTAGAACATACAGACATACTGCATTAAGATCTAAAACACACTACTATTCAAAATAATGTCAGTGGTACAGTGTAGTGAACACCACTGTAACAGATTTGGAAAAGAATAGAAAACGTACATGTCTCTTCACGTGTGTTCATTAGTTCATTTCGCAATGCATTTTCCCTATAACGAAACCAACTTTGTCCGTTGAAAGTTTTGTCAACATATGCACGGTCAATGGTTCTCCATGCCTCTAGGAAGAGAAGGTTCTCTTCATTGAGAGCCCCTAAGCAACAGAGAATAACAATAAGTGTCAAGAAAAAAGACAAACAGTCAGTCAATCCTCACACACCTAAATGCTGCATCTTAATGTTTACATAGATTTAAACTCACAAGAGGTATCGCGACTAACAACAGCAGATAGTGATGCAACTAGCATAAATGCAGCAACTAACTGAACAAAAAGGGACAATGTACGCCTCTCCATTTTTTCTGAACAATTCATAAGTGTTTGAGGTCTGCCGACATATCTCCTCAACTTGAGATTGCATCTGTAGCTTATCGACCAAAAACCATACTGTGATGAAAGGCTTTTGTCACGCTTTTGTAAAGGATGAAAAAACAACTCATCTCCAGAAGCTCCATAACTGCAATTTCTTTTCCTGTTATTCAGCTGTATTCTTATCCACATCAAGGGGCTTCGCAATTGAGCTTTTATGACTGTTACAGACAGACATTTGAATTGTTGCACCTAAAAAATTGTCCAAGTGAATACATAAGATGAAATTACCACTTTCCATCAATAAAATTAAATTTCCCACATGCAAAACACCTGATTTAAGTGATGTCTTGGGCTATGGTACCCATCCTATCTTTTTTTTTTTTTAACGAAAAAAATAAAGAAAATCTTTTATTCCTTTCCCAGAATTGTCTGCATAGCACTCGTCTAATTATTTGCAGCATTGCAACTATGAAAAGGAAACCCAAATTCATTGCAATACTCATGTTCATTCCAGGCCATATTGTTGGAGAATATATAACTAAAAGGCACAAATTATTGAAGTTAAACACCACTAGCCTCCGAGAAAGAAAAACCCAAACTGGTGGACAAAGGAAAAAGATCGACGCTTTAAAGATTTGACACCATATCTCAGGTAGGTAAGCACACTTCCCAAAAATTTCATGCATCAAGAGATAAAAATATCAGAATTCTTCAAATTGCATGTTTAATTTAGCAGCAACCTAAATTCCCCCCAATAAATTCTTGGCCGTATTCGCTTCTTTTACGATCAACCCAACTCAAAACAACAAAGGAAAGAATGAAAGAAAGAAAGAAAAAAAAAACTTATCTCAAACTTGTTTTTGCACCACTGCTACGCAAAAAGAAAAAAAAAAATCAGTAAATATCACAGGATCTCCACTTTCTTAACACCCAAATCACTAAGCAACAAAAGAATCCAACCCAACAATATCTCAATGAAGCATTAACACCAGTGCTACCATTACTACAAATTTCATTAAACTTAATGATAAACAAAGAAATAGAAAATTGTAAAGGAAAATGAATGCAGGTAATGCAGAGCACGGAAAAAAAGTGGCTGCCTGAGGATTAATGGAGAACAGAGTGGAACGACAAGCGTATCTGCTAGTGTCGGAGACAGTGAAGTGATGAGACGGATAAAGGGTTGCAGAGCTTGCCAACATCTCCATTACACAATGGATAGGACAGCCCTCCAACCCCCACGTACACTTTCAAACGATGCCCTTCCGATTGTCTTTTGTGTGCGTGTGTGTGTGTTTTTAATCAAAAATTATCTCATGATTTTTTTTTTATTTCAGTAATTTACTTAAATTAAAATTAAAATTTAAAATTTTTTAACCTCAACACTATTATACTATACTATTAAATATAATTAATTATAATTTTTTAATTAATTAATTTTAATTAAAACTCAAATCCTTATATTTTAAACTTTAAAAATAATTCCAACATCAATAAACCACAACTCAATATGTGTTTTTCCATACAAGGATTTGTTTCTTCTTTTGTCGTACTACTACTACAATTCCTGTCTCATTGGGCCTGGGCTTTGTTTTGTGTGGGCCAAAACCAGTGGCCTTCCAAATTGATGGGCCAAAAACTGAAAGAGAGAAAAAGAATAAAAATGATTTTAAGGATACCAATAATTTTAATAATTTCTTTTTTTAAGTAATTAATAATTTAAATATTAATATTAAATATTTTAATTTTAATTTTTTTAAAAAAATTTACGAAATTTATAAAAAATTAAAAAGATTATTTATATTATATAACTTATTATCTAACAAATTATGCATACAAAATAAACGATATATGTTATATAGAAATAATTGATACATACAACTCAGCCAAATAAATAAAATTATCGGTTAGTTCTACAATATAGAAATAATTGGTACATACAACTCAACTAAATAAATAAAATTATCAGTTCTACAATATATTGTTGTTATAATTGACCAGGATTCTCGGGGGGTTGTGGGTCCGAGGGGTTGGTGTTAATGTTTTTGCTTTTCTTTTTTAATTTTTTCTTTGGCTTCGTTGGTAATCGAAGGCACAACATTGATCTTAAATTCTCATTGTTCTAAAATAAGAATCCGATGCTCATTTTCGACAAGTAGAAGGAAAAGCGAAATAAATAATTTATTTACTCTCCCTTAAGAATAGACCTTAGTTAGTCATTTCCAAGACAAGACTTTTAAAATAAGACTATCAGTACAGGGTCGATCAGGACAACTCCTTTTCCGTGAAGACCATACTTTTTTGTTTTTTTTTGTCAAAAAGAAAAAAATATACAGCAAATCGAATGCAACAAGTTAAGATTTTCATTTAATCTCTTGGAAAGAAAAAATTTATTATTTGATATTATTAAATTTAAATTGTTTTTTATTTAATTTTAATATTAATAAACTTAAAATTTAATTCTATATTACATCATAAATTCTAAACTTTTCAAAACTGTACCGGGAACAGATACCTCACCCACCAATGGCATGGTAAATGAAGTCAATGGAGTGGCTCCTCAAAGTCTTCTAAAACCAACATTTGAATTCAACACCTCACCCACCAACCGACGCCAGCGCCGTGGTTGGCCCGCCAATTTTGACTGCCCACCTTAATGGAAATTCCTCTTTCCGCTTTCATTGTGCCCAAAATAATCACATTTCTTCTTTGAATAATCATACTTCTACAGATGATTTTTATAAATAAATGTAAAGACCAGCCGTGAGTAACTCGTTTTCCTTTTTTTTTTTTTTTTAAATTTCTAATCAAAAGTGCAAGTTGTTGTTTTTTTAGAAACATATATGATAGACATATGATTCGTTTTGTAATTTTTTTTAATTTTTATTTCTTTACTTTTATTTTTATACTTTTATAGGTTGACGAGTATAATTATTTATGCTACATTTTTCACTTATTTTGTGACATAATGACTGCAAAGAGATCGTGGTTCACTGAATTGTGCATTGTTCATGCGAACCAAAAGGAAAATAAAGTAACAGACCAAGAAAAGTAAAACAAAGTAAAAAAGAAAACAGGTCTTGACATAAAGACTACTCACGAGGGGTCGTAGGTATCGTGAATGAAACGTGTGATCCGACACTAATGTTCCCACCATTGCTTTGTGATGCTGGCGTCGTGTCGTAATCAAGCGACGTTGCAATCATCCCGAGGTCTACAGGTTGCTTGGATTAAAGAACCCATTCTAATGTTTTTAGGTTGTCAATCTTTCAGCAGAAAAATAAAAAGTTGTGGTGGGACATAATAGAAAAATTTTTTAGGAAAACCATTCACGTGCTTAGCCCCTTCGTTGACAATTGCCACACTAGCAAACAAAAGGTTTTAGAAACAGCCGAGCACAGGAAATGATCACAACCAAGTAGCACATACATTGAGAATTGTTATCAATAAGTTTTCATATTATCTTCAGCACTCACTACCCCACCAACCCATTAATTTTATCCTGTACCTCGTCTACTTAGCATTACCAAGCATATAAAAGGAAAAAACAATCCAAAAGAAAAAAGAAAAAGGAAAAAATTACAAGCCTCTTCTAATTTCTAAACATTTGAATTAGGAATAGAAGCAGTTGGTCCAATTTTCCTCAACTGGATCCCATTGGTTTGAGAATCATCTTCATCGTGGTAAACATAAGCAAACCCACCATGTCGGGTCAGATCCATACCCGACAACTCATCCTCGGGCGAGATCCTTAGAAGCTTGAGCTTATGGAGAATGTAAAACAATGTACCCATTGTAGCACTGACCCACCCAAAAATCACCAAAATTTGGATGATATGAGCAGCCAAGAGCTTTCCACCACCGCCCATGAACAATCCGTAAGGTCGATCAGGCTTATTCGGATAAACCTCCCTCACGTACTTCTCGGAGGCAAACAAGGCCGTAAAAATCACTCCCCAGGCGCCACACCCGCCGTGGAGCTGGGCGGCCTCCAATGGGTCGTCGAAATGGAACTTTTCAGCCAACTTGTTGAAGCCAATTAAGACTAAAGCAGCAACGAATCCACATATTATTGCGGCCCACGGTTGAACGACAGAGCACCCAGCCGTGATTGCTGCAAACCCACCAAGCAAACCGTTACACACGTCCGTTACATTCCAATGACCGGACAGAATCCTTTTCCCAAAAAGAGTGGTCAGGGCCGCAGTGCTACCCGCCAGAGTTGTGGTCACAGCGGTTCGACCGATTGCGCTCCATTGACCGTAGTAGCTACCAGCAGAGTAAGCGCCCAAGATTTTTGTGAATGAACCAGGGTTGAATCCGTACCAACCAAACCAAAGCATGAAAGTGCCCAGAACCACGAGAGAAGCACTGTGTCCACGCAGAGCCAAAGGCCGACCGGAATGACCAAAACGGCCGATTCTCGGGCCTTCAATGAGAGCGCCCCATAGACCGGCGATTCCACCCACCATGTGCACCACTCCAGATCCCGCGAAGTCGATGACTCCGGTTCCGAACAAGAGATCCAAATCTGATTTCGTGGCACTTGCCCACCCGTCGCCTGACCAGAACCAATGAGACACAACCGGGTAGACAAACCCGGTCAAAAATGAAGAGTAAGTCAAATAAGCAACGAATTGGGTTCTTTCAGCAATAGAGCCACTGGTGATCCCAGCCGCCGCTATGGCAAAAGCCCACTGGTAAAGAAAATAGCTGTAGTCGAAGTTGGATGACGGGAAGGACTTCAGCGCGAAGTTTTGACGGCCGATGAAGCCGTTGGAGGGAGTACCGAAGGCGAATGCGAAACCAAAAAGGTAATAGAAGAGGCCTCCAGCAGCTGCGTCAAGGACGTTGGTCAACATAATGTTCATGGTGTTCTTAGCCCTAACGGATCCAGCGCACAGCATGGCAAAGCCCAGCTGCATGGAAAATACGAGGTAGGCGGAGAAGAGGAGGAAGGTGTTGTCGACGGCGTATTGGGTGGCGGTGAAACGTGAGCAGATGAAGTTAGCAACTGCGGCGGAGTTGGTGACGTTAGCACCCAAGATCTGGGAGAGCTCGTCTGCCGCGCAGGTCATGGAAGCCATGGCCTGTACTTGTGATCGGACCGTTTTCAGGAAAGTTGGACGGCTGGCCTAGCTGGAACTTGAATTATATAGAACGTAAGAAGTAAGCGTGCTATATACACACATATATATATATAGAGAGAGAGAGGATGATGAGTTCTGTTTCTGCGTGGCCAGGAAATTGACGACGTGTGTGAACAAATTTCAGGGATCATTACTGAAATAATTTATATAAAAATATACCAGTGTTTTTCTTTCTTTTTTTTCTCTCAATAAAAATGATGTCTCATCATTAAGTGCGCAAAACCAAGATTTGCTCTTTAAGAACAAGCTTAAATGTCCCCAAAGGCGAGATCAAGGTTTAATTTCATCAGCTTAATGTCTTTAATCTGATCATAATCCTTGGTTAGAGTGTGACAGGAGTTGTTGTATTTTTCTTTTTTTTCTTTTAGCGAAAACAAAAAAAGGACGGAAGATTTATGACTAAAATGCACAGGCACAATTTAGGCAATTACATACTAATATAAAAACTATGATTATGATAAGTAATTGTAATTAACGTTTTATATCACACCCCATCTATTAATCTCACGTTTCAGTAACCAAGCCCTCGTTTCTGAAACAACGGCCAGCAAAAAAAGTACGGATGGTTATAGGACGGCTACTCATTAATTAATTTATTTTATTGCGTTTTGTGTGAAATTTTGTAGCTTTGAATTCGTGTGCCGTACAGAGGCTGCAGACCAAGAGACGAATCCATGATCTTTCTAAAACCACCCACATTTTTCTTTTTCGTTTTTTAGATTCACACCGATTAGGATTGAAACTCGTAATTTTTTAGTCTTAAAAAAATTTAGTATCGTTAAATTAAATTTCAATTTTTTAAAGATTTTTTTGACCGGACATAAAAATAAATAGCTTATTAATATTGGTAATAATTGTGGCCAACGGATTTCATTCCAATTTTTCTTTTTTTTTTTTTTTTTTTTAATTTGATGTGTAAAATGAAAAAGGAAATGTATAATTTTTCCTCTTTCATTCTAAATCTTGACCACACATGTTAATCACTCCGTATTTTCGTAAGGGGTGGTTCAATTATCTTATTTGTCATCGCTAACGGGGCAAATTATGAGGTTGACATTTCTACAAACGGAAAGTTTTTTAAAAAATAACTTTTAAGTTTCATTTATAATTTTTTCAGAACAATATTTATAATTTTTCGCGTCAACTTTCATTTGTTTATTTGATATGAATTCAATTGAGCGGCATCTCCTATGTTTATGCATACATTACGGTGAAGATTTTCTATATATCAATCGTTCGTTTAAATGAAAATTAAATTTAAATGCGGATATTACATACTAGTCAACGGAAACCATTCAAACTTCAACTCCTCTATCTCCCCCGTTCACACACAGGTAACCCCAAGAAAAGAAATAAATGCACGCCTAACGCATACTCTTTTTTGTTTTTTGTTTTTTTTCGTATTGCTATTGCATTCACATGGTGAATCTTGATTTTTAAATTATCCAATTCGTAGTTTTGTTTTTCTTTTATTTTACTTGGCAACTTGGGTCAAACAAGTAACAATCACAATTTGCATTTAGTTCCTCAAGGTCAGATTAAGACCATGTACTAATATCTTTGCCGACGGGAGTGATAAGATTGCATGTTGCGTTCAAGGGCTGACCTTTGAAATGTCAAACGTGTTATGCATATCGTACATCAAGTAAGAGTTGAAAAAGAGAGGCAGTAGCCTCGTTGAAAATTTAGTACATTTTTTATTAATATTTGAATAATAAATTGATATATATGCAATGCACCTTTTTTATGCTAAAAAGAAAAAAAACAGAGACAGATTCCCTATTTTGTGCCTAATGTTACAGGGTCAGATGCGGGCCGTAGCCTGTAGGAAATTGATAAACAATGTTCTGGTAGACCTATATTTCAGTTTGTCGAGAAATAAAAATAAGCACAAAACCTCGTTCCCTTTCAATAGAAATTGGAAGCGGCTGCACTTGCCACAAATTTAAAACTGGTAACAGTTCTAACATAAGTTGAGGCGTTTGGCACTATGCTTAAAGTAGAATGACACCCTGTTGATGTTTCAATGACTCCACGGAATTGTCATCATTCAAAGACGTGTACTATCATCCAACGGGGAACGGGGTTTGGGCATATCCACCATTGATTTACCACGTCCGTCACAAACTTAATTTCCTATCCTGCACCAGGTGGGATCACCAGGTATGAACAATTTAATATGTTTTAATTCCTTGTTTGAATTACAAGCTGTCAACTCCTCACAAAAGCCACCGTGCAAAGATGAACAATCTCACTGCGAATATTCAAAATCTGCTTACCATGTGAAAGCTGCAAATGCCGAGTTCCAAGATTCTACGTGTATCTTTTTTGCACATTCACCAGTCATATTGTGCAGGTCAATCCTTGGAACGTAAAGTTTAGACCCTGTCAAGGCCTTCAAGCGCACGAGACTTACGTACTGTTTGAATTATTGGAAAAGGGCGAGAAAAAAAAAAAAAAAAAAACATTGGAAAGAGAAGGGATAAGAAAGCGAACAGTGTGAAGAGCCTAAACTACCCACAAAATTCGAATCCGAAGTTGGCAGCGAAAGGAAAAACTTTGAAGGGTTATTCTGCCTTTATTCTCCTCTTCGAATTATCAACGACTTTTCGCTTGTCCGCCATTTTATTCAAATTCATGTGAACCTGAAAGAGAGATAATGGCTGAACATCAAGCTACAGTTTGTTGGGCATTTGAGAAGAGACATGATTACAAACATAGATTTTAAACTCTTTTTTCTTTTTTTTTATACATATAGGCATATTGCCGTAAATATGATATAACATAAGAGCAAATGCTTTGGCAGTGGAAAGTAACTTTTTATCTATTCCGGTGGATATTCAAATTGCAGGACATCAACCAAGATGAGGACAGAAGGGTAAAGGGAAATTGTAAAGAATATCTACTTCATGACCAGCATTTCTGAGCACCTGAAGTAGGTCCACAAAATGCTGAACAACTATAATTTCCTTGTTTTGCTATCTCCCAGATTCATACCAGTGTCTAACCTTTGCCTAGACAATTCTTCAAATTGGTGTTGCAGGGCAGGTGAAACACCAACCCGCAAGAAAGAGTTGAGAGTCGGTCAAGATTGATACACTTCATAATTTGATTTGTGGATGATGAAAAAATCAGAGAGAGTGATCTAGAAATTGACTGAAATCAAGAATCAAAAATTAGTTAACTAGGATCATGAGTTCTGCTGCCTCCAGCAGAGGACTGTTTATGCAAACACAGTAGTTCACACATAAAAAAGACTCGTGCTATGTCAATTACAAAAGTAGAACCAATAGAGAATTCCTGCTGATTAAGGGAGCTTACTTGAAGAACTTAGAACTTTTCAATCCTATGGATTAGAAAGCTACAGATAACATGCCAGAAGCAGCATGACTTCTAGTGGAACATTGGTCCATATCTGACAGAAGTATGTGTCCTTCAAGGTTCACTAGACCAATCTCAAATTTAATCACATGCATTGAGAATTATGGGGGTCGCAAGATCACGGCCAGCTATTTAGCAGACTAAGCACATAAGGTGTAACAATCCAGCCTGAATTTTTTTACATTGTCAAAGAGGTTTGGCCTAACCAGTAAAGGCTAGCAAGTAATTATTCCTGCCAAATACCAATGCAAAAATGCCTTTGGTTGCAGAAAACATGAAAGAAGCACATTAAGGTCCCGAATTTCCAAATAAATCAAGAAATTAGCGCTCTATTTGATCAAAATCACTTGATAGATATACAGAATTAAGAATTTCAGTTGAGAAATTCATCAAAACAAACCTACCGTAATTTCTTCAATTGCATAGGGGTGACTTTCTTTTGCTTGTGGTTGTTCCAGTGAAGCCACGAGAACCTTCATCAGGTGAACAGCAAGGTGGCCGAAAAGAAAATTTAACTCAATGAAAGATTAGTGCATTGAAGTTTTGCAAACACCACCCAAGAGACTCAATAGGCAGACTAATTTTGAGGTTTTACCATCCGATAATCAGCTTAATAAAGTCACATCCTGCTGCAAAAACTAATAGACTGAATTAAACTAAAGGACATTGGTCAGTTTTGGCCTCGACAAAATGTGGTCTTAGAGAAGTCTAGAGACAGTGCCATGCTTCAATATTTCCTACAAAAGGACCACTGTAAGGTCTCAGACCAACAGCTTAGTGGTCAAGCCCAAAACTATTGCTCAGCCGCCAACGGCACTTAAGTGGACTGATATCACCTGGCATGTCATCAGAGCAAGAGCATGCGTAAGTGTCAGGAGAGAGAGAGCAAAGCCTTGTGAGTTAGAAAACTAAACCTGAAATGCCAAAGGTTACTTGGGGCGCTTTGGTATCTTACATATGAAATAAGCACCAACCTGGACATCTGGCAGACAGTAAATGCCATTTATAAACTTCTGGCGACAACAAAAAGCCTCTGCCCTCTGGTGATATCCATACAAGAAAGTCATCGAGGTATAAGGTAGCAGGCCGGCCTAGCAATGTTAGCTTGATTCTGGAACCAAGGATTCTCTTGATATCTGTGGCAACATAGATTGGCAAAAAATGAGTTGGTCTGAAAATTAAATTCCATCTAAACTGCATTGTTCACATTGGGAAACATCAGGGATACCGGAGAGAATGCTTTGACAAAAACAAGAAATGAGGATGAAAACTTTTTAACGCAGCGATGATAAAAGGGGGAAAAAAAAAAAACAATATCAGATAATTCCGAATGGACAAAACCAGAGAACAATTATATAACATTTTAAACGAAATTGTTGTATCTTATTGTACAATCCATATGTAGTATCATCCAGTGGCAGATCCAGGAGTTGGACTCAGTGGGGGCAAATTGCTTTTGACAGGGAAAAGCAAAAACGACAGATAAATCTGCCGCAGAATGTAAAAGTTGCTCACCAACTGCTCCTATTGATAAAAGTTTGGAGGTTCACATTTGTGTTGGATTCCTCCATAGCCATCATAAGTACATGTGTGTCCATTTTAAATACTATCAAGAAGTTTCCAATAAAAAAGGTGAGAGCTAGATAGCACGACACTTCTAAGACAAATGCATGATAAATTTTGAAACTTGAATAACACTCTGAGTTGCACAATCCTGAGCCAAAGGCTTCGGGCAAATGTCATCAGCGGGTTCCATTGAGGGGTCCATCATTGTGTACAGGATGTTACAACCTCAACTGATGAAGGGTAAAAAGGAGTCAAGAAAGAGCTAAGAAATTTAAACGCAAATGTTGAACTGTTCTCAGGAAGTTTCCTGCTCCTTCTATCATCATTTCTGGTTCTTACCAATTCCAGCAGCTAAAATGAGCTATAAAGCCCCCACTTCTTTTGCACATAAGTTACACAAAAGTCCCAACGGACTTCCCCAAAACCATCAACTACAATTGTGCCATCCCGCCAAATCCGAGATAAAGGACTTGAACCACATGAAATTGTTCACACTTTGGGTCCTCGTCACAAGCGCAGTACAAATGGTAGAGCTATAATGTGTCAACTATTGGGTAAGAAAGTGAGTGAATGAAAATGACCCTTGAGGTATCAAAGATTTATACACTGATGCTTAGATTATGATACGTTGCTACTTGCTAGCATTCGAAATGAAGAACCAAAGGTTTAGGTTTGCATATTGATAAACGATGTGACTCACCAAGAGAAACGAAAAATAAAAATTGGAGAATCATGTCCAATGATATTAAAATGGCTGTCATCATGTCATAAGAATGAAAAATTAGGATAAAGGCAAAAGCTCACGGTATAACGAAGATATCGGAGGAAACTAAAATATGTAAAATTGTTAATAGGGATAAATATTAGAATTGGTACTTATATTTAATATTGAAATAAATTAACTCTATAACTCAAATTAGAAAATCTTTTTATATGATATCATATTTATCCTGTAAAATGACTTGCAAAACTAAGAGAATGGTTTCAATAATTCATCTTACTACGTCAGCTATTAATTACATAATATCCTATGTATAAGTCGATTTCGTTTGTGTTCATGTTGGCGAGGCTGACCCCCGCTCCCCCTACCGGCCCAGTGATGCACCAACCACGCTCCTTTCATAAAGTCCCCTGATCTCTTTCTTTTTCTTTCATCCCCATTTACACAAATCTTTTTTACTAGAATCCATAGGCGCATGAGATTCCAAAATATTCCGTGAATTTGTCCGCCCATTAAATATCAACTACTCTTCATTCTCTCCTCTTCCACGCAATTCCTTTGCTTCTCTCTAAAACCTTTTTCTATATCCACCCGAAGAAAAATAGAAAAAAAAACAAAGAAAAGTAAAATAAAGTAGAAAAGAAAACAGGTTTTGACATAAGGACTACTCACGATGGGTCGTAGCCGAGGGGTCGTAGGCATCGTGAATGAAACGTGCGATCCCACAACAATGTTCCCACCAATGCCTTGTGATTGCTGGCGTCATGTCGTATGTCAATGCGTGTATAATCTTTTTCGTTTGTCTCGATTAAAGATTGTGATGGAAAATAACCCATTCTAATTTTTTTAAGTTGTCAATCTTTCAGCAGCAAAAATAAAAAGTTGTGGGGGGACTACAATTGAAAAATTTTTGAGTTAGTAGAACCATTCACGTGCTTGGCCCCTTTGTTTACAATTGCTACACTAGAAAACAAAAGGTTTTAGAAACAGCCGAGTACAGGAAATGGTCACAACCAAGTAAGCAGCACATACATTGAGAGAACGATTGCGGCCACATACCTTGAGAATTGTTATCCATAGAAGCAACCCATTCTAGTCCAAGTTTTTATTATCTTCAGCACGCACTACCCCACCAACCCATTAATTTTATGATGCACAACGTCTTACCAAGCATATAAAAGAAATAAAACTCCAAAAAAAGGAAAAAATTACAAACCTCTTCTAATTTCTAAACATTTGAATTAGGAGTAGAAACAGTTGGTCCAATGTTCCTCAACTGGATCCCATTGGTTTGAGAATTATCTTCATCGTGGTAAACATAAGCAAACCCACCATGTCGGGTCAGATCCATACCCGACAACTCATCCTCGGGCGAGATCCTTAGAAGCTTGAGCTTTTGGAGAATGTAAAACAATGTACCCATTGTAGCACTGACCCACCCAAAAATCACCAAAATTTGGATGATATGAGCAGCTAAGAGCTTTCCACCACCGCCCATGAACAATCCGTAAGGTCGATCAGGCTTATTCGGATAAACCTCCCTCACGTACTTCTCGGAGGCAAACAAGGCCGTAAAAATCACTCCCCAGGCGCCACACCCGCCGTGGAGCTGGGCGGCCTCCAATGGGTCGTCGAAATGGAACTTTTCAGCCAACTTGTTGAAGCCAATTAAGACTAAAGCAGCAACGAATCCACATATTATTGCGGCCCACGGTTGAACGACAGAGCACCCAGACGTGATTGCTGCAAACCCACCAAGCAAACCGTTACACACGTCCGTTACATTCCAATGACCGGACAGAATCCTTTTCCCAAAAAGAGTGGTCAGGGCCGCAGTGCTACCCGCCAGAGTTGTGGTCACAGCGGTTCGACCGATTGCGCTCCATTGACCGTAGTAGCTACCAGCAGAGTAAGCGCCCAAGATTTTTGTGAATGAACCAGGGTTGAATCCGTACCAACCAAACCAAAGCATGAAAGTGCCCAGAACCACGAGAGAAGCACTGTGTCCACGCAGAGCCAAAGGCCGACCGGAATGACCAAAACGGCCGATTCTCGGGCCTTCAATGAGAGCGCCCCATAGACCGGCGATTCCACCCACCATGTGCACCACTCCAGATCCCGCGAAGTCGATGACTCCGGTTCCGAACAAGAGATCTGATTTCGTGGCACTTGCCCACCCGTCGCCTGACCAGAACCAATGAGACACAACCGGGTAGACAAACCCGGTCAAAAATGAAGAGTAAGTCAAATAAGCAACGAATTGGGTTCTTTCAGCAATAGAGCCACTGGTGATCCCAGCCGCCGCTATGGCAAAAGCCCACTGGTAAAGAAAATAGCTGTAGTCGAACTTGGATGACGGGAAGGACTTCAGCGCGAAGTTTTGACGGCCGATGAAGCCGTTGGAGGGGGTACCGAAGGCGAATGCGAAACCAAAAAGGTAATAGAAGAGGCCTCCAGCAGCTGCGTCAAGGACGTTGGTCAACATAATGTTCATGGTGTTCTTAGCCCTAACGGATCCAGCGCACAGCATGGCAAAGCCCAGCTGCATGGAAAATACGAGGTAGGCGGAGGATAGGAGGAAGGTGTTGTCGACGGCGTATTGGGTGGCGTTGAAGCGTGAGCAGATGAAGTTAGCAACTGCGGCGGAGTTGGTAACGTTAGCACCCAAGATCTGGGAGAGCTCGTCTGTCGCGCAGGTCATGGAAGCCATGGCCTGTACTTGTGATCGGACCGTTTTCAGGAAAGTTGGACGGCTGGCCTAGCTGGAACTTGAATTACATAAAACGTAAGAAGTAAGCGTGCTACATACATATATATATAGAGAGAGAGAGGATGATGAGTTCTGATTCTGCGTGGCAAGGAAATTTTGACGACGTGTGTGAACAAATTTCAGGGATCATTACTGAAATAATTTATATAAAAATATACCAGCGTTTTTCTTTTTTTTCTTTTTTTCTTTTTGCTCATCATTGCTTACACAAAACCAAGATTTGTTCTTTAATACCAAGGTTAAATGTCCCCAAAGGGGAGACCAAAATTTAATCTCATCAACTTAAAGTCTTTAATCTAAGCATAATCCTTAGTTAGAATGTGACATTAGTTGTTTTTTTTTTTTTTTCTCTTAGCGAAGTCAAAAAGGGACGGAAGATTTATACATACTAATATAAAAACTGTGATAATGATAAGTAATTGTAATTAACGTTTTATATCACACCCCATCTATTAATCTCACGTTTTCGTAGCCAAGCCCTCGTTTCTCAAATAACGACCAACAGAGACAGTACGGATGATTATAGGACAGCTACTCATTAATTAATTTATTTTATTGCGTTTTGTTTGAAATTTTGGAGCTTTGAATTCAAGTCGCAACGGGCTTCCCCAAAACCATCAACTACAATGGTGCCATCCCGCCAGATCCGAGATAAAGGACTTTCGGACCACATGAAATTGTTCACACCTGGGGTCCTCGTCACAAGCGCAGTACACATGGTAGAGCTATAATGTATCCAACTATTGGGTAAGAAAGTGAGTGAATGAAAATGACCCTTTGAGGTATCAAAGATTTATACACTCATGCTTAGATTATGACACGTTGCTACTTGCTAGCATTCGAAATGAAGAACCAAAGGTTTGGGTTTGCACATTGATAAACGATGTGACTCACCAAGAGAAACGAAAAATAAAAATTGGAGAATCATGTCCAATGATATTAACATGACCATCTTCGTCTTCATGACTTCATGTCACAATGAAAAATTAGGATAAAGGCGAAAGCTTACGGTCTATTGTATAACTAAAGATATCCGAGAAACTAAAATACATTTGTAAAATTTTTTAACATATAAAAATGTTGATAGAGATAAATGTTAGAATTGGCAGTAAGTTGTGAATATTACTAAATTTTTCTAAACTTATGTTTCAAATAAATAACAGTCATCCCCGCATTCTAAATAAAATTATTAAAATTACAAATCAAATATTTGTGAAAATATCGGAATTGCCATTATAATTATAATATAATATTACTTTTGAAAAGTTTCGACAAATGTCTTCGGACAAGTTCATAGTTTTTATTAGATACTGTTATGAATGGCTATTTTTAATTGTCAAGCAGGTATAACATAAAATTTTGTAAATTTAAAAGAAAAGTATATATAAATATAAATAACAAAATCTGTACTTTTAATAATAATAATAAAATAAAAAAATTGATGTGGATAGATTATGAAGGAAAGAAAATATTAAGAAAGATATTTAAACCTTTAAAAGAATAAAACTTTTTATTCTTTTTATTTATTTATTTATCAATTACCACAACAATTGGAATTACACTCAATCTCATTTAAAACACATGCCGAGTTCAGTTTATCATTGCAAAATATTTTAACATGCAATTACAATTATAACAATTAACGTTATTTCCATCGGTACATTTTCCACTCGTATAATCATGGAGTTGTTGAATAGGACTGCTTAAAAGTACTCAATTATTTTAAAATTGGAATTTCTATATATATTTTTTAAAATATAAATATTATTATTTGCTCAAATTTAAAACTTTTCTTTTTAACCTATCATTCACGTCACATGCCAAAATGCTATGAAATGATTTATTTTTACTCCTTTTTATCTTTATTATTATTATTATTATTATTATTATTATATCACTAATAACAAAGATTAATTTTTATGCTTGTTATCCTTGATTATTATTATTATTTTTAGTTATACACAAAAATTTAATTTATTAATTTTTATTTTAATCAAATTTTATTTAAATTTTTTATTTACACTTATATTTAATATTAAAATAAATTAACTCATCTCTCTGCAACTCAAATTAGAAAATATTTTTTTTATTTATGTGTTTATATGAGATCATATTTATCCTGTAAAATGATTCGCAAAAATAAGAGAATGGTTTCAATAATTCATCTTATTACGTCAGCCATTAAATAGGCTACAAAATAGGATATCGCCGGTACTGGATCTACTCTAATTTGTCCGCATCCAATCCCATTAAATACCAACGACTCGTCATTTTCTCCGCTTGCCGGCCATGCCTTTGCTCCTCTCCAAAACCTTATTCTATATCCACCCGAAGTCTCAAATTTCCACTTCCCGCTCCGCTCTGATGTCCGTCTCCGGCGCCACCGCAAAGCACCGCTTGCGTGGCGTCGTATTCGACATGGACGGGACTCTGACGGTCCCTGTCATAGACTTCGCCGCAATGTACAAGGCCGTGCTTGGAGAGGAAGAGTACCGGCGAATTAGGGCCGATAACCCTTCTGGGATCGATATTTTGCACCACATTGAGAACTGGAGTCCCGACAAGCAGCGAAAGGCGTACGAGATTATCGTCGATTTCGAGCGCCGGGGGCTTGATCGCCTCCAAATCATGCCCGGTGAGCGGTACGACGTCGTATTTATGTGTGAATCGTTTTCTGATTGTCGGGGGTCTGATTGGAATTGTTGCTATTTGTGGTGCAGGTGTAACTGAGCTCTGTGGGTTTCTTGATTGCAGGAGAATAAGGTCAAATATCAATTTAGAATTTCTTTTTTCAAATGTTTTTCTGTTTTTTTTTTTGCTTTATTTGTTTGCTTGCAAAAACGGTAGGACGTTAATTTTAACAGTTTTATGTGTGAATCGAATTCATAAATATTATTATGAGCTGATAAGATTAGTGGAGCTGGCAGGCTTATAGTTTACATTGCAAGAGGAAAAGAGGAAAAACAATTGGTTTCTATACAAGGGTAGGGCTTATTGGCACAGCATACTCTATTTATTTATTATTATTATTATTTTGTTCTTGGAGGTGCGTGAAGTCCCCTTGAATTGGACTTAATTATGCTAGAATAGAAAAATAAAATTTTCAGGTTTTATTGCTTGCTAGTTCTGAACTTTGAAATATTATCCATCAGTTAGCTTTGCTTTCTTCTTTCTTTGCTCATTCCCAGAAGGGGGTTGATCACTCGAAATGTCAAGGAATCAGTTGATCTTTTCCATCAACGGCTTGGAGTAAGTTCTAGCATAATGCATGTCCAGCTTTTGATCTATTTCGTTGACCTTTCCTTGTAGAATAGTTGTACCTGAATGAAAGGTATTTTAATATTCTTATTTGATATTTGTTATTGCTGCAGACTGTGTTTTTTCCAGCATTAAGCAGAGAATTTCGTCCTTATAAACCAGATCCCGCTCCTCTGTTGCATATATGTTCAACTTGGGAAGTTCAGCCCAATGAGGTTTTGATGGTCGGTGATAGCCTTAAGGATGATGTGAGTGTGATATCTCCTCGCTGAATATTTTAATTTCTAGATACTTTGATGAGAATTCCTTTTTGGTTGTTTTTGATGCTTGTATTTTTTGTTTATATTAAGAAGCATGAGGTTTCAATTTTCTGATTGGAGGGTTCCAATGATGATCACTCTCATGGTTGTGGCAAGAGTGTAATTGATGATATGACTATTACAGGTAGCTTGTGGAAAACGAGCAGGAGCCTTTACATGCTTGCTTGATGAAAGAGGGAGATATGATTCTTCTGATTTTGCCTCGTTGGACCTGAAACCAGACTTCAAGGTGTCTTCCTTGGCTGAAGTTCATTCACTATTAGAGACAAACTTCCACTTGATTCCATGATAATCAGACCCTTATAAGAGATTGCTGCACATTATTGTCGACCGAGCTTTATCCAGGAACTGCCTGTCCACCTAGATTAATAATGGTGAGGTCCTAAGAAGCTGGCATAACAGTTGCTAGAAACTGTTTAAAAATCAATCCTCCCACATCATCAATTACATTCTGGAGTTTGGACCTAGATTTGAGTTTGCTTTGTCTCAATGGCCCTCGGTGCAAGCAGAATCTTAGAAATGTTTATTCATTCTGCTGTTTTAGAGTCATAGAAGAATAGCAATCTTGTGGTATTTGTATTGTGGGGTGTACATGACTCCCATTTATTGTAGTGAATTGTTATCTCACGTGCATGAAAAAACTACAAGAGTGAATAGAAATGCAAAACGTCCACAAAGTTTAGAGCCTTGCACTGCACTGACCGAGCTGGACGCGCTTATCGAGAGTAATAACATAAGGGAGAGAATCTTTGCAATAGATGACACATTTTGGATTCCATATTTTCCGCCACAACAATTTCTTAAATTTTTGCAAACTTACAGCCTAATTACTTTAACGGCCAGCCAGCTGCTACCCTTTTCACGACTCCACGCGGCAAGGGAGGCCGCCACCCTCCTTGCACCATCTGTGGCTGCTCAGGCTATTCTCTTCCACCGCTACCACCATGAATCCTTTCTCCTCCGGTAAAGGCTGTTCTTCGGTCTCCACTGCTCCTGCAATGGACCCACAAGAGCAGCGCCCAAAGAAACCCAAGAAACTCTTCGCCAACCCATTTGAAACCACCACAACGGCCGCCTCCCCTTCGCTTCGCGGGTTCTCCAAGATTCCCCTCTCTTTCAACTCGTTTGAATCGCCCAACTCTGCCCATGACAACACCTACTCTGCCCTCTGGCGCTGCCCTTCTGATCCCACTAGCCCACCTGTCGTCCGATCGGACCGTATTACCGGCGGTGCAGCAAATGTGGTTCCTAAATCAGGGCCAAAAATCGCTAAGATTGCGGGAACTAATGGAGTAACTACTCTGCATCCAAAAGGAAGCGGTGTCTCTGCCTCAATTGCAGCTGTTTGGGATGGTGTCTGATTCATCTCCCGGCAAGAGCTTTTGCCGATCATCCAGTTGCAATGACGACGAGGGTTCCAGCTATCGCGTTATTGTTCTTAGTTTGTTGATTTTAAGTACTTTTGATTTCTTCCACGGTTAAAATGGTCATCTTTGGGATTTTTTTTCCGACTCTTGCCTTTTGAGGCCTGTGATTGTGATTTATTTTGGTTACTGGGCTTAAGGAGGGTTTTTCAAAATGTTGCCATTTGAAGAATTTGTGGTTCTTTTGGGAATTTGGGGGTCTTTCTTCGAATTATTGTGAACTTCTGGGTCCTAATTTTATTTGAGGTTTGAATTGATTGGTTATAACAGCAGCTGAAAAAGGTGAGGGATTTCACGAATCAGATGAGCCAATCGTGGGATGAATGCATGACTAATGAAGTGATGAGTACAGAGGGAGACGTAGAAGAAGTTAAAGCAATTGAAAACAGCACTGCCATGGCAACAAAACTATAATGCTTATTTATTTTGCAGATCAAGGAAAAGAACGCAATTAAGAGACTTTGATCTTGAGTTTCATTCTGCTAAGTGATTTTATTTTTCTCTTCCTTTTTTCCTTTCTCTTTTACATCCCATGTTTAATGGAATTGGTTTCAAATTAGAATGCCTTTTATTCTGCCTTCGTTGCAGGATGATTCTGTGACTGATTTTGAAAAGGCTGTCAGCTTGGAGAGCGCTGGGGAATATGCTTTATGATCAACTTCAAGTGTCCCTGTGGCAAAGTGTATTAGATCCTTTTCTCTAGAAGGAGCTGTTACTGCAAACTGTTGTAGATTGTAGCAGGTAATGAGCCCAAAGGGTACCATAGTCTTTCAGGGCTCTGACATCTCCTGGGAGATTCATTATATGAGACCCAATTCCTCTACAGAACCAATGGTTCTCAGATCATAATTTTTCCCTCTTATTTTCTGGATGCTCTGTTGGCATTTTCTGTACAGTACCAAGTCATAAACACTTTTTTGGATAGGTTGTTCACATGAAGCTTGAGTGTTGGTTCTAGGTAGTATTAGATTTAGTGCATCCTCATTCATATAGTTCAATTGTGTCATATGGGTTCAATTAGGATTTCTATTTCTGTTCAATGGATAGGACTAAGAAATGAAGATTTAATGGTGTAATGAGGTGGGAAGATGATCACTTTTCCCCTTTTCTTTTCCTTTTTTTTTGTCCCTTCCTTAGGAGTAAGAAAACTTTTTCTTAAAGTTGACTCAAACACCTAGAGAAAGCGTGAGGATTCCTTTTTTGGATGATTGAATAATCATTATGTTGTTTAGTTCAACAATAGACAAGCAAAGGTGTTGCTGAGTTTGAAGGATAGATTCCAAGAGGCTAGGCTGGAAATGCATGATTGCGTTATGTGTCCTTTTGTTTCAACAATGTCACTTGTTTGTGCCTGTTATGAGTCTTGGGCAGCAATAAGCAGCAACGGATGAGATGCAATGCACTAATACCTTCAGTTTCTGCCTTGATTCCAATGCCTCGTCTTGGTAATTCCAGAACTTCCATGGCATCTATGTTTCGTCTCCTTTCCAATACAAGCATAGATTATGACTTCTCTGCTTTTCTTCTGCAGGGTGCGTTCAGTTTACTGAGGCTAACAAGTTGGGTTGACTCCTACTATTTCTGGCGTAAAATCAGTTTTAGTGACAAGCTGGATCCGGTGCATTGTTTACTTATGACTTTTTTTTTTTTTTTAAATAATTTCTCATTTTCACGTTTAACATTACTAATTCGTCAACAATCGTCGTGGATGATGCTGATGCGAGAGAGACGTTGAATAGTCAGGGATGTGAGGGAGAAGGTAGGATAGTCATCAATGACGACGGGAAGACAACTGAGCATTTAAAGAATAACAAATTGGTGAAAGCCAAAGCAAGTTGTTGGGAATTACAATTATTACGTTTTTTTTTATTACATAGAAGGGGTGTAAACACCCAATAAAAAGAGTAGAGAGAAAATAAAGATTAAACTTTTGTCTCTCGTCTAGTTAAAAGATTAGGTATCCAATTGTTCTAATCACAACAGACACTATTATTATTGTACCCATGTTAGAAGTTTGCAATTCAATCCTCCTAGTCCTAGGAATCAATCAGATATTAGATTGGAATTTATATTCCAGTTGACAGCCAGATAACAAGTTTAGAGGAGGAATTGGAGAGGGATTGAATTTTCCCATTACAAGGATGAGTAATCCAACGTAGCCCATGTGATTTTGTCTATGCATTGTAAACACATAGCTAAACTAACAAAGGCTTCCAAACACTCTTCTGCAGAAAACTTGGAGAACAAAGACAGCAAAGCCACTCGCAGAAGCTTTCTGGATAATTCATGCCAAGTCCTTGGAGTTTCTGGTTTTGGCCCAATCAACATTTTGGATGGGTAATCAGACACCAGAGAGAACGAGATCTTGTCCCAAATCCGAGATTGTCACCATTGGTCCAAGGACCCACCTTTGCCATTCTCCTGCCTACTTGTCAGCAAGAGGTGGTAGGCCCCTTCAAATCAGCCCCTCCATGCCAAAACAGCTAAGCAGTCATGAGCTGCCTGGGATGGAAGTCTGGAGGAAAGCCTGGAATCCTCCTTTTGTCTCCCTCCCTTTAAACGCCCGTCTAGATCTCTCTCTCACTCTCCCCCACATACTATCTTAATAAAAATTTATTCTTTATTCTTCTTTGGGCAATCCGCAAAAGGTTTCTGCCATCCCAAGTTAGCATCTTGTCTACAGCCCACCTTTCTGCATTTGTATCCTCTTTAATCAATATCTGCATAGAAATCTTAATTCCATATATTTTTAAGTACCATGATTCCTTCGTTAATCGCTGCTCAAAGCCCAGTAATGGCAGTCATTCTACAAAACCGAAACTTCGCTTTGCGTCCTCCCAAGTTGTATTGTTCCCGCTGCAAGCCAGCGCTGCAGTCCTTCATAAACCAAGAACCAGACACCATTAACAACCCTGCAAAATGCAAAACCCATTTTTTTGGTCCCATGATAACAACCCCACTACATGTTTCTCCCAATAAAGGCAAGAGAAGCAGGGGTTATGAAGAGAGGAGAAGTTGTGGCCCAGTGGGTAGCCAGCAGATGTTGGTTTTGTGTGGAATTGGTTACTGGGTCCAAGGCTTTAGGTGCTTTCCATGGCTGGCTCTCAACTTCCACATGGCTTACAATCTCAACTTGCATCCATCCATGTTGCAGCTTGTCCAGAACTCTGGTAATCTTCCCATGGTGGCTAAGCCTCTTTATGGAATCCTCTCGGATGCTATTTACATTGGTGGTGCTCACAGAATCCCTTACATTCTTATTGGAGGTCAGTCAGTCATAATTCATCCCATCTGTCTTGTTTAACCGAAGTGATTCTTAGTTTTCTTTTTCCATATTGATCCATTGCCTTTTTTCTTTTATCCAGAAATTAATCAGTTACAGAGCAATCATCGTATGAATTATTACCATGTTGCGTTTGGTGGTTCAAAGCACTTTGGGTTGCTTTGTGGTATTCAAATCTCCTTGCTTTTATGCCCCCTTGCCTTTTCCTCTTCTCCCTGCTTTTTTTCGAAGAGACTGTTTCCGCAACAACTCACACTTCATCTCCACGTGTGAACATATGTTAGTAGAAATTAAGACTCTTTATTTAAAATATTTCGTAACAGTGAATATGATTTCGTTCGATTGGGGTAGCGTCATTAAGTCTCCACAGCTGCATTAATGTCACCCATGTTCTTTATGGTGGCAGATGGATTTGAATAAGGACTCAGGTACATGTCAATTTTTAGTCTTTCTGCAGGTAATTTCTTGGGGGCAGCTGGCATTGATCCCTTTTGCACGTGAAGCACTTCGAGCCTTAATGGCATGTATTCTTCTGAGTAATCTCGGAGCATCAGTCACAGAAGTTGCAAATGACGCTCTCGTTGCAGAATATGGCCAGAAACGCAGAATGGGCAGCCTCCAGTCTTACGCATTCATGGCTTCAGCTGTGGGTGGAATCCTAGGCAACTTATTTGGTGGTTACTTCTTGCAAATAACAGCACCAAGAACTCTCTTTCTAACATTCGCATTGCTGTTGTCTCTTCAACTTGCACTTTCGTGGACAATCAGAGAGGAATCTCTTGGTTTGTCACAACCATCAGATCACAATCTTGTAAAGAAACCGGTTTGGGAAAGTATCAAAAAACAGATAAATGATCTCAAAATGGCATTGGATGATGATAGCATCTCTCAGCCGCTTTTTTGGATTATAGCTTCTATTGCCATGGTTCCAGTTCTGTCAGGTACTATCTTTTGTTATCAAACTCAGTGTCTACATCTTGATCTTTCAGTTATTGGAATGTCACGAGTGATTGGCCAGTTGATACTTCTTTCCATGACTGTGCTTTATGACCGTTGCTGGAAAGAAGTGCCCATGAGGAAATTGATTAGTGCAATCCAGTTTATGTATGCTTCGTCTCTTCTTCTTGATTTTGTACTAGTGAGGCAGATCAACCTTAGACTGGGAATTTCCAACGAGGCTTTTGCCTTTTGCTTTTCGGGTTTAGCTGAAGCACTTGCACAGTTTAAGCTTCTTCCATTTTCAGTGCTATTTGCAAGTTTATGCCCACAAGGTTGTGAAGGATCTCTCACCTCATTCTTGGCATCGGCTCTGTGTTTATCATCAATTCTTAGTGGGCTAATGGGTGTTGGGTTAGCTTCTCTTGTTAGAATAACATCCAGTGATTACTCAGCCCTTCCTTTGGCAATTTTGGCACAGTTCTTAGCTGCATTATTGCCTTTGGGATGGATTCACTATGTACCCTTGTCCCAACCCAATCTTGGGAAGGAAAGAAAGAGAGGTCTGAGTAAAAGGACAAGGAGAAACAGAAGGGTTGGAAGAGTAGTGTTTGGCTCCCTTTATGTCTACAGACGTGAAAGAGAATCTGATACACAAAGATAAAGAAATTCCTTAGCACATTAGTGTAAGTTTCAGCTGAATAACAAGCAGAGAATTGGAACAATTGGATCGTGCAGATCTTCTTCTTTGTTCTCATGCTGTTGCTTGATCAGCCATTGGGGAGTACAGGGGCCATGACTTGGTATCTTTTCTTTTAAGTCAGTCATATGTGGTTGAATATTTATGATAGATTTGCTTAAGGCAGGTTTCAAAGGCAATCTGTTGGCCCAGCAGTACCATTGTTCGTAACCGTATGTTCATCAATTTTGGCAGTAGTTATGACACAAGTCCTGTGTTTCTGGATTTTGTTATTGGCTTCAAGGCGTGCTTTCCATGGTTTCTATGATGTCTCCCATTGGCTAGAGGGGTAATGGCGCCTAGTAACTTAAGCAATCCTACAGAGGATGATAATCAAGCAGGAATACTTGTAGCTTCCATCTGATCTCTGAAAGGTCCATTGTGCTTCATTACAAATTACAGATGTACCATGTTATGGGCTTCAGAAAATCCATCAGTTCTTACCCTAGAGCTATCTGTAAGAAGGTAACATGGCATAAAAAGGTATCTGTAACGAGTTTACCGTCTGTTGGATGAAGGAGAGTTTATTCCTTATTACCAGACCAGAGCATTCCCAAATTGACAGAACTCATAAGAGAAACTAAGACGTGAACTTCCTTAGAAATTAGTTTATGTATCCAATTACTTTAGGTATGATTGGATGTTAATTAATGGTGACTGGTATGGATTTCCAATGCTTGAAAACATTGTTAATGATGCTGACAAGTGGAGTCAACGGCTTTGCCATATCAAGATGGAAGCTTAATGACAGGAGTAGTTTAACCAAGATTGCAACAATGTGCAACCGCTTAAGAATGAGCAAAGCATGTGGGTATCCGCATGAATTCCGAGAGACGTCCGGAGCCAGGAGAAGCAATGAGCAGCAAGAACAATTAGGGTAATTTAAAACGATTTAAGCATCAAATATTACAGGGCCCAAGTTCACGCCTCCATTTGTTTATCTGTGGTTGGACAAATCGAACAGGATTACATTATGCAACACACGCTGCAAGTGTTATTTATATATATATATATATATATATATATATATATATTCTCAATTTGCTTTTATCCAAGCATTCAAAGAAAACACCAATTTTACATAAACAAAGGGAAAAGAATTACCTTGGGGGATAAGTTTCTCCATCCAGCAAGTCCATTCCCGTAAACACAGACTGGAACCAAGCTCCTGACAAATTGGATTGTGTGGCTTGAACCCCTCAACTCGCATATTGCGAACAAGAGCCCACATCTTCTCGTGGAAATTACCATGCCCTGATGCTGCATATCCCGTAATCACGGTATTCCAATAACCCGCGTTCCTCTGAGGCATTTCATCAAACAGTTGCGATAATGGTTCCGTCTACTATATCTTACTTTTGATTCCCCTTCTTCTTCTTTCTTTCTTTTTTTTCTTTTTAGTTTGTCAAAAAGAATTCCGATTATTTAATTGTATGTTTAACCATGTGTAAGAAGGAAACAGCACGATGAGGAAAAGTAATGGGAGATTTGATTCGCATCGCCATATCATATCTGAATATTTGCGGTTCATTAAACATTCTTGGGAATGTCGACCATAACACATATTGCAAGAAGACCCTCCTCTTCTTCCTCTTCCTCCTCCTCCTCCTCCTCCTCCTCCTCTCGGCATCTCAGCTTTCCTACGCGCTGATATGTTTGAGGTTTCTATCTATTTAACCTTCCTCGTTTGTTTGTTTTGTTTGTTGAATTTCTTGCTTAGTTTTCTTTCTCTTTGTAATTTAAAAAAAAGAGAAAGCCAAAAAAGGTAATTAAGAAAGTAGCTTATAGAAAAGTGCAAACCTAGTAACCTACAGGAGAATCTGGTTCCAATCCTAACAAAAGCACAATCTGGTTCTTTAAATTAGCATTGGCATATTTCACTTGCTCTTTTTATAAAGAATATAGAGACGCATATCGAGTATCATTGAGAGCCATCAATTATCAACATATTCTACATCACATCGCATTCTCTCTCTCTCTCTCTCTCTTTTTTTTTTTTTTTGATTTTTGTTTTTTCCTACCTTCTGGGCCAAGATTAAGACTTCGAGTTGACTTCTTTCTTTTGTCCCTGGCAGAATGCTGAACTTCGTGAAGACTAATGGGGTACAGCCAAGACTACATTGACTTTGTTAAACCAAAATGTTGAAGCACTCAAGATGACTAGCTAGTACCTACCAGCAGCGACAAATGCATTGAGAAAATGTTAAAGCGCTCACGAAAAGCAAAAGGGTGCCAACAGATTTTGCATATTGGCTATAGATGTAGCGCATGCCGCACCAAAATCGCCATGTACATCGTCCAGGTTCCACAAGCCATCCCAGAGAAGGCCCTCGTCCGAGCTGGCCTCAGCTACCGATCCATTGACATTGAACATATTGTATCCCAAGAAATGCTCTTTATTTTCATTTTCCTCCAGCAGGGATACCATCCTTTTCATGTTCAATTGATTCAGTTGCAGTAGTTGTTGTTTATAATATTGCTGCTGCTGTTGTTGGTTCTGCTGCTGCTGGTGCTGCTGTTGTTGGGGAAACTGTTGCTTTTTCAGGAAACGAGTTTGTGCCTTGGTTGAGTTGTCTGGAAAGACTTTGGCCTTTTTCTTGAAATGGGTCCTCCAGTAGTTCTTGATATCATTGTCAGTTCTTCCTGGCAAGCTTCTTGCAATCGTGGACCACCTGAATCATCAAATTCAGCCGTTAATATTCTGCATATAGACATTAATCAATAGCACTCATGTGATGATTTTTGGAACTGTGATATCCAATTTATTACCTGTTGCCCAACCTAGCATGCAACTCTATAATGATGCTCTCTTCATGTGGGGTTATTTGGCCCTTCTTTAAGTCTGGCCTCAGATAATTTAACCACCTCAATCTGCAACTCTTTCCATTCCTTTTCAGACCTGTGCAGTGAAAAAGAAGATATACCTGAAGACATCAGCAATTGTTTGGCAATGCCATAAAATGGAACATAATTCTTTATCTGGCACATTAGGGGTACCAACATGCATCACTAATTGGTGAAACTATAAAAGAAGTAGTCATTAAATTTTTGCCATATGGTCAATGATTGTGAGACAATTTCTTGCACATGTTTATGGGACAACCATATATGTCTCCCTGCCAAATTTTCTTGCGCATTCAAGAATCAACCTGATGAGTTAAACACCAACTCTCCATTAGCTTATGTATAATGAATTTGCGTACCTGCAAGCCTGGCCACAGCATTCCATCTTCCTTCTCCATGCACCTTCACATATTCAACGAGCAACCCGTCTTCTTCAGCAGTCCAAGGACCCTTCCTCCAACCTTCTTCCGCCAGACCACCCCAACCCAAGGGCCCTGCCATTACTCCACGAGATATAAAAAAGGGCTTTGTTGATGTCTTGTTATCTAGACAGATTAAAGGTTTCTGTATTCCGAAATTCTGTCCATATGGGGTTAGCATATGTTGCGTATTTGTATGTGCACAGAACCTCCTATTACTGGATTTAATGTCACCATCAAATCATTCGCATCTTTGCTTCTCATGCCTTACCTTTATTCTTAAATATTAATTTTGTATTGAAAAAAGTTAAGCATGACAAATATCCGTAGATGCAACCGAGGATAATCTGCCAGCTTAGTCTTGCTTAATTCTTTGCTAATGGGAGTTAGAGGTTGAGACAATTTGGACAATTACCACATCTCTCCTTCAAAGAATAAATCTTACTTCCGAGTTACCCCCAAATGACTGATAAAATCATTAAAAAAAAAAAAAAGAACTCACTAATTAACTTTGTATTTTACAAGGTTGTGGATCTTGCAAAACTTTTTATTAAGCATTAATTTATGCAAGATTTAGTGCCTGCCTATATATGCTAAAAATTTCATGTGTCAATGATTTTGCCAGGTCTCTGCTAATGTTAGTAGACTTGGTCTCTTATTAACAAATACTCATTACATATGAGATCTACAATCTCTCTCACTCCCTTTAGTTAAACCTCTTAATTCTATATCTTACAGGTTTATTTATTTATTTTTATATATAATAAGCACGAGTGACTAATTTTTGTTTTTTCTTTTTGTTTAATTGGCTTTAATTATAATTTGAATTTGAAACCTTAACTTGTATTCAAGTCTTGTATTATTGAGTTGAAATTTTTTCGTCCAAGTGGTGAGTTATTTTACCACCCTTTTGCCATTCGTTTGTCCGTAGAAATTGCTTATCAATCCAATGGTATGTTTTTAGGTGGGCAAAGTCGTTGACACACGAGCTCAAGCCACGGGGCACCAAGGGCATTTAGGGCATCTAAAAAAATTGTCAATGCCTTGGGTGACATGTCCTAATAACGATCATGTTTAATTAGACGATATTATGCCGATGCTGAAGGCAAAAGCGAAAGAGTTATTTCATAGCCTTTTGCCACGTGCATACTAGGGGTGCATATAGACACCAAATACTCGGTAAATAAAATATAGCTGGGTGGCAGAGTTGTCAACTTGAAAAGCACCAGTCCTCCAGTGAGGTTTTACCAGTTGTTGGATTTGCCCACCCCTTGGGGCGACCGATCCACGTACTCCCCATTAAACGTTAGCTAAAGGAGGCGTGTCGATGCCATTATGGGTATTGGAACCATTAAATTATTGAGATTATTAAGTATTGCGGTGCGTCATCCTCGGAGAGGTGGTGTGTTTTGGCAAGGATATATAAAAAGAAAAAGCCGCAGTGCAAGCTGCTGTGATGTTCAAGGCAATTTTGGATGGCTAGTGCACAGCTACAACAAATTGGACAAATGAAATTAGGAGAAAAAACGTATGGCATTTGATGTAAAAAGGGCTACACCATCGGGGAGAAGAGGCAAAACTCAAACTCTTCTTAGGAGGGGGAAATTTAGTTTGATATTTCGACAATTTTCTTTCTGTTGTATTTATGATTTTACAAAGCGTCCATCTTGTTTTTGAAAATAGAAGACAAATAAATTACCTTAAATTTCTGGCTCAGAATGTTGCGATATGTCCAGACCAATGTTGGCGAAGAAATTCAAATTTGAATTAAAATAAAGAAAATATATTGATAGCTCTCTTCTTCCAACCGTGGCAGCTGACATCAGGTTATTGGCGTTTTATCTGTATCTTCTCGACCAAGACCCGGAAGGACTTGCCCCGTAGAGTGGCTTCTTTTATAAGACTCGAGTGTCTCAGTGGAACTGAAAAAAATGTCGAAGCTCTTTTGGCTTGCTTTTAGCCACGCGGGGTTTCAAATGGTATTCGAATATTTTTAGTTGATTTACTTCCTTATTTTACACCTTTTGGCGTTGTTCTGTTTTCGGACAGAGTCCTGACGATGCTGCGGGGCTGCAAGTGGCCATTTTTAACTAATTCATTCCCTTCAGCTTTTCCCACTAATTGATTAGCTACGTTTATGGTGACGCGAGTTTCTAGAAATTGAGATATAGTAGTTTAGGTAATAATTTATTATCTCGCTAATTACACTTAGATGTCCATTAAACTCGCATGTCAGTGTCAACTCAACCGGTCAAATTAAGCTTTTATTATTCTTGATATTTTAGCTGAGTCGGAATTTCACTTGCCAGGTTGGTTGACGAGCTCTTAGCAGGGCCTGGATGCCTGAAGAACCACAAATTGCACAATTTCATCAGGTAGGCAAAGCTGAAATTTGTGGTGGAGAGACTTTCAGTCGGATTGTTATTTGTGGGGGTGACTACACCTGTCAAGGAAGGCGGAAAAAAAATCGTGTCATCGAAATTAAAGTCAAATATCTCTCATCAACCTTGGCCATGCTTGTAAAGGCCTCCAATCTATTGCCCAATGCTAATGGAAAGTATTGGGGACAACCACCTGAGATTTCTGAATTTAAAGTTATAAATAAATATAAAAAATTTATTAATATTTTAATTTTATATTAAATATAAGTTTAATAAAATTTTAAAATGTATTAAAAAAATTTTTAATTTTTAATTTTTATTTATTAAAATTATGAATATAAATTTAAAATTTGAAAATATTATTTTATTTATATATTAAAATTATTAATTATATCTATTTTAAAAAAATTGATTCAAAAAGATAAAAAATACAAAATTTTAATGAATTTCCAATAAAAGAAAACAACTCCTAAGTGTAAATGTAAATACTAACAAGAAAAATATTATCATCACAAATACTTAAATTAAATCATATTGAACTTATAACTCATATATTCCACAAATTCCTTTTTGTACAAATTAGTGTAAATTTTTAAAATTTAATAGACATAAAAAATTATTTTCATTCACTTAATTCTCTCTCACTTTTCTCCTTAGATAAGAGTTGGGGTTTATTTCCTTATCTGCCTTCACCACTCAATGGTTTGGCATTTTTATTTGTTAAATTTCTTCAATTCAACCCAATTGGGTATAGTACATGAGTTTGACCCTCTCAATCTAATTTTACTATATCATGTGTTAGTGAAGCATAAAAAAAAAAAAAAACTTTGATTATGATATATAATTTTATATAAAATTCAAATTTATTATCCAAATATATTTTAATATGATTTGAGAAATATCTTATTAATTATTAATTTTTTAACATAAAAATTAATATAGTCTCTTAAATTTTGATACATGTAAAAATTATTCTCATTCTCTCAATTTTCTCTTACTTTTATCATCATATCAAAATTTAATTGCATTATTATTTATTCAATTTCATCAATTCAACTCAATATTATTAGATTTAGTATATGAATTTGACTCTTTTAATTTAATTTTTTATTTTATGTACTAATTAGTACATAAACATGTTAAAAAATATAAAAATTTTATATTGACTCAACTTTGTTTATAATATCTATAAACTCCCTTACTTCAATAATTTCTTACTTTTCTCATTCCATATATATGCTATAAATATATTAAATTCTCTTTGTCTTAACAAAACCTTATTTTACACATATGGTAAATTCACGAAATTCTATCACTCAACCAAACTAGAGAGAAATAATTCAAATTTGGGCCTAATGTTTTAATGTTTTATGTAATTTTTATGTGACCGTTTAAAAGGACAAATACGTTATTAAAATAAATAAATAAATAATCCTAAAATCCCCAATTTTCGTCGTCTGCCCGCCTTCTTCTTCTTCCTCTCCGACGTATCCTTAATGCGATCGGACTCTCTCTTCTCCGCCGTAAACGCCGCCGTGCAGATAACCCCGATGCGATTCCTCCAGTTGCTTCTGGAATCAGCCAGGATTTGAGATTTAAGAGGGTCCGGTTCAACTTTTCCTATACTCTTCAAGGCAAAAAGAACCTGACAATTAATTTCAATACATTTTCGTTTTTCTTCGCCTTTTCTCTGTATTTATTTTTTCACTAAGCGCTGTCTGCGTCAATCTAACGATACTTTCTTTTCAATTTTTGAGCATATTTGGTCGCCTGTTTGGGAGGAAAACATGGAGCGCCAACTTTCCATAGCTTGGAGAATGCTGAAGTTGCAGAAGTTTTAGATTCTGGAGAATGAAAGTTGTGGAACTCGAAATGTCAGATTATATGTCAGTTGCTTGATATTATGTTACTGTTTGATTTTACAAAGATTTTGTTTTTATGTAGCTTCGCTGAGGAATTAGAGCAAGTGGTTTTGCATTGTAGCCATATAAGGAGACGGTTTAGGATTGTGGGTGGTTGAGAATTTGAAATCTGGAGCCGTGGCTTCGCTTAAGAAATATTTGTTCATCTTTGTTCCTTTTTGTTTTTGGGGTCAGGGGAGGGGTGCTCGAGGCTTTGTGGTCCTGAAATTAATCGTGCTTGATGAATTATATTTATTTGCCATAGCTGTTTTCTGATGCAATTTGGTAATTCTGTTTAATGTTTGTTTCAGGTTCTGCTGCTCAAATGAAGAAGAAATGGCAAAATCTTGTTAACAAACCTGAGCCCGAGATTGATCTCAAGTCTTTCATTCATGAGAGTTCTCATTTTTTTGACAAGTTGATCGAGCTTATCCCAGCTAACTTTTACTTGACAACTGATGATAAGGAGAAGGCATGGTTTCAGGGCCTTGGCAAGGATGAAAAAGCTTTAGCAAAGAAGGAATCGAGGGAAAACCTTAAAAAGCAACTTAGAGATAGGCTAGAACCGGATAAGTCTTCTAAACCAACCCTTGATTTGCCGATGCAGAATCTGGAAAAGGAAAATGCTAATGTCAAAAGCGATGAAGAAGAATTGGAGATCAATCTCATGATTTCTGGTCTGGAAGGTGATGGTCTGTCAGCAACATATGAAGAACTCCGTCAAGGACTTCATCGCAAAATTGAAGTGTTTTGAGCAGGCAGAAACAATGATGACCTTAACAAAATAAAGATGTGAAACAAGAAGGGAAGGGAGAAAAGAAACTTATGAAAAGAAGTGCAAGAGGTAATCTAGGACTGAAGAAAAGAAGGCTACCATGAGTACTATGTCAGAGAATATGGAGAAAGATGTAGCAGAGGCAACAAAAGAGTGTGGAAAGCAGAAGAAGAGGAAACTGTCAAAGTTTAAGGAGCTTGAAAATGCTATAGGATTGGAAGAAGCAAAGAAAGATCCCAAAAAGGGGGGATATTGTTTTGAAGAAGCTTTCATGGAAAGCAGCAACTAGTTGGCAAGGCAGGATCAAAGAACATTATGTTAAAAGTATTTTGTTATAGATGAGCTTTGTGCCTCTTTTCTTTACATTTTGCATATTGCTTCATACTTGGCAAGGCAAGTTGGCGCTTTCGAGCATCAATTTTCCCTCTCGAATGCCTGATATCTCTGTAGATAGACTAAAGCGAAAAGCTCATCTCTGTTTATCTATTTATGTTAATCAAGGGGCGAAAACAAGATAAGCATTTCCATGGGATTCATAAGAGCATCGTGTATTGCTCGACAGCAAAATAAGGTTACTTGAGGAGGAAAGTTAATATGCAAAATGCTCGAAGCAAATGTCCACAAGAAACACACAAGCATGGTACAGTGCAAACAGCAGGCCTAAAGGAAGATATGAAAGAAAATACATGGGGTTTTTTTTGTTACTGCATCTTCATTAGAGATTTATTCTGACTACAGTACTAGTCGCTTTTGGCACTAGTTTTCCAGTGCCCATGCGCCATAATCGGGTTCTGGGTACCCTGGTCCATACTTGCTGCTGAATTGCCCTGCATGAAACAACAAGATATAACATGCCAAAATGCTTCTAGGACCCCGAGTCTCCAACCTCTGTGCCCTCCTATATTTATTTCCTTGCATGCCAACCTGCACAAATTTTGAAGCAAGGTCAGGTAGCCATGAGAGAGAGTGATTTCTCCTGTTTTTCATTAAAAAGGTTGTGACATGATGTGAAATGCCAGTATACCCTAAGGATAGGGCGGTGATGGCCCAGGCAATCAGAGAAGATGATGCTGCTGCTGCTGCTAGACTGTCATTCCTCCAAACCCTGATATGATAGCCACCAGCGAGTTTCGACGCTATGCCAACAACGCCGGCCAATATGGCGAAAGTCAGCCAAAAACCGGTTGCTCCATCCCCTCCAAAGCCATCGTGAGAGGGTAATTAAGCCTATGATTTATTAAACGAAGCAAGTGTTGATCATAAATAAATCCAACCAATAGGGAGCATACGAAAAGCAAAGCCATACCACTCCTTTTCTTTTCCATCTTTGATTCCTTCTATGGATTCTTTTGGTCTTCGAGCACTTGTTCACTATCGGTACGAACTTGTAGTAAATTAATGAAGGGCTTCCTAGAAGCAACAAAACTTCATATGAAATTAGACAAAATAAAGAGAGAGAGAGAGAGAGAGGAGTTACTTGGATCGTAGGTTTGGCCATTGATATACTGTTAAGACACCGACTAGTAAAATCCACCACAATAGCATACATGACCAAGTTGAGAAACAGCAATGGAGCTACTACCTTTCTTCCCAGTGTCGTCATTCTTCTTCCTCTACAAATTTTCCTCTAGGCTTTGATGCTTATTCTGCTTGGAAACCCACCGAGACAAAAGTCACTTTATACAAGAGAAAAGCACACCACAGCAATCTATTCTTCGTACAACATCACTTTCATTGGGACAAGGAGGAAATGTTGCTATACAGAGAAGCTGAGTGCAGAATGGAATCTTGAAGTGCCACATCGCAAATAGCGCGTATGCAATATCAAAATCGTCTCCTAAAGAAAAAAAAAAAGAAAAACAAAATAAAGGAAAGTTAATTAGTTCCCACAAATCCTAAATACAAAAATAAGAATTTATATTTATTGTGTAATTTTAAATTTTAAATTTATTAATATTGAAATCAAATATAAAGTGATTTATTTTGATAAAGTTTAATAAAAATATTAACAAATAATAATAATAATAATTATTTTTTATCTTGATTCACAAATACGATGATTAATATATTTACAAAATATATGGATCAAAGTTTATGCAATAAAAAAAATCTTGACTTAAGAAACCATAATCTTCGTTTATCAAACCTCAGAAATTTCAGAGCAAGTAAATTTTAAAAGCATTCAGAAAGATTTTCATCTAAATGTGGGGCCTTCTAAGAGAACCTTTCAGCCAATAGCTATGATCCGTGGTCATACTCAGCAGCTAGGATTAATTTTACTTGCCCCCTACATCATTGAAACATCTGTTCTTCAACAAAGATTTGGTTTACAAATCAGAACAAGGACAAAGATTCAAACATTCCGATAACGACAAAAGTCCCACTATTAGTATGTCTAAGATCAATATGGAACAAACCATGTCCCATGTCATCTATTAGCCCTGGGCCCCCTAGTTTATATAATGCAACGTATTTGTTAAAATATCGAGCTTTATTTTATGCCAAAACCAGATTTTTGTTTGAAATTCAGTTCTGGGGGTGCAGGAAAGAGAGCTACATGACTCCAAACACTCCAAAACTAAATAGCTATCAATCATGACAGAGCAATCATATGAGCCAGACGTTGTAGGCTGCGAGAAGATTAAACGGGTAAAATACTAGAAGTTGAAAGCACGACCAAACACTCCTCACATGAGCCTTAACCAAGATAACAAATCCAGCTGCATTTGTAACCCTTTATCCGTCTGTCTTTGTGCCCAAGATTAAAAATTATAGAAACAACTCTATATTGTATCTTTACAAAACAATAACTTTATCTTGTATTTTCTGTCGAATAATTATGATTTCATTGGTAAGATAACTTCGCGCATAAAGAAAACACCATCAAAATTATGCAATTTTACCCTCCACCTTCGTCGACTGAGAAGCGTGACTTGGTGAGTCGTGGGACCAATAAAATGATATATCAGTCGGTCCAAATGGCCAAACATGGGCCTAAGTTTAAGTACAGTCCAACTCATAGCAGCAATTGGTGTGTGCATTGAGTTTTGGATGGTATTGCAAATCCAAGGCCTAAATCAGGAAAGGTGGGTTGCTCACAAAACAAAGTCGAAAGCAATTGGGCTTCATGGACAACAAATGTACGCGTGGTACGCTTGCTGACTTCTCACCCAAGTGGGGCCACAAGTAAATCAATGAGTTTACCGCAACAATAAATTTTTCTCCTTTTGAAGGCTCCATTTGGGCTGTGGGCTACGTGGAGATAATCGGAGCAGAAACCCGACACCTCTCTCTCATTCCATGAGTGATTCAAACTTACTCTTTTTAAGCACTAGGGGCTTATATTATTGGAGGGACTAAACAATGGCTATGAGCTTGGAATCACAGTATTTTCACTTATCCACTGAGGAAAAGTGATGTTCCTTCGGATATTTTCCATCCATTTTTTGCGTGGTCAATGGTTCATGATCCATCGAGTTAGCCATGCAGATGGTTGCAAATGTGGCAGTGACTTTACCAACGATTCAACAGCCATAAAACTAATACGAAATATTCGTGCTTGATAAGGACATTATCACCAGCCAAGACTTGGAATGTAAGGTTTACTGCATTTGTTAAAACAATCCTGAACCGTGTCCCCCCAATGACCAACCTTGTATACCAAAGAAACATAATCAGCTGCCCCTGCAGGCCGGTCTCCTCATCCAAGCTCATAAAACTGTCGAGTGGAAGGCGACCTTTGGGGGAGTGGGTTTTTCTTTCTTTCTCAACCCCCCCCTCCTCCTCCTCCTCCAATCTACAAACAGGTTAGCAATTAGCAAAAAATTCCAACACATTTAACAGAGGGCCGAGGGAATGGCCAAACCTAACATATCGCCGAGAATAAACAAAATCAAGTTAATTAACATCAAAAACCCCTGTTGAAATCAGAGTCAGGCCAACACTTTCAGTGCAGGACCTGGAGTTCAGCTTGCGCCTGGATTCGTTAACGCATAAAAGAACTTCTCTTTCTCTCTTAAAAGCAGCTTCCATCTCAAAATCCTCACCAGAATCCACAGTAACTCCATAGCGATAAACCTACGAAACACTCAAAATAAAGTTGTTAATACGAGAAATTTCAGACGATTTGCCTTATTAGACGAGACATTTCCGGCAAGGTGGCTATCTCCGTCCGAGATGTTCCGTTTCTGAAGGCTGGAACGAGATTGACAACCTTTGACTCATCATCAAACACATCTTATTTTCTTTAAAAAAATAAAATAAAATAAAAAACAAAACAGAGACAAAATACTCACGATTCCGTCCTTGGATCGAACATCGTGGACGCTGAATTTGAAGTCGGAACCGGCGATGGGGGAGATGAACCCGGTGTCCGCCGGCTGGCCTCCGCCCTGAGGATGGAAGATTGTGGAGTCCAGCAATAATGCGTACCTACCATCTTCTCCCTTCAATCACAAGAATCGAAAACTTAAAGCTTGAGGTGAGTCAGCGCGAAAGAGATTTAATTAATGCACGTCCACGTGCCATCTGATAACACAAACAAAGAAAGGATAACACATGGTAAAATTCAGAAACCAAAATGCCTACTTGCAATCCCGTGGGTTAATTCGTAACAACGAAAAATGTTAATTGTGCAGGCCGCCAGTGTTCCCTAACAAAGGGCGGGGACAACAGAACGTCGAAGTCTGAAAGCATTAATGCAGAACAGGCGAAGAAGCGAGGACCTTGATTTAACATGCTGAAGCAAATACCTTCTGCGATTGCATATTGCATCAAGCATTCTCTTCATTCCACAATGCAAATGGGAAAACAAAATGCTCCCTAGAAGATCATCGCCAATGGCTGACCCACAGCTCCAATATTATCTCAATGCCAATCCACATCCTTTGACGTAGATTTTCTGATCATAAATCTCTGTCTAGTTCGAGTAACACAAGAACGACATCTATATTTCATTGCAAGCATCATCACTACCCACCCCACCTGAAATATCTATCGGAGTATGCTTGTCCCAAAGTTTTCAGGCACCACAAGCGGAAACAGTAAAGAGCATAACGAATCTATGAGAGGACGTAACACCAACCAACCGGAGCACGAACGAACCCACAAAGGTCAAATTTACTGAAGCGACCGGTGTTGGTGCCACGCTCATCAAAGTCCCCAACGTTAATTTGAACGGAAGCATGGTCTTAGGCAGCGATCAGCCTATTCGTGGCAGAGCTGCACACATGGAATAATATTTTAGCCAGAAAATTAATTATAAAAACCCCCACATCAAATGAAAACCTGAAAAAAAAAAAGGGGGGCAGAGTCCGAATTTCACTGTGGCCAATAAGGTATGCGTTGACAGAGTTTGTTCATGTAATAGTACGCAATTCTTTTCGCGGGAATTGTAGTACCATTCTTGTTTTTTCATTTTCATAACAAAAAAAAAAAAACAAAATGTCATAAATATATGAGCCACATTTTAATACAATGAAATTAATTGATTCTAGTTAATTATCACCCATTTTAGTAAAAATTAATTCTAATACATCAGTAAATAACTTAAAGAGCATAATTTAGTTGAATTTGTGGATTCTAATTGAAATAAAGAAATTAAGTACGCCAAAAAAAATGCAAAGAAATTAGATCAATTCAATCGAAATTGATTTGAATTCTACAATTTTTTTTTTTTCTTCCATACAGGTAAGATATCAAACAAAAGCTCAAAATCTTTGATCTCCCATATTAAGATGGGAGTCAACGCAATTTTTAAGTCAATGCTCCTTGGCATCACTAAACAAAAGATAAGATTGATAGGACCATATGAAAATAAAGCCCACTCTTTATTTCTTTTTTCAAGTACACTCGAAATGTAAGCTTAACCTTTATTACAAAACAGCTAAAACCTCCAATCCAGAACAAGAACCCATAGGAATGGAATTACACATAACCAAGAATGGTATGGTGAAGACTACACGATCAAAATAAAAGAAACATTGCACACACATACGCTGAGTGCTCAAATTGATGGTTGTGATTCTGAATAGGCCCCAGAGAACCTAATTCACAGCACTACACTTCTTCCTTATTTGCCCTTGTGACCCGGTCAGCACCTCAATTGAACCCATATGCAACATCGCAGCAGCAAACTTTTCAGCCCACGCCTTCGGATAATCAATATTATTCGTCACCATATGTTTTGTCAAAGCAGTATCATATAGCACTTGGTCTGAGAACAGTAGTCCCTTCTTGCTCTTCAGTTCCTTGTAATAGTTATTATCAAGCCGATCTGGTGTCCCTGGATCCAAGGAAACAATTGGATTAACGCCATTTTTTGTGTTCTGGGGCCTTGGACACTTGGTTTTCAAGTATTTGGCATAGGCAGGATCCATTGAAGGGTCTTGTGGGTGGGTTGCATTGAAGGAATACAAACGTTTGGAGAAAGAAGAGCAATGAGAGTCGCCAATAGAGTGAGCACCAGACAGGGTCACCATCTCCTCCAATGACAGACCCTTTCTTGCAAAGTTTTTTTTCAACTGTTTTACATCTAAGAATGGACTAGGGATGTTCTTGGCCGGGTCCTTTACGGATGAAACCACCCCGTCGCGGCGGCCTGCCGGAACATCGTAGTGAAAGCCACCAGCAAAGTAAACACTGTCACGAGCACCGAAGGCAACAATATCTGCACATGAAACTGTGTTTGGACACCGAGCTTCTAGCTTGGCTTTTGCCGCATCTATCACCTCAAAGCCGCTTATACCCAAATTTACGGGGCTGTCCTTTTCTGCTTTGTGTCCACGCGTGGAATCAAGCAGAATCGAACCGTCACAACCCTATTGAATGCCAAGAAAAAAAAAAAGAAAAAAAATCAATAATAATGTTACACTAGCATGTCTATAAACTTCTTCTCCTGGTAACTTGAATCATTTAGATCAAGTCCGTTGTAAATTCAGTCAACTTGTACACAAAAATAACCTCTATGTATGGCTGTAGTTGTAAATTTGTCCAAATTAAAATGGATATAGCTCATATTTTTTTGAGATAAGTATCACGTTTCAATTGGAATCCGAGACGATGAGACCTATGCTAGCAATCCCAAATTTGCATGAAAAGAATTTTTCGTTAAAAAAATAAAATAAAATAAAAAAGTGCTATAAGCTGTTAAGATAGTTAATTACCCTGACAAAGCAGTCGTGAAAATGAAGCCTAACGAGTGCAGCAGAAATGCCAGTATCATTAGCCCGTGCTTTCTTGACTGTGCTTCGCACTATGGACTCAGCCATTGGGCATGTTTTCTTATAGAAGTCCTTCTTCAAGGGTGTTGAGAAGGCTGGAGTGTAAATTGTTGAGATGGCGATAAGGAATACCATCAAATAGCTGCAACGCTTTTCCATATCAGCTAAGTTGGATTCTTTGACTATTGCTCAATACTCAGAACTTTGGTATGCTTATTATGAAGAGAGAAGAATCTTAGTGCGTGAAACCCAGAAGCCATCGCCAGTGAATTTATAGTAGCTTGTCACAGAAGTAGGTAGAGGGTAGAATAATTAATGCAATTGTTACACCTCGGCAATTCCATCATGGAAGCAACGTCGTGAAAGACGATATGCTAAGCCAAGAGAATCAAAAAAGAAAACAAAACACCAAAAAAAAAGAGGAGAGAATTATTGCAAATTTAGAGGAGTGCGTGTGCCACCCACATGCCGCTGTTTTTGGACTGATTAAAAATCCAAGTTGGCGTCTGATTGTCACAATTAAAATATTGGAAAGTTTTAATATTGGGTATGAACAATTGACTTGAGAGTAGCATCATAATATTTAATTTTTCTTAAAAAGATTTCAAATCTTTTACTAAAAATAATATATGTAACTACTAATATAAAATATATAACGAATTATAAAAATAATTAATAACGTTTAGTTGTATAACATAGTTTATTATCTTAATTACATATACTTGCCTTCCCCTGGTCAACCGTCACCTATTGATAGCATTTTATTTTTGTTACACATTTTGTTACGTTAATATTCAGTAATTTATTGCACTGTAGATCTGAAAACATTTTCTTTCTCCTCCCAAACGAAGTCTTAAAAATGGACTCAGAAAAGGCAAATGGGTTCACCGTGTACTGGCCTTCCCCGGGTCAACCCACACCAATTGATCGCATTGTAGATCTGGAAACATTTCCCTTCCCCCAGCTCCCACCTCGATGCTAGCCCATAGAAATTGATTGATTGTTCCAATGGACTGGCTAGCAGCCAAGTAATGATCAGGACCCGCTCGCTGGCAATCAAGATCTTGATCAAAATCTACTTCTCCGTTCCTACAACAGATTATAACAACGACATATAGTCATATAAAATGCTAATGACGGAGAATTAGATAGTCATTCTGTCCCACACCACAAATAGAAAAACAAAAAAAAAAAAAAAAAAAAAAAAGTTCCTTGCTATCCGCAACATGTTGAAGCTGCGTGTGCTCTTCTTTTTTCTCGGTGCTGCAAGGTGAAACGGAGACCAGACGCTTTGAAACCAAGGAAATTAATGCGCGTAGAATTTGAATTATGTTATATTTTAAAGCAAGTGCAATTTTCGACCTTTGCTTTAGTGTTCAAACTTTAGTCTGACTTCGTGGGATGCATTGAATCGAGGAACGATCATTGCGGAAACGTGCAACCTACAAAACCACTGAAAGATGGCATCAGGGCCACGAGCTCAGAGAAAAGACTAAATTGTCATCTGCATCGCATATGATAAAAATGGTCGGTGACTTCCTCGATTGGGATGGTTAAAGGAACGACATTCTCAGCTACCGTACACTGATAATTTACTTTTCATTCTTGCTCCAACGCAAATTGGATGGAGATTTTGCCTCCCGCAATGCCTCTATTGTAAAATCGATTCCCTAACCTATAATATATATATATATATACCCCAAACCCTTTTCTTACAATTTTCCTCTTTTGTGATTGATAATCATTTAAAAAATCTATTAATTGCTGGAATTTGGTAATATTTAGTACTAGGCTATATAGTTTTTTGTGCAAAAGAAAAAAAAAAAAAAAGACAAAAAATCGTTTTGTATGCATTATCGTGCGTCAAAATTTAGGAAGTGTCAAATTTCCAATGAGGGGAGAGTCAAGAGGGTTTATTTTTGGAGTAACCCGGCAACACGCGTATTGGGTTAGCAATTGACCGTGTCCAGCAGAAAACAGAGGTGAAAAGGGTATAGACCAGCAAATTAGATGCGCAAGTTGAAATTATTAAGTTTTAATTATTGATTGGAGTTAATTAATTATTTATTAAACAAAAAATTAATTACAACTAACAATTAAAATAAAATGATACAAATGTGCGCCAATTAATGCAACTTTTTTTAAACCGAGATTTATACTAAAACTTTTTAATGAAATGATGTCGTTCGTTACAAAATAAAACGCGTCATGTGATAGACCCGCCATACAAAATAAAAAAAACAGAATTACGGGGCCCCGGTGGGGTGAAACAAATCCAGAGGGATGTGTGTCGATTATTTTATTTGAGTTAAAGACGAGTAAATAATTCCAGTATCTATTCATCTAATTTGCAGAGGCAAATTTTTGGTTACGTGTACGCGTGCTTAGCCGCTCATTTGTTTTGATTCATGTCGGTGAATTTATTAACCTAGAAATTTCCTCGTCTGACTTCTCTTGCGCAATAAAATATTTTAGAGGCTGCGGATTAATCAACGTTCTGATGCAATCGTAGATGGATCGTGTTCATTTTACAAATTTATTAGAAAAAAAAAAAAATGGTTGTTAGTTTAGTATTATTTTTTATTGTTTAATTATATTTAAATTTAAATTTCACAACTGAGACACTCCACAGACAGATGAGCCAGCTTTGATATCCAACAACCAGTAAGGTAAAATTAATAACATGGTTTATAAGTCAGAAGGCAAAAATAAGTAAAAATAATAGCATGATATGGCCCAAATTAACGCCGGGAGAAGCAAAAAAAATATCAAAGTGCCCCGTTCGTGCAAGACACCTTAGACTATTATTGTCCTCATACTTAGGTAGAGTCAGCTGACTTGGGTTCTTCCTTGACCTTGGGCGGCACCGAAGGAGATGGAGAGCCCTCTACCCCCATCTCATCTCTAAGATCATTGATGCTCTGCTCCAACTCTTCTACACGGGTACCCATCTCATCAAGTACATTGTAGTCAAAGAAAACTATCCAAATCCAAGCATATCAGGTATACACCAAGAAAAACTTCCGCAGAGCGCCAATTACATTCCAAGGTGAAGAAATTATATTTTCCATGGCATGGAAGTCCACTGTAAAATGGTAATTGCAGTCCTTCTCACAGTTTGAAGTAAAACAAAGAAGCAAAACCTACTGGGACACTCAAATGTATCAAAGTCGTAATCTTCTGAAATAAATTTAGAAACTGGCCTATAACCTCAGATGAAAATCCAGAAAGTTTGCAGATGATTTTTATGTTTTTCTCATGATAGACTAGAAACATACTATAAAGACCAAATGGACCCCTCATAAATGCCATGAAGGACAATCAAAATTATCTCATTTCCCTGGCATGCCAAGCTACCCTATCAATAATTAACTGAAGCTACTCATAACATGGGTAGAATTATTTATACCATGACAACACACAAAACAAGAAACAGGATATTCTTCGTAATGATGGAGTCAGACATGACCTGGAACCTGGATTGCTGCAAAATTCAATGACATCAATCCACGTTAAGTTGCTGCTATGTTTTGTAGTCACAAATACCTGTCTTCATGGGTATAGCTAACAAGAAACTTACCATCTGCTGAAGCAAATTCTGCACCTGCAGAAAAGCAACACAGACATCTCAGCAGAAGTCATCAGTCCAATCCCCCAAGTTACACAAGTATACCAGTGAACAACAAGGCATGGCACAACATTTGTTGTTAAACAAAAGACATTAACAGCTTGTCCACAAAGTAAAGAAATATTCAGTGAAATACACTTAATGTCTCATCAACTACCATGCTGTGTTAATTAACTGAAAATGCAACGTACTGGAAAAAGGTGAACCTCATATGCAAGGCAGTTACGCCAAGACCCGAATTCGTACCATCATAGGTAACTATATTGATGTTCAAACAGAATTCATGGGCATGGATCTTCACTTAAAAGCCATATTCACACATGTCATTCCAAAAGGATCTCACCATTCTTAACCGCCTCAAAACCTATGGTCCAAATTACTATGGATAACTACAGGGAGTCATTTAACAGCCCATACACTCACTCAGACCTTTATGGCCTAAATTGATTTGAGATGCATAATATGGATGAAGCAAAATATTCTCAAAGATGTGTTTGGGAACTTACAAAAGCTGTCATATCAGCAGTGCTTTGTTTTGGATCCTCACCATCATGCCCATCCTGCCGAGTAACAGTTATTAGAAACCAATATGCTAGCTCAAAAAAAGAATGAGCACCCTTTTGCAAACAAAATGGAACCAAAAGGAGTGGTGTACACTATGGAGGTCCAAAAGCAAAATTACAACCATCGTCAATACTACTTCATGGAATAGAAGAACAATTGACAAGTCACAAGTATTACTGCTGGTAACACAATCCTTCACTGCTTTATGTGATAGTTGGCCAACTAGCAAATTCATCACAATACTTTGGTAAAAAAACAGATCTTGTGCTGGCCATTCATCATTTTACATTGTGCATGGTATTCTAAACATATAAAAGGGTGAGCCTTGATGTAACAGTAAGCTCACTACATTCCTAACATATGTAGCATTTCATTCGATGGGTCAAACCAGTTTTCCATTCAGGAATACCTCTTTATAAGATCCTACAAGAAAGATTCCCAAAGCATAAAAAGCCACAGACTGAATATCCCAGATTTCAACAACACCAAGCTTTCACACAAACATACACAGTTCCATTCTTGCATACATTACAAGCCTACTTAAAAGATTCAAACAATTGCTTAAATCTTCTCCCAATGAATTCTCTCATTAAACCGCTAGTTCCACAACTGCTAGAAAAATGGCAGTTAAGCATTATGCACTTGGGCTTTCTATAGTGTCTCATGCATTAAGACAAGCAAATGCAGCAGTCACTATTTATAAGAATTCCACTTTCAAGCAATGTCAATACCTGACACAACTACCTCCGCAACAAAACATAATTAAACTAATTTCCATGACTTTCACATAAAATCCACTGACATAGAGGTAGCTTCCGGGTTCATGCATATCAATTAAAAGCCTAAAACGACAAAATAAAACCCTAATTTATGACGAAAAATTCATCCACGAAATTTTCAAGAAAAAAAAAAAAGAAAAAAACCCAAAATGAATAATTTAGATACGAAGATTATAATCATTTACCATTGGAGATTATAGCTCTCTTCCTAAGGCCTTTCGACGGTCCAAGTATCGGAGCAAAAGAGTACAGAATGGTATTGTCTGTGCTTTTCGCAGGTAAGCCGATCGAATTACGACTTTGTCCTCCGCTCATGAAGGAGAAAATGGGAAAGTAAAAGAACGTTAGGGCCATGTTTGCCAGCGTACAGAAAATATAAAACACAAATAAGCACAGAACACAATATCCAATCAATTAAATCACGGCATATTCAATACTTATAAAAAATATATCATATATTAAATTTACTATAAGTACTATTTATTTTTATTTATACATAGTAATTAAAATTCTTATTTTGTAGGATTTTGTAAATATTGTAAAACATTTTCACCTCATCATAAATATTACAATGAATTGATGAAAGATGTGCTAATGCAAATACACTTTTTATGTACTTATTTATAACACAAGAATCAATATGTCTAATGCAAATAAGAATTTAAATCATAATTTGAACGTTCAACTTAAATGTTTGAGTTTTAAATATTTGAAGAGATATTTAAAATTTATTTGTTGCACAATTTACGTTTTAATAGACTTGATAATAATGTATAAAACAAAATAAATCACTCCTCAGTGAAGATGTAGCTGGTCATTTTGGAGAATCCCAATTACAGTTTTAAATATGTTCCCAAAAAGTTCATGTTCCCGCGCAAGCCACGGATGGCCGTCTACTTGAAAAAGATTGGGAATCCCCTGATTTGCTGCGGTAATTTCTTGCCTTACGTTTCTCATAAATCCTTTTTTTTTTTTTTTTTTGTGGTTGGAGTTAATCTTCCTCTTTAAGCACCTCAAGAATAATGACCTCTCCTGTCGATGCCATTTCCAGTTTCAATGTCAATCTCACACTCTTTTTTCGCCTATTCCCAATTCCAATGGCTACCCAAACTCCCTTGACCCAGGCCAAGAACAATCAATCAATGGGCAAATCAAAAGTTAGAAAGACTAACGCCACAAAGCTTGATTTTGGGTCTTTGTTTATGGTCGTGCTCGCGCCTCTCTGCCTGACCATGACCATTGTATTTCTATTTGGTTCGGGCCAGAGGTACCGTAACTTAGCCAAGCCCTCTTGGTTCCCTCCGCTAGCAATAATCCACATAGCATCCGTCGGCTCGACCCTTTTAATGGGCCTAGCTGCTCGCCTTGTTTGGACCAATGGTGGTTTTCGTCTGGACTCGGATGCATTACCCCTGTACGTTGCTCAAATCTCCTTGAGTACCATTTGGGACCCTCTTGTACTCAAGATTGGGGCGGCTAAACTTGGGTTTGTTTTCACTTTGGTTAATCTCGGGGCTCTCGCTGGTTGCCATTGTGTCTTTGGTAAAGTGAACTCATCTTCAAAAATTTTTGTTAAGCCATGTCTGGCTTGGGTTGCATACATTTCCCTAGTTACCTTCAAGCTTATGTATCTTTGATTATTTTGTGGTTTTCATTGTTGTCAGTGGTAGTAGTGCCAATCAATTTTCTTGGGATAATCATATTTTAAGTGACCTGTGCCATAATTATATGTATTAGTGAAGCCGTTTTTGCACACCAATCCAGAACACGTGGTGAGAATCAAGAATTAGAAAATAAATTTGTGTTGACAAAAATTCCGATGAGAACCAGTTCGTAAATTTGACTGGAAGAACTACCAGCAGTGCTGTTAATCTGAATATTAAGCGTTGGTGTACCACTAACCAATCCTGTTAATTGCAAGGTCCTAGCAGCGCTTGTCAACCAATTGGAGAGCGCATTCTTTTACGGACAAAACTGATGGCTAGCAGTTTGAAACGCCCCCTCCTTGTCATGACGTAACAGTCTAATAACGAGATCGTCTAATATGTTTCCAGCTAAGATGTCCAAAATCTGAAGGAGAGCGTCCTGCGGTTACCGCGTGCCGCTCTAGATGTCTGAATCTACTACATGGCACGTCCAGTCACAACGCTTTAAAGAATTACAAGGTGCTTCTATTTGCATCACTTTGCCCCGAGCTCTTCAAAATGGTCGTGCTTACCATGGAACCGCTCGTACAATAATCCATCCCAACCGAAATCTTTTTTTTTTTTTTTTTTTTTTATAAAAAAAAAAAGAGATTCGATTTCTTGTCCGTTCTCTTGTTCTTCCGTTCCTCCGGCTTCTCACGGTGCCACCATCTTCCTTCCTCCGCCGATTTGGCTTATTTAAATTAGCACCTAATGCTCTACTTACTTACCATCCTACCCTCATCCACTACCGCGTACTGAGCTCGATAACAGCGGGGTCCAGTTCTCAAGAAGCAGATACAGCTGGAGAGAGCTCAGAACTCGGGGCGGGTCAAGATGCTGGAGAGGCTACTCGGGCCCCACCGGGTCTTCCAGATCCAGAGAGCATTCCGCCGCTGCAAAGTCACCATTCTCTGCCTCTTCATGACGTTCATTGTCCTGCGGGGCACCATCGGCGCCGGCAAGTTCGGCACTCCAGAGCAGGACTTCAACAACCTCCGCAACCACTTCTACGCCTCCCGCAAGCACGCCGAGCCCCACCGCGTCCTCGTCGAAGCCCAAGCCGAGGCCGCTTCGACACAAGATCCGAACAACTATGCCGCATTCGATATTAACAAGATCTTAGTCGACGAAGGCGAGGACGAGAGGCCGGATCCGAATAAACCGTATAGTCTCGGCCCGAAGATATCGGATTGGGACGAACAGCGAGCGGAGTGGCTGAAACAGAACCCGAGTTTCTCCAATTTCATCGCGCCAAGCAAGCCTAGAGTGATTCTGGTCACAGGATCTTCGCCGAAACCGTGCGAGAATCCCGTCGGCGACCATTACCTTCTAAAATCGATCAAGAATAAGATCGATTACTGTCGGCTACATGGAATTGAAATATTCTACAACATGGCTTTGCTCGACGCGGAAATGGCTGGCTTCTGGGCGAAATTGCCGTTGATAAGGAAGCTGCTGCTGTCGCACCCGGAGGTGGAGTTCTTGTGGTGGATGGACAGCGACGCGATGTTCACCGACATGGCGTTCGAAGTTCCCTGGGAGAGGTACAAGGACTCCAATTTTGTGATGCACGGGTGGAACGAAATGGTGTACGATCAAAAGAATTGGATTGGATTGAATACCGGAAGCTTTCTGCTTAGAAATTGCCAGTGGTCGCTGGACATTTTGGATGCTTGGGCGCCGATGGGCCCAAAAGGGAAGATCAGGAACGAAGCTGGGAAGATACTCACCCGAGAGCTCAAGGATCGGCCTGTTTTCGAAGCCGACGATCAGTCTGCGATGGTTTACCTATTGGCTACCCAGAGAGATAAATGGGGGGAGAAGGTGTATCTAGAGAGTGCTTATTATTTGCACGGTTATTGGGGGATTTTGGTGGATCGGTATGAGGAAATGATGGAGAACTATCACCCAGGTCTCGGGGATCACCGATGGCCACTTGTTACTCACTTTGTGGGTTGCAAGCCTTGTGGGAAGTTCGGAGATTATCCGGTGGAGAGGTGCTTGAAGCAGATGGATCGTGCTTTTAATTTCGGAGACAATCAGATTTTGCAGATGTATGGGTTTACGCATAAGTCGCTGGCCAGCCGGAGAGTGAAGAGAGTGAGAAATGACACTAGCAATCCACTTGAAGTGAAGGATGGACTTGGTTTGCTCCACCCTGCATTTAAAGCTGTCAAGGTATCAGCTTTATTATGAGAGCTGTGATACTTTAATGTATTACGCCAAAATTTAGTGATCTCTTATTTTTTTGCTTGTGATTAGCACTGTATACTGTAATTTGTTTTTTCATTTTTTCTCCAATTTTGTGTTTGTGTTGTTTACATTATTTGGATTTACAAAGGAAAATAGTAGGGTCACCTCTGTCCCTGACCGTGTTTTGAAACTTGATCTGTGGCAAAGACCTCTGTTACGTGCATAGTTTAGTTGAAATACTTCTGGATGCTCTGGTTACTATGTGTAGGACATTGGCATTGGCATGGTCTATCAAACATTTCCTGAATGAGATTGAATTTCCAAATGAGCTTTTATTCTTGATATAAGAGGAGATATTAAAGTCGTTAATTGGTAAGAACCACTCTAGTAAAGGACTCACAGAAACCTCCCGGCAATTCTGGGCTTCCTGTGGTTGAGTAGGTGCACGAAATATGATAAGTTACTGTCCTCTGTAAGTCGTCATGAGGCATTTAAAAGTAACAGGGAATCCTCGTTCTCCCTATTTTACTGGTTTCTTGAATCTATTAGTCCTTTTGATTCTTGCTTAATTATAAATTTGTGAACGTCTCTTCATTAGGTCTGAAGGCGAAGGTCATAGGTTTCAAACCATAAAAACCATGGACTTTGTCCGGTCAACAAAGACAATTGTAGCATACATTCAACGGTATAATGTTAGGTTGTTACTGTTTGAATTGAGATTGAAATGCTGCTGCAAGTACGGTTGCGAAGGGGGCTGGGGAATTGTGTGAAAGTGGCATGTCTAAATTTTAATATTTCTGTAGGCATTTGATGATGATTTATTTTTGTGTGGCAACGCCGGCCAGAGGTGAGAGTATTCTTAATTTGTAGGCACTTCCCTCTCCATGATCAACGATATGACCATGGAAACTCATAAGGCGTCTTGATGGCTTGTTTGCTGCTTTGAAAGAAGTACTACTTGTGTTAACAACGTTCTAGCATCTTTCGGCTGCATTTCTGGCTACCATTGTGTCCTATGAGCAAAAGCCCATTCAATGCAACTCTAGCCCATCAACCAGAAAATAAAATAAAATAAAATAACATTTATCTGCTGGATAAAACTATATGGAAAAGGTTCTTTTTATGTTTTGTCCGGCATAATGCTTCAAACAGCAATCAAAGCCCCGGACCATTTGTCAACGCTTCATCTTTTTTTTTTTCTTTTTTAATTATTCAGAGACTTGGGTCTATGTCAGTCAATGGGATTTGCTTCCATTTATGTCATCTCTCCCGTCCCATACCAAAAACAACCACCTTGGACCACGATGTTTTCAACCTAGAACTCAAACTTGATAATCTGCATGCCATGTGCTGTGTACACGCTCAAAATCATGCAGCAGAGGTGTCATTGTAGGAAACGAATGCACGAGCCCCTCCAATTTTGGCTTCAAAATGAGGAAAGTGGCACTTGCCATGCTCCTTTTCGGGTTGCAAGTTGAAGACGGCTTAGATGGATATGCATCTGTAATTAATCAATTTGGAAGTAGGGAGAGTAGTGACTTTGACAGACCAGTCGATATATCATCAAAAGGAAACAGGTGTGACACCTAGAAGGTTTTGCGGGTAACACTGTGGAGTCCGCAAAACATTTGCAGCAGAATTCTGGTCGATTTGTCATGGCTTCGAGTGCTCCTGGTAGTCTTGGTCTAGGAAAGTGGCCCTGGGGAGTTGAGGACATCATCAACGATGGTGTGAGAACAATGCATCGACATTTCAATTTGGTCACCGGCTGCCGGGAGATCTTAGAGAGAGGGAATGGGTGGTGCGTCCAGGTCATGCGTACAAGAAAGCAACTGTCTGGCGGGCTGGCTCTCAAACTATGCTCCTTCCCCTCAAGTAGGCCCACCCCCAGGGTTGGGCTAAAAGTTACAAAATGATACATGCAGCGTCTGTCGGCCGCGCTGACTCCCTGCTTAGATGTTCGGCTTGTTTTTAATTGTTGGGCCCAAGGCCCTCTGGCGGACCTAAAATACAAAGTGTTAAGACGGAAGCTCAAGAGTGTAAAGTGAGATCTGAGATGGAAGCTGTTGGATTGCGACTTGACCCAAATGAGGTACCATGCTTGGATAATCGTCTTAGGTTCGTGCAAGTAATGGGCCTTGTCCCATCTATCTCTCCCTCTCCCTGTCCCTTGCATCTCTCTCGGGTTCTGTTCCTCAAGCCTGAGTTGATGGTTTGAGGTTGAGGTTGAGGTTGAACATCCAAATATAAAAACTTGGGTGCGAGTTTGGCATAATAATAACAGAAACCTTTGACACCACATTATGGAATTCTGCTGATTTTTATTTTATGAGTAACGATTCCGCTATAAATAACTCTTTTGCATAAAACCCCACTAGCATGGCATTCCCCACACCACATTGGCAAAACAAGTTTTGTTTTTTTTGAGCAACAAAACCGTGGCGCACATTATTCCCTTCAATTCCAAGCAAAACAACTCATCGCCGGCTGGCCCCGTCCCGTGTCGTTTTTGACTCACTTCAGAACCTCCATGCAAAATTCCTTTTTCAATGCCATACCCGATTTTCGTTGTGGATGATGTACAAGCACATGATGAGACTAGTTAATTCATGGTGGTGAGTGTATGTGCGTGTGCGATGAGACGAGTTAATTCATAGTGGTGAGTGTGTGTGTATTTTTAATTTTATTTATCCAACATGCGGTGAGGGAGATAATATAGATATTATATTTTTCATTGCAAAATTACTTGCCCTGTCCAAGTATGTAAAGTCTTCAACAAAGTGGAAAAGTACGGTTGAGGTTGGATGTTAACATTTTATTCGACGTCGCTGATTCTCAATTTTTGGCTATTTGCACATACCCACTTGCATTATCCATTTCTCTTCTAAATGGGCAAAAAAATAAAAGATAAATAACACAAAAGGGTAGAAATTTATTATTTTTAATTAATGTTCATGTGGACTCATCAGGTGGGACACAAATGGATGGTATCATTCATTCCCCACTAATTTCTGATCTACCATGAAAATTTTAGTTAAAAATTTAAACGACTGCAGTTCACTTAAGATGAAGTAAAAAATTATTATTTTTAAAATTACTTAAAAAAAATGCAAAATAAAATAAGAAAAAGGCCAAAGGGATTTTCCGAGTTTTTCGGCAGCCCTTATAAGCTTTTCCTCTCCCAGACCTCTCACGCCAAAGCTTCGCGCTTCTCGTAAAACCCTAATTCTTAGTTACTGTATATACCCAAAGATACCTCGCGCACCTACACGCGCGTCTGCTCGATTTATACCTAATAATAATAATAATAATAATAATAATAATAGTTATAATAATAAAGTTTCGGCGATTGTTTTTGCTCTGGATGCAGCCAATAATGGAGGTCTCGGTCGGCCAAAAGCAGAATAAGCCGCTGGAGTTCGCATTGGCTTCAATAACTGAGCTCGCTTCTTCTTCTTCTTCGAGTTGTCTGTCTTTGGCCGTGATTGCTAGGTTCAGGGCCGAGAATGGAGACGCGGAGCTCCGATTCTACCGTGAGTCCGAACCGACTGACCTTATCAATGTCGATCTTAGAACTACTCAGGTGTAGTGTTAGCAATTCCTTTTCATTATTATTTATTTAAAAACTCTCTGTGCTGGCTTTGGATGAATTTTGTTTAATTTAGTTTCGTTTTTTTCATGTAGTTTTTGTAATTAGAGATTGAGAGTTGGGGCTAGATGCGGTTGGTGTTACTGCTACTTTTTGTGTGCGGGATAAATTGTTAGCTTTATTGCTTGTTTGTTTGGTTGCAGAGAAAGTAAACGTATGGAGAAACTTATTTGTCAGTATAGTTTAGTTTCGGTTTCCGGTTGGAAAAATTAGGAATATAAGCCAAATGCAGTTGGGAAGACTTCTAATTAGTTTATTGCAAAACCACAAGTTCAATAGATTTTTGCAGTTTCAGCTGCTAAAAGACGATGCATAAGGCATGCATGCCTTTGTTTCTTGCACCTTTTTTTTTATCTGTTTTGGTAGTTGGGAAAGAGAAAGCTGAAAACAAGATTCAATGTTTTGTTTGGTTGCTTCAAATGAGTTAAAAATATTAAGAGTACTATAATCACAGATAAATTTATCAAAGAAAAGCATTGCATTCCATTTGCTCTCTGACCTCTTTATTGTTGCAATTTTGAGTTCCATGTGAAGTGTGTAATCTGCAGTGGGTTATGAGTTGAAACATGACTGCTGCCTGTTTCTTATGTTTTTCAGCTATTCAAATTAGGGCCTGTTCAATCGGTTTGCATATCTGAAGGTTCAAGTTCTGATGTTGGCAAGAAGGTATGGATAATAGTTTGAATTTGTTCTTCTTTTATTTTTTTTTCCCTTTACCACATTAAATGGAGTTTTACTGTATCCATCCTTTCTCTGTAGAATGTAAGTCATTGAAATTGCCTCTGATGTTGATATAGTCCTCTCTGCCCTTGAGAGATATTGCTTCTTATATGTCAATGATACAAGTAACTTAATGATGAAATTGATCAGTTATTGGTACTGCTTGCATCTGTGGCAAAATGATCATTTATGTGTCACTAGATGTTCATGTCTTAACGGTAGTACTTTTTACCAGACCAATTCAAGGGTGTTCACCATCCAATTTAGAAAGGAGGAGGAGAGCAGGACCTTCCATTGTGCTTTTGACCAATGGAAGGAGGAAGTCATTGTTCAAGGTGCTTCTTTGAAAATTTCATTGTAGTTTACTTGAGGTGTTTCTGTGATATGTTGTAACATGCAGATAGATGTCAAAGACATCTATGCGACATCTATGCAGTATTTGCAAATTAATTTCCTCCCCTTTTATTTTTTTTTTTTTCCATTTTTGTTTTTTCACTTTAGCTTTCCTTTTTCATGAGCATAGTATTTGAAACTGTGGAACTCAAAACTCATAATGCATTGCAAAAATCATACCAAAAGCACACACAAGGACACATGTTGTCCTATGATTCAAATATATGTGAGCTCACATTACTCAATTGTGTAAAATTTGTTAACCTTATTTCTCATACACCTACAATAGAGTAAGTCATAATCAACTTCATTACTGGTTGATTGATTGTATCCAACTCGTGAGAGCCTTGTGCACTTTTTATTGGTAGATCTATTGTGGCATCTGATGCAATTGTGAATCATTTATGTGGTGCAAGCTTGAGAAACTAAGGGAAGGTTTTATGTGTATCGTTAATTGAATGTGAAATATAAATCCATTGGTCTCTTACCTCACATTTGCATTTATAGTTTTGGCAGATTCGCTTTGGATTGCTTTCATATGCATTGTATCATGTTATAAGTTTATTGTTTTCTCCTGAATATTTCTTGTTTTCTCTTCCAGGAACACATATACCTAATGGAGACATTGTAACTTCTAGAAGCAAGTTTGATTCTAAGATAGAACCATCATCTGCTAAAATGTATTTCCACTATTATGGTCAACTGCTGCATCAGCAAAATATGCTACAAGATTATGTTAGAACAGGTCAAATCACTGGCTGTTGTCTACTAATATCTTTGATCATTTTCACTAATTCACTTGAAGCTAATTAATTCTATGATTGACAACTGATCTGGTTTACATGATGAGTCTGACAGTGATGAAAGATAATTTTTGGCTCAGGAACATATTATGCTGCAATAATTGAGAACCGGGCAGATATTTTTGGTCGTGTAGTCATTGATGTTGGTGCTGGTAGTGGCATTTTGTCATTATTTGCTGCTCAGGTATTTTAAACTTGTTAAATGTATTCTGTAGAACCATCATGTCTCTGCCCAATGTAATCATTTTCTTATATTCCTCGTTTCCTTCTTCAATTAGGCTGGTGCAAAGCATGTTTATGCTGTAGAGGCATCAGAAATGGCAGAATATGCCCATAAACTAATTGCTGGGAACCCATCATTGAGGGAGAGGATTACAGTGAGATTTTGTCTAGTGCTTTTTGAATTTCTTGTAAAACCATTGCTCCTTTTGATTTTGTTTTAAGGAAATATGTTTACTTGTACAGGTAATTAAAGGTAAAGTTGAGGAAGTTGAGTTGCCAGAAAAAGCTGATATCCTGATATCCGAACCAATGGGTAAGCCTATTTCTTTGGTAATTCTTGTTGAGGAAGCTGAAACATTCTTATAATGTTGGAGTGTGGAAATTCTTCCCCTTTTCGTTGTCAGTGGATTTTACTCTTTGTCCTGCTTACTAATTTTTTAGCTTTAATTTCATCTCTCCTGTCTTTGATTCATGTACAAGCTTTGGTCATTTCTGAGACAAACATTGAGGGTATGATATACAATACAATATTAGTAATTCCAACTTCAGGCTTTGTAAATTTTCTTGTGTATGGCTTGTAGGCACCTTATTGGTCAACGAAAGAATGTTGGAATCCTATGTAATTGCGAGAGATAGGTTTCTTGTTCCAAATGGAAAAATGTTTCCTACAATCGGAAGGTAAATCTCACTTGTACATGTTCCTGTGGATGCCCTTTCTCTCCATCTTTTTGTATTTCTACAATATATTTGTGTTTAATTGAATTGGAGTCTTGTCTGAGCATGTTAGCCATAATCCTGTCTCTTGCGTTGCTTTTGCATAATTGATATTTTGGAATTACTTTCATGATTTGATTCAGTTGGGCAGTTTGTAATCAGTTCAATGGTGTCTATTTTTCTTCCCATGATTTTATTGGTCTTCCAATATTGTTATGGTGGTTCCCTACTAATGAGACTGTCTTGCATTCTTCTATTTTGGTTTCCTTATAACTGCATCGTATGTTGTCCATAGATTCTGATATAACTTAAATATGTTTTAACTAAGAGAGTTAGGTTCCATCAAGGCAAATTGCTCTAATCCTTGATATTTTAAAAGTAATTGAAAAGACAGAGCATAACTCACAGCTCAACTGTGATTTTTGGTATTTGAAGGTGGTGAATTGGTTGAGATAACTTGATGTGTGCTTTTGTAGGTAACTAATTTTAATGACCTTTTTTTTTTTTTTTTAACCATATCTTCATACAGCCACATGTATTGCTTTGTGCAGCCTTATTAACTTATGCTTCTATTATTCAAGCATTTCAATTTCATAAACTTTTGGTCATTGATTCTATTGAGTTAAATTTGCTTTTTTGGCAGGATACACATGGCACCATTTAGTGATGAGTATTTATTTATTGAAATTGCTAATAAGGTATGTATCTGAATAAACTTTGCTTTGACTCTTTTCCCCTTATTAATACAATTGCTGAAACTATTTAAAGGAATATAATTATTCAAGAAAGTTGCTTGATTTTTTTGGTGGAACTTTCTTACTATCATCTTCTTGACATTTCAGTTAAAATCAAGTTTTACCTTTGGTAACATTAGTTTTCTTGATTTTACATAGTTGCCTTTTATCAATAACTTGTATTGACACAAATTGCAGCATGTTAGTTATTGGTTTTTTTGAATACAGGCCCTCTTTTGGCAGCAGCAGAACTATTTTGGGGTTGACCTTACACCCTTATATGGATCTGCATTCCAGGGATATTTTTCTCAGGTCCAATATAGTTGCCTGTTGATATATTTGAACTATGTTCCAATTTGGCTGTTTTCAAAGGTCTAGTCTGCTAGCATTTTTTCTACCATGTTGTGAGGATAATCCTGCACTGATCCATTCTTTCTTTTACTTTGTGGTGTTCCATACTTTTAAAACAGCCAGTTGTAGATGCTTTTGACCCAAGATTATTAGTGGCCCCTGCAATGTTCCACGTGATAGACTTTACTCAAATAAAGGTATGGCTATGGCTTTTAATTTTGTTGCTCATACTTTCTCTTTGCTCTGCATGTTCTACCAAATGCCATGAGAGATTAAACCACGAGCAAGTATGCCTATAGATTTTGTACTTTTGTCCTTGGGTCCATTTGAAAACAAAACTTGAAAGCTTTGAAAGCCTGTAGGACAATCCAAAGTATAAATAAGATGGAGTCCTGTCTATCGTTTTCCTACTTTGTTTCTGTAGGAAGAGGGGTTATATGAAATTGACATTCCACTGAAATTCACTGCCTCTGTGGGAACCAGAGTGCATGGACTGGCATGCTGGTTTGATGTGTTATTTAATGGAAGGTAAGTATTTGATTCCAGTCAGTAACCTTCGTCTGCATTTTAGATTTGCTTAACTCACTGAACTATTTTCCTATTGGTGATGCATTGGTCTACAGCACTGTACAAAGGTGGCTTACAACTGCCCCGGGTTCCCCTACAACCCACTGGTATCAATTACGTTGTGTTCTGTCTCAGCCACTCTATGTCATGGCAGGACAAGAAATTACCGGCCAGCTCCGCATGGTTGCCCACAATGCTCAGAGTTATACCTTATACTTAACATTGTCAGGTGTTGTTTTCCTCCATACCCCTATCTTGTTTTGCCTTGCTATCTTTTTCGCTTTTGAACAAGCAGTAATCAACTTAAACAGCTAAAATGTGGGGCCCTGGTGCTGAACAAGGAGGAATACTTCAGACATCATCATGCAAACTCGATCTAAAAGAGCCATATTATAGAATGTCTCAACCACAAGCTTATGCGATGGTGCAAGATCAGCAAGCACATCAACTAATAAATACGCAGGTAAAAATGGTTAAATCCTGTCTCCGGCTTTCATCCATAAGCTTTTTCCAGATTATTTTAGGAAAAACAAGTTGGAGCAACAAGGGAATTGCCGTGAGTGCAGTGCCATGTAGAATGTAATTGAGGCAAAAGTGATTGCTAATTTTGTGATGGTGATTTTCCCTGTTGGAGTAAACAACATAAAGCAAGGTGGAAATTGGGAGTTGGAGAGGGGAGGGTAGGGTTTTTTTTTTTTTTTTTGTTGGAGGGGGGTGGGGGATCTTTAGTTATCCTATGTTAATTAAAGGTTATACACATCTCATTGAAGTAACTTTGGTTTATCTTTTGCAGGACATACACATCCAAGCAGAGGATTTAGAGGAACCGGACCTAATACAACCACCATCACAATGTCTGGATGGCATGTGACAATTTTGATGCAGCGCATGCGTATAACTTCAAATTAATTTAATCTCACCTACCTTGGTTAATTTGAATCTCTATCTACCTGCTCTGTATCAGTTCGAATGTAAAATAGATAAAAATGGTTCAACCCATTGTAAGTTGAGCTCTTATATTCTTGGCCGTTTGACATTCAATTCTATATTTAGCGAGTGAATAATTGGGTTCTCGCAGATGAGGAATCAAAAGATCCGAGTATGAATTACAGCTGATGACAAGACAAAAGACTAACGATGAGCGCCACAGCTTAAAACGAGAGAGGTGCCCTGCATGTGTGTGTTTAGTTAGCGTTGGCAGCACTGTAGTGTCCAGTACATTTATGATAAAGAAGTGGCAAAAGGTCCCCGTGTGAAACCCAGTGTCGTGTCTGGCTGTGACGCAACAAATGTCTGCTACTATGTTAGCAGGGGCAAAGAACGGGGAATTTATGGTCAACCCACAAATGCCTACCTAGACTCTCCTTGACAAACCCCAGCTCTGTTTCTTGTAATCAGGAAAAGCTAAACTGTCCTCCTTTTCTTTTTGTAGGCTTAATGCTACCTTGAAGTTCAACTTATTGGGAGGTTGTGCTTGCTAGCGGGATATCCGTAGCTGTTGGAGGGTTGAGTGAAATGGTTGAATTAAGACAGGCTTTGCTGGAAAAAATACTACTGCCGTTTCAATAACAATACGTACCCAGCAAAATTGATTCCTTTTTATTTATCTTGCAGTAACGGTAACACTACATGTGGCTTCTTTGATAGGGTCAAGATCACCCTCAAGCATAAATAAACCAACTCCATATTACACTTCAAGAAAGCCACACAAATAAATTAAACGCCCAGCATCAAATTGAAGAGGGTTGTTTTGTATGTTCCTAGTGCATGATCCTTCCCAAACTGGGTTAAAAGCGGTAAGGGTACAATTAGTAATTTAGCATATCCAAGTTTCTTCCAGTGCTACCAGCATACATACGTCTAATGATGGACGTTACAATTGGAGCAATACCAATGAGAGCAATTTGCAGCTCTGAACTGCTCGTCTTGACAGCAATCTGGCCACTTGGCTTATTGTTCATTCCAGCGCAGATGGCCATTTTGGAATTCTGACCAATAGAAAACTGAGTCCCCATGCGGAACTCTTTCTTATCCTTCGTAACTTGTAGAGAAAATTCACCCGGAAACTGACCCACAATCACAATATTTTGTTCCAGGCAGAGACTGTAATGTCTACAATCTCGGTCCCAGCCCTGTGAGTTGGAAACTGGCCTTACCAGAAGCTGAGAGGTGGGCTCTAACATTCTGTATCCATAAGAAGGATCATCGCCAACAAAGGAAGGTGGGAGGACCGGATGAGGTATAGGAACTGGGACAGTTGCTGGACTTCCATCTTCCTGGTCCACATCCTCCCCAAAATACCTATAGTCTCTAACGCCATCAACTTTGCCTTTCTTCATGATCTCCTTCAGCCTTTTCACCTCTGCCCTTGATTGCTTCCTTTGAAATAGTTTCACACGATAATCATACTTCTCAAAATATGCTTTCCTCTGCTCCTTGCTGATCTTATCAATTTCACATTTCCTCAGGGACTTGAATGGTAGTAACTGTTCATACTCATTTTCTTCATCAGAATCCGGGCCAACGCCATCACTACCTTGATCAGCAGCAAGCTTTGGATGAGGACAGGACTGCAACATTGAAGAAACCAAGTGTGGAAAAGGTAGGGAGCAAAGCTGAAAACCAAAAACCTTCCCCTGATCAAAAAAATCTTTTGACTTGAAGATAGAACTTGCTTCTGATAAAATCTTCAATGAGTAACACAAGAGCAACAATTGTGGCCTCCAACTCTGTCCATTGGGTAGGACATTCTCCCCACTTTTGTTCTTAAAGCTTGATGGATGATTCTCAACAAGAGACACGGGAGGCATCATATTTGAATGCATTAAATGCAGATCACCAACTGCTTGGCTGATGGCTTGCTGAATAATATGAGACTGTTGAGCAACAAACACCTCAAAATTGAGGGGTGAACCAGATGGTCCATCAGGTAGAGGAGAAGCAGCATGGGTCAAAGTGACAATGGCATTTTGCCAGATTGATGCAGTGAGAGAATTTGTCAGTGAGCGTAACAATGGCAAATCATTGAGGTCTCTTGCATGGGTATCTAAACGGTCGACATAGAGGACAACATCTGGAGGAAACTTCTTTGCAAACTTCTTTATGGATGCTAATATTTTCCTGTTTGTGGCTTCTTCCTTTGCAGTAGGCCTTAGACCCGGTGTATCAAGCATTCTGATCTTCACTCCATCTATTGTTCCAACAATATCTTTTATCCGAGTTGTGGCAGGTTCAAAGGCATTGCTCATGACTTTTTCCTCTTTAAAAACAGAATTAATGGTTGCACTCTTTCCCACCCCAGTTTTTCCAAGAACCAAAATGTTCAAAGAGAAGTCCAAATTGTCTTTGCCCTCCATTTCAAGCATCTTTGCCATTTTCCAAGCAGATTCAAGGCTGAACTCTGGACTAGGATGTCCCCCTGTTGCTAGGACTAGCCTATGCAGCACTTGTGCAGCTATAGGTTCTTCAGGAGAATATCCTAATCGGTGGACAAGCCTCAGGAATTTTAACCCAATATTTTGTATCTTCTTTTCTTCTTCACATAAACTGTCCTGCGTCATGCCTTCAACCACATCTGATGCTGAAGCAGGAATCATTGACCCAAATAAGGAAGTCAAACCAGCAGGATGCTCAAGAGAAGACACTCTGGGATCATCAACAGAGGGGACCGTGACATTGCCGATATCCAATCCAGTAGTGGTTGCTGCCCTTGATAGAGCAGCCAATGCAGCAGGATCAAATAATTCCTTCCCCTCACTCTTCTTCTCTGTGTTCACTTCTTCATCAGCATAATCCTGAGAATTCTCAGCCCTTGCAAGAGAAAGGGAGGCAAAAGTATGCCCAAATTTATCTACAAAATTCCTGGTTTGAGAACCGCCAAAGATCAAGTCTTCAATATCTTGATCAGAAGGGAAAACCTTCTCAACTCTTATTTTCTGCAAATCATCGTTCATTTTGTGACCAACACCCAGAGAATTGGCGTTGCTCTGCCATGCAACTGCCAATTTATCACCTTCAGAGTTTTTACACATACCAACATTCTCCAAAGAATTCTTTGTCTGAAGTCCATTTGTGAAATCAGCAGCATCTATCAGCTCAGCTCTGATAGCATCATTAGACACAGGCAAGTCAAGCCCTATGTTAGCAACTGGTCCAGTATTATCTTCCACTTTCTCATTGTTCCTGACTTTATCCACAGCAATGCTTTCAATCATAGATTCATCTGCCTCAGCTCCCATGCCTTGAAATTTTGGTCCTTGAAGCTCTGGTGCAACAATCTGGGCAGTCTCGTCAGCAAGTGTGATTAAACTTTCAAAAGCATGATCAGCACACTTGGTGCCATCGAGCCTTTCGGAAATCTTTTCCTTTAGCTGGACAGCAAAAGATTGCTCAGATGCATGGTCCACAGGATTGCAACTCATACTATCTGTTTTATTGGCATCTCTACAATTCAAAACACTCTCTTCCTGCTCTATATTCTGCAAAGGCTGCTTTTGTTTGACATCATGCTCAACTAGTCCATCCCATTTTTCTATTTGCTCCAAAATTTCCCCTTTGTCCTCTTCTGAAGACTCGCTATGTTCTTCTGGTGCAATAACATGAACCTCGGGCTTAAGAACCCCAACTGACACTAAGTCATCAGCAAGACACGTGAGATCTTCAACCACTCCCACATTAGCTGGCTTAACACCCTCTTGGCTGTCCTCCCAATGCTGAACATGAGCTTCCAGGCCCAAAACATGGCCCTCATTACTGGGCAAATCAACAGAAGTAAAATCATTAAAAGAGCACATCTCTGCAATTGCCTGGTCCTTGGAACCCAAAAAACCATTGTCAGCAGCAGAAAAATTGTTCAAAGCCGAAGCTTCATCAACAATTACCGGTAATTGCTCAACAACAGAAGAATCTCCCTGCAGCAACGACTCAATTTCTTTATGTTCTTCAACACCCGACAGTTCAACACTTGGTGCACTATCATCTCTCTTTGGAAGGCCGAAGCTCGGAACTCTAACAATGCCTGAAAACCTGTCATCTTCCACATAACTTCGTATTCCTTCTTCACCCACCGATTCATCCAATTCTTCATCATCCATCGATAAATGCGCAATGGGCCTGTCCAATTGAACAACAGGGCTAGAATGATCACCAACAAAACTACTCTCTTCCTCTTCTAAGAACGAATTGCCTGAACTTTCCTCACCCGGGTCTGCCACAGAAGGCCTTGGGCGTATATAATTGTTAACAAAACCAATTGCTTCTGGATTTTCTTCATCCGGGTCTCCCATAAAAGGCCTCTCCGATGCAGTATCAAACCCCTCGCTACTCGCCAACTCCTCACCACTTGCAAACTCTTCAAACTCAGACCCATCATCAATACTAACACTATGTTCTTCAGTCCCACTAGCATTGCTATCAGAGTCATCAGTCTTATGACCGTCGGATTCAAAATCGGAAGAATCATCTTCGGGAGTAATACGAGCTCTGATAGGGATAGAACCTGTGGGTGGATGTAATGAGCTGGAAAGGCAAGGGGTCCCTTGTGCTGTGGAAAGCGAGACATGGGTCATTGACGCCATGGCTTCAAGCTTTTCCTTTTCCTTTTCCTTTTCTGTCTCTCTCTTATTTTTTTCTTTTTTTTCACCCTCAATTATCAAGAACGCCGGCACACTAACAAACAATGCATGTGCCAAGGCAAAAGAAGTGATTGGAGAGCTTATTTTTCTTGTAGGGTTTATGTTTTTTTTTGTCGCAAACGATAAAATAAGATCATTGGCTTTGTGGTTGGTGTTAGGTTATTCGTTGGGCTTTGGATTCGAGGGACAAGGGTGATATCAGAGGTACTTTTTGTCCTCACAAAAACAGATAACCATTTTTGGAGTTTCATGTTCACATATGGGACGAGGATTTAGGCCTGTTGTATCATCACGCTTTTGTTTTGTTTTGTATTTTTGTTTTTGTCATTTTAAAAACCCAAAAAGAGGGTATGGGCAATATGTTGTCATCGTGTATGGAATCACTGTTTTTATTTAATCTTTCTTACAAAAAGCTCATTTAACTTTTTTCATAAAAAAATTTAATATTAAAATATTATTCTTATATAAATTTCTATTTATTAAAAAATAAATATTAATAAAAAATACTTAAATTAACATTAATAAATAATACCTAAAATTACCAACTAATGTTTGCTGTGACGGTTTGACTATTTGTGAATTACTATTTTTAATTGATAGGTGTGGCAAGCCATATAACCACGTCACGAAGTGCAGTACGTCCACCCCTTTCGGTTATGGAACATGAGTTGCCACAGCTCCCGGTTATGGAACATGAGTTGCCAGAGCTCCACAGAGTACAATATTGGACAACTTTAAAATATCTAGTTCTAAGACATTCACTTCTAAGACCTTACTTTGCGCCTTCATCAGCAAGCCAGACGCCACAGGTACAACCATAAACCTTTTACTTCTATTGGTCGGGGTGCGCCAGGCCAGTGCTACAGTGCACCACACAGACGACGAAAAGGAAACCCACTAGCAAGCTATTGTTACAGCTCCTTCCCTCCAGAAATTAATTTCATATCATGTGAGCCATTGGCCCACGTATCAGATATTAAACACATAAAGAACAGATACTACACTTGATCTTAGCCAAAAGGCCGAGAAAGGTACGAAATCCTTTTATTTTCGATTGCTTAATTTATAGCGTCTTTCTCTCTGCCCTTTCGTTTCTTTACGATGTGGGATCATCATACGGTAACTCCGTCACATTGTCAGAAAGTGACGATAATATAAAACCAATCGATTGACCAAAACCTTAACGAACTCATCTTTTGAGAAATGGAAAGAAAATTAGGAAAAAAAGAAAAAAGGAATACAAATTTACAAAGGTTATACATTGACATCGTCGTGTATTGTTGGTCAAGGTGAGCAAAGGTGCAAAGAAAGAATAGGCCTTTTCAATTAACGACTCCGTGTTGGGCGTCCTTGCTTACTGGTTGCAGTAGTAGGTACCAAAGTTCCATGGCCTCTGATACTGTTTTTTGGTGCATCGGAAGAATGTTGGGAGAGATTTTCAGTCTTTTGTGTACCCCTCTTTTCTTTTTTGGACATTTTTTCTTTTTTTCTTTTTTTAAAAAAAAAAAAACAAAACAGGCCCGACTAATAGATAAATCTGCTGTTTCTTTGCAAGTTGGTGGCCTTTAATTAGATCGTGTTTCTTTTTTAACGTTTAAGGCTGAACAACTGCTGCCCGTATCCACATTGGCTGCTGTTTGGTGTTTGCACATGATTATAATTTGCTTCCTAGTTCAGGGAAATGCAGGTTTTGAGAGAAAAATGTCACGTCCATCACAAATCATAAAATCTTAACAATAGAATCATGTAAAAACAGAATTTACATGAAACTTCCAATTCCCAATGAAGCCTATATAGACTGAGCATAACCCTACAATGAAGAGGTGATTTTCACTATAGATTGAGCATGAAGGGCCTGCAAATTTGATTGACAAAAGTCTTGCCATAGCTCCTGCTTTTGTTCTTCATTCCTAGTGTATGCTTCGTACATGAAGATCACAATATTCCGTGCTGCCTCTCTTGCCTCAGGCAGTCGATCGTTCAACAAATCTGAAGCCATTTGAACCAGAGAAACCAATCCAAATTCTTGCATTCTTTCCAGGTCCTGAAATATACACCACATAACTATCTCTCTTCAGTTACAAGCCAAAATAGATGCAATATAAGTAAAAGAAAATGTGGACTCATAATAGTTTACCATCCTGGAAACAGAGTGGGAGATAAAGATGGCAGCTTTGGCCCTGACTCTAAGATTGGAGTGGCTAACATAAGAGTGGAGCTTACGGAGCAAAGGCAGAGGGGTCATAGACCTCACCATTGCATTCAATGCTCTATCCGCTTCTTCACAGACAAACCGTTTGTCTTGAGATGCTTTGAGCAGCAGTTGCAGCAGCTGTGCACCCCAAAGGCGCATTGCATGAAAAACCAATTGCAAAGGTGAAAAAGGAAAAGAGGAAGAGATGGGAAGAGATGGGGTCCATACCAAGGTATCAAATGAATCTGTGGTGGAGTCAAGCAATTTGTCACCAAAGGCATTGAAAATATCGGATGAAGCCATGATAGATGTTTTGCACAAAGCACTTCTTGGGTTTTTAATAGCTTTTATCACCACCAACATCACCTTTTCCCTATTCCAAGCCACATAAGTGCTCTTGTTTAGCAAGAGCATCAAATCTAATGTAGAAAGTATAAATCTTTAAGAACTGCAAGAGCAAAACCATCTTACAACATTGGGAGCAAGAGAGACGAATGATAAATTGCAAATCGCCTAGCATTGTTCAGTGACTCGCAAACCTTTGTCCAGTCCTTAGAATCTAAGCCTTCAATGAGAGCCTGCGAGATTAAAAAACTCAAATAAACCAGCCAACCAAACAACTTAATCAACTGGGTTTCTTCTACACGTACAAAACAAGATCGCGGAAAGAAACAAGTAAAGAGAGAATTACTTCGATTTCAGATTCGGGGTCTGGCAAGGCCTTGAGATCCTCGGAGGGAACATAATCAACGGGCGCATCCACAGACGGTGGTGGCAACGGCGGTGCCTTGTTTTCATCGTTTACACCCAACTCTGATTGCCTTGTGATTGGAACAGAGGCTTTCACCTGCTTTTTGGGTCTTTCTGGTGGTACTGTGACAGCATTATCAATGGGTCTCAATGCCATTTTTCCTGTGAAGTGTGAGAGAGCGAGAGCGTGAAAGACAGAGAGAAAGAAGACGCAGAGATGTTTTTTTTCCCCTAACAGTTTCGATTTATTCGGATGGTTCTATTACATATACTTTGGGTCTATGATGCAAATAAAGAAAGTGAAAACTCTTTTATATCCATCGTTAAAAAAAAAAAAAAAAGGAAAGAAAAGAAAATCCTTTGTATTCAAAATTTAAATTTTGAAGGAAAGTTATAAAGAGACGTTGGGTAATAACGGTCGTAAAAAGAAGAGGATACTCTGCGGTTGATTGTATTCAAATTCATGTCTCACAAGTCTGATCCCATTTATCCCAAAAATACAAAGTTTGATCACAAACGCAGTCGATTAACGGTTATGATTGAAAAAGGTTGCGGTATGTTGATGATGGTACCCCGAAAAGAAATAATTTTGTTCAATGTTTTAAACTTGTATTATACGATAAATGTACCATTTGTTTTAGGAAGTAGCCAAAATCCAAAAAGAAAGTATTTTATTTAGGATTAATGGGGACTGACAACTGAGGGCCCCACAAAGAGTGCTCCCGGTGCTTGTTAGATGTGAGCTTCCAGAGCTGACAGTGACAGAGCAAACTTATTATTATTATCGCGTTTTTGGGTCTGTAAACTAGATGGTAAGCGATCGTGGTGAGAGGTGAGGGAGGGGATGAGGGTTCGAATCTCTGGTTCTAGTGGAGGCACACTGTCTCCAACATTCCCTTGGAGTTCGATTGGCTTCCAACAAAGGAGCGCGGGGGGGAGGGGGGGGGGTGAACCATGGCAATTGCCGAGCCAAGTAGTCACTCTGCTTAATGCTCATCCAGCGTTAAAATGCAGCGCTATTGGTTCCAAAAGCGAACCATTTATATACATGGTGCATTGCAACTGGATGCTGGGGTGATGAAATCATTTCATAGGCATTGGTTCCAATGAAGAATGATTAACTTGCATGTCTGAAGGTCGTTCCAATGAAGAATGAATTAGATGCAATTACCTGGAAAATTCGAGGAAATACAAGGGGTGTGTTCAATCATTTGTAGGATAATGTAAAAGAGCATCTATACTTCATTCCAAGAAAAACCATCTATCAGTTCTTGTTCTGCCAAAAGGTGAACAGCATCCAGATATAACATGGAGTTGCGCGGGCATCCAACTCATATAAAGACATATCAATATGCCATCATTTGAAAAGGCCAAAGGATTATCATCTCAGGGCTAGAGAGAACAGCAGTTGTTGAGTGCAAAACATGGAAAGACATGTTGCTTTTCAAAGCCGAGGATGGCCCCACAAAATGTCAGTGTTTTATTCAAAGATTTTGAGATATACAACAAATAAGACAAAGAAATACCTCTGGACAAACAACCCCCACAATGGGCGGGGGATGTAGACAAAATGAGAAAAACAACTAACCCCCAGCTAAAGCCATCCGTTTAACAATATCTCGCAGCACGTTGAGATTTTGCTGCTTCTTTCAGAACAGCTCCCACAATTGCTGCCTGCTCCAGACAATCAGCCTTGTGCAGTGCATCTAAAAGTACGACACAAGTTTTGGTGTGAATGGTGCAACCTTTTAATCGAGTTTCCTCAAAGAGCTTGTATGCTTCTGTTGCCCTACCTGCATAGCTTAAACCTTCAATGATAGCATTGTAAGTAGCAGAATCGGGTATACCCCCATCTGCTTTAAATCTTTCAAAGAGGTTATTAGCATCTACAACATTCCCAGCCTTTGCAAGTCCAGAGATCATGGTAGTGTAGACAATAGTATTGGGTTTCAACCCTTGCTTCCGCATCTCTTGCCAAAATACAAAGGCCTTGTTAAATTTTCTGACTCTACAGAGACCATTTATGAGAATGCCATAAGTTACTTCATTGGGGATGCAATTCAAGTCCTTCATTGACTGAAAGCAGACAAGGGCTTCATTAATTTCCTCTGCTTTCACCAGTCCATCAAGCAAGCAATTCCATGTGTATACATTAGCTGTTAAACCCTTTTGCAATAACTCTTCCATAATTAGATACGCCTCATCAATTCTACCCACTTTTCCAAATCCATCAATAAGACTACTGTAGATGACAACATTTAATTCAATGCCATTGGACTTGGCTTCTTCAAAAAGCATGTATGCTTCATCAAGCCTATCAATTTTAGCAAGGCCATCAATGACAGAACCGTATGTTACAACATCTGGATGGTGACCCTTTAACTTCATTTCCTCCAGCAATTGATAAGCTTTATCCACCTTACCTGACTTGCAAAATCCATCAATAAAGGCATTGTAAGCACGGGTGTCCAGAACACAGCCTTGGTCCTTCATAGCATAGAATAACGGATAAGTTTCACGAGCTAAACCAGCTTTCACAAGGCCATGAATCAGGATAGAATAACTTCTCACATCTGGTACAAATCCTTGAGCCTTAATTTCTTCAAACAAAGCCCTACCTTTCTCAGTTTCTCCAGCTTTGAAAGCACAGTCCATGTAGGTATTGAGGAGCATGAGGTCAGGAAGACAACCCCTAATGTTCATTTCCCTGTATATTTTGTGGCCATCAGCTTTCCTTCCACACCTGAAGAAGTTTCTAATGAGTGATGTATACACAACAGCAGAAGGAATATGATCAGAATCAAGCATCCGTTCATAAAGCCTGTAGGCATCATCCACTCTTCCTTGTTTGCCTAGGCCATCTATAAGTGAACAAAAGGTAATTGCATCTGGGGTGCAAACTTTATGATCCATTCTTTCAAATATAGAACAGGCTTCATCGATCTTTTTGGCTTTACAAAGCCTATCAATCATTACATTCACAGTCATAATATTTGGAAACAAGCCAGCTTCCACCATGGCATCCCGAACCTTGAAAGCAGCCTCAACATTTCCTGCTCTGCAAAGCATGTCCATAAGAATATTATATGTTGCAAGATTGGGCAGTGCATCTTTCTTCATTTCCTCAAGGATTCTTAGTGCCTCTGTTGTGCTTCCCTTTTTCCCAAGACATGTAAGGATGCAATTATAAGCAATCACACTAGGAATGCAACCCTTTGCCTTCTGCCTCTCCAGTAAACTATATGCCTCATCAAACTTTCCCACTAATCCATATCCCATAATCATAGTGTTGTAAGCATATGCACAAGGGACTTTTCTGTTTTGCTCCATCTGCTCAAATATTTCCACTGCTTCATCTAGTCTGTTGGCCTTGCAGAGAACACCCATCATGCTTGTATAAGTCACATCATCAGGTGTTAAACCATGTGCTTTCATCTCATGAAAGAATTTCCAAGCCATATCCACCTTGCCCACCTTACCAAAGCAATCTATACAGACATTGTAAAGAACAATGTCAGCATTAAAGGAGTTGCTTTTCATCTCATCCAACAGGGAGAGAGCAGCATCAACACGGCTCTCCCTAGCAAATGCACGAATGAGAGTTGTAAACAAATGCACACTCACTTCATAGCCAAGCTCCTGCATTTGATGAAAGAGAGTGAGCATGAGATCAGATTCACGAACTTCAGATAAAGAACCGATCAATGTTGTATAAGCTGAAAATGCAGGGCGGAATTTGAACTTCCTCATCGCTTGAATAATATCAAAAGCATCTTGAAGCTTCTGTGACTTGATACAACTTACAATTAACTCAACACATGCATGATTAGATGGACCAAACCCTGCAATACTCATTTCTTCCAGTATCTGATTGAGGAAATCGAACCTTTTGGTTCTAGCCATCACCATAAGAAGTGAATTGTATGCCTCTGGACAAAGTGCTTTGTCAGTTTTCCTCTGCACCCACTGAAAATAATTCACAGCATGATTAATATTCTTAAGCCTTCTTAAAACCCCGATAATTGACTCCGGATGAGGTTTTTCATCGAGCATCGATAAAGCACTCTCAATAGTTGGGCCCCAAAGACCACTTTCCATAATACGACACACCTCATCCACCCCTGTTCCAACACCATCGTTTCTCCTGTTTTCTCGATCAACCCCAGCGGCAAAGGAAGAGGATTTCCCACCCAATTCAGAAGAAGGGCCATTATAAGATGATAACAATTGATTTGAACTGGCAAAAACATGAAAGCAACCACGGTTGTAGTGGTATACTATCCCTGAAACATCAAAAGGAAGAAGAGTTTAAAAAAAAAAATAAAATCATAATAACACTATTAACCGCAAAAATATGAATCAATTACACAACAATTATTGCGACAACATTCAGAGAATTCCACTAAATCTTCAAACTACTGAAACAAAAACAATAAGACCCACAGATACAGGTCACCACCCTGAGTCCTATTTTCCTAACCGAAAAACACCCAAAAAAAAAAAAAAGAAGAAAAATGTACCTGGGTTCCTCAAAATCATTTTGATACAAGCATTCCCGATCACCTGCTGGGCCTCTGATCTTGTAGGCACAAAGCAAACAGAGGCACAAACACAAACACCTTGATGGTGACTGAAATAAATAAATAAATAAACGCTCAGCTTGCTTGTTTCCTGTGTCCAGTAATTGCTACTTTAGTTTATTCAACCATCTAAAACGCTCTTGATTGCCTTTTTTAAAGCATGTAAAAGAAAGTCGCTCTGAAAGTTGAAGTAATTGTCCTCAAAATTATGTTAAAACTTATAATAAAATTAATTTGGGTTTACAAATACCGTCACAAAAAAAATTTAATAATAATAAAGAGAGGACTTTTAAAGGGAGACCTTGAGAGAGTGAGAGAGAGAAAGAGACAAAGAGAAAGAGAAGGTTTTTGGGTTTAAGAGAAAGTGAGAGTCTGCATACGGACTGGTCGAGTTGAAGAACACGACAACCGGCAGGAGCTTCTTGAGCGGTGTCGTTTCAAGAGGCTCTCCGCTCTCCGCTCTCCTCAAAACGCAGTTCTCTGTTTTACTACATTCTCCCCCCCAAAAAAAACAAAAAAAAAAAAAACGACTTGTCGTTTCATATTTTCTGTTTCGATAACCTTTTCTTTTTTTTTTTGAATTTTTTTTGGGGAAAACGCAGCGTTTTATCGGTCTCGTCTTTTCTTTCTCATGACTATCTGGTGGACGGGTAGCAATCAATTGTCACTGACAATGGCAATGGTAATGGCTCGTCGTCGTCCGATCTACGCTGGCTAACCCTGACCAAGGAACGAAAACAAGAATAAACTGCACCCAAAAAAATAAAAAAAAGGCCAGAAGAAAATGGAGGGGCGAGCGTACGGGCCGCACCAGGTGAAAATGGCGATTCAGGGAGAGAACGACCGTGCGATGGACTGCAACCTGACATCGCTCTGCGATCACATCCAGATGGAGGGCTTCAATTCTGGCTCCTTCTCTGATATCGTAGTCCACGCTATGGGCTCCACTTACCACCTCCATCGCCTCATTCTCTCTCGCAGTTCCTACTTCAGGTCTCCTCCACACCTTCTAATTTCTTGGTTTTCGGGTTTGATAAACAAAAAGAAAAAGACAAATTACAGATAGGTAGGCTCAGCATTGATTGACTGTTTCTTGATCTCTGAATTTTTGGTTTTGTTTCTTATAATGCGAACTTCAATCCGTTTGCCTGTATAGTCCTTGTTGTGAAAATGAACCACTATGCCATGCTAGTTGTTACTCACAGGGTTGCCGTTTCGGCTATATGTAGAAAATGACCTTTTTTAAAATTGTTGTTGTTGAGAAAAGAATGCCAATGGCTGTGCAAAGAATGTTACGCGTAGATTGAGAAACCAAAAGACATGCATTCCACCCAAAAAACCAGTAGTCGAGATAAGCCCTATAGGGTAGGTTTTCTAAATCATTTTGCAAATCAACAACAGCTTGTTGTTGGCCATGCATGTGATTGCAGTTCAAATGTTTTGTATGCAACTAGTACCTTTATATATCTAGTGATCAGTTTATCTGGTGGATAAAAGTGTTCCTTATAGGATGACATCCCTTACATCCGTGTGTTGAGCCTGGCAGGAACATGCTCCATGGTCCTTGGAAAGAAGCCAGTTCTCCCATGGTGACATTGCATGTAGATGATAAGAATGTTAATGCTGAGGCAATTGCATTGGCTTTGGCATACTTATATGGGCATCACCCTAAGCTTAATGATAATAATGCATTCCGTGTGTTGGCTTCTGCTTCCTTTCTCGACCTTCAGGTATCATAGTTTTTGAAAGCAAGGCAGGCATATGCTTTTAGTTCTCATTTTTTACTCCTCAAATTTAGTATCCTTGAGAATCATTCTCGAGAAACAAGTTTTCAACTAAGTGAAGTAATGTTTCTTTATGTACATTTGGATTAAATGTTGAAATTTTCCCATGCAGGATTTATGTGCGATATGCACAGACTTCATCATATCTGAGCTTTGGGCTTCAAACTTCTTAGCATATCAGGTTCAGTTCAGGAAACTTGCTTCTATCAGTCTGAGCATATTGATGCTTTCTATTTTTTGTTGACATTTCTGCATTTGACTCAGGTGTTTGCAGAGGGCCAAGATTATGGTGGACATGGAGATCGTGTAAGAAGTGCTTGCTGGGGCTATCTTTGTCAGTGTGGTGTGAGGGAATTGAAAGAGGTAAAGTTTAACGTACTAAAAACTTGCTGCATTTCAGCAACTACAACTTGTCTCTTTGCTTTCAACCTCACCCCACCAACCTGCTCTCTATTGAATGATGGAAGATGTAATAGTAAGCTGAACATATCAATTGGGTGGATTTTGCATGCAGTTGCTACTGATTTATGAAACCTTGTTTTGTGTGCTACGTTTAAATTGGCAGTTTGTTCTTAACAATTTAATTTTAATAACTGTATCTCTTTATTCTCTTTGTAAAAATCATGATTTACTAGATGGTATAATAGAATTCTGTATCATTTGATTATTAATCGTATGTTCATTCTTTACTCTTTTAAATGTATGCCCTCCTCATCTGGTAGGTGCTTCCAAAACTTTCATCACAAACCTTGCATGCATTGCTGACTTCAGATGAATTATGGGTACCAAGTGAAGAGAAACGGTAAGGAAGATATGCTTCTCTAAATTCAGTTTTTGGATGCTGGATCTTGTAAGTTGGATAACTACTCTTTTTTTCTTTTATTCATGTTAAAAGGTTTGAGCTGGCATTGTATACACTTCTTGCAAAAGGTGCTTTATCCAAGACAGAACTTTCTGTGCAAGGAAGCTCCAGTTCTGAGATGAGTACGAGTAATAATACTCACTCTCCCAAGGAAAATGGAAAAGATTTGATTAATGGTTCTACCAATAGGAGTTTTGAGTCTGAACTTGGATGCCTAAGTTTAAGAAATGATTTAGAGGCCCATAGTATGGCTCAAAATCTTTTGTTTGAGCTTGTTGATTGTGCAGTTGGCTTCCAAACTGGGATTCCTGATTCTGGACAACAGGTGCAGCAAGTTGCATGTTCTCAATCACACTTTGGGACTGTGCATCCATGTGGCTTAGAACAATCTTCATCAATGGCTAGTTCTTTGTCCCCAATTAGTGGAAACCAAACCTCATGTTCTTATGTTGAGATGCCAGTCAATGATGGAACAAGTGGTCTGAGGCCCACTGGAGTCACCATGGAGGGGCCATCTGAAGAAGGCTCATACCATTCAAATAACAATAATTGGATTGCCAGTGACCAGTCCAGGATCTGCACATCTATGGATTCTTCTTGTAATGGGCTCATAGCCAGTGACTGGGGGAGATGTGGAATGCCTTCTCTTTCGTGGGGTGGTAGAGTTGTTGGCAGAAGGCAAGTGAAAGGCTATGCTAGAGGCAACCTTGGTGGTAATGGGGAGCACTATGATGCTTTTGTCAATATATTTGAAGGGGGTTCAGTTTTATATTGTAACATGACCTTTGAGACACTTTTGAATGTGAGAAAGCAGCTTGAGGAGTTGGGTTTTCCTTGCAAAGCTTTGAATGATGGTCTTTGGCTGCAGGTTTGTTATATCTTTTTGCTTCTGACATTGTTTTGGTATTCAGAAGAAATAATGTCTCTTGCCACATTATGAATTGCTGTGAAAGGGCATGAGGAATCCATAGTTCCATGTACAATCTAACTTGAGCTTGTGATTTGGTTTTCATGTTGAGTCTTGGAGTTCAGCTAATTTTTCCACCCTTAACTTCTCCGGTCTATCACTGTTTCATGGCACATTGTGCTTGATACAATCTGGTAATATGCCATGAGATATAAATCTAGTAGAACTTTAATTTTTCTTTGCCCAGTGGAACCTTGTATGTCTTTTTCACTCCAATGCTAGCATTGTCTGTCACAAACTGTGTACTCACAGCTTTGACAAGAACATTAACTTTTTTCCCTTGTGTGGCCATTATATAGATGCTGTTACGTCAGCGGGTCCAAGACATTGGTGCTGACACATGTAAAAATTGCTGCTTCACAAGTATGGCATGCACTTGCAGGCAGCCATTTGGAGTTTCACAGGGAGTTTCTAATACAAGTTATTACATACAAGATCATAACCACAGCAATTCTGCTGGCAACATAGGAAGTGTATATGTGGCAGATTCTGCCCAAGGTGGAGGAAATGGCCTATTTAGGCCTGTGCGAGTGCATGTTCGGGGACCTGTTGATGGGCTTGCTGGTATTGGACGTGGAGCTACGTTTGTCCCAGCAACTACCTGGCCGCCAACACGTTTTGTCTTTTCTCGTGCGCCCTTTGGTATGGGCAGCCGTAACTGCCAACAGTCTCTTGCCAATGATGATTCAGAAAGTAGAACTGACAGCAATGGAGACCTATCTGGAGATGGGTTGACTGCACTGGTTGCGTTAAGCCAAGGAGGGAGCAGCAATGGTAGTGTTCGTGGAGAGTCTGCAGAGAGAGGATATGACACAGGTTTGCAGGACAGAATGTCTGCATTATCCAATGCTGGAACATCTCCCAGTGGTGTTGCTGTTCAGATGCTGGAGCCACAAGAACATGCCATTGGAATTGGGTGGGAAGATGCAAACAGTTCTTCCATATCATTAGATATGAAGACTCCTTTAAGTCAATTTCCCCCATTTCGTTTTGGGTGAGATATCTTTTCATAGCTACTTGTGTCTCTATAAATTATGAATTTCATGCTTTGACAGGTATCACTGATGGGATATAAGCTTTCGGAAAGCTGCTGCATGGGTGGTGAATGCACTAAGAAATTGCTTGATGGCCACCATCCATACTTGTATACAATTCTCTATGGCATATAGACTATAGTTTTCTTAAACTGATGCCTCTTTGCCAGGCTGTTGCTTGCACACTAATTTATTTGCCCACTCAAGTCCCAATTAAGCCAGTCTTAATGATTGACTTTACATGATTATTTTTGCTACAGTTTAACTATCTCTCACTTGCTCTCTACTTCTTAATTCATGCAACTGCATTGTGAGAACAATCACATTTCTGTTTTGTGAACTGGCTACCGATTCCACAGGGTTGAATTTGAGGATGTGCTCAGGCTCAGTGATAGCCAAGTCAAGCATTCTTCAGAATATTTTTATGCTGGTTCTTTGTGGAAGGTCTCTGAAACATTGACTGTTCTTTCTGCTCAGATTAGTTTTTGAGTTCTGAAATGTGTTCTTCAGATTTCTAGTATTTGCTAAGAATTTGAACTTTATGATCTGTTTACTTTTGCAGGTCAGTGTTCAGGCCTTTAACGATGAAGATCCTCAAGGACGACGGACTCTTGGTAATTTTCTGTTTAGTGGAAAATTTACCTTGAGGCATGCCATAATATGGCTATCATGATGAGATTAAATTATGTTGTCCTAATCCAATAATGAAAATGATACGTAACATTTCAGGATTATTTCTTCACAGACGGAAAGCAGAAACTACTGATTGCTTTAGAAAGGTTAGCCCTGCCTATGGCAAATCAAAATTTGAGATGGACCATTTTATGAAAAATCAGTTTAAGTATTAATGTCTAAACTGCTGACTGGGATTATTGCTGTTGTCATAATTGAAATTATCAATTGGCACTCAATTTTCAAGACTTTTTCTCTGCCTTCTTGGTTTCAGGTTCATGTGTATGTGGACTCCCGTGAAAAAGTCACTGCCCGTTACCAGGTACTGCCATTGAAGAAATGGCTGTTGGCATGGTCACTTGCTGGGTTACGTGCTCATGCATTGCTTTATTGTTATAAACTGGGACCTCTTGTGACTTCATTTTTCAGTTGATTTGTCCTTCAAAGAGGGAAGTCATGATGTTTGGAAGCTTTAAACAAAGGGGAACCCTTTTACCAAAAGCTCCCAAGGGATGGGGCTGGCGTACTGCTTTATTATTTGAGGAGCTTGCTGAGCTTCTCCAGAATGGGACCTTGCGAGTGGCTGCCATCGTGCAGCTTGTCTGAAATCCGAAGGTAATCTGTGCCCTTGTTTCTCTGGAGTTGAATTTATCGATTCCCCACGCAAGCTCCAATTGCTTACCATTCTTTCAGTTGATTCAGATTTAAGCTGCCTAATCTTATCTCCTTTCACCCATTCTGGTTCCTTGTGCCAGAGGGCTGCAACCCGGAATCCATCACTCCTGGCTAGAGGTGCATATTTGCTTCATGCAATTCAGAATAACCTTCCACGTGGGAATAATAACTACAGAGAGGCTGCAACTAGGCAACGTAAAACCATGAAGATGCAATATGGCACTCCAAATAGTTGAGAATTGAATTGGCGCTTCCCATGGTCTGGTTAGGGATCCGTGCAGCAAGGGTCATGAAACCACCTGCTTGTATGATCATAGAGCTTTATGCTATTGTAATATGTATAGAGGCAAATGCAATCAAATGATAATGGAGAGGCTCGGAAAAAGCTGTGACTAAAACAGTATAAACTCAGCTTGGAAAAGCTGTGACTTAGCCGATTGACACTAGTAAATAGTATGCTCAAAGAATGTGATTTAAATTGGTTAATTAAATCCCTTTTTTTTTTTTTTTATTTCTTTTATACGTGGGTTGATTAAATGATTTAGCAGGCAATGGCTCGAACACACATTGAGAAAGGTCCAGAATGGAATCAAATCAATACCCTAATAAACTGAATATATAATTTCAGCGCAATTTGTATTTAGTAAATTTGCAGTAAGTTGCTTTTTCTTGTATGCAATGGATCTTTGTATGTTGAAGAAAAATAAAATCTACACCAACAGATTTTCAAAAACTACTTGGCTTTCGCTCCAAAACGAGGCGGCGCTGTTCTAATTTTGCTTTATAGGGTTATTCAGCCAACTATATATATAGATATGTATATGTATATTTATTTTTAACCAACGGAATTTAATAAAATTAGAATCTGAAAACCCAGGTGAATTTAAATTTCAAGACTGTTTTTTTTTACACAGAAATCTCTTTCTTTTCCCAGTTTTCCCAATTAATTTATATTTGAGTCTGCAGACTTTCTTCCGTTTAATAATATTTTCTCCGGATTGGATTGGGGATGGTCATTATCAGCAATGTGTTCCTGTAATATGGGTTTGGAATTTCAAAGAAAATTTTTGAGCTATTACAGATTCGGAAAATGGGTGCCATAACCTTTAAATGCAAGATGCGAGACCCGTCTCCGTACTTGAATTCTCCGGATTTTCGCGTTTCCAAGAAGCCCCGAATCTCGCTCATGCATCACAGCTCGAACCAAACACTAGGTTACTCCAACGGTACGGCATCGAGAATCGCCCGATATCCGGAAAGAACACCGAAATTTGGTCGGCAAGTCCATGCCCCGTGCAGGACACCCAAGTTCCGGTTATCGAAGCCAAGAAGTGGCGATCGTATTGAAAAGGAGAAGTCCAGTGGTGACAATATGGGGAATTTCTTGAGCATTAAATTGGATTTCGCGAAACGAAATGCAATTGGTACGTTGCGGTATTTTTATCAAAAGAAGGAAGTTATTGATGTTGATATCGAGTCCCAAAAGCCTGGAAGGGAGTCTCTTTCAGAGGATTTAAGGTATTTGGTCAAAGGGAAGGAAGTAAATGATGCTGATAACGAGCCCCAGAAGCCCAGAAAGGGGAGTCTCTCGGAGGATTCTAGTATTGAAGAGATTGCTGGTGTTGAATATGGAAGAGAATTGAGGACACACAATGATGCTGAAATTGTGGAGGAGCGGTCTGTCGTTACTGTGGATGGCAATTTGGGGTTGGTGGAGAAAGCGGAGAAGGTGATGGATTCATTGGCATTGAACCGTGAAGTGGATGTGACAATATTTGAGGCGTATAAGAAGTTACTGAAGAGCGTAGATAGGAGGAGCCAGAAGTTGTCAGAATTGGGATTTCAGATTAAGTTGGGTGAGAAGAAGTTGAGTTACCTTAGGCCATTGAGGCCATTGAAGAAGCTGAAGGAGAAACCTGTGGCAGTGAGTTTTTATTTTATTTTATTTTTATTTTTTTGATCTTAGCATTGGGTTTGGTTGGTCTATGTTATGTTTTTAAAATTTTGGTTGATGGGACTTTCAGGATAGACTTCATGAACCTTTTATCCCTCTCACAAAAGAGGAAGAGGCTGTGGTACAACGTGCTCTTGCAGCCAGCAATAGGTATGGTTCGACTTATTTGTTATTTGATGTCCCAAATCAGTGTTGTTGGGACTTTGGCATTATTAATTTTGGTTTCTTCAGGAGGAAGGTCTTGGTCACCCACAAGAATTCAAATATTGATATTACAGGCCAAGTTTTAATGTGCCTCGCGCCAGGTGAATGGTTGAATGATGAGGTGATGTTTTGGAGGTTTAGCTTTTCCATTTGCATGTTTGTGATGGATGGTTGGACCTTGTTTTATTGTGTGCTTTGCCAATATATTGCACTTTCTTCCTTCACAGGTCATTAATGTGTACCTTGAATTGCTGAAAGAAAGGGAAAAGAGAGAGCCACAGAAGTTTCTAAAATGCCATTTTTTCAACACTTTCTTCTACAAAAAGGTTAATGCCCTGCAATTATCCTTTCAAATGCTGTTTTAATTTATATTTCCATTAATCTATAAAGTGCTAATTTCTTTTCTTCTGTTATTATCTTCTTCATTTATTATGTGAGAAAATTTCTTGGATTTTTTTTCTTCTTTTTTCTCTTTTGGTCTCTTTCTTCCGCATAGATTTGCTCTAATCTCTTTGTTTGAACTTTTGGCATCTCCTGTTGTTTGAACCTTTTATGTTGCAGTTAGTCAGTGGGAGGAACAACTATGATTATAGAGCTGTCAAAAGATGGACCACAGAGAAGAAGCTGGGATATTTTCTAGTGGATTGTGACAAGGTAAATAAATCTCCTTTAGTTTTTTTTCCAATACATGTTTCTCTTAACCTGACATTGTACTTATCCCAGAATTAATCTTACCTTTATGCTCAGATTTTTATCCCTGTCCACAAAGAGATACATTGGTGTTTGGCAATTATTAACAAGAAGGATCAGAAGTTCCAATATCTTGATTCACTAAAAGGAAAGGACTTGAGAGTATTGGAACATCTGGTACACTTTATAGTTTACCTTATTTTATTTTTGAGTGACTGCCTACGATTTAGCATAAAGGGCACTCTTTAGCTTTGGCATTTCCTTTTACTGTTGTCATCATTTGGTGCATATTCTTTATAATCTGGCAAACAGCTTATTCAACCACTTCTGTGCTTTACTTGTATCCCTTGCTGCACCCTTAAAAAAATGTCTGCTCTGGGTTCTCCTTTTTGAGAACTTTTTTAGGATTTTGTACTGCTTTATCGTACTTGAAAAACTCTCACATGTCTCATTGGTGACAACATAGATTTTTTCTACAAATTGTTGTCCTCACTTGAATGTTGTAATTTATTAGCTGTAAAGAAATATGATGGCATATTGTACGGCAAAGAAATACCACGGTTCACTGTCTTAAAAACCAGCAAGGTGTTAAAAGGTGTGGAAGTGCTTACAGCATTAGGGATTTTAAGTTTGGGCAACATAACTCCAATGATGAAGTTTAACTCCTTCAGCATGGTCTTATAAGGTTGCTTTCAGGAATGTGGATTTCAGTCTTGCATTTTTGGATATTACAACTCTGTGGCTTTTTACCTCCATGACTCCTATTTCTATATATTGCTTGAGGGAGAATTATAAATTTAGGGAAAAATGGAAATGTAAACCAAAGCTAATATTTATCAGTTATGTGTTCCAGGCTAGATACTATGTTGAAGAAGTCAAGGACAAGAGCAAAAAAAACATTGATGTGAGCAAGTGGGATCGAGAATTTGTTGAAGACCTTCCCGAACAGGAGAATGGGTTTGCATTATTTACATCCTTGCCCATTTCTTTTGGAATCAACTTTCTTTGGTAGTTCAATGAATTTTATCTGGCATTGCAGAATTTCCTGATTTTATATTTTTAACCTACTAACAGGTTTGACTGTGGTGTGTTCATGATCAAATATGCTGATTTTTATGGCAGAGGGCTTGATCTATGTTTTGGCCAGGTAAACCAATAAAAAATGTTCCCTTGATGTTCAAGTATTTTCATGTAATCTACAATCTGTCGTCATTAATTTGTATTGGTTGTGGCATCAAACATGGAACTGAAAACACTTGAAAAACACTGCAGCTTTTCTTCGTGGTTAAATATGTGCCATGGTTCTTATGATTAGTAGCTATGCAATCAGTGAAAATTTCATTAAAACTTGCACTGGTTGCCTTACAGGAAACTAGAACTAGTATTATTATCTCTAAACATGCTGTTATCCTTTTGTAGGAGCATATGCCCTACTTTCGACTGAGAACGGCCCAGGAGATTCTGAGATTGAGAGCTGACTGATTTAGGAGTGCTATCGGTCATTTAGGAATTTAGTATCTCGGCAATTCAACACATGGCATTCCTGTCACATTGGAGAGATGATAATGGCGTCTGCCTGCTTTGCAAATAGAGGTAGATTCTTGGGCCTTGGCCGCAGTTTTAGGTGTCTGCAAAGCTGTCGTGGTTTGTCTGCTTAAATTTAGTTTAGTTTTATCAAAGATTGCACAAAATATTGAACCTATGGAACAGAATCAAGGCAGGCAAGTGTCTGGCACATGATCTTGGAGGAGTGAAGGCTCTGTAAATTTTCAGAACCTGACATGTATGCGGGAAACACCTCCATTCCCTCTCCACTTCCCTGATTCGTTGGTTTCTCTTCTCCGTTGATTTTGTTGTCACTTTTTAGGTTTGGTTGCGGGGCTGTTCCTTTAAATTTGCTACTAGGGCGGGTTTGTATTTGTAATCATGTAATTATATTCTTTTTGGGAGATCCCAAGTACAGATTGAGCTTCTGCACCATCAAAAAACTGTGTTTGAAGGAAGAATGGCTTGGTTCAGAGTAGTATGGCTGACAGTGCCATTAATCATTGCCTAAAAACAAGAGCACAAAGAACCACAGAGCAGGTTTGAACCATTTTTCAGTTAAAGGGGAAAGGTCACTACAATCTCACCTTATCATCCAAAGTGAGCCAAAAAAAAATAACAAGAAAAACAATTTCATAACACAAATTATGCAGATGTCATTTCACCTGTCTTTCTTTCCTACAACAATATAAACTAATCTTTGCCTTTGACATCCCAAAGCCACAAACCAATGAACTCGCTGAGACAAAATGGCACACACCCAGCATCAACAGACATGAACCTCACCGTTATTCCAAACACCAGAAGTTCAGATGTGAATGGAGGCATTGGCCCTCAAGACATGATAGAAAACGGAATGCATTGAATCCTGGTAAACCCACTGACTGCTCCTCCATTGCTGAAAAAAGTAAGGTTGGGTGGGTCAAACATATACAGCACCAAATTGCACTTGAAAGCGAGTCCTCTTCAATTGAAAAGCCAATCATGGCAAACAACAAAAACTAAAATCAATATTCAACAAAACAAGAGCGACAGGATTATGAGTATGGTGCCATTTACAAAGAAGACATTTAGTGCTGCATTAACGGGGAATTCTCTTCCGGCTAAGTATCTCCCGTTCTTTTAGTCGATGTTGGAATCTAGCAAGGCGGGCTTGAAGACTAACCAACCCTGCTGCTTTTCTTGACAGCACAAAGCTCAATTGAGTTACGTAGTTGTCAATCAGACTGCCTGGTTGGTCAACCTCAGCCAACAGTTTCATTTCCTGGCACCGAAAAAGCAAAGAGAGTCAAAGCATCAGGACAAGCCATCCTCTTCCTTCAATGCAGGGAGCACAGATCCATTTCAAAGCAGATAAAAACTTCTGTTACAATGGGACTCAAACAAAATAGCAAGCTATTACCTTGTAACCCATATACTAAGCACCTGATATAATTTAATTTAATCTTCTCCGAAGAATTTCAAAGTGAAAGAAAAAGTATTGAAAAATTATTTCAAAATTTAACAAATCAAAATTATTCACTTACTTCCCGAACAATCTCCATTGTATCCTCTATTTCTTTTCTGTGTGCTGTGATAAGGGCCTCTTCTTCCTAGAACAGCCAAACAATCAGCTGAATAATTGTACGAGAAGGTTTAAGTCCAGACTAAACAAGTGTGCATGACAAACAGTGCCACATACGTTACCAACCTCAAGTATTGCATTGAAATGCACATCTGAAGGAGGATCAGGCTCAAACTGTTGTGATCCAGACATATTAGAGTTACGGTTTGCTGTACTCTGCTGCCTAGAGTTTGTGGTTGAGAGATCAGTTACACTGGCATCTTTTTTCAACCAATTACCCAGCTTTTCTGGTTTTTCCTCCCTTGATCCTTTTCTTCGAGGTGATGACACCTTCCTCATTTTCTCCTGTGTGTCCACTGGATTTTGAGGGTATGATGAGTGATTCTTTTGAAGCATCTCTTTGTCCATTGAGACAGAAGGCAACCCACTTTCCTCAATACCATTAACAAGAAAATTTTGATTTGAATTTGATGGCTGCTTCTCACATTCAGGAGGACTGCAAGATGAAGTTTCTTTTTCCAAAACCCTTCTGTCCATATCCACTGCTTTAAGCTCTTGTTGCTCCCAGTTATCATTTATCTCAGTAGGAATAGGCCAACATGATGTTGGCAAAACAACCTTGTTAGTTACTGGTAAAGTATTTACAACCTGATCCTTCCTTGGATTTCCACTTTTGGATAAACTTTTAACCCTGTTCATTAAATAAATATGTTTCATTCAAGAAATGAAAGAGGACAGAGTATTGCAACTGACATACGGCTGAAACTCAGACAGGAATGCACAAACCTATCTGCATATCTCAATGTATTGAGCGTATGTTCGCATGAGCCTGCATTAGGAGAAATGCAAGAAATCATAACCGTCCTAGAATTGCCAACAAAGGAATCACGGAGTACCTCCGTGAGTTTGCTCCCACGAAATGGTATATGGATCTGGTCATTGTCAAGAGCACGAATGCACTCCTTGAGAGCCAAAAGGCTCTTATTTATTTCTGCACCTTCAATCCTGCAGTGAACAGGGAGGTAAAAATTAGGAGTTGTGCTCCATCCACCCCTTAGGAACAATATATGAGCAGCCAAACAAATTGAACACCTACAACATCAAGCAACAGCACCATGTGTGCTCTGGTTAGTAGGATCTCTATATAGATTATAGAGAGGCAGCTCAGTGCTTGAGACTCCCACATTGTATGGTTTGGAGCAGGGCCAAACATGTGACCAATGACCTCCAGCTCACAATGGAATAACTTACTGTTACTTTGAGGTTCACCATTTAGGATCTCTATACCAATTATATGCTGAAAATATTATGATACAACACTAGAAAATTAAGGACTAATCCATTGGTAGGTATCTTGATTAGGGTCATCACAAAGGTGTAATGAATCTAAAAACAACCAAAAAAAATCTAAAAATTCCAGACAAAATATAGAAATGATTGAACATTTACAAGTTAACAGTGAGATGAATAAAATAGGCAAGGATTATAGAAATTGACCAGGGCAAATTCACATTTATATAAAAATACATCCTAGAAATCCAATGGCTCATTTAGTAGAAAGATGACCATGCAAACCACTAGCCCAAGTGCTTAGCACTGAGGCTAGGATAGGAAAGGGACTCAAGTTACTATCCCACACACGAAGAATGATGAGGAACCAACAAGAAGACACTTTTTTAGATTGAGTCAAAAAAGTCAGAATAGACAGATTTGATGTGCAGATATTTTAGTTAGATTGGTAGTAACCTAGATTGATAAAAATCTTATCTCTTTGCTAATTTTTGTGTGTGAACAAGTTTGTGTCTTGGTCTAAAGTTGTGTGTAAGTTTTTCTTTTCTGCACTAGATTTTCCTATAAAAAGATAACCTTTGTACTGGTTTAATAAGCTGAGAATTAAATTAAAAAATTTGCTTATACTTCTGTGCCTTATGTCATCTTTATCTATTGTTAGCCATCTATCCAATAGCTGTCCTACATCACACTTAATCCAACAATGCCAAAAATCCAACCAGACTGCAACAATTGTTGCAGAATTTAAACCTCACTGAACTTTCAACAGCTGTCCCACAGTTTCTCTACGCTTCAACAGTCCAAACCATATTTACATGATGCTCAGAACCAACATCAGCCTTTAGCACCTCATAAACCTACAGTTTCTCTACGCTTCAACAGTCCTAACCATATTTGCATGATGTTGAAAACTGATGCCAACCTTTTAGCACCACGTAAAGCAACTTTCATCTTATGCTAGTGCAATTCCCCAAGCACTCAAGGTTACAATCTTTCCAAAGATAAGAAAATTGGTTGATAAACAGTCCTTGATGTGTTCTTTGTCAGCCAAACACAACTAATTTGAACAGCATGACAACTAAAGCATCTAAATAGTGGATCTAAGACAAATATCAGGACTAGAGATCTGGAGGATGTACCTTGTTTGTCGGTCATTGTCTGTTGTATCAGCACCACGTTCACTACCAGCAAGGTCAATAAAAGAAATTTTCCCAACAAGCTTTCCAAGTTTGGAATCATTTCCATCATTGTTCCTCCTGGAATCTTTTACCTCACTGTGTTTCTTGATGGCAAGCTGTAAAATAGCATGTGACCTTGAAGATTCCTCATTAGCACCAGTTGATCCAGTACTTCTTGCAGCATTTCCCCTCTCAATATATTCCTTAACAATTTGCACATCAGATACCTCAAATTCTTGCAGTCCAACGATGCAAACTTGTTGCCGCCCATCTTCTCTCATGAAAAGTTTCCTGTTTGAGAACAAAACAGTCATTGAGCAACCTTTGAAAGTGCAGTTCAGCACTCATAAAACCTCACTCTCAGATTGATAAATATGTGAGTGAACACCCAAAGACAACAAAGAAGACAGAGATACTGCATGCTCAATAGTCATTAACAATCATGGGATGACATAGGAAATAATGCTTACAGACAATTCATATTTGCAAGAAATGCAATAAACTATGAAATAAAGATGCAGAAAATCAAAGATAAGTGCTTACTTCCTATCACTGAGAAGGTCGAAGAGCTTTCCACCATATATTTCAAAATAGCTAAGCCATAATTTGAATTTCTGATTTCGGTAAACTGGCTGATGCAACAATCTAACAAGGTCTTCAGAGGTTCTAAGAGGCAATGGTTGCATGGTAAATGTCTTACCACTCCCTGAAAGGAGAGCATGATTCAGTTATATACCATATTTAGCTTGAGAAACTGACAGTGCAAATAGCAAGGAAAACAGAAAGGTGCATGAAATATAAAATAATACCAATGTAATCTGTACACTCCAACCCAAAAATATAAAGGAACAAACAAGCAACAAAACACTAAAAATAATTTTGTTTGACATCCTGTACTTAGAGCTGATTCTATTTGTACCACCTCGCAGGGAATGTTAAAGTGATTTTGGCTGTTTCTGAGTTTTGATGCATTTCATCAGTATTCAATGCTTATGCATATGCAACTCTCCTGTTGCAAATTCCCTTCAATCCAAACCAGCCTTGTGCATTAATGATAACAAATTCAACATGCAATGCAGGACAAATTAGTCCATATCTCTACCTGTTTGCCCATATGCAAAACATGTGGCTTTTGTTCGCTGAAAGATGGTAGGAATAATTGGCTCCACAGTCTTCTGATATACCTGTTAAAGAATGCAGAGAAATCATATTTTTAATGCAACCAATTAATAATCATTGAGAAGTATCTCAAACATATTTAAAGAAACCAAATATGTGGATCAATAACCACATTGGAAACAAAATTTGAGCAAAAAATTCACTTTCAAACTCAGGCTTGACTAAAAGTGAATCTGAGATTATCAAGACAGAGAAAGTATTCATGAATTCCCATGACTAAGATGAATGATAAAGCAGAGGTATCAGTTTGCTTTACAATTTCATAAGAAGAAGACCTACCTCATCATTTGTGACATGCTCATCCAGGACAGCATCAAAGCAGAATTCATGCTTCTCAACATAGGCAGTCAAGTCCACCTTTTCATTGAAAAAAAAAAAAAAAATCAGTTTTTTGAAGTCAAGGCTGACAACTAAAAATGGCATAGAAACACAACAGTGCCCAAATGTGTTTTCAATCTTCATAAGTGAATTTTATTCTAATTGTAAGACTTTCCTCAGATAGCAGGGGAACAAACCTTCAGCTTGGGTTCATGGACGGTTAATGAATTCTCATTTACAGTCACAATATCATCTTCCTTTCGAGCAATCTCTTTCTTGTTTAAAGGTCTTTTACGTACCTAAGAAGAAGAACATATAAAAGCTTAGTATGAAACTTTCCAAAACTTTCTGTGAATGAAAAACAAAGCTAGTCTTCAACTAGTTTCAAATAAGATGGAACAAGGTTACATGCATTAATAAGGCACTGTGAAAGACCATAAGGTGATCTACTGTTATGAAATTCTCTTCACCAATATTACTAGCAAAAAACAAAAACAAAAACAGAAAACAAGCCAAGATTTTAACATGGCAACTCCAATAGTAAACTAATAAAAGACTGCAGAATATATCTAAATATGAGAGATCAAGATTAAAACATCTTAACTATGCCTCTGAATTACATGGACACGAACACACCTCAGGGCTCCCACACGCAAGTCTACACACGTACACAGAACATGGGGTGTTCCGACGGGAAGGGGGGATTATATTGATATGACCATCTTACCAAAACTTTAATTTTTGCTACATTAGTTTCCCTTGTGCTACTATCTCTTTCACTTGTAGGAACTGGAATTGATGCATCTGTAGTCACATCAAAGTCATTTTCAACTCCTTTTGGGAGACCTGGCATGAATGGCGATGGCTGAAAAGGCTCTGAAATGACATGCTGCCAAGAAGGTAGAAATAAAATTGTGATTAGCATAGGAAAATGAATGAATAAAAAAATCCAAATGAACAAGTATCTGCTCCCTCACATGTCAAACTATCCATTCTGATTATGTGAATGTTTTAACCAACATGGAAAAAGCTGCAATAGGCAAAAGCTTAACAAAGAAACACCAGATCAAAATTCTTTAGGCAACATTACAAGCCACTGGTGCTTCTGAATTGAATTTTGAAGTTAACAACAATGAAAATAATATATTGTGTAATGAGGTAAGATACTTCCTCTTCAAGGAAAATATTACAAGTACAGACCAAAACATGAGATTGATGACCACATTAAAGTCCCCAATAGATGGGATAGATCATCAACCAAACTTATTTTTACCTCTAATTTTGCACGTTATGAGCATTTACAGTGACACGTATCACTGACAAACAAAGGAAGTGACGAAGGTGCATCCAACAACACAACCTACCATCAAGCACTATGATTCAATCTCAGTACTAAAACAGAACATGGCACCAAAAGATAAAAATAGCTTCAGGTTGTATCAATCAAAGGCCATGAAACCAAAATGTGTCTCATACTGCAAAATTGTATCTATTCCTTACGAAGAATCATACCTCAGATAAGAGCTCAGTGTCATCCATGGAATGAAGATCCAAAAGACCAGCTCCAAAATCCCCCCTGAATTCTGCAGAGTAAAAGCCATCTAATCCAGCCACACCAGCTGAACTTTGACCAGCGGGTGTGTAAGGCTCAGGACCAGATTCTCCACTGAAATTGAGGTTTCTCATTAGCTTGAAAAGCCTTTGCTTCTCTTCAGCAGATTGTGCTCCATAACCCTTTGATAAAGAATGCAACCAAAAAAAGCTAGTAAAGGATGGAGATACTTAAGCGCATTGACCAGTGATTATACCCATTTCAAACACTCGAAAAGAACAACTAGGCAGAAAGACAACCCGGAAAGCAAAGACTGATCTACTTGACCGACCAGACTTCAAACATCAGGTCACCCAAAAGAGCAATTGAAATGATTTGTTCACAACAAAAACTTACCATCCACCCTAACAAAGAGTAATGTGAAAACTCTATTTAAATAAAATAGTTTGCAAACTTGAACATGTCAAAGGATCTTAAAAAAAAATTCTTTGCTCTGAAGCAGTCCTGGCGTTAAACTGCTTAGATGACAAGATTCGTCAATTAGCGTAACAAGTGCAAAAGCATAGCTTAGCGACAGCCAAAACTTCGGTTGGCAAAACAGCCAAAACCATAAATACCCAAACGCAACAAGGACCCAAAAACTTCTACCTGCATCAAGATATTAGGGAGGAGGCGATGGTCAATCCCTGTAGAAGCCAACGGAGAAGCTAGATGCTGCAAGCCGGCAGACTGGAGCCACCGCGCCATGACTGCATCGCCGGCATCGCTTGTGGGGCCAGAATGATGCAACGAACCACCCCCGGCATGATCGTAGAGCGTGGTCGCAGCCGCAGCATTGCTCTGCTGCATCTGGCCACCAATGTGGCGCTGCGATCGCCTTTGCGGAGCCAATTTTCAAGATCTGAATTATCACCGTCACACCCAATGTGACGCACAGAATTAGAAACAATAAACAAAAAGACCCCCAAAAAATAAAAATTAAAAAAAAAAAAAAAAACTGCAACTACAATTCCAAAGTGCAACACGCGTCGTGATCTAAAGAACTGGATCAAGAACGAAACTCACGAGGACGAGACAATTCCAAAATCGAAACAGAACATGAAAGCGAGTCCTCTAAGCCGGAATCCCCAATCTCAATCCGAAAACTCCGCGATCGAACCCAAAATCCTATCCCAACTTCAACCCTAAAACGCTATTTCCCCAAAACAAGATCAATCGGTCACAGATATCGATTATTCAAAAACTTCGAATTCTTTAAACACATTACACGTCTCTACAAAAGAAAGAATTGCCGGAAGAAGCCGAAGAGCAATCAATGTTGATCGATGCCAATCAGATCTGAACTCGAGGAATGGCGAAAAAAGCCCCCTAGAAAATTTCTTTGTCGTGAAGGAGAAGGAAGGGCGTTTCTTGAAATTTCTCTCTGTCTTCTGTCGGAAGTGAAAATTTGTTGGATTGGCATCTGGCTGAGGGGTTAACGGCAACGGGACACAAAAATGATTTTTTTTTTTTTGTTTTATTTATTTTTGACTTATTATAAGCCCTTTCTTTTGCATATTAAACGGCCTTTTAAATTTTATGAAATGACTTATTAGCCCTCCATTTTGTTACTGATTCAATTATCTACGTAGGATTGAATATTGTTTCTGAAGTATCTTCTCATATTATTATTATTATTATTATTATTATTATTATTATTATTATTATTATTATTATTATTATTATGTTTAATTAAATTTTTATTTTTTTCCTTGCAAACGGATAAATTATTTAAGAAAGGGATCGGACTAGAAAACGCGCTTCACAATCTGCATTTTTTTTTTTTTGGTACAATAAGAAATATTATAATTATAATTGATTGCATATAACGATCGTTGCCAGGTGAACACATCCATTCTGTGTAGAAGGCTATTCATTATAATAAAGTAATATCATTTAGACGATTTTTTTATTAATAGACAACAATGTAAAATAAAAAAAAAAAGTGTTATTCTTTTCAAAGTCGCATTGTGCTTTAAATTAAATAAAATTGATGACTCTACTACTCATTCTTGAGGACCCATCTCTGTCGCAATGAATTTTTAAAGATGCAATTTTTAAGTTTCACATTCATGTCGTCCCACGGGAAAAATGACGTGGCTGAGGAATCGTCTCGCTGAGATTGGCCTGCCATTTTCCGTGATTTTGAAATATGAACTTTTCTCCTAATTTAAATTAAAATTTTATTATATTAAAAATTAATTTAATTATTTAAATAAATTTAAATATTTATAATTATATAAAAATATATTTTTAATTATTATATATAATATTTTTATTAAATTAATAAAATTACAATAAAACAATTATCAAATAAAAATTTTGTATTAAATGTTGAAATGATAATAAAATGATGGCTTTTGTTATAGTTGTTACAATTCATAAATACATTAAAATTAAAGAAAAATTATTATTTTTTTATTATATTTTATTTTTTTAATATATAAAAATTGTTAGAATTTAACGTAATTTAGAAAATAATTATTATAATATGTTCTATTAAGCTATTATTTATAAAAATAAAAATAATTCTTAAAGATAATATTAAATATGTTTAAAAATTTATTTTTTATTTAATTTAATTTTTATTGTATCTAAATTTTAATATTTTCTTTATTTTACTCATCATACATGCAACGGTCATTTCGAATATCAAATAACGTTGGGTTTGAGAGAGTTTCGGTACTTTAGGTTTATCTTTTGACTTTTTAACGAGTCGGATCTTAGAGCGCGTCGAGTCAAGTTTTGGGTCTGGACGTCTACATATATCAACATAATTTTGATAAATTTTCATCGGCTTAAGATTTTGTGTCTCCCAAGGGATACGTTGCTGTGGTTACAGTGGGCCATGTAAGGAGAAAAGTACCCTTTTCGATGTCGGCCTAGCCTCTAGCATGCATTGCAATACAGCCACGTTCGAGCAAAGCCTTGCTCTAGCCAGCTGAAGGTATGTGAGGTTGAGATCCAGCAATCTTAGATTGTCAATTTGAATTAAAGTTTGAGGATTCCTAGACAAATAATTAGTTCTGCCGTTCCGCCATCCATGAAGTTATCTATTAATTGGCTCCTGTAGGCCCTCTTAATGATACCTTGGAGGATATTTTAATGCTTGATACACGTGCATGTTTCTATTAACTTCAAACCTGGTAGGACGGTATCGTGGAGACAGCATGTCTGGTTTCCTCCATAAATCTAAGATTTGAATTCAAACTCCATCCTTTTTTTTTTATACATGTCAATGGGGTTCCTGCATCTGTTACAGGGCTCGCTGGAGCCGGTACAGCTACCCCTTTCCATTTTACCATTGAAATCAAAATATTGTAACTGAACTTTTATGGGAAAGACATTGAAGGGTTAATTATTTTAATCATTTCAGACGATTACTGCTTTAACGTTAGTAGTCAAATTAGTGTACGAATCATAACCTTTCCATCGTAATTCTCTTTTGAATTTCTACAAAAACATTTGCAACTCTTTTTTTTTTTTTTTTTTTATTGTCTGCAAGCAAGAATTAATTCGTCGTTGAAGAGTTTCTAAACATTCGAATATGGAAAAGTTGAGGCTATAAACTTTCCAGATCAAGGTCATCAACCATATAGTAATGGTAATCAAGGAGACTTTGCCAATCCCCCTTGTTTCTGTTGTATAATTATTCAGCCGTGAAATTAATGCAGATCTGCTGATATTATGCCGATAGTGAAGGCAGATTTCAACGAAACAGCTGAAAGAGTGAATGAAAAGAATAAAGATGACTACTAATCACAAGACCTAATGATAAAATTCAATTCTTAATTTCTAGAAAACCAAAATATAAAAGTGGAAAAGCCAAGGAAGTTGGCAAGAGTAAAAGGGGTAACTTTCTATTACACAAAGATAATGCATGCATATTTACCCTTCCCACATCGTGAATGGACAATCTCTAGAGACATCTTTTATGCTTCACTTCGACGTCTCACCTATTCTTATTACCGTTTGTGTGCGCGTGTGTCACCCCATTCTAATTTTTTAAGCACCTTCTTTCGATGGAATCATAAAAATGGCTAAGAGCTTATATTTCAACATTTTCTTGGTTGAATTAGATTGGGGGGAGAGAAAATAAACTATAAGAAAGATCTAAGTATAACACCTAGTGGCCACTAGAGTTGAAAGTCGGTGTTTTATATGTCCCAAAACTTGAATATTGAAACGCATGTGGGTTGATGATGTGGCAGTGGAAGCAACAGAAGGCGGTGCCAACTGCTAGGGATCTCAGGTGGCATGTTGTTGCTGTGGGCAGTCATAATTACGAAGCTATTTGGATTTTTTTTTTTTTTTGGGATGAGTTTTGGACCTGAGATTGCGTATTGAATGCAATCAATTGAAGTGATAATAACGATATTGCAGGGCAATTTTTGGGCAGCGTCAGTGACCACTGAGCCCACAGCACACCCCGTTTTTGCGTCGATCGAGACGATGCCCAAGAACAATCATTGAGCTAGGTTTTGTTATAAGCATTGTAGCCCAAAGAACCGGGATCGTCCCGGGTCGTCGACTTCTTTCTTCCGTGTTCCGGTTTCTAAGAATCTAAAATTTCGCGAAAATTGCAATAATCCCAGGTTTTGAGTGGAACAAATGCAATCTGGGGGAGGGTGTTTAATTAACTAAACCCCTGCACAATACTCTCAAAACAACCAGACAAAGAAAACAGCATATCCGGGGCAATAGCGCGGAGAACCTTTCTCACCAATAAAAGGTAACAAAGGTACATTTTAAATCATTCTCGCAATCAATAAGATTATTCCCCGGCTACTTAGAAAAATTTATGTGCTAATGTTATATTTGTGACACACTGCAAAACTTATTTGCAAGCATTTTTCTAATGATTTTAGTCCGACGGTTTCCAAGTCCCCAACCAGCGTAACTAATTCCATCCGATGTACAGTTTACGGAATAAACTTGCCAATCAAAGACATGACGCATTGAATAAACTGCATGCTCGAAGACAATCGCATGTTATTAGAACATCAAAACGTGCGCCTTCAAGACATACAATTAACCAGTTTTATGGAAACTAAAGTACAACCCCAAAAAATATCTTATTAATTTGTCAAACAAAACATTGGTACCCATAAGAAACAAATAAAAAGAAATGTCTCGGACACATCAACAATTAAAACAAAAACAGGAGGCAGAACGCCTTGAGCCAACCACTAAAAAAGATAGATAAGGAGGAATGCAGCAGCATAATCAAGGGCTACGGCAAGCAATTCTGCTCTGAAGCCAGCTATCCACACTCCTTAGCATTTGATCTCCTTCAAAGCATGAGCAAAGTACAAAAATGTTGGGTCAGTGGCACCATCCTTGTAGTAAGCGAACACCAAAGTGCTATCGTCTTTCATGCTCTCCCCCACAAAACTGCAATAAGAACCAAGCTTATATAGCACTGAAGGTTCAAAACATTCTGTGCATCGATTAAAATGAACTGGGAAAAACTCAATTGGACATGAGACCAATGGAAAGGCAGTCATGACAAATACTTACAATTGGAGGTCACTAAGCTTTGAAAGCAGAAATTTAGTTGCTCCCTCAATGTGTTTCTTAAAGGTTTCTTGCTTCTCTGCATCAAGCTGAGGTGTCAACAGCTTGATGAACCTCTTAATATATGTGACAAATTGCTTCTTGTCAAAAGGAGGTTGCTCCTGCAAGCATCAAATTAACAATCACCAGGTTTCAAATTTTTCTTGAATATGTGGGGACTCAGACAAGAAGAAAACCTCAACTGAACAGCTCAAAACCCTTAAAAATAAAGGCAGCTCATCTCACCTGAAGTCTAAATGTGTCAACAATGTCAACCACCTTAACAGCTTGGTCATCAACACCCTCATCTTCCCCGCCACCATCAGCTGAGGGATTTGCACCAATGTCTACATCAGGAGCTCCTTGAACAACCCACTAGAGACAAAGCATATGAAGCACAGGATAAATAAATGCTGAAAAATCACAAACACGTTTCAAAGGATAGACACAATTTTCATGAACTATAATCATGGTAACACTCACCTTTCCCTCGACTTCCCACAGAATCCCATTCTCAATTTCCTGGTATCGAAATGAGTCTGAGAGAAGCTCATCGCCTGAAATTCATCAAAATCAATACAGTATCTGGGTTAGTGTGTTGCTCAGTAAGAAGTTCTTTTCGTCTAGATAACTTGTGACCTCTTTAACTGCATGAATGTCATAACATGAGATCATAGCTAGTTATACCTTTAGACTCATATGTGCAAGAATCTTTATCAGACTTCAAAATACCAAATGCCAACATGAAAATACCGTGGCCACAAAAATTCATCACACAAAATTGTCCAGAGACAGCCAAAAACAAGAAAATTGAAGATCAACAGCATGAATAAAGGCTTCAGGGATAATACCCAGAACATCATCAACTAATAAACCATTTTTAGAACTAATTAAACAGACGACTTCACCACAAACAAAACCAATTTGCACCATTGACGGCATCTGATCCCAAACAAACTTGCCCACTAAATAGAAAAACCATGCACAAGACTGCCTGATCTATAGCCACTGACATACCAACACTTAAACGCACCTATGTACCTCAAATTCTAATTCAACCCCACCAAGAGGCAACAAAGTAAACTCGAATTCTTAGACTATTGATACAATCCACAACTCCCCTTACAATAATTTTCCAGAAAAAATTAACAACCAATAATATCAAATACCAAATCCAATGAAATCTGTGCTTAAAAGACTTTAAGCGGATCGCCAGATAACTACTCAACTAATAGAGAATTTAATTTCGAATTTTAAATTTCACCAGCAAGCGGATCGAATTAAGATCTAGCCAATTCGCAAGAGAATCAACAAAAAGCCAAAAGACAAAACGGCTCAGATCAATCGAAACAGACGCCAGGTTTCACGAAACAGAGTAAGATAGTGTAAGAGAAATTACCGGTAAGAAGATCCTGATAAACCAACATGATTGCGGCGACTGTCTCTCCCCCTCTCGGATCGATTCAAACAGAGAAAGCCAAGGAGAAGCAGCGAACGGTAGAGAGCCAAAGAGGGTTTACTTTGCACTAGACAACCACTTTATAGTTGCGAGGGTTTCGCGTATAACCAGGAAAATATCAAGGGAGGACATAATTACGAAAAAGGGCTTATCCTTTTCTGAAATGACCACGTTTGTCCTTTTCCCTTGGCGGCGATCAAAAAGTTTGTGTCCATATTTATGGGATTTTCCTGTTTCTATTAGTTTTCGCGTGTAATTTGTAAATTTGCAAGTTTATAACTTCGGGATGCTTCTATTTTTCTTTTGGTAAATAGGATGAAAAAATAAAAATGATATCCTATAATTTTCTCATATGATTAAATTATGTACATTGAACATTTTGAGGAATATTTAAATATGTGATTTTTAACATAATAATAAATATTTTTTAATTATTAAATTTAAATTTTTATGAAAAATAATTTTCCGAGACACTATAAATGGGAAAACACTTGTTGAGGGACACAATTAAATAATTAATAAAATAATAAATATCAAATTCTCTCTTGAAACGTTATTGTACTTTTCTGTAACACACTGGTGACATAATTTTATACATTACGATGATCTCGCGGTGAAAAGATGGCGGAAATTTTCATATTTTCATTCCTACTAAATTTCTTAGTTAGAAGAAAATATAATTTTACTTATCAATTTGTTTTGACTGTTATTATTCCTATAACAGGATATTTTGATCATAAAAATATGTAGATATTCTGAATTTTCTCTTTTTAATTTTTCCAAAATACATGATCTTAAAAAGGAAATTTCATACACCCAATTTCAATTAAGTAAAAATAGATAAAAAAAAATTATATTTAAATCTATCATTCTTTTTGACTTCACATAAACAAAAAGAAAAAAGACTTTTAAGTAAATTGCCGGGGGTATGTTTGATGGTTCAAATCCTACGTGGCGAGATCTCTCGTTTCAGCTTGCCCGACACTTAGAATTTTAGGTCAATCGGTCAGTCGGAATCTGACGAAATCGCCCCGTAGTTGTTTCCGAGACCGGTCCTGCCTCAATAAACAGCTAACCCGAAGAAAACGTGTCCTTCAGGTTCTTAATTCCAGTTCCTCTATTTGCGTGTGGGACAGGTAATTCTCTCTTTTTCTTTTTTTGGGTATTTTTGGGTTTTCATTTGCGATCATCAAAATTTTCTTGAGACCTTAATTTTAGCTCATATTGATTATTGCACGGTAATTTTATTTTGTTAATCCGGGTAGTTTTACTGGGCACGGCTTTAAATCATTCATTTCCTTTTCATTCATATTCAGGTGCGCTCTTGGTTTCGGATTTTGACCATTTGGATCACTGTCTGTCTGAATTCTAGTAGGTTGTCGTTGATCTTGAAGTAAAGGTACCCTCTTTTATTTATTTATTGAAGAAATTATGGATAGTAACAAAGAGGAAGCATTAAGATGTGTAAAGATAGCTAAAGAAGCCATTGCATCCGGTAAGAAGGATCGGGCATTGAAATTCCTTAAAATTGCACAACGGCTTAATGACAATTTGTCTGTTGATGAGCTTTTAGCTGCTTGTGAGAAGCTTGATTCGGGGTTTAATGTGCCCTTTGGTGAGGGGAAATGTTTTGTTTGTAACGATGATGATAAGAATAAGGCTAATTCGGTGAAAATGGATGAGGGTTTAAATGGGGAGCAGAATTATACAATAGAACAGGTGGAATTGGTTGGGAAGATTAACAGGAATAAAGATTATTATGCAATTCTTCGGCTAGAAAAGACTTGCTCAGTTGAGGAAATTAGGCGGGCTTATAAGAAATTGTCATTGAAAGTCCACCCGGATAAGAACAAGGCACCAGGATCTGATGAAGCATTCAAGAAAGTGTCCAAGGCGTTTAAGTGCCTGAGCGACAATGACTTGAGGAGGCGATATGACCAGATGGGTTTGGTTGAAGGGTTTGACTGTAAGCAGCAGTACAACGTTAGGCAGACTAGGAGGAGGAGAAGTGTGCCTAACTTTTATGATGACGATATTGATCCAGATGAGATATTCCGGTCATTTTTTGGTCAGACAGACGTGTTTAGGGCACGTGATGCTTATAGCAGTAGGGCAATGGGTAGTCCATGCAGGGAGGGCTTTCATGGAGGAGGGCCCAATCTGATTCTTCTCCTACAGATATTGCCATTCTTGTTGATATTGGTGCTTGCTTATGTGCCGTTTTCAAACCCCAACTATTCTTTGTATAAGAATAACTCTTATCAGATTCCCAAGATGACTGAGAAGCATGGAATACATTTTTTTGTCAAATCAACAGCATTTGATGAGAATTTCCCTCTAGGAAGTCTTGCTCGGACCAACATTGAGGATACTGTGATTAAGGATTACAGGAATATGCTTTTGCATCGTTGTCACATAGAAGCCCGGAGACATCACTGGAACAGAAATCTGCCCACTCCCAGCTGTGCTAAACTGCAGAATCTTGCATTTCAATGAAGGTGGGTTGATTTTCCTTGTCTACTCATAGCTATGAATTTTTCAGTTTTTTTTTTTTTAATTCAAGTTAAAATATCTTCTCTTGCCTAGCATACTGTTTTCTTGAATAGTTGTTCCTCTCAGTAGTGTTTGCTGGTTCAATTCCCTTTTCAGCATGCCATTTAAGAAGTTATGTCTCATTTAAACGATCCCTTACACTAGTTTATAGGAAACTTGCTGACTTTTATGTCATGTTCACAATGTGGAATTTTTCTTTGTTGATGATTCCATGGCTATGTTTTTCATGATTTCACTGCTTAGAAATTAGGGGATCATATTTAAGGTTTTTAATTGCTCTCTTTTGGCCAATGCCATTTGTTCAATCACTTGTTGCAGCATGTTGTTTCACTCATGCCTGCTCTTTTCCAATTTGCCAATTCCAAAATAGATGCAACATCTATAAGTCATGCGTGTGGCATTCTGATGCATTCTGCAATGCAAGATGCATAAAATAATCATTTAATTAATCAATGATGTTTGAAGGGCGCCGCATCCTAGCACATACAAAAGTTCATAGATTTAAAGGTGTTCCAAAAATCCACGGATCGTTTTTCTTCGATAGAATTGATTGGCTCAACAGGAATTCTTTGCCCTGTCTTAATAAGGATATGTAGGTGGAGCCCTTTTTCTTTCTTCCAAGAAAGCGTATTTACTTTTGGCTATTTGGTGGCTCGTTGCAGATATGCAAGTGCAATGGCATGTTTGTAATTTACAGAATAAGCTGGAACAGGGAAAAGCTTTTTAGACAAGGCTACGTTGATGAGCTGAAAATCCCATGGTAGCTTGTAGACAGAGCCAGATATTGTGGTCTTATTTCTAAGGTGGATGCCCTGGCTTGGCCATCATTTTTCACTATGGTCAAAGATTGTACATCAAACAAGGGGACTTCAGTTCTTTGTCATGATGCGAGGTTTCTTGTGCAACATTGGAGTAGGCAAAATTTCCAATTCCTGAGCATGTAGATGTTCACTCCCAAGGCCAAGTATGTTAGTTCAATAATTGTGGGCAAGTCAACTCCTCACTCTATTTTGTGCCGATGGAATCAATACGAAGCCAAAGCAGCAGATAATCACCTTACTTCCAGTGATGAAACCTGGGAAACATGGAGGACCATACCATGTTTGTGATGGGCTGCCATGAACAATTTCTTTACTTTTTTGAGATAACAATTAAGATGTACAAGTCCTCAGTTTTGTAATTCATGTACTAAATTTTTTTCTCATGAGCAAATTCAAAAAAATTTTTAAACGAAAAACACATATTGTGCAACTTCTGCCTGATAAAGAGACAAACCGTGGAAAGAGAAGATAGTAACAAAGAAAAAGAATGTATATCAATCATCGCATCTACATCTACAGGTCAAAGTCAACAAATATTTTTCAACCCTAAACCCTAAAACAAGATACAGTTATAGCCTCCCGGTCATCGAGAAGGAGCAGAGCCAGTACCAATACGTAAACCAGGGCCGCCAGCAGGATTTCATGAGTACATTGGTGGTGCTGCCTCTCTTCCAACATTTTATGTCTAATTCTTGTTTTGGTGTTTGGCATGAAAGATTTAAGAAAATGGGGCTAAAATTAACAGTTATATTTGCGTTAACTCAAGCATGTTGAATGGGCACAGAATGCTTAGGCACAACATCAATAGCAGGCAAGTCAGAAGGGGCAATGTAAATATAGTGTCTGTGCCATCAGAATCCAGCAATTTTTCAGTCTCAAGCTCAGCTAGGAGATCAAAGTCCTCACTATTGCAATCAAGTCTCCTGGATGTGATCACTTTATCTGATGTGATCATATGGCATTGCCAATATATCCGTTGCAATCAAACTAATAGGGAAATTTCAAAACCACACCACATGAGAGTTGCCGTCATCAAAAGAAGCAAAATATATTTATCTATGCTCAAAAATATATTTATCAGTGAATGTGCAAGTACACATGCTGCCTTGGAAACAGAAAGCATGGCAGAATAAATTGAATTGACAGGAGAATGATCAGATAGAGCTAATACGTGAGTGCCATCATTGAGGCAATCAAACCAATAGGGAAACAAACTAAATCATCATCTCATTCTCTAGGCCAATCCAATAATTTCACCAACAGAAAGGATGCAAATTACCAATTACCATGTGCACAAAGTTCTTTCCAAGAAAATGATAAGGTTTGAGAAAAAAGTTTTTGACTGCAGCGAAAATATTTCCACAGACTAATGGAAACCAAGCTGCAATCACTGCAGCAATCAGAACCAGTAGAAGAAGCAAAACTCAAGATGAAAATTGTCGTTCTTAAGGATAAAACAACCCTCCACAAATGTCTGCTTGTTACAAATATTTCTAACTCTCAAAATAAACACTCCAGGAGTACAAAAGTGTGCTCTAATGCATAAAATATTACTTTCAGAATTAACAGTAGTTGTTTTGATAATCAGTACCACAAAGCCTCAATTTTAGTTACTCTCCACCTTCTTATATGGAAGGCATAAGGTGGGAGACCATAGGTCTTGCATAAATTGAACTGCCAACCAAGTGATGAGACAAAGCTAATCCATGACTACCTTCATAGTTCAACCAAACCAATTGGGAACAGTCAATATAGTCATCAGATTCTTAAAGCAAGCCCTGTTAAGTATCATTCATTCTCAAAATAAACCACCCTCCATCATAAAAAATATGAACCTTTCGCACAGAGCAACAAGAGGCAGATATTCTAAGATGAGCCACGATAAGTTTGACTTCTAAAGGGAATGAGTCAAAATATGCAGATTAATTGCAGCATCATTGACCAGGTGAAAAAACTGGGAAAAAAAAAGTATGAGGAACATACTGAGGTACTCATGTCATCTTCTAAACACACCAAAGATAGTTATGATTTAGATACTTCCCCGGAATTCTCAATGTATGAGTCATCAAAAGTAGCAAAATGCCTTTATGTGTGTTAAGAACTTATTTTGGACATTTATAAGTGCCCTTGCAGTACACATACTGGCTTCAAAACCAAATATATATTAAAAATAAAAAAAAAACACTTATGAGAATATATTGAATCGCCCGGCAAATGATCAGATAGAGCTAATACAAGAGTGCCATCATAGCGGCAATCAAGCCAATAGGAAAACAAATTTGATCATCATCTCATTCTCCAAGCATATTGACAGACAAAAAGGAAACAAATTAAAGATTACAATGAGCATCAAATCTTCCCCAAGAAAATAAAAAATGTCTTGGAGAAAAAGATTCGACCACAGTGAAAATATTTACATAGACTAATTAAAAAAACAAAAAAGGCTGCAATCAAGGCCAAGTGGGAAAGCGAAAGCAAAACAAGAAAGAGCTACGAAACAAATTGAAAATAAAATAAACGAATGAAATGAAATAGTTAATGGAAGAGGGTATGATCAGGTAGAGCTAATACAGAATTGATGCCATCATCACAGCAATCAAACCAATAGGGAAATATATCAAAATCATCATCTCATTCTCAATTCTCCATAATCAAGATGAATCAACAACAAATATAAAACACGAACAGAACGACAACAAGAAACACAACGGAACGAAACAACCAGAAGCCATAGTTACCAGATCTTGAATCTTTAGACAGAAAAAAAATTTCAAAAAACAAAAACAGTGAAACTCGCCAAATTCAAAGATTGCATCGCTCAAAGACCGCGCGACTTAACATTGAAACCGAAAAGGCTAGCAGTCAACAGGTTAAAAGAAGCCCAAAAAGAGAACAAGAAATCATTGAGCGAAACCATAGACCAGACGAAGAAATTAGAAGGGAAAGCCGAAACGAAACAATAATAAACGAGAAACAAAACCAAAATGGGTTCCCTGCGAATCAACTGTCTACAGAGACAGTTTCAGGAGAGGAACGGGAGGGAATGGCGGCGGCCCTTGTGCCCCAAGACCCTAGATAGCGGGAGAGGAGAGGGCTTAGAGCGAACTCTAATTGTTTTGGGCGCCGGTGAAGCAGAGGCAAGACCTAGGGTTTATAAAGGAGTTTTTTTTTTTTTTTTTTTTCCTATTGTTTTTTCGTTTAACGAATCAAAAATCCATTGGTTTTTTTTTTCCCCTTGTGAATCGATAACGTTGCTTTAATTTAAACAAAAATTTTAAATAAATAAACAGTTCTATAGTGTACTTCTGATAAATTTATTTTATTATTTAAAAAATTACATCATTTTCCATTTTGTCCAATGCTGATAATCTAAGAAACTCTTCAGCGTTAGGTTTCCAACGCTCAAGCGAGTCAAGGAGCAAGAAAACGAGACAAACTTGAATTATTTACGAGCACATGAGCATACTTTTTGGTAAAATAATGAATTTTAATCATAACGAGACATGGGAGCCATTTCATGTGAGGCCTTGAGCCATTGATAGGGACCTGTCTCGAGTTCGGGGCTTAGGGTTCGGAGCTCGTGGTTTACAGTCCGTTTAGCCGACTACGAGCTGGATTGGAGAGAGCCCGAGCAATTGGATGGGACCAGAAACCCACATGAACCATTATCCTTTGTGTTTTTTCCATTTTTATTTTCTTACCATTGCTTCCACCGTTCCATGTGCATTCTTTAGCAAAATCCATGTGTTTTGAAATTCGTGAATTGGGGTAAATTGAGCGTAAGTTTATAACCTAATAAATCACCAAATTTTTTCAAATAATTTATGTTATGTAAAACAAGATATAAGTGACAATTTTCATTGATATATTTTTTTAATAAAATATTATTCCCATTTTCATACTTAAAATTAACATAATTATCACTTTTGGATATGAATTTGTTTATTTTTTAGTTTGAACTTGTTTGGATACATAAAGTTGTTTTGTTAACACCAAAATAATAATAATAATAATAATAATAAATCACTTTCAATCTTTTTCTAATTGTTTCTAGTTAGAAAGGGACTCAAATCTTTCCTAAGAGCTTTTACTATTTCCATCAACCAGTTAAGTTGGTATGTTATATTACTCTTTCATTAATATGCAGTGCTGCAAAATCAACCAAATGAAAATGTTATGAACTTTTTAGTTGAAATTAATTTATAATCGTGGTGTCTTTACAGCAACTAGCAAGTGATTCAAGTGGAAATGGGATCCTGAAATTTTAATAATAATCAGCGCCCAAAAAATTAGCAATTTCAATTAGAAATCTCTTTTCTCAATTTGGGCTGGATGGCGTGCTGGGATGGAAGACGATTTATCACATTCTTTTATTCTTTCCATAAACCAAAGTTAGAATATTATCTGTTATTGTCAAGAAAGAGTCTCGGTCACTAAAATAAAAGGAGAAAATGGAGAGAAGCGACAGCTTTCTCTTTTCATTGATCAGAATTTCACGTGGGGCTGTTGCTGGTCGGTCCCGGGTGCATTCACCTGATGCCCCAGTGCATCAGCGCATACTTACTTAGACGTGGAATGATGAGAACAGACACAACGCATGGAGATTTACTTCCAAAAATAGAAAAACTCGATATGGGTTTTGTGTTAACCGACTCAAGCTTAAAAAAAGACCCGTTTCTGATGAGATCAGAAGGCACCCAAGCAAGTACCAGATATAGATTTTCTTTTAATCAGATGTCAGTCCGAGCAGCAAGTGTACTTTGTCAAATTGGCGACACAGACGTACAGACAGACATTTACGCAGAGGATCAACCGAACGTGTTGCCGAGTTAAGTAGACATCGAGCTTTGCCCATCTATTGTAATAACATTTTATTTTTCTACTTCAGGCAATGGGAACCTTTTAAGTTTTAAAGAATCATTTCTTTTATTACAATAATAACATGTTTTCCCGTTGACTCCGTGAAATTAGTTTATGCAAATAAGTCTAACTTGAGCTTCGCACTTGTGAACTCCCGCGAAGCAACGACTCCTTTAGGTTCTTTCGGCTTGAATGAATGCCTCTAATATTTATAGGTTCATGGATTAGGCCAGGTCAGACCTGGATCAGGCCCAATCCGGGGACCTTATTTTGACTTTTAGAATGCAAGCCCAGTAAGTATAGCATCAACATTTACTATTTTGAATCTAACCACAAAATTTAATAGTAAAATGTCTTGAATTCTTAATTTGAGATTTAAAATTTTATTTTTTAATCCCACAAACCAAAAAGCAGAAGAAAATGAAAATTGCACTATGTAATAGTTACAACTAGGTTGAACACAACAAAAAACAAAAAAAATCTGTTTAGGTGTACATTTTCTCAAATTTTAAAATTGTGACATAATCGTTTAGATGCAAAATTACAAAAACCTTGACACGAAAATCATTATTTTTAAATTACTAATCACGTCTATGTCTGCTAATTGCTCATCATAGTCATGTGCGATTGCCACAAAATTGCAAACAACACTATATCCAATCCCTATTAATGCAAAATTTCGTGCCAAAATTCTTCTCTGGAGAGCTACCCTTGAAGCGTGTTAGCGGCACGAAAATTGCACAAACAGACAAACCGAAAAATCTCTGAAGTACCATCCCGCTGGCACGTCCGGCTTCAGCCCTTCTGGCTCTCACGCTAATGCTAGAAACACATTTTAGGAAGGAGGTACTCACTCTTGGAGCGCTGCAAGAAAATCTTTGCATACAGATCACGGAAAATCCTACTGCACAGCTGGGACTCCATATGGTCAAGGTAAAATATCACGGCCCAAATACTTCTAGCTTCGAGAATAAATGAAAATTGATGGTGTTTTTTATGAGAGTAGAACGAGAATACGAAACGTTGTTCCTTTTGTGTTTATTTCTTTTTTGGTAACTTTGTTACTCAACACGATGAAGGGTCTATTTTCGTTGATTAATGAATGATCTATTTTCTTTTATATAATTGCTAAATCACTTTTTTTTTTTAACAGAATAATTACGTGACGATTTTTATTAACACAAATAAAAATAAAATAAACATATAAGAGATTTTTATAATTTTATATTATATTATTTTATATTTTTTTTTGTGTTTTAATAAAATATTATTTATTTACTATAAAATAATTTTACGTCTTTCAAGGATACTTTTCTTTTATTTTTTAATTTGTTTTTTCATGGAGCCCAACAAAAACTTGTGACGTGATTAATAGTCAAACGTGGGATGTTAATAGGGACGAGGGCGTGTGAATATACTATAAGAAAATGCTTTTCCACCTCAATCAAATCCCTCCTGAAACTTTGAAAGGCAAAGGAATGTGATTCCGTGACTCCCTCCAAGCCCTACAGTAATCTTTTAATAACCCAGTCAATGTTAGAACTCATCCGATTCCAGGTTATCGGATTTCATGTGTTTTACACTGATCTGGAAGCTGCGGTCTCACAACCTAAAACGAATCGAGCGTGTGTCAGCTTTGTGGACAATTATTAGACCTCTGTCATTAGTCACGATGCATCCTTGGACTGCATTTTTCGTTAAACATTTGCAAGGGGTGGGTTCTTTCTTTTTTGTCTTGTGATAGGAATGAAAAGACCCCAAGCTTCAGCACCAACAATTATAGCACCCCAAATATTGCCAACCACGGAGAGCCGACAGTCACGTGGGGCTCTAGAGTTCGGCCTAGCCTACGGCCGTGGCCCTCCGGCACAAACTTTAAGATGCCAAGCAATCTCAACTCATGGAAAAGTGGGAAAGCCAATTAAATCAAAATAATAATAATAATAATAAAACAGTGAAAGCCATCTCCGTATCAAAAAAAATTATGTATTAAAATAAAGCAGCGGGGATGCAATGCCACATAATCCGTGATCTTGGAGACTTTTTCTGCCGATTCAAGTTGTTGTCTCATTGTCATTTACATTGATGATCTGGATTCCGGAGACTATGGGAACTCTGATCCATTGCCACAAAAAAAGAAAAAAAAAAAGAAAGCAAAAATATATTTGTCTCGTTCCTTTGCGGAAGCCAATAGTTTAGTGCCCGTGACGGACGAAAAGTCCAATTCCGATTCATCCATCTATCCAAGCTGAGGGGTCCCTCCAGAGATATCAATCTTGAATCCTGAGTAGGCTTTTTCTGTGATTTACACAATGATTTAACAACGACTACAACGTACCAATGTCTGCATAATTGTGAATTAAAAGCATTATGCTTAATTTCTATGACCACAGCCATTAACAGCCAATATTTTTAGGCATGGTTTTGATAGCTATTCACATGGCTTTCTTTTCTTCTTCTATTTTCCCTTTTTTATTTTTGGATCATTTTTACAGGTCCATTTTTCTACCAGTTGTTTTGTGTGTCGGGATCATGGCTTCTCTGGCAAGAGGGCCTGCGAGAGCTGAACGGGGTCGGATGGGGCTCTGCAACTAGTAATGGGTAGTTCCTTTCATGACAACCTCGAGACTGTTCGCATAAATTGACCACAAAAGGAAACACATTACCAAATGGATCCCCGCAAGGGGTATACCGGGCTCGAGATAAGCAAAACAAATAAATAGTTTAAAAGATGTCAGGTATAATTACAAAAGGGTTTGATTGCACTTGTTTTCGTCTATATACTCACTTTACACTTCTAAATTTCAACTTGGCTACTTAAGACTTCTTCTAACTTTATCTTATATAATATTTGTAGCATAATTGCCATATAAGCATATAAGGAAAAAAAAAAAAAAACCAGAAAAATGAAACTCTCTCGTCCTTTCCTTTAGTTTCCCACTCGTTGTATAAAAGATATGTGAAATTTTATGGGTTTATTCAGTAAATGAATGCGAAGCGATGTGATGAATGGATTTTTTACCAGAGTCCTATTGGACTAAATTTGTGTGATATTTGTTAACTATAGTATACTTTATTTCATTTAGTAAACAAAATATAAGTAAAACTACATATCCCTAATATAACAGAGTTTAATGCTATATAAATTGCCATCCATAGCTGTTGACAAAGTTACCTTAGCTATAAGCTCAAGGGTGTTTTCCTTGTTCCCTAAATAAAGAATCCTAAAAATGATTTGCTCTCATGCGAGTCATGGACATTATGCATTTTTGCTTATATAATGAAGCTTCTTTTGTCGAATCAAATGTTCTTATTCCTTCCACAGTAATTCCACGTGAAATGATAATCTTATCATTTTCCAATGTCCTGACTCCTGATCTGCAACTGCTTTGTCACAAGTGGCAGAGATATCTTTTGCATGCAATGCATTCTATCGAGAAAAAAAAAGAAAAAAAACAGGCCCACGAGGTAAAGGAACCTACAGGCACCCGTTACAAAAATTCTTTCAGTGTCAAGCTTCATTCTAAAGCCTATATTGTAATTGGGAAAAAAAAAAAAAAACAATTAATTTAATACTCTTATGCAAATAGTAGAACTTAGAAGAAGGGAAATGATTAATGGGCATGTGAAGATAAACCAAAAAAAAAAATTGTTTTCTTTCACCCTTATCCCTGAAATAGAAGGCAACACTCAAACGTTTTGTCTTTGAGCAGGACAGTGAGAAATAGAGGGACCAATGTAGTTTGGAACTTGCCTGGAGTGGTGCAGCTGTCACGGGCAATTTTTCTACGCCGTGAATTCTCATGTTCTTATATGCCTCTCTCTCTAATCGGTTTCTTCCCTCTTCTCCTTTATAGAGTAATCCTCTTCTTCTTCTCCTTCATGAAACCTGCAATTCTATTAGCTTATGGCTTCTATTTCAGCTTTGTCCCGTGATCATGAAAGACCAGACATTGAATCCATAAGGGCACTTGTCATTTCAATCAATGAATATATTCTTGAATTATTAGCAAATACTGAATCTTGGAATTCCTTGAAATCAAAATGCACTTCCAGGCTAAGTACCCAAACCCATATATACTTCGAATTTGCAGACCATTCGGTCCTCTCTAACCTTTACTGGGGCATTGAAGGCATTGAAGCTGCTGTTCAAGCACAGTGTCCAGCAGAAAAGGCTACTTTGCTGAGGAATTCGGAAGGAATGCTTCAGGTTCCGGCATTGCTCGATGAATATGGAGTTACTGCTGGAATTCGAAACTGCTATTTGGTTTGCTGCGCATACTTTTACCTCTCAGTGGTCAAGAAGCTCCAAGACGATGAGTGGCAGGCTGCAATGCATTTTCTTCAAGCACTGTTGGTCTCTCCACGACTTGTTCAGGAAGAATTTGAGCTGGACCTCGCTAGAAGTCTATTTTGTTCAAGTATTATGTCTGTCATGGAGGCGTTGGGAGGGAGTAGAAGCGCCTCAGACAAATCCATTAGAAACTTTAATGAGCAGAATTTTGACGAAGCAATAACACAGAGCGCAAGGAGGTACAAGCATTGGCTAATGTATTATCAGGTTATGTTACATGGAGATACTCCTCAGTGGCACCACAGAAGCAAAGATACTTCAGCCCTAGAAGACAAATCACACTGTTTTTCGTAAGTTGCATTTAACATAGTACATTCTTTCCTCAGGAAATTTTGAGAATCTGAAATTTGGAAGCATCCCATAATCACTGGATTCTCATGGCAGGCAAACGGTGACGAATTGCAGTGATTCTTCGAATTCTATTGAACAAGGCAGCTGCTTTCAAAATGTAAGCTTCCTTTAAATTTGCTTCACTATATTAGTTTGGGGGTTCCTCAGTTCTCTCTGTTGCAAATATGAATATAACACTCATTCAACAGATTCAAGCAAATTAGATAGCCCGCAAAATCTCATATCCCCGTTTCTTTGGTTCAATTATTGATGCAGTATGAGAAGGTGCATCCACTTGATCCCATGGTTTGTGTATTAGACAATACAGCTAAACAGCTGAATCAAGCTCCAGAGTCGAAAACTGAAAACAAAAGGCATGACGAATGTGCAAGTATGCATTGCCTCGGAGAACTGTTGATGGAATCTGAATCGGACACACCAACTTCAGTGACATCATCCTACTATTATGACTCTAAAGGCGGTGAATTGGAGGTAATTGTTATTAAATTGGGCATTGTACTTATTTTTCCAAGTGAATCTTTGCTGACTTGTACAAGAAGCTGCAGGCTCCTTGCTCCACATTGAGCTCAATGTACACCACGATGTTCGTGCCACCTGATCTGCAAGATCAAGTGCACGATGGAGTTAATGCTTCTAACTGGTTCTCTGGCAGATTGGATTTATGCATATCCGGAGAGAGAGAGAACTTATGGAGTTGCCATTTACAGGAATGTTCATCTCTTAAGTCACAGCAGCCATGCAAAGCCCAGGTCATAGAGCAAGAAGTACCCACTGCACTGAGAAGAAGCAGGTTCTCGCAACACAAAAGATCAACATGGCAAAAACAGAACTCAAACCGCCCAAAAGGGAATTCAGGCAAAGATTTGGAGTTGATGGCAATACTTGAGAAAGCAGTTCCAAAATTATATTTGTCAGAAGGATTAGTAAAATGTGAAGATTACAGTATAGAAGTTACAACCATTTACGAATTATTGGACAATAAAAGAGGAGCAAGATACACAATGTTGAAGGATGTGATTTTAAACCAGCTGTTAAAAGCCCTTTCAACTTCCAAAGAGGAGAGAGTCATAAGGGCATCTGTGTCTATACTCACATCAATTATATCAGTGAACATGTCAGCATTGGAAGAACTCAAGATGAAAGGTTTGCAATTGTGTGATTTAGCAAATGCTCTAAAGCAAAAAGTGCATGAAGCAGCTATCCTTATCTACCTGATAAATCCATCTCCAACAGAGATAAAGACTCTAGAACTTTTACCATCACTGTTGGATGTTGTCTGCACCTCAAGCCACTATAAGGAGAAACCTAAATCACTTCTGCTGACACCTCCCGCAGCATCCTTGATGATGATTGAAGTATTAGTAACCGCATTTGACAGTGCTACCAATAACATGCACTTATCTGCAATCAGTTCTCCTCACATACTTTGCAGGATCCTGGATCTTGCTAGCGGTAGTAATAGTGAAGAATATTTCAGTTTGGCCAAAGTTCTGATAAAGTGCATGCAGTTTGATGGACAAAGCAGAAAATATGTATCACAATCTGTTGCTGTGGCTCCATTCCAATGTCTCCTGCAGAGCAACAAGGAACATGCCAAGTTCACTGCACTCGAGTTTTTTCACGAAATACTCTGTGTACCAAGGTAAGAGCTGCAAGTCATTAACTCACACTTCAGACAAAAGTAAATACAACTCTACAAGAGTAATTCAGTTATTTTTGGCTCCTCAATCTCAACACCTCCCAAGAAACAAAATTACAAGTCTATTTTCTGGATTTGTGTCAGATCATCAGCTATCAACCTAATGCATCGAATACAAAAAGAAGGTGGAGCAGAAATTGTGGAAATACTGGAGCATTGTGTCCAAACCCTTCAGTCTGATTACCAATTATTGGCAGCAAATATTCTGCTTCAATTAGAAACGCTGGTAACTACAATTTCCTGGAACTTTTTAATGGTTATATGTTTCGCGGGCTACTTTCTGGAAAAGGATTGGCAACTTCAGGATGCGATTTTTCCTTTTGGTCACTAATGATACAATGTTAATTGATCTGGTCAGCTAACGAATATGTGTAGGAAAACCCCTCTGGTACAAGTGTCTTCAGAGAAGAGTCTATGAAGATAATCCTTAAGTCATTGGCATCTGAAGAAGGCTCTAGTACACAGCAATTGTCTGCGTTCATTCTAGCAAACATTGGAGGAACCTATGCTTGGACAGGGGAGCCATACACTGTGGCGTGGCTTGTAAAAAAGGCAGGCCTGTCCTCTTTGCATCACTGTAACATGATAAAAAACTTTGATTGGTTGGACGACAGTCTGCAGGTAAGATTATGAAACTAAGAACTGATGATAATAATTACAACAGCAATAAAAATAAGTGGCTATGCCAATTAATGGAGGTCTAAAATGCAGGATGCAGGAATTGATCCGTGGTCTGCAAAAGTTGCAAAAGGCTTCCTTTCCTCGGGGAAACCTATCTTCCGTGCTCTGAACAAAGGTCTAAATAGTAAGATAAAGAAAATTTCCCGTGACTCTCTCACAGTGGCTACATGGCTTGGTTTTGAAGTTGCAAAGTGTCCAAATGGCATAAGGCATTCTGCATGTAATATCCTGTTTAATGGAATTGAGCATTTCTTGCATCCTGGATCAGAGCTTGAAGAGAGACTCCTAGCCTGTCTCTGCATCTACAATTATGCATCTGGCAGAGGTAATACTCCTATTAACAGGTGTCCACTCTCATTTAGAGTCCATCTTGCATTGTTCTGTGTTACATTTCCATCTTAGATGCTGCTCTTATTTCTTATTTCCTTGTTTTTGTCATTCTCCTTCCGAAGGGATGCAGAAACTGTTTCATTTCTCAGAAGGAGTAAGGGAGTCACTAAGACGCTTATCAAGTGTAATCTGGATGGCCGAAGAGCTACATAGAGTAGCTGATTATTATTTGCCCAATGGATCGGTTAGTAGCCTCAACTTCTCTAAATTGTGATAGAAGTGAGAACATAGGATGTGCATCCTTCTTCTTTGCCGTTATTGTCTCACAATAATTCTTACAATGGTAAGAACAGCGCATTTCTTGTGTGCACACACAAATTTTGGAAGCAAATTGTAGCAGCAGTGGATCTGTAACTGCCCTCGTCTACTACAGAGGACTACTATGCAGTGGATGTTCTGATGGTTCAATTAAGGTACAAATTTCTATCATATAGTTCCAAGTTGTAAAGCACTGTTTCTGTTAATTTTTGGACAACGGAAGGCATAGTTTGTCACTGGTAATAGATATTGATTTATGAATGTATTGAGCAGGTGTGGGACATTGAAGGGCAATCAGCAACTCTTTTATGGCACATGAAAGAACATAAGAAAGCGGTAACATGTTTTGCTCTATTTGAATCGGGAGAGAGCCTGATTAGTGGATCTGTTGACAAAACAATCAGGGTAAATGACGTGTATTATCACAATGACCACAAGATGTTGTTCAGCAACATGATGCAAAGTCTTTTAATCATTTTCTTGATAAATTGCACTTTCTTTCCGTAGGTTTGGAAGGTTGTTGAAAGGAAATTGGAGTGCATTGAGGTGGTAACTATGAAGGAACCAATTCGAAAGCTTGAAACATATGGCCAAATGATTGTTGTAATCACACAAGGCCACAGGATCAAGGTAAAACTGTGAAGACAACATAGAATAGTATTGAATATTTTAGCAGTCACCTAGTTGATTAACCAAATTGTTCACGGGATAATCCTTCAACTACAAACTCATTATTTTCCAGATTTTGGATCCATCTAGAGCGGTAAAAGATGTCTGCAAGACCAAAAAAGTGAAATGCATGATTGCTGTACAGGGGAAGCTTTATATAGGCTGCATGGACTCAAGCATACAGGTTGGGTTGAAGAGCCTACTTTGACAGAACATCGTTTAACTCTAAGAGAATTATATGACACATGACTCTTTCAGGAGTTGGCAATGACAAACAATAGGGAGCGAGAGATCAAAGCCCCAACAAAGTTTTGGAGGATGCAACAAAAACCCATCAATTCCATTGTTGTGTACAAAGATTGGCTGTATAGCGGAAGTTCAACTATTGAAGGTTCAAAACTTAAGGTAAAAAGCATGACAATCCATCTGAATAGAAAATAAGAAAGCTCCCATTGATCCAAAAGAACATTACAGGAATGCAGAGTGCGATATAATCCCCAATTTTCGACAGCACCAGAGAAAGGGGGAAGTGTGATACACATGGGAGTGGTGGAAGACTTCGTATACATAAACGGCAGCTCCTCAACCAGCACCATGCAGGTGGAGTGCAACCCTTTTTCTTTTCCCCCTCTTTTTGTCATCTCTAATGAGAAAATTATAACAGTTAATTGACCATTATAATGCGTGATAATGCTCCCTTATTGGGTTAACATGAATGCTTGTTTGTTTTTCTTTTGGCTATAAGACAAAGTGCCATCTTAATTAGCTCTGCATACAATATGCCAAAACAGATTTGGCTGAGAGGATCACAACAGAAAGTGGGTAGAATATCAGCAGGCAGCAAAATAACGAGCCTCCTTACCGCTAATGATATCATTCTGTGTGGCACCGAGAAAGGACTAATCAAGGTTAGCTCATCACAATGTCATGCCTTGATATTCTGTGCTCTCTGGCTTACTAGATTCAATGCTTGTACTCACTAGTTTCTTTTCAACACAGGGCTGGATACCGCTCTAACAAAAACCTCACTCCATGACCGGAACATTTTCATTAGCTTTCCTCAAGTGATTGCTAATTATGGTGGCAAGGACTACTGGCTTGATTCAGTGGCTTTAGCGTGTGCATGTAGATAGCCTGTGCAAAATATATGGCCATAAAAGAAATAAAAGAAATCTAGTTTTGTAAGATCGTTGTTGCAGATAGTTTTATTACCCTTTTTTTTATTTTTGGGGGGTTGGGAAACATGACATTCATTAGATGAAGCAGAAGGTCTGTACATAATCGGAGTCCAGTTGCCTTGAATGGGAAGAAATATTTGTGCGGCAAAAGGGTTTCATCCTCTATATTGCATGCATATTGTGCTAAAGTGTGGGCAACTTTATAGGATTCTCTCCTTTCTCAGCAAGAAAACTTGAAAAGAAGAAGCCTGCTCGATGATGTTGCCAGCAACAGGACTAATGGAAGTTGGTTCTTGGTTGGCGGACAACAACAGCTTCAAGGATATCAACACTGCGCATAACCCGTTGAGTGTCGTTGATATTTGCACAAATGATCCTTGCCCTCGCCCACTTTGACAACGTTCACTTAAAGAATGTATTAATCGGAAACATACCTATTTTAATTCTCTTAATTTTTTTTAATATAATTTACTCGTATTTTTATATTATATAATAAATAAAATATATTTAAAATAAAATATAATATAATAACATAATATAATATAAAATTATAAATAAATTATATTAAAAAAATATATAAATTAATATTATATAATGTCGTTGAATGATATTATCACTTGTTAGTGTAAAGATAATAATAGCTTTTTTTTTTTTTCAATTATTAGTAGTATTATTATCTTTCGACATATTATTAAATTTTTTGTTATTTGATGATATATCTATAAGAAGACACTTCAACATTGATAACGATGTGAGATTTTAAAAAAAAATTATAAAACTTTTGAATTATTATTGTGCAATAATTCATAAACTAATAGACATTAATAAAAAAAAAAAAACACTTGTGAACTATCATTGTGCAATAATTCATAGACTAATAGTTAATAAAAAATAAAAACACTTGATGATTTGTAAGTTAAAAATGAAACAATATTTTAATAAATAAACAGATTGTATTATACAAATAAATAAATTAAGAGCGAAATTGTGACCAAGACGAAAGGCCTAACACGCTAATGAAATCATTGGCGAACATTGATTAAAGGTAAAATTACCATGCATAAATACATAATGCACTAAAAGAAAAAAAAATCCAATCCACCGGCAAATTGACATCGAAAAAAAAAAAACGAAAAACGAAAAAACCATGAGAAGTTAACCGACATGTCGCAAGTGACCTCTTGCACCCTACTAGGACGCCCAATCATCACTAGCTACGTATTGGTCATTCGGAAACGACTTGCCGTTGGCATCCTCACAATGGCCCACGCAAATCTACATTTTTCAAACGGGGCTATCGTCGGCTCTGGCTCGTCTCCCTCCTCACTCACAGAGAGCCCTAAGAGAAGAATGCCGGCACCGGGAGCCACAGTCTCTGAAGAAGCTCAGACTGAAGTCCCTAAAGCGAGCACTCGATCTCTTCTCTCCCGTTCACGGCCGCTTCCCTCCGCCCTATCCCGAGAGGTTGATGTCTCTATCTCTTCTCTCTTCTTTCATTCTTTTTCGCTTTACTCGATCTTGATTTTACGGTTAACCGTAATTTCTCTCCGTTTCCTTTTATTTTCTCGTTGTTTTTTTTCTTTTTTCCTTGCTTAGGTGCGTACGTTGCTTCAATGTTTTCCAAAACACAGTTTCAGAGTATGGTTTCTAGACGGATCCTGTTTCCGTTCTTTTCTTGAATTGATATTAGTTTCAGGGTTGCAGCTTTTTCGTTGGTTTTTATTTATTTATTTATTTATCTTGTTCTTTTAATCTCTGGCTTTGGCATAAACTGACGGTGCAATGGTTTATTTAAAGAAGTTTCAATTTTTTATGTAGGTAAATTTGGAGTATCAAGGAATTAAAAGCAATGCTGAACTTTCAAGACAAGTTAATTCTGCAGCGATATATCGTGTCAATCAACGTTCTGTGCCTTCCAATGATCTTGCTCTTCCAGGTAGTATCTGTTCTTTTGAATATCATTCTTTTGTTGTGTTTCATGGAGGCCTTTGAGCACTTATTTATTTATTTATTTATTTTTTATGGTTGTCATAACGAGCTAAAGAACAGCATCTTTGGATTATATGAGCTGTAATGTAAGTTCTAGGTTCAACCTGAAAATTCTTGTGGTGGGGTTTTCGATCCTTGCGTAGTACTTCTAGTTACATTTAGAAAAAAAAAAAAAATCCGCGATGGTCCACAATTTCAAAATAGATCCTGTTCGTTTGTTCTTTTTTGGTCAAGTTCGATTGGGGAAGGGGATATTTTTTATCAGGAAGGTTGGGGTCCAAACCTCATATCTCACCCTCAAATGTTTGTTTTTCTCAAAAAAAAAAAAAGCACGCACTCTCCCTCACCTTTTTGTGTGTGTGTGTGTGTGTGTGTGTGTTTTTTTTTTATTTAAATTTCTCCGAAGTTATTTATATCTGTGCATGTTGTAACATATGTGGTTTCAATTTTGCTGCTTCCTGTTTTATAGGAACTACTCAATGTCTGCAGATTGAAACATCAAGGTTAGTATTTTAAGTCCACCACTTTGGTTGACAGATATCATTGGCACATCGGTTCCTTGTGGAAACTTCATGTTCCCCTGTGAATATTGGTTTACTAGATATGGGATTAGCAAGTGGAAGGCTGAAGCTTATACTAACAGGACACATTGAACAGATGCGAGGTAAGTTGATATCTTTTTCAGTGGTGGCAATTGCAGTGGCCAGTAATGCCTTGAATGACTAAAAAAGGTGAATCTGTTTTGATGTGCAGGCCTAGCTGTCAGCCAGCAGCATACCTACATGTTCTCTGCTGGGGATGACAAGCGGATAAAATGCTGGGATCTTGAACAGAACAAGGTAAAAACTTTATATAATTTTATCATGTTTGCCTCCGAGGTTCTAATTGATGACAAGTTCGATATTCCGTTTAGGTTGTTCAATCTTTCCATAGTCATTTAAGTGGTGTCTACTGCTTGGTTCTTCTCCAACCATTAATCTTTTGCTTGCTGGAGGTCGTGATTCTGTCTGCCAGGTATTGTGTTATGCAGATTGTTTCAATCAATCTTTTTACCTACCAAACAGGTTTATTTTATTTTATTTTTCTTATTCTTTTGTTCTTTTTTGCCAGGTTGGGATTGTATAACTATAATGTGATAATGATTACAGGACCGGCGTATTCACACCAAGGTGTTGCTCATTTTGGTTGTTCTTCTCTCTGTTTTGTCCCGCAACAGTTGCCTCGTGTTGCTTGAATATGCCATTGGCGATCTGGAGTGGCTACCTACTCACTTCCATCTTGTTCTGGTTTCTGTGGTTGAAATGAGATGGGTATTGGAAGCTCATGCCCAGTTTTTACTAATTGTTGACCCTAATTTATTTTAGGTGACAATGGGAGTCTCTGGTTTTGGGACTGGAAGAGTTGTCACAATTTCCAGCAAGCTCAAAAAATCGTTCAGCCGGTTATGTTCTCCCCATGACCTTCACATATATAACAAGTTTCAATTATGCAGGTTGTAAAGTAGGAAGAGCATCAACAATGTTGGAATTTTTTTTTTTTAATTTTTTTAATTCAGGCACATTGGATAGTGAAGCTTGTATTTACTTTAAGCCGCTAGAGATATCCGACGATTTTAGTGGGCTTTGGCCACCGTTTCCCCATTCTGCAGCAATATTATACTTCCATAATCTTCCAACAAAGTGTTAACATGTGTTAAGAAGTTGAGTGCACATGGAGAGTCAACATGGTGCCTTTGGATATACCATAACGAGAGTACCATTAAATCAAGTCTATGGACGGAATCAGGAAGCATCTGTAGCCCATCAGCCATATGCCACACCTTGCTGATCAAGGAATTTAATGATTCGTCTACTACTATATTTGTCTAAACTTCAGAAATTTGATTTACCGCATGAGGGGGCCAATCATGTATGTTGCATGCATTGATTTCCTTTGTTGAAAAAAATATCCGGCGTGTGACTTCCTCGTTGGACCATAATATGTGAAGGGGCGTCATATGAACAAGATTTCCTGCCTTGAGTAAACGGCCGCAGTCATTGCTATTTCCTACTCACCCATACAAAGTTCCGAACAATAGATTTTTCTATTTGATATTTGAGACTGCCACTCAAACATGTTCATTATCATTGTGGAGGGCGCTCATGCATAGATTTCAGGCTATGTTTTAATCTCTTGCCCTGCTTCAATTCTCCATGAACTCAATTATAACTTGGCAAATTGTGGTAAATTGATTCCGCGGTATTTGACTAGGCCTGCCCTCATTCTAAAGCTGCAACAACCATCCACCCGAAAGAGCGGTTTTATAGCATTTTAACGAGACCAATTGCACGGTGTAAAATAATTTACTCGCAAGCCATCCGCCGTTAGATTGAAACGATAGGCGCTGACGGTAAAACTTGTTCCTGTGGCGCGAAATGTTTGCGTGATGCTTTGGCATTCAAAGCGAAAATTTTTCTTCCATTGAATGCTCATCACACGCACAAACAAACATACACAACAAATCTAAATCCACTCTTTTTGCTTGAGAAAGATTCAACCTTTCCCCTTTCAAGGCCTCTCAAAAGCTTCTCTAAAAAAGTCTATCTATTAGTAGTAGAAATCAAAGGAACAGGAAAAGAAAAATGGATTCCGAGCTCATTCACAGGAACAACGCAGGCACAACTCAAGCACAATCGGTTCTTGATGATTCTTCGCCGAAGCTTCAAACTCCACGTGCTGTGCCGAAATGCATCAACCCAATTCATTTCGTGCTTGGCCAGCAAAGACTTGTGTGCTTTCTCATTGGCTTCGGCATCGCTGCTCTCTTTTTCCACACATTCCCCATATCGCCACCGCCACAGCTGCACCATCCGCTCCCCGACCCGGCTTTCGGGTCGCTTTCGAGCAGCGTCCAGACACGGCGGGTCCTTTACCAGACAAAGCAAGGGGCAGGGAAACATGTGAAAGTGTCTCCAGCTCTGAAAAGGAAGAACTCCAGGATCTTAGTAACAGGTGGGGCCGGATTTGTGGGTAGCCACCTCGTGGACCGTCTGATGGCGAGGGGTGATAGTGTAATCGTTGTTGATAACTTTTTTACGGGACGCAAAGAGAACTTGCTGCACCATTTTGGTAACCCAAGGTTCGAGCTCATTAGGCATGATGTTGTTGAGCCCATCTTATTGGAGGTTGATCAGATCTACCACTTGGCTTGCCCTGCCTCTCCTGTTCACTACAAATTCAATCCTGTCAAAACTATCATATCCTTTACTTGTTTCTTTTCTTTTTTCTTTTTTTTTTTTTATTTTTACTTTTTTTATAATATTTACAGTAAAAAATTAATTAAAAGCGTTGTTTGAAATAGTTACGTACCTCGAATTTGAATAAAAATTTTAATGAGTGACTCTAATCTTAATTTATAAATATATCAAAGATGTATGTATTTATTTATTAAAAAAATTAAATGAGACATATATTTTAAAAAAGATTGTGGGAATTGTAACATCAGAAGTTGTTAAAAGAAATTCATACATGTCGATTAAAACGCCTTTGTTTTCACGTTTACGATTTTTTTTTTCATCTTTTTGGGAGTCCTTGATTTTATTTGGCGCGTGGTTTCCACAAGACCAATGTGGTGGGGACACTGAACATGCTGGGATTAGCAAAGAGGGTCGGTGCACGCTTCTTGTTAACCAGCACCAGTGAAGTCTACGGCGATCCCCTGCAACACCCTCAAGCCGAGACCTACTGGGGCAACGTTAACCCAATCGGTGACGTATCTATTCCTATTTTTCTTCTCGAGTTGCCACGTACTTGCAGCCTGGATGCCACTTGTGACACTAACGTTGATTTTTGGTTTCCGTTGCATCGCTGTGGGGGCCCGTGCGGCAGGTGTCAGGAGCTGCTACGATGAAGGAAAGCGCACTGCAGAGACATTGACCATGGACTATCACAGAGGGCTTGGCATTGAGGTAGCTTGCTGAATTCTCACATTGGTTTTAAATTATTTCCTCCATTTCTCACATTCTTATTTTAGTCTTTTGTCTAAGGTTAATTTCTCCATGGTATGCGTTATGTATAACGTAACAATCCAAAACTAGTTTTTTTTTATTTTTGGTGGTTGGGAATTGCGAGAACTTCTCTCAAAACATTGGCTGAAAAGAACGAAAAAATTACAGGTCAGGATTGCTCGGATTTTTAATACCTATGGGCCACGAATGTGCATTGATGATGGCCGTGTTGTTAGTAATTTTGTAGCCCAGGTGAGACTGCTTTCTTTCTTTCCTCCTCTTCTTGCTGTGCTCTATTCTTCAGTTTAAAATTCTATTTATGGCACCATGCACACATGCAGGCATTGAGGAAGGAGCCAATGACTGTTTATGGTGATGGGAAGCAAACCAGGAGTTTCCAATACGTTTCTGACTTGGTAAATATTTTCCACGCAGATTGAGTTCTTTTAACAATTATTTTTTCTCTGAAGTGTAAAAATTGTGTTACCCTAAATTTATTTGTGAAATGATACAGCAGCTTGGTTGAGATTTATCTGTTTCTATACGCACTATAATAATTAATAATTAACAGGTGGATGGTCTGATGCGGCTGATGGAAGGTGAACACGTGGGGCCTTTCAATCTCGGCAACCCTGGTGAATTTACCATGCTTCAGCTTGCTGAGGTAATTATTGATTATATTATTATTTTTTTCTTTACCATAAAAACATTCGTTATATATATAAAATAAAAAAAATTTAACGTGCATCATTATCTAGAAGAGAAGATCAACGTTTTTTTTTTCTAAAAAAAAATGAAAATAAATAAATAAATAACACAAGACCCATATACTAACGGTTCAATTCCTTTTACTTTTGCAGGTAGCACAAGAGACAATTGATCCAAATGCAAAGATAGAGTTCAAGCCCAACACAGAGGACGACCCTCATATGAGGAGACCGGACATTTCGAGGGCTAAAGAGCTGCTCGGCTGGGAGCCCACCGTGTCCCTTCGCAAAGGCCTTCCTCTCATGGTCTCCGACTTTCGACAGCGTATATTTGGCGACTCTAAAGAGGATGCAGGCGCTGGTGGTGCTACCTCCACTTTCACTGCTTGACATTGCCATTCACACGTTTCATTTAAAGAAGACGTCGTTCAAGTAGCATTTGTTCGTTCCGCGAAAATGGATTGATGTAGAATAAGAGCTTCTTTTTTTCTTTTTTTTTCCTAGTATTTATTTTGTTTATTTTTATTTGTCTTGTCTGTCTGTCAATCCTTCTAACAATAAAAATCAGGAACTTCCTTATTGTTTGAGTTATGTTATTTACGCTATTATAAAAATTATTTATATCCCCGAGAGCCTAGCCTGCCTATCTCATCCCTTTATTTTACTATTATTATTATTATTATTAGCGCATCCATCTTGTCAATTGGATTAATTTATGCTTTCAAAAAAAATATGAAAAAATTTAAACTCTCAAAAATTGTAGTTACAATATCAAATATCATTTACTTAAATCATAATTTTATATTCAAACTATATTCACTAATTTCAATATTTTTAATTTAATTTTGAACAAATTAATTATATTGAATGGATTTTGTAGTACCACATATACCCCTAAAGTCATTGCTTCAAATTCATATCAAAATTCACTAATTAACTTCATGGTTTAAGATCTTTTGATAAGAAGAATCTCTACCCAAACATCAACAACTTTACATGAATTTTTATTTATGTAGACATTCCGCTGTAAATAGGACGATTAATTATATACATATTTACCACCAAATTTCAACTTAAGTGGTGTATTATAGCTAATTTATTTATTTTTTTATTAAAAAAATAATGTTCTGCAAGTCTGATAATCATTATATATAAATCGAGGTTGAAATCTCTTATCGAAAACTCATTGTTGAAGTATCTCTTTTATACTCAACTTAAAATCTAATACAAGATGTTTTATATAAATTTTTATTTTCTATTTAAAGATGGAATTACCAGCAACTCTACCAGATTCGTTATTTTGTTTATTTGTGTAAATTCCTTACACACGCAGACGCCCTAAAGACGCAGACGCCCCTATTCCATAAGTATGCAATTTCAATTTTGATTATCGTCTTATTATTGTGACATGTCCCGGATCTTGAAAATCTAATCTTACAAAGAGCAAAAACCCTACTCCCTCCGTTCTCGTTCTTTGCTCCCCTTCTCAACGTCTCTCCACGGCTGTCAATCGGGGCCGGCCACCGCGTCATCTCTCTCCTCTCCGGCGAAATACCGACCGTCCTTTGCAATTCATATATTACAGTTCCTCCAGCAGCTCCGTCTACACTTGTTCTAGATTTGAGCTCCAAGCACCCATTGAGTCCTCACTATACTCTTGAAGGTAATCTTTACATTTCTCTCCTTTTCTTTTTGTTTTTTTTTTTTTAATTTTTTTTATTACACCTAATCCTGCTTGCTTAGAATCAAAAGCTTGGATTTCATTTGCAAGCTCGCGCCCGTCATTTACTTTTTAGACGTTACTTTTTTGCTCTAATTCTCTGTTCCTGTATGGAGAATTTTTCTTTTTTTTTTTTTTCGTTTTTTTTCTCTAAGCTTTCGCTAGGCTAATCTATTTGTGCTCTTAGCTACAGAACACACGGTGAAAATGTCGCGGAAAGGATTGATGGAGCAAGACTTAAGTAAGCTGGATGTAACAAAGTTGCACCCACTTTCTCCTGAGGTTATATCTCGTCAGGCAACCATAAATATAGGTAATTTCTTGTCTCTTTAATGGTTGGTTAGTTATATTATGATTATTATTATTGTTAATATTATTATTATTTGCCTGTGTTGGTTGTGCCGTTTTGGAATTAAACAATCTTGCAATTGTGGTTTGGGAATTGGGGGGCTGACTAATTTCTGTAAACTTGGTTACTTGGACCTGTTTCAGGTACCATAGGTCATGTGGCACATGGCAAGTCAACAGTTGTGAAGGCAATATCTGGTGTTCAGGTGATCTTGCTGTTTTAAGATTTTTTTTTTTTTTATTTAATTCTTAAGACCTCCAAAGAGCAACTGGTGCATTAGTTGTGTTGTTAATTTAGTGTTCTCTAGTGCTAGCATATTTACTACTTACAACTCTGTTGTTGGCTAATCATTGGTTATGTTCTTGGGTTTATGAATTCACTGGCAGACAGTTTGTATGTTTGAATTGAACATGAAATTAATGTTATCGGGATTTGAAGCATCTTTTGTGCTTTCTCCACAGCGATAATCAATTTTTCAGTGGTGTTGAGTTGGATCACTCCATGAATGGAATTTTTTCCTGATTAAGGGTGCTTTTACTACACCATAAAAGAAATCCTTCCACAGTTTCCAGTAAATGAAATAGCTCGGGTTTTGGTTAGTTAATCTGCCAAGCCTTGTTCAGAAGAAGTCATGTGGTTACAGACGGTTATTTCATAGTTGTGTTGTTTGGCAAAGAATGACTCATCATTATTTTTCCTTTCATTGTAGACTGTTCGTTTTAAAAATGAGTTGGAGAGGAATATTACAATTAAGCTCGGATATGCAAATGCAAAGATATACAAGTGTGAAGATGAACGGTGCCCTCGACCCATGTGCTACAAGTGAGTTATGTGTAATGAGGACTATATCATCACTATCATTCTGGCATTTGATTCTTAATTTCAGTGGTGTTCTCATAGGGCATATGGGAGTGGAAAGGAAGACAGTCCTATGTGTGGTGTGCCTGGGTTTGAAAACTTCAGGATGAAGTTGCTGAGGCATGTATCTTTTGTTGATTGTCCGGTAAGGTGCTAAAACTATACTTGTTTGTTGGATGATACAGGCACAACACACTATCTTTCCTTGTATGGTTTATATTTCTCCAATTGATGCAACTTAAAGTCTTTCTGTCTTGTCTAGTGAACCACAGATTAACACTTCTATTGGTAGATGTTTAGGTTTTTTTTTTTTTTTCCTGGTCTGAAAATAGAAAGAAAAAATTGGTTGATCCTTTATTCTTTCATAAATTACAAATGGGTATTGTGTGGTTTATGCATGAATACTGTCTGTTTTCACACATGTTTTCCATTTTCTTCTTTTAGGGCCATGATATTCTCATGGCTACAATGCTTAATGGAGCTGCAATCATGGATGGAGCATTACTTCTCATTGCTGCAAATGAGAGCTGTCCACAACCACAAACTTCTGAACATCTTGCTGCTGTGGAAATTATGCGGCTCCAACATATCATAATTCTTCAAAATAAAGTTGATCTCATTCAGGAAAATGTAGCCATCAACCAGCACGAAGCTATTCAGAAATTTGTTCAGGTGTGGTAACCATGGGCCTTTTGTTGTACAATTGTCTTTTGGTGTTTAGATGGACTGCATGATTTTTCATTGATCCGATTCTTCATTACCATCAAAGAAGAAAACAAACTACATACAAAATATTGATTCTATATGCCATTTCTTTTGCAGGGAACTGTAGCTGATGGTGCACCAGTGGTGCCAATTTCTGCACAGCTGAAGTATAATATTGATGTTGTGTGTGAGTACATTGTGAAAAAGATTCCCATTCCTGAGAGGAACTTTATCTCACCACCTAATATGATTGTAATTCGCTCTTTTGACGTTAACAAGCCTGGGTTTGAGGTTGATGAGATAAGAGGTGGTGTGGCAGGTGGCAGCATCTTTAGGGTGTGTGTTTATCTCTGTTCTGCTTTGGTTTTACTAATGCCCTGATTGTCATTGCATTGCAAAAATAACAGGACTTTAGGGATTTTACCCTAATATTTTGTTTTGACTTGTTGAAAACTGGTGGACGAGAACAATGAATTTTGGTGGGCCCTTTAAACCCTTGATTTAGTTCTTGAATTGAATTCAAGATGCTGCAGTTTCTTGAGATAGCTTGTAAATTAAACTCTCTAAACATGTACACATCTTAATGTCATTGACCTTCTCCATGCAGGGTGTTTTAAAGGTCAATCAATTTATTGAGGTTCGCCCTGGAATTGTTGTAAAAGATGAGGTTGGGAATATCAAATGCACACCAATATATACTAGAATAGTTTCATTGTATGCGGAGCAGAATGAGCTACAATTTGCAGTACCAGGAGGTCTCATTGGTGTTGGCACAACGATGGATCCGACTTTGACACGTGCTGATAGGTTGGTTGGTCAAGTGCTTGGTGATGTTGGGTCCCTTCCTGAAGTCTTTGTTGAGCTTGAGGTAAGGGGCTAAACCAGCAATATGTTCTTTTCCCCTTAGGTTAATGAGTTGAATAAAATATGGTGTCCATATGTTTTGTGCAAGCCTTAATCTATTTACGTCTCTTCCCCAATTGGTTTGAACTTGTACATTTGGGTGAAGTTTTATTTTGATTTAGTTGGAAACAATTAGAACTCCTTTATGTTGTCTATTGCATGACAAATGATGCTGCCTGTTGTTGATTAAGCATTTGGAAAAAAAAAAAAAAAATTGCTTGCAGACAAGAAACTTTTTTGATCGGTTGCTCTTTTTGTGTGTCTGTGTGGGCCTTTTTATTTTTATAAAAAGAAAATTTCTCTGTTTTTTTATTTAATAGTTGATAGCCCTACCAGTCTCTCTTGTTGGTATATTTTCTTCTGCTCCCACCGAAACAATTGCGCCAAGACTGTGGCTGAATGAAAAATTATGTATTCATTTTATGCAGCAAAGTGGAGAACACAATACTGGTGACTTCTTAAATTTGTTTTATCATGTGATACAGGTTAATTTCTTCCTTCTACGACGACTCATTGGTGTCAGGACAAAGGGTTCAGAGAAGCAGGGAAAAGTCTCAAAGCTGACAAAGGGAGAGATTCTTATGCTAAACATAGGGTCCATGTCAACTGGTGCCCGTGTAATTGCTGTGAAGAATGATTTGGCGAAGCTGCAACTGACAGCTCCGGTGTGCACTAGCAAGGGGGAGAAGATTGCACTTAGTCGGAGAGTTGAGAAGCACTGGCGTCTTATTGGATGGGGCACGATTCAGGCTGGAACAACCCTTGATGTTCCACCCGCTCCCTTCTGAGTGATCTCAAACAGTTGGGCAGTTAAGAGAAAGGGAGTCAAAAAGGCAAAAGAGAGGTTTCACCAAGATGGGGAAAGGTAGACAATTGCTTGGAACAATTTTTGTCCGCTGGAGGAGAAAACAGTGTTTGGATTGGCTATTTGTTGCTTACGTTTTGTTTTTTCTTCTCACCCAGGCCGAATTGTTAAGGTTTCCTAAACCTAACGAACAAAGAGGGAAAATATGTAATTCGTAAAGTCATTCTTAGATAATGTTTTTACCCTTGTTCCGGCATGGTATGGTGCGGTGTGGTTAAGTTAAGCGTCGCTTTTATTTATTTATTTGTTTTTTCTGAAAAGAAATCGAAAAGTAACCAAAACATGAGGCCTCCCCTAAAGACTGAATTGAACGCAAATGAACGCGATCCAAACTAATATATATATATATTGTAGGCATATTATATACATACGTAAATATAGGAAGGCCCATTAGATATGGGCACGTAAATATAGGAAGGCCCATTAGATATGGGCATTGTCTCATGGCCTATTCCAAACTGATGAATAAATGGGCTACAGCTGGCCCAAAGGCCCAACAATCGCCAATAAAGATTGGAACCCTAACAATTCAGCTCTATTCTCGTTCCATTTCAGCGGCGGGCGGCGTTGCTCCAAAACCCTTTCCTTGTGCTGAGGTACACGCTATCTCTATCTCTATTTATCTCCGATTCTCTCATAAGTGATAGTTGCGTATTTGTCTGTGTGATTTGTTTGCTTATTCTGTGTGTGTGGCGCAGATAGTTAAGCGAAACATTCAGAAAAAAAATGAGCAAAGGAGGAGCAGCCGGTGGGGCCAAGATCAAGAAGAAGGGAGCGACGTTCACGATCGACTGCTCCAAGCCGGTGGAGGACAAGATCATGGACATCGCCTCACTTGAGAAGTTCCTACAGGAACGCATCAAAGTCGGCGGCAAAGCCGGAGCTCTCGGCGATTCCATCACCGTCGTCCGCGAGAAGTCAAAAATTATCGTCACTTCTGATTCCCCCTTCTCGAAACGGTAAGTAGCAACTAACCGGATTAATTACTGAAAAACAAAAAAATAAAAAAAATAACGCGTGGCTATGTCGATATTTGCTATCTATTTTTTTTTTATTTGCTTTTTGCTTTCTTAATCTCGGGATGCTTTTTTTTTTTTTTTGTGCAATCTTGTACGATTCAATTTGGTTGACCTTTAGTTAAAATTCGGGGGAGGCTTGTATATTTGAATTGTGACATTTCCTGTTCGGTCTTTGGAAAGAAATTACTCACTGCAAAACTTGTACTGTTTTGGAGTTGGTGTCTGCCAATGGAGGATGTTGATTTGAATGTTAATTGACTTATTTTGCAATCATATGCTGTTAAAGTTTTGAGTTCATAATGTTTCGTTGAATAAATGTATGTGATGCAGAATGAAAATTAGAGGGTATGGTTTTCCATTACAGTATAGACTTAAGAGCATTAACTGGCTGAGCACTTGCCTGATAAATTATTTGGCCTTGCAGATATCTGAAGTACTTGGTAAAGAAGTACTTGAAGAAGCACAATGTGCGAGACTGGCTTCGGGTGATTGCAGCGAACAAGGACCGTAATGTTTATGAATTGAGATACTTTAACATTGCTGAGAATGAAGGCGAGGAAGAAGACTAAACTTTGCCCATGTTTTCTGCCTTTTATCTTCTTGGTAGAATCTTCTCTATATGTATCTCATTTCTTTGAGTTTGCTTCAGAGTATTTCGGAATTATGTGGATTCAAAATTTTGTCAAGCTTCAGCTTCATTGAGATTCTGACAAGTGATGAACGAAGAATGTTTGCCTCAATTATGTCTGTCTTTTTTAAGCTATCTATTATTGTCAATCCATACTTGCAAAAGATTATGGATCATGGATCATATAGCTGCTACAATGATTCTTATGCCTGCATATCGATTTTCTATCTTATGCTTCTGTGCATCCGATTATATCAATTAATGGTTACATTTTGAGACGATGGAAATGTGGTTTCTCAGCTTGCAAAGGGTGAAACTTCCTAACAATAGAATCATGTAATCGGTAGTTGCTCTCATTTCAATTGATTTTTGGTGTCTGAGTGTCAGTTGCACCCGTGCGTCTGATGTGCCAACCCCCACATTGTAAATGTCCTGCCATATTGTGTTGTTGCCCTTGGAACTCACTGCCAAAGGCAATCGGCCAGACACTGTCATCCTGATTCATCTTCCATTTGGCTTGTATGTAGCAAAGCTCATTACCAAATGGAGGGAGTTGAAGTATTCCCGAATCTGTAGAAGTGTCATGTCGGTGGGCTCGTTATCTCCTTTCGTCAAAACTAGGTTTTTCTGAATTGCCTGGATGATGGATTTTCCTCTAGCGTGTATGTAGAACTGATAAAAAGCTCTTTTAAAGTGTGGTATATAAAAGGCTTGTCATGTTTGTAATCCACTTCTGTCAAGCTACTGAAAACTGATAAATTGTTCTGAAAATGGCCAAACCAGAGGTCCCAGTACACCAATATCAGCCTTTAATGCATTCGCATCCACATGATTGTTATGCCCAATTTGTTTTCTGAGTCTACGTCCTCAAAAACACCGGAATGGTAGCATTCATTGTTTGTCTCGTGTGTTCGAACAAGGTGCTGCGGCTGCCCCCTATGCCAGGCAGCTCAAAATTCACGGCATTGCTTCCCGTAATTAAAGCCTGCGAGTTATACTTATCAATATACATATATATAAAGCCGGCTGCAAGCTAGCTGCTGCGAGGGCTATGAGGTCTATATTATATATATATATATATGTACAGAGACATGTGTATATGTCTCTTTTTCTCTCTATCCAACGCCTGCTTTTCTTGCATTTTCCATTGCTGAACGCGGTGGCCTTTTTCTCTCTGTTTCCCGGTCAGTGTATAAATCTTTTCTTCATTCTATTTCCTCGCTTTTCGTGTTTGGCTTTGAAAGAGTGTAAGAAAAATGAGATTATTAATGGAAAATTGCACCTGAAGTTTTCACCATCATTTTATTTTTTTAATGTAATGATTAGAACTGAAATGATCGGAATATAAAATAGTTGTGGCCTTGGAATATAAACTTGAGGAATACTTGTTTTCCTTAAGTTGATGATCATTAATTAAGAAAATGATGAAGTTTAGGAATTCTTTCTTTTAACGTTTGCTCACATCAGATTTAAAAAGTGCATGTCTGGATTATATATACATATATATATTTGTATTTGTCGGTTTCCAATTTAATTAAGGGCCGGAGAAAACAACTTCCGCCCCTTTGGATGTTTAGAAAATTTTTTAACGTTCGGCGAACCCACCACATACCAATAAAATTCTAGCACCCAACGGTTAAGATACTTTGATGACACGTGACCTGAGTTTATGCTTTCCTAAACCTTTCTTTTGATTAATAAAGTAATTAATCGAACGGTTCTAATTAATTTTACTTTACTTTCAGTTGGAGAGTAATTGATTAAACCAAAGAATTGGGTGACCTAAAATTGTTTGCTTTGAGTGCATGCCATGTGGTCACACGAGAGAGAGAGAGAGAGAGAGAAGAAAGAATACAATTGGATACAAAACTAGGCGAATCAAAGAGTAAACAGACAGATAATATTGGCAATATTTCTTCTTCCACTACAAGCAATTCATGACTAACCAGACTCACCAGAAGTCTAATGGTTCATCACACTGGTGACTTTTAAGGACACATAATAAACAATATTCAGAAGAGAACAGTTTGCAGAAATTTGACCTCAAATTACAAAAGAAATAAAGAAATAAGAAGTGTAGCATCACTGATGGTTAATGAGACTCAGACTGAGAAAGATCAAACAGAGAAATCAACAAAGTGGTGTTCAATGTACCGTGTGCATTATATCCCAACTGCCCCGGCTCCCCTCTAGCCTCTCACAGCTAACAATGAAGGGATGGCAACCGTGTTTGGAGTAGCGTTTTTACTGGAAGCTGCTCTAACGATGTCTCTCTTTCCATCCTTTGAAGAAGGCTTGCTAAAGGCTCTCATGTGGCTAGCAAAAGCCCAACCCCAACCCCAACTCCTACTCCTGCCATAAGAAAGTGGCCCAGCTGTTGCTCTCCCATTCATATCTTTGGCAGAAGATGAAACCCAGTGAGATGATGACGAAGAGGAAGAAGATGAAGAATTTACCATAAACCTACTCAAGATACCTCCACACTTGACCCTTTCTTTCATGTTCGAGGTGGCTGCTACCTTTGTTTTGCCTTCTCTTTGTGACTTAACTCTCCTGAGGGTGCAATCTCCAAACCCAGTTGAGATTCTTTCGAAGAAATCGCCAGAAAAGCTTCTGCTTCCACACCCAACAGATCTAGATCTCGAAACCTTTCTCTCAAAGGACGTGGCAGAAGTGGTGGCTTGGTTAATTGGACTATCATCGCCCTCCACCACCACATTAACGTGTCCTTTATTGGACAAAGAAGATCCCAGGCACTTCTCCTTTGGCCTCGCAATGGAACCATTTGTTGCTGTTGTTTTTATTCTCAAAGATGATACCTTTTCTTTTTTCTTGCCAGTACTAGACGACTTGGAAGAAGAAAGATAAAAGAATGACCAAAACCCACCACTCTTTCTGGGGCTGAAATCTCCACTATAGTCGGTATCCAAGAAATGTCGTCTCCCAGGAGTAGTAGTAGAATTAGATTTTCTTTTCTTATAAACAATATCACGATCTTCTGATGATGATGCCATCGTGATTTTCTTCTTATTGGCAAAAAGAAAATGGATCCTGGCCATCCTTGTGTGGCAACCTTGAAAGTGACTTTTGTCATCTCTATGTTTTGTCGCTGTGGGACGGACCACCAGTGATAGTGAAGTACTTCTTCCACCATTGCTAGTAGTGCTACCACCAACACCAACACCAACACTAGCAATATCAGATTTAAAAGAATTCGAAGAAGAAGATGAAGAAGAAGAGCCACAAGTAGGTAGAGGGAAAGAGGAAGACACCAACTTGCCAAGCTTTTCTTGAAGGCAGAAAGCACAAATACTACCTGGATTATTTCTATAAGGATGTTCACTGCATTGCATTCCATCACCCATATCTTGTACACCAACACCCACTCTCCCACCACCACCACCTCCTTTGATTCCATCCATCATGATCTATAATAAAACTTACAAAATATATATATTTTTTATTCCAAGCCAAGATAGCAATCTTTTTTAATAGTCTTTGCCTTTTTCCAAAAGAAGCTCTTTTTTTTTTTTTTTACAATAATAAAGGGAACATAAGGGGTGTTGAGTGTGAAAAAATAAAAAATAAAAAAAGAAGAAAGAGTTTGACTATGTAAATTTAAAAATAACAAATTAAAATTAATTTTATATTACATATAAAATATTATATATATATATATATATAGATATTATGTAAAATAATAAATATTTAATAAAAATTAATTATATTTATTTAAATTTATTATTTTAAAATTTATTTAAATTTTTCTAAACGAAAATGTGGCATTCAAGGAAGAGAGCGAAGGGGCACTGTCCCCAGTGCTCAGGTGTACGTGCAAAGCCCCAACGCAAGAATCGAAAAACAAAGCTTCCTATGGAGTTGAGTAATTGCTATTTCTGAAGCCCTCGTCGTCTATATTTGTTCCAATCAGATTCAGAGGAAGAAAAGCTTCTGCATACACTGCGTTAGATCTTTAGATTCCTTTGCTCCTTTATTAAACCAATACATGTGCATCATGCCTAGTTGCTGAGTGTCAACCTTCCCAGTATTTTAGAGTTTTGTTAGAAAAATATATGTAATAGACACGAATTAAATATCAGTTTTATTATAATTATTAATCTATATATATATATATATATAAGCTAATAATTAACTGAAATTAGCTATTATTATAAATTTATGTTCACTGGTCTTTTTTTTTTTTTTTTTGAGCATCTCGTTACTCATCCAGTTGTCTTCAGGTCCTTGGATCAAGTTGTGCTGTTCAAATGCTACAATTTTTGTGCTGTGCAGGGAAATTGTGAGTGCTGAAATTTTCCATTGCCTAATTCATAACCCAAAAGGCTTTTATAAATTATGAGAACAAGAGAGAACGTGTTTTTCCATTTCTTGTAGTTGCGTTTAAGGTGCAGTCTTCTCTAAGATGGTTGGAGCCTTGAAGCTCAGGGTCCCACTCATTTTTGTGTTGACTGTACACTTCAGCTCTCTGAACCCACACGTGGTTGGCTGGGGAACAAAAATTTACGTGCATCAAAATTGTTGCCATTTCTACGAAAGAAATTGTAACGATCTCTTGAAAAGAAGAGGTTACAGCTGGTGGGTTGCAGATTGGAAGCCAGAAGTAGTACGACATTATCAAATTTTAGAACTGTTTCTAAATCGAAAAAGTCCCCTCAACAACAATTGGTGCGCTCGCTCCAAATACACTGGCTTTAACCGGACGTAATTAACAATGAAGTCTTATCCTGTGAGTTCAAGCACGATCTAGTCATATTAACCGTTGGATTTTGGAGACTCGCATGGAGATCTTCGCTATTTTTGTCTCGTTATCTGATTTGTGAATCTAACTCCCCTCCCCGCCCCCACCAAAAAAAAAATAAAAATAAAGTGGCAATTTCGTTGTGCTTTATATTTTTATTTTTTTTTATCTTTAAATGCCACCGGGTCTTTTTGGTATTTAGCAGATAGAACGTGGGTTGGGCCGCGAACCTTTTTTTTTTTTCTTTCTTTGTTTTTTTTTTGGGGGGGGGGGGGTCGGTGGGGTGTGAAATTTGCTTGAATTTCTGATGCCCCATGATTCAACGCAGGATGGGCATTTCTTGGTGGTCCCTTTCCCGGTTTCCCTGCTGTTTCCCCTTCAATCAGATAAGACCACTCGGCAGTACCAATCCTGGGGCTCAGATGATGTGATTAACCTTTTTTTTTTTTTTAATTCCCTAAGAAATAGGCTAGTAACTTGTGATCATTGGTTAAGAAAATGAGGTTACGTGAGTTCTTAAAGCACAGACACAGTTAATTCCTATAATTTTCGAGAATAAGAGGAGGGGTTCTAAGATTCGATCCCAGTCCCCATGGCCACTCCAGCTTCTTATGGCTCCAATGTTGTGACGATTAATTATGTGAACAATTATAATTTTTCCACGGATCTCCAATTGTTATGCGGAAGGGTCAACGTATAAGCCAAAAGAAAATGGTTTAAATTTTGCAATGAGGCACAAAGGAGACACGAACCCACTGTTTAATGTTAAATTAGACAATATTACAACTGTTTCATGGATCTGTTTGGTTAGAATGTTGTCTTCGAGTTCTTGCGCTAGTTTGGACGGAGTATGCGAGTGTGCTTAACTGAAAGAAAAGACGAGATTCTGATGTTATTGTTTGAGACTTGTTGGGGACCATACGCATTTCTTAAGGCGCAAACGCAAGATCATGCCAAAGAATGCACGATTCATCATTATATCTCTCAAAGTCATTTGTTTCATTCCATGGACAGGTTAGTTGAATCTGTAGCGCCATGACAAGTGGAGGCTAGAGCCACCGTTTATCTTAATTGTTTTTTCTTTTTTTTTTTCTTTTTTTGTTTTCCCGTGGTCCAGTTAGTGAGAGATGGATTTAACCATCCATGAGGCATAGGGTTCGAACCCATAGCTCAGTTTAAGATTTTAAACCTGATTTTCTGGTTCAACCGTCAATGCTCAAGAATAGAACCGGGAAGCCGGATAAAATGCAAATTATTGAACTTCCTAATTTTTGTTGAGCTTGACGATCAGCAAGTTGGCACGGGGGGATTAATTTTGGCATGTGACCCAAGAAAGAAACAACACAGAGCAGCGCTCTGACAGATCTGCAGTTATTGTAAGGGCCAGTGGGTCTCTTTCGTATGGGCCTTGGACCCATTTACTGTTTACATTTTTGTCCAACTCTAAACTTGGAAGGAAGAGCAAACAGTTAGAACAGAAAAAATGCAAATAAATGGGACTCGTTATGCGATAATTGTCCTTTTTTCACCTTCCACAAACAAGATCCGGACACTGTATGATGGGTGCATGCACATCCACACGCACAACCGACATGGTGCCGCACTGTTGTGTTGCGCCACATCAGAACTCGGAGAAAGTTTAGGGACGTGGGCCAACTGGGTGAATTCTATGGGTGTACACAGATTTCCAAGGAACCATGTCAACCTTGTAATATCACTGTAGTATGCTGGCATTGTTTTTTTTCCTTTTTTTTTTTTTTTTTTGGTGTTAACTTATTATATTAAGCAAATATTAAGAACTCAGCAGCAACAACATTTCTGGGAGCCCATAATTCTTAAAGATGTTGGACCATCGATGACAATTGAGCTCTTACTGTGAAGTATACAAACCATTTCATCAAGGAATTAATGGCCAAGGCCCAACTGATCTAAAGTCAAACCTGAGCCCATCATGATTTCCTAAAAGGTCATTTCAACGGTTTTCTTTTCTTTCTTTTTTTTTTTTTTCCGTCGTAGTGCTCCACTAATTGTGGAGCCCAAATACACACTCGCCTCAAAGCTCGAGGGCCATGACGAGGGCATAGGAATTTACTGTACACCATTCTCTTGTTTTTTGCGCCTGCGCAATAAATTAAGCAACCTCCCTCACAGTAGCATGGATGATGAATAGGCTTGCTTTCCCTTAAAAAAGAAAGGTTTTAAATATTGCTGCCCAATGGTACGAAGGCCCGGGGACCATGTTTCCTTAGATATTACCCCAGCAGAGAAAACCGAGCTTTCCATTTTAGTAAAACGACACTGTGACTGATCTTTGACTAACTAAACTAAAGTCTAGCAATCACTAGGACCAACTTTTATTATTATTATTATTAATTTTATAAAAAGCTTTAGAGGATTTGCATCGACTTTAATCGATGGATGGTTCATTCGGATGTGCGCCTATGCTTCTCTTTTTAATGCCCAACAAATTATAGAAATAAGCCTTACAAATTATATGCGTGATTAATTAAAGGTGATTTAACTTAAATTACAAAAAAAAAAGAAAAAAGCGTATCATTCAGAATGAGGTAATGGGACCATTTACTTCGAGGACCGTGTATGCGTATTTTTTACTTTCTGCAGACCTTACGATAATCTACAAGGATTTCTTTCCCGACTAGACTTTGGCATTGTTTTAATTATACCCACTTAGCTAATTTTTGGTTTTTTTTTTTTCGTATTATTATTTGTACATTTCTGCTAATTTTTTTCCATAAACAATGTGTATTAGCTCATCAAAATCAAACAGTCAGATATCTAAATAAAAATAATTTAATTTATGTTATCTAACAATAAAAAATATGTTACTCTGTTAAATTAAATAAAAGTGTGACAAATTTGTGCCAAACATATTATAATAATACAAAAGTGAGTTAGTAAAAAAAATTGTATCAGAAAAAAATTTAAATAATAGACCGACTTAATATATATATATACTCATCAAAGGAAATACGGGAACCAGAACTGAAGCTAACACAAGGTAGCTGTTATTTTTGGTAAAAAAAAAAGAAAAAATCAAAAACAAAAGAAAGCGCTCTCGAGTCATTGATCGGAGCTAAGAACCGCAAAACACCTAACCCCAAAGGAAAAGCAAGGGAGCAGAGTGGGAGAAAAGATGAGTGCCGAAGAAGCAAAGAGAAGCATCGCCGGAGGTCTGCTGGTCAAGCCCATCACCGATGACCGGAAGCTCTTGTCGGCGGTCCCCACCGCCAAGAAAATCATTATTAAGAATGCCGACATGAAAGAAGAAATGCAGAAAGAGGCTGTGGATGTCGCCATTGCCGTTAGTATCTCTCTGTCTCTCTCTCTCATTGTTTTCCATTTGGTTCCGTTACAATGCTGTGATTTGGATATCTTTCTGGGTTATTTTCCTTTTAATCCCTTGTTAACATTTTGGATATTTGGGTGGTTATTGGTTCAGGCATTGGAGAAGAACAACGTAGAGAAAGATGTTGCCGAGCATATAAAAAAGGAGTTCGACAATAAGCACGGACCCACTTGGCATTGCATTGTCGGCCGCAATTTCGGTAATTCATTTTCACTCCTGTGACTGGGTTACCGTATTTTTCAGTTTTCAAGTAGTGTAGTGAACAATTTGTGTGCTTTTGGTTTTGGGCTCGTTGCTTTTTTAGTTGCTGAATGATTAATGCTTGTATATTTGTTAAAATTTGGAGAATTCGGATGGAAGCTTAGATTGGACAATAATCGTTCAGCCGTCCCTGTAATTTTTTTTTTTTTTTTTGTGGTTATCCTCTCTGTGAAAATGAAAATTTTAGCAGGTGCTTTTTTTTTTCGCCGTGAGCATGGATGTGTATCATTTGCTGCTAATTGTTTAAAGGTGAGAAGCTGGGGTGTTGAATGTTGAAAGATAATTGATTGACCATACCTTGGCCCAACTGTAGTAGTATTGACACCTGAGCTAATTCTCGATTGATCGCTGAATGCCACCATTCCTGAATGCCAGTTGGAGGTATGAAATCGTTAGATGAGGTGCATAACACTAGGGAATTTACTCCATGGGAAATATACCAAACTATGTCTTGTTGCATCAAGAATGCTTGTTAAGTGTTAATGGTTTTATAATTTTTGCTAAGTGACTTTTGGGTTGGTATTACGATTTAGGACACCATTTGATTCCAATTGTGAGCAGAACTGGACAATGGATAACGGCTTTTCAAATATGTTAGCAATTGATAAGGTATGATGTTAACAATGGATGACAAAGCTTTGTTGCTTCATTAAAAATCAAGGATTATTGCTGACTTCCAAATCTTTAGCTTCCAGATTCTGAGTAGCTTGAATATAAGCTGTAATCTCGTCCTGTTGCCTGATTTCCATCTGGATAGTGCGTCTTGCTGAGGGGCTCAACAGTAACTGTTACAAAATCTTACAGTTACCCCTGGGGATGGCAATATATCTTGTTTCGCCCGGAAACAGTATCTTGTGAAGGCCACATTTTGGCATTTCTTTTGTGAATTGTGATTCACATATCAGATAAACTGAGAAATAACAACTTTATATGATGAAGTTTACATATGATGCATATCCATATCAGAAAAAGCCAATTTTAAGTGGCAAATGGGCTTTCTTTGTATGATTCAATAGCAGTTTATATTGCTTTACCTAGATTGGGTCATGCATGTATGTGCTATTGACTTGTCCCCAAAGCCAAGTTGCCACACAGTCTAGTGGAGCTAAATATAGTGCTAATTTGATTTTCAACTTGAGCTCTGGCCATATCTGGCAACTTGTTTCTCCATGCTTTTAAATCATAAACAGAATTTTCCAATTTCTAAATGATGTATGGAATTTTAACTGCAAAATACTTCATTGCAGATGTTTTAATAGTAAACTAAGCTGCTAAATAGCCAAAGATCAGTCTGATCCTTGACCGAGGAGTCTCTGCAATTTGACTTGCTGACTTCAAGTTGAACCTATGTATCCCAGGTTTATAAAAATGGTTGTTTACTGGACTTAACATACATCTTGAGAGGCAGACTGGAGTAGAAATATTTGGCTGTCCCTCTAATTTTCATGCTTCAAGAAAATGCTTTCTTTGATTCAGTTTTCCCAGCGTGAGATATGAAACTATTGTCTGGTCGTTGGAGAGAAATTACAAGTTTCTGTGGCATTCTACCCTTTTCATTTTCTTGTCTTTTTTTTTTTTTTTTCTTTTTTCAAATACAGGTTCTTATGTGACACACGAGACAAACCACTTCGTTTACTTCTATTTGGACCAGAAGGCAATTTTGCTATTCAAATCTGGATGATGCATGGAGGTGGTGGCAAAGGAGTTAAATATGACTACTCTGTAGTTAAAATGGCTTGTATGTATCAATCGTAATCCTTTGGCATGACGCAAAACTTTTGGCCAGACTGCCTGCGCCTTACTTGTAAATTTTGGTTTCTCTTGTAATGGTTTTGAACATTGGACTCGATACAAGTCTTTTATGATCAACCCCGTATGTCTTACATAATTTTCAACCTTTTCTTTCGTTGGTTTTAACAGCCGTTGTCCATCTCTCTAAATTTAATCCCCGCGGAACTAAAGTTCATAATATTATTCTGATTCCCATAATAAAATGTGTTTAAGGTATCTAAACGATTTCCGTGTGCGCATATTCAAGTTGACGTAAAATCTTGTTTATAAAAAAATTTGTTCCACCAGAGGGAAAACCCTTCAGGCACAAGACTGTAGAAAGTTTACTTAATTGTGGACGACACGGGCCTGCATTCAGAATAATGGCAGATGACCAAGAAATGCATTATCAAAGCATTAGAGCCATTAAAAAGAACGAGAAATTTATTTATTTATTTTATATATATATATATATATATTAATAAGGTTGGCAAGAAGCTGTAAACTGCCTCTTTTAGCATATGAGTAAGACAACTGGCAAGCCTGTTTATTCCAAAACATAGGAAGCCTATAGCCCTTCTTTTAACCCTCTTTGTTGAAGTCTTTTGGCATTTATGTTGTAGCTAGGTTTCCGGCTTTTGAAACTGCATTGGCACGTAGTAAGGTATAAGATTCTATGGTCCTAATTCCTTAACTTTATCCTTATGCTTCTAAAATTCAATCAGTTACTTTTTGCCCAACCCTACCAGTTTTTAAATGGGCGACTTTTACATGAAAATATTTGAGAATTCAATCCCTTCTCTAATTCTTAATCATCCCTTGGTGCATGGGAAGAAGAAAGTTCTTGCACTAAGTAGAATTATATTCTATGATTCTTCTACACCGCAACATTGTTTCAATGGACTACCAATAAAGGGTCAAAGAATCATCGCCATATTTGCATGAACGATTCCTTCTGTTTTTGTTAAATCATTTTGTAAATCCTCATCCAATCGTGATTAACTTTACATTTCTGAGCAGGTTAGCTCATAATTTACATTAAGTAATTGGTTGGTAGTCCCATTTAAGACAGCTACCTGTCTCCATTAGATTCTGTCTTTGAAACCACGGGCAGCCATGAATTTCATGGTGGTTTTTGGAGCAAAATTTACTAATTTTATGGCCGTACTGCTGTTTGCTGCAACACAAAGAAACGATATCCCTAGTACATGCACCCCTAATCCTATTAACTAAGAAATGAATAGACGAAAATTTATAAGAAACACAAACAGGAATTTGAAACTCAAAAAAAGAAAAAAAAAAAAAAAAAAGGGAAAATGTACATCTGCCTTTTTCTCTGATTCCTTGATGGCAATGCCTAGTTGAATAAATAGATAATGGGGACCATAAAATTGTTCTCAAGTACCCATTATTAATTCCTTATTCCATCTTCATTTACGAACTTGTTCCCCGTATGGTGCACACTGCCCACTTGATGGGCAATCTATGGTAATTCTTTCCAACTGCATAAGGTGCGCATGAGAAGAATCCAAAAATTTTTTAAAGGCCCATTAGTTGTCATCTTGCTAGAGAAACCAAAAAATGAAAAAATAAAATAAAATAAAAAAGAAAGGTACTTTACTCTGCCCAACAAAACGATAGCTCTCATGAACTTACATTAAACACCTAAGACATTGACGTGTCAATTAATTAATTGGGGTTAGTTTAAGTACCCTTCCTTTTATATTCACTCAATAGCTTAACCCTTCGAGAATCAGTGCAAAACAACAGAGTGGGTTGGATCACCTTAAATGCCCCTTTAACAGTTCATTTTTAGGAACTAGAGGACAACCCAAAACCATAGGAGCCCAAGGATTTCGGTGGGGCTAGCAGTTTTTTTTTTTTTTTTTTCAAGATGAAAGATACATAATATGACATTTTGGCTTCGTCTAAGGAAGCAAAATGACAGAGGATGTTAATGTCATTTCAAAAAATATAACGAGGGTAGAACTGGATAGAAACAAAAATAGCAACCCAAAAGAAAATAACAAAAATTTTCCGATGTACCAAAGAAAAAAAAAAGAAAAAAAAAAACAGAAAATTACACCGGATTTTTTCACTTCTTCTCAAAGCGCTCTCCTTCCCTCTCCTTCAGTATGCAAAACCCCCGGCCGCACGGTTTCTGGCGCTTTTGCGGTGGCGAGAAGCGGAAGAGGAAGGAGGAGTAGAAGAAGCAGAGGTTGGTTTGACAGCAGGCAATGTACAGTTCTCTTTCCTTAAAGCCTCTTCTTCGTCCATAAATATCTGCCTGCACCTGCACTCCACGCTACAAAATGCTCTGTCTCCTCTACACACACAAGAAAAATAACCACCAAAATCAATTTTTGTGCAAAAAACAAAAAAACAAAAACAAAAACAAAAGCCCATCAAAGATTATAGTCAAATGAGACGTTATGAGACAAAAACTTAAAAAGAAAAGCTAAGATCTGACTATTTAACGACGACAAAAAGCAATAAAAGAGTGGCCTTTGTGTGCTTACTTACTTGTACATGTAGATATCTTTGCCAGGCAAGAGTTTCTGACCACAGAGAAAGCAGTGCTCAAGAAAAGAAGTGACAGGAAAAGATGCTGATGAAGAAGTGCTTGAAGAAGATGGCAATAAAGGAGAGGGTTTGTTGATCATCATAGTGATTTTACTGATTACTTGTGGGGTTTTCTTGCTAACACCACCCTTCTGGGCCTCCAAGACTATGCTTAAACCCACCATCTCTCATTATATTCCCTCTTTATACCAACTCTCTTTAGGTTAAAATAAATCTCTCTCTCTCTCTCTCTCAGGGAGACTTGGCCTCCTGCTTTGGTGGAGTTAGGCTCAGCGGTAAAAAGGAGACGTTGCTTTGGTTGATTGAAGGACTTGAAAAATAAATAGAGAAGATTGGGAGAGAGAGAGAGAGAGGATTGGTGGGTCCATCACAGCTGTCGAGAGCATTAGCAAGGACGATTAGCGTAGCGAGCATTTGGCTTCTAGTGCCTGTTAACGGCCACGTACCCGTTTTGATTTTCCATTTCATTTTCCCGTTTCCTTTTTCCGCTTTTCCTTCTTTTTTCATCTCTCTCTTCCCTTTTACTTTTGTTTTTTTGTTCTGTTTTCTTCTGTGTTCATCGTACGTAGGGTTTTATTTTTCGATGTACGTACCCAAAAACCAAAAAAGAAAAAAAAATTTTGTGCGTTATGGTTGTGAACTTCGAACGCCTATATCGATTTATTTATTTTCCCCCCAAAATCGCACCGTCAGGCGAGTCATCAACACGGCTTAGCTTCGTTTTTTATTTTATTTTTAATTTTGGGTTTTAAAGCAATATATTCTTGGTCATGAATGAATTAGATTGTGCTTCTCTCGGATGCAAGCTTTTGGGTATGTTTTCCTTGGGTGCCACTTGTTTCCCTAACATCCTGCGCTGGCTTTCGATTACGTCCAACACACCCCAGCCCCAGATGGAGACAATTAATGAACTGAAGTGAAATTTATGGGACTTAAATGTATAGAAGTAATTAGCTATTTTTATGACTCTCTACGCAGCAAGAATTAATGGTACGTACCAATTAGTCCTGCCAAACTAAAGAACAATTTATTATGTTGTGGTTAATTAAGGCGTGCTTGGAAGGTTAATTAACTTTCCGTAGAGTTGATGAGTCACCTATCAAGAACCACGCGGCAGCTTATGCAGTATTAATACCTGCCGAATTGATGAATTAATATGGTTGAGTGCAACGTCTACTCTCTACTTCGAGACTAGAAAAATTACTAAGCGACCTTAGTTATAATGTGCATCTTAATCAATTTTATGGATTGCTCTGAATAGTTCCAGACAACGACGTAGTCAAGAATTTCCGGCAGTGGGGACAAACAAAAAGATTTCGAGGTGAAAAGCATAAGAAATAGCCACTAAAAGAGTCAGAAAATGGTAATAAAAATAATATTGGGAAAGCAAAAGACGAACCATAGAGAATTAGAAAATTGTAGAGCCTCTGTATCGGCCATCTTGGTTTTTCCTTTCCGCAAGTTCTATTATTCCATGTGCTCTCTGCCGTTGGTATCCCTCCATAATGCAGTTGTCAATTCATATGAAAGTTATCATTAAATCTGATTTGATGATTAGGGGGCTTGATTTAGTTTTTCAGTCAATTAAAAACTTCATTAGACTGTGAACACGAGATTTCAAAGATTAATTTTATGGGCTGATTTGCACACGAGGACGAGGATTTGCTAATATCACAAAAAAGAAAGTTGGATTGGGATTAGCTAACGAGGCAAAAATGATAGATAGAGTTATAAATGTGATTGAATATTTGTAGGGTTCTAATAATTTATTAATATTGACCATACTAACATATGATATGAATTAAGAAAATAGAAATTATAGAAGATATTAAATATTTACGTAATTTAAATTAATTTTAAATTTTGCTTGAATTATGATAAAAAAAAACAAATAATTAGATTGATTTTTGTAATTTTTATCTTCTAATACAGACAGATCTAGGAAAATTGAACCCAAGAGAAAGTTTTCTAATTTATGTACAGCCCTAGATCCTAGAAGTGTTGCTTTCCAATTTCTATCAATGTTCTGTCCTTCCGCTCTAATGATGTTCTTAGTGGCTGAGCGATCATTTTTTCTTGAGGTATACTCTATAATCTTGACCTGAGCTAGAAAGGAAATACATGCATCTTTCTTTTTCCGCTTTTATTATTATTATTATTATTTTCCTTGTAGCAGACAAACAGTTTACAATAACTTCATTCATCTCTTTGGGAGGGTCAAAATTCGACAGTTCATGTCAGGAAGAGAAGGCTTATAAAATTTATTTTCCTATTAATTTTGATATTGAAAGCTAAAAGATGATAAATAAGATTGAGACTACTTGTTTTGTCAGCTAGATCAATGTTCAAGATTGCATGATTGGAGGGGTTAGCGCACGCAACATTAGCCTATCCATATTGCAGGGTGACCTATCATGAATCAGTGACTCATCATTTTAATGAAGTTTTTGACCATATGTTGCAAGTTCACGCATGAAAAATGAAACATACATACATACATACATACATAGTTTATAATATGTATAAGTTTCTCACTTATTAACTTTACCTTTTAGATAGATATGAAAATTTAAAATATTATTTAATATACTATTAGAGTTTAGTTTATATATTTTATTTATACCCCTTTTTTCAATTGTTTATCCTTTCCATGTCTTCAATCCAGTTAATTTGAATGAATATCATTAGGGTCTGGTATTTGGATTTAACCTCTTTCAATCTAAAGTTTTGGTTTATTCCTCTCATCTGTATTGGTCATTTGGTATTTTGGCATTTCCATATCCTCAATCCAATCACAATCTAGCCCATACAATTCGGGGTCTTGTGCATGGGTTTGATCCGTTTCAATCCAATTTTATTGTGCTACTTGTTAATCAAGGCTAACACTTGTCAAGAGGACTTGTCAAAAGTATAAAATCTTCTATTTTTTAAAAATAAAGTTCTAATATAATTTATAATATTCATAATTTTTTTTACCTATTAATTCAAATTTTTAAAAGATTGAAAGGTGTTATTTAACTATATATATATATACACACATACACACGCAAACACGACGCTTTAAGCATGTGCTTTCATTTCATTTTCATCCTTATCGGCAATCGTTACAATGCGCTATCTATTACAGGTTAGTCCACTAAGAGGTGAGACGACGCACTTCTACTTCTAGGTACCCAACAAATTGACTACTGCGCATTAGACTGTCGCCACCTAATTCAATGCTGGCCGAAAGGCACACACTGAACATCAGAGGATGTTAAGGAACCGTGTCTATTTGGAAGATTATGAAAAACCAAAATCTCGGCTTATTTTACTAATTGTTATCACTCAAATTGATCACATCTAATTAGTGAAGGGCATTGACGTGTCTAGCGGCGATCAGTTGTGCCCAGATTACCGCAGGCACAAAAGCCCCAAGAAGGAAGCATGAATAAATTATTATCTGATCGGACGGCTCTAAGGTAACAACCGGCCGTTAGGAATCGATCAGGTTAGGAATCGATCAGAGGCGTTTGATTGGGTATGTTGAGTATAAGAAAGAATTCCCTTATTATTTTATAAACCTTTAAAATAATCAACTATATATCAGATCGTGCATTAACGTGATGTTTCGGGGTAGATTATGTAATTGCTACTTCCAAATTCCTCGATTAGGCATAAAGCATTTATTTATTTATTTATTTGATCAGTAGGCTTACAGAAGCAAAAGAATGAACTTCGTTTATATTCGTAAGTTTCTCTCTGTTTTTTATTTTTTGGTCAATTAATTTCTATTGGATCTCGAATTAAAAAGCTTTGGGCCTTAGAAAATGACTCCTTTCTTTTTCGGGATTTATCATTTTTTTTTTTTGGGTATGCCGCTCCGCGAGAAAGGAGTAATCAAACCCATTTTTCAACAACCAGTAAAGTAAAATAAAATAAAATAAAAAAAATCAGTAGAACTCGGCAATTGTGGATAGCTACGAATGATAAGTTAACCTGACTGATCAATAGTTCGATTGACTGGGTAAGGACCACTTACCGCAAAAAGTCAAACGGTCCAACTTATTTTCTTCTCCCTTCTCCCGTTTGTGCGTGTAATGACTTCTCCAAAGGGCGAGCTTTTTTATTTTTTTTATAAAATAATTAATAAAATAATATAATATTATATTCAAATTAAATTAATAAAAAATTTTATATTTAAAATATATTATATAATATTTTTAATAATAATTTTTATTTTGTTAGATAAATTATTTTAATATAATAAATATTGAGTATATCATGTTCAATACATGTGATTAACTAATCGTTCATCTTTTTCATAATTGTAATTTGCTAATGTTTTCAATTAATTTCATGACTGATCAACCCAGTCTTTGTTCACAATTGCAACAATAAGGAAAAAAAAAAAAAAAAAAAATTCCCGGACCACGCTCTCTTGTGCGGTGGTGCCATATCTCGTTTACTATCACTGTTTTTCTTTCGTGGGTCCCATATGCGTTTGACCACTTTGAATCACGTAGAACTGGGAAGCCACGTGTGACGATAATAATGACGGAAAGTTTTGGACTGCTCGCGAGCACTCCCCGAGCTCAGCCCAACCCAACCCCTTTGAAGTCGACATGAAATGACACATTCTTTTTTCTTTTATTTCCCGGTTAAAGTGCCTCAACCCCGTCTAGTTTCACTCTCAATTAAATCTTGTAATGACTTTTTTATTTTTTAAAATAAAAAATTATTTAAAAATATATTAATTATTATATTTATAATTAACATTTAAAAATTATTATTTAATTTTTTATAAAAAATATTTATTATTTAAATATTCTTAATTTTAAGTCGATATTTTATTTTTAATTTTTATATTAATAAATTTAAAATTTAAATTATGTATTTAATATAAATTTTTATTTTATATTTTAAATTGAATATATTAAAAATTAAATTTAAATTAATAAAAAAATTAAATGTATCGTTAATTAAATTATTATTTTACATGAATTTTGTAATGATTTAAGTTCATCATCGAACAGTCAATTTGAAAGAAAATTACAAAAGAGAAGAAACAAGAAAGTCATTGTTCGCTGGTGGCAACATGGCAAAGACAATTCGTCTGAGATCTCCAGATGGGGATTTGGGAACAAATGCACAGTGATGGCGATTGTATGTTTCAACTAAAAGCTGAAGTGCCCAGCTGGAGCATATTACATTTTAGTGCCTTGTTTGTAGTTCACGGATATAAATTCTGCATCACTACTATGCTATCACCGAGAATACTTCTTGTAATGATTTAAGTCCATCCTCAATTAAAGAGTTAATTTCAAAGAAAATTACAACGGAGAAGAAACAAGAAAGTCTTTGTTCATTGGTGGCAAAATGGCCAAGACAATTCGTCTGAGATACTTGCTTTTGAACTACAGATGGGGATTTGGGAACAAATGCGAAGTGATAGAGATTGTCTGTTTCGACAAAAAGCTAAAATGCCTGAATGGAGTATAATACATTTTAGTGCTTTGTTTGTAGTTCATAAATAGAAACTCCATATTACTAATTAAGCTATCACTCGAATGGTTGTTGTAATGATTTAAGTCCATCATCAATTATAGTGTTACTTTCAAAGAAAATTACAAGAGAGAAGAAACAAGAAAAATCCTTGTTCGTTGGTGGCAACATGGCAAAGACAATTCGTGTGAGATACTGGCTTTGGAACTACAGATGGGGATTTGGGAACAAATGCACAGTGATAGAGATTGTCTGTTTCGACAAAAAGCCAAAGTGCCCAACTGGAGTATAATACACTTTAGTTCTTTGTTTGTAGCTCAAAGGTACAAATTCCGTCTGAGAATGCCTGATGGATTTTCATGAAGATGCCACGCCATCTGTTCTTGATTTCTGAATTTTGATAAATCCGACTAGGAAGATTTAAGTAAAGTTAAACTAACGTTTTGTTGCTTTAAATCTAACTAAAGGACAACCCAACTAAAAGAAAAGTGTCCAAAGAATTTTCTTGGTAATTAAAAATTTCAATATTGGTATTGATAATTTTATATCAAAATTTTGTAAATTATGTAAAATTTATTAAAAATGAGAAAATTATTTCTTCATGAACCAAACAAAAAAAAAAAGGGATTAAACATGTTTTATTAAATACCTATACAATGTGTGAGTTTAAACTTAATATTGAAATATTTACCATAGATAAAAATTGTTTTTTTTCGTTATTGTTTGCTGCATGGATATCCGAGTATCTTCTCATCTCATCGATATATTCTTTCGTTGAAATTCAATTCAAATCACGATGTCATTTTCTAGTTTGCTACGTTTGTGCTCTATGTTAGAGTAAAGTCCCATGCCTGTAAAGTTGGTGTGTCATTTATGATTGTGTAATTATTGTTTATTTATGATTGTGTAATCATTGTTAATTAGTTGTATATTTTATAAAATATTTTATTTTAATTTTTAAATATAATTTATTTATAATCTTACATCACATAATAAATAAAATTTATTATAAATAAAAAATAATATAATAAATTTAATTAATATAAAATTTAAAATAAATTAATTTATAAAAAAATAAATAAATATATCAAATATTATATTTTATATATAACTATAATTTTGATAAGTCATAATCAATATATTATTAGTTACAAAATTTTAAATTTAATTATTTTTATAATTATTGTATGATTTATTCTATATTAATTATAATTATTATTTTAATTTATGTAATTATAATTAATTTTTTGATTTTTTATTCTATTAATTGTAATTATTATAAATTGTAATAGAATAAAAATAAAAATCTATTCATATGATTTTGGTTAATCAATTGGGGGAGAGAGATTCAATTCAATTAGTTAACTAATTTTTTTGTTTTTTGTTTTTTTTTTTTCATTTAACAATCCTAGCCACTGATAATGGTAACACTACTCGAGCTCTGACATGAATTACCAAATTTACTAACCTGCCAAGGTGCTCGACGGTGAAACTATTAAACTGGTTTATAAAATTCTTGCCTGTTATCACACAAACACACACACACACAGAAATTGAGTGGGCTAATTGTGAGGGGCGGACAGTGCCTAAAAGCTTTGGTGGCCCATACCTTAAAAAGAGCCCAGATCAAGCACCCCCCCAGAAATCGAGCCGAAACTAAACCGGGATTAGCCCATTGAACTACCCTTATAAAAGAAGAGGCCCAATTCAATTTCAAAGGATGCGGAGTTGACTTACCAAGTAAACTTAAATGAGGTGGTTTCCTCCTTTTTCCCTTTCATACCTTCGTATTTAAAACAGTTTTCAAAGGCTAATAGTTACCACATAATGTTAACCACTCTAGAATTAAAAGTGATTCAAAACAATGTGTTACAAGTACATGACAAACTTGTAAAAAACATATTGAGTTTTATTATATAAATATAAAATTAAATGTAATTTTACATCATTAAATTATTAATTAGAAGCAATCTACTATTTATTTAAAGAAATATTAATTATAATCAATCATTAAGAGTCAACGATATAGATTCACATTCAATTGATGTATTCAATTTTTGCATCTATATAACTTTTTTCTAGAACATATTTTAGAATTATGTCTGGGCAATATAAAAACTTTCATTGAATAGATGGCTTTGTCGACCTCAATGCAATTTTTGAGAGAAAATAATAACAACAGTTACTATCACTTTAAATCAAAAAGGTTCTTGAAACTAGATGCCTAACCAAGAAACTTTTATGTTGATACAAAATATATTTGCTTAGGTTAAACCACACAAGGGCTAAAAGTCGGCTTGATCTTTTATCCGGAGGAAAGAACCACTTCCATTCCTTGTGTTTTGTCCAACAAAATAAAAAATAAAAAATAAAAAATTGGGCTATTTGTGTCTAGCTGCTACACTTTATTTATTCTTTAGAGTATAGACTCACGTCATAAAATTTTGTTAGATGAATGTTTTGAAAAATGTCCAATATAAGATCCTTTCAACAGATTTATCTTAGAAAATTTTGATTTTGATGAATTTCTTATTCTGATTTACTCCTAAAGCACCGTAATTAAGCTAAAATATTTTCAGTAGTACGATAGTCATCTGTACATTAAAAATCTTGCATTCAAGTTGTGGTTGTAGCCGATTGAAATAAAAAAAGGGTGTGCAAAAATACATTCTAAGTTTGATAAAGCACACTTAAAATTCTTTTTTTTTTTTTTCTTCATGAACTTCCATGCATTATTATAAGAATTTGAAGTAAAAAAAAAAAAAAATTGACATCAAATGGGCTCTCACCGCTGATTGTATATTGGTGTATGCGAAGTATAATCCTTAGGACTAAAAATAGGAGTTATGACTTGTTCCAAAAAAAAAAAAAAGGAGTTAAGACCATGGAACTATTCAAATATATAAAATGACTCGTATTTAAAAGAAAAAACAATAATATATCATTTAATAAATATATTGTATTTTTTAATAATACTTTTTTTTTTTTTCGAATTATAAATCACATATTTGTCAACTTTGAACCTTTCTAACTCTTCTGTACGTGAAGAGAAAACAACGACTGCCACAACAACGGTAACTACTTGTTTGTCAACTTTATCCTTCTCAATAACTTAAATTTAAAATAATATGCATCATTAACAACTTATATTTATGTGATAATATACAAAAATAACATTAAGTTGACATTATGTAACAAATATAATATAATATTTTAAATATAAAAAAATATACCCCAAAACTTAAATATATAATAAAAATAATACATAGTTTATATTTTAAAAGATTTTGTCAAATATGTTGATTTGGTTCATTTAAATTTTTGTAATTAATCAATTTTTTTTTATTTTTTAACACCCTTATTACAAATTAGTAGCTGCTGACTTTTTTTTTTTAAAGTATATTTTTAAATATATATAATATATTTTTATAATATAATATTTATTTTTTAAGTTATATGGTATATCTTATCAACTTTAATCCTTGTAACTTTTCCATAAGCGAAGAGAAAATATATATTTATCATAAGAATATTATCTATTTATTTGTTAATTTTATATTAATCAATAAATTAAATTTAAGATAATTGAATTAATTTTTTTATTCATTAAATTTTATATTATATTATCATTAAATTAAATATTATTTATTTATTATTAATAATTATAAATTATAATAATATTAATTATTTATATTTATTAAAATTTAAATTTTAAATATTATTTTATTTTTTATTTTTTAAAAAATATTAAATATTAAATATTAAATATTAAATGAAAGAGAATAATACTATTTATAATAATCTATTACTTATTATTGAGTTAATTAAAGATTGAACTAACAGAATAATTTGTCCACAATATAAAAACTTTCTTAAAGTAGTTGGCTTTGCCAACCTCATTGCAACTTCTGCGAGAAAATAATAACAACAGTGTCACTTTAAATGAAAAAGGTTCTTGAAACTAAGCCTAACCAAGAAACCTTTATGTTGATAAAAATAGAATTGCTTGGGTTAAACCACACAAGGGCTAAAAGGAAGGTTTAGCAGAAGAAAAAGTCGGCATGATCTTTCATTTGGATAAAAGAACTACCCCCGTTCCTTGTGTTTTGTCCCATCCAAAAAAAAAAAAGGTTGGGCTAATTGGCTGTGGCTACTGCACTTGATTCTTTCATGAAATTCCATTCATTAGTATAAAGATTTAAGTGAAAGAAATTGACATCAAAGGGGCTTCCACCACTGAATGTATATCGGCGTATGCAAAGCATAATCCTTAGGACAAAAAATAAGAGTTACGACTTGTTAAAAGCTAAAAAATAAAAAGGAGTTAAGAACATGGAACTATTCAAATATGTAAAATGACTCACACTACGTATTTTTTTGGTTTGCCACGGTGCGACCAAGGAGGGTTGTAATAAAAGAATGACTCACAAACTAGTGGCGGTGGAGTCTGACTTTTTTTTTTTTTTTTTTTCATATATATTGTATTTTTAATAATACAATAATTTTTTTCGAATTATAGAGCACATTTTTAATATAGTCTGTCAACTTTGAACCCTTCCAACATTTCCGTAAGTCAATGGCTACTATAAAAACGTTATCTGTTTATTTGTCAACTTCATCTCAGTCAATAAATTAAATTTAAGATAATTTGCATTATTAATAGCTCTTTAGTTATAATACTCAATGAAGGTCGTCGTCTCACTCAATTTCGTTTCAAGGTACCGATGGGCCGCTTCGTGTGGCCACAGTTCCATTATCTTGACTTTAATTTTATATGCCGGTATTATAAGAATATCGTTATATTAAATATCTTGTTTTTGTTTTTTTTTTATTAGGTCAAGCAATAAAATAATGCCATCTAGACCGTATGATTTTCTTTCTTTCAAATTCGACAAGTTCAAGGCAGGGCAGTAACAATATATGATCAATTTTAGACCCGCCACACGCCACCAGCAGAAGCATATATCAATTCGCGCCTGGTACATCGAACGTCGGATTGCCAGAGAAGTAAATCAGCCAGCCCATTGTCTTCCATACCCAATGATACTCACCCCAAAACAAGCAAGAGGACCTAAGCCACCCCCAAAATCCCTTAAAGATCCTTTCAGATTGAATTGTATTTTTAAAATAATTTTTTTACGTTTAGAAATAGAGATTTAGTAAAAATTTATGTTATTAAATTTTAATTATTTATTATAATTAATTTACTAATTATTAAAAAATATATTAAAAATTATTATTAATTAAATAATTTATAAATTATTATTAATGAGTGTTTAAAATATTAAATTAAATTTAAATGTTTATGAATTGATATTAAATTATATTTTAATAATACTTTACTAATATTTGAGATAAACTTTCTTTGACTCGTAATAATTCTAACTCATAGCCACCATCTTGTCTATAAATAGGGCAGAAGTGCATTGCTTTTGCCACACACTCACCATTTCTCGAACTTCTCCTAGTAACCTGAGAGCTAGAAAATGGCTTCTTCCAAGTCTTTCTTTCTCCTTCTTTGTGCTCTGCTTGCATTTGTTCTCATAGCGTCGGCTGAGGCTTCCATTTCATCTGGTAATAAAACTATGTGCACCCAAGTGTGGCGTGGGTGTAGGCTTTCTCAGTTTGTCTCAATTTCACCTCCATGAACTTATGTAGTTAGGTTAACATGCTCTATAGTGTTCAAGTCCCACATTAGTTCTTATTATAAATATTGTTATGAAAAATCCATTACTAAAACCCTTTTCTTTCCCTATCATGAGCATATGAATCACAGCTTTTGTGTACCGAGCGTACGAATCCCGCTCAATTACCCCAAATTTATTATTTTTCCAAGCAAAGCAAGTGACTATAATCGCAATGTGTTATATTAAGTAATGTCCCACTCCCAGTTGGTGTGCTTAACCAATGAGCATATAGAGTAAAGGTCATTATGCAGTTAACTTTAATTGATGGTTCAAAGCAAAAAGAGAAAACTACAGTTAACCTTACCATAATAATTATTCCTAATGTTGAAGAAGGTTACTGTAACCGCTTGTTACACTTACTTGTATACATTAAATTGGTTTCAGAGGGAAGCGAGCACATTGATCAGGTTGGAGATCAATCCAGAGGTAGTAGCGCACCATCACCAGATGGCGAATACGCAGCAGACGGCGGTGGTGACCAGAGGGGATGCAAACCCTGCTGCCGCTACGAACATGTCTGCTACAAATGCTGCAAACGTTCTAGGGGGCTTCTTGAAGCTCAATTTGAAGATGAACCCTAAACCTAAAGTCAGCGTTTTTCTCTGAAAAATTGGCACCTTGAAAAAATAAGAATGGGTTTTAAATGCATGCCCATCCAATATATATATATATATAATAATTAAATAAGTTTATATGATATGAAATTATGTGTGTACTATACTTACTAAAGATGTGAGTAAAAAGGACTGCAAGGTGCAACGATTTGCGTTGTTGATTTGCATGTGCCAGGAATACTAAATGTGCTTTCCTTATATGAATTAACTGAGAAAACTTGTACGCTCCTTATGTCTCTTCCATTCCTCTCTCTCACAATATTTTCAAGTATATGCAAATTTAAATTATACTTCTCATTAAAACACTATAGATTTCATTTGCTAATGGGTTGGTTGATAGTCATTCTCTCAAGAAATATATCCCTCCTCAACCAAAGCTCAAACTGAAAATTTCGAATCAAATAGTACACCATCTGCATGTGTTGTTTTCAGATTTTTCAGAAGGGAAAAAGGGGAATGCAGAACTTTTACTAATGCCATCGGGACTTTTACTGACGCCACCAATATATACAACCGCTGCCTTAGACATAAGGTGACGGTTTTGAGATTAAAAACCATCCACGAATCTTCCTACTGCTATGAAGGATTTCCAAAGATGTGTGAAGGCTGCTGACATTACTGACATATTTATATTGGGCCGTCTTTCACTTGGTCTAACAGACAAATGGATTCCTCTGTAGTTAAAGGCGTTGGAAGAGTGCTTATCAATGAGCATCGACATATCAAAATTTCAGTCAATCATGTGAAACTTCTATCGCCAGGAGTATCCCACAATTGTTCTGTCTTAGTAAAGTGTTCTGCTGCAATAAATTGCAGACCAATTAAAGACTTTTAGATTCTTTCACTTTTGGTGCAATCGCTCGCTCGAATTTCATGACTCTAAGAAGGTGGGTATGGAGCCTGCAACTTCTAGAGGGTCTGAATGTTTGAGCTACGCATAAGGTTGGAATTGCTCAAATATGAATTAAAAAAATTTAATGCTAAATTTTTACAAAAATCTTAGTTCTTAAATGGCTAGATTTTCCACCCAACAGTGAATTGGGATTAATTTTAAAAGGATTGACTTGAACTAACATGTCGTAACATCACAAGTATTTAGAAAAATATCGGTGTGACTACTAATTACATATTACATAAATAATCACAATAATTTATGAAAATCACACGTGTATCATTAAATAGTGTAGGGTACATATTGTACATATTGAATTAGGCTATTCTTTTTGGAGGCCAATTCTTTTTTCAAAAGAAAACTTTTTGGTAAAGTAGAAAGGGATAGGGATATTTTGAAGCTGGAAAATGAAAAATTCCGAACTTGTTTTATAAATGTTTGGCATAGAAGAAAAGAAGAAAGTTCTTCAAGAGATGCTTTATTAATTAAAAAATAAAAATGTTATCTTTGAGATTTTATTTTTAATTTAAGAAGAAGGTTTGATGTTTATAAAAATATAAAAATCTATTTTCATTATTTAATATAAAGGAAAAGAAAGTAATTTTTTAAATAGTATTATTAAAAAAATTATCAAAACAATAAAGGAGAGAAAAATTGTTAATTCTTTTTTTAGTGCACCAAATTCATTCCTCCCAAATATAAGAGAAAAATTATCTATTTTTTTATTTAATTCATAAAATGTCTACATTAATTTTTTTTTTTTTTTAACAGTCATAAATTTTAATATAGTAAAATTTGAATTATAATAAATATTATTTTTTTCCTCACTTTTCACTCTTTTAAAAAAAAAAAAAAAATTTTCTCTTCTACGCCTCACTTTAAAAAAAAAAAAAATAGAAAGAGGATCAAAAGTTTTCTTTTTGTGAATTTTCATTCCTTTTACGTTTTTCTCCCAACTTTCTTATTTATACAATAGGTCAGAGACAGTAATGTGAATCTTTATCTCGTAATTCAATCAATTCACAAATTTGAAGAATTCTCGTGAATTTGAAATTCATTCGTTACTGTTTGATTTAAAAAAATAATTATAAAAAAAAAACCATCAGCTAATAGTAGGAAAAAAAAAAAAAAAAAAAAAGAAAAACCAAATCGCTTGGATACCTCACCGATTGTAATTCAGTTTCCTGCATTCCCACTTGTAAAAGAAATTGAGGAATCAAAGCATAATTCTTCTGTAAGTATAACAAATTTAATGCAAAATTCTAATATTCTGTTAACTTTATTTCGTTTTTTTAGGAGATAACAAGCACTTTAATCAATTTAAAAAAAAAAAAAAAAATTGGTATAAAGCATCGTCTCTACATAAAACCTTATCCAATACTGACAGTTGGGCTAATTGAACTACGACCTAAAATCTAAATTAAAATAAAAATTATAATTAATTTATTTTAAAAATTTAAATCTAACTAATTTTTAGTTAATGAAAAAATTTTAATTTATTTTATTTTTTAAAAATTAATTAATCATTTAAAATTAATTTTCATAAAAATTTTAAATCAATTTAAATATAAAAAAATAATATATATTTTTTAAAATATATATTATTATATAAATAAATAAATAATTATTTAAAATTTAATAATAATTTTATAATATTTATTAAATAAAAATAATTATATTAATAACAATCTATATTATTATAATACAAATAAAATTTTTTATGTATATTAATATTAATAAAAAATTTAAAATTAATAAAAAAAATTTAAATTTATAAATTATAATAAAATATTATTTATTTATATTAATTTAATTAATTAAATTTGAGATATTTAATTTAATTAATTATTTAATTATTTTTATTTTGTTAACAATCTTAACTACTACTGATGGTAATAATAATAATACTAGTTTAGCTGTAACATGGATTACAAAATTTACTAGCCTGCCAAGTGCTCGACGGGTGAAACTATTAAACTAGATGATAAACTTCTAGCACCTTATCACTCTCTCTCTCTCTCTCTCTCTCTCTCTCTCTCTCACACACACACACACACACGAACAGGTATTGAGTGGGCAAATTGTGGGGGGCCGATAGTGCCTAAAAGCTTCTGTGTCCCATACCAAAAAGGAGCCCAGAGACCAAGAACCTCCCCAGAAATCGAGCCGAAACTAATTGGTGAATAGCCCATTGAACTACCCTTATAAAAGAGCGGGCCCAAATCAATATCAAAGTTTGCGGGATTGATTTGCCAAGTAAACTTTGAACGCTGTGGGTTTCTCTTTTTTCCTTTTCCCGACTTCTTATTTAAAACAGTTTTTAAAGGCTAACAACTACCGCTAATCTAGAATTAAGAGTGTTTTAAAATAAAGAGTTACAAGTACGCAACAAATTTCAAAAAATATATTAAATTATATTATATAAATATAGAGATTAAATATAATTTTAAATTATTAATTTTTTATTCTTAATTTTAATTATTCCATCATTTATTAAAAAAATTAACATAATTAATAATTAAGAGTTAAAAATAGGAAAGCATATTCAATTCAGTTATCTAATTCTTTGTGTGTGTGTGTGTGTATATATATATATATATATATATATATATATATATATTATTTATATTTATATTTAACATATTTTAGAATCATTTTTAGGCAATATAAAAACGTTCATTGAGTTGTTGGCTTTGTCGACCTCAAAGTAACTTTTGAGAGAAAATAATAACAACAGTTACTATCACTTTAAATCAAAAAGGTTCTTGAAACTAGATGCCTAACCAAGAAACTTTTATGGTGATATAAATAGATTTGCTTGGGTTAAACCACACAAAGGCTAAAAGGAAGGTTTAGCAGAAAAAATGTCAGCATGACCTTTCATTTGGGGAAAAGAACAGCCTCCATTCCTTGCGTCTTGTCCGATAAAAGAAAAAAAAAAGGTTGGGCTGATTGGGTGTGGCTGCTACGCTTCATTCTTCAGAATATTGACAAAATGTCTTAAATTTTTTTTGATGAATATTTTGAAAGAGGCTTAAATAAAGTCTTTCTAATAGATTTAATTTTAAAATATTTTAAATTTTAAAAATTTATTATATAAATTTACGTCAAAAAAATTTTGTAATTAAATTTAAATTTTTTTAGTAATATTATAATTATTTGTAAATTAAATATTTTTAATTTGACTTATAGTTAAAACTTGTTAAAAAAAAAGTAGTGTACAAAAATTCTAAATTCGATATAATACATTTATTTTTTTTTATTATTTTTCATGAACTTCTATTCATTAGTATAATACAGCAACAAGTGTTGTAATAAAAGAATGGCTCACAAACTGGCGTTGGAGTCGGACTTTTTTCCCAAAAAAACAAAAACTTATCTTTTAATAAATATAATGCATTTTTAAATATATTTTTTTTTTCCGAATTATAGAGCACATTTTGTCAACTTTGAACCTTTCTAACACTTCCGTAAGTGAAGAGAAAACACATGGTCGCTATAACAACGTTAACTACTCGTTTTTCAACTTCATCTCCCCCGTTAAAATTAAATTTAAAATAATTTGTATCATTAGCAGCTTAGAATTCTCGTCAGTTTTTTTATTGCTGAAAATTACAAACATTGGGTTGATAAATGATTTTATTGTAATTTAAAACTTACAAGTTATTGAGAAAAGTGTAAATTTTTTTTTATTAAAATCAATTTAAAATTAAGTATACATAAATATTTTTCACACTCTAAAGCGCAAAATTCTCGTTAAGAATGGAAATATTTAAAATTACTTCATGATGACTTTTTATAGATTCTAGCGATTTGATCTCCTCTATGAATGGAAAAAGGCCAAATTAAACTATAAAAATTGAAAGTTTGATGGGTGAAATTAAAATTTGAGATTGATTCAAATATTTTACTTAATTGAGTTTTAGTTAATTAAAAATTTTAGTTATTTTTTTTTCTTAAAATGGTAAACTAATTTAAATTTTATTTCAATAAAAATTTAAAATTTTTAATTTAAAAATAATAATTTTTTATATTTTTTTAAATAAAAATATCATAATTATTTTTTTATAAAAATAATAAATAATTATTTAATATATAATAATATTATGTGATATTTATATATTATATATAATTCTATTAATAATATTTTTTTGATGTTGTTAAAATATAAAATAAAAATTATACATATAAAAATATATTTTTAAAATTAAAAACTATACAAACTGAACAAATCAGTTTTAAACAATGGTTTGATTAATTAATTTTTTTATTTAGTTCGTTTAAATTTTTTTAGTTAACTAAATTTTTTTATTTTTTAAATATAATATATATTTATAATACAATATCTTTTTTCCGAGTTATATGGTACAGTTGGTCAACTTTGAACCCTTCTAACTTTTCCGTGAGTGAATGGCCACTGTAAGTACGTTATCTATAGATCTGTCAACTTCATCTCAGTCGGTGAATTAAATTTAAGATAATATGCATCATTAATAGCACTTTAGTTATAATAGTCAATGAAGGTCGTCTCACTCAATTGGTTGGTTTCAAGGTAACGGTGGGCCGTTCCGTGTGGCTACAGTTCCATTATTTTGACTTTAATTTTATATGCCGATATTATAAGAATATCGTAATATTAAATATCTTGTATTTGTTTTCGTGTTTTTTTTTTTTTATTAAGTGAAACAATAAAATAATGCTCTCTAGACCGTATGATTTTCTTTCTTTCAAATTCGACAAGTTCAAGGGAGGAATTTTAGACCCGCCACACACCACCAGCAAAAGCAAATATCAATTCGCGTCAGGTAAATCGAACGTCGGATTGCCAAGAGAAGTAAATCAGTGAGCCTATTGCCTTTTATGCCCAATGATGCCCCAAACAAGCAAGAGGACCTAAGCCATGCAAAATATCCTACATCCTTTCCCAATTGAATTGTGCGTTCTCAAAATAATTTTTCAAGTTTGAACAAAGGGATTAAGAAAATACTCACTGTCATTAAATTTTAATTGTTTATAACAGTTGATTTATCATTTATCAAAAAAATATTAAAAAAATATTATTTATTAAATAGTAAAAAAATTGTAATTAACTATTTAATATTCCATATATTAAATTAAATTTAAAAATCATACCTTGACGTTAGGCATATTTTAATAAAACTTTGCTTAATAGATGGGATAAGTTTTCATCTATTTATAATAATTCTAAGTCATGGCCATCACTTTGTCTATAAATAGGACAGAACTGCATTGCTCTTGCCACACACTCACCATTTCTCAAACTTCTATTAGTAACCAAAGGGTTGGAAAATGGCTTCTTCCAAATCTTTTGTTCTCCTTCTTTGTGCTCTGCTTGTATTTGTCCTGATAGCGTCTGCTGAAGCCTCCACTTCAGATGGTAATAAAACTATGTGCACCCAAGTGTGGTCTGGGTGTAAGCTTTCTCAGTTTATCTCTATTTTCACAACCTATGTAGTTAGGTTAACATGCTCTATAGTGTTCAAGTCCCACATTAGTTATTATTATAAATATTGTTATTACAAATCCATTATTAAGACCCTTTTCATTCCCTATCATGAGTACATGAATCACGGCTTTTTTTACTCTCTTTCCATCACTTCATTCATTACGCTCACATTACCCCAAATTTATTCTTTTTCCAAGCAAAGCAAGTGATGTTGCATCGAGTAATGTTCCACACCCAGTTGGTGTGCTTAACCAATGAGCATATTGAGTAATGGTTATTATCGGGTAAACTTTACTTAGTAGTTCAAAGCAAAAAGATAAAACTAAGCTAACCTTACGATAATTAGTTGTTCCTAACGTTAAAAAAGGTTACTGTAACCGCTTGTTACGCTTACTCGTATACATTAAATTGGTTTCAGAAAAAAGCAAGAAAACTGTTGTGGTTGAAGATCAAGACGGAGGTAGTGGCCCACCAGATGGCAAATACCCAGCAGACGCCCATCCGCAACAATGCAGACTTGTGTACTGCTGTAGAGGATGCTATACATGCCGTTATGGCATCTGCTGTCTAAGATGCGGCAGATGCTGTGTATAAGTCTAGGGAGCTTCTTGAAGCTCAATTTGAAGATGATCCCCAAAAATAAAGTCAGCATTTTCCTCTGGAAATTTGGCACCTTGAAAAAATAAGAATAAATAAGAACGTGTTTTAAGTGTATTTTGTAACATATCATGCACATCCACGTGTATGTGATAATTAAATAAAGTTATGTAGTGTGAGGATATGTGTGTATTATATTTACTAAAAGTACAAGTAAGAATAACAAAAATTATAGATATAGTTATGGTGTAAAAAAGGACTGCAAGGAGCAACGACTTGCGTTGCTGATTTTCATAGCCATGGTTGAATACTAGATGTGCTTAATGGTGAAAACTTTGATGTTCCTTATCTTTCATTCCTCTCCCTCTCACACGCACAATATTTTCAAGTATGTGCATCAAGACACTAGATTTCATTTGCTAATGTGTTGGTAGTCATTCTGTCAAGATATATATCTCCCCTCAACCAAAACTCAAACTGAAAATTTCGAATCAAATGGTGCCTGTTGTTTTCAGATTTTTCAAAACGGAAAAATGGGAATGCAGAGCTTTTACTAATGCCACCGGGACTTCTACTGATGTCACCAATACATACAACCGCTGCCTTAGACACAGCGGGACGGTTTTGAGATTAAAAACCTTCCATGAATCTTCCTAGTGCTATGAAGGATTTCCAAAGATGTGTGAAGGCTGCTGACGTTATTGACATATTTTTACTGGGCCGTTTTTCACTTGGTCTAACACACAAATGGATTCCTCTGTAGTCGAAGACATCGGAAGAGTGCTTATCAATGAGCATCGACGTATCAAAATTTCAGTCAATCATGTAGAACTTCTATTGTCAAGAGTATCCGACAATTGTTCTATCTTAGTAAAGTGTTATGCTGCAATAAATTCTGGACCAATTAAAGACTATTCTCTCAGTTTTAAGGCAATCGCTCGAATTTTATGACTCTAAGAAGGTGGGATGGAGTTGCAAAGGGTTTAAATGTTTACGCTATGCAAAAGGTTGGAGTTGCTCAAATATGAATTACAAAAAATTAAATGGTAAATTTTTACGAAAATTTTCCACTTTTTAGCTCTTAGATACCTAAATTTTCCACCTCGCAGTGAATCCGGATTAATTTTAGAAGGGTTACTTGAACTGCTGGTCATAATCCAATGGCAAATATTTCTTTAGCTTTGACTTTCACCAGGAACCCTCGAAAGCAGGAAATCTTTCTCGGCCTGTTGATTACGGGTCTGGAAAAGAATTTGGGTATATGTGCTGAGGAAAAACCTTGGACATAAAAGGGACTCGATCTAGCATGGAATTATAACTTCAGAATTTTGTTATTAGAAGTGGACTCCCAGGTGGCCTTGGACTGCATCCATGAAGGGGTTTCTGCAACACACATGCTGGTCAATTGTATTCAATTGTGTGGAGAATTAATGAAAAGAAATTAGCGTGTTATAGCATCACATATATTTAGAGAAACTAACAGGATCACAATGACCTGACTAACAATGTTTTAAATTAGAATAAAGTCTGCATGTTTTTCACAAACCGTCGTAGGAAGCGCCGCCGAAGGACCCCCTTTTTCTTCAAATCACTTCGAGTCGACTTCAATCCTCGAAACGGCAAAACTATATAGCAGCCTCTATCTGAGTGGGGACGATCAAAACAAGTATATGCCAATACAAGTAATTCACTTTTTGTCACTCTCCCCCTCACCCCACCCCCTATCATTTTTTTGTTTTTTTTTTTTTTATTCTATAGAAGTTCAATTCACTGCAAGTCAAAGGAAACACTGACCAAAGGCCATTGTAACGATGTCTGAGGAGTAAAGAAATGCGAATGAGCACTTCCTAGCCATTGGGATTTGAGGTGAGTCATAATGGGGCCCAACGGGTCAGTAACAATTCATCAGACCTCCGGGCCGATCTTGGTGGGCTGAGCTTCGATATCAAAGCCCTAGTCTTTGTTTGGGACTTAACCTTTTCCTTGCAAAAGCCCCTCAGGTCTGGCTTGCACAATGCCGAGGACCTCTCACCAATTTGTTTAAATTCTCCGTGCCTTGAAATCGGAAAATTTTTAAGTTCTCACTGATCGATGAGAGACCATGTAATTTCATACTAATACATGTTATAAAAAAAATTATAAAAAATTTTCTAACGATTTACTTTATATCATATTTAGTATAGTTGTGACTAATGATTACAATGTATTTATAAATTTTATTTGTGTGTGTGTCTTTATATATTAAAGCGTCCTTTTCAACATCTTGCTGTATAATTGCATTTCTGAACATATATCGAGAAACAATAATTGAAGATGCTGTGAGTCCAGCCTCGTTACATCCTTCTTTTAGGTTTTTCTGGGATTCTTACAAGTATGTACGCACTACTCAGTGCAAATTTAAAGGGAGGATAATTAAAAAGCAGCGAAGCAAAAAGTGAAAAAGAAAAAAAAAAAAGAAAAAAGAAAAAATGGAAATAGAGAAGGTTGGGAATTGCTGAGTGCCAACCCCCTTTCATGAGCATTAAATGTGACAAAAGCGGGCTTTAATCTTTTACATGAATCTTATGCATTATTCTCAAAATTTAAACATGACACTTTTAAAATAAATATCTTAACTTCTTAATTAAACCACAAATCCCTCCTCGTCGATGGGAGACCAAATGGAAGAAAAAATGAAGGATTTTAGTTCACAAGCTTTTCACTTTTCAAATGGAAAAGCCAGAAAACGACGTTTAAATTCGTACTTGTTTACAGGGACAGATAAATACGGGACTTCAAGGGTTGCATGTGCCCTACACATGGTCAATTTTATTAATATTTTCCACATGTTCCTTTTTTCTATTACTTGGTCTGTTGAAAAGGACGATTGAACTTCCGAATACATTTTTCCCACCATCGACAGAACTTAATGCAAATTCTTAACTCACAAGGAATGTGCATAAATATTGTAATGCGTGTTATGATGAAACGAATGGAGACTCCATTGAAAACAGGAGCAAGCAACTATTACTGGGGCGCCCACATAGGTCCTGTCTTATGGCAAATCGTTTATATATATATATAATTAAAAGGAGAACAAGTTAGGAATGGGAGGACCATAGCAATGACACCTGTTTTGGGGGCGTTACCACCAATAGCATGCAGTAGGTTTCTTTTTAAGAATAGTGTCACGTGCTACAATTTCGGTTAAAAGGTTCATAGTTCTCAATTTCGTATTGACGCTTAGCACACATGTGGTCCGGTATATGGTACACTGTTTTGTCATCACATGTGCTGTTCTAATTTGTTCTGCCCCAAAGCCTCAAGCACAACTTTTGCAAAGATGTCACTATTAATTCCATGAAATATGATGATTTCTTTATGCAGTTATGGGTAGCAAGAAACGGATGAGAAAATTATACGCATGCAATACAATAGTATATACTTAGCAAAGTTATCCACGGTAAATTCTATTTTGCTTATAAAGTGCAATATGTAATTTCATTTGTAGTTTGCTCTCCCTCCTCTCTCTCTCTCTCTCTCTCCCTCGGCTGATGCGTAACTTTCCCTGATTTCTTAGAAAAGCGCCTCGTGAATCCAACCTTATTTTCCAAGGAATACTCAACTAAATTGAGACGGGACTGTTACAGCCCACTTTAACGTACACATGCAATTTTGACTTTGTCTTCCAGCCCGAATGCCTATTCTGTATAACATGATTTCCACCGATTCCCATTTCTCTCCTCCATCAAGTTGTTCAAGGAACTAATGTACTTTTTTAATTTTCCAATGGTAAAAATATACGTACATTTGCTTAATTTTGTCCTATTAGTTTCAATATTAATTAATATTTTGTAGAAATGACTATCTTATTTGGCTAATTATTTTTCCCTGTCTACATTCAATGTATAATAGCTACATATACGATGATATAAAATGGTTGATCGTGTCATGGCACTACAGGTAGACATAGCCAAAAAAAAGGATCAAATAATTGGCACGTTTGCAGGAAGAGAAAATACCAATAAGGATGGGTTGAAGCATATGACTAGCCATCTATCTAGGCAAACTTCTATCATCAAATTCGTTTCTACCTTTTGACAATCAAAAGTTGGATGGAGTAAATTTATGGAGCTCATAGCTAGAAGGGACAAAAGAACTGAAAAGACGAGCCAAATGAATCCCGCACAGCAAAATAGCTAATATGGTCATGACATTTTTCTGTGTTTGTTTCCTCCTCTCTTGTGTTATTTTTTCACTTTTCAAGATCAACTTCCTTCAGGAATTGTGCAACTTCTTCGCGTAGGACGTCTGTTTGGTCTGCGCGTGCGAAAGAGTCGCTCTGGCCCACCAAGTCTCTGGCCTTCAACGACTCTCTTTCCCAGTCTGTTTTGTACACCACGGTTAGGACCGAGACAGCACATGTAATTTGAGCAGTTAGAAGACCATAACATAGACCTACGAACCCTAGTTGCCAAAAAAAGGCCAGGCCTATGGCTACTGGCGCACCCAATAAGTAGAATGAGTAAAAATTGACCCCTGCCCCAATACCGGGCCTTGCACTTCCTCTTAGAATCCCACAACTTGTGGTTTGTGGACAATTTGCAAGCTCACATAGTCCAATTATCGGCAGCACAATCATTGTTAGCTCCAGAACTTCACCATCCTCTGTGAAAATCCTCCCCCACGCTTCTCTCCCTACTGTAGTCCACAACAACCCAAAAGATGCGCTCAAGACAGCGAGTCCTGTGGCAATCACAGCTACCAAACGAGCCTTGTCTGGCCAGCCTGCGCCGAGCTCGTTGCCTACACGGCTTGACACGGAGGCGCTGAGTGCTGCTGGCAATGTGTACATGAGGGAAGTGGTTTGAATGACAATTGCCGATGTGGCTAGAGCAACACGAGGTTTCGGTAAATAGCCTGCTAGGATTATCATGAACTCATACCACCACCACTCCAGGCAAACAGCAGCACAGCTTGGTATAGCAAGTCTAACTAAAATCCCCCATTCCTCTCCCATTGAAGTTACCAAAAACGGTGACAATGTCATTGGTGACGGTGATAGTGGAGTGGTCAAGGCGCAAGCGTCATCATCCAGCGGCTCACGTGTAAAGTATGTGTAAAGAAGAAGGAAAAAGAGGGTGTTAAAATTGGTGAGGAAATTAGAAATTGCAATCCCGGGCACTCCAAGGGAAATAGTGAAAGCTAAGAATATTGCGATAGGAAGATGAAGAATTGTAGAGACCATTGTGCACCACATCAATGGCCAGGCAGTCCCTTTATTACGTAAATATATGCGTATTGGATGTAGGAGGCTATTGGCAATGAGGTCCGGAGTGGCAAAGCGGCAATATAAACTTGCAACTCGGGAAATATCAACATCTTGATGGATGGTATGCATGAGGGGCTCAAGGTTGACCCATATCAAGCCAATAGGCAGTGATGCAAGTAGTAACATGACGATTGTTCTTTGTAGAGTGAGGGTTGCCACTGAGTGGTTTTTTGAGCCGAACGCTTGGCTACAAAGAGGCTCCATCCCCATGGCCAACCCCGATAGGACTGAGTAGCCTGTAATGTTGGTGAAACCGATAGCTAAGGCGCCAGCGGCGAGCTCCAGGCTCCCTAGCCTTCCCATGCAGACAACCAGGATCAAATTTTTGAGATAGCCAACCAAACCCATGGCCGCTATAGGTAACCCTATGTCTGCCATTTTCTTTAGTTCCTCCACAACCTAATAGAACAAAAATGGAAATAGAACCATTAATTAAAAAAAGAGAATAAGAAACCATTCATGAACAGGGAAGATGATTATTTTTCCTTTTTTGTTTTCATTTGTATGTGCTCAAGACCTTATACCTCTGGCACAGTCGGGTGCTTGTGGGAATCTTTCGCCTGAAACATTTTGCTACTCTTTATTTTCTCGTTGCCTTCTGTTTTGATAGTAATTAGAGGAGAGATCGATAGGGTTTAATAATAGTGGTGGGATCTCCTTTTGTGAGAGATTTTTTGCAAGCAAATTGGTTTCATGGTGAAGCCTTTATAAGGTAGGATGGGATTCCGGTTGTTACATGTTTCTGTGGCACTCATGTTCCTTAAAAACTGCAAACAAAATTTAAATTAACGAATAGGCGAATACTGCTACTGTTACAACTCAATGGGCCTTCACATACGCTGTGTCAAATTGAAAAGTAATGTATACGAAAAACATACATATAACCCATGTTTTAATCGTCTGATATATACTGAAATAGTTATGTTGTACCTTTCTGTTCTAATCAAACTTTGTCATTTTTGTAAATGTAACCCAACACATCCATTTGCCTTTTGAAGGTGACCATGCGCTATTACTTGAATCTGTCTCCCCACTTGAGGAAATTTCACTCCCCCTTGCCCTCCCTATAGTGATTATTACATCGTAATTGTGATTAAACTTTCCATCTTTGAATTGTATTGCTAACATAGAGGATAAGCTGTCAGCAGGAAATGTGACTTCCACTACCCACTAGCGTCATAGCACATCTTCATCAATCGTCGTGGTTGATTGCACGCATGTATGCAAATAATGCAAATAGATAGGAAAATGGTATCAAGATCCGTAGTTACTCGGGGAATCCCTTTTCGATGGAAAGATAAGTGCGGAATCTTGATAATATCCTATAATTTGTTGGCATCAAAGTCATTTTCATTTTTACACGTCTGCTATCACTAATCAGGACCCCTATGGAAAGATGGATCGGAAGGTGTGCCACTCTGTCCCCATCATAAGCAGAGTAGAAATTTAGATTATAACGTAAGGAAAAGGCCTTTGTCCACATGCTTTTCCATGGCAAATTTTTTATGGATCCAAAACCATAAAAATAGGAGCAAAGGCCCACTACACATTTTGATTTGGAGCACGCATCTTGTCTATTAAGAGCACTACGGCCAGACTCCTTTTTCCATCAATTTCTTGGTTTCTTCTTTTGTAAGCATGATTTTATCCGGCAATAATGGAGAGCATCCTCTATCATTAAAGTTCTAATTGTCTTCTCACTTGTTCGCTTCTTCAATTTAGTCCTCAACAAAGCTTTATCATATAGTTTGGGAGGAAACTTGATGGCTAAATCTGGTATGCTGAACCATAATGCTTTCGACTAGTACGATTAACTTAATTATCTTAAATTAATTTCAGAAGACAGTAAACCCAGTAAAAGATCTCAACATTTATTTTCAAAGATTCATGGACAAATTTTGAGAGATGGGATTGTGAGATTTATCAAAGTAAAAAGTTAAAAAAAAAAAAAAAAAAAAAGAAAAGAAAACAGGCATCACGCTTCAATATGCTCACAAAAAGTAGGTCCACTAAATTGAATTTGGCTTCCCGAAAATGAAAATATTCTACCAGCACTGTGCTGATGGGGATTAACATACCGTAATATCAAAAACAATGGTAATTGAACTTATTTTCAGATAAAGAAATATTTTTTTTTTTTCTGTTAATTTGATTAGGGAGAAGGTGCAAATTAGTTTGAAAAACCATGATGTAGATGCCTGTCCACATTTTTCGTTTCGTGTCTTTTTTTTTTTATTATTATTTTTCCCGAGGAACGGTGTCCATTTTTTATTTCCTTCTTTCCCCGGGCTTCTCAAAACTATGGAGTTCCCCAAGTCTTTCACTTGGCTCATGGAAGAAAGGTTTTAAGAATTAAATTTATTATTAAATTAAAAAATTTAATAATTTATAATTTTTTAATTTAATTATTTTAATTAAAATTAAATTATTAAAATTATTATTTAATATAAAAATATAAAAATATTTTAAATTTTTTTATAAAATTTTTAAATTAATTAAATTAAAAAATTATTTTCGATTTATTAATTTATAATTTAAATAATAAATTTATTAATTTAATTATTAATTTTATAATTAATAAATTTTAAAATAAATTAAATTAAATTATAATTTAATTTTTTAATAAAATAATTAATTTTGCTGTCAAATCAATTTTCTTGTACACTCTCTCTTTACTCGTTTAATCTCTCTCTCCTTTTTTTTTTTCTTTTTTTTTTTCTTTTTTTTTGTCTTTTATACTCAAATATTACCCTTATGCTTATTTGCTCTATTTGTATTACTTCTCTTGCAAAATATTAAACTGGGCTAGAATGATCGATCCATAACAGTACACGTAATACAAGTTCAGGGTCTTGAGAATAACTCTCATTGCTTATGTTCTATGCTTCAGACAACCTCTCTCCTCCCTCTTGTTTTCTATTTCTTTCAGGATGGCAATCTCAATTCGTCAAAAAGGGGGAAAAAAGAAAAAAAAGGATGAACATCCTAATTAAAACCAGACTTTACAAAATCAACAATAACCATGAAAAAATAATTTTTGTGTCACGCTTAGATGCAACAATGCATGTGCATCTAGTTACAACTTGCTCTAAGTGATGACCAGAGGATTCAATCTTATCATCAATTATTCCATCGTTGCACCCACTTGCGATGATCCTGTCGACAAATTGCGTTTCAATCAATTTTTCCTTATCGTCTCCAAGATGTGAGTTGATACCTTCCTAACCAGTCCATGGCATTTTAACAAAAATATCACCAATGGTGTAGTAGTTATAGTGGGCAAGTCACATCTGTGTTGGTTCCGTCAAATCTGTCATTAAGATTCTGTTGACTTTTGAGATCAAACGGACCGAAGCATTGCACGGAGGAATTGAAGCATTAAGATGTGCCCGTATGTATACTTTTTCTCTCTATCAACACCCATTCTTCGGGATTAATTTCTTTTTAGCAGGATTATATTATTATTGCCCGAAATTAATAAATAGGTGACATGGACGCTCTAACATTATCTCTAGTACCAAATATATTTTTTTCCAATAAGAGACTTGTTTCCTTTAAAAATTATCCAAAGATTAAGCAAGAGATTAGAAAACTCGTTTGAGAAAAACATCATTATTCTTTTCTCACACTCGATGTCCCACAGCGAAAGAGTCATAGTATGTACTTGTATGCTTCAATGTTAAGTCCCACAAGTGACTAATAACGTTTCTTATTCAATATCTCAATGTACAAGTTTAATAAGAGAATCCACAAAAAAAAAAAAAAAAAAATGAAAAAAGATAATCCTCAATAATAGGATTTACCACTGGATGTTAATTAATTACAGCAAAAATATTTCTTGGCAAATGGAGACTGGCCCACGAGTTTTAAATTCCTAATTAATTTTTAATAAATATATAATTAAGCATTATTTTGTTTAGTAGTCAACATACTTTCGAAATTTTCTTTTTATTAAAATACTTGAATCTAAAGTTAAATATTTAAAATGTCAAAATAAATGCTTGATTGCATTAAAAAAAAAAAAACTATTCCATTTGTTTATATTTTACTTTAATATGATTAATTTATTATAAAAAATTAAATAAAAGAGTGTAATGTTACTTTATAATTATAAAAAGATATTTATGTTCACTTAAAGCTTATAAAATTCCACCGGTTAAACCACTTACCCACCCCTACCCAGATAGATGTGCACACCGGTTTAGAAATGAGTTTCCCCATAGGCAAGAATCATGTATAGTGGAGAATATCTCCTTCACTTCAGTTAGATTGTGCACAAGAGTTGGTCTTTTGGTCTCACGAGGTGCTGCATACTGTTGGAGAGAGCATATCCTGAAGTCCAAAAGGTGACGATTGATTGATGTGCTAAAAATCTTTTGTCCAGACTTCCCTTGGAGAAATGGATATAAGATTCAAAGTTGAAATTTCTCAAATTAAAGTTCTTAACTTTTAACTATTGTGCTAATTATCCGCTGCTGATTTGACATAAATTGTACTGCTTTGAGCATGATTGATTCATCGAGCATTGGACACCAATTACTTCTACATGAAAGTAACTCGTGTCATCTGTCCATATATGAAATATTATCTTCGGGGTTGCCAGCTATAACGGGTCTTGTTGCACATATTGACGGCAATACATAGAAGACTTTTCTAGAATATGTTGGGGAATCTGTGTACGTGAGCGGCTAACTTGCATGTAATATCCACCAGCGTAATATTTTTTCATCACATATATTTTTCTTTTTTCTTTTTTTTTTTTGGGGGGGTGGGTCAGGCATTGCTAAAATATTATCTTATATGTGTCGGATATATAAAATTTTATTGGCAAACGAAGGAATCCTTGTCTGTAGCCGAACTAATTATCGATAAATGAATGACTCGCAAGCAAATCATGTTAAGCTGGCAGTCATCGGAGATCACATCATCCAACGTGTAGAGGAAAATTTCAATTTCATATGGGTTGGTTTTTTTTTTTTTTTTTTATGGTATTATATATAGGTGGGTTATTCCTTAATATATTGTTATGCTTTTTATAGTTAACCGTGCTATGCCCAAATCTGTATAAAATTTCAAATTTGTTAGACAAATAGAGATGTTTAATTAAATTTGAATATAAATATAAGCAACACTTAACATTTATTATAATGAAATAATTAAATGTATTTTCCTAATTGACCTATTGGAATATTTAGACCTGATAATCTAGGCTTAGGCATCACTAAAACATGTATTTATTCCCTATCTTACTTTTAGATCTCTAAATCTCTAATGTATGAATAGTATTTTGTAAGAATACATCTCGAACAATTCATCAAGCATGTGCTGGCCTTTTAAGTCGGATTCCATGATTTTTATAATAAAGATGCATGTAGAGTTAATCCTAAATCATACATAAATAAATAAATAAACTTACAAGTAAATTTAGTTATAATCATAACAAATTTAACTAATAATAGAACTGACTTTTTGTCAATAACACTCTTGGAAAGAAAGACAGAGTTCGTGAGAATTATACCAATCGGTGCAGAAGATGACAATGGCAAAAGAAATATGAAATAGTTAAGAAAAAGCCACGATGAGAGTAATAATCATTTCTTAACACAAAGATTAATGATATATGATTCGAGGAAATATAATTTTCAAGGTCCTCAGCAGCTCCTCAATACAGGAGAAGAAACACAAGGAAGATACAGAAAGTCAGATACAAGACGGAATAGTAAGAGACTCCATGTACACCAATGCTAAATTGGTTAGGCATCCAAATCGATGAAACTGTACGGAGATAAAGGCGAAAATGTGGATGGTAAAATTGCCGCTGAGGTCATTCCTATTCCTATATGATATATCTCAGTACCAGTTCAATAATTAATTTTACCCCAAATTCAACCAAGTACGTAAGTGAACCATTAATGATTTAGGCAAGAAAAATTACTCTCATTTTCTTTTTCTTTTTCTTGAATATATCCCAAAAATTACATTATAAACAATATCACATGCTGTTTTCATCTTTTAAAACAAAGAGATCATCATGACGTTTGGAATAATTAACGGATTAATTCTAGATGGAAAGACTTTCTGCCTATATTATGGCCCAAGTGGGACCAAGCAAGTTCATCATTAATTAAGAAGGAAAATGCATGTCCACATATATATACAGGGAAGCATTTGTGAACAAGTTCGGGAAGGCTTGTGGATGTGCATCGCTTAATTGATGAAAGGATGTAATTATCATATGATTATCTCGTGACTGAATTGGATCTGGGGCCCTGAAAAGCACGTGAACCCAAAATGTCAGCATCCCATGGATTACAAATTTGTTGTCAATTTCATGCTAGCAAGCAAAAAGAAGAAGCACTTTACTCATTATTCTAAAGTTGACCTAACTTGGCTAGATTGGTCATTAGTTTTTTTAAGAAAAATTTTTAAATAAATAAATAAATAAAAAAGAAATTAACAAACCTTAGTGAGCGATGTCATTTGCATAGAGTCTTTGGATTCCCTGCCATGTTTACCATGTTGACATTGTCACCTACCATCGAAAATGTTGTAATTTTTTCTCATTCTTATAAATTTTACATCATCTTTCCTACATTAAAATTTATGACCTCGAGAGATATAAACTATTAATTTTTGAATTTAATCGGTTAAAATTTACAACTAAGGCTAGGAAGATATCTAACCCAAAATATCGCAGCAGACTCGAGAGGCCCATTGTCATGAAATGGCTGAAAAATGCAAGGGACGACTTTGGACCCGATTAAAGTGCTATCGACATAATTATCCAAAGGTAATGGGGTCATTCAAGAAAGGCCTAAAGAAATTATTCAAATCCCAAAAATCGTGGGCTGATTGGGTCTTACGTGCATTTCCCGGAATATTGTTCGATCGGGGCATTGAACAGCAAGAAATCAATGCCCCAAAAATCGTGTTATACTTTTTATACCTCTAGCGCCATCCGGCGAAGAAACTGCAGAGAGTGTGTGGACTTCTGAAGCGGATTGTCCAGGAATATTGAGGAAGTCATTTTCCGGAGCCCTTAATGGCTGTCAACAAGACTTCAAATAGTCAAATTGCAAGCCTTGTTGTTCAAACAAGGAGTAATGATTGATGTGTAATAACTCTACTCAAAATTGCTTTTATAATTACCATACAAATATTATCATCTGAAATAATAGTTTGTTTTATAATTTTTTTTGTAAATTGCTTCCTAATTAATGGATTTACGGAATTGACACTATAATGGTTAAAACACTAAAGAAGTTATCCATTTTAATAAGAATAGTATTTTTAATAAATTTAAAAAAATTCGTAATATTTACTATTAATTTTTAGTAAATGAGATATACTTTTTGATTTTGTAAAAAAAAAAAAAAAAAAACCACACAACGGACAATTCCAATTTTTTCTAAAACAAATGGAGGAGAAGTGCTGTGGCGGTTTTCCGGCAAACAGAAGCTTCACCAAGACGGTACAAAAATAGTCGCCGTCGGCCGTAACTACTCCGCTCACGCCAAAGAGCTCGGCAACGCCGTCCCGAAGGTGGAATGGAATGCTCTTTCTTTCTTTTTATCTGAATTATAATTAATCGACGACCTCTCGATTCAATTATCTCACGTTTCGACCAAGTTCTGATTGGTATTTTATTGCAGGAGCCCCGTGCTGTTCCTGAAACCGACATCGTGTTTCTTGGAAAATGGTGGCACAATCGAGATTCCGCCTTTTCTTGAGTCGCTGGATCACGAAGTGGAGCTCGCCATAGCTATTGGCTTGAAAGCTCGGGACGTCCTCGATGCCTCGGGCATGGATTACGTTGGAGGTACTCACTATCTCTTTAAGTATCATCTTCTGTATTTAATCATCCATTGGACAAAAAAATAAAAAAATAAAAAAAGACGGAGAGTATAAACAATTAGCTTTTTTTGGGAGGAATGTTTTAGGCTATGCTTTTGCTTTGGGTATGACTACAAGGGAAATCCAAGCTTCTGCAAAGATAAAATTGAGCAATAAAACCATAATCCTTTTTAATTCAGGCGTGCATTTTGGAAGGATTTTCTTTTTCTTAAATGTTATCCGTAATTGTTGTGTTCTTTATTCAATGTTTTTTTTTTTTTTTCTCTGCTGCCTTTTTCTTAGTCTGCAGGACTTCCATGGGCTGTTGTCGAGGGAGAGGACACATTCACGCTGATTAGTTCAGTTGTAAGAAATGCATTTTCTTATATTTTTTCCTTCGTCAATTTTTCTTTTTTGTTTTTTTTTTTTTGGGGGGGGGGGTCTGACTCGATCATGTTAATGATAATTTTCAATCATGACAGAGCAAAAATCGAGCAGACATATTTATATTTGCTTGTTACGTTCAATAATGGGCACCATGAAAACAAGCACAAAGCATTGTTGGGATGGAATCTCTAGGGACTAATGCAGGATAAAATTGCTTTGAAAATTCTTTGTTACTGGCTTCAATATGAAACTAAACACCTATAGCATCAAGATATAACCCACCTGAATTATTTACCATTTCAGCACCAATTAATATGTAGACCACTTACTTTTTTTCCTTTGATTCTTTCTGTAAGAAAATGTGTCCTTGTTCACTACTTCCTTGATGATGCTCTGCAAAAAATGTCTTCAGATTCCCAAGTCAATTGTGCCTGACCCTCACAACTTGGAACTTTTGCTAAAGGTTTTAAAATCATCATTTTTCCTTCAAATTTTTACATGTTCTTTTCGAATGTTGTCATCAGATACTAATGAGGTCTTTGGGTCTATTTCGATAGAGGTAGATGGGGAAGTACGGCAGAAAGGCTCCACCAAGGATATGATTTTTAGGATTCCTCACCTCGTTAGACACATAAGTTCTATTATGCCAGTCTATGATGGAGATGTTATATTAACGGGTATAACAGGGATTTCCAAATCCAAACTGCAGCAATCTCTAGTTATTATCTATGAGGAAAATATATATTTCAAAAATGATTTCTTGGTTGTCTTTCAACATCTCTGCAGTGTTGTCATTACTATAGGAATTCACTATTTATCCTATACAGATTCATTCCTAGATGTGATTACATGTGCTCACTAGAGAGATGGAAATTGGCTGCAACTTGCAATACCCCATACATGTTTCTTGCCAGGAATGCCTCTCTCTCTCTCTCTCTCTTAATATTTCGTTCGCTGGACAAATATTTGCTTCTAACAATAATTTGCTGTACACATTTTGATATGATTCATTTAGTAAGATGAATCCTGGTGAAAAATAAAGCATTTCATATTTATGCAAGTATTCTGAATTCCTAGAGTCTAAATATAACTCCATTAAACCTGTGTCTTGGTGGTACCATTTGCACTATTCAATGAGAGACTTTTAGTGATTGCATCGTAGTTGAATATGGAACCTGGGTCTGAAATTGAATATTTTGTGTGATCAAATTTTCCAGGCGCTCCACAATGTGTTGGCCCCGTTAAAGCAGGTCATGCTGGCATTACATACATCCTGGATATTCTCTTTAATGTTGAGATACTTAGAAGGACAGGAAGTTGTTGAGCGCACCCATGCTCTGGTCTAAGTCTTTTAGTCATTGAATAAAGCATAAGAATTTTTCATCGAGCAACACACGGTCAATTTTTTCCTCCAAATCAAGAAATTGACACAAGGATGAAAGCGGCTACTCGAGGCATTGCCATATCAGAGTTGTTTAGTGTATCAATGTGTTCAATTTTCAGAGATTGAATTGTTGTAATGTTGACGGAATATGAGCACTTTCATAAACGCAGGTCTAGACTTGGACTCTTAAGGTGTAGAGTCTCAGTCCTTCAGAACAGAAGCATATTCGAGCTTAATATGTTGTGATTTTTACTGTGTAACAGTTGAATTGTCCTGGATGCTTCCTTGATTTGGTCCATTAAGGGATCGACTGGACCTGGCACACATCAAGGGGTTGTTTTCTTATTTCATGTAAATCTTGCACTTCTCTTCTTATAATTTGAACTTGGTATCCTTAAAATGGATATATAGTTTCTCAATCACTCTAGTTATCTCTTTGAGACCTAAGGAATTGGTTCTATTGTTGGCAAGTCTGTTGTGCAGAGTATGCCTATATCGTTCTGATTCTAGTCCCCAGTTCTTCAAATATTCACTTTTTAATATAGTAAATATTGTATCTCTATAAAATAGTCGGGTTTAAATTAAAATGCATCACAATAATATCTCCTAATAATTTTTTTTATTAATTATATATATATATAATTTATTTATTTATTTATGTGTGTGTTTGGATGGATAGCAACCTCGGCATACTCAATCCTCCTATTCTTTTGCATGCGTACATGGCAGCTTGACATAAAGGCAATATAGAATAATGAACCTGAGTCCTCTGATGCTGATAATATAGAAATACAAGAAATTTAAGGCTTTCATCTGGCTGCGTGGGTACCAGCCATAAGTTACACCACATGTCCCTCTGGATATTATTGGATTTGGATCATAATTCCAGCAAACAAGTCCAGGACAAACAAGAGGCCACTGATAACTTGAGAAGTACACATCATTTTACCTTGATAGGAATAGAAGCAGCAACAGCCACCTTAACAATAGCCCCTGCCACATGGCACAAGCATGTATCCATGGGAATTCTTGGAGAATGCAAATCATTGTACACACGCCATAAAAATATAAATACGGACACAGTCTCGCAAATCAGAACTTTTGTACGAAGTCATAGATGCGCGTAGTTATCTCATCGGGCTTCTCTTGATTGAGGAAGTGAGCTACACCTTTCATTACAACTACTTCCTCCAAAAATGGGACATCTCTCTTGAACCCGCCTTTGTGTATATAGTCCTTGGCACCATAAGAATTGTAGGCAAGGTCCTGGTCTCCCACAATAAACTTGGTGGGCACCTTTACCTGTGCCCCAGTCCATGGTGCAGTAAGTTCCCAGTTTCTGCAATATGAATAGATAAACAAATAAGGATGATCAGATTCAAAGCAATACAATGCCAGCATGGCATATGTCTTTGAAGATTACTCGAGTACCAGCAAAATTGCACTCTCAAATTTTATACAAAAGCACTTCTAATGCAGTCAGAGGTGCAAGGGTAATACAAAAGTAACATCCTTGTAAGTTGTAACATAATTCTCTCAGCAATCTGAACATACTAAATAACCAATGGAAGAGGAACAGACCGATCTAAATTCCGGTAATAGTTCAATCCTCCAGTAAAGCTTTTCTTCTCAAATTTCCCGGTGTAGTACTTGATATCTTCCTCAGACAGCCATCCAGGCAGGTCAATTGGGGAGTCCAACGGGTTACCAAACCCTTTGCCTTCAGGTAAAAACAGAGGACCTGGGGTCCGATACGCGAAGGACTCCTTCAGAACTCTCTCAGTACCCATCCGTGCAAACTCAGCCTCTACATCTCCAGGCTCCTGAAAAAAAATATATATATATATAAAACTTAACTTGCTATTAGGTGAGCAAATCACACTTGGATCCTCAAAAAGCCAAGCAAGATCACTTCACAATCAAAACTTCTCTGCATCGAAAAAGAGTACTTAACCGAGTGACCCCAAAATGTCCTTAGATCTGCAACGGGAACAAACGTTGGCAATTCTTAGTTCCATTTTTCACCTACCAACCTGGATGTTCACCATTGTAAGGAATTTTCCTGATACTCATAACCCAGATCCCAAACATCTTCAATCTTCATCCTGATTAAACAATCACTTCACGCAGTGGAAAAACATAAACGATATCCTAAAAATCCCACCTTTTCAACAGGGCAATGATACAACAATCAACAGTAGATCAAGCAAAAGGTGAATTACACAACATTTTTCCCAGCAAAACCTTATTAAACAGTATTAAACTTGCAATCTGCCAATTTAATTGTCCAAATTTATAAAATTTTGCAATCTGACAAGTAATTGAAACGGAACCTGAATCCTGCAAATGTAATAATCATCTCCATATAATGCTCTCAGAGTATCAATAACTCTTCTTCCAGGATTTCTAGGATTGAAGCACACGCTCGTATTGACCAAACCTTTGACTCTGTCTGGTCTAAATAGACACAACTTCCAAGCCATGTAAGCGCCCCAATCGTGGCCCACCACATAGACCTTTTCTTGACCGGGAACCACCGCGTCGAGGAGATCGATGAGATCGCCGACGACATGGAAGCAGGTGTAGCTGGTCACGTCCTCCGGCGCGTCGGTGTCACCATAACCTCTCAAGTCCGGCGCCACTGTCCGGTAACCGAGCGAGGCCAGAGCCACGATCTGGTGCCGCCAGGAGTACCATAGTTCGGGAAAACCGTGGAGAAAGAGGATCACAGGACCGTCCACAGGGCCAGCCTGTGCCACGTGCATATTAATTCCATTGACTTGAACGGTTCTGTGCTCTATGGCCTCCATGGATGTTTCTCTCAGCGTACGATTCCTTTCGCCTTGGGTTTCTGCACTCGTGCTGCGGCAACATGTACAGTTTTGTCAGATTTCTTACTGAATTTATATAATAAATGTTAATCTTTTAATCGTAAATAATATATTTCGCGTTAATGATTTCTCCCCTTTTATTATCTTACCATACTAGATGTGTATTAGGATGAGAGGGACGAATTTGAATTTGATTAAATGTGGATTTTAAATTAAATTTTAAAAAAATAAATATATAATAAAAATTTTTAATAAATTTTTTTAGAATAAAATATTAAATTTTTTATAAAATTTTATTATAAAATTTATTAATAATAAAAGATGAAATAATTCATTTAAAATTTTTTTATCGTTATTTTATATAATATAAAAATATGTTAAAAATTAATTATTATTATTATTTTAATAAAAAATAATTTAAAATAATTATGTTTTATTATTTTAAATATATTTATTAATATTTAAATTATATTTAATATTATTATTTTTAAATATAATTTTTAAATTTATATTATAATTTAATTTTTAATAAAAATATTTTTTTATTATTAAGTAAAAAATTTATATATTCATATTTAATATAATTAAAATTTATTATATTAATTATTATATATAAATAATAATAATAATTTTTTAATATTATTATATTATAATACTATAATAAATTATTTTATATAAATTATAAAATTTATATTTTATTTATTTAAAATTTTTTTATCATTTATATTATAATTTATTTTATAAAATTTATATATTATTCTGTTAAGATTTATTTATATATGTATAATTTTATAATGTATAATATTAATAATATTTTATGATAATTTTTTTATTAATTATAAAATAATAAAAAATATATAATATATATACAAGAAACATTATATAATACATAGAATAACGCGTCTATATATATATATATAATTTATTTGTTTATGTGTGTGTCTGGATGGACAGCAACCTCGGCATACTCAATCCTCCTATTCTTTTGCGTGCGTATATGGCCACTTGACATAAAGGGCAATATAGAATAGTGAACCTGAGTCCTCTGATGCGGATAATATAGAAATACAAGAAATTTAAGGCTTTCCATCTCCCGTGGCTGCGTGGGTACCAGCCATGAGTTGCACCATATGTCCCTCTGGATATTATTAGACTTGGATCATAATTCCAGTAAACAAGTCCAGGACAAACAAGATGCCAATGATAACTTGAAAAGTAAACTTCATTCTATCTTGATAGGAATAGAAGCAGCAACAGCCGCCTTAACAATGGCCCCTGCCACATGGCACAAGCATGTATCCATGGGAATTCTTGGAGAATGCAAATCATTGTACACACGCCATAAAAATATAAATACGGGCACTGTCTTAGCAAATCAGAACTTTTGTAGGAAGTCATAGATGTGCTGAGTTATCTCGTCGGGCTTCTCTTGATTGAGGAAGTGAGCTACACCTTCCATTACAACTACTTCCTCCAAAAATGGGACATCTCTCTTGAACCCGCCTTTGTGTATATAGTCCTTGGCACCATAAGAATTGTAGGTAAGGTCCTGGTCTCCCACAATAAATTTGGTGGGCACCTTTACCTGTGCCCCAGTCCATGGTGCAGTGTGTTCCCAGTCTCTGCAACATGAAAGACAGAAACAAACCAGGACGATCAGCTTCAAAGCAATACAATACCAGCATGGCACAGGTTTTTGAAAATTACTGGAGTCCCAGCAAAATTGCACTCTCAAGTTTTATACAAAAGCACTTCTAATGCAGTCAGATGTGCCAGGGTAATACAAAAGTAACATCTTGTAAGTTGTAACATGCTTCTCTCAGCAACCTGAATATGCTAAATAACCGATGGAAGAGGAACAGACCGATCTAAATTCCGGTAATAGTTCAATCCTCCAGTAAAGCCTTTCTTCTCAAATTTCCCGGTGTAGTACTTGATATCTTCCTTGGACAGCCATCCGGGCAGGTCAATCGGGGAGTCCAACGGGTTACCAAACCCTTTGCCTTCAGGTAAAAACAGAGGACCTGGAGTCCGATATGCGAGGAATTCCTTCAGAACTCTCTCGGCACCCATCCGTGCAAACTCGGCCTCTACATGTCCAGGCTCCTAAAAACACAAACCGATAACTTGCTATTAGGGGAGCAACTCACACTAAGATCCTCAAAGGCCAGGCAAGACCACTTCACAATCAATCAAAACTTCTCGGCAACGAAAAAAGGTACTTAACAGAGTGACGTCAAAATGTACTTATGTCTGCAATGGGAGCAAACGTTGACAATTCCTAGTTCCATTTTTCACCTAGCAACCTAGCTGTCCACCATTGCAAAGAATTTTCCTAATACTCGTAACCCACATCCCAAACATCTTCAATCTTCATCCTGATTAAACAAAATAATCACTTCAAATGGTGGAAAAACATAAACGATATCCTAAAAATCCCACTTTTCATCAGGTCAATGATACAACAATCAACAATCAACATTTTTCCCAGCAAAACCCTATTAAACAGTATTAAACATGTAATCTGGCAATTTAATTGTCCAAATTTATAAAGTTTTGCAATCTGACTAGTAATTGAAACAGAACCTGAATCCTGCAAATGTAATAATCATCTCCATATAATGCTCTCAAAGTATCAATAACTCTTCTTCCAGGATTTCTAGGATTGAAGAACACGCTCGTGTTGACCAAACCTTTGACTCTGTCTGGTCTAAATAGACACAACTTCCAAGCCACGTAAGCGCCCCAATCGTGGCCCACCACAAAGACCTTTTCTCGACCGGAAGCCACCGCGTCGAGGAGATCGATGAGATCGCCGACGACATGGAAGCAGGTGTAGCTGGTCACGTCCTCCGGCGCGTCGGTCTCGCCATACCCTCTCAAGTCCGGCGCCACTGTCCGGTAACCGAGCGAGGCCAGAGCCACGACCTGGTGCCGCCAGGAGTACCATAGTTCGGGAAAACCGTGGAGAAAGAGGATCACAGGGCCGTCCACAGGGCCAGCCTCTGCCACGTGCATATTAATGCCATTAACTGGAACGGTTCTGTGCTCTATGGCCTCCATGGATGTTTCTCTCAGCGTACGATTCCTTCCGCTTTGAGTTTCTGCACTCGTGCTGCAGCTAAATGGATGGTTTATGTTCGTTTCCTGAGAAAATGTGGCCGAAAGGACGATGAAGATTGCGAGACATCCCACCACGATTTTAGAGCTGCAATGACGTAACGATGATTTCGGTGTCATCGACTTCGGGGAATGATTGGGTCAGAAACAGTATTGCCGAGTAATGCTATTCCAAGGTTCAATCAGAAACTGCCTCCTCAGCAGCGGAGATGAATTATCTTCCACCTCAAAGCTTGTTTAGAAGTGATTTTGTGGAGTGTGGACGTTGCCGCTATGACAACTTGGTGACTTCCTGTTTTATTCATCATCACTTAATACCTTGCTTATCCTCTCACTTGCACGTTATAGGTTGCTTACTCACTTTTCCTCCTTTGTACCGCCTCGCTTGCTATTCTTTCCCTTATACTTTTCTTAGGGGCAGGGAAAAAAAAAAAAAAAAAGGAGGAAAGAGTCAAAATAAGTGAAAAAGGTCAATATTTATGTTTGAAAACAAATACTTTGTACATGAAAAAAGACAAAAGTTTACTTAATATTTTTCTTGATGTCACAAAAGTTAATATCATTTAAATTAATACTTATAATATATTTATATGTATATTTTATATAATTTATTTTTGAATTGTTTATTAATAATTAATATTTTGCTATAAAAAAATAAGATTGGTATTAGGGTACATATTATTTTCTTTTCTCCTACGTTTTACTCATTTTCAATTCAAAATTTATAACTTTCTTTCATTACCCTTTTATAAACATAGAAAGGACAAAAAGAAAAAAATCATTCTTCTATTTTCCATTTCTCTCGCTCTCTCCTCTTTTTTTTCCTCTTCTTTTTGCTCTTCTCCTACAGTTTTCTCCAAGCAAGGTTGACCAAGGTTTTAATTAGGTGGACATAGAGACTTAGACCCAGGGAAAATAAAATTGAAATTAAAAAATTATTTTTTAAACAAAAAATATTAATTATTTTAAAAAAATTAATTTTTTAAAATGTAAGATTCACTTGCCTGTTTTCGGTCTCCAATTCTCTTTCTCCATCCAAAAGCAAAGTTAGAAATGTTAGAAACGTCAGTTAGAAGAAAATTATTTCTTCTTTTTCGCAGCTCATCTTCGCTAAAAATCATCCAATTAGAGGCAATGACTCAATAGATAAGAGAACATCACACATAACGTAATGTACAGTATATTCAGAATGAAGTAAAATAAAAATTTTTTTCTCTATATTTTTTTTTTAATTTCAAATGTGTACATTTTTATTAATATTTGTATAAATTTTTAAAAATATTCTAAATTTTAATTTAAAAAACTTACACTTTTAAAAAATAAATAAATAAAATAGAGAAAAAAAATTTTACTTCTAAAGTCTTACGGTAAATCGAATCTCTCGTGATGTGCAGTATTCTTCTAATTGTTAGATTATACCTTGAACTAAATCATTACGAAAGGAGATAGGCTATTAAACAAAATAGATAATATTTCTCGATGTATTTATTAATATCTCTAAACTTTTTAATAATTTCATCAGTTGTAACATTTTAATTTTAAAAAATTAATTTAATTTAAATTAATATATTAATTAATTAATTTTTTTAAGAATAAATTTTATAAATTTTTATTTAATAGAGTGATATAATGATTAAATTAAAATAAAAATAAAATAAAATTATTTAAGTATAATAAATTAAAATTTAATAATTAAAATAAAAAAATAATTAAAAAAATATTTTTCAATCGGTTGTTTTACCTTGAATGGCCCAACCTTTGACCCAACTATGTAAATGTCAATCAACAGCACTTGCCTTTTTAGCTTTAGGTCATTTACCAAGCTGCTTGACCACGCGGCGGCGGCAGGTACATAAATTCCGTCAAAGCCGACTTACACGGAGTTGAAAAAATTTACATAAATTTTTTCTTACATTATTTTTTACGTCGAATTTTTTGTCAGGAAGATTTCGAATAAGTGTTATATAATTAGTTGGATCAAAATTTATATATATATTAGTTATCTCTAGTAAGATTATTTATTTTACTTGAAATTAAGATATGATTTTTCATAATTTTCAGATAAAAATATTATTTTTAAGAATCGTGATTTGTGACATTATAATCACAAAAGTATGCTTTTTTTTTTTTTCTGAGTTTAGGAATAATTTTATTGTCGAGGCAAACAATGTCTTCTCAAAATTTACATATTAACTAAAAATACATGTTTTATTTATATGCCTTATATTTATAGTTCCTTTCGGTGTTATAATTTGAATGTTATAACTACAAGCATTAAACTGCATCCTATAAATAGTTGCCGCCAAATGAACATTAACCAATAATATACAATTAAACGGATATGATAGTCTATGAGTATTAAAAAGTGAGAGTTATAGCACAAAGTAATAGTGCATCACTCTTTATTGTTTTTGTCTCTGCGTTTTTATCTTATTTGTATTTTTATGCGTATTTAATTTTTTAGTAAATTGGACTTATTTATAATTTCTCATTATATATATTTATTTTATTATTATTTATTTTAAATAGAGTTTATTTATTATATTGTGTAAAATTATGAATAATATCGTAAATTTACCTAAAAATTGCTCGAATTAAGCCATTTTTCGCATTGCAGTAAATTAACCTATAAGGAGTCTTGTGTTATGATTAATGGACTAAATAAACCACTCCACCAGAAATCCGTATGACAGAAGGCACGTTATGTCTATCAAAACGACAATGTTTCGAGTTGGCCGAAACAACAGGGACAGGGTCAGGGGCCTCGCATGTATATGAAGCACATGACGGATGATGCCGCCGCTACTTCTCTGGCAGCTTTGTGACAGCTACCGTCAGCTAATGAGACCGACCCTTCACAAATCCCCATTTTGTCAACTGGCTAAGAGTCCATCGTCGTCTTTAAATTTTGGGGCACTCCTTTACACACTCTCCATTTCCTGAAATTGCAGTGTTCTATGAACACAATGGACCTCTTACAAACGCCATTTTGATAGGATACACACGAGGGGTCATTCAGAAACAGACCCCCAGATGCACATAAAAGCTCAAATCAATCGACAACTGAGATGCTATTTGTTTAGATTTATTCACAAAAATATTTATCTTATCCGTAAGCGGTCTCGCACAACAACGCTTTTCAAAGCTAATGTTGCAATTGGCCGATCCAAAATGTTAGCCTCCGATTGCACGAGAAGCTTGGAGATTTTGAAAATTCAAATCCCAAAAAGAAGGCAGTAACAATTAAGGCTACAAGTGCCGTGTAATACTTCTATGCACGCCTAAGATCCACCATTTTCCACCCTTTTTTTTTTTTTCCACTTGTGATGGGAGGCTCTCGTCAGTTTGTTAATGGAGTGGCAGTAGATAAGATACAGGCAAGACGGAGCTAAAGCTACTGTCAACAACTTCAGGATAACCAAGAAAGAAATAAGTAATAAATTAATAAGAAAAGAGAAAGTGGCACAACATAGTCAAACCAGCGAACTCATTAGCTTGAGGAAATCAATAAAGGGAGCAACAATCAGCAAAAAGAGGATCCAACCATCCACAAAAGGGATCAAACACGTTTGCAGCTGAAAAAAGAGGCAAACTCCACCCCACCCCACCCCACCCCACCCCTTCCCTCTCCCCCCTTCCCCCCCCACCCCAAAATAATAATAATAATAATAATAAGCAAACCCCACTAGTAATTAAACTTTAATTATCGTCCTAAAAGAGAAAAAGCAAAAAGCAAAACAGCAAACGTGGCTCAAAAAAAAAACCATGAACCAAGGAGTTTAGTTAACTAAGTGACCAGATATATTGGATTAGCAGAGGTGGAGATCCTCTGCTGCTGCTCCCTGTTAAGTTCCCTGAGACTCAGATAAGGTATGTCCACTTCACACTTCCTAGTCGGAGTCAGAGTTCGGGCGAGCGGACCGGACGACGGGCGGCTAGTGTTCCTGTACGGAGTGCTTGACCCGCTTGTGCTCTCAGTGATGTACAGAGGCCCCGATATTGACGCCCTGAAAGCCCGAGCTCTGGCTTTATGCACGTCTCCATCGTCAAGGACAAGATCATCGCGGCGGCCACGGCAGTGGACCCACTTCCATTTGAAGAAAAGGAGAGCGTTTTTCCACCAACGCTTCTTCTTGGAGGACCTGTGGATCTTTCTGTCAGAGTCGTCTCTCGAAGTGGGTTTCTGGAGCTTGAAGCGCACGCAGTCTATTGGCCTCGTTGCTTCTTTCTCGTGCTTTATTGCTTCCTCCAAGAACTGGCTTCACGACAAGAAAACATATAGCAAATGGATCAGTGAAAATCATTTAGTAGAAGAAGAAACGACAGAGACAAGGATATTGATTGAGAGAGAGAGGGACCCGAAAATAATCGATCTGTGGGTCAAAGCCGTAATCACTGAAGTGTCGAGGTTCCGGCATTGGAAATATTGGAGACTTGTTCGACATTTTTCTTCTCTCTCTCTCTCTCCCTCTCTCTCCCTCTCCCTCTCTCTCCCTCTCCCTCCGCTCTAAAGTCGCTTTTCTTAGACGGTTTCCTACTTTCTTTATAGGGAAGAAGAGCAAAAGTTTCCAGCTCTCTTTAAAGGAGGGAAAGAGACTGGGGAAGTCCTTTGGGGGGCTCAAGGGGGAGAATGACCTCTGGGAAATAGGCAATAGCGAAGCCTCACTAAATGCTCCTGTTGCCGATTGGGTTTATCTTTTTCTTTTTCATCTTTCAAGCCAATTACGATGGCACGACCCCCCTTCTTTCCAACTCCATTAGTTGTGTTATCTCTTACATTTGCCTCTCTGTTTGTCAAAGATATTGTAACGATATCATTATGATTCCTTTTATATCTGTCAAAGATATTTTTCTTTTTACAACGGATATATATCTAATTTTACATTCACTTTTTATGTCTTTATAATAAAACTTAATTAAATAACGATGATTGTCTGACTTTATATCATAACTAAATTGCCCGAATAATTTTTTAGCAACAAATCTGATTTTATAACATAAAAATATTAAAAGAGAAAGCTTTTTAGTGTAACTTTAATTTCTTCTAATTTAGTCGAGAAACTGAATAGAAAAATATAACAGTACTCCTTAGAATTTAGTAATACAGTTTTATCATTTTCAGAATTTTTTTTTTTTTCCCGTGCATTATTCTTGTTACAGTTGAGAGTTGAGACTTGAACGACGTTGCATCAAACTACAGGGTACTGAAAGTGAATTTTTCCGTGATTGGAAAGCCACAATGCAGTTGTTTTTTCCTTCTGGGTTAAAAAGCGTAGTTGTAATTTTCTTATTAATAATGATCTTTTCAGTTTAGGACTTGAGATTTTGTATTATTGCTCATGTTACAAGGATGCAATGAGTTCCCCATCTTATATATATGGATCTTGGCAACTGGCAAAAGATTTTCTTTCTATTTTTTGCAAGAGGATGTACCGATTGTTTTTTTTTAATAGATAATCATTAGTGGAAGTTGAACTCCTAATTTCCATGGAAAAGATTTTCCATTTTTTGAGCGGAGTGAAATTAAACTAAATTTCACAGTTTTTTAAGATTCTACGGCAAATGTTAAGAGTCCAGCACATCCTCCTTTTTAAGAGCTTGGAGACAGTCACCAACCTGTGACATGGTGGTTAGTTGCTACCTAAAATTTGGTGTAAATTAGATCATGTTGACAAGCCTTGATTGTCCAGAAGCCACCGGGACCATGATTTTGTCGCTGGAACTTAAATGCAAACCTCGGACAGCAAGCTTTTTGAGCGCATGACCTTGAAGACATGAATTGATGCCTCATTAAACTTGCAATCCCGGATAGTCAACGTTTGACTGCATCTTATGTGACTAGCGATGAAATTGAAGTACGTAAAAGATGAATGGAAAAACTCAAATGCTCGTATAAATGGGACTTTCAAATCTTTTTTTATTTTTGGGTTTGTCAGTGAAGGAGTTTAACCTCGGTTATTAACACTAATAATTAACTGTTCAACTAGTGGCTTAAAATAATATACCTACTGAAGTAATCCGTCCAAGGATTTCGATTGAGTAAAAAGCTTGTTCATTTCATTGAACATGTTCAATTTTGGAAGTGACATATATATTGGATACTATAAAATTTGTTCCTTTTTTTTTTTTTTTTGTAAGATTGGAGGCACAATTCCCACTTTTCCATACCTTTTACCCAAAAAAAAAAAAAGAGAGAGAGAGAGAAAAATTAAGGAAAACAGCTTTATTACTCCAAACACGGGTTTTGGAGCTGAGTTAGGAAGGCCTTCGGCTCCGGACTCCACTTACTAAAATATGGCCTTAGCCTGGCTATGGGGATCATGGGTCATTGTGAGGCCCAAAGTCCCCAAAACAATTCCCACCGGAGATTTCTGCTCCTTCTATTTCGAAGCAATTAGGTGTGTCCTGTAAAACCCACCATTAACCATTTCGGGCTCGCCCATAAGCTAAAAATAAACCAAACTTTTTCTCTGTTTTTCCCTATGATAAACAAAAAAAGAAATGTTATCCAACTTCACCATGAGAATCCTTTGAGGAACAAACAAGTGAAATCATCAAATATAAATTTCCATCCTGCTTTCTAGCAAAGGTTAACAGGCTACGAAGACAATAAAAATTGATTTTTCTAAAATCACACACAAAAAAAAAAAGGTAATAAATATGCAAGACCTGATTGTTTGACCAAGTCCACCTTAGAGGAAGCTAAATTATTAAGAGGTTAACCGTAACCAAGGAAGCCAACTGGGAAACATCGTATAGATTATCATTATTCTGCGCCTATGGCATTGCCCAAGGTTTCACCATGCCTTCCTGACAACCCACGAACTACTGTTTCATTTAAATATAGCACATCTTTAATTTGATTTCTTTATAAATTAATTACCATTAGAAAGCATGCGTTACTTACGAGACAGTACCTTCCAATTTGTTTGCCTTTATCTATGTGCATGCACAAGCATTGTTACTACATTCCTGACGGGAGTGAAAATTTTATTGCAATAGATCAAGGATTCGTGCCAGGTTTTCTTGAATTTTTGGATTAATGGCTATCACTTGCCTCACGTGCCTAGTATTGGCTAGGTAGGCTTAGGAGTTTCCTACTCCAATAAAGCCATTTTCTGAAGTGACAGTTAAAAGTGGGGAAAAAAAAAAAAGGTCGAAATGGAAAAAACAGCAGGAATGAGAGAAAAGAACAAGACCAATTTTACAAAAATAACACACAAATAAATTATATATAAATATAATCCGGGGATCAAATCAATTAAATTGTGATATATTTAAAGCAATAAGCGAATCAGTCATGAATCTACTGTGTATAACGCATTGCATTGCCAGTAGTCAGAGTAACTCCGTTATAATTACGTAGGAGCCGAAATTTAAAGTAGGTCTGCGAATAGAACCAAAATGTAACTCCACATAATAAGGTATAAAAAACTCTTTGCTTTTTGTTGGGACGAGGGAAAAGGGAAAAGGGGAGAGAAGGGAGAAAGGAAAGAAAAATAAAATATTCTCTTTTTTATTTTTATCTTTTAAAGGTGGAGAGAAAACAAAAAATTATTTTTATCTTAATTTAAGAGTAAAGTTACCTACTCAATCATATACTTATTAATAAAATAATTAATTTATTAATTTAATTTTGATATATTTATTTTTTAGTATAAGAATTAAATTTTATATTTTTTTTTCTTCTCTCTCTTTTTTCTATTTTTTTTTTTTAAATAATTTTTACTTTTCCTTCATCACACTAATTTTTTCCAAACAGGATAATAATTTTTTTTTTCATTTCATTTTTCATTCCTTTTACCTTTCTTTCTTCAAATTTTTCTCTTTCTACTTCTATGTTATCGAAACAAAGAGTTAATATCTTGAGAATACTTGTTAGATGAATTGGCCGTCTCACTCTGTACGACAAAAATTATTAGATTTTACGTATATCTGCACACTCTATTTATTTTTTTAATCAGATACATACAGCGTGTAGATATAAGTAAAATTTAATAGTTTTAAAACAATCTATGTAGGATATGTTTTTTAAAACAATTTTAATCATTAAAAAAAAAAAAAAAAACTCTTATCGCTTACCAACTGTGGGAAAAAAAAAAAAGAAAAAAAGAAAAAAAGACTTAAAAGATGGTCTCTATAGCTTCCGCGTAAGAAGATGGCAAAAAAACAAAAGCAGAACTCTTATGTGAGAGACAGAAGACGACGGAGGACATTAAGGACAAGTGAACAGTGATTCACGCGTCAACAATGGCGTTCCATTCTCTCACGGTTACTGTCTCTCGAGTGTGGACTAGTTGCAAAATGGGAATCATAATCAAAACGCAAAGAAAGCAAGATTTTGTGTGATTCGTGTGAAAAAACATAAACTAAAAACATTAAAAACTTGCGTTTAAACAGCGTCAGCATCTCAAAGAAACCCTCAAGAACCTTCCTTCCTTTCCTCTCTCTCTCTCTCTCTCTTCCTCCTTTTAAGCCTACTCCTACGCTACGCTCTCCTCATTTCCATTGACGGGCCCTCCTCTACTCCACACACACAGACTCTCTCTCCGTCTCTCCGTCTCTCTGCATCTTTCTACAATTGTAGTAACCAAAGCTCCGAGGAGTTGAAACAGAGCAAAAGCAAATTGTCCATGGATTCGCATACCGACCCCAGAGATCCTAACAACGGATACTTAGAGAAGAGATACGCCTTAAGCGGCAAGATAATGCTGAGCGCAATTGTCATCCTGTTCTTTGTGGTCATTCTCATGGTCGGTATCCACCTCTATGTCCGTTGGTGCCTTCTCCGGACACGTCGCCTGCGACGTGCTGGTCGTGCGCGCACCCGCCGAACCCAACTTGTCTTCTATGTGGATCCCAGCAACCCCAACGCCGACGCCCACGTCACCTTGCCCAGTCGCGGTCTTGACGCTGATATCCTCGGATCCTTGCCCGTATTCACTTACTCCTCAGACGCCCACCGAGACCCGATTGAGTGTGCCGTTTGCCTATCCGAATTCGAGGAGAAAGAAATGGGCCGGACACTACCCAAGTGCAATCATAGCTTCCACATTGAATGCATTGATATGTGGTTCCACTCTCACCACACCTGCCCTCTCTGCCGATCCCCTGTCGAATTGGTACCCGAAAACCCGCCCCAAGTGGTTTGCTCTTCGGACGTAGCCGAAACAAACACGGGCTCCGATTTGCTTGCTGCGTGTCGGCACGAGGCAGAAGAAACGAGTCCTTCCACGTCGTCGGTTCGGGATAGAAGGAAACCGGCGGAGCTCGTGGATGTCACGATCCAAGTCCCCGGAACAAATTTCGAGTCCGAGTCAAGGATAGAGTCACCGTCTACTCAGGCGTTGAGATCGCCAATTTATCGCGTGTTGTCGTTCACGAGGATTCTAAGCAGGGATAGAAGGGGGAGCATGTCTCCTTCGGCTAGCGCCGCCACTTGTGGCGGGTCAGCGGAGGCCGAGGTGGACATCGAACGAGGTAAGAAGGAGACTCGGGAAACTCGTTGAGTAGCTCGGTGGGTGAGCACACGTTCCGCGTTTTGCAATTATCTATCGTGGACTTGAACGGGAACATTCGGCGATCGTCAGAAGTTTGGTTCAAACTTCGAGTAGATGTGGCCATTGGTGGGGCCCTTTCCCAGTGCCTTGAGCTACCCTGTTTGACTTTGACCTGTATAGATTTTCATGTTAATTATTTTTTTTTAAATTTTTTAATTTTTATATCTTGTTTTTAAGGTTTAGGTTAATTCTAAGCAGAAAAAGCCCGTGCGCCGCCTTCTCTTGCTGTTTCTTATTATTGCAAATAATGAATAAAAGGGAAATAGTACATGGGAAATCGTCCGTAACGGTGTTTTTGTTAAAATTTGCAATGGCTTTGTAAAACATTACGAAATTGACTTACATTTAACAGTGTACTGCCAATCCACGCAACCTGCGATGGATAGATGTTGACTGTTACTGTCAGCTATTTTGCATTCCCCACTTCTACCCATTGACACACAAAATTTTACCATTTTCTTTTGGTGGCCACGTAGGTATGTCGTATTTTCCTGCCGGCGAATAAGTAACTCCGAAGGAAAATCTTTTTTATTTTTTGGTACATCGAAAAAATCTAAAGCGGAGTGTTCTTGCAGTCTAAATAGATGGAATCTGCCAATGAATTGGTCTCGCTGGCCCCTTGTCGATGCCTATACAGCGGCAGATTTTCAACTACAGAGCAGCTTTTGGCAGTCAAATCTGGGCCGGACTGGGGTTTTCCTTAATTTTATTGCACCTTTGATCCAGTCAAATTTCATTCGACGTCACTGGAAATGACATGACTTGCTCCTCAAACTCGGATAGTACTTTTTTTTTTTTTTTTTCCAATTCTTGAAAAGATAATGATTTACAGAGAAATAATTTACATTACTAGAAGATTATACGTCAAATTTTGCGCAACAGATATTGTTACAAAACAATAAAATTTCGTATGGGTAAATAACTTGACAGTTTTACATCGGTAAAATTAGGGAATAAGTAATAATTTAATCATAAAATTTTGAGATGTCAAAAAAATTTAAGATCAAATTAGTGATAATCACGTAAAATTAATGTCATTGCACCAACATAATTCATTTGCAGTGAAAGAATAAAATGGGCGGTTGAAGCGATTAATGGGCCTAATGGCCGGGGAGGAGAGGACCGCGGGGTGGGTCCAATCTCTAACACTGACAACATGCATCCATGGTCCCTGGTCCCACACGGTTTCGCGTTGGTTAAATGGATGCAGAGATTTCTGACATAAAATAGACATCGTCGGAGCAGCTCAAATTGAAAGCGGGACATGATGTTCGATTGTGACATGAATGATCACCTAGAACTACGAGAGAACGATGGCAATTTTTCAGATGGGGAAGGAAATTTGCAGTACCGGGAAATTTGTTGGTAACACGCCTTTGGCTAACCTCATTTTATATAATTAATAAAATAATTTTTTATTGATAATCAATAATACGTACCATAAAAATAATAGTAAAATATCCTTTTTAATCATAAATCTTAATTTGTGTAAAATTTTTTTACTAATTAATTACACTATGTTTAACAAAAAGTATGCCTATGTAGTTAACTTTTTTACTGTAAACGTTGAAGAGGTGAGTAGTTGTTTTCATAACGTCACATCAGGCTCCAAGTTCTCAGAACACACGGCAATTGGCAAATCAGAGCTTCTTTGGCACGAAGCAAAGTTGTCGATGTTCTCGCTAAGCAAATAATTTAGTTTCACACTGAGAAACCCTTAAACACGACGGAACCGGAAAACAAAGGAAAATACTTGAATAAGATGACTTTTGCGTGTATGCGTGCGGCCAAGTTTTGAATCATGATTGACATTGTAAAATATGACTGGGACATCTACAGGAACTTCTGGCTCTGAATAAGCAAAAATGACGGAAAATCCTCTGAATATTGAGAAGTGTTCGAATATTTTGGAGAAACGACAGCAACAAGCTTGATTTTACTGCGTTTCTCTGTATCAAGGACATTCTAAAATTGAAATTGGCTACAAGGTGTCGTGACTTTGTAAGTAAATCCTACGTAATAAGTTAAAGACACACCACATGCTACTTGTCTAATTGTCGGCAATCTAAAAGCTACAAGCAATGCAGTTACAGTGGGAATGATGCGAGCCAGTTCACCTTTGACGCTTGTTACCCCGCAGAATGCAAGTCCAATGGTTCAACCAACTGAGATCTTCGTTTCCTTCTGGCCTCAGGAGTGCATCTCATGCTGCCAATCTTACCTTGACAGAAAGCTTGAAGTTTGACTGTGAAGGCAACATTGATGATCCGCCTTGTGAAGAGGAATTATTAACAGTTGGATATCGTTCTCCCCCGAGCCTGTCCTTTCCACGCTGGCTGCTTTCTTTTCTTATGGGTGGTTTGGTTCTCTTCTTTGACAATCGCAATTGGCTTCGACGTGGCAAAGAAGCCGGACACGGAAAGGATTCACCGCCGTATAACAGATGGACTCACCATTAGCTTCACTTCGATCCAAATCAATGCCTACATGGTTGACCTGAAAATTCATAACTTAGCCGGCGACATTAACAAACGCACATCTAATTCATTCTGAAGGACTTCAGTGGAAGTGTTTTAGTCATATCATCAGAATAAGAAACATGATTTCCCAATTGAATTTAACTTATCGGAAGAAGTCGTTAAGGACAAACGTTGAGAGCTATGAAAAAACTTACTGGATTCACTCCACTAGCTCCTTCTCCCCACCCACGAGGCCTTTTGCTTTGATTTTATCAACATGCCTGCCAGCCTTCAATATGAACAAAGAATTGCCAACTGAAGAAGTGCAGAGACGATTTTTGCCACATCATGCTTTTCTTGGCCTCTCACAACATTGGCAAAGGACATGGCATCTCCACTATCTACCTAACGAGATAATTTCTCAGGGAAATTTACACCATAGGCATGAATATCAACTATTGTGCATGAATCGTATAGCAAAAACAATCTCTTTAGTTGAAGCTTTTTAAAAAAAAAAAAAAATTTTTGAAAAATAAATAAATAAATAAACAAGTTAAATGATATGAACAAAAAGTACAAGTAGTGATTATTATCAATCTCAAAGTGGAGCTTAAAGATGGAATTTACTTGTTCTTCCAAGTTGTGCTCGATATTCCGGGCAGCCAACTCAGTCTGCTTTTCAGATTCAGCAATGCTAGCAAGGAGAGCATCTGCAAAAGCACAAGGAAGGGGAAGAAGAAAAACAAACCTTTTTGTTTTTTCGAGAAAGGAAGACCAGAGCATGCAAAACCAGGTTGTATAAGTACTCAACCTTCCTACTATACAGCTGAACCGAACCCTGAATGTTGAGATGAGTGTTATCCCCTTCGGTTCCGGTAATTTCACCGCAGCAGATCTTTAGGAGGTACTCCTCGGGCTTCTTGGTGAGATCGACCTTCCAATTGGTCTCGAGGTCACGCTCTGCCTGCCATGTCCGTAACTTTCACGGCGCTTCTTCGTGGTTAATCATTGTGATAAATTCTAGAACTCTTGTGGTGCAGGGATTTCATTTGGGAATTTCGAAAACCAAAGGATGGGTGGAAATGGAAGACTTGTTGGAAAGAGAAAAGGGAATAGGGGCTGATTGGTTGCCTGGAAAATTGGACAGAAAGTGTCGGAAAATCGAGAAGAGTTTTTTTCCCGCTCAATCATTTCTTTCCTTCGGTCAGTTGTTTCTGGAGTTCTTATGAATTGGGCCGACTCAGCAATGGCCCAATTATCAGGTTTCATCGATCATCTATTGGGCTTAGATAGTAAGGCCCTGGTTATTGATGCCCCAATTTCTAGGTCCACTTTGTTTAAACTACAAGAGGCCCATCATGAATCTTCGAATTTCCCAGTACCGCAGTATCAAAAACAACCAAAGCACTATACTATAATTAAAAAAAAAAAAAAAAAAAAGGCCTGGCCAATACAATTCTGAAAATTGGTTGTCCTTGTGAAATTTGATTAATGACCTGGCCAATATAATATATTTCATTATATCTTTTTTATCAATATTAATTTTTGCATAAAAAAATATATCTAATTAATTTATCCGAAAATGACAATTCTATTTTAATTAAATAAAATTGTGAAAAAATAATTATTTTTAGCATTTTTAATTTTTTTTACTCATTTTCCTTAACAATTTGCTAATTAAAATTACTAATTACTATTCAGCTAATCACAAGAATCTCTATTATCAATTATATATTTTCCTATGGCTTTCTAAAAAAAAAAAATATTATATATTTTCTATGGATTCTAGGGTTTTCTATATTTGTTATTTTTATGTCCTCTCACTCTCTTTTTCTCTCTCTACACGCACACGACACATATAATCTTGTTTATTTTGTACTCCTTTTTCTTTGTTTGTTCATTACTCCACAAAGTCCACCAAGGGAACCAAAAGCTATACTTTTTTTGTTTGAATTTCTCTTTTTAGCTTTTCTTTCTTTTGTTTTACGTTGCTATTTTATTCTTTAGTCTTCCTGCTTGATAATCGCAACGTTTTGTTTGGTTTTAGTTGATTAATCAATACGATGCTACATGAATCCTGCTACAAGAGATTGAGTTCAAGAATTAGAGTAGAATTCATGCTGATGGCCCTTAAAAAAAAAAAAAAAAGAAAACACTCTTAGTCTGATACAGATGATTCGACAAGTGCTAAAGAAATTTATAATGAGTTATATGTGGATAAAGAAAAGCTGAAATATGAGCAAAATAATTAAAATTTGCATTAAACTCCTAATACTATTTTCAAACATATAAAATAGTTAAGTTGATATTTGTTATATTTACTTATCTCTTTATAAATCTAACAAATTATCTTTTTATGTTTTAAAAAATCAGATTTAACTTTTGTGTTTTTTTTTTAATTAAGTCCAACTCTTTGTTTTTTTTTTTTTTTTTCCTTCTCTTGCATTTGTCATTAAATTAACCCAATTTAAAGAATTAAACCATAAATTTTATTTCATAATTAGGCCGCGACGCGGATCAAGTTAGCACTAAATAAACAAATTTCTATAGTAGTTCTTTTTCAATTTCTTTGGCTTCGTTTATTGCTTGTCTCCCTTATTTAGTTTCCTTAGTAGTCATGTCTAGATCTTCATAATCCTTATGCATAGCCGGCTATTTGGGAGGTGTCGAACATTTTGCAGCCAATTCAATTATCTTTCAAGATCCTCTGGATAATACCGTGACTTCAGGCTATACGTCGTATCATATCTTAATCACTATTAAAATGTCGTGTCAACTAATCTTCTTATATATCATTTACATTTTTAGTCCATCCAAATAATACACCTAGTGTATTAATAGTGACAAGTATTATTTCTTTGTTCGAGTTGCTAACATAAAATTTTCATCTCATTTAAGCTTGCGTTCATCTCATATATGAAGAAAGTGGCATGGAAAAGAAAAAATCAGAATTATAATTGGCAAGGTTTTCATTTGGAAATGTCAGAAAAAGGCCTCTATTGGGAAAAATGATAAGTAAATATTAAAGACTAACTACGGATTGGAGGCACATTGGCATGTATTATGACGAATAATATAATTAGCTATAACAATATTAATTTCTTCTCCCACGGGTCTTTCTACACATTGATCAAGCCCGAAGTGTAGGGCACGCCGGTGGCAGGAATCCAAGCATCTCCGCTGATGAATTTCCCGGCAGTGTAGGTTGCGGCTTGCTGTGGAGTGAGCTGTCTGATTCCTTTCCATGTTACCCTCTTAGTCTGCACCGCGCCAGGGCCCCTATTGTTGTATTCAACATAGTACAATGTGTCCAGACCAAAGTTACCCATCCAAGGCAACCACCCTTCTGGGGCAATCAAATCGTCGATCTGGGATTGCATGATAATGGTCCTGGAGAATTTCTTCCATGGACGGCCGAGATAGGCCTTGCTCTGGAACCTCACAGGGTAGTATTCTGGGTCTGCTGTGAAGGTGGAGTTTTGGATGACAAAGCCTGAGGCTTGGCGTGACTCGTTCCTTCCCTGGGCCGTGACAATGCACCTTTGGTTCTCCAATGGCTTCCTGACCACCATTTTGCAGCTTTGGAAGATGGCCGCGGCATCACCGAAGATGAAGTCGATGGTGCCACTGATGGTGCATTCGCGGTAGAATTGGCGGTATGTGTGGGCGTAAAGGGTGTCTTGGTAACCGTCCATTTGGCAATTGTAGAAAATGACCATGTCGGCTTGAACCTTAAGTGCCACGGCTTGGTGTCCAACGGCTCCTGCTGTGTTCTCAAATCCAATATCCTTGGCTATGAAGTGGTCTCCGCTAATTGCTGAAAGGTTAATGATCAGAGAAATAAATATTATATCTCATGGAAATGTAGAATCGTTAAATGCATTGCGTGAGGAGGATGTATCATTTTATTCATCAAATGTCCAAAATATCATTTTCACGTATAAAGACTCAATTTTGGGCTTCATATAATATGTATACATAATAGTTCAACCTATATATGCATTAATTAAGGTTATGTATGCTTACAAACTGTTGCGGTCTTGAACGTTTGGACTCCGTCGGCAAAGTTGAGACTGCCAGTGATCTTGGTCTTGGTGGGGCCATCTCCGATCATCATGACATGGGTCAAGCTCTTTTTGATGTTAACTTGCTCCTTATAAACTCCTGCCTTGATGTAAAGCACAAAGGTGGTGTTACTTTCCTGTGGGATTTTTTCCACTGCCTCGCTAATGGTCTTGTATTGGCCACTTCCGTCCAATGCCACGACAGCATCGGGCTTAATAGTTTCTGGAGTAGCTGCAAGAAGCCTCCTTTTCGAGGCAGAGACCCACGAAGGGAATCCTTCCTCTTGAGCTTCCATGAGCCTGCGACTTATCCCTGGAATGTTCAAATCTTTTACGATGCTGGAGAGGCCAGTGATCATGGCAAGTCCATTGCTAGTCAGCTGGCTAGAAGTCCTCAGGATTTCCTTCATTCTCTCTCCAGCATTGCCGGTCGTGTTCTCAAACCCATCCAAACAAGTCTGCTGGTAGGTAATTGTGGCGCTGAGCCAGACCTTAAGGTTTTCGACATACTCATCAAATGTGCTAAAGTCAAGCGCCCCGAGAGAACTGAAAGAATGCTTGAGGTCACCAATGGCATCGTCCAGCAATTCCTGGCAATTGTTAAGAGCCTGTTTAGCCATTGGGTCCTTGGCGAGTTCCTTGACGGTGGTAGAGTTCTTCATGGCATTTTGCAGCTCTGAGATGGCAACCTGGAATCCAGCCTGGACGAGCTTTTGAGGGTCGGTGGTGTTTCCTGCGGCCTTGTTCAGGCTATCTTCGCAGGTTTGTTTATAATCAGTCGGCTGGCAAATGCTTTTGATTGCCTTGTTGGTCGTGGATATCTCACCAGAAGGGCTGGCTCCAGAAGCCGACCTACCCTTATTGACTCCCACGGTCACTCCGACCACGATGGCGACCAGGAGAATACAAGAGATTGCAGCGATGGCAATCTTCTTCTTCTTCCCATCATTTCCAAACGCCATCTTTGATGGAATAGATTTATGATATTTAAACTATACACCACACAAAAAGTAATTAAACAAAACTGGGGTCAATGGAATTGGAATCCAAGGAGCTTATGCTATCTAATGTTCCCAATGGAGCCCTCCTAAGAACTCGTTCCAATAGGCAGGAAATAGATTTACCCCACTTGGGCTCTGGTTTGGGTGCTAAAATGTGATGATCACTCTCTATATAAAATTGAGGACGCAAAGACAATAATAGGAAAAACGGTTAGTTCTGCTAGAAAATGTGAGGTATTTGTTGACCCGACAATCAAGAAAGTTGTCAATCTTAGATATCCAAAAATATAGTACTAAGCTAAACGCGTTGAGAATTGTCTTATATTAGAAATATTCGTTGGTCACGTTCCCTTTTTCTGTTGATTTAGTGACTGGTTGGGATGGCTCCTTTCTAAATATGGCCATTTTACAATTAAGTAACAAATGCCATTGTTTTTGACATTAGCTTAGAAATAGGATTATTTAATGTTCATCATTCTTGTTCTAAGTAATGATATTTTGAATATAGCTATAAGACCCACAAAATTACTGATAAGTTTCGTTAGTGTCACAAGTGTTACTAAAATTTATTTATACAAACCTCAAGTCACTTAATTAATAAAAAAATTATTAGTTTTTTTTTTAAAATTAAAAGATTCGTTGCATTGTGAACTACAAAATGAAAGTTTTTTTTTTATTATTTTTTATATATTTTATTTTATTTTCTCAAATTCATAGTCTAACATCTCTGATAATTTCTTAGTCACTCCACCCATGACACTAACACAAGCACAAATTTTATGCAAGATTTTTGCCGCTTTAGACGATGCTTAGAAAATCTATTATAATCTTTCAAGATTGTAGCTAATCTTTCAAGAGCAACTATAGTCTTTTAACATTATAAAAAAAAAAACACTATACTTTTTACTCTTTGGGAGAAAAAAAAGAAAAAGAAAAAGAAAAACTACAAACTGAATACAGCTATACAAGCAACGTGTCGCCAGGAAAATACCTTGAAAAGATTCAGGGTGGTCAGGAGTCTAGACAACTGAAAAAGGAATGACATTTATGGAAAAAGGAATGACATTTATAGAAAAAGAGAGAATTGCCTCTTAATGTTTATCTCATGCCTAATGGCCCATTGAACCAAAATAACAGGCATAATTTCATGCAAACATAGGCTAATGACCTCCACAGAGGGAAAGGAAGATAGAAAAATAATTTTAGGAATAATAAATGCATCACTAAAACTTTTGTCATAAAACGATGCATCATATTGCAAAATCAAATACACGGCTTATTAGATGGTGAAGCCTGCATACAAAATAAAAAATTATTTGTACAAAAATATTTTAGTACCCTCTTCGTTGGAATTAAATCTAACAAGAAAGTAAAATAGGTCTCAAACTGAATAAATAAATAAATAAAATATGTCAATTCAATTTCTCTTGGTAAGAATCTAATGTGCTATAAAGAGATTCGTATTCTTAATGTCGAGATCCCAACTAAATATCCCGGAGTTAATGAAATCCATGGACAAAGAGACACTAGTTTGGCCGAAAATCCCATCTCCACAATTAGTTTGGATTTTCCTTGGGGTTACATTATTATTATTATTATTATTATTATTATTTGGGTATTGCGGGACATTGATCAGGACACCAAGAAAAAAGAAAAAAAAAAAGACTATGTAATTGTCTAATTGTCCAAAATCTCCACAACGTAGAATTCAGTACACTCCGATCCGAACACAAACACAAGAGTCTAGGAACTGGAACTTGTATGTGTTCACCCAAAGCTCGAAGAAGAACCCATCACGTCACATCCAAAGTACAAACCAAAAATTAAGCCCTTTTCCCTTTTTTTTTCTCCAAATATAGACGAAAATGGACCAAAAAAAAAAACAGAATTAATCGAAAAACTAACTGATACTCTCTGTCGACGGCATGAATAGACTGGAGCAAATTCCCAGGAGGCTTCTTCCTCAAAACGTATCGTTTCAAGGAGGCTCCGGTGCCCACTTCGAACAGAAACATCGGGTTCGATTGTCCGTGTCCTAACTAACACCAAAGATTAGGAGGCAAACCCAAAAAAAAGCGATGTTTACTTGTAGAGAAAGTGCAGGCACTAAAAACATAAATAAAAAATTAAAAAAAAAAAAAAAAAAAGCTTGACGGTGAAAGAGAACGAGGAGAGAGGGAAGCCAGGGACATTAGCGGAGGCGTAGCAAAGGAAGGCTACGTGGTCGAAGTCGTGAACTGCCTGAACTAAGTAAAATGAATAATAAAATTAACGACTTAGCTACATGAAATAATAAAATTTTTAATTTTGATCATACATAACTATATATATATAAGGCCGAGATAGTTTAAGATGTTAAGAATCCACCTGTGCAGCTTCAAGAACATGGATGAAGGGACTATCTTGATCTTGATGCCTCCTCGTCGACAGCATTGGCCATCTCTTCTACTAGTTCATGAGCTTGCAATGTACCCCGTCCCTGACCTATCAAGCCTAGTAAGCGGCATCATCAATTCTCCAGAAATCAAATCGCGCGCGGTCCACACGCGGGTGTAATTAGCAGCAGAAACAGAGAGAAAAGCAGAGCAATCGACGAGTATGGGACATGAATATTTTTGTCTAAGTATATACGCAATTGAGGATGCAGAATTCCCAAAACACGATTACAGAGAAGTGTCCATAGCGGTCCTTGTTTGCTTGCTGAACCTGGATGGAACCCTTTTCTGGTGGCAAATCTGAAGGCCGACACGCTCTTGACAAGTCATTTTCCCTCGCTTTTCGAAAATTGAACAACGGTGCGGTGGACGGTGCCTGTCAATTAATTCATTATTTATTTTTTTATTTTTTTTATTTTTTTTTTAATAGCTGAGTGTGAGTGCGAGGTGGGGTGGAACTTGGAAGGGCAAGTTTGCTAATAGGTAATTTTTAAATTTTAAGTTCGGAATGGAAGATTAAATTTGTATAGTTGCCCATCTTCCTTAATCATCATGTATAACTAAATAATTGATTAAAAAAATTATGAAATAATCTAATTTAATTAACTTTCTTGATAGGCAAAGTTGAGTCAATATTAGAGGCAAGCACAAAAAAAAAAAAAGAGATTTAATTGAGAAAAATAATAAAATAAATTTATATAATTTAAAATTATATATATGTTATAATTATAATGAAGTAATAACTTTTAGTGACATTGATTACTATTGCATTTAAAAAAGCGAGAAAAGTACTGTTTAGTAAATTTTTCTAAAGTTTACCGTTTGCTAAAAAAGCTGCTAAAAATTCAGAACTACTCTTAAAAACTCCTAAAAATTCAGAGCTATTTTTAATTAAAATAATTATTGATTGATAATATTGGACTAAAATATCGTGGACAAAAAAAAATTATATATTGTAATGAAAAAACGAAGTGTACCAAATAGTTAATAATAGTAACAACAATTAATAACAATAACAATAGCTTAAACTAAACAGACCCTAAGTATAACAAACAACTCAAATAATTATGAACTAAACATATGAAATTAAGCGCTTTTTTTTTTTCTTTTTTTTCATGTGGGTCTCTGTTCACTGGAGAGGAAGGAGGAGTTGCAAACTTCTGCACGCATGTGTAAAAGTTATTTAAGAGGTATGGGCTTATGCGAAATAAATTAATTAGAGGATCAAGTATCAGATTATCAACATGCCAAAATTTGGATTGTCAGATTGTTTGTAAGTTGTTAAAGGCATTACGGCATCGACCAATTGGCTGATGAACTCAAATTTAACTTGCCAACCGATGATATTCGATTTCTAGAGAAGGAATGCACCAAGGATATACCGCCTTATCTTCCTCAAAAGGAGCCATGGACATGTTCATTTCGTCCACTTTTATCTCCAATTTGAATCTTCAGAATGAGAATGTGAATGCCACAGATGTGCTTTTCACTTTTACGATGGGGAAGAAGGACGTTATCCCCCATTGTCTAAGTGGATAAGCGAGAATATTGAGGTCTTTGATATCTAGTTAATAGTCGGTCCACGGAAATATATGCTATTTGGGTAGCTTATTCCAATATGATTTGGTAGATTTATCCTGAAAAAATGCCTGTTAATATAAAATATATTAAAACCATCTATTTGTATAAATTGATTTGTGGAACAAATATTAGAATACATGAGTTAACACTGAATGTCAAAAAGAAAAATTATATTATTTTTTATAAGATAAAATTAATTATAAATAAAAAAATAAAATGAGAGAAAAAGAGGATGATATCATTTATATTTTCTTTTTGAAAAGGCAAAAAAAATAAATAAATAGATTTTATTTTTAAATAAAAAAAAAATTTGTAGTTTGCTTCCTCAATAATATGCATGAAAATTTGTTTAGTATGTATTTGTTAAAAAAAAAAAAGTCATGAAATATTTTTTTTGATAATTTTTGAAAAGAAAATAAGAAAAATTATGTCTATTTTTTTATTTTAATAGTATTTGGTGATTTAATTTGATTGATTGAGTTTACAAGGAGGATTTTGAAATATTGCAAACAGTTTTTAGGAGGATCAAAAAGTTTTTCATATTGAATAGGCGGAAACATTAGTTTGCAGCGTTGCCCTCGAATTGTGAGACTTGCAAGTCACCTCACCAGCCATACAAGACATTCTCGTTTTTCAAAGCATATCTTCACACGAAAATATTAATGCCAGGGGAGGTGGATGGAATCCGAAGCATCTCCCATATCTTTGTCAAAAGTGCACGTAAAGATAAAGATAATGTTAATCCAAAATCCAAGTAAACGAATGGAATCCATGACCCCTTTATTCATTGTTATCGCAAAGGGTGAAGAAGGCCACTGGTGACTAAGTGCTTGAAGCAAGCTTCAATTCAATCTATTTTTATTATAATTTTAATAAATTCTCATTTTGAATTAATATTAACGTAACTAAAAATTTAAATATTATCGGGCCTTCGTATATAAAGAGGTTAGGGCTCAAAACCACAGCATACAAAGTAAAAACAAAAGAAAGTTTAAAACCTGTTTTATAACGACTTGTGCTTCTGTTGAAACATGGCAACTCAAGTAGATCTCCTGACTAAGGTTGTAGAAGACTTTGGGATCGTCGAGGAGTACTACTATGGGCGGACAGGATGGTCAGGAGGGAGAACTTCTTCAACTCAGTTAGGCCATCAAAATCCGATTCATCACAATCCCCGATGTCAACAGACGGTTATCGCCAGCAACGAGAGGATGCAGCGCTACGGTGTCATCACTAGCGACCGGGCGGCCCAAGATTATGGTGGCCTGGTCATTGTGGAACATCGAGGGAGGAAGCCATGTCGCCGGGCTTAAAGCTTAAGAGAACGTCGGTTCATAAGGGTCTAAAATCGTCCTTTGCATGTCGTACGTTATAAAGTTGTAATGCTGGGAAGATGTATTTTTCTTGTATCATGCTTCTCCTGCTGTAAATTATAATAAGGACTGCTGCTTCTATAAACTAGCGAGTGGCTATACAAACTGCCTCTCTTTTACAACACGATCTGTCAGACTGATTATTTCCTCTAATCTCCAATTAGTGGGCGCTGCCAAAATTTTGAACGTATGCGCGATGCAAAGGTAACCTCATTATCTACCACGCTATTGAAGTTTAAGGTGAGATTCACACCTATGGTTGTTCGAGATTATCAATCAAGATTACCAAATTGGAATCCTGAACTTTCCATCATATCTTATGCTCCTAGCTCAAGTTACCTTTGCAGATATTTCACACCATTGATGCCTTAGAATTAGAAATCCTTCCCCAATAATGTGCTAATTGAAAAATTATTCACTCACACGTTGTAGTTTGGTGACCAATCCTGGCTCTTACGTTAATAATTGCAAGGATTAGCTTTCATTGGCATAATAATCTAGGAGATTTTTAGTATGAAAAATTTTTAAGAACAGATGGCAAAATTACCGAGCATTAAAGGCTCAGAATTCCAGTCACGGACAGGACTCATGCTAGCGACTCCATAAAAAGTTGCATTGGTTTTGATGCTTGAAAGGATAACTGAACTAATGAATGTTAGCCTATTCCAGCAGCTACGTTAAGAAACCTTACCTGAAACACATCTAAACGCTTATCACATTAGTACATATCGAGGGCAATTTAGTGCAAAGTAGTTATGAACTTTAAAGAAACTCTGACCAAAAAAGGGCAGTTTGTTCACCACACTCCTTCATATAATATATATCCTAAGTGAAGTAGGCTTTGAAGCTAACTCATTTTGGGTGACAGTTACCATATGTGAAGATGAAGATGGCATTCAGATGCAGTATATTAGTTATTTGGGCAGCTATTTTTCATGCAATAAATGTAATGACCATTTGTACATTAACGGACTCATCTCTAGCACATTCAGCCGATTCACCAGCACCATCTTCCATAAAAGATGCTCAATGTCCTGAAACTGGTTTGGTACCAGCTGAGTCCCCCTCACCGATTCCTGCTTTGTCAGCCAAATCCCCTGAAGCCGCTAGAGGACCAGCTGAGTCACCTGGGCCTGGCCCACTTCCGCCCCCTTCAGAGCCTCCTGAGGCAGATTTGGGACCTACAGATGGAGTGTTTGACGTCACTTTACATGGAGCAATAGCCGATGGTGATACAGATAGTAGTAAGGCATGTCTCTAATTCTGAAGAATTTACTTAAATATCTAAGCCTTCCCAGACCCTACTGTGGGGGGCTCAAGGTCGTTTTTTTATTTTTTATCATTGAATCCATTTTACAAGTTTAGGAAATTCGTCACCTTGTTGAAATTGATAAATTCAAGACTTCAACCCTTCTGTCTGTAAAACAGGCATTCTTAGCAGCTTGGGATGCTGCATGCAGATATGATGGAAACTCCACTTTCTATGTGCCCGAGGGGACATATTTGGTTGGTCCAATCTCATTCAGAGGCCCCTGCTATCGCAACCAGTCTCCTTTCGTTGACATCCAAGGTATTTTGCTGGCTCCAACTAGCTTGGATGCCTTTGCAGATTCTAAATGGATTGAGTTCAAAAATCTGAATGAACTAGTACTCGCTGGAGAATGTGGAAAGACAAAATTAGACGCTCGAGGAGAAGTGGAAGCCTGGAAACAGATCAGCTGCCAGAAATCAGCAACTTGTAAAAAATTGGTTACAGTAAGTTCCTAACTTCTCATATTAGCAATTATTTGTTTTTATTTAAGTACACGAGATTCGATTCCTCACATGTAGACTTAAGTAAGAAATGAAGAAACGTTCTGCTGCACTTCATTGATGCAGTCCTTGAAGTTCTCTAATGTTTCATACGGGACAATCAGCAAGATTTTTCTGTTGAATGGCAAGGGCTTCCATATTGGTTTCCATAGAAGCGACAACATTAATGTCCAGCAAATTATAGTTAAAGCTCCTTGGGACAGCCCAAACACAGATGGTATCCACATTAGTCAGTCCAAAAACATCACAGTTAGTTCTTCAAGCATTGGAGTTGGCGACGATTGTGTCTCCGTTGGACCTGGTAGCATCAACATCTCCATTTTCAACATCAATTGTGGTCCAGGCCATGGAATCAGGTAGGCATTTGGTTCTTAAGACGGTATTACAAAATATCAGCATTGCTAAAACCATTAACAAATTCAAGCATTCCCAGTCAAATGCTTTTATGATATTATTTGGCAGTGTAGGGAGCCTAGGAAAATTCCCAAACGAGGGTGATGTGGTTGGGATTAACGTTCATGAGTGTATGATCAAGGATACTCGGAATGGTGTTCGTGTAAAGACGTGGCCAGGTTCTTCGGCAAGCAGTGCTTACAACATGAATTTTGAGGATATTGTCATGATCAATGTGTCCAATCCCATCATCATTGACCAAGAATACTGTCCTTCACGGAGCTGCGACATTTCTAAGGTACATCCTGTTGTCGGTATATACATCATTGGTTTCACTTTTGAAGCAAGAATTCCGGGAAAAGGCTGATTGGTTTTGCTACTCTTTTTAATACTTGTTTGCACTAGCCATCACTTGTAAAACTCTGTAATATCACAGTCAAGAACGTCAGCGGCACCTACAACACCGAGTCTGCAGTGACTTTGCTGTGCAGTTCCAGTGTCCCTTGTGAGCAAGTTCGGCTCCACCACATACAATTGAACCGCACAATACCAGGCTGTAGTAGGCTTGGCCGCTTGAATGTTAGGGGAGTTGTCAATGGCTTAGAAGTTCTGAGTTCAGCCTTCTAACTTGGAGAGACAAAAATTTTGTGTAAAAAAGCAGATGGATGATTTGTCTCCAAAATATCCAAACTGTTACATGTTGGAATGAATAAATGGGCTAATTCTTTCCAAGATTTTGCAAATTTCTATAAACAAGGACCAAACGACAGACTCCATACACTGTAGACAAGGAAATTTCTTAATGACAATATTTGTTAATTCCTATATTTTGTATTAAGCTTTTTTTCCCCTAAGAGAAAAAAAAAAAAAAAATATATATATATATATATATATAGAGGAAGTCAAGGTATAAGAAATGCATTTCAAGATTTTAATTATAATCCATGTAAATTTAATAGGTACTGGGTGTTGAATGACAAAATTGAGTATCCATTCTAGCCACAGACAGCAGAATGCACTTGTTATGATTTGTAAATTTGCCATAAGTAGGTCTCAGTGTGACAAGGGATGAACATTATCACCACAACAACAACAACAAAATATTAATCCTATATTTAATTAGAGTTAATTATATTAATTATTTTCATCATTTCATTCCCACCAAAGGTGTCTTTTAATCCTTTATCAAATTAAGGAACAAATTAAGCTGAATTTTAAAATGGTTTGTTATTCTTCTTGAATTGAAAAAAATATATATTTTTTACTTAAAACTCGATCATGTATACATGCCAATGTAACCCAAAAAAACAAAAACTTACTAGTTATTGGATTATTATCGATGCAATTGTCTTTACCTCTTAAATGTCATCTTTTTATAGTTAAACGAGTATATACACGAGAAGAAGATAATCATCATTAAAAGAAAAAAAACAAAAAAAAACAAACATGTAGAATATGTTGTATATGTCAAAAGGAGAGAATATGATCGTATTAAAGAGGCAACAAACAATTAAGTAAAATATATAACAGTTATTATACAATATGTAATGAGTAGTAATTGCATAATTATATAATAATTATTATATATTCTAGTTAAATTTTGTATATTTTGACAAAAAAAAAAATAAATTAATTGCAGGTGAGGCTCGCAGGACCCGCCCGTGTCGCTTCCATCCTACCCTATATATAATATTGGATGACAGGCAAGAAGATTAAGGATCTAAAAGCTCTCTACCATTATGATGTGTAAAACAGCCAAATTTCAAAGTCCACCTCAAATAACATTGCCTCTGGATCAGTTGGGCCAGCAGCAGACCCGCCCAATCAAACGAAAGCCGACCTCGTTGCCTCCCCGTCCAACATCTAAATAGCCGTCAGCACCGAAATATCGGCGTTGCTCGGTGCAGATCTTGAATTGAAAATCATCAGGTACGTTCTTGATTATACCCAGATCCATCCCATTCTCCTCCCTTAGATCCCCGTAGATTTTGTTCTTGGGTTTTGTAAAAAGACAAAAGATGAACTCGAATTACGGGAAAGGGTTTTCTGGGTCATTGAACGACTTTAATTTTGATCTCGGGATCGGATCGGGTCGATCCAAGTCCCTCAATGACCAGAAGAAGAACCAAACCTCCTCTGGATATTCATCGTATTCATCTTCGACAACTACGACTACGACGCAGCAGAAGCCCGCTTGGCAACCCAACAAGCCGTCTTGGACTCACCAACCCGCGCCTACTGGTTTAAACGGACCCACTTCCTTGGCGGGTGATATTTTTGGGAAGACCTGGAACTCAACGGGTTCGGGTTCGGGTTCTGGTCCCGGGATTGGGATTGTTGAAAAGAACCCGAATTTGTTTGGGGATTTGGTTAACTCTGCTTTGGGGCAAGGAAATAAGGGTAACGGCAATGTTCCTTTGAAATATTCCACACCTACATCGAATAAAAGTCCGTATTCCATGGGGAATTTGGCCGATTCTTTGCCAAAAACAGGTAACTCGGCTAAAACCAGTGGAAATTCGGGATCTAATGATAGTTTTGGGAGTTTTTCTTCTGGATACATTAAAAATAGCAGTAATGTTAAAGCTGCTATGAATAACAAGGGTGCAAATTTAGGAGGTCCCCCCATGAAAAGTATGACTGGAGGTATAGCAAGTGGAAATGGGGACCCTTTTGGTTCTTTGGTTGATTTTGGATCCAAACAACAATCAGGTACTCTTCATTCTGCCAATAAAGATAAAAAAGTCAATGCTGGTGATGATGGATTTGGAGATTTTCAAAATGCGTCCGGAACAAGTGCAACAACATTTTCGTCAGGTGGTTTTAGTGCAAACAATAGCAGTAATTTTGCTGGAACAAACATAGGTTCAAATTTGAATTTGGATGATTTTGGGATGCCCAGTAAGGGCTTTGATTCACAGGAGCAGCCTCCTGTACAAAACACCAGTGGCGATCCGCTTGACATGTTCTCTTCCTTTTTGTCTGGAGGTGCTACAATAGCATCTGGAGGAAAAGGAGGACAGCAATTCTCAGAAGTTGATGATTGGGGATTGGGCTCAGATTTTGGAGGAAGTGGGAATGATGGAGGTGGTGCCACCACTGAGCTTGAAGGGCTTCCTCCTCCCCCTGCGGGGATCACAGCTTCTACAGCTAAGGACAAGGGTATGGATCATCAAAGGCAGGGCCAATATGCTGATGCCATCAAGTGGTTGTCTTGGGCCATTATACTTCTTGAGAAAACTGGTGACAAGGGTTCCACCATGGAGGTTTTGTCATGTAGAGCTTCTTGCTATAAAGAAGTTGGAGAGTATAAGAAGGCAGTGGCTGACTGTTCCAAGGTATTAACTTCTCCTTTATTCTTGCTTAATGAAATCAAGCAATGTTAATGAATGTTAAATTTTCAGTAAAACATTATTGTCAATGTTGTACATGGACATTAATGAATTGAGGTGATTCTTCCTTAATGTGATTTCATTTTAAACAATTGGTTTTGAGCAGAAGATCATTGGTTGATGTTGATGAATTAGTTGTTACAATTTTTGCCCACAGGTTGCCATGGGCAGTTACCTAATTGCATGATCTATTGCAGATCTTAATACTAACCGAAGTATACCCATACAAAAGTCCTATTCCACTCATCTAAAGGATAATGAAACAAGTCTGTGGAACAGTTAATTAATCATTTCCCATTTGAAAGTTGTCAGTGTGTCTTATACTGCAAGTTGCCATGTTGGCAATACAATCTGCCATTACTTATCATATTCCACGAGGATATTGGTTCTGAACTTCTTCTTGTGAATTGTATAATTACTTTTCTTGTTCCCCGTGGCTGGAAGGAAAGTTACTCAATCCTTTTCCATTGTGCACAGGTGCTTGAACATGATAAAGCAAATGTATCTGTCCTTGTACAACGTGCACTTCTGTATGAAAGCATGGAGAAGTACAAACTTGGAGCGGAAGATCTGCGAAATGTCCTGAAGGTTGATCCTGTTAACAGAATTGCAAGGAGTACCATTCACCGGTTGACTCAAATGGCTAGCTAGAGAGGTTCCAAAATGTTATATTTGTACCGGAGTTTCTTCAATTGTGTTATAGTATTTCATACCTTCCCCCTCTCACAAAAGCTGTGGGGAATTTTATAATTGTACTTCAATTGATTTTTGTTTCTTACATGCATGATGTGTTGAATTTCCTTTTTTTCTCAATTGTTACTGGAAGGCTCTGTATTTGATGCTTGAAAAAAGCTTCAGAATCTTGCAATTACATTGCAGTTTGCATTTTTCTGTGGGAAAAATATCAGATGTATGTGATCAGTTCTGCCTTCCGTTTGCCTGTTGAGCATTACACAGATACCCAGTAGGTTTTCAAGTTCATTTTCCATTGTGGATTAAAGACATTACTTGGGATATTCACTATTGATATACTCTGGACGGTTCGTGCGAGTGTTTGCGTCCTTGTCATTCAGGTCTATAATTATTTTCCGAGCTGAGATCAGCTGCCATTGCATGGCGATGGCTTATTAGAAAAGTTATGGCTGTTGATAATCGTGCCCTCATATTGGCGGCAACGGGCAAACAACATATCCCAAAAAAGCCGCATGGATCAATTCTAAATATACAGCCCAACTGATGTAGATGGAATGGAGTACGTTCTTTTCAGGGTTTTTAAGGCTTCATTCAGCGAGTTCAAATTGCTTCTTATATATACAAGTTGCATATGTTGATGGAGGGTGGAGAGGCTAACAAAAAGGAAAATGATCCTGTGCACCAGACATACAAGCGTGTCCCGGCCATGGGATTTGAAGACCTAGTAGTGATGCTGGATTCAACGATGGTATTTTACAGTTATCCACCAATCCAAATGATCATGCGTGTATTCATTTGTGGCTAGATACGTAGTAGATTTAGATGCCTCATTCTCGCATCCATCCTTTTACGATCAAAATATTTGCGAGGAAACATGAAGGAAATGGGTGGATTGGAGATTAGGGGTCCGGAAAGGAAAATGGATCAAGGGGCAATTGGGGGACTGGTGCTTGGCTGCTTGCGCAATTTTTGTCGAGTTTGCGGTACGAGGAATTAGTACTTGTTGGTTGGCTATAAGCGAGGGTTACGTTGTGAATTATGACATGGGAAATTTATAGTGAATCTGGTTTACTTTTAGTTATTATAAACTTATTTAATAAAACTGTTTGATTTTGCCAAAAATAAGAAGAGAAGGTTACTTCAATACTTGGTGAATCAAATTTACTCGAGAATACACCTCCTTGTTGCAGTGATGGGCGGTGCAATGCTATGGATATGCACAGCAGGGAGGGGGGACTGCATTGGCACGCCCCACGTTTTCGTTTTCGATGGGAGAGACACGAGTGGCTCAGTGAGACCTGCTTTGCCTTGACAGTCGGCACTGTACGAGACGTCAACTTGCTCAGATTAATGCCAATTCTAGTCAGGAATCATTGTATTATAATTATTAATTATATATTTTTAATCTCAACATTAAATATAATCATATATTCAAAAATAAATTATGTAATCAACAGTAATAATAATATAATCTATAAGCTAAAGGCTAAAACATGTATAATCGACAGTGATAATAATATATCGTGTCGGCTATCTCTGAGACGCTTCCAATTGATATCATCCACACAAGTTTTTGAACGGTGATTTGGATTTGACAAACAGATATTTCCTTGCGCTTATAGGTCAAGGTAGCTTACGTGATGAACTAGGCCCACCCCATGGCACTTGTTGGTTTGTCCCTTGAACGTAGGCGATTTGAGAAGTGGCCTGCTTCAACTTTTCATGCTACTCTTCTTCAGCTTTTTCCTAAAAGCCTGCTTCAACTTGCCTTTCATTTTCGATGCAATGTTATCCTTTAGAACTGGCCAATTATTATTATTATTATTTTGGGTCGAAGAACTGACCAATTATTTTCTCCAGGGAGAACAGTATCCCTTCTTAGTACGGATTGCCTGTGTCTCTCCAGTACTTGGAACATAATCTTAGACCAAGTATAACCCAAGCCTATGTTCAAGCGACAAGGGGACTGAACTTCTGGATAAGCCCAATTGCCTACGCTTACGTCAAAAAGATAATGGTCCAAGTAAATTGTCCACATTGGCAACAATAATTGCTTGAAAGTTAGACAAACCCCATTTTTTTAGTAAGGAGCAATCATGATTTCATGCTCTCGTATACCCCCGGTGCATTATGCTTCTTCTCTTTTGGTTTTCTCTTTTAACCAAAGGAACTTTTCCTGAGACGATTCTTGATATGTGATCAAATTGATAATGAAACCAAAAAATAAAAATAAAAATCGTTAGGGAGTCAATATTTGAATTACATAGAATTAGAAAGTATTTTCTAATTTGTACAGTATGTTGGCATACTCCGTACAGTGGTGACCTTCCCACTTTTCAAACTTTAATTGTATTATTATTATTATTATTATTATTATTATTATTATTATTATTATTACAAGGAACTAATAAAACGAAAGGAAAAAGATAGGTAAACAGGGGAAAATGAAAACAGAAAGAAGTTGCAATTGACATGATATGGGGGACTTAGACCTTTTTTAATTCTTGAATCTTTTAGAGTTCTCACCAAAATATTCTTGGTGTACAATAAAAACGATAAAATATAGAATGAGCTTATAAAAAATAAATTTTATTTTTATTTTTATTACTTGCATATTTTACACTAATTTTCACTGTACATTAGGTGTTTTAGGTGAAAATTTTGATTTAAAAAAATAATAATATTTTTTAAGGGATAAGATCCGCTTATGATATCATTCTGGTTTCCTTTTATCTATTTTTTCTGTCCAAGAAATGATTCTCTGAAAAAGACAAATCTATTGGGGCTCCAAGTTGAGCATGGTGCTTTTATTTTAAAGCCTAATTCGTCCCCTATCCATCGTTGAAATTGGTCCTACAGGATCACCGCACCAAGCTATTATCAAACATAATTTCCCAAAATCGAAAGTTGGTATTATTTTATTTATTTAATAGTCCCTTCCATCAATGGAAGAAAAGAAAGTTGCGATGACACCTTTCGGCTTGGATTGCAATTTCCTCCTCCTCCAGGGCATGTTGTAAACTGGGTCACTAGCTAAACGTTCATGGGCTAGCTCCCCAAATTAAAGACAGCCACGTCGTTACTTTTTGGAGTCACGAGACCCCTGAGGTGGTCCCCGCCGTTTTAATCGTGCGGTTCATCGTGAAGCTCCAAGATCTGTCGACCCACGTCTTTCTCCCTGATCTCTCTGGGCTCTTGCCAAATGATTCACTCTCCACCGTCTGATCATTTGCCCAGAAGGAAGCGGACGCGCCCCGCAAATAAGTTTCGCGATTGCTTGTCTGCATACGGGCTGGTTTGTTGTAACCGTCAGTCTATAAAAACCGGACACCCAATATACGAGCCTTCGTCTGTCTCCATTATTTTTACCTCTCAATCTGACCGACTCTCTCTCTCTCTCTCTCCCTCCGTGTTTCTGGAAGAGCAGTAAAAAATGTGTGGAGGTGCACTAATTTCCGATATCTTGCCTCTGCAGAGTGCGGGAAAGAAATTAACGACGGAGAATCTCTGGGCTGAGCTTGACAACGGCTCTGACCTTCTGGGCTTGGACTACCCCATCACAACAGGTAAAAATGTTCTGTCCTCAAACCACTTTGATCTCAAGTTTCCTCTTAATCAAAGCCAACTCAGCCAAGAAGGTAACATTTTCTTTTATTTCAACCTATGTTTTCAAGAAATCAATTCTTATCTGTGTTGGCGCTCGTGGGTAGTTCCTCGTATCCATTTCTGGGGTGGTTGTGGTCTGTGTGGCTGGAAATTCTCCAAATATTTGAAGAAGCAAGTGCTTCTTCTCGACTATTCTGCATTCTAAGATTTCCCATTTTATTAGTTTCTATTGGCAGCCCAAGTAATTAAAGTATGTCGATAACACTAAAAAAGGGTGTCAAATGTTTTACCGTTAGAGATCTAAGTTCTGGATTACCTGATCTCTATTGATTTTTGTTCTGGGTGTGTTATTTGACAAGATGTGTACACGTCTATGTATGTTTGATTCTTTTATTTGATCGCAGCTAAGAGTGGGAAGGCTGAGAAGCAGAGACCGGCCACAGAGAAGGAAGGAAAGAAGACTAAGAGGACTCGAAAGAACGTGTACAGAGGAATAAGGCAAAGGCCGTGGGGCAAATGGGCGGCCGAGATCAGAGACCCGTACAAAGGCGTCCGAGTCTGGCTTGGCACTTACAACACAGACGAGGAAGCTGCTCGAGCCTACGACGAAGCTGCTAAGCGCATCCGTGGTGACAAGGCCAAGCTCAACTTTCCTCACCCACCAACACCGCAAAAAATGCAGGCTGCAGCGCTGGCGGCGCCACAACCAACCAAGAGGCGCTGCGTATCAGCTGCTACGGAGATGACTCCAACAAGCTTCACACCCACCGTGTCACCCTATTCTATTTCCGGCGAGGAAGTGGCCAACGAGTACGAGCTGAAGGATCAAATTTCAAGCTTGGAGTCATTTTTAGGCTTGGAGCCTGAGCAAATGGCGGGTCAGCGGAGTGGAGGCGTTGGCGGAGGCGGCGGCTGCCTGACCTACCTGGAGGACCTGTGGATGCTAGACGACCTCGTGATCGGCCGTCAGCAACAGAACCAGCTTGCTTGTTAATTGAATGCAAACAATACAGCTTTAAGCAAACAATAAACCAATCTATTGCGCCTATGTTTGTGTTTCTTGGTTTCTAAGTATCTCTAAATTCGGTACTGTGCATCCTTTATTAATTAATGCTTTATGTATAAGTTTTGTACTCCTTTGATAATAAATGTTTTGCTTTGTTTAATTAATGTCAATCTTGATGTTTTCAGCGGTACAACCTGCCTAATATGTTATGCGGAGCAGTGAATTAGAACCGTCTTAGACATAATTAAGTCTATAAATTATATTATCCTAATTATTATATATATATATATATATATCACAAATAAGAGCAAATGTTCTCAACAAGAAAATACAAAAAATTGATCTTAAATTTTTATAATTAAGTTTTATATTTTATTTAAATTTTATATTATTTAAATTTGTTTGAAGTTAATTATTTTAAAATAAAAATAATTTAAAAAATATATATTAATTAAATAGAAATAATTATTGACTTGATTTTTTTTAAAAAAAATTAATTTAAAATAAATTTTAAAAATATAGAATAAAAATTAAATATAAAAAATAAAAATTTTAATTATAAAAATTTATAAGAATTTAACTTTTTTTTGGGGGGGGGGGGGGGGAATCCCGTCCTCAATGTGCATTCTCTCCTATCAGAAGCTCTGTGCATGATGAACTGGCATGTGGTCAGCCACTAGCAAAAGTCGTCACATAATTGTTGTCTGGGTCACAGTCCGCCTATTTCAAACATTGTATCATGCGATGTCGGTTCATGCATGTCCTACATCGTTTATGGAATTCTGTCCTTGCTTCAAACGTTGTGTATGCTCAAGAATCGCAACGGGGCATAGCAGGACAATCCTAATCTCCGTTTCTGTTTTATAATCAGCTTCTAGTTTTGTATCTATCTTTAACGAGTAGAGAATTTAAAAATTTTTATAGAAATTAAAAATAATAAAAACTATTTATTTTTTTGAGACGAAATATTTTTTATTAACATGATTATAATTAATATATTAATTTATTTAATAATTTTTTATAAAAAATTATATAATTATTATATAAATAATAAAAATTATAATCTAATAATTTAAAATCAATGTAAATATCGAAACTAAAGTAAAAACAAGAAATATAAATATCAACATGTCTCCATTTCTCAATTGAAAATTTAAGAATTGGGATAAAAAATTCAACTTTCAGGTCATTTCTTTTGACCTCGTTTCTATGGAAGCGAAATAGAATCGATCCTCGTAAGCACAGTGACCATTATCATCTTTAATTATGCCCTCCGATGTCGGTTCATGCGTGTACTGAACTTGCCCTCTGATGTCGGTTCATGCATGTGCTAAAATTATGCTCGGTTCATGCATGCTTTCTAATATCAGCTCAAAATATAATAAAAATTGAGGTATTTATTACACTCATTTTTTGTAATAAAATTATTACTTTTAATTACACAGATATTTTTATTTTAATTAATTTTGTTATTATATATATAGAAATAAGTTAATTTAATTACTTTTTTAAATGAATCAAATTAAAAATATTTAAAAATTAATTAGAAACGTTCTAAATATCAATCATTAAATCAAGGTAAAGTCCTTGATTGGAGGCGTTAATTAAACAAAGAAAAAGAGCGAGATACTCTCTGGGCATCAGTTTGTCTACGCTGATTTTTTGGGCAAATTAACCAAAAATATATTTCAACGGCTGATCCACGCTAACCTTGATGTCTTTGGGGCGATAAACTAACCATTATTTTATGCGTATAGTCAACCCAAAAAAATAACTTTACTAGATAGACCCTGGTCCTTGTTTCCCAAATCCCAAAAACGTGAAGTAGAAGAAATGCATAAACATTTCACCGGCTTGTAACAAAAAGACAAAACAAAAGTAGAAAATATAAACAACATTTCACCGTGCTTGTCAGAAGGAGGCCGACTATTTAATTATTCGGTATGGTTGCACGGAGGTCAATTCCTGTTGGAAATGGGTCACAAGAAGCCAACTTTGAAACGTCTGTTAAGGTTTTGACTAGTTAGAGTCATGGAGTGATATAAAGATTTTGACTAAAGGGAAGCGAACTGTGAAAATTCTGTCATTGACCGAGATCAAGGTAGACATCCTTGCTTCACATGACACATGTTCCTGCCCACACACGCACGAGGAAATTTATCCCGTTACGGGCCAAACTTATCAGGAAAATTTTCACCTAAACACGTAGAAGGAAGGCGAGAAACATTGACTGCTGGAATGTATGGTTGAAAGAATAGCCTGCAAATGTTTAATTTTTGTCAAGGCGAAAGCATGAACAGTGATACGACGGAAAATGGAATATTGCGCTGCAATGAACTTCTTACATATGTGCCCCGGGTAGTTGATACTATTCAAATATGACAACTAAGGCGTTGATATTTGTTCGAATATGTCAACTTCATACTGCTGCCTTTCGCATCGATGACTTTAGCTTAAAGCAATATGATAGGTTTTTCATTTTTTTTTACTGTATTGCCAAGGACTTGGCAAATTACCAGATTTTATGCAGTAAGCAACAATCCATGATTTATATTTATGTCTTGGCGTACGGATCGATCGAATTCAAATCCGATCCACTGTAACTTCTGGTTGTCAGTCCTTCTTTTTTTTTTTTTTTTTTTTTTAAAAAAAATGGTGTTGTGGGTTGAGAATCAAGAACTTAACAACCTTGATTTTCCTTCCCGGATCGGTAAGGCATATTACATTTTTTTTTTTTTTTTCCCGTGAGCTGATTCGGTTGAATCCGTGGGCACAACAATTGGAACTTCAAATTGGGCACGAAGATTGCCTATGATTTGTTGCAAGGACCTCATGATTTGCGGTAGGGCCTGGAAATGCACACTTGCTAGTAATTAGATACGGGCTTCCCCATTATCGGACCTTCATGCAATTTTTTTAGACTAAATTAAATTCATCCGCTTCTTTAAGCTTTCAAATAAATGAACAAATTGGATTAATTTAGGTGTCTTTCACTTACTCTTTTCGTGACTCCTGTACTCGTTTTCGTTAATCCTCATGCTCACTACAACAAAGTTCTCTCTTTTAAACTTTATGGATTCTCGTGTAGCTACTTTCACTGGCCATTGTGCTTGATCCGGAATTTGAAGCTGATTTCACAGGGTAACTCAATGTATAATAACTAAAAGTTTGTGTCCGCCTGACAATCATTAAAGAACACAAAGCCGAATGAAAAGATTTTCCATAAAAAAAAAAAAAAGTTGCATTTGTGCAAATTTCTTGGATGTTATTATTTTTTTTTTTTAACAAATTATCAGTAGCCTTAGCAAAATAATTAAATTCTCATATTGATGAAAATTACAGTAATATTATATGAGAAGTGGCATCCTTTTGTTGAACCATTTTAGACAATCTTGGTTATTGATTTGTCTTTTGTTGACACAATTGAATTAGTCATATTTTTCAATAACACAAATCTTGCTAAGCTAGATCATTTTGATTGGTTTGCATTTTGTATAAAGTAACACTAGATCATAGCAATACCTTTTTTTTTTTTTTTTTTAATCTTTATTAGGAGCTTATTGGTAAGTGGTATTCGTAAGTGGTGATACACTAGGCGAGCAAATAATTTTTGATTTGTCTAGGCAGACATCAACTACATAAACTCATATAAGTTTTAGCACGATAAGTGCAGATTGTGCAATGTATTATGCCATTTTGTACATAATTTCTAATGAAAAATTTCCCCTAATATTCCTAATATTATTTTCTCTTCCGTGTGAACTATATAAGCTTGTGACCTTACAAAGTTTATATATAAATACCTTTTTGTTTTACGATAAAATATACATATTATGAAAATATTAGTTATTATAATTTTGAGTTAAAATCAAAAGTTATTAGTTGGCGTGAGTCTTTCTTACGTTTTAATATTAAATCTCAATATCAATCTTAAATTTTTGAAGACAAGTGTCGATAAAAAAAAAAAAAAAAAGACTTAACCAATAAAATTACCAGCCCAAATAGCAACCGGGTTCAATTCAAACAAACAATGAGAACATTTAAATACGTCAAGCTTCAAACCGTACTCCAACGGTTCTTGCAGGCGGGCTTTTTGTCCCGAGATGGTCCCAGCCCAAAACGAACGGAAGCCCAAACCAGCGAAAAGTGAGAGTGACCCTGACTCGAGTTCACCGTCTGACCCAATCACCTAACAGAGGACCAAACCAATGCATGCAGGCTGAGCCAGTCAAAACCCTACCCCAACTAGGCTAGCCCCATTTGCCATTAGCTAAACTACACACTCCCGAAAACTCTCTGTACCGCCACTCGGCCGGTAGTCGCCCCAGGAGACAGAGAGAAAGATGGTGTCGCTGAAGCTACAGAAGCGGCTTGCCGCTAGCGTGCTCAAGTGCGGGAAAGGCAAGGTCTGGCTCGACCCCAATGAGGTCAACGAAATTTCCATGGCTAACTCCAGTGCGTTCCCTTCCCCCCTATTTTCCTGTTCTTTTTTTTTTTTTTTGTTTCGTTTTCTAGTTCATTGCACCTGCATGAGCTTTAGATCCAGAGACACGTGAATCTAGTAGATGGTTATGGTTTGATCCAAAATTACTTGTGAATTAGGGTGTATTGGTAGTTATAATTGGATGCAAATTCAAGAAGTCTTAAAATCATAAGTCTATACGTTTAATTGGGAATGACTTAACTAATTCATATGTATATTATAAAAAAAGTTCGTTATTCATATAGCATGTAAATGGAATTATAGAAACTTTTTTAATTGTAATTTTGCTTTGTTTGTGTTTTAACGTCATGAGTTTTGACATTTGATAGTGTGCTGCCCGTAAAATGGAGTGGTAGCGCAATAACTGAGGTGTGGGAAAATGGATGTCCTTATGTTTGTACTGCTGCATTGAAGTAGTAGATATGCGTCTAGCTTAAGTGGCTTTTTATTCTGTCTGTCGGACTAAGCTATTGGAAGTAGTTTGATTATTGTTGAGTTTATTTCTAGTGCAACAATTGGATCACAGGTAGAAATTGGTGTACTGTAAATTGATACTTCTGGGTCAACACCGTGGAAGAGTTTCTGGTTGAGATGTGTCTCTCTTTTATGTTAATCGATCCAACCTAATGGAACTAGGTTGATGATTGGTGCTTCTCTATGCCATGAATCCTTTTGTTATTTATTATGGCTTCTGAGTGCAGGACAAAACATTAGGAAGCTGGTGAAAGATGGCTTCATTATCAGAAAACCAACAAAGATTCACTCGCGCTCTCGTGCACGCAGAATGAAGGAGGCTAAGAGAAAGGGTCGCCATTCTGGATACGGTATGGCGTACTGGGAAAATATTGGGGTCTTTTTTCAGTGGTTACAAATCTTAATTGTTTTGTGTGCCAAGCTCCAGCAAGCCTGGTTTTGGCAACTTATCAATGGTCATGATGAAGAGTATACTGTGTATTGGTTAACCTTTCAGGTAAGCGCAAGGGTACCAGAGAGGCTAGGCTGCCAACCAAGATTCTTTGGATGAGGAGAATGCGCGTCCTAAGGCGCCTGCTGCGTAAGTATAGGGAAGCCAAAAAAATTGACAAGCACATGTACCATGACATGTACATGAAGGTGAAAGGTAATGTCTTCAAGAACAAACGTGTGCTGATGGAAAGTATCCACAAGTCAAAGGCTGAAAAGGCAAGAGAAAAGAATTTGTCTGACCAGTTTGAGGCCAAGCGTGCAAAGAACAAGGCAAGCAGGGAGAGAAAACTGGCCAGAAGAGAGGAGCGTTTTGCACAGGTGAGATGTAGCATCCACAGATAAATAATTTTTGAGAAATGGTTCTGCCAAGGCTGTCTCATAGTCGTTTGATTTTATCTAACAATCATCGTGACAACTTATTAGTTGAGGTCAGGCTTTAGCTAATGCAGGTGGTGATGTTCTTCTCACGTTACACTTTAAAAGAAACTACCGATTTGGATATTGATTTGGCATTTGGGTGTCTTACTATGTAGATATTTCATATTTTTGGTCTCTTGATATTACAGGGACCTGGAGCGAAGGCACAGCCGGCACCAGCACCTCAACAGACCGAGTAAGATAGTGGAATTGTAGTATCTTAACCTTTTTGGTTTTTGTAATGCCTGTGGCTTTACATTTTCTCGGTATGCAGGGGAGCAAAGAAGGCCAAGAAATGACTTTTCAGACCGTCCGTAAAACGTTGAAGATCAATAGCTGAATTATGCTGTTGACTTAAATTTTCTCGTTCTTTTTTTTATTGGTTATCTCCCAAAGTAACCATGCAATCTTCGTGGTAAAATTTCATTTATAAAGCGTGGAATTTTGGGACTTTGTTAGCAATGGCTTCGATCCTTATATTTTGAATGAACTTTGCTTTAATCACTTGCATTTTTGAAATCGAGGTCACATACTTTTTGGTTTGCTAGTTGTTGTTTCTCTCTGGACAAAATTTAAATTTTTCCTAGCTGTTGTTCAAGGTTGCAAAAGGTCAGTTATCAATGTCTATTTATTACCATTTTGTTTAATTGGTTGGATTTCAATTAAAAATCTAAAATGATATCGTGAAATATGGTGAGGAAATACTAGCGAAATCACATGGTAAAATCGTATCAGGACATACCGCTGAACCGGACGTGGAACACAAAATTGACATCCAACGTTCAATCAACCAAAAATAAATTAATATAAGATCGGGATGGTCTGAGCCTGGCAACTTAATTTCTTATTATTTCTTTGTTAGAAACGTATCTATTCCACCCTACTGATCGGAATTGGGGTTTTTTTGGGGCGGGGGGGGGGGGGACTTCAAAGAAAAACTCGGGAGTGATGATCCCTAATTTGCAAGGACACGTGCAAGTCACGTGAGATCCTTTTATTTAGGGCTTTTAGCTGACCAAAACACCCCAAAACAGTTAATCAAATACCAATCATGCCACTGGCTCTCGTCTTGGAGTTGAATCAGTAAAATGACCGCCTCTGTTGCGCTGCCACTCCCATTCGTCTGCTTCCCTCCTTCGCGCGTGCGGCCAGAGCTCTCTCCGATCACCTTCTCTCGGCCTCGTATCTTCCCGCTCATCTCCTCCTCCGAATTCCGCTGCCGCCGCCAGCGACCTTCTCTGATCATGTCTCAATCATCAGCTGCCGAACTCCGCGATCAATCTGATTTGTACAACCTACTCTCTCCTTCCGGCTTCATCTCCATCTGCGGCTTCGGCTCTCTCCTCTCCGGCACGTACACTTCCTCTCAAAATTATCTTTTCTAATTAAATTAATTTATAATGCTGATGTGTGTGTGTGTGTTATGATGACGACGACCACGACGACGACGATGGAGCAGAGAGAAGTGCGAGGAGTACATTTCCAGATTTGGTAAACTTCAGAGTAGCAAGATTGAATGGATTCCGGCGGGCGTTCGCTCACGTGGCTCCAATTTTCTTCGATCGTGGGATCGCTAAGCCCGAAACTAAGGTCTCTCTGTCCAATCAGTCGTACAACGGTTTAGTCTGGTTTAATTGCTAGGGATCTTAGCGTGTTTTTTTGATGTATATGCAGATAATTGTCTTAAAAAAAAATTGTTGTTTCAGGAGATTTCGAGCCTGAGCGTGGAGCCTTGTGAAAGCGAAACTCTTATTGTCACGGTTTTCGATATTAAGGAATCAGAGGTGCAGTACAGAGATTATATATTTGCCTCAATCTTCTTCTTCCTCCTTTTTTTATTATTTTTTGTAATTTTTATTGAGTAAAGAAGTGTGATTTTGATACTGAATTTGATTGCTTTATGGAGTTAGATTCCTGCTTTTATTGAGAGGGAGCACGAGTTTCGATTTCTAGCTGTAAGTTGCTAGTTTTCTAGCTGTTGTAGTTGTTGTTGTTGTTGGATTTTATATAATCACTTTCAATCAACACTTTGTCCTTTTCTTTTCTCTATTTCTCTTCCAGGTCGTGCCAGAGACACTTGATGGCGGTCCATTTGGTAGTTCAGCAGTATGTGGATAATGGCGTTCTATCATTTGCCTATAATTCTTTTGTGTTCTTTGTTGATGGGATTTGATTGATTGCTGGCTTTTGGGGTGGTGGGGATTGATGCAGGTACTTTGCGCTCGTTACAGTGATGAGGAATTTTTTGAAATTAGATGCAAAGGTAATCTTCTTTGTCTATTTTTAAGGAGTACATGGCCAACTTAGAGCATACTGGTGGTACGTGGAAAATGTTTTGGGGTTTACTCACAGAGGCTTTAAGCTCTCAAGAGTGTTGAAAGGAGCTATAATTTATATAAATCAAGCTTTATCAAATAATATTGAGTGTATCTGAACAGATGAATGATCAATAATTTGACTTTTATGTTTTGAGCTGTCTCCTTCATACATTCCTTTGGCTAAGCTGGTGTTGTAGTTTTCCATATCCTATCTTCTAAGCACTCTTTGACGGTTACTCCAAAAGACCTGGGAATACTATGTCTGCTAGCTAATTTCATGCAGGAAGTAAGGATATCTATTTTCAGCATTATGGAAGATATAATATTGATAAGATCTGGAGAGATGATATCTTACCTTGCCGTGCTTATCTTCGACACTGGTAAGTGGCATTTTGGAAATAGTAATGCTGCATGTAGCTTATCTCAACAATGATACTGCATTGTCTTACTTGTGGTCTGGAGCACACCACTCATGGGGTAGTGGGCTTAAGCTGGAAATATCAAACAACCATGTGAGGAAAGAACAGAATTCTACACTATTTAGGCTACCTTTGTTAAGAAATGGCTGCTGAATGAACGATGAAGTGAGGCTGACGCAAAATAGCAACAAATATTAATGAGTGAATCTTTGCTGGGTGATTCTGACCTGAAAAACCACCCTCTTCATGGGTGTGTGTGAATAACTGTTGCTTATAAGCAAAGTACCTTGATTGAATGACTTTTGCATTGCCCTTTTATTAACTGTGGGAGATACATACAGCATCTGTATACTCAGAATTCCTCCTGTTACCAGTACCCTTTTTGGGTTCCATGACTGACATTCTGATTTTCCTCTTCCTTCTACTAAATAGGCCGTATAGCTTATTGATCTAAATACAAATGAAGCTTAATCCATCTTGTTTCACAGAAGGCATTTTCTCCAGTTGTCTTTTTGTTTTTTGCAATTACTGTACCCATCTTGTTTCACTGAAGGCATTTTCTTCGGTTGTCTTTTTAGTTATCTCAATTCCTGTACAAAATTGAACGTGATAAATTGCCCTGCAGTGTGTTGGCAGCGAGAAACCTTGGTGATGCAGCTTATGACAACTTTTTGGATCACACATTTCTGGCAGACCGGGAAACAACTATCCGCAAGTACCTAGAAACTACAGGTGCAGGCATAATGCAAGAAGAGCCCCCAGAGTCTCTCAAGAGTCGTTACGGTGGGTGACAAATTTATGCCAATTATATACCCTATTTGGTTGTCGGTATTATGGCACTTTCAAGTGCGACTTTCCTGTTGGCCATGGATTTATTAACTTGAGGATATGCCTCAAAGCTTAGGCAATTGAAGGGAAGGGCGCTTAATGGTGGTGGAAGGGTGAAAATTGAGCATACCTGATTTAAAACTCGAACATAGTCGTATTTGAACTGTTACATCAATAGGAATTTGCCGTATGTCTCGAAGAGGATTAGCGGAAGATAGGTTAACATGACAAGTCCAATTTCATCACATTGAAGTTGCAACAATAGGTGAGTAAATTAAGTAGACTAGATTCTAAATGTTCTTATGTATGGGTAGATGAATATTCATACCCTCAAAATACCAAAAAAAAAGGGAAAAAAATTTTGGACGCTGCTGATACAGGAATAAAACGATATGAAACGTATTCAACATTGTAATTGATTTAATGTATAGATCATATAATTCAGCTTTATTTTAATATTTTTTTTTCTTGACTGTATTTACTCTTTATATCTGTATACTGAAACTTGAAAAAAATAATATAAAATAAACTTTATGTACTTGGTAAAGTATCTGGGTAGTGATATTACTAATGTGTCCATATTCATAAAAGAATGTGTACGGCGGCTTCTCGCCAACCAGACACAAGATTAGAAAATAAGTAGCGTTAATAAATTTTAGTAACTTACAAATTGCCGAAAGGAAACGCATAAAATGATGATGGCAGTCCTACTTTCATCGATCTTTTGCTTTCTTTTCCAACAGAAAAATAATCATCTTATCGCTTGAGTCTCTATTGGTTGGTTTCGCATTTTTTAGGAAATCAAATTTTAGCTTTGAAAATTCAAGTAATCAAAAAAGAAATTTCATTTTTTGAAATGCATAAATTCTTGTGTAAAAATTTAATTAATAAATTTCGTTTTTGTCTATAGTATTTATGACCTCGTAAATCTAATACGAAAAAGGGTCCGCAGAATAAAAAGACCCATGAAATAATTACGGTTTAAACTGGTCATGGACTTTTTTTATATTTTTTTCTTGGTTTATATACATCAACAATGTTTCTGATCATGACAAAGAAACCATATCCTTCAAAGCCTTTCCAAATAATGAAAGAAACTCTAAGTTATAATCATACTCTAATAAGAACCCCTTGCATCAAAATAGAATTTTCGCCTCCGAGCCCATCTTCCCGAATCCCCATACGTCTTTCGGCAACAAAATATTTAAGGTCAAAATTAACAAGATTTGGCAAGAACGTTTTAAGTCGTATCACTTTTAGTCTTACCATTGTTGCCTTTCCAACCAACACATCATGACATTGAAGGCCAAGTTATCAGCCAGCGATAATTCGTCACGACAGCACCTCTTAGTTCCCAATTCTTTCATTGCTTATTCATTCTTCTAGTATTATACAACCACAATCATCGTCATCATGTTTTTCAAGTTTGCTGATTAACAATTCCATCATCTTTTTGTACATGGGCATATAGTGATCATTGATCATCGTTCTTGAAAGTCGGATCTTACTGTACAGCTCTCTAGGAGACTCGTATATGCCAACATGTTCTGTAGCCTGCCCATCATGATCTAAATTGGTAGCATCGGTTGAAAGTATAGAAACAATGTGCATGATCCTACCAGGTGGATAGAACTGATGGTTTTCTGCAACCGCTCTTGGAGAGAGAGGATTCTTAGCTTCTGCTGCATTAGCTAAAACATTCTCCTCTTCAGTCATTTCTTTTGCCGCTGCAGCTTCTTCCTCGTGGGCCTGGGTATCAACTATGGTCTCTTGCCTATGCAGTTCTTTCTCCAGTTCATGCCACAACTCACCTTCAGTAACTTCCATGGCAGGTGAAGTGACAACCCCGTCATCAGAGATAAGTGGCTCATCTTCTTCAGTGTCATCATGCCCTGATCCACTACTTGATTTGCACTCTATTCTGTCGTCCAGTGAGTCTTCTGGAAGGACACCATTCGCGAGATCTCCAGAACTTTCGTGCAATACAGAAGCTTCTGGAAAATCCTCTCCTTTAGAATTTGAAGGTGACCCCACAGGTCGACGGCGTGGTCCCATGCAAGACCATGATATTATGGATGAACGTGTTCTGACAACAGCTTGGGCAACATTTTGTGCTCGCTTCATTACCACCTAAAATGGGCCAGAAACCAATTCATAATCTACACAATAGGGGGCAATTGGAAAGAAGGCGCAATATCACAACAAAATGTTTTAATTTTTTGGCTCCTAGCTCTAAGCAATTACTGAATGTGGGCAATGTCACATTGTACGTATCATGGAACCACAGAGAAAATATGATGTTACCTGTGTACTGCTAGAGACAGGGCGCAGAAATTGACCTGCACCAGCAACCCTGGCTTTTGCAGTAGCTATAGATGGTAGACGAGCTCCCAGTGCCGTTGCAGAGCGATAAACAACATTAAGGACTCTGGTATGCTCTACTTGGTCCCGCAAATCATTCAACCAAGATGATGCTGTAACCTGTATAATAACAAAATTTAGAAATTATCTGATATAGATAGTAAATAAGAAGCATTAATTTCCAGTTGAGCATATGTTCGCACCTCAGAGCGAAGGTCATCAACTGAAGCAGATGAAAAGGTAGGGACCAAATCAGATCCATTAATGATGGTGGTAACGAAGTGCTTGCCTGATTCTGCTAAATCCCATGTCATACAAGCAGCTGCAAATAAGGCAGTTTAAGGCAGTTATATAAAGCAAATCATGCAAGCCTAAAGATATAATTTTCCTTGTCAAGAACAAAGAGTGCATGCCTGGGGCAAATGTAACACAGGTACTGGAAGACAATTCCTTCTGCTCCCGAAGAATGTATGTTAACAATGCTGCAGTACCACCACCAAGTGAATGCCCAACAATCTGAAAACCAATCAGAACCCTTGTTCACAACTTCAGGAAACATTGTAGAATGTGATTCTGAATCATGCCTGAAATTCCTACAATTTATATGATGATGTTGAGAATGCAGATGGGTATATGACATTCTATATAGGCTGATCCCTCAAAAGCCTCACTGCAATAAAAATTCCAATCCTAACAAAAAACAGGACCACAACATCAGTCAAGCTGCAAAAGTCCCCAGACAAATGTTCCAAAGTTGGATGTGGTCATCACACGAAATTTGCAGGTTCAGAGGACATCCCAAAGTAGAAATTTGAACACATTTCTCATCGTCAATTAGAACAACATATACTGATTGATAAGGTGCAAATCTCAAAATATATTTCAAGAAGAAAGCAGGAGCTCAATGCAAAGGTCCTACAACTCCACAGGAATGACGAAACAATATAAGATGTGAAGCAATACGATGAGATGGAAGTATCACATATTATGATATCATACTGAAGATGTATGGCAATTACCATAACTTTGTGGTCTGGATAGTCACCAACTGCCTTAAGGAGGCATGGAGTACTAAGCTTGGCAATCCAACGAGCTGCAGCAACCATTCCACAGTGTGCATACCCTAAAACTAAATCACTTATCCCACCATCATGTATGACTGAATGATGGAAAGGGGCCACGGCACCAGTTGCTGCTGTAAGCGTGTCCTTGATGCTGTGGGTGCCACGAATCAGTAGAAGGAAATGTTTTGATTTTTTATCATGTATAATTGTGAAAGCAGGCTTCAGAAGCTGCAATTGATTTTGAGAAAGGAATTCACATATCAATTCAATTGATTTGCAGATTAAAAAAGAGTGTTGTGCCATAAAGACAAGCAATTTGTCAAACAACACTCAATATAACGTAGCACAGTATGGGAGCTCTAATGCAATAATGATTCACCCAACCCATGAAAACAAAACAGAAAACTAGTAGAAGAAGTTGATCAATCACTGGTCACTTTCTCAACAATGAGGGTCTGTGTAAGCCACATGACCATCTCCAAAAATGACTTGACAAGGATGGCTACAGTATGGTATTTTCTTTATCTCTGTTCATCCCAACTACGCCCATTTGCACAAACTTAAAATTTCTCTCCTTCATTTCAATGGTTCCTTGTAAATTGATGCCCTCGCATGTCAAAATGCTCCCTAGAATTAGAAAGAGCTAAGAATAACAAAGAATGGATTGGGGCAGCAAAATCCTACTGAAACCAAGAGACCAGTTTATGCGGATGCTACAGAAATGAGATTTTATAGATCCCAACCAAAGAAAGCAGTAAACGAAGGTGAATTGTGAAAAAAAATAATTACATACCCCAGCCTTCGGCTTCTGAAGGAGAACATCTTCCTGACCATATCCAGCAGATTCTAAAAACACTGGAAATGGTTTTTTAGAGAAAAACATGCAAAGGGTCAACAATTGCAGTAGCTTATTCAACTCGGCAACAATTTCAGGACCTTTGAGCTCTACACAATTGCTACCAGCGTACACACTAGCAACTGGCAAATTACCCTGAAATTTAGACAGAAACCAAAAACCAAAACGACAACACTGAGTAATAAGATCAACCAAAGCTAATTAAGCTTTTCTTCTCCGTGAACAAACAAACAAACACCTTGCAACAATGTTCAACGGCAAAAAGATTTTGAAAATTTACCTGCCTCCGCATAAGGTAATTGATGCCGAAAGCCAAATCGCCAATCGGCCATTTGCCTAAAGTCTCAGAGTAAGTGAACCTCAGCGTCTCCGAAAGCGTAGTGATGGTCTCAAGCCACGTCGCCGGAGCTTGTGCCAGCCGCCGAGCGATCCTCTTCCTCCCCGATCTCGACTTCGACAAATCTCCGCCCTGATCGCCGTCTCCTTCGCAGACCATGGCCGCACGCCTCCGACTCAACAAGTAGTACAACAGCACCGCCGCTCCAGCAGCGGTCGCCATTGCCCCCGCCGCCATGATTTAACCTCCGAGATCGACGCCCGACAGTATCAAAGGATAGAAAGCAAAACTAAAACAACCGTAAATCGTCGCGAAAGGAATATAATCCGAAATTCCAACAATTTATCAAGAAAATAAAGTTAATTAATAAACTAGAGAAAACCAGAAGGCTTGGCTTCGGAGAAATTGAAGAGCAAGACAACAGATTATAGGTCTCTGAATATCTGAAATTGAAAGTACATTGAAGAAGACGATGAAACAATAATCATCATTTTATAAATAATAATAATAATAATAATCGTAGTGCCGCAGCTGGAACGATAAGCCCATTATGCAAGAAACATTTAGCGGTAAAATTACTGAAAAGTCCTCCCCCGGTTGCAGTTTTAAATTTTCTTTATTTAAATAAAATATTATATATATATATTTAATAAACATAATAAAATAATTTCCAAAATTGCATTTCCTATTGTGTTAATTTCGTAAGAAAGAAATTAGGGGCTGTGGGACCTACGAGCGGTGCCATCGCATGCCGCGTTGGAGACCCCATCCATGAGCTGCCTGGGCCCAACCCAAGAACGAAGGGTGATATATGCCCAGCATTTGTTGCACAGGATGGGAGTCAACTCTGTCCGAGTGGGGACGCAATGGGTATTGTAATTGTAACTTTTGTTGAATAATGAGAACAAGTAGTCCCACGTTGCGGCTGGCTCTCGTTACCAAATTTTCTCCTATTTTAAAATTCTGTGGATGATATTGGATTGAGGCCCCACTTAAATAAATGACTGAAACCAAAATCCTGTATAGCCTCACAGGTCCCGTTTATAAAAATTACTGATAAAATGAAGAACCCAACGTTTGTCTGGAGCCTGACACAAATGGTCTTTCTTTTTCCGTCAAAGAAAACATTGGCAGGAAAAGCAAGTAGGATTGGATTAGCTGAAGCCTCCAGGAAAAAGAAATTGTTCCATGCACGTCTTCCTGGCTAGGTTGGGAATATTTGCGTGCGCTGGTCAAGCAAATGATTTTTTTCTACTCTGCGGATTTAACGGAAAAGGAAAGCAAGAATCTAAAAACTTTCGAATTAGTAAACCCAAAAAAAAAAAAAAGTTGTCACACTCACATTACCCTCGTCAAGGAAAAAGAAAGCTTTGCAATTTAGGCCTTGGAACTACAAATCCTGTCCCCAATCTTCGCATCGAGGTATTGAATTCAACCACCCTGATTGACTGAGCCCCCCTTTTTTTTCCTTTTTTTTTTTTTTGGGTTACATCGGAAGCGTATGCTTAGGGCAACTCAGCGTCGTGAGATTTCAATCTTCTGTGGTACAGTTTCTAGTGCATTAATATTATCTACTAGGTCTAGGTCTACGGACTCCAATTTCCGACGATTCAGGCTAAACTATCACTGTATAAATAATATATATGAAATAATATAAATATAATAGAGTTATTTTTTGTATTTATTTTTATTTATTTAAAAAATTAAATAAAATATAATTAATTTATATTTTTTTATTGATATTATATTATATTTTTAAATATAAATACCTAATTTTTCTCTCACGACAAACCATCCAAACGTCATAATCACTTTTTTCTTTTTCTTTTTCTGTGCCTTGAGTTTTAACTTTCAACAAGGTAAAATGTGCGCCGTTCACCCACGCCGACTGAACGCTCCAGCTTAAATTCACGTGTAAAACACTAATACATATATATATTTTTTATATTTATGTGTATTTATTTATATAATTAAATAAAATATAATTAATTCTTTTTTTTTATTACGTTACCCTCCAAGTATTGCAATATAGTTTTCCTTTTTTCCTTCAAAAGAATTTTTTTTTTCTAGTGGCAATGGTTTTATCGAAATATTGATTAACTTAAATTCGGTTTAAAATTTTATACCGAGATAATAGTAAATTAAACACTTGTAAAACAGTGATAAGGGAAAACCGGAGGACTCAACAACTCTGTCAATTGGTGTCCACAAGGCTTTCTTTTAAAACCAACCAAAAGAAAAAACAAGTCTTTTATTGTCCCCAAGATTCATTCCTGGCAATTTCCTTTCACTTACCAAGAAAAAACAAAATGGGACAAGAGTCAAATTTCAAATCCCAGTTAGTACTGGAGATTTGCACTTTGTCTGCCAGCTCCGTTGCCTGTGCCCATGGGCTTCCATGGAAACCTCGTTAAGCCGCGTTTTCCTCACAGTATGCGCTAATCTTTCTTGTCAAATTTTCTCCTTTAAGGTTTTTATTTTTTATTGGATTCTGTTTTTCTTTTTTAATGGTTTTACGGAGGTGGAGGAAAGTGCAGACGTAGAAGTTATCAGAAAGTAATACTAAATATGTGTTTTTAACTGGTGGAGGTGATTTGGTTTTCTTATAATATGTTAAGAAATTATTTAATTTAAAAATATAAATTGTTGAATCAATTTTAAAAATAAATTATATATTAAATTTTGACATATTTTATGTGAATTTATTGAAATAAAAAATTAACTTAAAATTTTAAAATATTAAATAAACTCCGACGTAGTATATGGCTTCACTTGACCGTTTGGTGCGGATTGTTTCCTGTGGAGCTTTGCAGCTCCATCCAGAAAAGAATAACCACCCTAAAGCTGACATTGGCTTCCAGCTAGTTTTAGAGTTTGACTAACGAACATGTAGTTATTCTCTTTTTCCAGATGCATAATGATTGCTTGATATGCCTAAACTCAATTAGTGTTCAGACTCCTGAGTCAACGTTGAATGTTGAATGTTGATATACCCGTTGACAGATTTGTCGATAATCATGTTTTCAGGTGGTACAAAAAAATGGAAGCAAAATCTCAAGCACCTGTCTTAGATGTTGTCCTTTTTGCTTTGATTATTAGCCCTATGTTCTCTAAGCCAATTATAGGTGAAATTCAGTCTCTAAGTTGAAGAAATGATAACCATCGTATTGGTCATTGGTTTAATAAGGTAGATAAAGCTTTCAGAAAAATAAAAAAAAAAAAAGAAAAGAAAAAAAGATTAGCAAGCTCTAGAACCCAGGGAGTAACCTGAAAAATCAAATGCACTTCAAAGTGAAGTCCCTGGCGCATGGTCATACTGTCCTCAACCGACGAACTAGAAAAGAATGAAAAGACCATTTAATTTAATGACGGAAGTTGATTTTAGACACCTTGATTTCCCGGAATACCATCGACGAGTTAGGTATGAGTGTATTGATTTACATTCAACTAAAGATTTCATCAAAAGCGAGCGTCTAGCGGACTTATTTTCATGTTATTTTCTATCAATCTTGGTCATTCTTCTTACTGGATTCTCAGGTAAGTTAGAATCATACTTACAGGCTTATTCATGCCTGATGGACCACGAAAAGTGAGAATTCTTCGACTTGAAGAGATGGAAATACTTCTGTATTGAATGCAACAGAATCCCATATGCACCATGCAACAGAATCCCATATGCACCATGCAACTTATCCAGAATAATAAATGGAGTCCTTTTTTCTACTCCAATTTGCTCAATTACTGGTCAAAGATATACATTTTTTTTCTTTTTCCATATTCAGATATACTAAAAATCGTCATGCTGGCCTAGTGGCAGGCAATTATCAGAGAACAGATATGGACTAGCCGTTCCATAACAATTAACAATTAACAAAAAGATAAAAGAGGAGGGGGTGGAGAAGAGAGATAGAAAACACTCATTCCTGCTTGAAAGGAGAAACTCTGAAAAATAATTTTACTGTCAGAGAACCAAGGATCACTTGGTTGGGAAAGAAAAAGAAGGGCATAATAATCTCCAAGTGTCACTTGCAATTTATCAGATTTCTCTATGTAAGAGTTACAGGCTACACATGAACATTGTAACTTGTAACCATTATTGTGCTCCAGAGCTTCTGAGATTCTTTGGTATTACAAAAACTTTCTGAGCAGTTTTGCTTCCAAGAATGCAGGACGTAATCCAACTGGCAATCCACCAGGTGTCATACCTGTCTGTGCTGTTGACTGAGTCATCTCACCCTGTGAAATAACCTAAACTTCATTGCTCTGGTTGCTTCTTTCTGGCATTTTCAGAATGCCCCTAGCTACCAATGGCTTCAGCTCAGTTTTTGCCAGTTCACGGACCTCAGCATCAGAAGATTCCAAATATGCATGTATTACCTTGGAACTGCAAATGCTTAAGATCAGATACAGTATCAATGCTTTGGCAGAGGAAAATACATGAGTTATGTAGGCTAACCTGTGACCTTGGGCCCATAGCCCACAATTTCCTTTCAGAGCTGTCATCCATAACGTGGTTGCAAAAGTAGGGCTGTTCAAGACTAATTTTCTAATGGTTCGACTGGAGTGGAAGTTTTCAAGGACATGTTCCTCTTGTGATTCTTCAGATTCAGACTCTGCCGCAAGAGATGCTATAGTTTCATGTAAGGTGTTTAACTTGTCATCCAAAGTTGGCTGGAGAATGCCATTGGAACCTCCAGTTGCAACCTGCATTCATCACCATGGCCAATCTAAGGCGATGAGTTTACCAGTATATTGGATAATTTACAATTGCAAATGCCATGTATCCCGAAAGAAGCAAGATATCAAGTTGATTTGTAAATTTGGAGGAGAAGCCATCCAAATAAATGTTCATAAAGTGATAAATATCAACTCATTTTACTAAGGTAAAATTATAAGCCAACTGACTTGCCTCATATAATACTTCTTTGCCAACATTTGATCTGAGTAACTGTCCTGCATTTTTAGTACATGTCTCAATGAGACTCTGCAAAATAAACCAGCATCCAAGTTAGACATTTTAAGGCATACACACATTAAGAAAGCAGATGAATAAAAATAAAATGGAACCTATTAAAGGGAAATCCGCAAGAGCATAGAACACCTCAGCAAGGCCACTGTTAACCAACAATTCTCGCCTTCTCAAAGAAGGATCTTTCTTTCCACCCTCATGCACCCCTTCAACCAAGTCGAGATTCTCAGGACATGTACTTTCACTGGCCTCAGACATTGTAACTTCTTTCTCAGTCTTTCCCTCTTTGTCTCTAAGTTCTTCATCCCTTAAAGACTTCATTTCAAGATTGGCTTTGGGCTTATCCTGACAATGGTCAAGAATAAAGTAAGCTCCAACATATTTTCTTCTCACCAGAACAATGGAAGAAAACAAATTAAAACAGATTAAATCCAAACTATTTGCATCGCTGATAGCTTTTGGAAAGATCCATGACTTTCACATCACCTTGGCACTAAAAGATGGAATAGATGAAGCAAGTGAAGCCAAATCATCAGGACTGAAATAGCGTGAACAATTTGGATGAAGAAGCTGCAATATTGGACGCCTTCCATTCTGCAGTTTACAATTAATAAAATAGACTGCTCAGAGATAGCTGGTTAATACAGAAGGGTAAGGTCTAAAGCAGATAACCAGAAGATTACTTAGATCATTAAATGTTCTTTAAAAACTGAACAAGAAAAAGATGGTGTGAAATTCCATGCAAATAATCCCAGCCTATCAATTTCTCAATATACTCTTGGCCGAGAGGATTGGCGCTGCATGCGGTTTGGCAGACACTTTAGGAAATAGTTGGAAAAAAAACTTCTCAACAAAAAATTGAATGAATCATACAAGATGCAGCAGGAGTAGGAACCTTATCCAAAACCAGCTCATCTAAGACGGTTTGAAGCTCACAAATGATAACCTGTTATCATAAGATTTTGATCAGGAGCTCCATTGAAGCAGATATATCCAATCAAATGTTCATAAAAGCTAATCGTGATGAGAATCATAAAAAGAACTCACCTTTGTTACAAGCTTTGTGTCATCAACAGTTGAGACAATGCAGGCAAGTACCTAAAAAGTGTTGGGCAAACATGGTAAAGTTAGTACTTAAAATAAGATATTCACAGCAAAACAAAAACTTTGAAGAACACACATAACAAAATATACTCTGAAAAGAACATTAATATGTAGGTTTTAAAAACAAAAATAACAAAAAATTTACCAGACTCCCATACTGATCATGAGCTATCTTGCCTATGTGACCTTTCATCCCTTTGACAATCTTTTTTCTCTCCTAAACATGGAAAGGGGGAAAAAAAAGCAATTAACATCCAAAGAAATTTCGCTCATTTTGCATTAGGTAGTATGGACAAACAAATGAATTTTTCATCTTATAGAAGAGAAACAAGTAATTGCAACAAACCTTGGCACTCCCATGTTTCACACAGAGCATGCCAATCCTAGATCCATCTCTTGTATGGATCATTCGAACAAGAAGTGGACCACATAATTGTTGAACTATTTCTGCTGCAGTGGACTACAAACAAACTCTATTCAGAAAATGAAGAAAATTTGCAAAGCTACAGCCCTAGGAAGGAAAATTTTCTAAAATTATCTTCAAGAGTGCAAACAAAATTCCAAAACCACCTTATCAGCTATGCTGAAATACTCCATTAGCACCCTGTGTATAATAGAGTGGTCAACTATTCCTTTCTCTAGAATGGGTTGTATCACAGAAGTCATGTGACGTTGGACTGAAGATTTCTGTAGGCCCAGCTTTGCAATCACATCCAGCAACCTGAAATTTAATCAAGACCGGGGATATAAGCAGGAAGAAAAACAGCATCCATATAGAATTTCTTAATGCGTTTTATGACAAGCCAAGGCTCTTTGCAGCAGCCAAGTATGCAAAACAGCAAGCCTTTTTCTTTTACCTGCTTTCTTTCACTGATGCAAGGTCCCTAAACAATTGAAGCTCAGTAGAATATAGCTCCATTAGAAGTTCTTGTTTTTGAGCTGCATTTCCAAGTTGGTATGCATGCTCAATAACTGCAGAGAGAATTAAGCAAAGTATTAGAACCAATGTCCACAATTCAGCAAGGAGCAAGAATTTATATGGTAGCTTCATGGTCAAAATGTTTAATTCTGCTGAATCACCAATATCAATAGTGATACCACAAGAGTAAAAGGAAAATAAACACAAGGTCTATTGGGGAACCACATCAAAATCCTAAAATAAGATTAAAAAAAAAATGTGCCCTTCATAGAGCAAGAACCCAAAGCCAATCATCCTCACAAAAATTTTTGGGGGAAGGGGAGGTACTAGACTATAATTACCAAACAGAAGCCAATCAAAGAACAGAAAACGAATAAAAGGTCTGACATCAGCACCAAAGATGAGAAAGTGGCACATACCAACAGATCCAACCATATGTCGAAGAAGAGAAGCAACATGCCCATGTAGGGCAGAAACAAACTCAGCCAGCTGTTTTTTAGAAGCTGCAAACAGTCTAAAGAGTCAACCATGCAAAATGTGAACATAAGTTTGTACATAATAAACATGTTGGAATGAGTCTTTAGATTTCTCCCTCCATCACTCTTGATATTTCAACCAAAACATACCATTATCTAGCATCTTCTTCACCAAATGGACTGAATAAGTGTTGCATGCCAAGGTGAGAAAGTGTGGCCTAAGTTCACTATATACAGCATCCCTTTCAGTTTGAGAACAGTACTTCACACAGGTCTGAAATGAAGAAACAGAAAATGAGAATTATTACAAATGATTGCAAACCTCATGACTTAACAATTTTGGGAAGGACAGGGTAAGACAAAAAAGACAGGAAAAGCAAATATTACCTGCAGAACACGAGAAGAAACATGGGAACTAGCGATCTCTGGAATCTTTTCCTTCATTTTTTGTAGTGCCATGGTAATTAACCTTGAGATATTTTTTGACAGGAAAGAAACCGGAAAAAAAAAAAAAAAAAATGGTAAAAGCCTGAACCTATTAAAATGCAATGATGGGCCCAATAAAATAAAGAAAAGAAAAAAAAAAGATGTAACAGCTAGCCAACATACTTGGATCTTTCTTCTTTGGCAATATTACGCTGTCTCATCTTTTCCCAGAGAGACGCAAGCTCCTATTTCACAATTGAATAACATAAATGTGTAAATAAATAAATAAAACAACCATTGCGGATGAAGGGATGATGATCCATGACCCAGTTCAACATCAAACATTTCACTTTTATATATGCTTATTGAATTAAAGGATCGAGTGGTCAAAAAATGCAAAAACTACAAAGTACGTACTTGCTCCAGATTGTAATGCCGCTTTCTTTTCTTCTTCCTAGCATCTGCCAATTCCTGAAACAGAAAGAGAACAAAAAAAAGACTCGTTCCAATCATTGTTTCAAGGGGAAACGTATCGTCATAATGACGATTCATTCTCAATTTACCAACTAAATAAATAAACAAAGGACCTTGGCGCGGATTCGGTGCTCTCGCTTCGATAGAGGAGCCTCCCTGTTCTCCTGACGAAATTTTGACTTTTCGGACTCCGATTCATGTGGTTTTCGCTGTTTCTTGAAGGGCTTGAAAAGTTTCCTCACTTCCTTGTTCGAATGACTTGAATCAACAAGCTTCGGCCTCTTGGAGACCGAGCTATCTGGTTCGGTCTTGTTAGAAACTGTGTTTAACTTTCTCTTCTTCGGTTTGTTGCTATTTTGTTTCTTCGCCGCCATTGCAGCGCTGCTCGAGCTAGCTGTTTCTCTCTCTCTCTCTCTCTCTCTCTCTCTCTCTTCTTTCGCCAAATTTCTTTGTATCCTTTGCTTTGGGGGTTTTTTGAGGGTTTTGGTTTTGCAATCGTAAAAGACAATAGAAATTATGGGCCTAGTTTATATTGGGCTGAGCCACATTGGCCCAGTATATATTGAGCTGAACCCATTTCATTTTATTTAATTGCATGAGCCCATCTACACGAGATTTGACTGATTCTGTTAGAGATTCTCGACTGCGATGTACTAGATTTGCTATAAGCAAAAGAAAAATTATGAATATAAATTATTATTATTTTTTTAAATCATGCTTAATTTGTAAAATTATGTAAAATTTAAGATTTATTTATATCGCGTAAAAATTACCTGAGTCAAGTCCAGCTTTAAAGCCCGAAACGTTGCGTAAATTCAAATGGGGGAGGCCGAACGCCTTTTTGTGTTTTTCATGATGGTCCACCTAAATTCGGTAATGATGGCTGTCCAAATCACTGTCTTGGGTAACTTACATTCGGACAGAAATTGCCTATCAGGCGTGCAAGATGTAACCCAGGCAGATAACGTCACTGGTTCTATTTCCTTGTCTAAGAAGTAGGTGTTAATAAGCTCCACCAAATTGGTTTTCTTTTTTTTTCTCAAACAAGTTAAAAAGGAATTTAAATTTTTATCTTTGAAAACTTAATTGTAATCCTAAGTATAAAATTTATGAAAAATTATTTTCATTATATAACTTACAATTGAATAAATTTCTTTACAAAACAAAAATAAAATGAAGTATAGCCAAACACTTGTTCCCCCAAGATATTTTAGATACGGCCAAATTCAAGTGAAGAAACAAATTGAATTTCACTCGAATCTGCCCCATTTTCCACGTTCAGGGTATCCTCCTAATCATCTTTACCTCTTAGTTGTGTTTGAAACTAGGAACCAATGATCATTGAATACAACAGAAAAGACAGCAGCCCACATGCCGAGGCGGACGTCTTGTACTTGTTTGCAGAGGGATGATTCACCTCAATAATGGACATGTATGTGCGATACGCACTCTGTATAAGGAAATAATGCACGGACAAGAGCCCCAATTGCAAGGTTGGTTTTTGGAGTGTTTCTTTGGGATTGGCGATCACACCAAACGAGAAGTCATTTAGTCAAAGGTAGAACTCGCAATGATCTGCACGTTGGTCCCCGATGGCAGGTAAGCTTTCAGCTATTTTCGCAGCAACAATGCTAGACATACGTCGTCGAAAATGTTTTGATGGATAAGAGATGTAATAATTGGTGTCAAATTCGGAATCTATAGACAACTATGCTTAGCTATGGAGTCCCAAACCAAACATACAACTGTTTGTATCCATTTTGTTAAAATGTAATTTCATCGCTAAAATTGAGTTTATAAAAAACCTCGTACAGTTAAAAAATATAAAAATTTAACATGACATTTAATGTCAATAAATTTATTTAACTTAAATTTTTAGGTGAACTTGTTATTGGAGAGTTCTTCTCTCTGCTCTTGTTGCCATAAAATTCGGTACGGGTGATCTGTAATAGATCGGTCCCCAGAGTCAAGGTTGGAACAGCTCTCAGCCCTCGAAGTTCGGCTCAAGGAGAACAAGGATGGTCGATTTTCAAGACTAACAAGTAAACTAGAGATACAGGAATAACTGGCTATATAAGAGATAGTGTTAGGGAGTGAAGGACTACTGCATGGTTTGGCATCCCACAGGACCAGTCAGCAAGGCACCAGGAGCAGTCAGGGGTGTGCTCCGTACATGTAATGACTGAAAAATAGGGGAGTGTCTTGTAGAGAAGTGCCAGTTAGCATACCTTGAGGACTATAAAAATATCAAGATAGCTATTTGATAAATTACAGAGGCAAGCACAATCAAAGTCACTCTTGAGCTTTCATTGGGTTGTAAGCTTGTTACTGTTCGTGTTTTCCATATCTTGTAGTCGATAAGCTATTCTCCTTTCTGAATTAATGAAAAATAGTTTCAGAGCATTTTAAGTGCATAGCTTCTTGTTGCTTAAGTTGCGCAAAATACATTATCATTCGGTCTCTTTGTTTCCTGAGCTCGACCTCTTCCAAACATATTTGTATGTTTGGCTTGATTGCGTTGAGTGGAATTCAATTGTGGAGAACCTAAAACGTCCTCCTTGCCCTAATCATGATTTCCTTTGGCTATCGTTTGTCAAACGAAAACAGATATACATGCCAATCCCACGAAGTTATTACAAGTCAACAAGGGATGTTGACTTCAAAGAATCCAAAACGATGCGAGAAGGTGTCTCGAGTGCCAACCCAGATGCGTCTCAAAAGCCAATTAGGCTGCAAGAAGGCATGCAAAAGCGGAGGAGGAGACAAGCATGCACCAGTCACTTTCCGCGTCTCTTTATTTATTAATGGAAACGGTTTCGTCATTTACCGGACACTTCACGTATACATGCGTAACGCAACATAGGATGCTGCTAGCTAGCCACTAGCGTGGGTTTCCGCTTTTATTGGACCTGCAATATATAGAGAGCACATTGGATACTCATACATCTCACGAACAGGCATTGTTGCAGAGTTGAAATCGGTGGTGAACTTTGAAATGTAAACCGTCCTTTTTAGATGCGAATGACATGTAGAAATTGAATACAAAAGATTTAAACTATTAGTTATAGTTTAATACGCTTTTTAATAAACATTGAGCCAATTATAATTTTATTTTTGAAATTAAAAATTAATTATAACTAATAATTTAAATTTTATGCATCTATTTTTTGCATTTAATTGGAATGTTTCTGTAATAAAGCTCAATTCGATGATTTAAGTGTCTAGTCTCCAGCCACGTGTTGGTTTGGAACCATTTTGGTGTGGGCCACATTTGCAGCCATGGACAAATTAGACAAACCAGTGTTGATGCTTCACATCAAAAACCAAATCCAGGGTCCACTTTAAAGGAGAGTGCGACTCTACGGTGATATGACAGGCCGAAAATTATAGTTTTTTTTTTTTTATTAAATTAATCTCAACTTTTTTATTTTAATTTATTTATTTTTATAATTAATTTATTATTAAATATGTTGCATGACATATTATGATGGTTGATTGATATTGATTCAAATATCATGACATCAAAAGATATCGTGGCACATTTAAAAAAATTTAAGAATTTAAATTTTTTTTAAAAAAATTAAAAATTGAAAATTGAAAATAAAAAATTTATAAATTGAAAAAACATTGAAACATGTTTTAAAGGATACTTAAAATTTAAAATAAAATCTGAAAATTTTAAAATATATCTAATTTTTTTAAAAAAAAATTAAAATCTAAAAAATAAAAATTAAATATAAAAATTTAAAAAAAAATTTAAAATATTTTTTAAAAATATGAAAATTTTAACAAACCTTAAATTTTTAGAATTTTTTTTTGAATTATTAATTTAATTTTTTTAAAAATTACTTTTTAAAAATAATTTTTAGATTTTTTTCAATTTTAAATATTTTAAAACATGTAACATATGTGTCGATATCAGCTAACTAATGTAGCATGTTATGTGGTATAATTAAAAGCAAACTAACAAAAAAAAAATCAATGAATTAATGAAGAAAACATTGAAAACCAACTTTAAAGAAAAAGATGTTGTGACTCTAATTTAAAAATTAGTCAAACATTATTGTCTAATTGAGACTTTTTGTCATACGACAGATGGTGATCTTAAAGAGAGAAAAAAAAAAGAATGGTAAAATTACATAATTAATTTGATTTGTCTTATATTATTATAAATATTAATTATATATTCTAATTATTTATAGATAAAAATTTATTAAAATACGCTTAAAAGTAGAAACCACAAAATTAAACGTTTCCAATTTAATGAAACTAAATAATAATAATAATAATAATAATAAAAGCAATGAGATTAAAAACCGGCATATGTCTTTTTAAACAATACATAGGAGCATTGCAACCGAACTGCCAAATAAATAAACGTGAAAGTCGTCTGTCGTCTGTCGTCTGTCGTCTTCCCCACGCAGTGTCTCTCAGTCGTCACCTCCCATTTTCCACTCCGATTATTAGGCTTTGTTTCCAATTCCACGCATAAGGCCCTGTAAACGGCCTGAAAGCTCACATGGCAGCATTAATTTTATTTGACTTGGTGACCTCATGCGGGTCCTACGAAGCACGTGGAATCCTAGTTGGAGCCAGCGACAGCCCTTGGGTTCCAACAGATGAAATTTTAGGGTTGTATCAGTTTGAGTTTTATGCATGCAAACGCAACATAATCTAGAAGAAGGACGGATAATTAGTTTAACAATGTATCATAAAATGTATGGACGGCTTCTTTTTTTTTTTTTTAAATGCATCAAAATGTATCAATTGCATGATATAAGGTGTACTTTATTTTATTGAACTATTAAATATTTTTTTTAACTCATTAGATATGTATAGAGTTATCTTGATATTAACAAATAAGATAAATTATAAATTAATATTAAATTTATATAAATCACAAATTAGTATTAAATTTATATAAATTTTATTAATATAATTGTATTATTTTTTTTAAAATTTTTTTATTTGTATCTCATACTTTTAATTTTCTATTTCATTTGAGTTTATATTTAAACAAAATTTTGAGTTTTTTAAAAGTTTGTTTTATTTAATCAAGTCATTTTTTTTTTTAACAACTTGACTAAATTTTGTCAAAAAAAAGAAAAGTGATATTAAAACATTGAAAAAAAAAATTATGAAAGTTAAGAAGTGATGTAGGTCATATTCCGTTAATGTGATAACAATGTACATAGTGATTCATCTATTGTCATTTTTTTAATTAAGTCAAACACGCGAAGCTTTGATCATTAACTTCCTATTCCGTTGTCTTCAAACTAAACAAAAATATATGAAAATACACAGAGTAAACCCAAAACAATTTTTCTTTTTTCTTTCTTTCTAAGGATGGGAAAAGCCAAAAACTTATTGGCAGAGGAATTTAGCGATTTTTCAAAGACTAAAACATAAGATTGAGTACGTGTGTGGCTTTCATTTGACGTGCAGTTCTCGGCAGATGAACAAGCTTCTACGTAAATGCAACATTATCGGCCCAATCCGCAACATTTCCACGGACTCTTCTGCTTCTGTGGTCCTATTTTCCATGGTGACTTTTGGTGCTGCTGTGTTCAAACTGCATGCCATCCAAATGGCACCCTATCCTTAGTTACTAAGCAAATGGCGGGGTAGTTCTGTAGTGAGCCGAATTTTCTTTGTTTTTTCGTTTTATGTTTTTTTTCTTTCTTTGAAAAAATTGGGGATTTGAATTTTAATTTCAGGCTTGACGGGGACTCGTTGTTGGATGTAAACCTTAGATTACGAATAATTTTTAGGAGACGTGACACGTGCGGAAATGAGAGGAATACGGTAAAGCCCGCTTCCATTACACAAAAAGAAATTTCAATACCTTAGACAATGTGTCAGCTTAACATCTAAAAGATTGTTCTTATCAAATAGGAATATTTATCAAATTCATGAGAAAAAAGAAATCTCTTTGATAATACGATAATAACAAAAAATAAATAAATTAATTGTATTTCACTTGATCGCATGATATAAATGAAATTTAACCAAAAAAATTATTATGATATATTATTAGTGCTTCATATATATTGTTAGGTAGTGATATTTTTATTGAATTATTCATTCCAAAATATTTATACCAAGTATTTCTTGTTATTCCATACAATCTAAAAATTAAATAAGAAAACAAGTGTTAAATGTTATATCCATTTTAGTAGAATTTCACCCTCGTTCAATAAACCATGGTTTTAGTTGGTCGAGATAGATCAAGAAAATTTCTGCTGTCCCTCTTTCCCATAGGCAACAACCCAGGCCAATTGCATTGTTTCATTCTAACTCAAAATTAGAGTCCAAAATAAAACAAACAATAAAAAGGAAAAAAACCTTCTTTTTTTTTTTTTTTTGGCTTTGAAAGGAAATAACTTCGAGAAAATGAAAGCACAAAGCTTTGGTCTAAGTGGAAAAAGCATCAGTCAGATACACATAAACATAAATAAAACATTCCACCTTTTCCTCTCTCTCTCTCTCTCTCTCTCTCACCATTACTCTCTCTGGATTGTGGACATACATGGGGGTAAGTGTTCGGTTATGTTCTGCCGAGTGATTGACGCCAGGCTAGCATCTTGGGCATGATTGACGTGGGTCCCATTTCCCCCTCTCTTGCCCTGTCAACCCACATGCTGCCTTTCAATGCCCCATGCACTCTCTCCTCTCTCTCTCTCTCCGCTAGACAAATACTCTGTTTTCCTTTTGTTCTCTCCTTCATTATGCAACCCCCCTCTCTCACCGCCCAAACAAATCCTCTCTTACGTGTCAAAATAAATCGACAGCCATGTCCCCAAACAGCACTTTGTCATGATAATTTCACATAACCTTAACCCCAACTTATAACTCCCCCTAAACTCAATGAGATTTTTAATTTGATCTTCCAAAAAAAAATAAATTTTTATATGTAAAAAATAAAAAAATTAAGTATAACTCAATTAAAAGTAAAAAATATATATATTTAAAAATAATAAATTTATTATACTAAAAAAAAAAGTAACAAACTCTGAAACTCTTTTTTTTTTCTTTTTTTATCATTGTTTTAACGGACTCCTCTAGAATTAGATGTTAACAAATTTAAAGAAGGAAACAGAAAGACTGCTAAATTTTAGCTGCCCCCTCTTACACCTCGCAGAGGGCCGTTTCAAAAAAAATAAAAAATAAAAAAATGTCGGCGAGAGACGTTATTAATAATTATGAAATAAAGGTTACTTGCTAATCACCGGCTATAAATATGGGTTATTATATTCTCTTTATTCTCCATCCCACTTACTTACCATGTTATGATTTTTATTTTTAATTTTTGCATGGGAAAGCTGTCATTTCTTACTTACCAAACACATAAATTTGTAGGGTGGCCAATTTTATTTATAGCAAAAATAAAAAGCATAGGTTAAAAAAGAAGAAATATTGTACGAAAACAATAATGTACCAACAGCTCTCTAGCTCTTGTTCTGTGCCATTTATATATAATAAATACTCATAATACACATGCTTACAGAAAGCTGCCCTGTTCTTGTGGTGATTCTTCTTCTTCCTTCTTTCTCCCCGTTGCTTCTTTTCTCTTTCTTTTCTTCCTCTTTTTTGGAGGGAGCGTTGCAGTTTGTTTGCTCTGCTGCTGTTTTGGCGTTAGAGTCAGTTGTTGTCTCTCTTTGGCAGTCAGTCAGTCGCTGTTGCAGAGGCTTTGACCTCATGAAGATGCCAGTAAGTACGTTTTTTTAAATCTGGGTTTTGGGAGTTTGGACTCCCCTTCTTGTTTCAGCTGTTTATCTTCTTGCCAAATCCTTTAACTTTTCTTTTTCACTTGATTGCTTGTCTTTGATTGCTATTACCGATTGATTTTCTTATCATTCTTGGAGGTACATGTTTGATTTCCCTACATATGCTTTAAAATTCTTCAGTCTCTCGCTAGCTGTTTATTACCAAGTCTGTTTATTTTTGCTGCTTCCGATGTTTCGCGTTTTTCTTTCTACTCCTTCCAAGCAAGTCAACCTGATTTTGGTGTTGTGATTACATTCTCATTCATCTTCTTCCTATATGCCTCTGCAATTCTGTTTTGAGTTGTGCTTTTTTTTTTTGTTGTAATTTTCTTTTCTCGTCACTCCTTTTCTATGTCGCTCCTATTCTGTTCAGTGTTGCTTTTATTGGATTCGAGACCTTTTTACTTTTCATGGGCTTAATTTGTTTACTGGTTACTTTCCTTGCTTTTGGAGTGGCAAAACCATTTTTCAACTTTTACAGTGGGTGGTTATTTTATCTACTTAGTGTGTTTGCATTCTGTTGGTCTTGTGAACGCTATAGTAAAAGATTCGAAGGATCCACTAAAGGGGGATCGAGTCTGATTGTTCTCGTCTCATGCATTGGTCATGGAAGTCATGGTTGGTTACTGCTCTTTGGTACATCAACAAAATGAATCTGCAATTGTATAATGTATTCTAAAATATGAAATTTCTTATTCACTGTTTTAGGTGGCATTGCTCCAGCTTCTGGCATTGGGCAGTGCTATTGGATTTGTTATTGGAGAAGAGAGCAATGGAAAGTGTGATTACACACTGAGTTTAAACCCGAGACCCCACAGTGTGTCCATCTTGGAGTTTGGTGCTGTTGGAGATGGGAAAACGTTGAATACCATTGCCTTCCAGAATGCCATCTTCTATCTCAAGTCCTTTGCTGACAAGGGTGGTGCAAAGCTTTATGTGCCTCCAGGGAAATGGCTTACTGGAAGTTTCAATCTTACCAGCCATCTCACTCTCTTCTTGGAAAAAGGCGCTGTCATACTTGGATCTCAGGTGCTTTTGTGCTGCTCTTTTATTTGAGGCTCTTATTTGTGTTTTGCCTTCCGTTCTGTTTTGGTTCTCATGCAATAAATAGAGATGGTCAATTTCCCAACAAAGAATTCTTATATGTCTTATGGATGCTTGTTAGAATCCATCTCATTGGGATGTTGTTGAACCGTTGCCATCGTATGGTCGTGGGATTGATATTCCTGGAGAAAGATACAGAAGTTTGATAAATGGATATATGTTGCATGATGTGGTGATAACTGGTAAGTTTTACATGCAATTCCCTCTTTAATGCCTTTATTTTTTGTTAAATCTCCATCTTGAATGACCTTATGTTGAAAATCCTTTAGGTGATAATGGAACCATTGATGGACAGGGCTCAATTTGGTGGGATTGGTTTAACTCCCATTCCTTGAACCACAGCCGCCCCAATCTTGTGGAATTTGTAGATTCTGACTATGTAGTAGTTTCAAATCTTACATTCCTGAATGCTCCTGCATATAGCATACATCCAGTATATTGCAGGTAATTTGGCTAAAAAAGATGGATTATTTTTAACCTATTCTTCAATCTTAGTTCATCAACAATCAGAGCAAGCAGCTTAAATTTTTGTGTCGTTGGCTCTTGCGCAGTAATGTGCTTGTTCAAAATATATCAGTCTCTGCTCCTCCAGAATCCCCCTGTACTGCTGGGATAGTACCAGGTTCGCAGAATTGATTTTATTTTCTTAGATTATATTGTTTTCCATTCAACTGCCCTCGCTAGAAAATGCCTATTCTTACATTGTTCTGCTTGCCGTTTGACTTTCCATGTCACCCACTTGAACTTAGACTTTGCATTTCATATAATATTGTGTGCACAAGGCCTAAGCCTAACAAAATTGAGACCTCATCATCTTCTGTCTATGATAAAGAGCTTTATATGGCGTCAATTAAATTTTAGTTGTTTTGTTACCATTGCACATGAGGAGATATAAATGTTTAATCTTTGCCCTTTGAAACAAAAAGGAAGCTGTAACAGCAAGAACTAAAGGGAGCTTGTAAACATTATGTACAATGTGGTTAGAAGGCTCTGCATAATCGTTTGCAGGGCAACTATTCTTAAAGGCTTTTAGACAAAACACTTGAAGGGCTTCATCATGATCAAGTCCCTTGACCTTGAGCATTTTATCTGCTCCATAGCTGATCCAGATGTGTTCATCTCTAGTTATAATTATACTACTTCCACTGCCAAACAAATCATGTAGTCCGGCCAATTCTTTTAACTGGTCCAAATCATTGACATTGTCAAGAAGCACAACCACCCTTTTGTGATGCAGCCTTTTCTCTTGCTTAATCCTCTGCCTAGATTCTTAAACATGCTCAAAACTAACTGTAAAACAGGCTTTGAACAATTTGAATGATAAGCCGTGAATGTGTTTCACTGTCTCATAAGATAAGGAAGACACAAGCAATATATCCTGATGCATGATTTGATTTCTTAGTGTCCAAAGAAGCTGGTTGTGTCTGAATCCTCCATTCAGTTTTTGAGGCACTGAACCTTGTTCTCTTTTTGCTGTTGTCCTAAAAGAGAAGGCCTTTACCGTTTGCCTCACCGCCTTTGAATTTCAATTCTCCAGCTAATTTATTTGGCATATAAAGTTGCCAACCTCTTCGTTCTGGAATCATGAATTCTTTCTCATCACTGTTGACAAAGGTTTATTACTAAACCATTTTGGTAAAATGTCAGATTCTTCTAGTAATGTATGCATAGAGGACAGCATCATTAAAATGGGCCATGATGCCATTGCGCTAAAGAGTGGTTGGGATGAATATGGAATTGCTTACAACAGACACACCACGGGTGTACACATAAGAAGGGTCAACCTTCAATCATCTACAGGTTCTTGTATTGCCTTTGGTAGCGAGATGTCTGGTGGCATATCTGATGTGCAAGTGGAGCAGCTTCACCTGCACAACTCATTTAGTGGCATTGAGTTTAGAACAACCAAGGGCAGAGGAGGCTACATCAAAAGGATCATTATATCAGACGTTGAATTAGAAAGCATCAGCAGGGCATTTGGTGCCATTGGTGATAGGGGTTCACATCCAGATGACAAATATGATCCGTATGCTCTTCCTCAGCTTGACCAGATCACCTTGCAGAATGTTATTGGTACAAACATCACCATTGCTGGGAACTTCACAGGAATTAAGGAGTCTCCCTTTACCTCTATTTGTCTATTTAATGTCTCGTTGTCTGTCTCTGCATCCTCGTCTTCCTGGGTTTGTTCAAATGTGATAGGCCATTCAGAGTTTGTGGATCCTGAGCCGTGCCCAGAACTCAAAAGCTCATACTCAACTTCTTCCTTGGTTTGCTACTCCCTCGGAAATTATTATGGTAAATCTGCGAGCTTATGATACCATTTCTGCACACTATAGTTCACCTGGTGAAAAATATGGATTCTTCAACAGTTTACTGTCTCTAAAAATAGGTCAGATTCTTTCCAATAAGATGCCTTGTCCAAAGCATTCGTTTTTTCTGTTCATTGTTTTTTTCTTTTGGCATTTTCGCATGTTGAAATCTGCAGATTATTTGTACAGCTCCATTTCTTCATTCATGTGTAAGAAAAGTTTTGGTAGTGATTGCACAATCCCACAAACAGGACTTTGCATATTTCTTTTCACTGCTATTTATATTTCCAATCTGGTGCTGTACAATGTCTACGTCAAGTCAGACTTTATTGTTCAATTATGGATTTTGACGTATTGGATGAAATTATGATGGATTCTTTACATTGCAATTGCAAAGGATTCAACGTAAAGTGCACATATTTTCAGCTACATTACAAGGTACAATCAATAATAACATGCGTATTTGCGAATGCATGGTTAAAAGCATTTTGCTTGGACGTGAAATTGTGAATTCTCCTTCCCCTTAGTTTGGATAACGAAGTTGGAGAGAGAAAAATGGTAGAAAAGAAAATTAGAGAGAAATTTTTTCTTCTATCTTGTATTTAAAAGAGGACGAGGAGAGGAAAGAAAATTAAAAATTTCTTGCTTCAAAAAGAGCAGAAAGTTAATGGAGAAATAATATTGATCATAATAAAAAAGTTAATATAGATAATAAAAAAATTAAAAATACTTGTAAAATAATAATAATAATTAATAAAAATAAATTACTATGTAAGAAAAGATATATTAATTATAATTAATAATTATAACAAATTTACTTAATAATTATAATAAATTTTTTAAATAGAACTCAATAAATTAATGGATTATTTTAAGAAAGATCAATAATTTTCATTGAAGAAAAGATTTGGTGGGATAGGTAAGAAAATTAACTTTAATCTTTTTTTTTTTTTTTTTAATTTTGTCCCTCCAAAATATTTTTTAAATACAAATATAGTTCGTTTTTATTTTCTTTAACTAGAGCTCTTTTTTGAACTAAATTTTGTGCGTTAAAGGGTAATTGATTTAGATAAAAACTATTTTTAAATGGATTAACTAAATTCTATTAAAATATGGACTCAAATATAACCAAAAAAATGTAAAAGTATACAACCTTCATATTATATCAAAAAAGTAACTGAATTTTAAATGGGTTGACTAATTCAATTGACAAAACAAAAGGTAACATGATTATATCAAAAAAAAGAAAGAAAAATTTATAAAAATTTACAACTTTCTATTGTTAGAATGGATAAATAGATATTTTCTTATTTATAAAAGTTTACAACTTTTTATTATAAGAATGGATAAATAGACATTTCCTTAGAGCAGGTTAAATATGTTAAAAGACAAAAACTCAGCTCATATTTGAAGCCCATGTCTTTAAAATGTTATTGAGAGGCCCAGCCCAAAGTGTTTAGGTTTTATGACAAGGCAGTTGAAAATTGGACAAAGAACGAAGAAAATTTTGAAAAAACGGAGCCAACCATAAGAAGAAAGAGTGGAAGAAAATTGAATCAATAGAGAGCCCTAAAGGCAGCCACACAGCGCCACCTCCCTGCTTTCTATCTCTCTTCCGGCGACCACAAGCCTCCAGTTTCTTTACACGGACTATTAAACAAAGGGAGTGTTTCCCGTCGACGTCGTTTCAGGTAAGGCAGCTACCACTCTTCTTCTTTGGGGCTTACAAGCCATGTCCTCTCTCTCACACACAAACAGGGTGCAGTGCAGGGGTTTTAAAAGGGTTTTTTTTTTTTATGTTATACCTTGGCTCTTTGATAAGTACACATTTGGGTGCCTGGTGAATTTTTGTGAATGAGAGAATGAATCAAGTGATGGGTTACTTCTTGAATGTGCTTTCTTTGCTTTCCCAGTTAGTTGGGCCCTTTTTTAGTGTTTTCTTTTGTGTGTGTGTACGTTTGTGTTCTGTTTTTCATTTCATTGTACTTTTGAAGCTAGATCATTGGTTCTCTATTGTTCGCAATATGTGCGAAATGTTAGAAAGATTTTGACGACTGGTTTTGTTCCTGAAATTCTCAGGCATATGGTTTCCACAAGTATAAGGGATCTCTTAACGGCATTTAGTCCTTCCTTGGACTACTTTGCCATTAGCGTGGGTGATGGTAGAATAAAGGTATTTGAACTTCTTCTATTGTATAGAATATGGTATCTTGCCAATGTGATTGTGTGTGAAATATTCTTATCCTTTTTTGTCATCTTCTTTGCTTTGGTTCAATTGTACTTGGAAGATAATGAATCTATTTTTTCTGTTCTCAGATTTGGGATACTGTCAAAGGCCAGGTGCAAACTGAGTTTGCAGACATCACTTCAAGTGATGCAAATTTTTATCCCACACCTGAAAGGGGACACCTTTCAGTTGATTATACCTGCATGAAGTGGCTATCTTTGGACGGAAAGGTTTGTGATTAATAGGAATTAATAGAGGATTCATGTTGTCATTGTGGATCATAATGTATGATTGATTTCATTTAGTTTTTTGAAGTAACATTGTGCTCTCTAATATTTGAATGATTGCAGAAGAAAAGGAAGCTGGGAAATTCATTTTTAGTATTAGGAACAGGTAGTGGGGATGTTCTTGCACTTGATGTGTCTGCTGGTCAATTGAAATGGTCTGTCAGTGATTGCCATCCTGGGTGAGTTCGTTGCTGCATTTTTATGCTATCATGCCCTTTCATCTGTAGCCATCACTAAGTTATCACACTATAAACTTGTTAGCTGGCACTACATACTTGATTTCAATTTCCAAAATGGGCATTTTTGCTTTCACGACTCTCCTATAATGGACTACCTGTTTTGGTTCAATGATCCATGCAATTGGAGCTTTACATTGATTTCAACTGCATTATCATTATTCTATTGCATTACAGTGTTGTGGAAAACTTAGGCGATTTCTTTCTCTATAATCCCCTGTATTTCAGTGCTTTCCTTTGTAGGCCTTCTGGCATGTTTTTCATTTGCTACTTCTGTGGGCATGAAGGCCTCGGAATGCATTCATGCACACAAAACCTCATTGTGATGGGATTGGTAGCTTTAATTTAGTTCCTTTGCCTGCTATTTTTGGCTCTACTAAAGCTTTCTTTTACATTGATTTTATAAATTAGATCAAATGAGTACATAACATGTTTTTGATTGAGATCTTGCTGTGTCATTTAAAAGCCATTACCCCTTCCCTCCCAATCAATGTGCATTATAGATACGTTGCCTTTCTGGTATTACACATTAGTTTGTTCAAACCTCTAGGTGAAGTGTAGATACGTGATTGCATGCAGCTCTCATTTATTGTTCTATTTTTGTGTGACTATATGCTCAATCATTTTCATTTGCTAATATGCAGGGGTGTTAGTGCTATTTCATTTTCTACACCTGAGTCATGTATTTACACTGCTGGTACAGATGGATTTATTTGCAAAATTGATCCGCAGACAGGAAATGTGTTGGAGAAGTTTAGAGCTTCTTCAAAAGCAATATCATGCATTTCTGTGTCTCCTGGTATATATTCTTTTCACCATCTCCAATGATCTTGTTTTATGTGTTGTCTTGTAGAAAAACAAACAGGATTTCACTATTTTTTGCTATGGCTGATTGATTATCTTGGAGGCATAGAATCTGGAATTATATAGTTTTGTGGAGGGTGAGCTGTGATTTTGAAGTTCATTAAAGGCAGAGCATTTACAATCTTGTCTTCACAATAAATAAGTTTGAAGTTACATACTTACAAAAAAGAGGCCTTTTGTTGTTTTCTGATTCTGTCACTTGGTTGGGTATTTGTTCATGTCAGATGGAAAGACATTAGCTACGGCAGCTGCACAATTGAAAGTTTTAAATTCTGCTGGTTACAGAAAGATCCAGAAATTTTCTGGTCATCCTGTGAGTGTTTTCATTTTTCTTTTATTTTCCATACCTATGTCCAATATTATGAGATATTAGATTGCCTTTATATTTCTGTTATTCTTCCACCATCTGTTCCAGTTATAGTCACTCTCCTTTACAGGGAGCTGTTCATTCTATGATCTTTAGTGAAGACGGGAAGTATATTCTCTCATCTGCTGTTGGTGAAAGATATATTGCATTGTGGAAAATAGATGGTGGCAAAAAACAGTCAGCAAGCTGTGTGCTTGCAATGGAGCACCCTGCTGTATTTTTGGATAGTAGGTGCTTTCAAAATAATGGGGTTGATGATACGCACACATGTGTATTGGCTGTTTCAGAAGCTGGTGTTTGTTATGCATGGCATGGACAGAATATTGAGGAATTATGTGATGCCAAGCCCACAAAAGTTTCCATGTCATACGATGAATTTCCTAAAAATCACAGGGGTGCATTACCTACAATATTTGGTGCAAAATTACAAAACATTGTAAGACCTTTGACTGCAAATGTGTTTATTGCCTATGGTATGCTTGTAAAGCCTTTGTTTCAGAAGATACTGGTGAATTCTGGGATAGACATCAAGTTGAATAGCTCCCATGATGGAGTTCTTCTGCCAGTGAATCAGGTGATTGTCAAATCTAAGAAAGGGTTGAAGGCACAAAATAGAGGTAAGGATTGATAGTTGCTTTTGTTGTAGGCTACTAATAATATAACTATTTGAAGTGAGGGTTTGGAAGATGCCCTGCCAATTACTTGTCTTATAATGATGCAGTTACTGCTTTAGACCGTGCAAACGTGGAAGATGCTGTGCTTCCATTTCCAAGGGTTTCTGATTTCTGTGAGAAAAAGGGGACATCCAATGAGGTGATGGCTGATTTGATTGACAGTAGTAGTCAAGCAGAGCCTGTAGAGGACACAGGTGTGTTTAATAGTTTCTATTAACATTAGGAATTCAGTCCTGTATGATTTTTTTATCTGTCTATCCAAAAAACTTATCTATTTTTTTAATCTTTCTCAATAAGGATTGAACTATGATCCCACTCTGTTATATGATTTATGGTTAGAAGTTTAGATTATGCTTTATTTCATAGTTTTAGAGCACATCTAATTAATTTTTGTGAACTTATGTTGGAAAGCCCTTGGGGTGCTTCAATGCAGGACCAGTCTGCCAGGTTTTTTTTGCCTGTGCCCTCTCTATAAATAACTCTAGATATATCAAGTTTTTTGGAATACCTTCTGGCATCCATTCTTTGGCACCTTCCTTCAATGAAACCTCTATGCTTTTGTATTGCCAACATGGATGTTTCCTGTAAGAGTGCTGGCTGTCACTTATAAAACTCATAAATAGCGTTATTCTCAATGAGAGTGCATGTATGCAAAATTTGTTTGGGTTCTTAAAATACAAATGTCTTTTTTTATGGGTACCCTCTATATGGTCTCTGTGGTCACCACAGCCTATGAAAATTGCTTTATTGTCTGGTTGATGAAACTAACATGCAGTAATATTCTTTTCTTGTGAATTACAATTTCAAAGTTATGCTTCAACTTCTTGACATGCATAGAGTTATTCCTTTGATGGTTCTTCGTGGACTAATGGCTCTCATGCTGGTCTTGGCAGATGAAATGACAGAAGTTGATACGTTAACCTCATGCATGGAGGAACAGTTGAGACACTTAAAAATAATCACTACTAAGGATGATAATGCATTCAGCTCTACACTTGATTCTGCAACACTTATGGGTATCAACCTTGAAGCTTACATTACACAAAAGAAGGTTGGTTCTTCACCGAAGGCATCACTCTTTGTTTCTCAGTTTTGGTGTTTTCTGTGCTTTTGAATGTTCATGTACTTGTTATTTTAAAGGTTATAGCTTCATATTATAATGCCCATGTGTTTTTTTTTTAATAAATAACTAGATGAGGGCAGCTGTTTTGTCCATGGGACCCAGCAATGTGTACAAGTTACTGGAACTCTTGGTGGCCAGATGGCAATCCAGGTTTGCTTTTTTCATATGAGTTTGTAGATAATGCATTGCTTCCTCATTTATTCCTTTTGGCATAGAGAACTCTTATTTTATCTGGTTTTCTTGTGTCATCTTAAGGCTGATCAAACAAAATTAACAAAATTATTAATTTAAATGGTTTGGGATTCAGCCATGTACGGAGTTGCCATTGTCTCATCCATAAAACAGAAATATTTGCTTCAGTTTATGTATACTTGTTCACTCTTCTGGAAGATTTCCTATGTTGGAAGACATAGTGTACATCCATACACTGTTTATGGTCAAAGTAAAAGGTTATCCTTTTCTCAACAGGTCGCACAGTGGAAATTATGTTCTACCATGGATCTACTCTATATTGGTCAACTATGGCCATAGTATCATGGCTCATGAAAAACCAGAGACCCAGATGCTCAGTTCCTTATTAAAGGTTAAATATTGTGTCATGTCTTAATCTATTGCTCTTTACATGCTTCTATATGTGGGTATGGGGTGGGACCTGTTATCTTTGTGCTTACTGTGCATTCTGGGGACTTCGTAACTGGCAGACAATGAGATGTCCATCAGTAGAACTTCACTTCTAGATCACATGTGATTTTTAGAACATTGTGTGAGAATTTGTAAGTTAAAATTGAACAGGGCTAATGCAATGCATTTCATTTTTGGCAATGGAATGGATTTTAAGTGGTAGATGGCACAGCAAGTAATGATACTTCCTATGCTGTGAGGCTCAAATTTTTGTCTTCCAGATCACCAAATCCAGAGAGGTAGCTACTCAACCTTTATTGCAACTATCAGGTCGTTTACAACTTGCGACAGCACAGGTGCTAAACCTATTGTCACTGATGCAGCTCAATATATTTCATGTCTTTTTTAATATTTGTTGCATTGCAATTGTCCTCTTGCCAGATTTCCAAGGCTACCCTGAATAAAAGTCAGATGCCATTCCATGATAATGACCAAATGGAAGATAATGAAGATGATGAAGATGTTGATGATCATCTTTTTGGGGAAGAAAATTATGAATCCCAGTTGAGCAGTGATAGTGATAGCTAGAATCAATCACCCTAACAGGTATATATTGTTCTCAGGTTAATTTATCTTTGGTTTACATAACAACCTTCTCCTAAGCTTGCATACATGGTTCATTGCTTGATAGGTCTTTTCTTCTTTATCCCCATTCTACATTTCATTTGTTAACTGACAAGGGCTTATTTGCATAAAACTAAAACTATTCCTAAATTTATGCAGAGATATTGCTGTGTGCTGTCATTTCTCTCTGCATAGAACATGCTTGACTTAGTTGGATTTGCTGGTTAAGGCATCTGTTCCACAGTTCAATAATTGACTGATTTTCTCGTCTTTTGGCCTGCAGAGAGGTCTAACTTGGTTTTAGCTAGTTTTATGATATCTTATGGCGGTATCTCGAAGGAAGGTCCAGTGATGTTACTTTATCAAGTCTACCATGGGATTTGTTTCATCTCAAACATAAGGTTTTACCAGCCCAATGGTGAAATGTGAAAAACAAAAGAGAGAAATGAAAAATAAAAATCCATGTGTTCCTTATAAATTGTTATCAGATGGACTTGATGTAATATTGAATTGTTGAAGATGTGGTTTATGTCTATCACTTATCTATAGTTGACTTCTAAACTGACAGCTTTCTGATTACTTGTGGTCATGTATTACTCTGGTCTGTTTCTAACAAGAATTCAATGGCTGTGGTGGTCTGTTGGAATTGCATGAGTTTTTGTTTTTCATTTTTATTACTTTTCCAAAATTATTTTTCTACGGATAACATTAAGCTCTTGACTTTAGGTCTTGCTAGAAAGGTTATGATGTCTAGGCATCAGGCTTTTGTCAGTGTAATGGGGGAGGAACACAGCTAGGAGATACACATCTACCAATTCACAGTGTACTTTCAGGTCCTAGCATTTGCAACTAACGGGTTACCATCTGGTTTTAGTCCTGAATTTGGCTGATTCCAAAATATTAGGAAATGATTAGAAAAGGAGTACAAAAAGGCAAGGAATATTGATTCATAGAAAGCTTGTTGAGCAGCTGACCTGACTTTGTGGCAAATTTTATATTGGAAACTTGGAAGGCATTTTAAGAATAAATATTGCAACTTTCTAGTTTCCATATTTAGACTTCTGAGGTTATGGGATGCTGTACAACGTAGCAAGGGCAGTGTTTTTCAGGAATGGTCAGCTGAGAAGCATAGTTATAGAATATAATTACATCTCTAGAGGATTCTTCTACAAAAGTTTTTGTAAGAGGTAGTATGTATTAGCCAACTTGGAAGTTGAACACAGCATTGATTCTTGCAACAATTACAAGTTTAGAATCTGATTCGGCACTCAAACTTTTCACATGCTTATTAGAAAATATTGCCACCAGATTCTGTTATTTTTCTAACCTCTAATTATTCTCCATTCATGTGCTCTTTTTTCTGGAGGCAAAGGAAAGAGCTTCCTCATAGAGACCCTCTAGCCTTTTACATTATCCTACATGCATTCGGATTTTCATCGCTAAATATAGATGTTATGTTGCCATTGCGATTGTTCTCATGGTAATCCTCAGTGTAATGGTCCATCCTATTGTAACGTGTCTGCAGAGGTGGTGACTGAATATACTCATATCCAGTGACATGTGGTGATGGCTGGTATGTGTTGTAGCCATGGGTCACATAGATGGGCTGTTGTGGCTCTGGTGGAAATCCTTGGCCATTTGAATATCTATTCCAGTGAGCACCATAGGCAGGACTGTAGCCATATCTGTAGCCATAGTCAGGTGGGTGGTGGTATATGACATGAACCTCTCCTACATCTTTTGGTCCAAGGGGTGGTGGTTGTTGGCTTGCATTGGTTTCTGCAGCCATGGGTGATGGTGATGGTTTCTCCTCCAATGGCGGATTCTCAGGTGATGGTGGATCTTTTGGAGGTTCTGCTGGTGGTGCTGCTTCAGCTGGTGGTGCTTCTGCTGGTGGTGGATTAGATGTGTCAGGGGCTGCAGGTGGTGGCGCCCCACCTTCTGGTTGTAGGGGTTGTTCTGGTGGCTGAGGAGCAGGCTCTGTTGATTCAGTGGGTAAACATATGGTAGCAATCTTCCTACTTTTCCTTATGGCTTTCACTATTTTTTCTGGATCTGCCCACCCGATTATGGTCAGCTTCTGTTGAGGAACATCAATGTAGAGATCATATATACCTGAGAAAGCAATAATGCATCAGATATAAGCAACCATGATAATGTGAAACTAGGAGAAAGAGTCAAAAAATAGCTAATTTCTTACCATTGATTCCGTGTAATGCCTTTTTGATCTTTTGCACACACCCATTACAGTCCATTCGGACATGTATCTCGGTGACTCGAGGTTTCTGCATTTGAGAAGAACACAGCATGGTTAGAAAAGAATCTGTAATGTATTGCCCAGATGTTAAGTGCTCCTGTAATCAATTAAAGCTTCTTGCTGTTTAAGGTTATTATGTGTTTTATGGCTGGAGGTGTACCTCTAATTCTGGAATCATTGTGCAATGGAAGGAGAGAGAGAGAGAGAGAGAGAATGGAGCTACCAAGCAACGGTGCTTCGAATGAGTTGGATCGTCAAGAGTATGAACGAAGAATCAACAGGTGGCATTTATTTGTACACAAGAAGAGAATATATGAAAGGAAAAAGGTATGTGACATGTAAGGAATCTCTTTTCCCGTGAAGGAGAAATAAAAAGAAAAGGGTGAGATAATATTGCTTTTTTGATTAACCTCATCCGGAGTCATCATCAATCCCTGAAGAAAGAAAAGGAGAGGCCGGTGGGTTTGAAAATGCTCGATATTTTGTATGGACCTTTGACATGCTGAGCCTGGGGAATTTTCCTTAGCATGGATGGCCATCTAATGTAATAGAGCGATGTGCATGCACTTTGCAGGATATCCAAAACCGACCGTAGAAAAGAGTTAAAAAGCTAGGACAGTTGATGACACACATGGGCTCTTCCAGTTGAAAAAAAATACAAATCAAAGTAGCTTTCTAGATAAGGATATCCACTACAAAGGAATCCTTCAGTCACAAGAAAAATGACCAAGACAGAAAATTTTCGTAAATTTAGACGACACGTATGCATAATTGTTGAGTTGGAAGGCATAAACAAGTATTAACCCTTCAGTTTTGACCTGAAGTTGATGGAGAATGGGGTGCTGATTCCTGTATTTGGTCACTGGTGCTTAGGGTGGCTGGTGGGTTGGATGTTGTTTACATATATACGTTAATGGTGCCTTACCGTCTCTTATTAGGCTTTCGTCAACGTTCCAGTCCCAATAAAAATGTCTTTCAGCTTGGAAGAATGGAAAGTCCTCAATGAAGACTAACCATTAGGTATTATTCGTAGATCTACCAGATGCCGTGGAATTCCCGTCGCGGCCTAATTTAAACAAACTATTGAAGATATTCCATTGCCAAAAAGCTTCATAAGGTGAACGGACACTGTCGGAGGACAAGGTTGGTTGGGACCATTCAGCACTTAACAACTGCTTGTTGGGCATTCATGTGCCCTAAATCGTAGCCTGTAAACCAATTGGGGTGTTGGGCAACTTGCTTTGATGAAGTTCAGTCCTGCTTGATCATTGCTTAAAATTTGCCTTCTTAAGCAAAAGCCATTTTGACTTGTTGGATTGGGGTCTTGACGAGAAGTTTTGGGTGTTTAGTAGTCCTACTGTCAAAGAACCAGGTTGATGCTGTTTATTTGGCATGTAAATTTTTTGCTTGTCTTGGTTTTATTTATTTATTTATTCATTTCAACGGTGCATCCTTTACTACGAAAAGTCCAGGCGAGAAATCAAAACTGAAACTGGTACAAATAGATATAACCAAAGTAATTTCAAGGTCCAAGAAATCGTGTGCCGAATAGAGAATCTTTTGGCATAGTCTAGATTTATCATTGACCCAAAAAATATTTAAGTCCATATCCAGGAATTAATTTAAGCGCGTAAGCGCATGCTTATTGTGGACTTTGTTCCCATTATAATTTATAAATTTTCACTGGTCATGGTTTGTTCCCTCTGTTTTGTTTCCTTCCAGAGAGTCAAAAAGAGAGTCAGAGACCATGGCAGCTGGAGGAAAATTTCTGAAAATAACCGATGAATGGAGGGTTTTGTAATTTGGTGAAATGTAATGGGGATGTAAGCTAGTGCTCGACAACTTCTTTTACCTGTTAAGAGACGTATGAGCTTGTATTAGATTGTGATTTTCACCCTCAAATTCAAAATGGGAATCTCAAAATTTAAAGTTTAAAGACCTAAAAAAATTCTTGATTGGGGTGTTTGTTTCTTCTGGTCAAAAAGAAATGACTGGCGGACGGATATTAATATTGACGTCGCTATGATCGTCCTGAGATGGGAGCAGCAGGAAGGGAAACGTAGCTTTCTTGAATACCAAGTGTGCATACCGAAAGTAAGAGGGCACTGTACCCGAAAGGAAAAAAACAAAAAGGAAAAAAAAAAAGGTGAAAAGTTAAGGTGTGATGTGCTCGATCTCCATTCATGGCACCTCATTTACACGGGGGAATATACAGGCTGGCCTTGCCAGTTTTTCCCTTGTTCGGCTGTCATCCGAACAGTAGTTTTGTCCTTGGAGTTCACAATACGTGACAATGAAAGATTGGTCACATCTCCAATGGAAGGGTTCCCATAGTCCATAGATGATCTTGGGGCAAGAATTAACCAAGTCCATACAGCCCCTTTGCGGGCCTTTCTTTCCAGCAATGGCTACAGACTTCTGGCCAACCCTATACCAGGGTCCGACACTAACATGACCTGGCAACTCGACAACCCATAGGAATTCGGACAATCGGTCAGAAGATCCTCTCAAAGAGTCAGCCCGAATAACCCTTTCCAATTGACGGCCTCGCAATTGGCCACCTATACATATTATAAAAGCACGTCTACATTATTTGTCAGAAGCATATGGCTAGCATTTCAACCTGGCCCTGTATCTTCTCGTTGGTCAATGGGAACCGTCCATGGTCAGTTCCATAAATGCTACATGTCTTGGCAACCCCTAAATAACCCGCTTCTAAACAATCGACTTCATCTTCTTCATTCTTTATTATTATTCCAACTTCTTTTTTAATTCTTGCCAACACTTACAACCCTGTCTTGTAAATCCCTAACCCAGTTACTGGAAAACTCCTCCTCACAGTTAAAAAATTGATTCTTTCATGTATTTTTTCCAAATGAAACCGAATTGCATGCCTCATTTATTGGGCCACTAATTTGAACGAGAGAGAGGATATGAAATATAAAATAGTTATTTCCTATTGTATAGCTTAAATAGTCTAATGGGACTTCAAATTGACCCGAAAACAAGTAGATGGATCTAAAGCCATGAACGTGTATACAACTTTCTTGAAAGTTGGCCTGCCCGATGCTCCGTTGCCGTTGGCATGAGCTTTGGGACAAGGCTGTGAGAGTCGGGAATCGAATTCTTGAGCAGCCTTGAAGGGGACTCTCACAGCCTTGAAGGGGAATAGGCAAGTGTATCCCTTCGAGTGTTAAGTGAAGACACCCATTGTATTTGTCGCAGGGAAAAGGCTTTTAGCTGGGTAAAAGACAGACTATGTAATCTTTGGGAGTTTGTCTATAGGATTTAGATCTTGCTCTCTTGGTAACAAATGTGCTGGGAGGTGGATGACTATTTTTGCAAGACAGATTTTTTTTTTTTTTTTTTCATTTAAAGATTGATTAGATGATCAACTATACAATATATATATTTTAATTATTTTTAATATCACATTTTTTTTAAAATTTGAATGTGAAGTTGACAATATAAATATTTAAGTTCTCAATCACATGTAATAAGATTTTATTTTTAACTTTATCTAAAAATATTACTTTTAGAATTATATTTTAAAAAAATACATAAATTGAGTATAATTCAATTCATTTATCTTTAAAAAAGATTAAAAACAAAAAAAAAAAAAAAAAAAAGTGAAAAAATAGGGAGCCCTTCAACTCTCTTAAAATGAAAGCAATACCCAAGCCCATTTTCAAAACCTTCAGAATAACAGTGAATACATTCAAAAACATGGGAATAAAACAGAAATGAATTATAACTTCACACACCAACTGAATGCTATTTAATATCTTTTTTATTTGAGTGTCAATGAATGTGTCTATTTCTTGGGTTGGTCAAAACTTTTTCCCATCTTCAGTGCGAGAGATTTAGCGGATTAAATCTCCTTTTGTTAAAAAGTACAAACGCTCGAGGTCAAATTATCCTTTAGATTTCTTTAATTAGCATCGACAGAGTTGGCATCTGGGAATCAGGTTTCGAAGTTCCACTTTACTAACTATGTCGCAGTATCCATTCCCAGTTTTCGTGACAGGACGATTTCTCTAATGGTTGGTTGCCCCGTCAGAAATCTTAGTTCAAACAATCTAAATAAATGAAGAGTGTAATGCATTTCATTGTAGTACCTTGTGCTCATGAAATATTTTTGAGCAAGTTGTTTGTCCATCTCAATGCCCGTCTGAGCCATCTTTTTTAAATTGCCAAACTGTCCCGTATCCTTTCTTTATTTCCTTTATTATTATTATTATTATTATTATTTTTCTTTTCTCCATGGGAAGAACCCTGTGTCCATTTTTGGATGACTAAAATGGACAGCCTGCTTTCATCATCAAAGAATTACCTCACCTGTGACGAAAATCTACCATCACAATCGCAGAATCACTAGCCAGGCCCAAATGGCAAGCCCAATTTATGTTACTTCGTCTTTCGTTGAGCTAGCCCAAAGCAGTCATCGAGAGACTCGCGGCCCAATCAACATGGGTGCGTGCCTTGCTTTGACTTCTTATTTAACTCTGTCGTTCCATTGTTTATTGCAATTTTTGCATCGAACTTGGAACGAAGCCACAAGTGATACAATCAATGAGAGGCTCATAATTCAAAGCCAACTGACACATTAGCCCATCAGCAAACAGCTTAAGATCTTTAATAAACGTAATCGGGTAAGCAACAGCTGCAGATTTGGCTACAATAGCAAACATGCAGTTTATCAGCTAGTAGGTTCTAATGGGATTTTGAAATATAGATAACGATTCGGCAGAATACTACTACAACCATATATTTGAAGAAAAATATTAAATAAATACATTGAGTTAAATATATATATATTTTTTTTTTATTATTTTTAAGCAACTAAGATTTTAATTTTATATATTTTTTCAATAGCTATTTATTATCGTTGCATGCAAAAATTAATAGCCTTTTAATCAGATGACCATGTGATAGACCCGTCCGGTTATCTAATTCAATAACTTGGACGCATAGTTATTTTGGTAAAGCAGGCCCCATGATTTGTAAGGATTGTAGGCTTCAATATCCTTAAAAACAGCCAAGGTCTGTTCCTTGCCGCAGGACTTGATTTCTTAATTTCAATCCCTGGCTTTGGATGTTACTTGCTAACATTTGTACCATTGCATCCTCCGTCAGGTGTGGCTTGAAACTTCATTTCATATTCAACGGGCTCGAGCTTGGTCATCAGAGGATCACCCTCCATTAATGCATAACTATATACCATGTCCTCCTTGCCTACTGCATCAATCCTGTGCCCATCTATGCATACCATGTTCTCCTTTTTTTAATGCACTTCTAAGCTCTCATAGGATGGGAGACTGAACCAACTGGTTTGTTGTTGTCGTAGTAATGCAATGACATTAAAAGCTTCTGAGAGACAATTATCTTGCATTATTTGGTAGATGGCAACAACAATAGATGATGTTAACAGAGCCTAATAAGAATCAACGTAATTTGATAAGTACCTGCCTGATCTGAACATCTTGTTTTTACGACATCCTAGTAAGTTGCAACTTTGGATTTGATGCCAAACAAGTATAATACCCTGGTGCAGTCTAAAAATCTTCAATGACAGGCTCATTAAATTCTAGCTTTTCAGCCATCGGTTGTCTTGATAAGATCGAAAGCAAAGAATAATATTGCTATCGACTGGTAATTGGTTTGCCCCATATCACCATGAGGGAGACTTCATGCCAATGGTAGCTTAATGACTTAGGCATGGTAGATATGAATTCTTCCCTTGGAAACAACGAATCCCGGTATTTTGAACGTAACAACAGTATTATTAGATATTAATTATATATTAAGAACTGGTACATGTGACATCTTCTTTTGGAACACAAGTCTGTTATTGATAGACAGGGGCACACCAAGCCAGACAAAAGAAAGGAAAACTGAAACCATAATGACCTTTGGAAGTCACTGGTTGGCCTGATCGGAAAACAGAACACTAAAAATGCCAACCTTAGTTGTCAGGATTTGCCAACAGATGGGCTTCTGCGGCCTTGAAACTTCCCTTCAAAAAAATCTAATAGGGCTTGGTTGCCAAGTGTCAACATCGGCCATCCTCACCTAGAGCTGATTGGGCCAAAAAGAAAATTAGATCGAGCTGAAAATAGATTGTTCGGTTGGTACGCTAGCTATTTTTAAATTAAGAAGAGTGAAATTTTATTAGAGTAATAATGTATATATTTAATTATATATAATATAAAATTATCGAATTTAACGAAAATTTTTGTCTTATATCTCTTTGATTTTAGAATTTTAAAAAAATTAATGTGATATTTTTATGTATTTAGTAATTATTTTTTTATAATTAAACTAACTATAAATGTAATTTAATCTATTAATTTATTCCAACCTAACCCCGGCATTCTCACCTACCATAACTTCACCTACTTTCCTTTATCTTCAGCCAACTCTCCCACGTTGCCTAACAAAATACCACAGTCTCACGTTTCTACCATCTCCATAAAATCTCCGACTCACGTCTTTATCACCAATTTTTCTGAGGTAGGTAGAAAAAAAAAAAAACAAAAATCACACAGACCTTTTAAAATTTAACAGTGTAAATCCGTTGTTCAATTCTCACATCATAAACATCTCTCTCTTTTCAATAAGCAATGTCAAAGGAAAGCATATATGTATTGCTAAATTTCGCTTCCTAATATGATAAAGCCATTGATCCCAATGTACGTACAGATTGTTGTCGCCAAACACTCGATGTCCAAACATGTCATTTGCTGGAAAAAATCGTAGGCAGAGTTAAAGCACTCCAAGCTAATTGGGCCAAAAAGAAAAGTAAGTTGAAAATAAATGATTTGGCAGGTGCGCCGACCGATGTTCAGCTGCCTGGAGTTAAAAGCACTCCGACCTAATTGGGCCAAAAATAAAAGTTAGTTGAAAATAAATGATTCGGTAGGTACGCCAATTAATTTTAAATTAAGAAAAGTCAAACTTCATTTTTATATGATATTTTTATATATTATATAATTATTTTATTTTGATAATTAAATGAATTATAATTATAATTTAATCTACAAAAACCTCATCCACAAGTGTTGAATTAGCATTTTCTTGTCTCGAGAAGATGGCGCAAACAAACCACGTAAAAACATTAGATCAGTGCCTTATTGCCCCCGCATTCAGCTGCTCGCCTGAGTTGGCTGTTGACTTGTCCCTTCCCCTAACATTTTTTGACATACTTTGGCTGAGGCTTCCCCCTGTCGAGCGTCTATACTTTTATGAACTCCCCGATTCGAGCAGTATTGATATCTTTAACTCAGCGATCCTTCCAAAACTCAAGGAATCCCTCTCGCGCACACTTCTTCATTTCCTCCCTCTGGCTGGCCAACTGGTGTGGCCTGCAGAGTCCCATAAGCCCATCATTCTGTGCACTCCAAACGACACCGTTTCCCTCACTGTTGCCGAGTCCGGTGCAAACTTTGATCGCCTCTGCAGTAACGACGTCCATGAAGTTGTTGAATCACGTCCATATGCACCCGAGTTGCCAAGCTCTGAGTCCATGGCTTCAGTAATATCCTTGCAAATAACACTGTTTCCTAACAAGGGTATCTGCATTGGAATTGCTGGCCATCATGCGACTCTTGACGGCAAATCTTCAACAATGTTTGTTAAGGCATGGGCCTACGAGTGCAAACACATAGAGTCACAATCACCTATTTTACCGGAACTCGCTCCTTTTTATGACAGGGAGGTTATCAATGACGTAGCTGGGCTTGAAACGGTGTACTTGAACCATTGGTTAGCCATGAGCAGGGCGGATCCAGACGCCAATCCCCGTACGTTGAAGATATGGCAACGTATTGGCACTACTACACAAAATTCAGTTAGATCCACATTTGAGCTGACCCGTGAGGACATAAAGGTGTTAAGAGGAAAGGTCATGTCTCAATTCTCTAAACTGAAGGATGCAAATGCAACGTCACAACTTCACTTGTCAACATTTGTCCTTGTTTTTGCTTACACTTTAATTTGCTGGGTGAAGGCAAGAAAACTAGGAGATGGTGCCCAAAGAATTTTCTGTGTCTTCTCTGTTGATTGCAGAAGCCGATTAGACCCCCAAATCCCAGAGAACTATTTTGGTAATTGTATTTGCGGCGCATACTTTGTTGCAGAAGCAAGAGACATTGTGGCGGAAAAAGGGCTGGCCAGGACCGCAGAAACAATCAGCAGCACAATAAAGGGACTGGAGCACGGGCTCTTTGACAGAGCAAGGGATGTTTGGGAGCAATTGGTTTCCGTAGAACCAGGAACGGTGTTTAGTATAGCTGGGTCGACCCGGTTTGAGGCGTATAGTACTGATTTCGGGTGGGGAAGAGCCAAGAAAGTGGAGATAACATCAATAGACAGGACAGGAGCAATTTCCTTGGCGGAGAGCAGAGATGGGAATGGGGGCATTGAGATTGGTTTTGATTTTGAAGAGGCACGAAATGGAAGCTTTTACTTATTCATTCGTTAATGGGCTAAAAGTTGCTTGACTATGCATTATGCCTTCGGCCATTTCCAAGTTGTTGTACTTTAATTTTCGGTTGTGTTAATATTAGGATGTTTCTCCGTTGCAGCAATGTACAGGAAATCCTTTCTTTTCCTTCCTTATTTTGTTTTCCTTCTCTGAATTTGGATATTGGTGATTCACAATGAACAATGTGCGCAGCCCAGTTCGGAATTTCTTGTTTCTAATCATACATCTCGAATTCAGTATCTAAATGATAATCAACGGTATAATTCCACGCAATTAAGTTCATTGACTGGACATACACATATTCAATAGGTTTTGGTAACGTTCTTGTCAACCCTTCTAACTTCGTATGTAAGTGTCACGGGTTCTTACCTAGGGATGAACAATACATTGAACCTGGACATCTCCTAGAGAGTGACAATACGTTGAATGTAGACACCTTCTAGAAAAGAGGAATACATTGGAAATGAACAATGTAATAAATGTAGGTAGGTGGGAAGTTGAAGGGATGTAATATCCACCATTAGATTAAGGGGGAATCTAACGGTTGTAATTAGTCCAAAACTTGTATAAAAGGGGACCTCCTACCCCTCATTTGTACACACTCACTATTCAAGTGAAATATACTTCTAAAGTTACTCTCCAAAAGGGTTCTTGTGAGTTGAGTGTGAGAAGGCTGCTTGGGAAGTTTTCTCAAGGCCGCACGAGTAACACGTGATAAATTCTTACGCCCGTGACAGTTGGTATCAGAGCAGGTTCATTCTAAACGCTATGGCAGACCCACGTTCTGACGAGGCGCTCATCATGGGTGATGACCACGATGATCGTGGGAGGAAGGCCGACAAAGGTGCTGCCAAGGGAAAGAAGAATCGTGCTGTTTCGAGTTCGAGGGATCCAGTAGGGGACCTGACACATCTTATGACGAAGATTGAATCGTTCGTCACTGATGTCCAAGGTTCGGTTGATGACCTGACCCAGTCCGTCGAAAGTGGAGATGCCGAAAGGGAGGAGCTCATGGCCGAGATGCAGGAGCTCAAAGTCGGCATGGGAGAACTTCGAGGAGAGTTGCTGGGGACCTTAAGGGCAGAACTCCATCAGCGGGATGAGTCCTTGGAGACCATGATGGCGGCTATGCGCGCGGAGATTGCAGAGCTTAAGGGAAAGCTCGCAGAATCGGAGGCAGCACGCGTGAACGGGGTGATCACCGTGCAAGCACCACGTACCGACGCACCAAAGCCAAAAGAGTTCATGGGATCTCGGGTGGCTAAGGATGTGGACAACTTTCTATGGTATATGGAACGTTATTTCCAAGTCATAGGAATCAACGACAGCCAATTACGGGTAAATACCGCATCTCTATATTTAGCTGATAATGCTTTGTTATGGTGGCGTCGTCGGTCGGACGATAGGTGTGGAAATCCTATCACGACTTGGGACAGGTTTGTTGAAGAATTCCGACGGAACTACTATCCCGCATATGCGGAGGAGGAAGCACGCGACGAGCTGAAACACCTTGCGCAAAAGGGTGCAGTACGTGACTATGTGAAGTGATTTTCAGAGTTGCTGCTCCAAATCCCTTCAATGAATGAGATGGAGGCATTCCACCAGTTCATGAGTGGTCTCAAGCTGTGGACCAAACAGGAACTGAAGCGGTTCCAAGTGGGAGACCTTACAACAGCAATTACGGTGGCCGAATCTCTTGTGGAGTACAAGACACCTTCTACTTCCCAGTCAGACTCCCGTCCAAAGGATAAGGCCAATGGTGGGGGAGATCGGGGTAGATTCAATCGCCCAAATGGAGGTAGACCGCAGGCTGACCCTGCAAAGATTCATGCAGAATCTAACAGTAGTTACAAGAAGGTACGTACTTACAAGTGTTATTTTTGTGATGGTCCACATATGGCACGAGATTGCCCGAACAAGGCAAAGTTGGTTGCCCTCTGCAAAGAAGATGAGCCAGAAGAGGAGGCACGATTAGGTTCACTGCGGATCCTCAGTTCAATCAAGTCCAAGAAGGCGAAGGAGCCAAGGGGACTTATGTTTGCATATGTAAAGATCGGAGAAACCACAATGAGTGCGCTTGTGGATACTGGGGCGTCCGACCTTTTCATATCGGAAGAAGCTGCTAAGATACTTAACCTTCGGGTTGAGAAAGGAGCTGGGTGGCTTAAGACTGTTAACTCCCAGGAAATCCCTACCGTTGGGGTCGCTAGGGACGTGGAGTTACAAATTGGGCAATGGAGAAGCCAGGAGACCCTTGAGGTAATTCCTCTTGATGATTATGACTTTGTCATTGGGTTGAAATTTCTGGACAGGATCCATGCGGTAATATTGCCCTTTGCCGAGTGTCTCTGTGTGCTGGACAAACGGTGCCAGTGCGTGATTCCAGTCCATCGTAAGTCAGACCGTGATCGGAAGATGATTTCGGCAATACAACTCAACAAAGGAGCAAAGAAGGGTGAGGTGACCATCCTAGCAACTTTAAAAACTGAGGACAACAAAAGCGAAAGGAGTGAAGTCCCAACAGAAGTGAGCAAAGTCCTCGATTCGTTCATGGACGTGATGCCTCCTGAGTTGCCCAAAAAGCTTCCACCTCGTAGAGAAGTGGATCACCAGATCGAGCTGGTACCTGACGCTCGACCACCTGCCATGGCCCCATATCGCATGGCGCCCCCCGAATTGGAAGAATTGAGGAAACAGTTGAAGGAGTTGCTCAATGCGGGGTACATTCGACCATCTAAGGCTCCGTTCGGTGCACCTGTCCTCTTCCAGAAGAAGCATGATGGGTCACTCCGGATGTGCATAGATTACCGGGCATTGAACAAATTAACAATCAAGAACAAGTACCCGATTCCACTCATTGCAGATCTCTTCGATCGACTTGGAGGTGCACAGTGGTTCACCAAGCTTGATCTACGTTCGGGTTACTATCAAGTTCGGATTGCTGAAGGGGACGAGCCAAAGACAACCTGTGTGACTCGTTATGGTTCATACGAGTTCCTCGTCATGCCATTCGGCCTAACCAATGCTCCAGCCACATTTTGCACTCTTATGAACAAGGTATTACACCCGTTCCTCGATCGGTTTGTAGTGGTTTACCTTGATGACATTGTGGTGTACAGCCGGACGCTCGAGGAGCATATCGAGCACCTTAGACAGGTTTTTCCAAGTCCTGCGCGAGAATGACTTGTACGTCAAGCGCGAGAAATGTGCCTTTGCCCAAAAGGAGGTACCGTTTTTGGGGCACATTGTCGGGGGAGGACAAGTACAAATGGAAGCAGCAAAGATCCGAGCCATTGTTGAATGGGAGCCACCGACGAAAGTAACGGAATTGAGATCATTCCTTGGTCTCACCAACTACTACCGGCGTTTTGTTCGGAACTACTCAAACATCACTGTACCACTCACGGACATGCTGAAAAAGGAGAAACCATGGGAATGGACGGATCAATGCCAGAAGGCGTTTGATCGATTAAAGCAAGCCATGACCGAGGAGCCGGTGCTGGTGTTGCCCGATCACACCAAGCCTTTTGAGTTAGAAACTGACGCATCAGATTTTGCTATTGGTGGTGTTCTTATGCAGGAAGGACATCCAGTGGCATATGAGTCACGAAAGTTGAACGATACCGAGCGACGGTATACGGTTCAGGAGAAGGAGATGACTGCAGTGGTGCATTGCCTAAGGACGTGGAGACATTATCTCCTGGGGTCGAAGTTCGTTGTAAGAACAGACAACGTGGCCACAAGTTATTTTCAGACCCAGAAGAAGCTGAGTCCGAAGCAAGCTAGATGGCAGGATTTCCTAGCAGAGTTCGACTATATGATGGAGTACAAGCCAGGGAAGGCTAACTCCGTAGCTGACGCTCTTAGTCGAAGGATGGAGATGGCAAACACCATAAGTCGACCTAACTGTCCATGGATCGACCGCATCAGGGAAGGGCTCAAACATGATCAAAAGGCTCAAGCCCTCATTGGAAATGCACAAGACGGCAGAACCCGACAGTTTTGGTATGAGGACGATCTTCTACACACAAAAGGGCGACGACTATATGTGCCACTCCACGGAAAGTTGAGGAAAGAGGTGTTGCGTGAGTGCCATGATTCGAAGTGGGCAGGTCATCCGGGGATCCACCGCACCTTAGCCCTTGTCGAAGATCAATACTACTGGCCTCAGATGCGAGATGACGTTGAAGCCTACGTAAAGACCTGTCTTATTTGCCAACAAGACAAGATTGAACAGCGTTCATCGCCAGGACTGCTAGAGCCACTTCCCATCCCAACTCGTCCATGGGAGAGTGTTTCCATGGACTTCATTGTAAACTTGCCTAAGTCCGAAGGATGTCGGACTCTCATGGTCGTGGTGGATCGATTCTCCAAGTATGCAACATTTGTGCCAGCAACAAAGGATTGCCCAGCAGAGGAGGCAGCTAAGTTATTCATGAAGCACGTGGTAAAGTACTGGGGAGTCCCACGAACGATTGTGAGCGATCGTGATCCTCGATTCACAGGGCGGTTCTGGTCTGAATTGTTCAAGTTGTTAGGGTCGGAGTTAAATCTCTCTACGAGCTTACACCCCCAAACTGATGGTCAAACCGAGCGGGTCAATGCACTCTTGGAGATTTATCTTCGACACTATGTGAGCACAACGCAAACAAATTGGGCGAAGTTGATTGACGTAGCCCAATTCTCCTTCAACTTGCAACGGAGTGAGTCTACCGACCAAAGTCCATTCGAGATCGTGAATGGCCAACAACCACAAACTCCAAGTGCGGTTGCATCGGGCTATCAGGGGAATAGCCCACCTGCATACAAGTTTGCCAAGGATTGGCAGGAGCAAGCAGACTTGGCCAGGGCGTGTCTTCGTAAAGCCTCCAAACGCATGAAGAAGTGGGCCGACAAAAAACGACGACATGTGGAGTTCCAAGTCGGGGACTTGGCGTTAGCCAAACTACATGTCATTCTTCGGTACAAGGATGTGCACAAGGGTCTAATTCGTCGTTACGAAGGGCCCTTTCGAGTGATACAACGGGTCGGGAAGGTCGCATACAAGCTGGAGCTGCCACCAAAATTAAAGGTACACCCTGTTTTCCATGTGAGTATGTTGAAACCTTACCATGAAGACAAGGAGGATCCAAATCGAGGGGAGTCCCAGCGAGCACCACTTGGAGCAAAAACTTCATATGACCGGGAAGTGGAATCCATAGTGGCAGATCGAGTCATACGAAAGCGGTATTGCACGCCAAGGCGTGAATACTTCATCCGATGGAGGGGCCTTCCAGAGAGTGAAGCCAGTTGGGAACCTGCCGAAGCACTTTGGCAGTTCAAGAAGGAGATTGACACCTATCATGCGGAAGAAGCGACGAGGGCGTCGCCTGATTAGGTGGGGGAGAATGTCACGGGTCCTTACCTAGGGATGAACAATACATTGAACCTGGACATCTCCTAGAGAGTGACAATACGTTGAATGTAGACACCTTCTAGAAAAGAGGAATACATTGGAAATGAACAATGTAATAAATGTAGGTAGGTGGGAAGTTGAAGGGATGTAATATCCACCATTAGATTAAGGGGGAATCTAACGGTTGTAATTAGTCCAAAACTTGTATAAAAGGGGACCTCCTACCCCTCATTTGTACACACTCACTATTCAAGTGAAATATACTTCTAAAGTTACTCTCCAAAAGGGTTCTTGTGAGTTGAGTGTGAGAAGGCTGCTTGGGAAGTTTTCTCAAGGCCGCACGGGTAATACGTGATAAATTCTTACGCCCGTGACATAAGCATGATCATGTAACAGGTCTTTTGCGCTAAATTACTCGAGCATGAAATTGCGCAAACTGCAATTTCCTACTATGTTTCGTAAAAAATAAAATTTTTGATATTTTATATATTTAATAATTATTTTATTTAGATAATTAAATTAATTATAATTATAATTTAATATATTAATTTATTCTTCTTTTTAAAAAAAATAAGAATAATATCTATAATCTTATTAACTATAGTTGTGAGAGTAAACCATTTAATGCTATTAGGTAGTTTGATGTAGACTCAAATTTATCACTTTTAATATGACAACAAACAAATTTTTTTATGGTTAGCAGAGCCCCAATCACAAAAGTCAAATTTTTTAGACTTGGACTAAATATAAAAAACTTTAGTGCCATAAGCAAAGGAAGAAAATAATTTTTTCAATAAAAATGTTTTTATAAACAAATTATTTTTTCATTAAAAAATAATCACCTCTTTAGAATGGAAACAAAATACACAGGCTGCGGTTGCACATCCCATGCTCGACGAAAGCCCACGCCGCATTTCCGTCGCCAAAAGATCGCAAAGCTATTCCCAACGTATATTATTATTTATTAAAGATCTCAAAATTACGACTATGTGCATATTACAGGAAAATGCAAAGATCATGAACTACGGATTCTAATTAGAGAAAGCGGAGGCGGTGGATGCAGCGACTCTCGATTCAAAATGTAGCCTCCACACACGGCGAAATGGATCGGTGGTTCGATTTTGATTAATTTATGTATTGACTACTGAGAGGTAAAAGGTGAATCCGATTTTGTAATGGTTGTTACATATTGTGGTTTCTAGTGTTATTTATAATTGTTATAATAAATTTTAATATCTGAATTTTTAATAATAATTATTAAAATAAAGTTAATATCTGTTAATTATAATTATTTTTTAAAATACAAAAAATATATATTAATAATAACTGTCAGTTATAATAAATTTTAATATCTTAATTTTTAATAAATTTTAGTAATTTTTGAATTTTAAATTTTAGTGTGGACACCTTCAAATGGGATCCTATGTACTTTAACTGAAGCATTTCGGGTGCACCATGCTTTCAATTTCAACCGCCCAATACAACCTTTGCTTTCATCCTAAAAGGCAAACAGCTCCCCATACCTTTGAGCAGCAAAATTTCTCGCCAGGAAGTAAAAGCAGACCGCAAGCCACGTTGGAAAGCATCAATTGAACAAATTAAAAGTTTCTGATTGATAGATAAAACTCATAAAATTTGAGACTCAGTGATCTGTTTATTTCCATATTGTGTTTTGCCATGTTGATTGTCATAACATGTTGATGCTGATGCATAGAGGAAGAAATGTACAAAGATTTGAATAAAACCACTTAGTAATGATTTGAATATCAAAATTTAACATATGATTTATTTTTTATATATAATAAATAATTAAAATTTTTTAAATAAGTAAATCATAAACTTTTTCAATATTTCAAAATATTGAAAAAAAAAAAAAGAAGAAGTTTCTTTGTACCTCTTCATCCTCCAAAGCCTACTATATGGATCAAAAGCAAAGTTCTCCAATGGTAATCATGTGAAGTAGACATCCCTGATAACTCATGAAACGAAGACGGACATCAAAATACAAAGAAAATTTAACAATTTTTATTTTTTTTTGTGTTTTAATTTCACATCACACCCATAAGATGTGTAATTTCACTTTCTTTCCCATGCTTGGCATTATTCACCGTACATACATTTATTTTTTCTGCAATCATTTTATATACAGATTCCATACCGTTTCTTATTTCTAGTGTTTCCCTCCCTGCTTTGGCAGCGGCAAACAGCAGATAAGACTGCTTCACTGTAGAAACAACAATCCCAAGAAATACAGAGATTTTCTCCAGAAAATAATCTAATCTAAATGAAAATATGAATACAAACATGAGGAATTCTACATGGCTGGCTACTCGATAAGATTTCTCTGAAGAATCTCTCTCTGTGTTAGACCATAATATATGCCAATTTACGAGGATGGCGGATTTTGCTAGTGAGCTACAGTTGGCTTCGGCTCTTCGTCCCCTTTCACCAGTCCTGCTAAAAACCTCCACAATTTGTACACCAGGACTGCTTGCACCCAGACGCTTAACCTTATTCAAGAAAAGCACAGAGTCAATTAGTTGCTAAAGCTATCTTTGTGTGCTACTGTACTGCTTTGTGCACACCCTTTTTATTTTTAGCAAAAATAATTATGCATGCTATGCTTAGTCCAATGCATTGTGCATTAAGACCAAAGAAATGTCTCCAACCCCCTGGTTGTTTCCCTGCTTTGTTATCAAAGTTGGCAAATGAATCTGATGGAAAACGTAATTGAGAAATTTGGAAGGACGGAAAAAAATAAAAAAAAAAAAGCCTACAGTTGTCTAATGATGCGCATGATAGCTAGTAAGTAACCGAGTAAATTCAGAGAAGAAACGGAAAATCGCATTGAGCGTGTCGTGACTTATTGGATGGTACAATGATTCAATGTTGTTCCTTATTGCGCTACGTGTGCCTAAAAAACTTAGCATAAATTGTGTATTTTCAACAAAAAAAAACAACAAATATATAATCTAACGATTGTATAATAATTAATTTAATAATTATAAAATAATTAATTTAAATATTATATAATAATTTATTAATTAAAATAAAATTTTAATTTAAAATATAATAAATATTTACTATCAAATATTTTATTTTAATTATCATTTTATCATTGTATGTATCTAAATATTTAATAGTATATAAGTAAATATTAACTGTTCAGTTTTTGCTACATGTTAATTAGCACAATATTATGTACCGCCCAACTTGGTTTCAATGCTAGCTTATGCTAGTCTCTTTGGTTTTCCGGTCTATCTTGAAGAGTGGACAAACATAAAATACTGGCGGTGGCGCGAGTTTAAGCTTGCTTGATGTAAGAGTTTGCGAACCACTGAGGATTGCATCCACACTAGAAAATCAAGTTCTTCTTATTACCTGCCAAAATGAAATATTCCAAATAAGACATTTCACATTCTTAAGAGAGTCATGTGCCCCTTCTTCCCCATTTAATTTCTTCAAAAGCCGGCCACGGAACCAATTTTATGGTTGACTAATTCTCCAAATGACAGCAAAGATTTTCGGAAATCAATCGATGGTAGTATAGATTGTACTACATGGCCACAATGCAAAAATACAAAAGATGATATTGTAGACCTCTTCTGAAAAACAGAATAAAATGAAAGTTTAGGACAAATAAAAAAAAAGAGTGTGAACTTGAGCCTGTATCATATGATACACAAGTCACAGCTTTCTTTTTTGTTTTTCTTGGAATCAAACTATGAAGCAAGTGTGGGCTGTAGTAATCTAGTCGTGCTGACTACCCAAGAATTCCAGCGTAGAGAAAATGCTTTGCACTACAATTGGTCAATGATGAAAAAAATAGAAGTTGAAATTGAGCCAGTTGGCGCGGGGGGGGGGGAATCGAAGAGGTAAGAAATAAAAATGGGAAAAATACTTGTAATGGTCTGGCTTACACTCTAATGAATTTCCTGATGGGTCCATTAGAAGAAAAATGGAAAGAGAAAAAGAGAACAAGTTCCTCTCTATCCATGCATGTTTGATGAAAACAAGAGGAGGAGATGGCGAGAAAAGCCTTGCCTTCGTCTTGCCTTCGGCTACTCGGGAGAATTGGTCAAATACTTTGCTACAGAAGCAAGAGCCTTCGAATAGGAAAATGGGCTTTGCTAAGGCCGCCCACAGAATGGGCAACACAATAAAGGGGTAAGAATTGGGCCTTTTCTAGCAACAGAGGGTTGCTCCAACATCGGCTTGTTCTGGACTGATCGAACCCGGTTTGAGGCGATAAACACACAAGCCGAACTCTTTTTTTTTTTTTTTTAAATTTATTTTTTTAATATAATTTTAAAAATTTAAAATTAAAATTTAAACTTAAACTTAAAAATTTGAGTAACTTTATTATTATATTTTATAACAATTAACTTAATCGAACTCAATTAAATTAATCAAGGCTCGGTTTGGACTTTGGAGTTGATTAAAATGTTGAGGATTTTCTGCAAGCATAGACTCTTCGCAACACGAGATGTTAGATGACAGACAGGCACATTAAATTGGACTTATCAAGCGAGATTTCCTTTTTCGTTTGTGTCAAACAAGATTTCAAAACTATAGATCTTCATTTGAGAAGTTCAAAAAATTAAAATCTCTCAAAAGAGATATAAAATTTAAGAAATATTATGTAATTTAAAAATTAATAAATTTTTAAATGAGAAAAAAAAAATCAAAACAATATAAATTAGAATGCCTGAATAATTTTTTTTATAAAATATACATATAAAAAAAATAAAATTATTAATATTGTTACTTTTTACTCTTTTTACGTATGATCCTACAATTATATTTTTTTCTTACAATTCCCTATATTGATTAAATATCTGAATTATCAAATTCGACCTTAATAGCTTGTATAACGTACCCATAAAGCATCTGGAGCTTTCGTTTGTGTAAACTTGCCAACTCTTTCTGCCCCTGTAAAGATCCACTTACCCTCTCAAATCAGCAAAGTATCAAACAATCATTCGCAATTGCAATATTATATTGGGTGCCGACGGTCTGCATGTCCCACGTAGAAATGTGTCGTCGATATCAGATGCACGTTGTTTAACCTAACTTCAACAGCCATTATGATAAATAACTAATAGTCAAAGTAATGTGTGGATCACATTTTGGGCTGGTGGAATACATGACAGTCATCAACACATCCGAATAGAGCTGATCTACAAACACCTTATAAACCAGTGTTGAATTAGCATTTTCCTGTCTCGAGAAAATGGCTCAAACAGACCCCGTAAAAACATTAGATCAGTGCCATATTGCCCCAGCATTCAGCTGCTCGCCTGAGTTGGCTGTTGAGTTCTCCCTTCCTCTCACATTTTTTGACTTATTTTGGCTCAGATTTCCCCCCGTCGGGAGTCTATACTTTTATGAACTCCCCGATTCGAGCAGTACTGCTTTCTTTAACTCCTCGATCCTTCCAATACTCAAGGAATCCCTCTCGCGCACACTTCTTCATTTCCTCCCTCTGGCTGGCCAACTCGTGTGGCCTGCCGAGTCCCATAAGCCCATCATTCTGTGCACTCCAAACGACACCGTTTCCCTCACTATTGCCGAGTCCAGTGCAAACTTTGATCGCCTCTCCAGTAACGAAGTCCTTGAAGTTGTTGAGTCACGTCCTTATGCACCCGAGTTGCCAAGCTCTGAGTCCATGACATCGGTAATATCCTTGCAAATAACACTGTTTCCTAACATGGGTTTTTGCATTGGAATTGCTGGCAATCATGCGACTCTTGACGGGAAAACTGCGACGACGTTTGTTAAGGCATGGGCCTATGAGTGCAAAAACATAGAGTCACAATCACCTATGTTACCTGAACTCTCTCGTTTTTATAACAGGGAAGTTATCAAAGACGTAGCTGGGCTTGAAACGGTGTACTTGAAACATTGGTTAGCCAAGGCGGATCCAGACTCCAATCCTCGTACGTTGAAGCTAGGGCAAGATACTGGCACTACCGCAGAAAATTCAGTTCGATCCACATTTGAGCTGACCCGTGAGGACATAAAGGTGTTAGGAGAAAAGGTCATGTCTCAATTCTCTAAATTGGACGATATAAATGCAATATCACAACTTCGCTTGTCAACGTTTGTGCTTGTTTTTGCTTACACGTTTGTTTGCTGGGTGAAGGCAAGAAAACTAGGAGATGGTAACCGAAGAATTTTCTGCGTCTTCCCTGTTGATTGCAGAAGCCGATTAGACCCCCCAATCCCAGAGAACTATTTTGGTAATTGTATTTGCGGCGCATACTTTGTTGCAGAAGCAAGAGACATTGTGGCGGAAAAAGGGCTGGCCAGGACCGCAGAAACAATCAGCAGCACAATAAAGGGACTGGAGCACGGGCTCTTTGACAGAGCAAGGGATGTTTTGGAGCAATTGGTTTCCGTAGAACCAGGAACGGTGTTTAGCATAGCTGGGTCGACCCGTTTTGGGGAGTATAATACCGATTTCGGGTGGGGAAGAGCCAAGAAGGTGGAGATAACTTCAATAGACAGGACAGGAGCAATTTCCTTGATGGAGAGCAGAGATGGGAATGGAGGCGTTGAGATTGGTTTGGTTTTGAAGAGGCACGAAATGGAAGCTTTTACTTACTCATTCATTAATGGGCTAAAAGTTGTTTGAGTCTGCATTATGCCTTCTGCCTTTTCCAAGAAGTTGTACTCTGATTTTCGGTTATGTTAATGTTAAGATGTTTCTCAGTTGCTGCAATGTTCAAGTAAACTTGTAGGAAATCCTTTTTTCTCTTTCCTTAGTTCGTTTTCCTTTCCTGAACATGGATATTGGTGATTCACGATAAACAATTTGCGCAGCCCCAGTTCCAGAATTTTTGTTTCTAATCATACCTGTCGAGCTGAGTATCTAGATGATAATCAATGTCATAATTCCACCCAAATAAGATCACCGACTGTATATACATGTGTCTCACAGGTTTCGGTAACGTCCTTGTCAACCCCTTCTAACTTCATATGTAAGCGCGATTATATAACGGGTCTTTTGCGCTAAATTACTCGAGCATGAAATTGCGCAAACTGCAATTTCCTCTTGTCGAGGCCATTCAATCTACAATTAGGAATTAATTTGTTGGCAGATTTTTCAGCTGTATTTATATATACAAAGCTTTTTATAGGAGGTAAAGTTTTTTCCACACCTATATTTCCCTTCGGTAGGCTCTGCTCAAAAGGATAAAGAATCAAGACAGAGGTTACTCAGTATAAAGAGCTTGATTGTATGGATAAGACTTACCATATTATTATTATTATTTATAAGTAATTCAAAAGTCTTACGTAATAAAATTTTACAATTTTGAAGATTATTTTTTTAAAAAAAATATAAGACAGTATTATAATATTACAATGCAAAACAATAAGTTAATATATATATATATATATATATATATAATAATTATTATTATTATAACATTCAACAAATTTAGTACATTTATACATTATTCTCATTATTATTACACTTTTTTTAACAACTCATGCACATTTCGTAATACTTATTGTACCTCTTGTTATGATGATTGCAACTTATCCGTATTATTATATTTTGACAAGAAGCTTAAATCTCAAAATTTTCAATATTCTTTTGCGGAATGCTGTCCCAGTACTTTCCTTCAAAAAAAATTCTAATATGGCTTGGTTGCCAAGTGTCAACATCGGCCATGCTCACCTCGAGCTGAAAATAGATGATTCGGTAGGTACGCCATCTACTAAGTGAAACTTCATTCCTCTAATATATATATTTAATTATATATAATATAGAATCTTCCAAACTACCATAAATTTTTTATTTTATATCTCTTTAATTTTAGAAAAAAAAAATAATGAGATATATTTTTAAAAAAGTAAAATTTTTTATTTATTTATATATTTAATAATTTTTCATTTTAATAATTAAATTTAATCTATTAATTTGTTCCAACCTAACCACTGGCATTCTTACCTATAGTAACTTCGCCTACTTCCCCATATCTTCAACCAACTCTCCCACGTTTCCTAACAAAATGTCAGTCTCACGTTCCTACCATCTCCGTAAAATCTGAGACTCACGTCTTTATCACCAATTTTTCTGAGGTAAAAAGACAAAAATCATACAGGCCTTTTAAAATTTAACAATGTAAGTCCGTTGTTCAATTCTCACATCATAAAACTCTCTCTCTCGTTTCAATAAGCAATGTCAAAGGAAGCATATATGTATTGCTAAATTTTGCTTCCTAATACGATAAAGCCATTCACCCCAATGGACATGCAGACTGTTGTCGTCAAACACTCAATGTCAAAACGCGTCGTTTGTTGAAAAAAAATGAAGACAGATTTTTTTTTTTTTTAAGTATTTATGGCGAAAATAAACTATTTAATCTCATTAAATAATTCAATATAGATTCAAATTTATAACTTTTAATATGACAATAGATGAATTTTTATGACTAATTGCCGAAATTTTTTTTATATGCAATGCAGCAGAGCCTAAATCACAAAAATCAATTTTTTTAGACTTGCACTAAATATAGAAAATTTCGGTGCCATAATCACCTTGCCTTCCCGCGCGCGAAGCGAATGGGCCCTGTGCTGTGCGTCTGTTTCGGGGCGGGTTCCAGGATGATCGCCTAGCCCTAGTCGCATATCCGCTGCGCTCAATACGCGGGAAAATAAGTTTTTCAATAAAAATATTTTTAGAAATAATTTATTTTTTTCATGTAAAAAATAAAAATCACCTCTTTGTAATATAAACAAAATACACAGGCTGCGGTCGCCCATCCCATGCTCGACGAAAGCCCACGCCGCATTTCCGTTGCCAAAGCATCACAAAGCTGCTCCCAACGTATATTATCATTAATAAACAAAAAAAAAAATGCAAAGATCATGAACTACAGATTCTAATTAGAGAAAGCGGAGGATGCAGCGACTTTCCATTCAAAATGAAAATCACACGTATGTCAAAATGTTTAAATAAAAAAATGATGACACACGATTCGTTTTAATTAAGGCTTTTAGCGGCTGAGGTGCAAGGAAATAGGAAAAGGACCATTTTATACTAAAATAAAGCTGCAATTGAGGCTAATAACTTCCTATATATTACCTCATGCTGATGCACAAAATTAAAAAGCACAAGGATTTGAATAAAATTATTGAAGTAATAATTTGAATATCAAAATTTTGAGGAATAATTTGTTTTTAGATATTATAAATAATTTAAATTTTTAAATTAAGTAAAGTATAAATTTTTTTAATATCTCAAAATATTTTAAAAAAATGTTTCTTTTTACCTCTTCATCCTCCAAAGCCTACTATATGTATCAAAAACAAAAGTTCTTCAGTGGTTAATTATGTGAAGTAGATATCACTGATAACTCAAGAAAAGAAGACGAAGATCAAAACATAGAGAAATTTTACAATAAAATTTTTGTTTTCTTTTATGTTTTAAATTTCATATCACACCCATAAGATGTGCAATTTCACCATCTCTGTCATGCTTGCATTATTCACTGTACATACATTTCTTTTTTCTGCAATCATTTTATATACAGATTCCATACCTTTTCTTGTTTCTAGTGTTTCCCTCCCTGCTTTGCGATTGGCAAACAGCAGATAAGACTGCGTCACTGTAGAAACAGCAATCCCAGGAAATACAGAGATTTTCTCCAGAAAATAATCTAATCTAAATGAAAATATGAATATAAACATGAGGAATTCTACGTGGGTACTCGGTAAGGTTTCTCAAAAGAATCTCTCTCTGTGTGTTAGCCCTTAATATAGGCCAATTTACAAGGATGGCGGATTTTGATAGTCAGCTACAGTTGGCTGCAGCTCTTCGTCCCCTCTCATCAATCCTACTAAAAACCTCCACGATTTGTACACTAGGACTGCATGCACCCAGTTGCAGTCAATTAGTTGCCAGAGCCATCTTTGTGTGCTACTCTACTGCTTTGTGCACACACTTTTTTATTTTCTGCAAAAATAATTAAGCATACTACGTTTAGTCCAATGCATTGTGCATTAAGACAAAAGAAATGTCACCAACCCCTTGGTTGTTTTCATGCTTTGTTACCAAAAGTGGAGGTAATTCGCAAATTTCACACAATAAAAATTTAAAATTTTGACGTTTATTTTTTTTTTTTAAATAGAACATCATATTACAACAAATAAGAAATAATGATACAATTGAAAACAATAAATTAAAAAAAATACCAATAATTGTAACATTCGACAAATTCAATACAATACACTTATATATTATTATTGTTGTTGTTGATGTTATTACACGGTGTAACAACTTTATACAGAGTTTGTAATAATTGTTACATCTCTTATACATTAAATGTCAAAAATTTCGACATTCTTGTGCGGAATGCTGTTACACATACTTTCCACGCATGTTGCCAAGTGTCAACATCAGGAATGCTGCCTGAACGCTGCGTAGAGTTAAAAGCAGTCCGAACTAACTGGGCCAAAGAGAAAAGTAAGTCGGCGTGAAAATAAATGATTCGGAAGGTACACCAACTAATTTTAAATTAGGAAAAGTCAAAACTTCATTTTTATGATATATATATATATATATAATTATTATTATTTTATTTTGATAATTAAATTAATTATAATTGTAATTTAATCTACAAATACCTCATCAACAAGTGTTGAATTAGCATTTTCTTGTCTCGAGAAGACGACGCAAACAAACCACGTAAAAACATTAGATAAGTGCCATATTGCCCCAGCATTCAGCTGCTCGCCTGAGTTGGCTGTTGAGTTCTTCCTTCCCTTAACATTTTTTGACATACTTTGGCTGAGGCTTCCCCTGTTGAGCGTCTATACTTTTATCAACTCCCCGATTCGAGCAGTACTGCTTTCTTTAACTCCTCGATCCTTCCAATACTCAAGGAATCCCTCTCGCGCGCACTACTTCATTTCCTCCCTCTGGCTGGCCAACTCGTGTGGCCTGCCGAGTCCCATAAGCCCATCATTCTGTGCGCTCCAAACGACACCGTTTCCCTCACTATTGCCGAGTCCAGTGCAAGCTTCGATCGCCTCTCCAGTAACGAAGTCCATGAAGTTGTCGAGTCACGTCCATATGCACCCGAGTTGCCAAGCTCTGAGTCCATGGCTTCAGTAATATCCTTGCAAATAACACTGTTTCCTAATCAGGGCTTTTGCATTGGAATTGCTAGCCATCATGCTACTATTGACGGCAAATCTTCAACAATATTTGTTAAGGCATGGGCCTACGAGTGCAAACACAGAGTCACAATCACCTATGTTACCTGAACTCACTCCTTTTTATGACGAGTTTTCAATGACGTAGCTGGGTTTGAAACGGTGTACTTGAACCATTTGTTAGCCATGAGCAGGGCAGATCCAGACGCCAATCCCCGTACGTTGAAGATATGGCAAGGTAATGACATTACTACACAAAATTCAGTTAGATCCACATTTGAGCTGACCCGCGAGGACATAAAGGTGTTAGGGAAAAGGTCATGTCTCAATTCTCTATATTGGAGGATATAAATGCAACATCACAACTTCACTTGTCAAAGTTTGTGCTTGTTTTTGCTTACACGTTAGTTTGCTGAGTGAAGGCAAGAAAGCTAGGAGATGGTGCCCAAAGAATTTTCTGTGTCTTCTCTGTTGATTGCAGAAGCCGATTAGACCCCCAAATCCCAGAGAACTATTTTGGTAATTGTATCAGCGTCACATACTTCGTTGCAGAAGCAAGAGACATTGTGGAGGAAAATGGGCTGCCCAGGACCGCAGAAACAATCAGTAACACAATAAAGGGACTACAGCACGGGCTATTTGACAGAGCAAGAGATGTTTTGCAGCAAGTGGCTTCCCTGGAACCGGGAACGGTGTTTAGTATAGCTGGGTCGACCCGTTTTGAGGGGTATATTACTGATTTCGGGTGGGGAAGAGCCAAGAAAGTGGAGATAACTTCAATAGACAGGACAGGAGCAATTTCCTTGGCGGAGAGCAGAGATGGGAATGAGGGCATTGAGATTGGTTTGATTTTGAAGAGGCACGAAATGGAAGCTTTTACTTATTGCCTGACTATGCATTATGCCTTCTGCCATTTCCAAGTTGTTGTACTCTGATTTTCGGTTGCGTTAATGTTAAGATGTTTCTCCGTTGCAGCAATGTTCAAATAAACTTACAAGGAAATCCTTTCTTTTCTTTCCGTATTTTGTTTTCCTTCTCTGAACTTGGGACATTGGTGATTCACGCTGAACAATGTGCGCGCTCGAAATTTCTAGTTTCTAAATCTCCAACTGAGTATCTAAATGATAATCAATGACATAATTCCACACAAATAAGATTTATTATTATTATTATTATTATTATTATTATTATTATTATTATTATTATTATTATTATTATAAGAAGAAAATATTTCGTAAAATTGACTTAATAAAAGTTTGAAATTTTGAAATTTATTTTTTAAAAATATAACGAAATATTACAATAAATAAGAAAAAAATGTTATAATAAAATAATAAATTAAAAATATAATAATTAAAATATTTAACAAATTTAATATATCTATTATTATTGTTATTAAATTTTTTTTTAACAATTTTATACACATTTGGTAATACTTGTTATATCTCTTGTTATCGTGATTGTAATTTATACATATTATTATATTTTGACAAGTAACTTAAATTTTAAAATTTTCAATATTCTTGTGCGGAATGTTGTCACACACGTATCTACCAATTCTTTTATCACTTAGGAGTAGTACGAGATGAAAGTTTCATGCACAATTTTGAATGAGCGAAAGAAGTGAAGAATTCTCTTTTCGACTCTGACTCTCTCACTTCAGTCGTTGCTTTTTTTTCTATTACTTCGAAAGTAGCTGCTTCAGCTTCAACTACGCAAATTTTTTATATATATATTTTTTATTTTTCATTAAATAAATAATAATTTCTCCTGGAAATCCTAACTATTCTGAACATGATGAGAATCTCATTGCTATTACTCAAACAAGCATGACCATTAACCTTTCCTTCGAAATAAAATCTAATATGGCATGGTTGCCAAGTGTCAACATCGGGCATTCTAACCTCGAGCTGATTGGGCCAAAAAGGAAAGTAGGTCGAGCTGAAAATAAATGATTCGGTAGGTACGCCAGCAACTTTTAAATTGGCAAAAGTCAAACTTCATTTTCTGATATATATGTTTAATTATATACAATATAAAATCATCAAATTTAACAGAAATTTTCATTTTATATTTCTTTAATTTTAGAATTAAAAAAAAATTCTAATGTGATATGTTTCTTAAAAAAAAATAAAATTTTTGATATTTTATATATTTAATAATTATTTTATTTAGATAATTAAATTAATTATAATTATAATTTAATATATTAATTTATTCTTCTTTCAAAAAAAAAAAAAAAAGAATAATATCTACAACCTTGTTAACTATACTTGTGAGAGCAAACCACTTAATGCAATTAGATAGTTTGATGTAGATTCAAATTTATCACTTTTAATATGACAACAAACAAATTTTTTTTATCTTTAGTTGACCGAAATTTTTTTATATGCAATGCAGCAGAGCCCCAATCACAAAAATCAAATTTTTTAGACTTGGACTAAATATAAAAAAGTTTAGTGCCATAAGCAAAGGAAGAAAATAATTTTTTCGATAAAAATGTTTTTATAAACAAATTATTTTTTCATTAAAAAATAATCACCTCTTTAGAATGGAAACAAAATACACAGGCTGCGGTTGCCCATCCCATGCTCGACGAAAGCCCACGCCGCATTTCCGTTGCCAAAAGATCACAAAGCTACTCCCAACTTATATTATCGTTCATAAATAAAGGACTCAAAATTACAACTATGTGTGCATTACAGGAAAAAAGCAAAGATCATGAACTACGGATTTTAATTAGAGAAAGCAGGGGCGGCGGATGCAGCGACTTTCGATTCAAAATGTAGCCTCCTCACGCGGCAAAATGGATCGGTAGATCCATTTTGACTAATGTATGTATTGACTGAGAGGCAGAAGGTGAATACCATTTTGGAATGGTTGTCACACATTGTTGTTTTTAGTGTTACTTACAATTGGTATAAGAAATTTTACTATCTTAATTTTTAATTATAATTATTAAAATAACAATAATATCTATTAATTATAATTAGTTCTTATAATTATAAAAAATATATTAGAAATAATTAACAATTATAATAAATTTTAATATTTTAATTTTTAATAAATTTTAGTCATTTTTGAGTTTTAGATTTTAGTGTAGATACGTTTAAATGGCATCCTATATGCTTCAACTAAAGCATTTCGGCTGCAATTATGCTTTCAATTTCAACTGGCCAACAGAGCCTTTGCTTTCATCCTAAAAGGCAAACAGTTCCCCATATCTTTGAGCAGTAAAATTTCCCGTCAGGAAGTAAAAGTAGACTGCAAGCCACGTTGAAAAGCATCAATTGAACAAATTAAAGGTTTCTGATTGATAGATAAAATTCATAAAATTTGAGACTCAGTGATCTGTTTATTTCCATATTGTGTTTTGCCATGTTAAATGTTATAACAAGTTGATGCTGATGCATAGAGGAAAAAAGCACAAAGATTTTAATAAAACCACTTAATAATGGTTTGAATATCAAATTTTAACATATGATTCTTTTTTATATATAATGAATAATTTAAATTTTTAAATTAACTAAATCATAAATTTTTTTAATATTTCAAGATATTGAAAAAAAAAGAAAATTTCTTTTTACCTCTTCATCCTCCAAAGCCTACTAAATGCACCAAAAACAAAATTCTCCAATGGTAATTATGTGAAGTAAACATCACTGATGACTTATGAAAAGAAGATGGAGATCAAAACAGAAAGAAAATTTAACATTTTTTTTTTTTAATTTCATATCGCACCCATAAGATGTGTAATTTCACTTTCTCTGCCATGTTTGCAGTAGTCACCGTACATACATTTCTTTTTTCTGCAATCATCTTATATACAGATTCCACACCGTTTCTTGTTTCTAGTGTTTCCCTCCCTCCTTTGTCATTGGCTAACTGCAGATAAGACTGCTTCACCGTAGAAACAACAATCCCGAGAAGTCCATAAATTTTCTCCAGAAAATAATCGAATCTAAATGAAAATATGAATACAAACATGAGGAATTCTACATGGGTACTCGGTAAGATTTCTCAGAAGAATGTCTCTGTGTGTGTTAGACCATAATATATGCCAATTTACAAGGATGGCGGATTTTGATGGTGAGCTACAGTTGGCCGCGGCTCTTCGTCCCCTTTCACCAGTCCTGCTAAAAACCTCCACAATTTGTACACCAGGACTGCATGCACCCAGAGGCTTTAACCTTATTCATGAAAAACACAAAGTCAATTTGTTGCTAGAGCTCCCTTTGTGTGCTACTGTACTGCTTTGTGCACACCCATTTTCATTTTTAGCAAAAATAATTAAGCATGCTATGTTTAGTCCAATGTATTGTGCATTAAGATCAAAGAAATGTCACCAACCCCTGGTTGTTTCCTTGCTTTGTTATCAAAGTCGGTAAATGAATCTGATGGAAAAAATAATTGAGAAATTTGGGTGGGCATATAGTAATTAGCGGGCCAACCCAGAAAAAATGAAAAATACTGAATCTGAACATTTTTGATCCAGAATTTACATTCAAAATGCCGTCCTAGTTCTAAATTTTCAGTCCACTTGATTCCTATATAAAAATCAAAATTATGGCACTTCTTTGAAAAAAAGCCTACGGTTGTCCAATGTATGCGTATGACAGCTGCTGAAGTAACCAAGTAAATCCAGACAAGAAGCGGAAAAAGGCATTGAGCATGTCGGGACTTATTGGATGGTGCAATGATTCAATGTTGTGCCTTGTCGAGCTACGGGTGCGTAAAAAGAACTTACTATAAGATCAAAATGTTGTAAATTAATATATTTTTAATAAATAATAGACAACAAATAATAAATATAAAAATTAAGTTAATAATAATTAATTTAATAATTATAAAATAATTAATTTAAAAATAATAACAAAATTAATTTATTAAATTAAAAATTTAATTGATTAATTATAATGAATAAATCAAAAAAATATTTTAATTTAATATTTAATATATAAACAAATATTATACTATAATTATAAATTTATTGTCGTATATATATCTAATACATAATAATATGTAAATAAATGTTATTAAGAGATTGTTTAATTTTTGCTAGATATTAATTAGCACGGTATTATGTACCGCCCACAAGTTGGGCTCGATTTCAATGCTAGTTTATGCTAGTCTTTCCGGTTTCTAGGTCTATCTCGAAGAGTAGACAAACGTGAAAAACCGGCGGTTGCGCAAGTTCAAGCTTATTTGACGCAAGAGTTTGCAAACAACCGATGATTGCATCTACTAGAAAATCAAGCTCTTCTTAGTACCTGCCAAAATGATATATTCCAAATAAGAAATCTCACTTTCTTAAAGAGAGCCATGTGCCCCTTCTTCTTCCCGTTTAATTTCTTCGAAAGCCGCCCAGGAACCAATTCGATGGTTGACTAATTCTCCGGATGACAGCAAAGATTTTCAGAAATCAATCGATGGTAGCCACAATGCAAAAACACAAAAGATGATATTGTAGACCCCTTCTGAAAAACAAAATAAAATGAAATTTAGGACAAAAGAAAAAAAAAAAAAAAGCGTGACCTTGAGCCTGGATCATAAGACACGAGTCACAGCTTTGTTTTTTGTTTTTCTTGGAATCAAACTATGAAGCAGGTGTGGGTTGTAGTAATCTAGTCGTGCTGACTACCCAAGAATTTCAGCGTAAAGAAAATGCTTTGCACTACAATTGGTCAATGAAGAAAAAAATAAAAAGTTGAAACAGAACCAGTTGGTGGGAGGGGAATCGAAGAGGTAAGAAATAAAAATGGGAAAAATACTTGTAGTTGTCTGGCTTAAACTCTAATGAATTTCCTGATGGGTCCACTAGAAGAAAAATGGAAAGAGAAAAGAGAACAAGTTCCTCTCTATCCGTGCAAGTATGATGAAAACAAGAGGAGGAGATAGCGAGAAAAGCATTGCCTTCGTCTACTCGGAGCCATTTTGGGATCCTCCTGTCCCAGAGAATTAGTCAAATACGTTGTTGCAGGAGCAAGAGCCTTCGAATAGGAAAATGGGCTTTGCCAGGGCCGCTCACAGAATAGGCAAAACAATAAAGGGGTAGGAGCTGGGCCTTTTCTAGCAACAGAGGTTGCTTCCAACATCGGCTTGTTTTGAACTGTTCGAACCCGGTTTGAGGTGCACATAGGGTACACAACATACACCGCAAGCCGAACTCAAATTTTATTTTATTTTTTTAATTGTATATGTTAAAAACTAGATTTAAAATTTAAGTAATAATATTATTATATTTCATTATTATTAATTAATGGTAAAATCGAACTCAATCAAATTAATCAAGCCTTGGTTTCGACTTTGGAGTTGCTGAAAATGTTGAGGATTTCCGGCCAGCATAGACTCGCTTTTCTAGGCCACTCTTCGACCAAATGTTTGCAACACGAGTCGTTGAATGACAGACAGGCACATTAAATAGGACTTACTAAGCGAGATTTCTTTTTTAATTTGTGTCCAGTAAGATTCAAAACTTTAGACATTCACCTACAAGTTCTTAAAAGTTAAAACCTCTTAGAAGTGACATAAAATATAGGATTATCGTATAGTTTATGAATTAATTATTTTTTAAAAATAAAAAATTAAAATAACTAAAATTAAAATTTTTAAATAAATTTTAAAAAATAAAAAATAAAATTATTAATATGTATTTTTTTTATTTTTTTTATTCTTATATATGGTCTTACAATTATATCTTTTTCTTGTAATTTTTCCACTCTTTGGTGACTTTCTCGAGCAGGTTTGCAAACCCATCAATTTCGATTATCGTCGAGGCATACGTGAAGTTCTATGTGTCTATTGAATCTATTCTTTCTTTGTCAAAGTATTACGTAATAAAAATTCAAAATTTTGAAATTTAATTTTTTTAAATATAACAAAATATTACAACAAATAAATAATATATTATAATACAAAACAATAAGTTATATATATAATAATTGTAATATTCAACCAATTTAACACATCAATACATTATTCTCATTGTTGTTATTATACTTTTCTCAACAACTTTATGCACATTTCACAGTTCTTGTATACCTCTTGTTTTGGTGATTGTAACTTATACATACTATTATATTTTGACAAGAAACTTAAATTTCAAAATTTTCAATATTTGGAATGCCTGCAGAGTGTGAAATATTAAATTTAAATTTATTAAGATTAATATTAAATATAAAAAATGATTCAAATTAATAATGTTTTGGTAAATTCTCTTTATTAAAAAATTATAAATATAGTAATTGATATATTTATAACATATATATATACACACTAAATTAATTTTCTATTGCCATGGTAATTCAAAACATCTCAAGGAATAAGCAAGTAATAGCAAAATTGATTAATTAGAGTGAACACAAAAAGTTTTTAAAATAAATTAAATGTGTAAAAAAAAAAAATAACAGTTTTCCAATCAATCCGGTAAGCGTAGCTTGGACATTCCCGTGTTACAGAAGTAATAATCGCAGAAAAGAGGCGGTGATCCACAAGCTTTATAAAGTCGAGCGGTGTGGGACCCAGAATCGAAAAATTTTGTCAGAGATTGTAATTACGTTGGAAGAATAATGTTTCGGTTATTAAGACATGGATACATAAACATTAAATTTTGTAATAATATTGCCACTGATTATTGTCATCTGATCCGGATTCTTGTGGTAGTAATTTGAAGCATTTATTTGTGAATAAAATTATAAATTTAAATATAAACGAGAAACTTGACCCAACCAACAGGAATAGAACGGGATCGACCGGGATCTTTGTAATCTCGTTCACAGACCTACACAGTTCACAGGTAGCTTTCGTTCTCACCCATTTTACGCTGCTGACTGTTCATTTCTTTACCTCCCTCCACTCTTTGAAGGCACTGGTCGCAATTTCTCCCCCCCCCATCAAATCTCTGCGTTGCAAGCAGTAAAATTTCTGTTTGAGGTACTTTTTGGTTCCTTCTTTGTTATAGATCACACCCCATTATTGAGGCTTTTGTGGGCACGCTGCATTTTGTTGAGTTGTGCAAGATTGTGGTGTTTAGTGTTTGCTTTGTAGGTTTTTGTTAACTGGGTGTGCTTTGTTCTTCTTTCATTGATCAGGCACTGTATTTGGTTACCTGTTTTTTTGATTTATTTTTTTGCAAGATTTGATCTTTTCTTTTTAGGGTTTTTTTTTTTTTGATAATGGCTTCTTGTTATTGGTGTCAAAGTTGGCCAGAATGTTGATTGGTTCGGTATTTTCTGTTGATTTTTTGATATGGGCACTTGTAGTTTTGTGCTTTATGGGGGAGTTTAGGGTTTAGTTTTGAGTTTTGTGCTTTTTGGATCCGAGAAATGAACTTCATTTGTTCTCAAGATCTAAGTATTCTTATGTATCTTGTTTATTTTCTACTTTGTCTGACTCTAGTATGCCAGATTTTGTGCTGGCATTGTCATATATGGGCCACTGAATTTTTCTTTACATTGAGGATTTATCTGAGGATGCCACCATATTTCTTTCCTTTTTTTTTTTTTTGTTCTAAAGGTGGATTTGTTGTCTGTGTGTGTGTGTGTGTGTGTGTGTGTGTGTGTTTTAGATGGCATTAATAACTAGCCCATTGATGTTATCTGTACTGTTGTGTGTAGCTGTTTGTTCTTCTCTCACGGGGAGTTTAGTTTGTTCTTCACTCATGGGGGCTGAGCGTGTTGAACGTGGTTATTGTTAGTGTAGTTAATGCAAAGTCTTGGGTATTCTCCAATTTGTTGTGTCCATTTTGTGATTAGGTCTTTGTATGATGGCTGCATCATGATCCAGGACACTCCTTTTTGTGATTCATCTTTGTCTCTTTCTTCCACCATACAATAATGTTTGCCTTATCTTACATTTGATTGGTGCATGGCAGACTTGTGATTGGGTTAGTTTGCTGCAGGTCCTTAGTCATAATGAGGAATACATATGTTTGATGTGGTGCAGGGTAGATTTGATATTAATTTTCTTTCTCTTTTTTTAGCAGAATGGCAATGCAAGCTGCAAGCAACTCAGCTAGTCCTAGTGCCCAAATGGTTGGAAATGCTTTTGTTGAGCAGTATTACCATATTCTTCATAATTCACCAAAATTGGTATACAGATTTTACCAGGATTCAAGTGTGATAAGCCGGCCAGAAGCCAATGGTGAAATGACATCGGTGGCAACCATGCAAGTAATCTCTCTGGCATTTTTTTCCTTGTTCTCCTTTTATGGATGCTATTAGTATTCGGTACTCTTTCTTTTGAGTTGGATCCTCTCACAAATATTTATTGAGCTATGGGAGCCAAGTTGGATCCTCTCACATATTACCTTGTATTGAGGAATTCATTTAACATGGATTATGATGTTGCAATGTCATTCATCAGTTTGCCATTCTGATCAAATTTCACTCACAACCAAAATGTAAAGCCGATATATTGCATTATTTTCTTGAGGATCCATTACTCAATAGTTTGAGCATTAAATTCTTGGTGAATAAGAGCATGTTACAAATGTTTTTTCTTGGAATAGGGTATAAATGAGAAGATACTATCCTTGAACTTTATGGACTATAAGGCAGAAATAAAAACAGCAGATGCTCAGAAATCGTTTGATGAAGGGGTTATTGTGCTAGTTACTGGATGTTTAACAGGCAAGGACAACCTGACGAGAAAGTTTGCACAGTCGTTCTTTCTTGCACCACAAGACAACGGATATTTTGTACTGAATGATGTCTTCAGATATATTGAGGAGAACGACCAATTGGAGAATTATCCAGCTAATGGTGTTGATAATATTGCAGCTATTCCGTCAACTACAGAATCTGGTAAAATTTTATGGTTGCAAGCTCTATTCTCCCTTGTTTTGACCTTTACTGTTGCATCAAGAAGTCTTTAACATCATGTGATTGTTGTATCCAGATCCCTCTTATGTTTCCAAGCCACCTGCACCAGACCCCATAACTTCTGCTGTGGAAGAGGATAAATTTGTTACTGAGAGTGCAAAAATCCCATTGGACACAGAGAAACAGTTAGTTAAAGAAAAAGAAGCTGCTGTGGAATCCTACTCTGGTGCAAATTGGGATGATTGCTGTGTGGTTGGAGATTCAACTTCTGCAACCCAGGAAGACACCCCAAAGAAATCATATGCATCAATTGTGAGTTTATGACCAGAAGACTTGTAGTTAGGGATTTGCAATGAATGGCATTTTATGATTCATTGATTCTTCTTGTAGGTTAAAGTGGCAAAGGGGGATTTGGGCCTAACAAAAATTTATGTACCAACTAATACCACAAGAGTGGCTCCAAAGAAACCAGAGATGCAGATTGTAGCAGTAGCACCTCCCCCAGAGCATGCAGCATCAGTGCCAAGTGGCACTGATAATCTTGAAAGCAGCAGTGCCCAAGAGGACGGTATATAGAAGTTTGAATATTTTTGCTGTGTTCTATGTATTGCTGTAATTAGCTTCATTTCAAAACAAGTCTTTAGAAAGAGCATCTAATGTCCAAATCTTTTTCCTGTATTTGCATGTTAAATTAAAAATCATGCATAGGGAGGACCCCAATTATTATTTTTGATGCAAGCAGAATTGATTTTTATTGTTTAAATGTTATCTTTCATCTTGTTCAAAGAGAGCGAGCCTTGGCTTAAGGGTAAGGTTGCTCCTTGATGACCAAGAGGTCTTGGGTTTGAGTGATGGAAATAGCCTATTTGCAACATGCAATAGGGAGACTGCAATAGACTCCCCAACCCTTGAAAGTTGGGTGTCAAGTGCCAAGGGGACTTTTGTTTTCTTTCATATTGTTCAAAGCCTAGTTTTTAAGATTATATTCTCTTGACGGTTATTCTGCTCACAGGTGAGGGTCACTCCATATATATCCAAAATCTGCCCCTTAATATGATGCCTTCTCAGCTTGAGGAGGAATTCAAGAAATTTGGGCCCATCAAGCCAGGAGGAATTCAAGTCAGATATAAGAAGGTTGGGCTTAAACACTTTTAATAATGTATTGCCCTGCTTCTTCCCTACTTACCTGATAAAGATTCATTGGTACTCTTTTCAGCATCAGGGATGTTGCTTTGGGTTTGTGGAATTCCAGTCTTTGAGCTCAATGAATAATGCAATTCAGGTTTCTCCATAGAGTTAGTTTTATTTCCAAGCAACTTATTGCTTTTATGTGCATTGCGGGTATGTCAATCATTGCACCTGATCCAAGGCTGGGGGTCATCTGTTGCTATCATCATTCAACCTCCCCTATAGGGAGGACCCACCACCTGGGCATTGTTGGATCTGAGCGGGTCTCCCCCACACTTGGCTTCATTCCATTTCTCCAACATACTTATTTTAGATTTTTTTGTGTTCCTGGTAATATGGCTGTTGATTGGACACGGGCTTCTGCTTTGAAAAAGCAAGAAGTATCACATACCTGGGATGGTGTGAAAATTCAAGCAAATGAAACTTTTGGTAGTTCTATGATCATTGATGTATTGTCATTATGCTTGAATTGTATGGGTTAGAACTGCAAATGTGAGAACATATGTATCTTTATTTGACTGAGGCAAATTCTACAGACACAAGAAGGTTGCTGTTCAGGCAAATCATCTGGTTATTTTTTTCCCCATTTGTGTGAAACTACATTTAATTGGGCTACTCTTGGGCTCTGCTATCCTGCGGTCCTAACGCATCAGTTTAGGATAGCCATAAATATCTGAGGTATAATATGCTTGTGGGACAGTTCTGTTTGAACAGTGTAATCTCAACATACACATGGTGCAGTATAGATTGAAGGACATTATCCAAGGGATATATTTCTAATGTTCTTGCTGGTCCTGCTGCGCGACATGTTACAGGAACCTGTAACAAAGAATGACTTGTAGGCTTGCATAATTATGGTTGAGAATTTGGAACATTTTCTTTTTCCAAATGTCAAAGATTCAACTTGATATGTTGTGCTTGTCAAGACCCAAATTTTTTCGTTTCAGTGAGAGCAAGCTTTGGCTGAGCCACTTTTCTAGTCACTTGTTTGGAAAATCAGTAACCTATTGCAAAGTTTACTGTGTTTCATTCAATCTAAAACTGCAGACTAAATTTGCTCTTGATATTTCAGGCTTCACCTATGATCATTGGGGGTTGTGAAACAGTTGTTGAGATAAAGAAAACTACCACCCGAGGTAAGTTGGAAAGCAGTTGTCATTTGTAGGTTTTTGTTTTTCATTCTATTGATAAAACCTCTTATAATACATAAAATGTAACACAATAAGCAGAAATAGGAAATGATATGAATTGATGTCAGTTTTTGAATGAATTTCGGTAGGGTTCTTGATTAGTAAACTTATGGACCTTCGAACACTGTTGATTGTTTCAGTTGATAGCGGAAGGGGTAGGTTCTATTTTGGTCGGGGAGGGTTTCGAAGTGACAGTTTTAGGGGCCGTGGCAGTTATGGTGGTGGCCGGAGCTTTGGTAGACACGAGTATCGGGAATTCTCTGGCCGAGGAAGGAGTTCAGCTGGACGAGGTGAAGGTCATCAACAAGGGAGAAGCAGAGGTGGCCGTTCAGGCAGCACCAAACAGAGTACTACTAATTCAATGTGAAGTCAAAAAGCCAGCCATTTTCTTTTTGGTAGCAAATTTTGGATGTGGCTAGTTCTCAGCATTGGAAAGGATTAAGAGCTTGTGTCTTTGTGTAGGCATAGAATCCTCTCTGAGTTGCAGTGATGCTGAGAAAAAAAGGCATTTACAATAGTTTAGGGTCTCGTTGCATAGAAGTAGAGGGGTAGGACAAGAATTTTCATCATGTAAACTGTGCACCCCTGCAGATCGTAAGGTCATGCACCAGTTTTTTAAAGAGACTATTGGAAGGTGCACAGTTGTATTATCACGTAGCTCTGGTGAACCAAATATTTTGGTGAATTGATCGCTTTGTAAGATTTGCCTTACGGGATCATCTCCTCGTTGGGTATGATTGATGATGGCTCTCTAAAGATTTTGGAAGCCTTCGATATCATTTTCTCATGTACTTACTAAGAAGGAAGGAGGGAAAAAAAAAAAAAAAAGAGATTTTGAAAAGTCTATCTTGATGTATCTGCATTAGTTAATGCAAACCCACAATTTGGTGGAAGTAGACATCGATCGCTGCTTCCCTTATTGGTTCTGGACAACCTTTGGGGTGATATGTATAATTGGGGTTGTTACTCATCCTTGTTGGACGCTTGGGGTTCTGTCTATGAGTCAATTTGGCTACTTGTTTCTATACATCAGAAAAACTCGCAAGAAACGTTACAGGTGCATCCTTCATTTGTTGATGGACATCCTGTTTTTGGGGTACAGAATTGGATATGCAATTTGAAGCCAAGATGCTTCAATCCCCTCAGACAAATAGCGAGGGACGCGAAATGGCGGGGTTGAGGGGAGCGTTTCTGAAGCTGAATGAAGACCAATTCTGACAAGGGTGTCTGTTTGCGTCAAGACATACTTGCCTTTTTCCCTTAAAAATCCGAAAGGCCTTGCGTCAACCCTGTCGTTTTCAGTGTCTTTGCTTAGCTGTTGCTCGAAGCATTTATTGACACCTGTGTTTCCTCCAGCTGTTTAATGGACACGTGTCGTCTACCCAAATGGCTACTTTTGCTTAAAAAATGGTTAACAAAACACAACTTGCCAACTTGCCGTCCTTGCCGAATGGAAAAAAAAATACAAGGATGAAGACAAAACCTTTCTTCTCGTTGCTTGCCCCCCAGCCCCCCCCCCCCCCCCCCACCATCAAATACTGAATCAACATGGTCCCCCCCACGTGTGCCCTGCCATGGGCCCCTTCAAATATAGTCTTGCTATGTCCACATGTATCCACCAAATTAAATCAAAGGTAAGTTCGTTGCACCGTATCATATCATATTATAAGATCTATGCAATTTTATTCTGTTTGTTGAAATTATTGAAGATTTCCATCAACTGAAAAACAGAAACGATTGAACATTGGCCTGCTGCTCGAAAGCCACTCTAACAAGCAGTGGTAGAGTTTCCAAGCAACTGCGAATGGCACGGTAGACAAAATAATTTCAAAGCAAAGATATGGGAAATCTCGTATCATTGGGTAGTTCCCATCTGAAAGATCTATCCTTGTTCATGGAAAAGTATTATATTTTCTTCTTTTACACTTTTTTTTTTTTAACTTATAATAAAAGTGTACCTAATTACATTGTAGCGTTGTAAGCTTAGTTTGTAAGAGTAACATTATTTTAAAATTAAATTAGTTTTTCTTTTTTTTACAGTTTCCTTTTAATTTAACTAACTTTTTTAAAGAAAATATGAAGCAATATTGCGCAAGAACTACAACGGGGCAAAACGAGGACGGAGAGTATTATCTCAATTCTCATTGTCGTTTTATAACTAATTCAATTCTCTATCTTTATTCTCGACAAATAGCGATTTTAGAATTTCATTATGTTTCCACCTCACATCTATTTTTTAGTAAAATAATAATAAATTTTAAAACAAAATCTCAATTTTCAAAATATCAAACAAAGTATTAATTTAAGTTCACTTCATTCTTTCACATTTATTTTTGAGTTGAAGACAACAAAATGATAGTTTAATAAAAAAATATTGTCCAAAATTGTAGACTTAATTATTTTTTATAAAAAATTTTATAGAGCTATTCTGTAAAAGATAAAATTGTAATATAAATAACAACTTTATTTTTAGCTCAAATTTAAAATTTGAAGATTGGCAAAAAAAATCCTTTTAATTCTGGTTATTTATTTATTTATTTATTTTGATCTCGCTCTCCTCAGAACGGAACGGGGTGGGGCAACTTTCTGTGGGGCCGGGGTTTCATAACCATCGCTAATATAGTGGGCATTACGAGACAGAGATAAAAGAAGGACACGTGGAGGACGTAATCCTAAGTTAGGAGATATCATAGTACGACACGTGTTGCGTTTGTCTGTCGCTGTTGCTTTTTGGCGTCTCCTTGGAATCTGCTACTTCACCATCGACAACATCAGCTGTTCCATCCACGTGTCACCTCCCAATCCCCCACTTCCTTTTGGGGTGGGGGCATTTTCGTCATTCCGAAAATGGAACATGGCCGTCCTTTCCTTTTGTTTTTTTTTTTTTTTTCTCTTATGCTTTTCCCTTCAGTTTCTTTGTCAGTAAATTGTCTTGGTTGGCTCTCTTGATCTTCTGTTTGTTTCCCATCATTCATTTACGTTTTCTGGAAAGTTTTGGATGAGACAGTTGTGAACTTTATTGTCTTTTTGTAATGATGCCATTGTTGGGATTGGCCTGCAATGGAGGAAATTTTGGGACTTCGAGTTTGTTTATTTTGCTTCCTATCTTCAAGTTTTGTTGTGAATGAATTTTGAGGGTTATGTTTGTTTATTCTCATTTTCTAACCGAAATTTAGCATCCGGGTGTTTTTGAAATCTAGGGATCCTTGCTGCTTTTAGCTTTCTTTTGTCAGCAGATGGCACAAACAGAAAGACCGCAAAACGTAGGAGCTCAACAACAGCACATTTCTGTGAACAAGAATTTCCCTGAGGACTTGTTGCAGAGATTTATACCTAGGAAACATTTCGACCACAAGCTCCATGATGAGACAGAAGAAGAGAAGGAAGAAGGAGGAGAGGTTGAGCTAAGCCTTGGTCTTTCTTTGCATGGTAAATTTGGTGTGGACCCAACAGCCAAGATGCTCAGTAGATCATCTTCCATACCAGATTTCATTAAACCGGAAAGAGAAAATGGGAGTGCTTTTGCGGTACCTGTGGTGGGCGATAATCTTGTGAGGACTTGCTCTTTGCCCACAGAGACAGAGGAGGAATGGAGGAAAAGGAAGGAGATGCAAACACTTAGGAGAATGGAGGCTAAAAGGAAGAGATCACAGAAGCAATGGAATTCAAAAGCTGTGAAAGATAGGAAAATTGGATTTGGAGAAGGGGGCTTTGAGGAAGATAGAAGGGAAAATGGTGTTATTGTCAATCAAAATTATCGCCAAGAACAGCTTGTTAAGAATCTCAATAATTTGTCTGGCGCTGGTTTGGATAGGTTTGCACCACCTGCACTAGTATCGGCACCTTTATCTCTGGGGTCAATGGGATCGCAGGGGAGTGGGTCATCTGGAATATCAGAATCTGAAAGCCAACAAGTTCGAGGTAAACATTCTTGACCATTTCTGCTGTTTTTTTATGGTCAATTTTCTGTTTTTTCACAGGTCAATGCTTCTTGCACTCCTTTATCTGTTTTTTATGCTTCTTTGAACAATTTCAATTGCTGATATGGCTGCTCTCACGTTTGTTGTTTGAGTTTTCGTATTGACAATTTGTTTTCAATGTTATAATAACCCTACGTCTTTCGGCCGCCTTTTGAGTTTCCCCCCTCCTTGAAGGGTTGTAGGCTGAACTTTTATGTATTGCATTCTCGTTGGTTCTGTATGCTTCCTTGCCTTGTCATTTTATGGAAAGACATTTTCTTTTTGACTAGTTTGGGGGCTCATGCATATCTACAGTTAAATTAGGACGGTCTGTGGCTTCTTGTTGGAAATTCAGCTACCACTAGTGACCATTTTCTGCTAATGCCTCTGAAGAGAAACTATCTTGCAAGACTTGCTTATTCCTGTTCTGCATCAAAAGTTATGGGAATTCGGAACTTCGCTTAATCATGTTAATTACCTCAATTGTTTATTCCCTTCTACCTTCGAATTCAATCAGTGCATTGGATTTAAATTCAGTTTTGAGTTGTTGGATGAGCAGTTTAGCCTTTTATGATGTTGACCAGCATTTTGAATTTGAAACTTACCGTACTGGGATCTTTCTGCCCGGATTACGACACGGTGCTCTTTATCAATGTCAAACTGGCACTACTTCTTATAGTTGAAGCAAAAGATTCTTTATGGGTTTTGCATGAGAGATGATGCATTGGGTTAATGTTATTTGTTGTCCTACTCTTTTGTTGTCCGGGAACGAATCAATGCACAGAGGCAAGGAGCCCTGCAGGTGTTCAGTCTTTGTTGGAGTGTGAGCAGAAATTGATGGTCATCCCCAGATCAGCAGCTGGCGAAAAATCAGTTAGTGGTGTGGGGAATTCATCCGAAGGTAAATCTAATCAACTCACCGGTGCTGAGACCAAAGCGAAGAAGATGGTAAAGAGTGCATTTGAAGATATGCCGTGTGTGTCTACAAGAGGAGATGGCCCCAACGGGAAACGAATAGAAGGTTTCCTCTACAGGTATGGGAAGGGTGAAGAGTTGAGGATAGTGTGTGTCTGCCATGGAAGTTTTTTGTCCCCAGCTGAATTCGTCAAGCACGGTGGAGGGGTTGAAGTAGAACACCCGCTTAAGCACATAATAGTTAACCCCTCTCCCCTTTTGTAGTGATAGCAAGCTATCTTAGACCTTTGAAAGACCGCCAGCAAACGACTGAAGAGGGAATGACATTTGAGGAAGTGAACTTTTTCTTTTTTCCTCCTTTTTAAATCATGTTCTGCTCTTTTGTATGTCGTGCCAATTGCAGGCCATACAGCTAAATTAAACATGGTATTCCATACATCCCATCTGCCATTAAACTAGGCAGTCGTTTCATGTCGCTGGATTATCATCAATGGCAACATTGGGGGTTTATAGTTTACACGATGGAAGAATATGGACGCGACCTCATTAATTTCATGATCAAAAAGAAAAGCCATAGAACTAATCTAGAGAGAAGATGAAAAATCTAGTGCAAAGCAGGTTATCAATGGCCTATAGTGTATTCTACTCCAAAGACTAAACTAATTTCGCCTGACTACCAATTTGTTTGCGCTTACACTGGGGGAAAAGAAGTAGCTATTATGATTGTTTCCTTTGCTAGTGAGCCAACAAAGAGGGAAGTGAAAAGGAAAGGAGAACCCCCAAACATTTGACTGCAGAGAGGAAACAATTCATATATTATCGGTTGTAACTTGAAAGTCTTCGTTGCGATGCCAGGGTTGGTGGTAGTAATTGATTTCAACACTCATTCAACTCGTGGCCATAGGTTTTTTCCCTATAGATAATACAGCAAAGCGAGTTTATGCTTCCCCTGACCACTATTCTAATGGCACCAAGTGCTACCCTTCAACTCCTAACAATTTGTTATCCCTTCTTTTTTAGTCCAAATGATCTTCAGTTGTATTTCAATTCCATCTACTAGCATTTCTTCCCCCCAGCATTTTCTGACAAGATGACAGAAGTTCCCTTAGTTTGTTGCACAAATCAGGTAAGACAAGGACAAGGATCAATCGGGTTGAGAACAAATTCCCGTGGGAAATTTCTCAATTCTATGGCTATAGTAAACAATAAAGCTGAGATACAAGTATACGTGGAGAATAAATATCTGCATTCTTCCGCAGATTCTTCCGTAAGCCCCCTAATCAGGAAAACAACATCAAAAAATTGGGGGCAAATCTATTTTACAATTTACAAGTGGAAATAACTACAATCAAGCTCTACCTAACGGACAGTCCACAGAGGACCAATAGAGCAAAGTAATTACAATGGGCTTACGGCTTACAAATTACTATGTCAATCAACATACACGTTACCAGCAACTAGCATGATGGCGGTCGAAGTTGCTTCAACTGTCGGACAACCTGTCTCATTGTAGGTCTGGTAGACAGTGAATCAACAGTACACACAACTGCCAGGTGTAGAACTTCTACCAAATCATCATGAGGACCTACGCCCCACAACCCTGCAGTAAAGAACTCCTTTGCCCGGCCTTGTCGTAAGAGCATGCATGCCCAGGCAACAATGTTGAAACCGTTCCCATACGGAGAAAATGAAGGATCCAAGGCTTTCTTATCTGAGAGCAATTCAAGCAGCACAACTCCATAACTGTAAACATCAGCCTTATCTGAAACACGACACGTCATTGCATACTCTGGTGCAACATAACCGAAGGTTCCTGCCACACCTGTAGTAGCATGTGTTTCAGATGTTCCTAAAAGCCTGGCTAAACCAAAGTCAGATAGGTAGGCATTAAAATCATCATCCAACAGGATGTTGCTGGGCTTGACATCACGGTGGAGTACTCGTGGTACACATTGATCGTGCAAGTAGGCAAGCGCACGACCTATGTCCAAAGCAATTTTGTGAAGGATCCTCCAATCCACAGCCCTCGTCGACCTCTCCTGGATGAACTTTTCCAGATTACCGCCTGGCAAATAGTTATATATGAGGAACATTTCAGTTTCACTAGCATGATAACCAATCAAAGTCACAAGATTGGGATGATGAAGCCTTCCAAGGGTTTTGATTTCTGCATGAAACTGTTGAACACCCTGAAATCGTCCGACTGCAAGCCGTTTAATTGCCACTAGAACCCCTGGAGAGATCTCTGCCTTGTAAGTAGCCCCAAAACCTCCACTGCCAATACAGTTGCTTGCATTGAAACTCCCAGTGGCAAGAACAACATTCTCAAATGTCAAGGGAACCCCAATGTCTGTGAAGATAGTCACTTCCTTTCTTGTAGATCCTGCAACTTTCGACTTTGGACTCCACTTTCGTGTGTAGAAGAATAAGACAATCAAAGCAAGAAGAACCGAAACAATGGCTGATGCAGATGCTATTGATGCTATTTCAATTGAAGTGAAACGATTATTCCCACCGCTCTGGATCTGACTTGATGATGAAACAGAATGACCTGGTGCATCAGTAGCTTCTCCTTGCAGATCTGGAGATGACACAGTTAAGGAAAACACACGGCAAGGGTGTAAATATGGGTTTCCAAGAACACTGCTACATTTCATTAAGTTGTTGCTGCTCAGTGACAGTGTTCTGGATAAGTTATTGGAGGACAGATTGAACACTGAGAGCATAGTTACATTTGATAAACTCAAAGGTATCTTCCCAGTGAGTTTATTGTCATTAAGAAGAAGTGCAGTCAGGTTTCTCAAGTTCCCTAAACCATTTGGAATCTCTCCAGAAAGCAAGTTTGAAGAAAGATCCAGCACTTCTAAAGCCTGCAACTCACCCAAGCTAGAGGGGATAGACCCATTCAATTTATTACCAGCCAAAGAAAGATACTTCAACCCCTTTATTTGGCTGAAATTGGCTGGAATTTGACCTTGCAAAAGGTTCCAACTCAGGTTTAGTGAAACAAGAGATGTCATTTCTCCAATAACAGGAGGTATGGAACCAACAATCCGATTCATCGATGCATCCAGAAGCTTAAGAGATCTACACATTGAAGCTATAGTAGCTGGCATCTGACCAAACATTCTGTTATTGCTCACATTAACAATCATGTTGTTCAATTCATCGCACTTGTCAAACAAAATCCCCGGGAAAGGGCCAGAGAGCTTGTTATCTCCAGCTAAGAATGTGTATGATGTTTGCTTCCCTAATCTTACAGGTGCAATGGGCAAGGACTGGAGACAGCCAATAAAGTTATTGCTCTGAAAATTATGTATTACTGCAATTTCACCAACTCCTTCAGCTTGAACTTTATTTGCAACTAATGACAAATAGACAGATGCTGTGTCATAGATGCCCAAGGGGAGCCCATTTGTGGAAGGAACTGACAGGCAGCTGCTACTGTTAAAATTGGGGATTGAACCAGACAAGGCATTTCCACTAACATCAAACATATTCATGCAAGGGACTGAAAGATCCTCAAGAAGATCCCCATCAAGCCCATTAAAGCTCAAGTCCAGATACCATAGCTTATTGCAGCGACTGAAAGTTGGAGGAATATTCCCAGTGAAAAAGTTATGACCCAAATTGACCACCTCCAAATTATCACAAGAGCCCCAGTTACTCGGTAACATGCCATTAAGTCTTGTTCTTGGGGCCCACAACATCCTCAGATATGGAAGAGCCATGATTTGCCCAGGTATTCCCCCTTGGAAAATATTAAAATCAACATCCCCAGAAGTCAGCTCACCAAAAAGGTAGTCTCCTCTTGCACTATTAGCTTCCTGATTTGGATTAAACCCATATGTAAGCACAAGCACAGACAATCTAGAGCAATTTCCAAGTTCATGAGGTATCAACCCACTAAGACTGTTCCTTGACACATCCAGTACTTCAAGATTGCCAAGCCAACCAAGTTCACGTGGAATAACTTCTTCCAGCATATTTGAATACAACAATAATGTCTTCAAATTGCGACAATTCCCTAAATTATTAGGTATCCCTCCAGTCAAGGAATTAGCAGACAAATCCAAGTGTTCTAGTTTCTCACAATTGTCACCAATTTCCCTAGGCATCTCCCCACCAAGCTTATTCAATGACAAATACACACTTCTAAATCTGCCAACAAACCATGGGATTGTCCCATTAATGTCATTACCAGCTAAATTTAAGACCTCCAGATTTGAACAATACAAAAGTGAGCCTGAAATCATTCCTTCTATCTCGTTGAACCCTAAATTTAGAACCCGCAAGTTGCTTAACCCAGAAAAGGAAGCTGGTAACGACCCACTAAACAAATTGCCCTCTAGATCAACAACCTCTAACATCTCCATGCCCCATATTTCACTGGGTATTTCCCCACCAAGCCCATTGAAGGGCAACGATAAGACTCTAAGTTCGGTCAACTTGGCAATCAAAGGCGACAACTTTCCCAACAGAATCCCATTGCTACCCTGGCAGCCTCTCCTACTCGCAGACATATACAGTGGTAGCTTAACAGAACCAGAACACAGAAAAGCCCTCCCATTTTCCCTGATATTACCTTTCTTATCGTCCCTACCGCCGTGTCCGGTGATGTTAAGTGCCATAACACGCAAGTCTCTGTTGCAGGTCACACCAGCCCAAGAACAGTGATTGGAGTTGACGAGAGACCAGGTGGAGAGAAGCCCCGACGAGTCAGACACCGAGTTCTTGAACTCTAACAGCACGGATTTGTCAGAATCGCCCAAAACGAAGCCATAAAGTGGCACACTGAGAGCCCAAAAGATAAAGAAGAGCTTCAATCTCATAAAGCAACCCCATTTAACGACTAAAGAAGAAGAACAAGAGGAACCCATTTTAGAAACCCCAAAAGGGTATCCAGAACACTAGAGATTAAACCCTATGCCCTTCTCTTTCACTGGTTTGCAGGTAAAAAGAAAAGGGTTTTCTTTCTCTGAAAACCCTAACCCCAACCTTGGGAACTCTTAGTGAGAGAGAGAAGAGCGAGAAATGATGATAGGAAGAGAAAGTTCAACGATGATTTCCGTCGGCACAACGCGTTTCTCTGGCATTTTTTTTATTTATTTTTTTCTCCTCAATTTTCTTCGCTTGTTTCCTCCATTTCCCTTTTTTTATTTTGCATTTTCCTTTTTTTTTCTTTTATTTGTCTTTCATTTTTTCAGGAGTGGAGGTTGTCGTTTTGGTTGGTGGGGCGGGGAGACTGGGGAGTCCTTCCACAGAGGCGGAAGAAGTGGGGTCCACAGTCATCAATAGATGCATCAGCCCCGTCAATTTAATGACGCATGGTGGTTGTGCGTACAAAGTGGGGTTTAAGCTAATTTAAAAAAATGGAAGAGAGAAATATTTTGAAAAATCGTTTATAAGAAAGACGAAAAGTTAAAAAAGGACTCAACGAGGGACGTTCTTCCAGAAGGTAAGGCAAGGGAGGGCCCACTGACCTCCGCTTTTATTTAATTTTGTGTTTATGAAAATGAAAGTATCAAATTTAGATTTGAATTCTCCCAATCTACTCCGTCCCAAGATCTAAGAAGCAGAGTGTGGGTTAAAATACGTAATTAAATTTCAAATTTGATACTCTAATAGCACATTTTTCAGAGATGTCCAGAGATTATTTCTGACTTTGTGATAATAAAAGTGATGACTTTTTCCCTTTTTTTTAACTTGAAAAAAAAAGACACAAGTTGCAAAAATTCCTCCAGAAATTTAATTGTTAATTGAGATTAATGGTTACCCACTGTGCAAAAAGAGAATCTCCATTACATTTTTCTACTTAAAATTTTGTCTCTTAATCTTAAATCTTACACTATTTCTAAAATTTTTAAGATAAAAATAATTTTTTCACATGTGGGTTCACCCATTGAGAACGAAAATTTTATACCTTTCTGAAAGAAAAGTGACCCTAATTGAAAATGATATGAGAAAAAAAAATGAAAATAAAAATAAAAAGGTTAAGAATCAAAACAATAGATGGTAACACTAGAACAGAGTTACCTAACGAGCTGTGCGTATACATGTGGACTCAACTAGAACTGATTCTCCTTTCAGTAGCGGCTTTGCTGCTATTTTCATTGTTTCTTTTTCAAACACTCCGTTGCCTGTAATTCAGAGTTGGATTTGTTTATCGTTACAAGGGGGGGCAAAAGGGGTTTCAGGATCAGATTAATGTAGGGCCCTTGAGTTGATGAAGAATTAGGAGCATCTCTGTACTAACTTTCTAGGATCGTTTGTTTCCTCGGGATTTAAATACAATTTGAATACTTCATTTCATATCCTGACAGAAGCTTGATCCAGCAGAAACACCAGCACATCCATGCCACTATTTCATAAAATGTAACGTTAATATTGTAGAGATTTTGGATTTAAATGTAATTTGCATCATGTTTCTACAAAGAATACAAGAGCAACTTTTAGCAACCACGAAGATCCCTTTCACTTTTTGTATTGGATTCTTTGTGAGAATACTCGGGATTGTAACCCCACGTAAGGAAAAAAAAAAAAGAAAATTCAATGGGGATTGCTTGCACAACACTTCATCGTCGCTCACATCCTCCAATTTGTCGGTTAAGTTGTGGACTTTAAGATAGATTTTAAGAGTGACGACGAGAAATTTTCTTATTTATTTATTTATATTTTTGGTCTCTGCATAGGCAAAGAAAAACGATTCTGACGAGTAAAAGGAATGTTTATTCATTATGAGGGGTTGAGAGGTACGTGGATTTTAAATATAGAGATTGAATGTGCGAGTAGTGTAGAAAGTATATCATATTATTTTAACATGGACAAGACAAATTGTCTTAATGCATTACTTGAAAATTGGCCTGGCTTCAATACCTTTAAAAAAACATATAAACATTTAAAAAATAAATTAAAAAAAAAAACCCACCGTCCAAACTAATAAAAAAGATAATTATTGAGTCAATCTCACACTTTCCCGGCTGTTTCTCCTCCTACGCATGACTTTGAATGGTTACCCCACAGGAAAATGTCGCGACAAACAGGCAAGAAAACATACGGTCTTCGTTGACTAACAAGATATGTGATACTAATCGTGCAACGCTTTAACAATTAAAAATTTAAATAAATATTTTAAATTTTAATCTTAAAAAAGAAATAAAAAAATCAAATAGGGCAAGCTAAGTCTATTGTAAACTCATGAAAATGTTATTTAGGTATGGTTATTGACAGATAAAAAAAAAAAATAACTTTTCATGTAAGACTAATTTCATAAGTGGAGAAAAAAAGATTAATAAAAATATTTTTAAAAAATAGATAGCAAGTTTAAACATTCAACCCAAGACGCAAGGAAGGCGACAACTCTTACCTGGGTTGGCTTTACCATATGGTGTGTAGGTATATATATATATATATATATTATTTATATTTATATATGATTGGACTCAGAATGGTCAATTGCAACCCTTCGCTTTCTCCTAGAGGCAGTCAGGACACGGATCAACGATAAATGTTACGTGGTACTATTTTGCCGTTGACTTGATTGTATATTATATATTTTTTTTTGGATAAATGAATAAAAAAAAAAAAAAAGGAAGACTACATAAATTGAATAGTATTATTTTCTAATCTTCAAATTCCATTCTTTTGTCTTCCATGTCAATGCAGTAGAGTTAGTATGGTCTCTTATTTAATGATTTGAAAATGGGATTATAATTTGTGAACAAACCCAAAAGCTGGTCGCCTCTGATTTCTAACATTACCCCTCCTCCACAGATTGTTAAATCATTTAGCAAGAATCTCCTCGGTTATTTAATGATATTGTTCTATCTTTTTGGTCGAGCATGTAAGTGGAGAATTGCCTTTTTTTTTTTTTATTTAATTTTTTAGTGTCATTGAGAATTCGAACAAGCAAATCGACCTGTTTACGTTATGGTGCTGTAAGATGGTATATTGTTGATCTGTTTTGATATTTTAATTAGACACCATTTCATTACGGATTTCCAGCTTGACCAAAATCAAGAATACAAAACTTAATTGTATTCCTTTCGGAAAAGTTAAGCGAACAAGGTCTCCCGTGAATGGAGCCCTGCCACAGGTGACGTGGGGCTTCACATACCTTTTTATTTTCATTCTTATATATATATATATATATATATATAATGTGATACAGAACGAGATAAATACGCACAAAAACAATAAAATATGCAATCACTCGCCTTCGCTTTTTTTTTTTTTTTTTTAAAAAAAAAAAAAAATCCAAAACATGTTACAATGGGTCAAATTCAAAGTGTACGTCCAGGAAACTCAATTTTGCCTATGGTTATGCTGCAAAATAAAACATGGGAACCCACCTTGGGAATTGGTTCATTTTGCAAGTTGCTTAATGAAAAATTTACGAGGACCCTGCCATAGACTACACCTACCACAGCCATGTTAGGCGGAACCATGACTGAGGGCAAGGGAGAATTTTTCTTAATTACTTTGGTTTAGTCCTCTAACATCAGCTTATATTGGACATTATGCCTTCACTCCAGCAAGCATCTCCTGATGGGATGAGTTGTCAGCATGCTTGACCTTTTGTGGGCAAAATGTTCACTGATTTTAGATTACCTGGAGTGCTTTTACATTAGCAGTCATTGGGTAATTGGGGAAGGCCTACCTTCAAGCACCAGGGATTGAGAAAATGGCTGATGCTCTTTCACTTCTAACTCTAGTGTATTGGATGAATAATGACAGAATATATTCACTAAGAGTGGATAAGGTGTAATTGTCTAGTTTGATGCCTTGTGTGGTCTTGTTCAATTTGAGCTACATAGCATGGCCTACCTGTGGTTGTAAAATGGTTCAAAAGAGTTTGGATTAAGAGCTTTCCACCATGTTTTTAAGTTCAAAAAGCTTGAGAAATGCAAGAGAAGAAGATACTTGGGAGTAGAGACAGCTGTTTTGCCGAGAGCAGTCGTGGCCATGTGCATTCTTGCATTGTAAAACTAATGAAGCGCTCAAGCTATTCTGATTTTCCTTGACCAAGGGATTTTACAGTAGCAAAAATAAAAAAATAAAAATTGGAATTGATAGGCCGATCAAATGGAATTACGGTAAAAAGACTGCACATAATCAATCAAATGCATGCCCCAACCCAAGCTTAACTTGGAAATTTTAAAATCAGACAGACTTTGTACATAATCTTCAATGACAGATCAACTCAAGTCTTTTTTTCTGAAGGAATTAACCGAAGGCTAAAGCACCCATGGGATCTATATCTTAGTGAAAATTAAGATTGCACTCCGTGGGGCGACTCATGTTAACAAAAGAGTCCACAGTGCCTTCTCCACGGCCTAAATGAGCAACGTGAGAAGCAATCAAACCGATGGTTCCTCGAAGCCTTTCGGGTTGCTTTGGGGGTTTGTGGCAGGGTTTCGTTGTGCCATTGATCAAGTGAAACCTGTGAAGTTTGCTTCTGCAGTCCTACTTTCACAGAGGTACTTCCAGCATTTTCATCTGCCAATCTAGAAATGTTGAAGCAAAAAAATAAAAAAAAAAAAAATAGTTTCCTCCAGGCTGCCAGTCCATATACAGCAGGCAAAATACTGCAGGTCTAATGAGACTAAGAAATTGACACATCAAAGATGTAAAATAACTTAGCTAACTTGCAATTTACTGGAAGAAAAGGCTGTTGCTTGTGAAAGAATAATGTATCCGATGATTGGCTGAAAAAGAGAATCAGAAATGCATAGCCAGTGCCTGAAATTGAATATGGTTTCATTTGGTTTGCAAAAAGCTTCCGAGGGCTTAAGGCATAAAATAAAGTTATCCAAGTTTCGGAAGAAACAAACAAATAATCAGATTTCCCACGGTTCATCAGAAGTCCTGCCACCATCAGGATAGCAGGTTGAGGTTACAGACATGGATTCAGATGCTTGATCGTGCACTTGTAAGTGGCAAATTCTATATAGAAGCTAAGAATTCTAGTTACTTACACTGGGAACCGTAAAGATCGGGTGCTGCTGGTTGAGTTCCGGATTTCCTCAACAGGAGTTGCCCCTTCCTGTTTAATATTTTTCTCTGTATCTTCTGTAACTGCCTTAATAACACTGTCTAACATCGCAGGTTCAACTACTGCATCATCAGCCAATTCTTCTATGATCACTTCAGAGCAATTTTCATTTTCTTCACTTTTCCTCTCAATATTCTCTGCTTCAATTACAGTATCCAAGCTAGGAGGAACGTTGATCACATCTTCGAGTCGAGAGAGTTCGGTAGATTTATATAACATGAAGACATTATCCCTCGAGAAGCTACTATTTCCCATGTGAATACTGAACAATGAATCATTTGAAGCAACGCTCCAGTCCGTAGGATTGGATGGCTTACTGGTGAAAATGGTTGATGGAATCCGATTTGGATCGTAATCATGGCTTACTGAATGCCCCATCATTTGAATTTGAGTTGAAAGCCTAAGCGCCTCTTGTGAGCTCATACGGGGCCCGTGCCTCTGACCATGAATTCCAGGCACAACTGCCAAGGTGAGTCCTTGCGGCTCCAAGTCTGCTTCTTTTGCCTCGGGACTACCAGGATTATCCTTCGGAACATCAGCAGTTTCCACCGAAGATTCTGATGAGGAAGAAATCCTCATGTTTTCACATTGAGCAAGACTATCAGCTTCATTGTCTCTAACCTCAGAAATCATTAACAGATTACTATTCCCCTCAGAATTCATCAATTCTTCACTTGTTCCCCTCTGATGCTGTGGCACGATCACTCAAAACCTGAAAGATGCTGCGCTTCCTTGAGAGAAACTAAACTGGAAGATGAAAAAAACAAATCAGCATATACATCTCAAATTTGGCACAGCAATGGGCTATGGCTGAAGGAACATATGCTTAAAGAACATATAGAAAACCTGCAAATTCCGGGACTAAATGAACTAGGTTCAAGTCCTGCCATTCAAATATCAAAAAAATCATGCAACTTTCTGCATTCTGATCTTTGTAAAAATTTCAATTCTCTGTGGAAGCCAAGCAGCTACTGATCAAAACTTTATGCCCATTTTTCACTAAAAAAATCTTTTCTTGATATTCAGAATTCATATCCATGCTATTAATTCATTAAAAATCCTCACATTGTTTTGATAAACAGCAACTATATCTTAAACACACAAGAAAAATGTTCGTGCAAATCCACGCAAACAGACACATTTTATGAACACAGGCACAAAAAGTGAAACTTACATGAACAAATGAAATGCGCATTAACAACCCAAAATGCTTCAATGGAAAGCTCCAATTTCTTCAGGGAAGAGAAAACTAAAGAATAAACTTGGGATTGCTTGCTTGCCATGAATTTAATGAGGGCCAGGCAATGGAAGCTTTTGTGCTGTGTTCTGTTCCACAAGTAACCAAGTAACTGACATTTAGTTCCATTTTTAACTAATCACGCGGGGAAATGGCATGTCTAGTAAAGTTGTTTTAACCTGTAATAATGGGCTTCAACAAGATGTCGTTATAATTAACCGTGCAAGAGCAATAAGGATCTGAAACCATTCGGCCATTTTGTACGAACATAATGCTCCATCTGTTGGGAGTGTCAAAATCGCTACAGCGGTCCAACCAACCAACCAACCAACCAAACCAGTTTCATCCAAAGTCGAAACGCCAAACTGTTTGAAATTATCATTGTAATTAATTTTTTTTTTCCCTTCATTTCTATCCTTAATGAAATTAGAATTGAATCACCCCAGATGGCTAAAACCGATCAACTTAAACCACAACTAATTATGTCGATTTAATTAGTTTTTCTCTCATTAATCAATTGCGATTTTAAAATTAGTCAAGTGTCGTCACTAACAATTTAATTTAAATATACCAAATTATTTGTATAAAATTGGATTTGCGGAGTTCATAAATAATCACGTGTAACTAACTTCCTAAATACATTCGTGAAACTAGCCGTTTTTGCCGTTGAGTTTAGTGTCTTTGCAACTAACTATCAGAGAGAATTGATTTCCGTTCAATTGGGACAACACAATATCAGTTGGGTTTCAATGCGTCTTTTGTAATAAATATTTTTTTTTTTTAAAAAAAAAAATCTCATTAAAAGTATTCGGACAACAAAATATCAGTTGGGCTGTAAGTTACAGAAAAACCATCCTTGCAAGAGCATATGAACTTGGACGATTTGCTGCTTCAATGTCGTGCAAATCTGGCCGTCCATTTGTTACGCCTCGCGGAATTCCAGTCATGCCTAATGCATTAATAGCTGGAACCGATGGATGTAATAAATTTTTAACGATCAAATCATAACTGATGCCGACTTAATTTAAAGTGCTTTTAGTCATTAGAAATTTTCCGGCAACGCCGTCCTGCCCCAACAAATCTTACCTTCAGGAGGACCCTTTTGTTTTTTATATTCTACGTAGACCCCTTTGAGAGGAGAGCCTCTCCCAATTTTGTTGAACCAGTCTTCTCGATGCAGAGAATTGCGGTTGTGGGGTCGGCCAAATAAAATAAAAGTTGCTGTTGTGGACATCACAAGAGGGGTTTCTCATTTCTGACCATTGTTAATAAATAAATAAATATATATATATATATAAAGAACTGAGAAAGTTTGACCGTGTCGTAGCGAAATCAATTGTTATTGGACAAGGGTTTGCCTTGTATTTGCACTTTAGTTTGCATTATTCATTCTTGAAGGTAATAAATTAAAGTGAAATTATAGGCTTTTATGGCTCAAAAAAATAATAAAAAAAAATTTATAAACATTTATACATGTCATTTTCCTAATACTCAAGATATAATCAGGTATTATTTCATATATTTAAACTCAAATTAATTTTTTTTAAAAAAAAGGTTAAATCATAGATTATTCCGTGCGTGCATAACTACAGTCTTGTTTTTAGTCCATTTTCAGTTCTCAAAAGTTGGTCCTTTCCATGATAGCTGGCTTTTTATCTAGGCCCCGATAACGTCGAAAATCCTTATTCTCCCAAAAAAAAATATATATATATATCAATGGTCAGGAAATTTTGATTTTGAAAAAATAAATTAAAAAAAAGAAGAAGCAAGCAAACAAAAGATCATTACCAGATCTTGAATCGTTCTAAATTTGAATTTCTTTTCTAAATTAAAATATAGTTCCAATCCTTTTTCAACGAAGGTAATGACCATTAAATTTAGGTAAAACATTAAAAGTTGAAAACGACTAAACGTCAGGACTGATTTTAAAGAATGTGTTGAAGACTGCAATTAGATTTAGATTTGCTCCTCAAACGACTCCCCCATTCCGCGAACCTGCTGCATGTTTGGTCATTATCATATTTAATTATCTGACTAAATATCGTTCAAAAATTATCAATTTAGAACGAGACGAAAAGTCAGGGAACCATTTTGGAAAAATTGAAAAGATCTAAAATTACAAAAAACTCTCAGCCCACTCTTCCCATTAATTTTCATTATTCATTTCTATGATTTGAAGTTAATAACTGAAGGTGATATTATAGGCCCTTCTTACATGTCATTTTTTTTAGTATTCAAAATATAATCGGCCCTTCCAAGCCTTTTTATTTTTATTTTTATTTAAAATCATATTATAGGTATATTAATAACTATTTTATTTGTAAATTGATGTAAACAATTATTTGTTATCTTTTAATTTAATTTTTTTATTAAAAAAATTATTATTTAAATATTACTAAATTTTAATATTAATAAATTTAAAATCTTTATCACTACCCATCAACCTTTCTCTGTTGAAACTATATATTATTCAATGTGCATGTATGACCGCAGCCTTAACTTTTAGCCCTTCACAAAGGTTGGTCCTCTCAATGACAGCTAGCTTTTTATCTAGTCTTCAATTGAATGTTTCTTAAAAAACGAAAGCATGGTCAGCCTCTGGCTTTTGAAACTGTGGAATATTCTATGTATCCTATACGAAAAGTCAAATTCACAGAGACACATACAAAAAAGCACGTTGACTCTACCTTTTATTTATTGTTTATATACAGTTATTATTTATTTATTTATTTTGTCTGAATATCGTTGGCCATATTGTATATATAACTGCAGTCTTGTTTTTTTTTTTTTTTTTCTGTTCTTTTTTGTTTTTGGTAATATTGTAGATTATTTATTCTATGTATTGTTAATTATTTTTGCTCATTATCAATAATCATATAAATAAATGGTTGAATAGCAACCAATCCTTTTATCTGAGGACAAACTCATTACTTCCGGGAAAACAACAAGAGTACTGGTCAAAGAAGAGAAAAAAACAAAGAATCACAACTGCTGACTTTCCCACTTCGTCTGGTGCAAGAAAGTGATGGGAAGGACCGGCCATAGAAAATTGGAGCCCCAAAAATTCGGCTGATTGCTGCTAATCAGTAATGAAGAAAGAAAAAAAAAAAAACAGAAGGAAAGAAAGAAACTTTCCACGGTCATTTGATAATTTTTTAAGGAATAACGATTTAAAAGTATGATACGTACGGCCTTGTTTCTTCTTTTCGTTTTTCTTTAAGGCCCTCTCACTGCCTAGCAATCTTCAAACCCAGAAAAAAGAAAAAAGCTTTGAACTTTCTTTCACTGCTTCTCTGTCTTTGCATTTTAGATCCTAAAGAAATGTTCTTGCGAATCTTTTGGTAAGGTGAGATTCTGGCTTTGTTATGTTCTGTCATTAGCTCTTTTCTTGTTTTTTTTGGGTCTTTTGTGTTTGAAGTTCATTTTAAATCTCTGGAACCCAGTTTCTGCCGTGGACAAGTTTTTCTTTGTTTCTTTTTATTTTTACTCTTTTGATCATTGAGCTTCTCGCTTTGTTGGATCTTCCTTAATTGGCTTTTTTTTTTTTCTTTTTAAATGGAAGCGGCATGAAATGGGTTCTCTTTGTTTTTGCTTAGTTCTTCCTCTTAGATTACTTATCAATTGTTTTCTCATGTACTGCAATTTGTAGTAGGTTCCTTTAGCTAGAACTCGAGTTTTCTTTTCTTTTCCTTTCTTTTTTTTCTTTTTGTGTGGTCTTTTCTTAGTCACCTCCTTGTATTTACAGTTACTATTTGGCCTCTGATTCAGATATGTTTGGACTTTGAGTTGGAGACTATTGTTTAGTACTCTGCTTTTGGGCGTTTTGTTCCATTAGTCAAGAGTTTTTGAGTCAACTCGGTGCTGTTGGCAAAGGAATCTAAGAGGGTTGACTTTCTGAGTCTTGCTTTCTTGCAGGATTGTTGGTAATATTCATGAGTAATTTAGCTATGGGGGACTGTGACCGTCTGATTCCAGAATTGGATGGAGAAGAGGACTTGGTTTATGCAGCCCAACGCATTTTGAAGGCATTAGGATCAAAAACGAACTTTACAAATGGCACGAAGAAAATTTTGATAGAACTTAGCAGCAAATTATCTAGCGTTATAGTGGTCAGTGAGCATGAGATTCGGGGAGTAGGTGAGATTGAAAGGCGACTAGATTTTGTTCAGGAGAAAGTCATGAGGTGGGAGGCAGATCAGTCCATGAACTCTGGTCCTGAAGAAGCTATTGATTATCTAAATGCTGCTGATGAAGCTAGATTATTGACTGAAAAGGCAGAAACTTTGTCTTTGATGAGTGATGGTGGGGAAAGGGAGCTGTTGCGGAGGGCTCATGATGTTCTTCAGGTGACTATGGCAAGGCTAGAGGAAGAGTTCAAGAACATACTTGTTCAAAACAGACAACCTTATGAGCCAGAACATGTTTCTTTTCATTCAAGTGAAGAAGATCCTGTGGATGTTGGCTCAGTTATCTCTGTTGGGGATGAATCGCCGGAGGATTCAATTCAAAGAGATAGCAGAACCACAGAGGAGTTCATTATTGATGTGGTCAATCCTCATGTGATTTCTGACCTCAGACGAATTGCAAATATAATGTTTGCTTCCAAGTATGGCCACGAATGTTCTCAGGCATATGTCAGTGTTCGGAGGGATGCATTGGATGAATGCCTCTCTATTCTTCAAATAGAGAAGCTTAGCATTGAGGATGTTCTAAAACTGGAGTGGGGCAACTTAAATTCCAAGATCAAGAGATGGATTTGGGCCATGAAGGTATTTGTACACGTCTACCTTGCAAGTGAGAAATGGCTGACTGAACAGATTTTTGGGGAGCTTGGAAGTATTAATTTGGTTTGTTTTGCTGAGGCCTCAAAGGCTTCAATGTTCCAGCTATTGAATTTTGGAAAAGCCATATCCATTGGCCCCCACAAGCCAGAAAAGTTGTTTCCTATTCTTAACATGTATGAAGTCCTATCCGATGTGCTTCCAGACATAGATTCTTTATTCTCTGATGAGCTCGGTTCTTCAGCTAGAGTGGAGTTCCTTGAAGTCCAAAGGAGACTGGGTGATGCTGCAGAGGCAGCATTGCTTGAATTTGAGAATGCGATTGCAACAAACACATCAACAAATCCTTGGGCAGGAGGTGGAATTCATCCTCTTACAAATTATGTGATGAATTACATCAGGAATCTGACTGACTATCACGAGGTCCTTCATTTTCTCCTCAGGGACTGTGGTGGAGATGATCCCATTTCATTGTCTCCTAGCATGAGTCCAACCATGGAGGAAGAGAGCACAAGTGAAGATATACACAATGTTTCCCCAATGGCCAACCACTTCCAATCAGTTGCTTCAATTCTAGAATGCAACCTTGAGGAGAAGGCTAAGTTATATAGAGATGCTTCTTTGCAGCACATTTTCTTAATGAATAATATCCATTACATGGCTCAAAAGGTCAAGAATTCTGAGCTTAGGCTTTTCTTTGGGGATAAATGGATCCGCAGGCAGAACTCGAAATTCCAACAGCATGCCATGAGATATGAGAGGGCTACTTGGAGTTCAATCCTTTCTTTGTTGAAGCTTGAGGGGAATATCAGTTCCAATTCTGTTTTGAGAACTCTGCTCAAGGAAAGGTTCCGGAGATTTAATCTTGCTTTTGAGGATGTTTACAGGAATCAGACAGCATGGGTTATCCCTGATGCCCAGCTTCGTGAAGATTTGCAAATTTCAACATCACTTAATGTTATCCGGGCTTATCAGACATTTGTTGGAATGCAAGCCAATCACATAAGTGACAATCACATTAAGTACAGTGCTGATGATTTGGGGGCTTTCCTGTTGGATTTGTTTGAGGGATCTCCAAGATCAATGCAGTCTTCCAACAAAAGATATTAGAACAATAGGACCTTGTTGTAAAATTTGCCAGAGGTAAGGCTTCACATTTATGCCCCCCCTCTGCATCACATTCTTATACCTTCTTCATTGCATCTCTCAAAATTTACTTTCAATTCTAAACGTGTTTAGTCCCGGAGCTAGTTCTGGAACATATATACAGTAGAAAAAATTTAGTTGATGTATGCTTCATGTTGATAATAAATTCCGCAATGAGGATATGTGATGTATGCTTCCAAGCCTTTATGTCATTATTTCCCTTGATCGACCAGCAATCCAGCTTTATTTCCATTTTCTGTTTGGGCGGCAGTAATCAGGGCTTAGGTGGCGTAGATATTGCTGCCGCCGCAACTGCCTACCAGAGAAGACAACACATTGGAAGGTTGTAACTCAAGTTGATGGGCCTGTAACATGGAAGGAAAGATGAAAGATGTTTGTCCCTTTTGTATTCCAGTGTGTCATGATTTGAGCCTTGCGAGGGATATTACTCTTATTGAAACTAGAAAAAGCAACCTATTCAAATTTGTTGTCCTTGACTGGATCAAAAAAATATGTTGTCCTTGTTGTGCAGGCCACTGTGGCAATTTAATGTTGCTGCCAAGTGGGAATCTGAAGGTGAGATGGCATTTGTCAAATGGGCTCTCAAAAGTCATCTCAGAATCGTGTATATATCACGGAGGTCATTAGAGACTCGACGGGGGCACTTGCAGGGCCAAGCTTACAGGTATGATCAAATCCTTGGTGTAGAATCCAGCTTGTGTTTGTGACCATGTCAACCTTCCGTTGACCCCAGTTCGTTGGGCCATTTTGATGCTTCCGGCAAAATGTACTCAAACGGTGATCACGAGCCAACTCCACATAAGACTTCAATGTCATCAGGGCCCTCGAATGGCAACCATTTGCGAGGTTCAAGTTCAAGAGGATAAGAAATTTTGTCCAAAAAGCTTGTGTCTATAAAGCAGAAATATTAAGTCTAATTGGATAAGGGCTTGAACCTCATTTGACCTTCCAGTTAAGGGCATTGGCATACGCGTGAACAGATTACGTGAACCTGGTGACAAGATTAATTACATGAGCCCATTGGGCTGGAGCTCAGATACCCTTTGCCTCTTGGCGATATGAAGCCCCAAAACAATAATACAAGCTAATAGTTACTACGAACCAAAGCCTATGCATTGGTATAAACACTGACACTAATCCAAAAACTACATCCTTTTTAAAGGAGGTCGTCCCATTCAAATCTCTGCTTCAACAAGCGGCAACATCTCCTTGTTTTGTTTTACTCACTGGCCGGATATCGGGGCTCTACAATCACTAACGTACATCCCAACCCTGTTTATCACAAAGTACAACACAGATCTATGCCTCCTTAAGGACCCATTGCAGACAGACACGCCATAAAGTTTCCAGAATTCAACCGCTATGCACAGCAAGTGATGACCACAGTTAAATTCCCTCACAGTGAAAGAGCTCCCTATCTGACATGCACTTAAATAACTCTGAACCCAATTAGTTAGTATCAGAAGAGGCCAGAGGAGTCATACAGCCCAAAATGGTTTTCGAACTGGCAGAGTGCCGTTGCCTTTAAAGGGTTCTTCACTACTTTCTTCGTAGTCATCATCTTCCTCTCCATATTCCATTAGTTTGACCAAGGTATCTGAAACAACTTTAACAGGTTTAGTATAATATACAAGTAAACAGAATGTAAGACTATAGATGTTACAGAGAGAGAATCCTCTAGCCTCTTCAAATGGGGAATCACAGATCAGTTTCGATCCACCTATTATTTATCATCCCAGAGGATACTTATGACTTCCTAATTAAGACAATGTTGCCCAACTCTTCCAGAGTTCCGATATTCTCATATTTTATTTCATTCTCTTCTTCCATGCATGATCAATGTGATTTGCACATGCAGGAACATGCAGGATTGCTGGGGAACGAAGCACCAGAATTAAAAAGAAAAAGTTCCTCATGTTACATACATACCAGGCACACTTTCAGACACAATTTTGTTCAAAACCTTGCCCTTGTCATGCAACTTTGAAGGGGTTGATGAATTGAATTTTGGTGGAGGAGGTGGTGGTGGCATGGTCCGTGGAGGTGGGGGTGGGGGCATTACATTGGATGATAATTCGGACTTCTTAGGAGCTGGCACTGTTGATACATTTCTCATGCCGGTATCTGCTGATGGTACTCCAACTGCCTTTAACAATTCTGATCCCTGAAATCAGTTAGAAGAAAACAAATACAAAACCCAATTTCTCAATACCAACTGGATAAGAGTAGAACAAAAAAAACTTGTGAAATACGTTAATCAAATTAAAAATGATCCTACAGTGTCCATAACATGCTAGACCTGCTCTGAACAGAGTACAATTGGGTGAGAATAGGAAACAGGCCAAGACTTGAATTTTCACAACATAATCAAACAGGTATCAGAGCAGTCTATGGGCTACAAGAACTTGTCTTTCAAGGAGATGATTTTGATTCCAAAAGTTTGTTTTCCAAAAAGCTAAGAAAAAGAACAGCTATGGTAGAAACTCTGGGTGTCTGAGCAGTCTATGGGCTACAAGAACTTGTCTTTCAAGGAGAGATTTTGATTCCAAAAGTTTGTTTTCCAAAAAGCTAAGAAAGAGAACAGCTATGGTAGAAACTCTGGGTGTCTGATTTGGCATTTAAAGCAACAAATGTGCCCTTATCATATTTCCACAAAGAATAGGTTTTTGCCACATATGTGCATTCAACACAAATCAGTCGGTGCCTATGACGTGAAGTTTCTCAATGAGCATATTTCAATTAAATCAAATGCAAGATTTCCTCCCATTGAAGAGATCAGCCCTGACCAGAAATGCCACAGAAATACCATGTGGTTAATTATGATTTTCCTGAACCTTATCTTTAGTTATGTACTCAGCATAGTTCAAAATGTAACTAATTGAGATCACAGGGCACCCTTCTAGACCTTAAGTTAATAAAATATCCTGAATAAACAACATGTGACCACCACTGAGGCCAAGCGACATCAGTATCAAAGCTGGCTTTCAAAATCTCAGCTCCAAGAAAAACTCTGCAGGAAATGCAGTTGTCTCCATAAGAAACCAGTGCAGTATAAAATTCTAAGTGCTAGAAGGCAAGCAATGCACGCTTTCTGCTGCAAATGTTAATTAGATAACCAACAAGAACTTATTGGCCTTGAGAACTGAATCAGCAAGAGTCTATTGGTGAGAGCACCCAAACTGAAAACCCTGTTCAAAATACAAACCAACAGCCCTAACAGAGAGGTCTGGTGTCAGCCTGTTAGCTTCTTAGAAGGTCAGAGAAAATACCTGGAAGATTAAGCAGAGAAAGTCAGCTTAAGGTAGAAAAAAATATTGTATAAAGGTAAAAGAGAAACATCCTTGTAAATAATGATGATGATGACATACTAACAATAGTATGGGCTTCCAACCCACAAAATTTGATGCAGCAGATATTCATGCTTATAGTATTATTTAAAACTAAAATGGAGAAATACTCACCCTAGAAAATCAAGCACCCATGTTTCGTGCTATGTCTAAATATGAACAAATGATTTCCTCAGGTTGCAAAATCAGAAATGATAAGAACTCAAGGTGGAAACGAAAGAAGTTAACCCTAGAAATAGGGCATTTATAGCTCTGCTTTGACATCCAGCCAAAATTTGTGAGTAAAAATAACCAAATCCTGAAGCAAACTAGGTTTCCAATCAACCAAACCGTGCATAGTTTTCACATATGCTCCTTTGCAGATGTTCAGTTTTTACAAGGAAAAATTGGCCAAGTTAGACGGTCAAAGCAGGTATGACTTGACTCTGTGGCAAAAGCACCAATTGCAGGTACAACTGTGACTGACATTCTCACATAGGCACACAAACAATCCAACCCTTCTCCATCTCTCCCCCCACCCACCTACAATTCCTCCATCCCAGCATCTAACCACCTATTAAAATTTGTCTCTTTTCTTTTGTTCATGCTAGGTAACATTATTGTTGCTGCCTTAATCTTGCCTCACAGATGGCATGGTTATCACAAATTCTCAGAAATAAAACTTCATTATACAAATGGAACACCTTAAACACCACAAAATTTATTCACTAGAAGCATGACCTGATGCACAAAATGCCAAACCTTACTTCTGCAAAATATTGAGATGAAGAACTAAGCCACATGGTGACAACCTATTATCCACATGAAATATAAGCTGGGCAGTGCAAAGTAAACATTTAGAAACAGCTACTCAATGATTAACACAAGGCATCCTCTCTGCAAGCTTATATCACAAAGTCTAGGAAATGCTTCATTCCCCTATGTGCAAGAAGACAACTTTCTTAATACAAAGATTTGTTCTAAGGGAAGTGGATATTAAGCAACTCAGTTGAAAATGCAAGGCAATGCAAATGTCTATAGTTAGGCAAAGCCTTAAAATTGGAAATTATCCCACAACATTGTTTAAGGGACAAGATTGTGAATAATTGCAGGCCAGTAGACACATTTTGGGCATTACCAAATGCTTTCTGCTTTCTCAGAAAGCATCAACACCTTAGAATGCTGTGAGAACTTTCGTAGTTGCAGACATGGTACACACAACCTCTTAATTCTTTTTGGCCCCCAAGAAAAAGAGGTTTTCCAATCATAACAATGTATTCAGACAAATATGCTCCCCAAAATAAGATTTTGGATACCTGATGAAGTCTTGCTGGGTCCTTTAAACTGACTGGCAATTCCTGAAACTTCCGCTTCTGTGTAGGTCGCTTATCCTTTTCAGAAATGGAGTTCATACTCGGCTTTGGTTCTGTGTTGGATATTGATGTTGCATGAGAAACTGTAGAAGTGATGGGAGAAGGTGACTGTCTAAGGGCAAGGGCAACTTGCTGCAAAGGTGTGGCCTGAGGATATATGCCACCATATCCATTATAGCTTGTTCCTCCAGTTACTAAAGGTTGGGGATGGCTAAACAAGTTTGTTTGGGGTAATTCACAGCTCATTGTTCCCCCAGTTACTGATAGGGTCCCTTGGGAAAAGAAAGAAGTGGTGGGAGCGACAGAAGAAGCAGAAGTAGATGGTGCAGAGCTCGTTGTTAGTAATGGTAAAGCTATAGCTTGGACTGAATTTATCTTTTGTTCATTCCCTGAGCTCTCAACTCCGGCCAATAATTGCTGTGGAGGTGGAACGGCACCATAAACCTTACAAGATGAAATCCTACAAGTTGTAAAAATAACCAAGAGTAAGTCCAAAAGAAACAGAGATTACATGTAAAACAGGATAAAGCAATCCCTCAAGCAAAGTTGTCAGCATGCCCACAGCAGTTATGGAAGGAGCACAAATTGATTAAATGTACTACTCAGATATAATGCAGGCAAGACCATTTGAACATCTGCTTATGCACATCTTCATACCTATGGATGCATATACACATATACAAAATGCAAATGTGCAAAACAAAATGAATGCCATTGAAAACATGCTGGTTTATCACAACTTAAGAGCTGTGTATTGCAAAAACCAGAACTGCGATATTCGTCCCTTTTGGAGAAATAAGACAAAGAACCCATGCAGTAGTGTGCACAAGGTAGGGCATTGTACAAAGCCTAATTACCTGGAGGCACCACATTCCAAACTAATTGTATCCAGCAGGTTTTCAGCCAAACGCTTTGCATCTTCAAGACTTTTTGAATCACTAGCAGACAAGAACAAGTGAAGTGGTTGCTGCGCTTCTGAACAAGACAGAAAAGCAGCTGTGGTCCTGGATAAAGGAAAATCCAACATACAGAAATAAATAAAAGTTTCCATTGCATGCTGAATATTACCTCCGCCACTGAAGCTTTCATGGTTTTCAGAACCTCGCCCTTTTAATATGACAGTTGCCCCTGTTTCATTCATAATGTGATTTATGTACTGATCCTGCAAGTTCAAAACCAAACCACCACCAACACAAAAACATTCTCTCCCAATGTTGTGGAGATGTGAGAGAAAGCTTCAAAATTAGAATTTTTCATCTTCATAATGATTTGTGCAAAATAAATATTGTAGAAAAAATGATCAAGCATCAAAGGTCAAATCAGAAAATAACAAACAGAAAATCCGTTAGAAGAATCAGATAGTTTCAAAGCTGCCTGATAGAATGCCAATGACACTAAGATGGCACATGTAAAATGAAATGACACCATGATATGACACCATATATATCTAGAATAACTCATGAAAATCCTACCAATCCCTCACATGAGAGAAGGAAAAGAGGAAATTACATTTGGCCCACGAATTCGAGCAGTAATGTTTAGGGATGGGTCTGCGTCAAAGCCCAAAAAAACAGATGTGCTCAGTGCCTGAGAAACTTGATTCAGTTAGAGAATCCTAGGTTACAAAAATGTTACAGTGTTGTAATTTATAAAGCACAAAACAAAGGTATGTGTACCTTCATGCCATTGCCCATGGTTCCTTGAAATATGGGAGCCATAGGTTGTAAAGTTTGGCCCTGCTTCAGCATCTCTTCCACCATGGCAGCAGCACGATCGACTGCTAATATCCTTTCAGCAGTATCTTTTAACTGCAGGTAACACAATTTTTATGGCCATTAGTTTTGGCAGTTGAACGCAAAGAACAGAAAAACAGGTCAAACAGAGAGCCAAATATAATGCTTCAACGTCTTTAACATAGGAAATAGATGATTTAAACTTGCAGCAGGATAAAGTATGTGAAAAATGCCTTGAAACTCAGAAAACAAATCCTTTATACACACAAGGCAGAAACCAAATAGTCAAAAGGGGACAGCTAATACTCCAAATCATAGCTGTTAAACCTTAGACTGGAGAACTGGTGAACCGGCTATGGGTCTGGCCCAGTTTAGCTATCTAACCAGAAAAGATAATGACTCAGAGAGAACTGAAAGAACTGTATCAAAACGACCAAACCGGATGATCCGGGCAGTTTTTTCAAATTTTGATTGCACATTAGTTTGCTTGCTTCGAACCGCCATAAAGCTCGGGCTAAACTTAAAATAGGACCACCTAAAATATCGGGCCAATAAAATTAAATATAGGCCCACAGCATTAAAAAGCATGACTGGGAGAGTAAGTCTTACCATAACTGGAAGCCCCTCCAAGTAATATACTTGCTCTTTGGCCATTTGACCAAAGAATGTAATTCTACCGAATCAACTTGGGTCATAATTTGACATATTTAGGTTTAAACTTGGGCCCCAATAAGTTGAACTTTTACCACATCTATTATGGTTTTCATATTTTTATTTATTAAAATTAAAATAAAAATATTAACTATCAACCCATCGGTTCAACTACCACCCAGCCCTTAGTCCAGATCAAAGACAAGGTTGGGATACTCTAATTGTCAGCGAGGAGAGAGAGAGAAAGAGAGAGGACACAAAACACAATCAGTAAAACCCATAGAGAAAATTGACAATGAATCTTCTACTGACAAGGTCAAACATTGCTTTTTGTCCTTGGAACAATTAATGCACTTTTTGCATGGATCTTTCCAGGGAAATGATAAGATTCCAAGCATTGCACAAGCTCTCATTTGAACCATTTATAGTGCAACGTAGTTGCTCAAAGATACCTTACCAAATATACTCATGCTTTATAAAGACTGGTAAATTATGCTTACATGCACAGCAGCTGATACATGAAGATATAATGGCTTTTCACCATCAGCCGGTGCATCGGGGGTACGATACTTGCCCCTGCCAACAATTAGCATATTTCAGAAAAGAAGCACAAGAAGAAAATCTGTGAAATACTATTTTAGCTAAGCCTTTTAAAAATCACTAACCTTGTTATCACCACAGCACCAGTGCACTTCTGAATCTGCATGACAAGTCAAAAATTATTTTCATATCCACATCCCTCAATGGAACAGAAAAGAATTCAATAGACATCTATCATTTCTCACAATCAGGTAAACTCAATGGCATAGAGTTCACCTCTTCCTGTGTCTGACGCTTTGTGAGCTTGTAGCGAACAGAAGGATCAGCATCATTTATGACAATTTCTCGAGCAATAATCAATTCATCCTGAATCTTAGGCTGCAAGAAAAGGAAAAAGTTAATAACAGTTTATTCAAACCAAAAAGGTGAAGAAAGATATGAAATCATCATGGTAACGACAACTGATACTACTGGTTAGAATCCAGCAGTAACAGCAACTAAAAATACTTGATCAGAATCCAAGATTGCAAATGAGCATAACTGTCAAGACCATTATGCTATATAAACAGACGAATGGAATGCGCAAAGTAACATGTAGTATGTTACTGAACTTGCCAATGACAAACAAGAGATCCTAATTAGTTCCTATAATAATCACATACACCAAGCAATGAACAGTGCAGCCAAATGAAGGCTAATATTGGTATGGGTACAGCATTAAGTGAAGGAGTTAAGAAAAGAGGGGCCATCACGGTGAAGTCATGGAAGGCATCTCACTTGGTTTGGTTTTGGTGGTACAGAAGGCACCTGAAGCCCTGGCAGAACAGCTGCACAACCAGCCACAAGGGGATTTGTCAAAAGAGATCCTGAAGCCACCCCAGGAAGTGTCATCCCAACAAGAGATCCTGGGTTGCCTAATGGGACAACACCAGATGCCACAACACCAGCTGAAACCAATCCCGGTGCAGGTTGATCCCACTTTCTCTTCTTTCTACACCATTTGCACCAAACATTCAGATACAACAATCAAAACAGAAGAAAAGAATCAAGAGCATCCTATCCAACCGTTCAACAATTAGAATCACGACGTAGACAACACTGAACCCTCTAAGCAGCAAGCAAACACCACAGATTCAATTGTTTGGTGAGCCCTACTTCTACACCACCATTCTTGAATTGGCCAATCAGATTGCCACCAAGCTCCTTTTTTTTTTTTTGGCTGAACAAACAAGCCAACCAAACCAACAAGGCCATCCAAATTAACCAAGATCTTACTGCTTCTCCTGTGTTAAACCTACCCATTCCTAAAGAAAGAATTAAACACAAAATTATAGTTCTTGGAACAAGCCCTTTAACCCAAATCCAAAACAGCAATCCCAATACCAAAATTTTCCCTTTACAAAAAACGCAAAAGCCAGGCTATGCACTATCTTAGCCTTCAATCAACTAACAACATTAAAAAATATATATTTATTAACCCAAAAAAAATTCCAAAAGGTCTTTAAATGTGGGAACAAAGACACGTAATTAGAGCTATCAAACCCCAAAACAAGAAAACAGAAAGAAAAAAAAAAGGGCAAAAGCGAAGCTACGCTCTATCTTAGCCTTCGATCAACAAACAACATAAAAAAATATCAACCCCCAAGAAAACGCCCAAAAAGGCTTGAACTTTGTAGGAACAAAGGCACATAATTAAAGCTATCGAATCCCAAAACAAGAAAACAGAAAAAGATCGATCTTGGGCCTGTTCTTGTTCTTTTGGTAGCTTTTTTTTTTAAAATTTTTTTTTTAATGTTTAAGCTCCAATTTAAAGAGAATAACGATACCTTTGCCTCGATTGCGAAGGGTCGGTGTCCTCTGTCATATTTCCAATCCTTTTTCTTTCTTTTCTTTTTGTTTTCTTTGGGCTCAAGTTCCTTTGTAAAATTGCAATTTCGCTCGAATGTTAGGTTTTGTTCATGTTCTTTTTGGGAGGGGCGGTTTCGGGTAGTGGCGGACGTAGGCGGTGGTGACGATGACGGAGGAGGCAGAAGTGTCAATATAAATCTTGATTCTTGGTGGTTGTTGACAAACAATTGATTTGCGCCACGCAGAGTAAAGCAAAACACGGCTTCCCGTGTGGGCTGGCAATTTATGGCTTAATAATGAAACGACTGGGTCGCCTGTAAGATCCACTGGATCTCTTTTAATGGACTGGACGGGTCGGGGCAAGACTAGGGCGGGACCTGGTTCAACAATTCAAGACCCACAAAGGATGGATTGAGATCAAGTCAACAACTTTTCTTGACACCTTTTTGACTTTTTTTTTTTTTTTTTTTTTTTTTTTGTAAGATAAAATTGGAGTCAAGAAGGCCTCAAGAAATTCGAAAAAAAAAAAAAAACAGAAAATAAATAAATAAACACACTGCTTGATGATGTGGTGGATCTCGCTGCCGTAATGGCTGCCCCCATGTTGCTGTTGACTTTCGTGCCAATCCATTTGCCTTTTGGATTCTCCATAGCGTTTGTCTCTCACACATCCCCTTGGGTGATGCCATGAACGCCAAAGTTGACAAAGAATATAAAATGGGGGTCATGCTCAGTCAGAGGGGACCTCTAAAGGATTAGTGTAAGTTATTTTGATTATCACAAAATAGTAGTGGGGTTGCACAAATAAACACTAGAACACCAAAAAAAACACATTCCAATAACTTTTAATATTATAAATATATTAATTATAATATATTTAAATTAAAATGACGATAATAATTTTATGAATGTTAATTAAAATTTTAAATAAAATTTTTAAAGTAGATGATAGTTAATAATAAAAAAATATAAATTCAAATTAATATAAAAAATATATAAAGTTATTAATTAAATTATTATAATAATTACTTAATTTAAATAATATTTAATAAGTTAATTATAAGTTTTAGTAATAAATTTAAACTTTTAATATGATCCGGTTGATCAATTTGAGCTTTTTTAAGTATCTCGTACTCGCAGTGATTCACTTCAAGCCATTTTGGACGGCCAAAACATGGCGGGCCGGGTCGGGTTAGTTCGGAAGAAATATTTCAAGAATTGAGATGGGAGTATTTTGGTCATTTCAGAATTAGTAGTAGTTATGTTGGAAGATTTTCTTGATTACGAAGATGTTGTTACAGAGGAGAGGGAGAAACGGTGCCGTGCCGCTGAATCCGAACGCTGTCGTTTCAGGTATTCAACTTCAGCAAGCCTCCCTTAAACCCTAATCTCCTCGCCATTGCCAAGCTTCACTTCTCTCCCTCTCTCTCTCTCCGCTCAGTTTCTTTTATTTTTATTTTTATTTTAATTATTTGCTCTCTCTCTGTGTCACTCTGATATTGGAGAAGAGAAGAAGCAATGGAGATGGATGGGAACATAGAAGAAGAGAGGAGAATTCAAGCGCGTTTCGTTACAAAACTGAAACCCCCATTCAAAGCTCCAACTGCTTCCATTGCCATTCCGTCCAATCTCACCCGCCTTGGCCTCTCCACCATCGTTAACAGCCTCCTCCAAGCTGGTAACCCCATCAACTCCCAAAGCAAAAACAATGCCTTTCTCTTTTTTTTTTCTTTTTTTTTTTTGTGATTCTTTGGTCACTCTGTTTATAGTGTTATTGGTAAGATTGACGGTGGTGGTGATTGTGGTCAGGGAATCCCGACTGGGAGTCTCAGCCTTTCGATTTCCTCATCGATGGGGAGTTCGTCCGGATGTCTCTCGATCAATTCCTTCTTGCCAAGGGCATTTCCGCTGTAAATTTCCCGTTTCTTTCTCTCCATTTCTTTCTTTGTTTTTTTTTTTGGGGGGGGGGGGGGAAGGGGGGCGGAGAGGGGGAGGTGGAGTTCATCTGTCTTTAATTCCTTTTTATGACATGGGGTCTCACTGGAAAAGCCTAGCGTTTGATGCACCACCTGAAGCCAAAGTTAATGTTTCAAAGATGAGATTGTTTGTATGGGTTGGAATACTTGCCTGCGAACCTTCATTCATACAACTTGGTTTTCCTTTTTCATTTTTCTTTTTCCAATTGTGCAGTTTACATTTCTTGGTGAAGGATAAGCCATATTTTGCTATATGTCTTTTGGTTGTGGTGACCTGGTGTATGTTGTGGCCCATTACAGGAGAAGATACTGGAAATTGAGTATGTTAAGGTTGTAGCACCACGGAAAGGGCATGAACCTTTGTTGCATGATGATTGGGTTAGTGCTGTTGATGGCTCTTGTTCTCAGTAAGAACTGGGTTCTTTAATTCTTCTTGTGGTGAAATTTTACTTCTTGCAATGGATTTTAGTGCCAATATTTTCACTTTGATTTTAGGTACCATGCTTTTTAGATGAATGTTTGGAGTTTTTACTTAGTATTAGATAAAGGCTATTGTAAATGGAGCTGATTAGATTCTTTACTTGATGATTAGGAATGGGAATCCTATGTCATTCTATTGTTTGTTATCTTCTTTTTTGAAATAAAACAAAATTCAATTTGAAAATTTTGTTGGCTTTGATCTATTGAAACTTTTCTTTCTTTTTGACATGCCTTTTAGCTGCATGTCCAAAACTTGAAATCTAGATATAGAAATAAAAGGGAAAATTGAAGTTTTGTTCCCTTTGGCATTCCACTTCTCAGGGAAACAAAGAAGCTCCTTTGTACTTAATTGAAACGTTTCCTTAAATTTGAAATTTCAATGAGTTTTTTTCCTCCATACTTTTGTATTGGCATGCTATTTGAGCTTCAAGCATATTGATGTCAGCTGGGATTAAGAGGCATCTTGGAATTAAAAAGCTGAAACAGTAATACTACTGATTTTCCTAGAACCAAGGCATATATCTTTAGGTCTTGTTGCATAAGGTATCCTTAGGAACACAATAAATTACTACCTCATGGTTACTTTTTCTTGTTCCTGATAATGCAAGTTGAGAATTCAATGGGATTCTACTCTAATTTGTGGGACTTGGCAGGTTCATTTTGACAGGGTGCTACGATGGTTTTGGAAGGTCAAACATTTGTACAAGTCTTTTGCTACTATTATCTTCTTTATAATTTATAAGAAAATTAACTTATGCAAGTTCTCCTGCCAATACTATTTAGGGTCTGGAAAGCTGCTGGGTTATGTACTCATGTGCTCGAGGGACATACTGGTCCAATTACTGCTGTTAATATTGTGAATCCCGAAGGTACAAAAGAAGGGACTATCAAGTTTTGCTGAGATCTGTGTGTTAATTCATATTTTGCAAGATGTTTCACCCCTTATATGCTAACAATAACAAAGCCTTAGTCCCAATTTTAATTAGGGTTGACTACACTTTAACTTAGGTTGTTCTAAATCCTTCATTATTGAAGATTTTATGTTGTCCTTTCCTGTCTCTTCTCTCCATCTACCTGTCAGTTATGCACATAGGATGCATTTTCTCTTTAGAACACTATGTGCAGAGAATCTGCAAAAAAAAAAAAAAAAAATCCAGAGATTAAATAATCTTTATGTGCCTAGGGCTCTTATCTTTGTGATTTTCTTTTGGGTTGTATAGAGGCACTAATATTCTTTTATTTTAAATAATAGGGTTGTGATCAACAAGGTTGTCCTATTTTTGTCTTGTGTTTTACTTGCTAATCATATGAGCTACCATTGATTGAGTGCTCCAATAACATGCAGTTGCAGATGGTATTATTATGGCCACTGCTTCAAAAGATCAAACTGTAAGACTGTGGAAGGTAATTGGACAGAGTTACTTCTTTAGTCTAATTCAGGTTTCTCTATCTGAGTAACCAATAACTTTTCATTTTACCGAAAGGTTGATGCAGAGCAACCTACCAACTATCCCGCAAAGGTCAGGGCCTTCAAGATAATGCGTGGGCATAATGCATCCGTGCAAAGTGTTGCAGCACAACCTTCTGGAAACATGGTCCTTTCATTCACTTTATCCGTGTTGATACTAGATAGTTATGTATAAAATTGAGCTAATTATTTCTTTTTCTGATTATTTCTTTTTCTGATTATAATGTAGATCTGTTCGGGTTCTTGGGATTGCACAATCAATTTGTGGCAGATAGATGACTCGAGTGCAGAGGGTAACTTAGTGTCAACCAAGAAGAGAAAGGTGAAAAATGAGGTTGATGAATCTTTGTTCGAGGTATTGCTATCTATTAACTCTCAGGTCTCTATTCTGTTCCAATATCATTGCGGTGCCTCACTTTCATTCATATGTGCTTGAGAGCAAACAAATCTGTAGGGTTTACTGAGAATTAAACTCAAGCAGCTGGATTCTGAAACAAGGCACTTATTACTAATGTCTATATACTACTTAATATGCTCTAAAATTTCTTGGCAGTTTTTGAATTCCTTTATATGATTATGTAAGTGGTGGTTCTTGTGATGCAGTGTTAAAGGCAATACTTGTTAAATTGTAATAATAACATTATATAAGCTATATTTACTGCTCCTGAATTGTGGAAGCATTGGTAGTTTTGATTTTTTGAAATAGATACAATATTTTAAGTTGAAGATGCTGAACTGTGCTTTGGTTTCAAGGAAAGAAAAGGAATATTACTTTGGCTATTCTTGCATTTAAGACACAAGATGCTCAGGAATTTGTATCCTAGTTAATTTTTCCCATCATTTGTTCTTAATTTCAATCAGGGGGAGGCTTTGTCCACACTTGTTGGCCATAAACAATGTGTATCCTCAGTTGTTTGGCCGCAAAAGGACTCTCTGTATTCTGCGTCATCGGATCATTCCATCAGACAATGGGATGTTGAGACTGGAAAAGATTTGTTGAACCTAGTAAGTGAGGATAATATTACTTTCTCTTTCTCTTGCCTGCCGTGTTCATTAATTTTCATTATCATCAATCAAGATGAATGGTTTACCTTTTCATATTTTCCTAATCATATGCAGTTCTCTGGGAAAGCCCTCAATTGCCTTCATGTTGGAGGCGAATCTTCTTCTCTCATTGCTGCTGGTGGTTCTGATCCAATCCTTAGGGTGTGGGATCCACGCAAACCAGGTCTGTTAAACAAGATTTCTCTCTCACACACACATACAAAAATAAAAAATTTACTCCTAATTGTTGCCACAGGAACATCTGCTCCTATTTATCAGTTTTCTTCTCACAATTCCTGGATTTCGGCTTGCAAGTGGCATGATAAATCTTGGTACCATTTACTTTCTGCATCCTATGATGGGAAAGTTATGTTGTGGGATCTAAGAACTGCGGTACCGTACTTGTGACTTGCTCTATGTATTTATGAATCATATTGCCCCCCCCCCAAAAAAAAAAGGGGTTTCTCTGAACAGTTTGATTTCACTTGCAGTGGCCTCTGTCTGTTATTGAATTACATGAAGATAAGGTATAATACTAGCCTTTGCATATCATGGCTTCTTCATGGGAGCAATTCATTTATGCGTGGTATGCTCTCTAATTCAGGTGCTATGTGCTGACTGGTGGAAAGGTGACAGTGTGGTCAGTGGTGGGGTGGACTCTAAGCTTTGCATTTCTTCTGAAATTTCTGTGCAGTGAGGTAAAGGTTGTGATTGGAAATGATGCTTTCCCCTTGCTTGGTGCATTGTCTGCTCCTGTTTATATCCTGGTGGTGATTGGATGAACTTGAGCCTTGCAGCCCTCCTAAAAGAAATGAATCTTTTTCTTCTCTTTTTAATTTTTGTGCTAGTTTGGGCATTTGAACCAATTCCTTTATGAGCATAATGAGCTTGCACACATCCAAAAGGATTGATATTTGTTGTTTAGTCAGTCAGTTTAAGTTCATGCTGCACCTGGCTGCTACAGTACACCAGCTAATAAATCTTGATGTGTTCTTTGAGTATGCCAATTTTCCAGGAGTTCTGCAATTTCCTGATTTATGAAACTTCTGTCCTCAACATTGGAGGTTGTTCCCTTACCAATTAAGTTGTAGTTGTTGCTCCTCTTTTCAGCTCAAGAGATGACATCGTTGTTAATTATCTTTCTTCAAGGAAGGAAGTATCCTTGGGAGAATGATGTATGATAGTTGGAAAACATTTATCATCCTAGCCATTCATCACTAGTTTCAGCAAGTGGCAGTTGGATGGAAGCAATTTAACACTTTATACAGGAACTCGATTGGGAAGATCAGGCTGAACTAGTTTTTGTTAAATGCAGACAAACATGTGGGAATGGTGAAGAGCTGACAACTCCAATTTCCTAATGACGTTTGGAGCAGGAGGAATACTGTTGTAATATATTTGATTTTGCTTATTACTCGTCTAGATCAAATTTTGGTGTCTAATATACAGGACCATCTTGGATGGAACTGATGCTACCCATCTTTAGAAGAAAAGGAAAGTGCAGTGGACAAAGGATTCTGCAGCCACTCTTGTTATGGCTTTGCTTATGTGGAATGAGATGGATATCATTGAGTTTCCTTTTGACTGAGCATTTTCTTTTTCCCCGTAACATCGTCATCACACCCAGTTATCAAGATAATGACAAGGCCCTATGCTCAGATTCAAAAGTCTAGTTCTTTTTGCTTTGTGTTGGCCACTACTTAAATTTGTAATCTTTGTCAGAAAAACAAGTGTGTAGCATCAAAGTGAAGATTTCCAACAAATTTCTTTTCAAAACTACCTACCAGTCTGCCACAGGCACTGGGTATATGAAAGAACTATGAAATTGCCAATACAACAACAATCTGTCACTTACATACCATACATAGACTGATAATTTGAAAAATGTCCCCATCAAGAGACGTTAGATTGAGATTCATGCTCCAAGTTCCTGTTTTTCTTTCTCTTTTTATCCCTGATGTATAAAGGATGGGTTGGCATAATGGTATTACGTTGTACCTCCTGTATTAATTTAATTCTCACCTTGGTCTGATCCAAGGCTAAATAAACTTGCAGTGAACCATGCAGAATTCTTTTCTATTTTGTCGTTGGTATTCGCTGTGTGCATCTGACCATGAGTACGTTTTGACACATCCATGGACTGTTAGTTACAACTACCAGAATCACTACTTAGGCAAATTGCAGCCTCACTGACTCTGTCATGTGCCAAGTTACCCTTCTTATTCACGTTTGAAAAGCTTTTGCCATAGATGACAATTTACAAAGGTAGATTTACAAAACGGTGCCTAAAATTTTCAATACACATAAAACAATTTGCAGAGTCTTTCGAATATACTCTAAGCAAAGAAATGACAGTGCCCCAGGTGCCAACTGAGGAGTGTTGGAAGGAAAGTAACCCATCTTTCCCTTTCTAGTCTTTTCCCTGAAATACCGAGCATGTGCTTTCTTTCTCTCTGTCTTGTTCAACCAACCCACTGTCAAAGTCTCAAATTTAGAGCCAAAGGGATTCTGTCTCTCTCTCACTCTCTCTCACTATGAGGACCTTCTTTGGTTTAATTTGGGAGTCTAAGCACATGATAAAAAGAAACACTTGAAGTAGATTTGCATATTTTATACTTCCAACATAAAACTTGTACGAGAATTCCATTGTAAAAATATAAAAAATATACGTGACCTATTATAATTATTAATTATAAATAATATATATTCTTAGTAAATAATAAATAATTATGATTATAATTATTTTTATGATAAATTCGTATTTCTATCTATATTTATTTTTTGTCTTCTTGATAATTTGTATAAATAATTGTAAAAATTCAAAACTCAACCCAGCTAGCTATCAACTCTCAAGGCCCTATCTTGAACCCTTGAAATTGCTGGCTTTGAGTTCTTTTTTTAATGTAACTGAGAACTCTACTTCTATTCCTCGCAATACAAAAGGTACCAGTTGGTTGGTTGGTTGAGTTGGAGGCCACACAGCTCTCTAATCGTGGTTAAAATGATATTACACTGCAGCTATTGGACAATTTTGGCAAAGAAAAACAAACATGCAACCTCGCATCAACTTAAACAACGGTTAATCATTTCTGTCAAGCCGAGCACTCCCACGATATCCCATTTCTAGCTTTACCGTAAATTGAATTGGGGTTTGCCCTCTGCAGTTTCCTTCTAATCTGCCTTCCTCAACTCTCTAGTGCCAGAAATATGAGGCGCAATTCGGTGGCTTGAACCCACTTACCAGAACTAATTCTTACAATCACAGTGGGGTCGGTCTTTTAGTCTGGCAGTGTGATTATAAACAGTAACAAACACAAGCAACGCCGGTAAAGAGTAAGAGGGCAACAGAGGGATCACAGGTCATCTGGGGAGCCACATGCTGAGTCTACCTTAATTGTTTTATTGCATATCAAAAACATCAATCATTGGGCTTCTCGTGCTCGGGGGTCATCATTGATCCAAGTGTTGAAAGCGCAGAGTACACTTCTTTTTACCAACCAGATCAACTCTTTGCACTTCAAATTACGAAGTGATTGCCGGGCAAATGCTGTTGTGCTGAAAATAGGCGGGAGCCTAGCGCCCCCCACCACCCCAGAGTTGAACCTTTGCGCTGCTAATTCCAATTGTGCTATTCCGCATTTCCGCTCTTGAAGTCCTTTCTAATTAGCTGTCCAGAAGAAATCCTTTCGTGTAAACCAACCAGTAAAAGAAATTCACTGCATCCAGCAATCACTACAATTGAATACACACACAAAAAAACAAACAAAGAAGTCAAGAATTATCATTACTTAAATAATAGTTTTTTAAAAATAAAAATTGAATTAAAACGACAATAAATAATTCTCACTTAAATTTATAAAACATATTTTTTTTACTATAAAAAATTAACATAAATTTTATCTCACCCACCACCACGCCCCATCACTCCCCATGGGCGGGCGACGCAGAGTAAAACACGGCGGCGAGGACCCATATAGGAAAATAAAAAATAAAAACAACTGGCCCTCCAACTCCAACTCCAAGACTCAACTAACAAGTAAAAGAGGACAGATAAACAAAAATTTAATAATTAAAAAAAAGAGAGAGAGAGAGGGAAAAAAATTAGAAAGGAAGAAGACTTTCCAAAAAGTGACGTGAAAATAAACCCGACCTATCCCACGCGTGGAAAAAAGCGCGTGGAATCCGCGTTTCCCCTTTTGCCTTTTTCCATTTTGCCCATGTTTTGCTGGAGCGTACCTTCACTCTACCTCAAATCATCACCGTCCATTTTCTGTGTTTCTCCATCCGAGCGGTCCAAACTACACAATCAACCTTACTTACACCCGAAAGAGAGAGAGAGAGAGTGTCTGTGTGCTCAAAGATTGTCATTCGCCGAATCTACATCCGAACCTCAGACTCGGGCACCCAACTTAGAGCGAAGCAGTTTCCTTTTTTTAAAAAAAAAAAAAAAAATTCTTTTATCATATATATATATATATATAAACAAATAAAATGAAATAAAACTCATTTATAAATTTACTGTAAGAAAATCATATAATTTTCAGACACGACCCAAACACAACTGTTCTGTCTGTGCTGGGTGTATGTCTTGATTGCTGTTTCTCTGGCTCTGGTCCGAATTTCCATCTTTATAGTTAAAGAAAAATAGAGAGAGAAAATTGGGTTTCTGTTTATATTCTCTGTCTGCGCTAGGGAGTGAAAGGGATAGATTGGTGGGTTTCTTTGAATTAAGTGGTTTTTCAAAGAGAGGAGTGTAATTGGGAGCTTCTAAAGGCAAAACCCAGCAAGAAAATTTACTTTGTCTCTATTTTTGGGTTGGTTTTTGAACTGGTCAATTGATAGGAAACGACCTCCAGCCTCTTTTATGATAGTCTGTCTCTTTCTCTGTAAAGAACCCTAAATTCTGGCTTCCTCAGATCACAATAGCAATTTGTGTGCTGCTTGCTTTTGTTTTGCACTTCTGGACTTTTTGGTAAATTTTTTTAACCCTTTCTGAGTTTGTTTTGTCTTCTTTATTCTCATGGCTGGAAATGAGTGCTGTAATGTCAATTGGGTTGTTTTGGGTGTAATTTTTGGTGGAGTTTGATTGGAAATGCTTCTACAAGCTTGGGTTTAAGCTAGAGGCTTCTGGTGTGTGCTTGGTGGTTTTTTTTAGTGGTTTTCTGATGGGTTTTTTTGAAAGTATAGGTTTTGGTTCTAATTTGTCGCGGTCTTTTGTCACTGAGTCCTAAGTCTTTCTTCTGCATGCATTTTTATTAATTTTCACTTTTTACCTTAATTTCCATTGCTAGGCATAGATACTTCTTAATTTTTTTTCTGGCTTTTATTCTTGCTAGCATTTTTGGGTGAGTGGAGCATTTTCGTTCGGTTTTTATATTGTGGGGACAATAAATCTGAGAATTAAATTTTCTGCAATATCTAAGAGTTCACTTTGTATTTCTATGGAAAGGACTACATTAAAACAAGTGAAAAAAAAAAAAAAAAAAGTTAATGGTTTTCATTTATTCCCAAGTTACTTTAAGTTTTCAAGTTAGGAGTTTATGACTTTAATGGGCACCTGTGCATGGAAAAGCAACTATGACTTTCTTAATACTTGTTTCTGGGGTCACCTGTGTAGTGCTGACATTGAGGATAGTTTTATAAATGGTGTTCCTTCAGATCTGATTGTTACTTTGCTAGCTTTTTGTTTTGTTTGCATGTCTATACTTACTTTTGATTTTAACAGACCTAAGGCAGCTTATATTCTGAATTCCTTCTAGGCTCATGTATGGATGTATCTGTGGCAATTGGAGAGTGCAAGCATAGGCATTTTTAACTGTAGCAACTTTTATAAGGATTCACCTGCTATTTACACCAACAGTTAGCTGGAAATATATTGGTGTGTTGGTTTTTAATGCCTGGTAACGAAGCTGAGGATGGTATCTACAATCTGTATGTGCTAGACAACACTTCCCAGGGACAACATCTATCTGAAGCTGCTGGTAGCAATTGGCCAGCTCTTGACTGCAGCCGCTGGAAGCCAACAGATATTGAGTTGCTTCCAAGTTTGAGTCTAAAGAATTACAGCTTAGAACAATTAGGTATTGACAATGTTTAGTACTTATGTTTCTCTTTTGATGGATTTTCTCTATGCCTTCTATGAATTAGTTAAAGTTGACTCCATTTCAGATTATGGCATTCATAGAAATTCATTTGGGTAACTAGAGTGAACATTTTGTGGTTCCTTTTTTTTTTTTATCACATTCATTAAAAAAAAAATTATTATTAATGGCAGTTGAAAGAATTGCTTTCATGGATATGCAAAATCATGGTATTAATATTCTGGTGTTCCTAGATTCTTTGACAGGGTGTGGTGGTGATTCAAATCTGTCATTCAACCAGGCCCACACAAAATTAGTTCCTGGAGCAGACAATTCCCCACGCCTCACTACAAATAGGCTACTGAATAGAAATGACATTTTTGTTGGATGCCACAATTTCGAGTCAAAGTGGAGTCTTCCAGGATCTTTTAGTGAAAATACCTGTTATGACCAGGAGACTCTGACTCCAACAGGCATTTTTAGCTTTAAATCTCACAGGGAATATGAGTCTGCAGAAAGTCCAACCTTGACAACAAATTCAGAAAGGTCAGAGATTACTGAAATTTCTAGTGATTTTCTCAAAGGGAAGCAGCTACTTGCAAAGGAACAACAGTTGAGTACTCCACGTCCTCACCCAATGCAGCAGTCTAATGATATGCAGTTGTTGCAGCAGCACATGATGCTTAAGCAACTCCAAGAAATCCAAAAACAGCAGCATTGTCAGCAGGTAGGCGAAGTGAGGCAGCAGAGCCCCCTAAACCAGTTAGCTACTATTGGCAGACAAGTTACTGGGGCTCATTTTTCACCTTTCATCAATGGGACACCAGCTCATGATGCATCTCAAATGCACAGGACTTGGATGCAGCAAGGAGCATCTCCCTTTTTACAAGGAGTATCTAATAACACTATGTTCTCTCAAGGGTTGGGTCATACTCCACAATCTATGGTTCTGGCTCCTCAGCAGCTTGATGTAACTTTATATGGCACTCCTATGTCTGGCACAAGAACTAATTTGGGTCAATATCCCCATCTCCAAGGTGCAACCCAAGATTCTGTTCGTTTGGCTGGTGGCCAATCTCCAAAACCCACAGTGCAGTCTCTCAGCTTTGGCTCGTGCACAGGAGATCAGAACCTTCCAGATGTGGTAGGTTTAACACAACGACCACTAATGACCAAGCAGGGATTTCAGGGAAAATGTAATTTTGGGGAGCTTCCTGTTCAGGGTCAAATTGCTGGAGTTTTTCCTGGAAACTTCCAAGATGATACCTTGATATCGAATGTCTCTCTGAAAGAATTTAATGCAATGAAAGAGGAGGTTGATTTGTTTACAGGGCAGCAAACAAACAAACAATCTGGTCCTTCTCAGGGTTTGGTTCCACTAGACCCCATAGAAGCAAAGATTTTGTACAATATGGAAGATGGAAATATTTGGGATGCTTTTGAGTGTTGCCCTGAGATGGGTGCCAGAGGCTGTAATAGTGCATTGGAAAACCCAGATTCATCAAATGGATTTCCTTCAGTTCAGAGTGGGAGCTGGAGTGCTCTTATGCAGTCTGCTGTGGCAGAAGCTTCAAGCAGTGATACCGGCATTCAGGAGGAGTGGAGTGGCCTGACTTTCCAGAACACTGAGCATTCAACTGATAATCAGATTTCAAATTTTGTGGAGAGTGAGAAACAACAGAAAGGCTGGCTTGATAATAATGGCTGGCTTGATAACAATTTTCAGGGTTCCTCATTTGGTTCAAAACCTGTTCCAATGATTACTGATTCTGGAATGAGTTCCAGCTTCCCTGGCCTTCAGCAACCAGGCATCCACTTATCAGTTGAACAGAGAGAGGATATGTGCCAGACTGGCTCCTGTGAATCCATTGAGAATTGTGACCCTCAACTGATGCCAACAGTTGAGCAAGCTCAGATGGTTCAACCATGGGCTGGGCAGAAGTTTGACCACTCATGGAGTGATGGAAAGCATCAGAAGATAGTCTCAAGTGACGTTTATGTCAACAAGGGCATGTGGAAGAGTCAGCAAGAGATAAATAATGCCCCTCATGCTGCACGTATATATTCCAATGAAACAATTGAAAGTCAGCGGAACTATCAAAAGGAGAATGCCAATGGCCGTTACACCTCCAAAACATTGAAGGCCCATGAGCAAGGACATTTTGAGCCATTCCATTATTTTAGCAATATTTCCAGCAATCCCATGACTGTGGATAAGGTAAACATTTTTCCTTCTAGCAGTCAAGAACCCTTATAGTTATAGTCAACATGGATGCTTCCTTTGTATCTTTTTGTTCAGTTATAAGTAATTAGAGATCTAATTTATAGGAGTCTTTACTGGATATTGAGGAAAATTCACAAGCATCAGAGGAAATACCTTCTAGAGGCAATCATAATTCTGACAACTTTCATGCATCAGTTCTCCTTGATGGTCCAAATGGCGGCGCTGGGACAAGGTATTTCTTTGTAAAAGCTATACATGTACTTGAACCCTTAGAATTCATGTTTAATCTTTTTCACATGTGTCGATTAGGCCTGAGCTTCCTGTTTCCTGAATTTTCTTTTTCAGTTTTTATAAAACTTGGTACCAAATTAGTCCTTTGTGAATCTGAAACTGTTATTTTGTTATATTAATTGAATGCTTATTTATTTTTGTTGATCTCCTGAAATTTTCAACTCAAATAACACAACAGTGAACATATGCTTGAGCTTCTTCACAAAGTTGACCATTCAAGGGATGATAGCACTATTACACCATTTGGATCTTTTGAATCTAGGTCACAGACCCAAGATACATCTATTGCTCAACCATACAGCAAGGCAACTGTGACCCAAGGTTTTGGTTTGAAGTTGTCCCCTCCATCTCAAGGACTGATCAAATCAAACAGTTTTCTTTCCCCTCAGTGTTTGCCTCAGAATGTGAGCAATCTAAATTCAAACCAAATGAATCCCAGGCTAGTGGAGAAAAGTCAGGCATGGTTAGGCCCTCCATCTTCTTTCCTATCTTTGCCTTCTTCACAGGAACTGTCTCAAAGAGCTTATGGTGTTAATAAATCAGGTGATCTTGAACATATGGCCTTGTTCTCAAATTCTAATGTTCAGGGGATCCCTCTCACCCCTTTTCCATTGCATCCTTCAAACTCAAAAATTCAGCACCAAATGCATCCCATGCCCAATGTACCCATGGCATCCCAGTCTATGCAGCCAACATTGTCTGGTGCTGCTGGCGGGAACCTGCTTTCTAACCAAGCCTGCTCTCAAGATACTCTTGAACAGATGTATGCAGAGCCAGTTGGTCAACAATTTCCAGTTTTGGACACTTCACCTGCGTCTCCACCCTTTGTTGCATCTAGCATGTCTCAACAAGCTGATAATTCAGGAAAGCCATACAAGGTATGGAGAGATGTACCAAGTCTGCGACAACCACCTGTTGTAGAGCCTTTCAAGTTCCCTTCCCCTTCACCTTACTCCATGCATCCATCAAATAATATGACCACTTCTTGGGCTCAATGTATGTCAAATGATCAAAATTCTGTAAAAGGTGGACATAACTCCTTGGAATTTGGTGTGTCTTCTAGTTCGCAAACTCGTAGCCATGGGGTGCAGAGTCTTGGCCAAGAAATGCCACAGCAGCAGGTACTGTCTGAGATAGTTGATGCTTCCCTGTCAGGTGGTGTATTTCAAAAGCAAGAGTGTACTTCAGATGCAACTGCTCTTACCTCTGGCTCATCATTTTCTCATTCTCAGCATCAGTACCTTGATAGGGCAAGGCATGGTGACAATAATGCTTCAGCCACTGGCAAAAGATATCTTGATGCATTTGTTCATGCACGGGACAACATTCAGAATTATTCCTTTGTGAACCAAGTGCAGAAAATGAATAGTCCTGTAAACAGCGTTTCACAGGTCCAGCACACTTCTGCTTTGGGTAGACAGCTGTTGAATGGTGCTGCTTCAGGTTTCAGGCAAGATATGGATGGTGGACCTAACTCAGTATCACGGCGTAATCAATGCCCATCTCAGGATAGCAATATCCTACGCTTCTCAGGAGAAGCAAGAGATATCTCAATTGTGAAAGCTTCTTCTCAACCTGCTCTTTTAGTTAGACCTCCTCACGATATAGTCACATTTGGTCACAGTAGCTCCCAGTGTCTATCTAGCAGCCACAATGTGCCTTCTAGTCATGCAAATTATAGCATGGCTAATGCAGGAATGTCTCCGTCTTGGCTTAACCAATCTGCTTCCCTTAGGAATGGGCAGACGGTGCCAATATTTGATACTGGGCCTGCAAAAACTGCTGCATCTCAGGTAGCTCTTGGGAAGCCTTCTCAAGATCTTCATGTTCACAATTCCCTGGAACAGTTTGATATTGCTGATGGTATTCAGGGGGGCAGGGTTTGGCCAAGTAAAACTATCAGCGTGGCAGGACATCGGCAATTATCGGTCCCTTGTATATTACCTTCCGAAGGCCTAAATCAAATGGCTAAGAAGCGCAAAATCAACACAATTGAGCTTCTACCATGGCACAAGGAAGTGATGGAAGATTTCAAAAGGCTTCGAAATATCAGGTATTTGCCTTATATGCCTTCTTTCTTCCTTTCCTAAGCCTTCCCTGTGGAAAAGGATGGTTCCCATTTGTTTTTTTGAAATTGTGAAATAAAAATGATTCCATTGTCTCATCGACAGGGAACTTAGTATTGTAGTTGAATACTCTGTTGGTTGTGGGAACAAGTAACACTTTTCATCTTCTTTTCCATTGCTTATGCTTTGAAGTAAAATCCCTGTTGATGATGATGGAATTTTTTTTGCAGCAACTGTGAACAAGACTGGGCACAAGCTACAAATCGGCTGATTGAGAAGGTATGCTTTGATTGAAGGGACATATAACAAATTTATGTCCACTGTTCTTTCAGAACTGATTCTGATTCCCATATTTCTCATGCAGGTAGAAGATGTTGAAGTGATTGAAGAAGTGCGACCAATGCTTAGATCAAAGAGAAGGCTGCAATTTACAACGCAGCTTATGCAACAGTTGTTTCATCCTGCACCAGCATCCCTTTTCTCTGCTGACCCCACAGGAAATTATGATCTTATACTGTACTTCGTTTCCAGATTATCTCTAGGGGATGCTTGCCGTCTCACCTACTCCAAAAGAAATGACTTGCTTGTGCCAATAAACTACAATAACATGTGAGTGTTACTGTCAGTTGTATGCATGAAAGATGTCAAAGAAAGGCAGAGTGTTCTCTGCTACTTGTGAAAGGGGCATATTTTCCATTATATGTTGTTTCTCCTGGGCTTAGTCTCCATTTACTGATTTTGACAGTTCAGAAAAGATGAAAGTTTCTCAGACAAGTGAGCAGCAAATTTTGGAAGTTATGGAAAATTTAATCGAGAGTGCAAAAAGGCTGGAAAATGACTTCCAAAGGTATGTGACAAGTATTTATGATTCATGAAAACATTTTTGGCAATTCAAGAATGATGGACTAACATGATGGTGTCCAATCAATGGCACTTACTGAAAATATCTCATTTGATAATGTAGATTGGACAAGACATCATCAGTTGTGGATCTAAGAGTTGAACTTGAGGAGCTGGAAAGATTTGCTGTCATCAACCGCTTTGCCAAGTTTCATGTCCGGGGACAAACAGACACTTCTGGAACCTCATCATTTGGCACAACAAAACGAATTCCCCAAAGATATGTCACAGCATTCCCGATGCCTAGACATCTACCCGAGGGAGTACAATGTCTTTCACTATGATCATTGTACTATTTATCTCCAACTGAATCATCTTCTAATCTAGATTCTGCATTCCATACTGCTATGCTTGGCCCCTTGCGTGACATCCTATGTAACTAGACATACAGGCATCCAAGAAAGAAGAGTAATCAAAGTGGAATGCTGCAGGGGTCAATTGCAAGTAACAAGATCAGTTGCTGGCTTTTAATCAAGGCTGTTGTCATTTTTGAAGAAGTATATATTTTCTCTTGTACATTTTCAGGAAAATCTAAGGGGAACAAGGAATAGTCAAACTAACTATTCAAACTAACTTTTTACATAGAATTTCAGCGGTGTGGATATCTGGTTCCTGTGGCATAAATTTAGTCAAGTATAACCTTTGTAATATGTGCAATAGTCTGGCAATGCCCTTGTTCTTTTCAGAATTTCTTTTAACCCCTTTCAGGTCTTCCTGTTGTTAGCTGGAAAAATTCAGGATAGTTGCAACTCAAAGGCCAAAGCAATGCAGCCAAATAAATTATGGTGGAAAGAAATATGTCTGGATATGTGTGTGTGGGATTTCCCACAGAAGCCTCCACAGAGGACCTACCCTATTGTTTTTTGAAGGAATAAAGGTAAAGTCTCCTATTAGTTGGAGATTCCAAGCAGCCTGACGTGGGGGCAACTTCTGCAAGCATTTGTTTTCTTTGAAAAGTACGAGGCATCAGGCATGTCTTGCATCTTATTGGGGGCAGCAAAGATCTCACTGAAAAGGATACAGAAATAACAACTATTATATGAACCTCTGTTGCCTTTTGAGAAGGACAACGTATCAGACATTGATTCTGCCTGACTCTCCACGTCACAAAAGGGTGTCATATGTTGCATATGATGTGGAGTACCAGACAAGGAAAAGGCCTTTTTATGACTGAAAAGCATTGTTGTTTTTTGGGGTTGCAAGGATTCTGAGTACTTTCCTTATAAATTGACTGAAAGCAGCAGTCATGCTGTCTCAATAAATACCTGGTATAAACCTGTCAGTATCAATATCTGATCCCCCCATTCTTGATCGTGAAAGTGATAAGAAAGAGCGCATACATCAACGCTGGAAAAGATCCATTCCAGGTAGAATCTGAATCAAATAAAGAACAAGGAACATAATCAGTCAACTTTCTAATACAATTATACTACTGTCGCTGGTGGGGTTTGTTTCCAATTCACATAAACCATGATATCCTCCGATTGGTGGCCAACATGCTCCATCGCCGATAATATTTGGTGGGGTGCGTTCATGTTTTTCAACATACATCCCCTTGTCCAACCGACAAATACCTTACGTAATTCCACCATCATCACCACGAGGAATTTGCAAGCATTTTTGTCCCAAAATGGGACCCGGTAATCACCATGGTCAACCCCTTATCTTTCGGATTTGTCAATAGCATCTACAAACAAATTCTACAATCAAATTTTATTCTTTCATTTCTCCACGTAGATTCACACTTACATTCAAAATGAGATATTGTGATTGATTTTATTCAAAAAAATAAAAAAAATGTTTGTAAGCCACTCCGTCTACAAATATGAGCCCCACCCTCAATTTTTTTCTTCTAATTTCAAAGATCCCTTCAAAATAATAATAATAATAATAATAGAATTTCAATTTATTTTTTCAATTATTATCAATGGTGGATGATATTTGCTTTTTCAAGATTGCAGTCCTAACGCCTAGGTGGGTTCTTGATCACTCATCCGCAAGCACAATCTGCTCTGCCAGCGGCTTAATTATTGAATCCCACTACATACACGAAGACTCACCCATTTCTCACCATCGTGACGATCTTCCAACGGCGAGATTGCCAACAATGGCAGACATGCCACAGTCAAGTACCGGGCTAATGAGATATTCAGGAAATTGGAGGATGATCAAAGATCATGCAAGAAGAAAGAACCTGAATGCATTACTTGCCGCTTGCTAGTTCGTTGCCCCTTCCCTGTAGAGAGAACAACACATCAAGAACGCTAAAAGAAAATTCTGGGGTTGCGAATGCGGTGTCAAAGAAGGAGATTATTAAAAAAAAAAAGGATTATAAAGAATCAGTTTGATGTTAACCCCAGTGACCTTGTGTGCGGCGCGTTTTGTTCTAATCTTGGGATGAAAAAGACATGCCATGAATCCAGTCTTGGCAGCCGCCATTGACATGATTAGTGAGCTCTCTGAAGACAAAAAGCCTCTTCAAGGTCCATCTATAGAATTACACGTTTAAACCACTTTGAAAGTTTCCTGCTTTGGTTGTGTTTTCCACCTAATATTTTCCCAAATTTGTTTTTTTTTTTTAATAAAAATATATATATATATATATATTCATCATCATATTTATATGGACCGAAGACATTCTTATTTAATTTTTCCTATAAAAATATTTGGGTACTTCTTTTATCTGCTTTTAATCCCTAAATTTAATTATTTAAATCAAAATTTGTCTTTTTAATTCCTAAATTTTAATTTTTTAAACCAAGAACAAGTGAAGAGACTGAAGTCATAAGGATGGTTCATTGAATCACCACCAAATTAATGGTTAAATTTTGGGGTTTTTCAGAACAAAATTTTCTTACTTAGGATCTAAATTAACGTTTTTCAGTGGAAAGAATATTGAATAATTGTCCCCTTTGGCTGATGGGGTTTTGTCACTTTTTGCAAGAAAACAAGGGCAGAGTGGGTTTTGTCTCCTGTCATTCTGCTGTGGAACCACGTGCCATTAGAGACGTCTCACCTCCCCCCGGCCCCCAAAAACTCTTCTTTGTGGCTTTCTTTTTTGAGCAAACAGAATGTTGTTTTTGGGCTTCTTACCCAAAGAAAAACTGACATGGATCTCTCCTCTCCTTCCTTTCTCTTCTTCGGTTTTATGTACACTAATATCATTTTTGGAGCACCAAATTGTGTTTAAGACAGATAGCCCAAAATATTAAAGGGTTTTCATCTCTTATATGAGAATAATGGTTTTACTCTTTTTTTTTTTTTGGTATCTAAAATTTACTCAATTTTGGCTCTCAGGAATAATGCATTGTAAAATGATATTGTGTTAGTCACAAATGGTGTCTAGTTGCTCAAGGCTTTAAGCCTGGATCGGCCCCACTCTCAGGCTCTTTCCTCTCAACTCATTTTCTATGCCGGCCCAAGATCACCAAGTCCATTCATTCTCTCACAAAACTCCGTTCACTTCCATCACCTACAATGAGCAAACCCTTTTAGACATTTGCAAGGCCCACGACGTCAACTAGTAGACTTGCTCATCCAGCTGTCTTAGCGGCCACCAGTTATATGGGCTTGGGATCTCTTAAGAAATCGGCCCACGGTCTCGCTCAAGTCCCAATCGTTCCGTGCTTTCACTGTTACTCATACTTCAACTCAGTGTGTCTAATGTAATAGTGGGCTTTACATTGCCCATTTCATGTGAAGCCCATATTGAAAAACCTAAGTGGTCGATGAGACGCCATAATTCAATTAGATAATAATAATAATTATTCATAAAGGGACACTTAGAAGTTAATCATTTAAATTTATATGATCGAAATATTATATTTTAATCTTAAAAAAATAAGGCGTGTAATCTATTCAAATGGAGATAGCTATCTCAATGGTATAACTTATTGTCTAATGAGTATCTTAATAATAATAATATAACTAATTAGTTGTGAATGATGTGATATTAAAAATGAAGTATGGATGTACTGGACGTTGTTGTGATTTGCTTGCTGATATGATTGGATTAGATAACAACAATAATATAATTAATGAAACGAACACTATTGCAAGGAAGTACGGTTGTGAACTCATTACTGCTAAACACGTATTTAATAGCTTAATGACAGAGCAAGAACAAAAACAAAAAGGAGCAACCATCACAATAATAAAATATGCTAATAAAACTGAATGTGTACTTGGATTATAAAGCTGAGGATGTTAGACTTTTCTTATCTCTATCATGCAGGATCGTTATTTTGATACGAATACTAGCAATATAACTGTAACAAAACCAAAAGGAATAGGAAATCAGAACAACATACCGTTCTCCATTATTCTGATATCCGGTAGTAGAGATGAGAAAACTTCTCTTTCCTGCCCTGTACGCTTTCCTTTCTGTTTCTCCTATCTTCTCTCCTCCTACCTTTTCTCTTCTTACCTTTTCTCCTACTCTTCCCTTTCTGTTCTTTACGCTTTTCTCTGATGGTTGAGAGAGACCAGAAAATGTCCATAATGAATATATATATATTCATCCATTTTCCAGCAGCCGTTGCCCTGAAGATAGGGAGATTCTCCCTATCTGTAACGGCTATCTGTCAGAAGGGAGAGCGGAGGGATTTCAAACCCATTAACCCAAAACCACCGTTTTGCTTAACAGACCATCACGTTAAGCCATCCATTATTTGGGTCATACGTTAAACAAGGGCCACTTTATGTCGATTAACTCAACAATCTCCCACTTGGCCCTTGTAATGATTTGATGAATCAACAACAAATAAGTGTGCACAATCCTTAAAGATTATCAAATCACAATACTTGATTGAATTAAAACGATTGGATCATGGCGGTCACATATCTCTCAGTGACATGATTCCTTCCATGTATCACATAATCATGATAATTCAGAATAACCTTACTGAGAAACATTAAAGTTTTAAATTGTCATGTCCATATATGCCATTAGTTATCTCACAAACTATAACTGTATACAACTAAATAGAGACAACAAAGCACAAGCAAAACCACGACCTTAATTGAATTCAAGAGTGTCTCAATGATATGAGCAGTACAAAATATTGACTTTCAAGAGAATGAGGACCTGTCCAATATGCCCATCCGATCAACATGTCCAGTGAATGTTTTCGGTGGCAAACCTTTAGTTAACGGGTCCGCTATCATCAACTCAGTGCCAATGTGCTCAATAGACACTCTGTGATTTTGCACTTCTTCTTTAACAGATAGGTATTTCAAATCCATATGTTTCGCACCTTTAGAATACCTATCATTCTTAGAGAAGAAAACTGCTGCGGAATTATCACAGTAAATTCTCAACGGCTTTTCTATACTGTCGACCAAACTGAGCCTTGAGATAAAATTCCGCAACCATAATGCATGAATAGTAGCCTCAAAGCATGCTATAAATTCAGCCTCCATAGTGGAAGTAGCAATGACAGACTGCTTCCCACTTTTCCAGGAAACTGCTCCTCCAGCTAGGAGGAACAAGTAACCAAATGTAGATTTCCTCGAGTCTACACATCCAGCATAATCTGAATCCGAGTAGCCTACTATTTCAAGATGACTTGATCTTTTATAAGTAAGCATATAATCTTTGGTGCCTTGCAAGTACCTAAGGACTTTCTTTCCGGCTTTCCAATGATCTATTCCAGGATTACTTTGATATCGGCCTAACATTCCAACAGCGAAACTAATGTCTGGCCGAGTGCATGTTTGCGCATACATCAGGCTTCCAACCAGTGAGGCATAGGGAATTGATTCCATTGCTTTCCGTTCCAAATCATTCTTTGGACATTGCAGTTCACTGAACTTGTCCCCTTTCTGAATTGGAACTATTCCTGTAGAGCAATTTTCCATTCTAAATCTCTCTAATACTTTATTGATATACCCTTTCTGAGACAATCCCAACAATCCTTGTGATCTATCACGGAATATCTCTATTCCAATCACATAAGATGCCTCATTCATATCTTTCATTTCAAAAGTTTCAGAGAGAAATTTCTTAACATCATGTAACAAACCCATGTCATTAGCGGCCAAAAGAATGTCATCAACATATAGGACTAATATAATGAACTTGCTCCCACTAATCTTCATATAGATACACCGATCAACGGTGTTCTCTACAAAGCCGTATGACGTAATGGTATCATTGAACTTAAGATACCATTGTCGGGAAGCCTGTTTCAGTCCGTATATCGATTTCTTTAATTTACACACCAAATTTTCCTGCCCCGGTGGTGGTGAAACCTTCAGGTTGGTCCATACATACTTCCTCTTCTAAGTCACCATTCAAAAAGGCGGTCTTTACATCCATTTGGTGAAGCTCTAGATCATTATGAGCCACCAAAGCCATAATAATTCTCAAGGAGTCTTTCTTAGAGACTGGAGAGAAAGTCTCCTTATAGTCAATACCATCCCTTTGAGTGAAACCTTTGGCAACCAGTCTGGCTTTATACCTTTCGATATTACCTTTCGAGTTTCGCTTGGTCTTGAAGACCCACTTACAGCCAACTCGTTTTGATCCTTTAGGTAACTCTACTAGTTCCCAGACTTGGTTTACATCCATCGATTTCATCTCTTCCTTCATGGCATTGAGCCACTTTTCAGAATCATTACATTCCATGGCTTGTTGAAATGAGACTGGATCTTTATCAATGCTCAATTCTGACTCATGCTCAAGTGAGTAAACCACATAATCATTAGATACAGCTGGCCTTTTCTGTCTTGTAGACCTCCGTAATGCCATTTCTTGTGGTATCACTTGTTCATTTGTACACTGCACATTGTCACTTGGTTCATCTCCTATGCGTTCACTTTGCGTGTTTCGAGTATCAATTTGTTGCCCTTGCATGTCACGTGACTGTGATGCAACAAAAGGAACAACAATTTGAGTAGAAACACTGGGTGTGGGGATACCACCTTGAGTAGGAGTACTCACTGTGAATTTTTCATTATGTAATTCTCTAATATCCACCTTTCGTGACTCCCCACTCCCACTGAACCGGCCATTTTCAATGAATCGAGCATTACCAGACTCAACTATTCTTGTGCTATGGTTAGGGCAATAGAACCTATATCCTTTAGACTTTTCAGGATAGCCAATGAAGTGACCACTAATGGTCCTTGCATCAAGCTTTCCTTCATGTGGATTATATATCCTTACTTCTGCTGAACAACCCCAAACATGGAGGTGTCTCAAACTGGGTTTCCTGCCTGTCCATAACTCGTAAGGAGTTTTAGGGACAGCCTTACTGGGAACCCTGTTCAGCAGATATGCTGCAGTTCTTAATGCATGCATCCACAAGGATAAAGGTACAGTACTGTTACTCAACATGCTCCTAACCATATCCATAAGTGTGCGATTCCGCCTTTCCGCTACACCATTTTGTTGTGGTGTACCAGGCATTGTGTACTGTGCACATATGCCTCGACTTTCAAGAAATTTTGCAAATGGACCAGGACATTGTCCACTTTCATTGAATTTTCCATAATATTCACCACCCCTGTCTGACTTAATCACTTTTACTTTTCTATCTAACTGCCTTTCCACTTCATCAATAAACACCTCCAGGGTATTTACTGACCAGGACTTTTCATGCAGTAGATATAAGTAACAATACCGTGAGTAGTCATCTATGAATGTGATGAAATATTTTTCACCACCCCATGTAGGAATGTCAAAGGGGCCACAAATATCAGTGTGTATCAATTCTAAAGGCGCATTACTTCTCATGGCTGGGTACTTCGATGTGTGTCTTGTTTGTTTCCCTTTTATACAATCAACACACACATCCCAATCAGTAAAATCCAATTGAGGCAGGATGTCACTTTTCACCAACCTCAATATCCTTTCTTTAGATATATGACCCAATCTTTGATGCCATAAGAAAGCAGAACAATCATCATGCACATTACGTTTGTTACCAATACCATGCTCAACAAGAAATAGAGAATCGGCATACATAGCGTCAAGACTAAAGCGGTACAAATCATCAATCAAAGTACCAGATCCATAATAGTACGAATGTCTATACAATGAAAATGCACCATTTCCAATCTTAAGATTAAATCCCACTTCATCCAACTTTGCAACAGAAACCAAATTTCTAGCACATTCAGGAACATAGAGACACTTTTCTAGATCCAGATGACACTTGGTGTCCAAGATCAATCTGTACGTCCCAATTCCTTCTATTCGTGCCTTCATTCTGTTTCCCATATAAAGGAACTTCTCAGTTCCTGTTATGGGCTGGATTGAAAGGAATCCCTGCATAATATGTGACACATGAATAGTAGCTCCAGAGTCTAACCACCAAGTATTATTGGGCACTTCAATTATATTTGATTCAAAACATACTGATATACAGTACATACCTTTCTTTTCGAACCAAGCCTTTCTTTTTGGGCAATCCTTCTTGAAGTGACCCATCCTTTTGCAGAAGAAGCACTTCTGATCCTTTTGGATCTGACCTCCAGAGACTTTTATGGAGGCTTTGTCCTTCTTCTTATTTTTGTGATGTGGTTTAGACTTGCTACCACTAGCATCATTACGAACAGTGAGATGAATGGAGTGATCCTTCATCTTCTTTAATCTCCCTTCCTCCTGAACTAACATGGCCTTAATTTCCTGAAAGTTCCATTTCTCTTTAATAGTGTTATAGTTCACTTGGAACTGGCCAAATTCAGGAGGTAGTGAGTTGATGATGAATTGAACCAAAAAGGATTCACTCACATCCATACCCATCGTTCTCAACTTTGCTGCTAGATTAGCCATGCTAGTCACATGATCATGAATAGGCCGTGACCAATCAAATTTCTTGGTCGTCAGCTCACTCATCAGGGTTCCTACAATGGATTTATCAGCTATGTCTGATTGAGAGTATTCCTTGATTCTCATCAGAAATTCCCTTGCATTTTCCGTCTTGGGCATTGAGGGCTTGACATTTTCAGCCATCGTCATTCGCATCAAATTCAAACTCAGCCTATTGGACCGTACCCAAGCCTCATGAAAAGACTTATCAGATTCTGTACTGGTCCCAGTAATGGCTGCAGGCTTTTCTTCCGAAATGACTGCTAAGTCCAAGCCCAAAACACCTAAATGAAACTGAATATGCTCAGACCATTCTGCATAGTTCAGCCCATTGAATTTGATCATTGCATTGCCCAAGGCGAAAACGTTATTAGAAGCTGCAAACATAATCCAAATTTACATGTTAATGCTTTGAGTAAACTCTAATGGATTCAGACACATGCATTATAAACTTTGACTATATATTTAAGTTCACCTTTGGGTGATCCTCAAACACATAGCTGCAATCAATAATAATGCTAATTTAAATATGCTTTAATAGGTTAATCAATAATACTAGAGTTAACATGAATGTTATCTTTGGATATGCAATCATGTTTGCTCAGTACATCAATCAATCCCCTTTCAGTGTCATTAATTATAGGCAATGATCCATCTTTGGATGATCTCCTAGCCGTATAATTAATAACCACAATTGTTCATATATTTATATAATATTAGCATAAAAAATGAACAATTGAAAATTCACGATCAACAATTCAAATTCCTTCAGGCCAGGTCACTTTGGTGACCAATAGGCTTTCAATATTTGATTCACGTTGACGTGACTTTAATAAACTTTTTTTTTTTTTTTTTCTGCCGGCACAGCCCGCGTGTTGCCTCCGACCAGAAACCGACGGTGGCAACACCACCGTACTGCAGGCTGCCTCCGACCAGAGACCACGCACGGCCCGCGTGCTGCCTCCGACCGGAGACCGACGGTGGCAACACCACCTGCTGCAGGCGCTGCCTGCGTGTTGCCTCCGATCGGAGCCGACGGTGGCAACACCACCTGCTGCAGGCGCTGCCTGCGTGTTGCCTCCGATCGGAGCCGACGGTGGCAACACCACCTACCGCAGGCTGCCTCTGACCAGAGACCTCGCACGGCCCGCGTGCTGCCTCCGACCGGAGACCGACGGTGGCAACACCACCTGCTGCAGGCGCTGCCTGCGTGTTGCCTCCGATCGGAGCCGACGGTGGCAACACCACCTACCGCAGGCTGCGTCTGACCAGAGACCACGCACGGCCCGCGTGCTGGCCCCATTCTGCCATCGCCGTCGACTCTTCCCGACGACGTCCAGCGGCTTTCATTTGAGGGAGTCGCCGTCAGCAGCCAACCCCGGTGCGTCGGCTCTTCCCGGACGTCGCCTCTGACCAGGCGAACGTGGGTGAACCAACCTGTTCGGGTCGGATCTCCGACGGCAGCCATCCACCAGACCCACGCCCGACCCAGAGCATCAGCCTCACAGGGAGACTGTTCCGTCATGCCCACCAGACCGGACCGATTCGGGTCTCCCACTGACAACGGAGACACAGCCTTCATCGGAGCCGATCCGCCATACCCAGAACCGTTCGGGTTCCGGCGGTGTACAGTTCTCGTGGTCGGCTCCTTTTTTTTTTTTTGTTTTGACACCAGCGGTTTCAGCAGTGTAAATTTACATGGCCGACGTTTCCCCTTTCAACGCCGGCCGTTAAGTATAGCAAACAATAATATATAGAAAATACATTGAACATACGCTTTTCCGTTTGCCAGAAAACAAAACAAAATAATTCGGCGCAAATAACTAAAATCAAAATAAATTGCAGTATTCGTTAACCTGGCTCTGATACCAAAACTGTTAGACTTTTCTTATCTCTATCATGCAGGATCGTTATCTTGATACGAATACTAGCAATATAACTGTAACAAAACCAAAAGGAATAGGAAATCAGAACAACATACCGTTCTCCATTATTCTGATATCCGGTAGTAGAGATGAGAAAACTTCTCTTTCCTGCCCTGTACGCTTTCCTTTCTGTTTCTCCTATCTTCTCTCCTCCTACCTTTTCTCTTCTTACCTTTTCTCCTACTCTTCCCTTTCTGTTCTTTACGCTTTTCTCTGATGGTTGAGAGAGACCAGAAAATGTCCATAATGAATATATATATATTCATCCATTTTCCAGCAGCCGTTGCCCTGAAGATAGGGAGATTCTCCCTATCTGTAACGGCTATCTGTCAGAAGGGAGAGCGGAGGGATTTCAAACCCATTAACCCAAAACCACCGTTTTGCTTAACAGACCATCACGTTAAGCCATCCATTATTTGGGTCATACGTTAAACAAGGGCCACTTTATGTCGATTAACTCAACAGAGGAAACCATTTTCACGATTCCAGTTAGTATCGTACAAGCAGACAGGTCTCAAGTACAAAAAACTCTGAGCAAATTTTAAGGAAATTTGCACCACAAAAAGTGAAAAACATTGAATGGGCAATCCACATATACTGGCTGTATCATGTCCAGTTCAAGGCCATGTAATTACTCTAATGGAACTTTCACAATGTTTAGCCGAATATGGATTCAAAGTCACGTTTGTAAACTCGGAGAATGCATCAGCATTAAAGGGCAGCAATTTAGGAAATCGGATAAATATGGTTTTATTTTCGGATGAACTGCAGGCTGCAGAGGAAGAAAAGATGCCAGGGAAGTCACCTGGAGACATCTTGTTGATCAAATGAACAAATCAGATAATGATATAGTATCAGTTGCATCATCGCTGATCAGAGCTTTGGATGGGCTTTGGAACTTGCAGAGAAGAAGGGAATCCGGCGGGCAACTTTCTGTCCTGCAGCAGCTTGACTGCTGGCGCTGGGATTTAGCATACCAAAACTGATAGAAAATGGAATTATAGATGAGAATGATGAGTACTCCTATCACAAATTGTTGCGTGTGTTATGAAGCTTCCTGTCCATTGTTCTTTGGGTAGAAAAGGATTAATTCAAGCCTGACTTAACGTGTAATGGTTTTGCAAACTTGTAATTATGCAAAGTAATTCTATGATATTCAAACCTTTCATCATTCGATAGCTATGGACACCCAAAGATGATAGCAGTCCAATTTTCAGGAACCTCAACAAAAGGGAAGACTATCAAGCTTTCACCAAACATGCCAACCATGGACACTGCCAACTTTGTACGGGCCTGCCCTGGCAACATGGAAGCACAGAAGAATATTTTTGGCCTAATGGTTAGAAGCAACAAATCTATCAACTTGACAGACTGGTTGCTATGCAACTCTATGTATGATCTGGGACGTGCAGCATTTAGCTTGACTCCACAGGTCCTTCCAGGAGCCCCACTTTTGGCAATCAACAGGTTGCAGTTTGATTCAGCAGGAAACTTCTGGGTAAGGACTCGACCTCTCTGGAATGGTTGGATCAGCAACCACCACAATCAATTATATATGTTGCATTTGGAAGCATTCCTGTTTTAGACCCAACACGATTCCAGGAGTTGGTTCTAGGTCTGGAACTTACCAATAGGCCATTCTTATTGGTAGTCAGAGCAGACACAAAAGCCAAGCAAACAAGTGAAGTTTTGACCGAGGAATTTCAAGACAAAGTGGAGACTATAGGTAAAGCAACATCCTGGGCACCCCAACAAGGAGTGCTGCCACGCCCTGCTGTTGCTTGTTTGCTAAGCCACTGTGGTTGGAACTCCACAATGGAAGGTGTAAGCAATGGTGTCCCCTTCCTGTGCTGGCCTTCCTTTGCTGACCAGTTCATCACGCGGGACGAAATCAAGCATAAACTATTCACTGTTATTTATGAAAGGTGAGCTTTATAATAATGGTAAACTGGCACGTAAATTACTGAGTGTACATTAATTTAACTCATTGCAAAATAAAAGACTTGGGTACATATTGATTTTGACAAAATGGAAAAGCCATCATCACATTAACCAATGTTACTTTAGGAAAATGGAAAGGGAAAAGAGAGAAGAGAAACCTCATTTGTCACGCCAGCTATCTCTGAGCCTTATGGAGTCCAAAAATTGTACCATGTTAGACAAAACAAGTGGGCCCATTCCATATGGGCTCCCAGACAAAAAGGGGCCAATGACCCATGTTTGCTTCGACCGACCGAAAAGCAAAAGGAATAAAGCCAACGCATGCAAGCACATGACTCAAAAATCCAAGAAATAAAGAGTGTTGCTTCACATTTGTTTCATGTTTGTAATAAACAATGGCCCTTTGTGTCATACATGTTCCTGGCTCTGTGACTTGGCCTAGAATGAGGAAGCGAGCCTATATATGTTGAATTTCCTTAAAAAGATGGGCGAAAAGGCTACAGACAGCTTCAGTTAAAGGACTGCTCAACAGCAGTTTTAGGCAGCAAATGGCTCTTAAATGCCGTGTTACATGAAGAACATGGAAAATGATACAGTGTACGTAACTTTTCTAGAGTTAAACCTGAACTTGGATTTTACATGTATTCCAATTTTTTTTTTTTTTTTTTTTCTGGGGTGTAGATGTACTTTATTTAACCAAGAGATCATGTTATTCCACTAGGAGATTTAACTGAATCAAACCAGCACGAAAAAAGAAAAAATCTTTAAAATGAGAAAATGAATGGGGATTGTTTCTTCCAAAGGACAGCTTTTTCTGCAAAAATTCAAAATGATAGCATCACAGACCACTTTCTTAGGGGAAAAAAGTTCGTAATTCTCAGATTATTTTAACATGCATATGCAATCATGTGCAGCTTTCACAGTTGTGAAATATAGAGATGACATTATAGAGTTTGAAGGGAAGTAGTAGCAGGAGGAAGAGAGGAGGGGGAGGGAAGGAGATTCAAAAAGAAAAAAATGGGAGAGGTCTAGACAATTAACCAGTTCCATGCAGGGAATGTGCAGAACATGCCGTATATTTCATGCTGCTTCACTGTCTCACTCCCTTTGTCACATGCCAATTCCCTCATCAAAGCCAGCCACTGCCTCCCTTTCATTCAAAATCTCTCTCTCTCTCTCTCTCTCTCTCTCTCTCTCTGTGCATGTGCCTCCCCACTTTCCCATGTGCCCTCTCTCTCCCTCTCAATTGCAATTAAGACTTTGCTGGCCCATATCATCTTCACTTGCTCCCCTTGGAGGAGGCCACGTCCACGTCCGGATTCAAAACACAACCTCAACTTGCTGATCACTTGCTTTCTTTTGTTTTTTCTTTGATTGACTGAATTGCCCTTTTGATGACTACTACTCTACACCCATACTGCCATCACTTTATTTTCCAGGAAGCTTTGTCCTGCTAAACCTTAGGCTTAGGATCGTCCCCGGATTGACCATTTTTTGAACCTCCCTAGCTTCATGTCACATGTGCCATTCCAGATAGGCAGGGCTTTAACAGGTAAAACCCTCTTCTCTTCCGGCTTGCAACTTGTGCTCCTCTCCCCGCTTTATTAACTTTTCGACTGGAAAATATTCTGTCCCTCTCCTCCGCAAAGTTACAATGACAACACTGGATGCATGGAAATATCTGTGTGAGCGGGACATGACAATCCTAATAAAATTATAAGGGAGCCCACACTTCACATCCGATGGCTTACCAACAGCTTGTTGGTATTAAATGAACTGCCCCATGTTCAATCTGTAACCTTGCCGGCTGTTTTGGTTCAGCCCCAGGTTACCTTCTCCAGCTTCATTAATTCCTCGCTGTTCTATGAGATATTTTCCGCTTGCAACGCTCGGAACATTGCATTGCATGATTAATGCGGGGTGGTGAAGCAACACAATTGCACGATGAATGATCGTAACAGTGACACTTTAGGTCTTTTACATGCTAACACAACATTTTTGTGGTAGTCTAGTCTAGTGATCCAATGGTTTTCTTTTTTGGTTGGTTCGAGTTCAAGTTTTCTCACCGTCGCCTCCTCTAGCAAATTTCAGGATTTATGATGAAATATAATGTTAAGTTTTTCACTCATTAACATTCAAACATTAACCAGTAACTTTTATTAATGATTCACATAAATAATAATCAAAATCAAAATACTCACAATGTCTCTTTGTCTTTAGTTTATATATATATATATATATATACATGTCAAGACAACTCACAATTGTATAGCGAAATTACTTTGCAAAAGTACTCTTTCAGATCAATGAATAATGGTTGGTTAATTTCATTTTAAACAAGCTTAATTCCAACTGTGACACTACTTGAATGTACTATATATCACTCGAACTTCCTTAATAACCTCATTTTAATAACCCCTCGAACGATAAGTAGGAAATTTTGTTTGAAAAATGTGATTTAGAACCATAAAACCCTTCTTTTGAAGAGAAAAAGAATAATAAAAAAAAAAAGGTCTCTTTAAAATAAAGGGGATCTGATTGCTTTCTATGGAAAGAAATCCGTTAATTGAACCCTTGAGATATTTTCCGACCTCATGGCTTTATGGACATTCCCATAAAATTAATATTCCCATGCTGTAGGGAAAAGAGAATAAAACGACAAACAAAAGCCCAAAAGTGGCAGTCTTGTAATTGCAAACAAACCAAGTGGCAATAGCCAAATACACCATTACTTAAAACCGCATAGGCCGACCCTTACTGCCCCAGTTGGTCTCTCTCGGACACACAAGTATCACTAATACAAACACAAACAAATACACACACACACACACGCACGCACGCACACAGAGACAATGAGTTCAATGTCAAAGAACTCCAAGATTTCTCTAAAGAGAACGCCGAGAAGAAGAGCAACAACGTCCTCTTCATCCAGAAGAAGGCAGCATGTGCGTACCTGTGGTGCTAAAACAAAGAAGAATGGCAAGGGTGGCAGCACGAGCTCTTCCAGAGTTTCAGACAAGCTTGAGACGCTCAGGAACCTCGTTTCAGCCCAAAATGGAGACATTGTAAAGGCTGACCAGCTTTTCCAAGAAACAGCAGATTACATTGTGTTATTGAGGACCCAAGTGTTTGTTTTGCAGAGATTGATTGAGTTCTATGGACCCAGCAGCAATGGGACAGAGAACATGAGTACTGATGCTGTATTATAGACTTTTTGTTACTTAATGAAGGGAGAAAAGTGGGATCTCATTGTGCTTTAGATTTTTGTCTCCTCTGTTTCTCTTGTATGGTTTTGTTTCGTCTAGGAAGGAAATTTGGAAATTATCGAAAGAAAGGTTGGAACTTTGATGAATACAAAGTACAACCGTTTGATGTTTTAGTGGTTTTGTTGTTTTTCAATTTTCTTCGTTTTGGTTTCATTCATGTTAGTGGGATCAAGATTACTGTCTTTCTTTGCATTTTCCATTTTTTGTTTTGTATTTCTTATTTGTTTCTGGCCTTCAGGGTACTGTTTTGTTTGTTGGTGACAATGAGAAGAGAGGGGGTCCTTAGTTCATCAAGGCTTCAAGCATTGGAATTTGAACTTTCATGAGAATTTTCTTCCCTAGCTTGTTGTTTCAAATTAGTGTATTTTTTTGGGACCAAAAAGTCTCCAAGCTCATTTTCCCCGTTTTGCACGCTATCTGTGTATTGCTATGTGATTGTAACAGTATATCCGAAATGCAAGCATATACATTGATCTTCTCTCTCATTTGTTATTCCTCTAAATGAATTGGTCCAAATTGAGAGAACTGGCAATCGGCAGGCAACTGGAAAGCAATTTTCAGCATGTGAAGTATACTGGGTGGTAACTGGTAAGCATGGTGGGGGATGACAGTCGCTGCTACGTTTCACATTTGCACTACAGAGAACGGGGTGCGCATTCTGATAATTTGGCACGATATCTCAGTGACGTGCCAGCTTTGCCATTGTCTCATGGTCTGGCGCACTGGCATGCTGTGTGGTGATGATGGTGACAAGTTACTCAGCTGCAAAACAAAACCCATGTGCAAAAGCCAAATCTTAAGGGACTTTTGGCCTTCTTTCTTACTTTCCTTTTCTTCGTATATTTAAAAAAAAAATTTGACAAGTGAGGTGGTCACCTCTATCCTTCTTACCTAAAGATTACTGCAAATTCCTATTGTCTTAACGATTGAACTTCTAAAAAAACAAGAGTCCAATGCATATGCTTTCCAGTAATTTGTATACCTAGCTAGATTATTGGTGTCAATTGGCCATGAAAACCTTTTAAGAAGAAAGGAAAAACAGGAGGAAATGGAAGGAATAGCCTTTTTATCACATGCTGTTGTGTTCATCCTTTTTTTGGGGGGGAGGGTTTTGTACCATCAGTTACAGTGTAAGATAGGCCAGAAAGCACATTTTACTTGTATTGAAGTGATCTTTTAATGCATGGTCACTTGCGCAAACATTTCGTAATTATCTTCTAAAGAGAAACCAAATGAAAATAAATGAGATTAAGGAAAAAGCCTGATTCCATTACAAAGGGGAAAATGCCTTCTCTCTTTCCCCTTCTCCAACACCCTTTTGAACAAGTTTAAGTTGATGCAAGGAATGTCACCCCCATGCTCACTAACCAATACATGAAGAATCTGATTGGAGGCCAGCGCTATAGCTTTCTGTTGGAATGTTCAATAACGTTCACATCTTAAGGCCCCCCGCCCACAGCCGAAATACAACAAATACAAAAGGAAAAAACAAAAAGAGAACAGAATTGGGAACTTAGCAATCAACCATCCACCTAGAAGCAGCTGCTAGTGCTTTCTTCACATCCTTCAAGGCAGTCAAGGCTATTGTCACTGCAGATAACATCTGGCGCCTTAAGAATGGGCCATGGGAGATGAAGAGTTATAACCTATAGCTAATTCTTGGAATTGGACAGGATCCAGTGACACTGTGGCCATAATAGATGAAGCAAAAAGGACTTAGAAAGGTTGCCTGTTGCCGCAGGCCCGCATGGCAACACTGAAACTAAAGCAGATGGGCTGGGCAAATAATTGTTCTGATAGCAGAAGTTATCAAGAGAAGAAAGCATGGTCGTAACATATTGAAGCAATTAACATTACCTGGTTTATGTAACCTTTCTTAAAATATTAGCTTCACAGAGCATGCACATATAATTCCACCTTAAAAGGGGTTCATGTTAATTCCTTGGGGCTGGATTTGAGCACTCCTCTCCACTCATTTTTTGCTTTTATTTTTCTTTAAATTTTTAATCCCTTGGAATGCTGGTGTTTTACAAGGAGATTACATCGACTTCATCTTTAATTACAATGACTTTTAAGATGTTATCACGCCAAGAGTTTGAATTCTCGTTAAGAGTACAACTGTGTTTCCTTAAATATTATCACTATCAGATTTGATATTAAATTTAAGGGGTTGCATCCAATTATTGTTATCATTAAATTGACACTGTAAATTTATTTAACTAACAATTATCTTTTTAGCATTATGAGAGGAATTCCAACCCATTACTTCATTTTTGGTATTAGTTATTAAGGTGAACTATCTGTTACAACACAAAAAAAAAAAAAAAAAATCAAGTTCTTAGTAGAGATTCAATTTAATTTCTCTAAATTAGTTGAAAAAAAAGAAAAAACTCGAAACAAGATACTATGCTGCAACACGGTAACGGGTAAATCCAGTGTGACAAGCTAATGCTTGGTCTTCTTCTCCAGTGTAAATTAAAAGTGCAAAACGGCTAAATCCAAACAAACTCTAAAATTAAGGGACCAATCTTTAAATATCCCAAAATACAAGCGAATAATCTAGTACTTTGACTGCAATCAAAGGCTATCTCTTTAAGACAAAAAAATAAAATCCAACTAATAATTTCTTTTAAAAAAAAAGGATCTTAAAAGTATGTATATGTAACATTTAATAATCACTCTTTGAGCAAGCATTCAGAAAATATGATTCCGCAAGAACATATTTTTTTAAAAAATTATATAATTTATTTGTAATGATCCTAAATTGTATAATTGTCGGTAAGAATCTACCACAAAATCCCTGTCTCAAGCCGTGATTTTTGTCAGATATCTCTCTGTCTTCCCCCCACCCCACAAAAAGCGAAAGGCTCCCTCCGATTATCAACGAACTCAACAACTTGGAGGCAAGGGTATTTCCCATTCCACCTTCAAGAAATTTGGGTATCCATTTTTTTCCACTCTCTCTTTCCTTATTCGATCAAGTTTCTTTCTTTTTCTCTGTCTCGATCTCGGGTTCTCTCTCTGTTTTCCTAGCTGTAGATGTGTCCATGGGGTGAGGTTTAATGATTCAAACGTGGGTTTGGAAATTTGATCCTCTAAGTATGGTTAAATTAACAGGTCTGACTTTGTTTTGTTTGTTTTCTTTTGTAATTTTTGGTAATAAAATTTGTAGACTTTTCCAGCAAATTTTAGGGTCTCTTTGCATTTTTTTTGTTTGGGGGGGTTGGTGAGGGAGAAGTGATTGGGGGTTGGGAGGAGGGAGGGGCACAAATTTATTTAATTTAATAAATTTTTTTTTATTTGGGATTTCCCTTTTGATTTGGAGCATAGTAATGGGTCGACTTTGGCATGGTTTGATCAGGGGTTTTGATCTGAAGTTCGGTTTTCTCTGTAGAATCAATGATCTGCACTTTATGGTAGCTAGTGGTGATTTCGTTATCATGTTGAATCAATTTTATGTTCTTTGACTTTCTAACTTTTATGCTGTTTATGATCGTAGTGAATCTGTGATTTGGGCGTTTTCCTTATAGTTCCGAGTGGTCTTGTGCTAATGTTTCCAGTTGTTCAGTTCCTGAAGTTAGAAACTCTGCAGCAGTTCTTTATGTTAGGTTCTCAAAGGGTAACTGAATTAACATCATTATTGCTCTAAATACATGTGTTCTCTCCTAAACATTCCGTTGTTATTAAGGGGGCAAAGTAAAATTGGGAACCCAACAACAACAGCCATAGAAAATATGAGTGGTCAGCAGTATATGTAATGACATAATTATTTTTTGAAGTTGGCATGGATAGTCTTTATTCATGTAAGTGATTCAACTACATTGGAGAAAGTGAAGAATATGTATTGCATTTAGCAGTAAAGTTTTGGATTAACCTGCCATATAAGGATCCAACTTTGTGAGCATATAGTACCTTTGCTGGAAATCTTGATACATGAGGGAAATTGAAGTATGGATTCAGATACATTTCTCTTTGAAAGTTGTAATATCCAACACCGGCTCCTCTATTGTTTATGTTGGGAAAACCTGATTACTGTTTTTCTTGACATTGATTGGCTCTTATTCTTTCAAGTTGGTTTCTTATATTGGCTTAAAACTATAATTTTTTCCCCCTTTTTTTTAGAGGGATTCTGCTCCTCTGTTGCATCTAGGCACTTCAGTACTCTAAGTGATTGCTGGGATAGCCTGCCCCTGCATTTGTTTTCTAACCAAAAATGACAAATGAAGAAGTTCTGAAGGCTGTTTTTCCTCTACTAGAAGGTGTTGATCTTGCTTCTTGTATGGTCGTGTGCAAACAGTGGAGAGATATAGCCCAAGATGATTACTTTTGGAAATGCTTATGTGCCAAGAGATGGCCTTCAATCTGCAAGAGACCTGACCCTCCAACCTTGACGTACTACAAACTCTTTCAGACCTTTTACCGACGCAAGAATCATCAAACATTCCTTCCCCCCAGGCTGTGCTTTGATGATCTGGAGTTTTATATGGACATTTGGAGTGACGATAAATTGATCTTCTCAGAAGTGGTCCCAGGACCTGTCTTGCAGGCAGGAATCAAAATTCCGCCTCCTGGAATTTGTGATAGGCTTAAATATCACCTGGAAGGTGATGAATATAAGATGACTATTCCTGTTGAGCCTAGGTGCAAGGTTCCTTTGAGCCAGACGGTGAGTGTTTCGGTGCTTGTGGGGCGCAAGGACACCAATAAGGTTGCTTGCATAATTAATAAATCTCTGTTTGATTATATAGATCGCTCAGCCTATAGGGCGCTGGCATTTGACTACTTGACCATCTCACCGGATCACCCGTTTATTCCTTCAATAAGGGCTTGGGTATCTTTACTCTTCATTGATGAAGGGACTGAAAGTGTAATTGACGTTTTTGGGATTGAATTGGATTTCTGTGATGCTGCAAACTCCAGGGAGCAGGTTTTGTGGCTATTGGATGTGCTCGATTGGAAGTAAAGCTTGAGCCGTGCTGCCCAGTCTAAGAAAGTGAGGCCCCTGAGCTCAACTGCCCGAGCCCCCTGAGCTCAATTGCTCATACTTTACGCTTGAGACATCATATCATTCGAAGAACTTGCATTCCTTATGCACAGACCTCACGTTATGCGTGCATTCATCCTTATTTGTAGTCAAATTATTACCCTGGACATCATTTATTTATCACCTTTAAATTGTGTTGGTCTTGCGCAACTTTGGTGGTGGGTGATGTGTTTTGTTCTTCATTCTTGTTTCAGATTATTGAATGGTCAATTCAACTCTATCGTCTTTCTGGCAATATTTTCTCCCGTCAGAATTTAATATCTAGGCACACGACAAAAAACACATCCATTAAATGTCAAAACAACAAAATGGGGGTCGAATATTCTTTTTTTAAATTCCTTTTTGGAGTCATATTCCATTGCATACTAAATGGGAAAAAAAAGAAACACTAATGTAAATTTGACCCTGACCACAAGGAACGTGGATCGTGAGCTTTTTGATCAAAGCATACCCTTAAAGCCTGTTAACTATCTATTTTATGGACGAGCCAGCCGAAGTCCATTGTCAAGCCACACCACAGGAGCAAGGTAATCTAAAACAAGGCAAACGGGAGCTTAGGCCCAATACACGTTTCCATTGGAATGGTCATTAGTAAGTGATAGTGCATGCCGGTCACTAGTGGGAAGCAAGATCGAAGAGTCCTATTTGGCAATGCTGTGCCGACGACTTACTGGTGGGGATCGCAGGTGCTTCTCGTACGGAAAACATAGTTTTCCCACAACGCAATTTACATCATAATACCAAAAACATCACAAACACAAAATATCAAAAACACAATTTTCACACCTCAAACGCAGTTCCATCGTAATACAAAAAACATAATTTTTATCACAATTTCCATTGTAATACCAAAAACACAAAACATCGTTTTCACTGCAAAGATTGCGTCGTGATAGTAATTATACTATCAAAGACGTACTTTGCATACACAGTTTTTTATTGTATGAAAAACAAGGGAAATACATTAAAACCCCGTCCCCTAAAAGTTAATTTTTCCGTCATATGTTCGACCAAATTGCCAATCCGCGCCAGCAACCCTAGGAAACACCAAGGTCTTTCTATCCCTAGTTGTCACCGTGAATGACAAGCTTTGGCCTACCAAGTGTGATCCCGTCTGCCAATTCTGGCCCCAGTTTCGCGTCATTGGCATCCATTTGCCAGAAGATCCCTTGACGTGGACACTGATAACGCTGCCAGCCCCACCAACGTTGTAGACCAACACAAGAATCCAGTTTGAGTTGCCCTTGATTTCAAACTTGACCCCTCCTCTCTTGGAACATGCAACCCTACGGTACATGACGGAGATGACCCCGGCTCTATAGGGTGCAAGTCTTCTGAACATGGGCTGAGAGAGATCAAAGTGCTCTTGTGGCGGATTGCACCAATTATCGTTTGGTTTGGAGTAATTCGGCGGACAAAAATTCGTCGCGGTAATCGTGATGGATCCGGCATGTGGGTAGCACCATTGTGGATCGTTGGCACAGACGATTTTAAAGCAAGCCCCACACGTTAGACCATTGTGGAAGAGTGCCGTGCTTAGGGCTGCTGTTTCCAGTCCGTATCCTTGTTGGAAGAGATTAACGTACCCACAAGCCCCCTCTTCAAAATCATCATATGCAGAGCGATACAGAAACAGTGTCAGTCGAAACTAAAGGAAATGGTAGGACAAAAGGTCGAACTTAAGATTTTGTTAAGTTAAGCGACATGTACAGAAGACTCCTTTTTTCATCTACATTCGATGGGGTGGATTCGAGTTATTGCAAAACACAATCATTCGAGAGTTCAGGTTGTAGGTATTTCGGTATCAAGTTGATCGAACGTCTCCATGCAAGGTTTTTAGGCCTTTGAACTTCGAGTTACTTTGGTTCTCCAAAAACGGACAAGATAATCAGCTGTTTGGACTCCAGTCCAGGGCCTATCATACGCATGCACAAACAGCTGAAAAACACGTTTATATATATATATGTACTTACGCATGGTCTCTCGGCCACTCATGTCCCCATAAAACGTTGCACGGGCAGGCCGCCATCCATCAACAGGGGCGATCTGTTGGAAACTGGCCACGACTAGGAAAACCAAGAACAACATGTATCTCGTGAAATTCCCAGGGCCAGCCATAATCGAGAGTAAGGGGGAGAAATTATTATGATCTTAAGCTTTATCTTATTGGATTTTATACTCACGTTCTTTGAAAACTAAATTAGAAACAAATGTACTGTTGCGGCGATGCGTTACGGTCATAATTACGCTATAAATGCTCGGATTTTTTTTTTTGGTAAAATTAAGTGGGCATAAATTAAAGAAGAATAGTGAATACTCTTCTTTAATCGTTGTAATTACTGTCTAGTTTATATTTTTCTTAATTATTTTATCATATGTGTTATTTTGTATGTTTAAATTAATAAAATTAATATTTAATATTAAATATATAAAAATTTTTAATAATATAATATTTATTTATTTAAAAATTAAAATTTTAAAAATAAATTATTTTTTTATTTTTTATAAATTTTTTAAATTAATTTAATCAAAAAAATTATAATTAATTTATTAATTTATAATCCAATTAATCAAGTTAGTTTAATTAGAATCAATGATTTTAAAAATGAATAAAATTAAATTATAATTTAGTTATCAATTTTATTAGTTTAACTTAATTTTTAAAATTTTAGCTTAATTAAATAAGTCGATTTAGTTTTTAAAAAATCTTGATTCAGAGGTAAGATTTTCACAATCAAAAATTTTAATTGTATAAAAATCTGACCATAAATATTTCTATTTATGCGGTCACTCCTTTGGATCTGCTCATGATTCTTCTTTTGGCAATTATATATAATAGGGAAAAAACAATCTTAACGAATCTAGCTTCCTTTTTAAGAAATTACTGAAAACAATTATGCAATAACAATTAATTGGTCAAATAATGAGAATTTTGTTGGAGTATTTCTGAAGGTCAAATAAAAGAAAAAAACCAATAATCCCAATAAACAAGGCCCACGCAAGCTCACAAAGTTTATTACAATCAGGTAAAAGATAGAGGTAAAAATGCTACATGCAAATAGGTAAAATGATATGAGTAAGAAGAACAATAAAATATTCATATAACTATTAAAAAATTATGTTTGACCCCGCCCGTACCCATCTTCCCCACTCGTCCACTTCCAGTTTCCAATTATGGATAAAGATGGAGGGATTGGGGGGCAAGGACAAAGGGGGTGAGTCCTCCATGGGTTCCACACCTTTTTTTCCCGGTGGATAAAAATAAAAAATAATTATTATTATTACGTGTAAATCAATAAGATGATATGTATAAGAAGAATGATAGAATGTGTATATTACATATTTATTTTACTTGTTTGCACGGTTACTTTGTCTGTTTGTACATTATATATTTTTTAAGAAATTAAAAATAAAATTCCACCCTGTCTGCCCAACCCGCCCAGGTCCAGTTTCCAATAGTCATCATTGTTAATTTTGTCTGTACATTCCCTATGGTAAATACAACGTAAAAATATTTGACCGCGTTTCTCAAGAACAAGACACTGGGTTTCTTTTCTGACCATGACTTTGGTGTCTGTACATTTAATTAAAGCTGAGATTACTTCAATTCAATGTTTCCCTCTCATGGGAGAATTTAGAATATTGCCGCATTGAATGTTTGCAACCATCATTTTTTTGCCACCGCATAATACTCTAATTTTATCGTGCAACTCATTAAAAAAAAAAAAAGAAAAAGAAAAAAAGCCTAGTTGTGTGAAACTTTAATATAAAATACTGAATAAATTAGAATAAAATAACGAATAAATTTTAATTATAAAATTTATGAGACTTTTTGTAATTATATTAATAATTTATTAATATGATATATTATGTATTTTATATGTATATTTAAATTATATTATTATAATTATTAAATTTAAAATTATTATATATTTACAATTTAAAAAATATATATATATATATATATATATATTAGCTGTGATATTTCATATTAGTACATGAAAATTATAAAAACAGAGCAAGAGAGTGAGGGTGAGTTTGTAATTATAAAAATAAAATAAATAAATAAAATTTATAAACATTTCAAATTCAAAGGGGTTGCCCAAAGAAGTCTTCTCCAACAAGCTGGCCTGTGTCCACGCTCCTAACGAAAACCAAATGTCCAATCGATACTTCCTCTTCTTTTTTACGTAATAATTTAAATTTATATATTTCTCAGAAATTCAATCGAATTGAAACCCCAAAATGCCCCCAGTAGCCACCATGAGTAAAGTTAAAACCGAAGTCAACGAAGGACATTTTCGTAGTTTCGTGCTCTTCACGCTCATTTTATCTACCTGCTAAAAGCAAATGATTAATTAAAAAGAGAAAAAAAAAAAAAAAAGCCCAAAACATTTCATTCATTCCCCGCCAATTGCTTCGCTCTCTCCCAAATCCTCCCCTCTTCTAGGGCTCAAAAATCTGCAATTCCCTTTCATTGCCGAAATTGCCCCTGCGGTTTGACATTATTACCCAAATACCACTCCGGAGACGCATAGGCGCTCGTTCTGTCTTTCTCTCTCTCTCTTTCTGTGCCTGTCTTCATGCTTTTGTTTGGCTAAGTCGCGGACGCGCCGGCTATTCAGCTCTCGATGAGCAATTCGAATTGGAAGTTTAGTGGTGCAAGTAGGGGTTCGGGTTCGGGTTCGGGTTATGGACCGAGGGGTATCGGCTTGTCGAACACGATACACTCGGAGGTCGCGCCGTGCTTACCGCTGCCTTCGCTCCCGGTGTTCTGCGGAGCTTCGGATCCGGAGCTCAGGTTGTTCGAAGAAACTGGCGGTGGCACTAGAAATACTCGCGATTTGAACCGGACCGAGATTCTGGCTCAGTCGGCCAGAATTGCTGATCTGCTCCGAAATACGGACGTTTCCTACCTGTAAGTGTTTTCCTAAGTTTTTTTTAGAGCTGTGAGCTCTGGAAATCAGTGGCAATCAGCGTAATGGTTATTTTTAGGCTTATTATTGGAATTTGAGCTATGTGGTGGATTTCGGTTCCCTTTGGTCGCGAATTTGTGATTTTAGAGCTTCTGGATTTTGAATGAGACATTGTTGAGTAGACTAAGTTACGTTGTGTTGAAATTTTGACCGAAGTGAGTGAATAAAATGTGTTGGCTTGAGCCGCTCAGGCCATACTATTTTTCAGCAAAAATTCGTTTACTTTAGGCGGCTGTGCTGTTTTTTCATTTTTTTACTTTAAAAACATGTTTACTAAATTTGGATATATATATATAACATGGGCTCAGTTATTATTTACATCTATTTTAACATGATTCTCTGATTTTGTTTGACTTTGCTGTTATTTGCAGACAAGTTCGAGATGAGACAAGGCCTATTCCGCTGGTCAACGTGGAGCATTTGGAACTGCATGACCAGGTTCTCCGATGCAATCCTGAAGCACTTGAGTATGTAACTCCTGGTAAATAAAATGCATGCTGTTGCTACTGCATTTTTCTTTTTCTTTGATATCACTTTACTTGCATGGTGTGATGTTACTTCATGGATGCATTTTTATGTCCAATGTTGGAATACAAATGATGCAACCATGGAACGAGTAGAAATATATAAATTGTGCGGATAGATATGAGTTGTCCCTTTTATTGTGAGTATGATTGAGGCATTTTTAGGTCAATGCTCAATCATACCTTTGTCTGACAGAAGAAATATTGATGACACTATGTTCGTGTTGGATGTTGGCATTAATTTGTTACTGTTATTTTATGAATGAGATTGCCAGCTGCAAGATGTATTAGGAAAGCCATTTTAGGGTTTTGTTGTTTCCAACACAACCTTGATTGCTGACACAGAACTAAGTATGCTAACAATGATGGCTGAGGCCTAATTAATAAGGTAGATGTGTGGGCTTGAGTGTGATGTTAAAGCCTGCATGTTTTATTTCTATGGGGCAGAAATGGTGTGTGCATTTTGTTTGTATTCTTTCAGAAATATTTCCTGCTGTAGTCACTTGGATGATGCTCAGCTGTGCCGTGGTTTTGGTTCATTGCATTTGTTCAAGTTTCTCAGGTAAAGAACAAAATCTTGAAAGCACAGTATCTAAAAGCAAGCCCATTGATCCTGTGTCTGCTCCAAATCAAGTTGAAAGAGATTACAACAGATTGCAAAATCACCGGATGGACTATGTTCCTCAGGTATGTATTATGAAGATTTATCTGCACATGATTTGGTTGCTCCTGTATCTCTGATGTTGAGGATTTTTGCAGGATATTGCATCATCCTCAAGAAAACCAAAAGTTAAGAAAAAAACCAGCAGTGTCTTCTCAACTTTGGATCAGCCAGATCCTGCTGAACTTCAAGGTAGGTCTATAATTATCTTTGTGCTGACTCTTTCTCTCCTCTGGTGTGTCTATGTGCACACATGCATCTTCCATTTTATTGTTTTGGCTATACTTTCCCTATCATGCATGCCCTTCATCTTTTGCTTTGATTTTACCTTCAATATGATTGTTAGATGCCACCATTGGAAACTTCTGTGATATGTTGGAGGAATTCTGTGGAAGAGCTGAAGTTCCTAGTGATGAACGTGATGAAGCAGAGTGGCTATCATTGCCTGTTACTGATCTCAGAATGCTTGTAAATGAAGTTATGTCCATACGTGCAAAGAAACTTCTGCATTTAATTCCTGTAGATATTCTTGTAAGAATCTTGCGAGTGTTAGATCATCAGATACATCGAGCAGAAGGTTTATCTGTCAACGAATGTGAAAATGTGAGTATCCCTTTTTTTAGGAATTTCATTATCAAAACTGTATTCTATAAAGAGAAACTAGTTCCTGTGCAAGCCTTTACGAGATATTTTAGTTTTGTTTATTGCTTTGATGTAAATGATGTTGACTTGTTCCTCTTGGCTTTTTATTCTTTGGCTGGGAAATCTTTATTGAATATTCCTTTGCCTGGTCAGTCTTGAGATCTAAATATCCTATTATTGCTGCATAAGGTCTAATATTTCTCTTTTATCTTACAATGTTTGTGGTACTTATTGGTTGGCAGGACTTTATAGCTTGGACTTTTTTGGTATTAATACTTTTCTTTTAGAAAAAAAGCAGAATTAAACAAACTCATTTACAACAATTTTTCCATGCATCAGGCAAAAGATAAATGAAGTGCAATGATTTGTGTAGCCAGCCCTCTAACTTGTTCAGCTCATGGATTGAAAAATTTTGAAAACCTTTGGAAAGAGAAATAAATCTGTCTTTCTAGGGTTTTGGATTTACCTTTTTGTTTTATTTTTTCTTCTTTTTTGATGTAGGGCCTTCATTGCTTTGATTATCATTTATTTATTCATCTTTTATTTCTTGCTGCTCTGTTTTCATATCATTCATGATGTTGCAGTTGGACTTGGATGTAGCCTCCTCTGTCCTTTGCGCCTTGGAATCCATTCATGTTGCTTTAGCTGTAATGGCCCATAATAACATGCCAAAGCAACTCTATAAGGAAGAGGTGTGTCTTGAAACATGTTTTTCTTGAAATCTTTTATGATTTTGATACACAGCTGCTTATGTACTCTCATATCAGATCATTGAAAGAATTCTGGAGTTCTCTAAGCATCAGATAACAGGTGTCATGTCAGCTTATGATCCTTCATATCGTGCTTTACATAAGCCAACTGAGAATTTGGCACCTGAAGGTTGGTGTTGATGAGCCCAATTTTCCTTTATTGTTCTTTCTCCAAAATAGCAGTTTACTATTGTTTGTCTAATGCTGAAGTACATCATTACCCACTGCTATCAGGTGATGAAGATGAGGAGCCTGAGGTTCACTATGGTTCAGCAAGCAAAAAGCGGCGTACTCTGAAGGGTGTAAAAGTGAAGAAATCTGCATTAAACAAGTGTGTTTATATACATCCCATCTCTCTAACATGTGCTCATATACTTTCAAAGTGTTTTCAATTTTAAGTCTCTTCTTGTTCTCTACTTATGTTTCATAGGGTCTCTGGTGCTGTAAATACTATACAACAGAAGCTGTGCACCATACTTGGTCTACTGAAGGATTTGTTACTAGTAGAGAAGTTATCTGATAGTTGCATTCTACAGCTGTTGAAAACAAGTTTTACGACACTTTTGGTGGATAACATACAACTCTTGCAACTGAAGGCAATTGGTCTAATTAGCGGGGTATAGATCTATCCATTTTGTTTCTTTCTTCAGAGCTTCTGCATGTACATGGATGCACACATACATAAATAGATATATGTATAGTATAGTTCTATGATCAGAACCTGAGAGTTCCTATTTGTACAGATATTTTACTCATACACAGACCATCGTACATATGTCATAGATGAAATGGTCCAACTTCTCTGGAAGCTGCCATATTCTAAGAGAGCACAGAGAACCTACCTCCTGCCTGATGAAGAACAGAGGCAAATTCAAATGGTCACAGCTTTGCTCATTCAGTTGGTTCATAACAGTGCTAACCTTCCTGAAGCTTTGAGGCAGGCATCAAGCGGTAGTCATATTTTAGAAATTTCCATGGATGCTAGTTATTTGACCAAATGCCATGAGGCAATTACAGAGACTTGCTGTCTTTTCTGGACCCGAGTTCTTCAGCGCTTAGCGACTGTAAAGAATCAGGATGCTTCTGAGGTGAAAGTGATGATTGATAATCTAGTTACAGACTTACTGATAACTTTGAATTTACCAGAGTACCCTGCTTCGGCTCCTATTCTGGAGGTGACATACCAAACAATTAACTTTGTATGATAACTTTATTTTTCTTTTGCTAAGATACTGTTACTTGCAGGTTCTCTGTGTTTTACTACTCCAAAATGCAGGGCTGAAATCCAAGGACACGTCTGCACGTTCAATGGCTATTGATATTCTTGGTACAATTGCTGCAAGGTTGAAGCAAGAAGCTGTCATTTGCAGCAACAACAAATTCTGGATGTCACAAGAGTTAACTACTGGGGATAACATTGGTCCTAGTTACCCAAAAGATGCATGTTGTGTTTGCTTAAATGGAAACGTTGAGAAAATTTTGTTTATGTGTCAAGGTTGTCACAGATTATTTCACGCTGATTGCATGGGATTAAGAGAACACGAAACTTTGAAAAGGAGCTGCCACTGCCAGATTTGTCTCTGCAAGAGGCAACTTCTTGTATTGCAATCTTACTGCCAATCTCAGAGCAGGGATGAGCAGAATCAGAATAATATTCAGTCAAAGAAAATTTTGGAAGCTTCTGACCCCATTACAAAGGTTGAAGTCATTCAACAGGTGCTTTTGAATTATCTGCAAGAAGCTGTATCTGCTGATGATGTGAATCTCTTTGTTCGCTGGTTTGTAATCACTGAAGCTCTATCTTTGCTGTTCCTGAGTTTGGAATGACATCATAACGTGAACATGTTTGTGCAGGTTCTATCTGTGCCTGTGGCATAAGGATGATCCAAAATCCCAAGAGAAGGTCTTTTACTATCTTACTCGATTCAAGTCCAATGTGGTTGTGCGTGACTCTGTGACCACATATTCAATGATGATGAGGGATTCAGTTAAGAAGATTGCCTTGGCACTGGGACAGAATAGTTCTTTCTGTAGAGGGTTTGACAAGATTCTTCATATGCTTCTGGTCAGTGCCCTATCTCGTTGCCTCTTTCCATTTTTGTGTCGTGCAATTTTGATTCCTTATTTTATTTTGTTTCCAGGCAAGCTTAAGGGAGAATTCTCCTGTGATTAGGGCTAAAGCTTTAAAAGCAGTGAGTGGAAATTTTTACCTGGCCACTTAGCTTCTGATTGGAATTGTTTAATGGTTATTTTAATGCAATCAGGTGCTCTTTTTCCTATTATATTGTTCTATGGAATCAGGTTAGTATTATTGTGGAAGCTGACCCAGAGGTATTATGTGACAAACGTGTGCAATTGGCTGTTGAAGGAAGATTTTGTGATTCTGCTATCTCAGCAAGAGAAGCAGCATTGGAACTTGTAGGTAGGCATATTGCATCACATCCTGATGTTGGACTGAAGGTATGTCAAACTAAACTTCAGCTACTTTTTGTATATTTGTAGGAAGGAACATCTTTTTCGATGTTATCCTTCATTCAAAATCTTGTTGTTATTGCAGTACTTTGAGAAGGTTGCTGAGAGGATAAAAGATACTGGTGTGAGTGTTAGAAAACGAGCTATCAAAATTATCCGAGACATGTGCACTTCAAATGCTAACTTTTCTGAATTTACAACTGCTTACATTGAAATCCTCTCTCGTGTTAGCGATGACGAGTCAAGCATCCAGGTAACTTAGAAGCAATAAAGTGGGTCTATGAATAATTGTAACTCACTTAAGATTATTGTTTATTTCTGTGTATCATTCTTTCCAGGTTTTCAGGTTTTCCATTTTCAAGTATGTGATTACTTCATTTACAGTTGTTTAGTTTATCTATTCCATCCTTATTGTGGCCAACACATTCTCCTACATATTTGCATCGGTTGAAGATCTGTTTCTGCTTTATTTTTGGAAGGTCTGCCTTGATTAGTTCCATCCTTTTGAAAAAATTGAAATGCTATCTTTGATTTATGATGCTAGGCAACTCAAATTATTTGTATCAATGTTTTCCCAATGTTATTTCCTGTATACAGAATAACCAATGCTATTTCCAATGTTTATTTGTCTTCTATGTGCAGGATCTTGTGTGCAAGACATTTTATGAATTTTGGTTTGAGGAACCTACAGGCTTGGAACCGAAATATTTTGGAGATGGTAGTTCTGTGCCTTTGGAGGTGGCTAAGAAGACTGAGCAAATTGTTGAGGTATCAAGGAGGATGCCAAGTCATCAACTTCTTGTTACTGTCATTAAGCGCAACCTAGCCCTTGATTTTTTCCCACAATCAGCTAAAGCTGCTGGGATCAATCCAGTGTTGCTTGCAGCAGTACGAAGGCGCTGTGAGTTAATGTGTAAATGCTTACTAGAAAGGATATTGCAGGTACTTGCCTCTGTTTACTTGATGTGACTGTTTATTTGGTATGGACAACATTATTACAGTTCTGTTATCTGTCAGGCAGAGGAAATGAATAGTGAGGAAGTTGAGATCTGCACGCTCCCTTATGTAATGGTATTGCATGCATTTTGTGTTGTGGATCCAACACTTTGTGCTCCAGCATCTGACCCTTCACAATTTGTGGCCACCCTACAGCCATATCTTAAGACTCAGGTTATCTGAAGTTTTTTTTTTTTTTTTTAATAATGGCAAATGTTTATCTGATGCTAGCCTATTGGTATGATGTTGACAACTCTACTGATAACATGCCTTGCATTAACACTCCCAGTTTTGTTGTGTCATAGTTTGAGCTCTGCCTTTGTGTCTGTTATTGGATCATTCTTGCCACAGCTTCCTAGGTCAATCGGAGTCCTTTGACTTTGGTCTCATTAATTATAGCTTTAATGGCAGCCTCATCAGAAATGCAGGTTGTGTTCTACATTGGATTTTTCAAGTACTCTTTCATTGTTCAGTGTTCCCTAAATTTTACATAAGCAGTAAATTGAAAGAGAATATTTCAAGCTTCCATGTGCATACGGTGAATAAGGGTCACCACTGTTTGACTTAATGGTAGAAGTCTCGGGCTTTGCAACTGTGAAGCTGTAGTGCTCACAGTCATGAAGAGTGTAATACCTACTACCCTAGGAACAGATATAATCAGGATTTAATTGCAATACATCCTGGGTGCTTCCAATTGCATGATACTTCCCAGGGTCTAAAACTATCTGCCTCTTTGGAATTCACACAAACACTGGTACTTGAGCTTCTTGGAGTTGAGTTAAAGATGTGTGGCACTTTTTTTTTTCTTTTTTGTTTCATTGGGTGCACTAAGATCATGCATCCTTCCATGCAATTTTCTATTGGCTTTAATTTAACAGTGATTTTCATCATTTTTGATTGGAGAATCTCTTGGGTTGAGTTTTCAATTCTATTAAATTAGCAGATGGCAGAGAGGAGATCATAAAAAATCACAAATTAGAAATCTATTCATGTATGTCTACAAGCTCAGTCAATGCCTGTGCCTAACTGCCATTTCTTCTATCCAGGTTGATAACCGTGCGGTCGCACAGTTACTGGAGAGCATAATATTTATAATTGATTCTGTTCTTCCCCTAATTCGCAAGTTACCTAAGGCAGTCATTGAAGAACTTGAACAAGATTTGAGGCAAATGATTGTTCGTCATTCTTTTTTGACAGTTGTCCATGCTTGCATCAAGTAATTCTACTTTTCTTCTTTCCAAATTGCTATTTGATGCTTCCTGTTTTGTTAATTTATTATTATTATTATTATTTTATGTTAGTACTGTGGAACCATCCTTATTTAATTTTTGTCTTCTGGTTAAGAAAAGGCATGGTTTAAAGAAATTCCTGAGCTTCTCTTTTAGACCATGTGTTGCCTACATTCTATAAAGTAGTGGTGCCTTGAATGTGATTCTTCTGTGACTCTCATGCTAAACTTACTGTTGTGTGAGTTGAAGGCAGGAATAAGTAGTAGGTTTGATATTATCCTAGCTTGCTCTGCCTTGTATCTAGTATCTATGTATGTTACTTGAATTTCAAGAATATTTGCTGCATATGAGTCTCTTACAGCTATATTTATAAAAAAATTATTGAAAGCCAATGGATATTGACGCCATTAGGATAACAGCAGTCAACAAATTATTGCTCATCCACTTGGAGGCAAAGATTATTGTTATTTCCTGACATAATTTTGGACAATGATGAATAATTATGTGCGCTTTACTTATCAAAAATAATTATGTGGTCTATGGTTTTTTGGCCTAATGCTTTATTGTTCTTCACTGTTTTCACATTGATGCTGGTAATCTTCTTTTCTTCTCAGGTGTATTTGCTCTCTGAGTAGAGTAGCAGGAAAGGGTACTAGTGTAGTTGAATACCTCATTCAGATGTTTTTTAAACGTTTAGATGCTCAGGGAACAGATAACAAGCAGGTTGGTGACCAGACAGTGTTATTAAGTCAGTTTAATTTCTTTGATGTATATTCTTCTGTTATGAAATCATTGTTTAGTTATAGAAGAAGATGTGATTGGTGTAGATCTTAAGGTTGATTTCCTCCTCCAAATTGCAGTTAGTGGGCCGTTCACTTTTCTGTCTTGGATTGCTCATTCGCTATGGAAATCCATTGCTGACTACCTCCAGCAACAAAAGTATGGATGTTGGAAGCAGTCTCAATTTGTTTAAAAAATACCTACAAATGGAGGATTTTGGTATAAAGGTTCGATCACTGCAGGTGTGCCTTCTAATGCTTTTCTCAAATTTTTTCCCTCAATTCTGCTTTAATATAAAAGTATACTCACATATGTCTGTAATTGTTGTAGGCATTAGGATTTTTTCTAATTGCTAGGCCAGAATATATGCTGGAGAAGGACATTGGAAAAATCATAGAAGCAACTTTATCTTCTGGTTCTGATGTTCGTCTGAAGGTAATCAAGTCCCTGCCTTTGTCATGAGTCCTTCATTTTATGCTCAAATTTTTCTTCTGGCCAGGTCCAAGCATTGCAAAATATGCATGACTACCTTCTTGATGCGGAAAGCCAAATGGAAACAGATAAAGCAAGTAATGAGGTAGTCCAAGATTCAGTGGAAGATGGCCTTTGTGTACCTGTTGCTGCAGGTGCAGGTGATACTAACATATGCGGGGGTATAGTTCAGTTGTATTGGGATAATCTTTTGGGAAGGTGCTTGGACTTGAATGAACATGTCCGCCAGACTGCCTTAAAGGTGAGAGTGTGATTCCTATATTCTTTTTCTTGTATGTTTAAATGTTTGAAGAGGATGTTATAAACATAGAAGAGAAGGTAAATAGGTATGTGCTCTGGGAAAATTCCTAGGTTATGCCATAAGCATCAATATTTGCTTAGCACCTCAATAGTTTGGACGTCAAGATATTTCATCACCCATTCTGAAGTTTTCTGGATTTAGAATACATGATTCTTTTAGTTGTGATTACTCTTATTGCCCCAGTTAGGGGCTAGAATTTTGAAGTTCACATTGTAAGAGTCATTGAATGTTGGCGTTTTTACTATGTGCTTGAGTTTTATAATTTCTTGCTTTGTTATTATTGCAGATTGTGGAGATTGTTTTACGCCAAGGTCTTGTTCATCCTATCACTTGTGTTCCGTACCTGATAGCACTTGAGACAGATCCTCAAGAAATGAACTCAAAGTTAGCGCATCTTCTGCTGATGAATATGAACGAGAAGTATACTTCTTCAAGCTTCCTTCTGTTCCTTGTTTGTCCCTTTTAGTTACACGAGCTTAGTAATTGTACAATTTCAGGTATCCTGCCTTTTTTGAAAGCCGATTGGGAGATGGCCTTCAGCTGTCATTTTTATTCATGCAGTCTATTTCTAATGTTTCTACTGGAAATCTGTACCAAAAAGTCCAGTCCAAGGCCGCTGGAAATTTGAAGGGAAAACCTGAAGGTGTCTCTCTCACCCAAGCAAGGCTTGGAGTTTCTAGGATATACAAGCTTATACGTGGTAACCGTGTTGCAAGGAACAAATTTATGTCCTCAATTGTGCGCAAATTTGACAATCCAACTGGGACCAATTCAGTGGTTCCATTTTTGATGTAAGTTGTTGGAGCCCTTCTAATGTTTCTGTTATTCAAGTTTTTGTAACATTATGAATATATGTCTTTTTTTACAGGTACTGCACAGAGATACTTGCTTTGTTGCCATTTACTTCACCTGATGAGCCCCTTTACTTGGTTTATGCTATCAATCGTGTCATACAAGTGAGGGCGGGGGCACTTGAAGCAAATATGAAGGGCCTAATTTTACATTTGTCTCAAAGAAATTCCCGAAAAATGCACATTGAAAATGGAATAGTGCAGCAAGAACTGACTCAGCCCTTTTTATATCATATAAACCCGATGGATCTGAATGGGACATTTCAACAAGAGCCAGCTGCTCAGCCTCATTTTAATCCTTTGACTGCATTTGATTTAAATGGAATAGTTCAGCAACAGCCAAAAGATCATCCAATGTTGAACTCTACTGGCCTGGGATATGCAAAGATGGATGAAATGAGTTCAGAATCTTCCAGCATCTCCAAAGATGATGTGGAGAAAATTCAGGTTCTTTCTAAAGCTCTGAGAAAACACCCTATTGTAATTGTGGAGTGTTTATTTTGATAATCTATGTGGGGTTATAAAAAAGCATTAAGCATTGTTTCATGTATCTTCTCTTTTCTTGGCGCTTATGCAGGTTGATTGTCTTGCTGCAACGGCATTGCAGCTTCTGCTGAAGCTAAAGAGACACTTGAAAATTGTTTACAGCCTGAATGATGCTCGCTGCCAGGTAAAATCTTTACAGATTTAGTTTCTCTTCTACTTTGGCTTACAGTAGACTAGCTACACATTTGAGTCAGGGAATAATTTGGGTAAAGTATATACAACCAGGCTTTTTCTCCAAATGAACCGCCCAAAACAGGAGAGGCTCTCTCAAGGCAGAACATTCCTTTTGACATCAGTGAAACTTGCACCAGTGTACCATCCACATATCAGGATTTGGTGCAAAGATATCAGGTAGAGTGAATGCCATTAATGTAAGAATTCATTATCTGAGGTGGGAAGGATGTCTGATTTAACCTCTGAAATTTCACATAACATCTCGTGCTCTGTTATTGAACAGGAATTTAAGAATGCTTTAAAGGATGATGCTGTTGATTACAGTACTTACACAGCAAGCATAAAAAGAAAGCGTCCTACTCCGAGAAAGATGAAATCTGGCCGTATGATTGGGGATGATGATGACGACGACTACGACGACACAGACTGGACAGGTGGGCCTCGGAGGCTGAGTAATAGTGGCAGGAAAACTAACAGAGGTAGGCCACGAACATAGTACTGTAAATAGACAACATGTAGGCTAACTTGTACATTATCTAGCAGGCAAGGAATAGCAATAGCAAATAGGATAGAATGACAGCAAAGTTAGAATTTTGGGACGTGAAGAAAAAAAGCAGGAAGGGTCCAGGACAGTCTCGTTTAGGTAGTAGGGGCATCCCTGGCTGTTTACATTTTGTATTTTGCTCCCCATTTATTGTATACCTTCCCTTGGATCAGTGAAATTCAAGATTATTACATTGGTTGCCATCAATTGGACAGTTTGATTTTGTTCGTTCGTATAGATCAAACTGATTCAATTTCTGGGATGCTGGAATTCTAAATATCAATTTCAGAAAGTGTCATTGGGCACTTTTTCACGGAATAGTCAGTTCATATGTGCGCAGAACATACTCTTCCCAATGCTTTCTTTGTTCATAAATGTGACATTCATTCCACTGGTTACGTATTTTAGCAAAGCGTTTCACGATCGCCAACAGCACATTGCCTGCAATTCTGCTTACGTTATATTTTGGTGCCAGCATTGTTTGAAAAATGATTTTCTAGTGCAAGAGAATTATACATTGTCTAAGGAATGTCACATACTCAGATTTACGTAGCTTGACCCCTTATTTTTATGGGTTGATTACAAAGAAAGCAGAGTCTTGACGAGATTTGTGTATTAGTGCTGGTATTGTCGCATCCAGTGCTTGGGTATTGTTTACTTGATAATAATGCTGCATGACACTTCTGTTGGGTATTACCCAAAGGATGCGACAAGAGTAATGGCTTCTAGTTTGTAAAATCTGTGAGGAAATGTTCAGTTTTCACCGAGTTTGTTGCCAGCTTACCTATTGCTTGATGAAGACATGAATTCTTCTTCCAGTTGGAGTTATCAATGAGACAGATGCATCCAGTCAAAGATGCATTAGAGAGAGAGAGAGAGAGATAACAGCAAAGTGTCTTTAAGTTTTGACACGAGCAATGCTAGAGAATTACTCAATATCCTATATTTCTCAAGGCTCAAGTATTGATCTATGTATCCAATATAACAATAAAGAAGTGTAAAAGGCTTCCAGAAACAAAAACGTGTAGTTATTCATTAAGAAAAATTGCAAAGTTGAAAAAGAAACATGGAGGATGTCCAACTCTAAGTTACCCTGCACGAAACAGTTGCTGCTGCCAAATTTGACGGCCCTTGCAAAATTACTCACGGTGCAATAACAAACAGAGGCTGTACCAATTTTATTTTTTAAGAAAATAAAAAAAAAAAACCGAACTCAGATCTAGAACTTGAGATAAAAGTGCATTAACCTGAATGAGAGAGAGAGAGAAGATTACCATGTCCACACTAACAGGTTTCCCATCTTCTACCAGAATCTCGGCTATGGTTCCAGAATGATCAGCCTAAGAAACCGCAAAATAAGTGAAGTGAAATTAGATGATAGGGCCTTTGAATTCTATCATGCCCAGGTGCTAGGTAGAGTTAAAAATTAAAAAAAGGCATTTGTAAAGCACAAATTAAGTCATCAAAACAGAGATAATTACTTCAATTTCATTCATCAGTTTCATGGCTTCAATGATGCAAATGACCTGTCCTTTATGCACTTTGTCCCCCACCTGTAGGCATTGAAGTACATCAGTACAAGAAGTTACTTTGGAGCCTTAAAGGGCTCTTCCGAATGCCGACACTAGACTTGTACACTAAGTAAGAAAAACACTTACCTTGACAAACGGGGGCTCACCAGGAGCTGGACAGCGATAAAAAGTTCCAGCCATGGGGCATTTTAGTGGTGGATGAGATGATGTGCGTGCCTTTGGTGCAGGTGGTGGGGCAGGTGGAGCAGCTGCGGGAGTGGGAGTTGCCGGAGCAGGGGTCGGAGCAGCCACTGGTGGCGGAGCTGCAAGCATGGGTTGCGGGTAAGGAGGTTGCACTGCAACTACTGGAGCTGCCAGAGGCGGCTGCTGGCAAGCCTCCTTTTTTCTTATTATAAGCTCACAGTCTAATTGCTTCAGTTGGAGCTCAACTATATCTCTTGAATCGACAACTCTGCTTGCAAAGTTTATAAACCCAACGACTGAGATAGATGCATGATTTGAAGATAAGGTAACTAATGCATGTTGCACAAATAAGTGAACATATGATCTGTTTAGACTTACTTGATCAGGTCTGATGCTTGTTTCATAAATGCTGAGATTGATGCTGCATCAGGAATGTTGCTTTCTGCAGACTCGTCTTTTGCATCTGCTTTGGATTTAATGTCAACCAGTGGTGCAGAATTTGAAGATTTTTTGGCAGCAACCTTGGATTATAGAAGAAACTTAGTTGTCACATATGATGATGCCTCAAAGCAAATTGTAATCATTTCAACTAACCTCACTGAGCTGTGCCTGTAACTTTGTGACAGCAAATTGCTTCCTGTTAGGCCACTGCAAAGAAGAACAGATAGCTGAACAATCAATATGGCCAAAAGCTTTGCTCAGAAAATCAACAATCAAAAATCGAGCACCATATATTGGGAACCTTGTCCGAGTAACTTTGGCCTCAGTTAGTATTGAGACTAACAACATATACTATTTCAGCCATCACACAAAATAAGCAGGATAGCATACCAGGATTAAAACTCTACTGACATGGGTCCAAATCCGAGTACTTATTTGGCTAATCGATACAACAACAGTGCTCCTAAAGCACAAATTTTCACAAATGATAAACACAAAAAAAGAGAAAAATTCAAGCTTTATAAGCCAGAGTAACAGATGAAATTGGTCCCCAGAAAACAACATTTATCCTTCCATGGTAAGTCTATATGTAATATGCACCCATTAGATACCCATAACCCCCTCTCACATAAAGTACAACAACAAGAGAGGATCCGTAACTGGAATTTCAAGAATTTAAAATCCTATCTTATTTCATGATGGTCCCAAGAACCGACCTTGACTTCTGAGAGAGATTGGTTCGGAGCACAAGGAAACAAGCTGTTCTGCCTTTGATTTGAATTCCTCCCCACGGATCCAACACCAGCTACCAAAACGGTCTTGGGGCATGGAACCCAGATAGATGCCATGGTTCCTCTCACTTGCTCTAAATTTAATAAAAGCTCCTTGAATAATATGTATATATATATATATTATGTTAACCCAAATGGGATTGGCTGAGAGCAGACTAATGTGCGTGAAAACCCAAGATCCAAACTTTGAAAAAATAGCCGCGAGAAGAATAACAAGAAGGGTCTATAAAAGTTGGTTTCTTGACAGATGTGTGCGGTGCGGCTGCGGTGATTTGTAAGAGAAAAGGTGGCGATGGGATCGAGGAGGAAGCTATGTAAACCAAAATTTATGAGAAAAAGCGTAGTGCCACAATTAGATTAGAAGTGGTGGGTGTTTTTGTCTTTGCATTTCGATACTTACAATGAGGCCGTTTGTATTGGACCTTTTAAATGTTGCTACCTAACGACAACCGCAAAAACGGCGAGTTTGTATTACTTGTCCCATTTTCCTTTTCCTGCCTCCACCTGCAACCATGCATCTGTGATTGTAGTGTCCTTGTTTGTGGGTCCCCTATTTGCTTTTGTGGAAGTTCCCAAACTGGAACTGGAACTCGGCACGGTCCCTCCTGGTTGCGGCAGAAAGCCTGCAAGAAATATGAATTGAGCTTCATGTATAAGCAATGTGTCGGGTTTTGACGCGACGAAGATGCAAATAATTTCGTTACACATTAATCATATATTATAATACGATTGTAAATGTATAATTGATATTATAATAATATTGCGTGACGCTTTTTTTTTTTTTTTTAAGACCCGTCTCAATTTGGCCTGTTAATATGTCGTGTTGTAAGGGATGATTGACTTGGAAAGCAAAACCAAAAAGAAGTTCAATTTCTTCTTTATTTGCCAATGGATACCCAACAGTTCTTGTTGGAAGCAATGTTTGCACACTTCAGGCCAAAATTGTCTCGGCAAATGTTACCAGTATGGTTTTCGGATTTAACTGTGTAACTATAATGGGTCGGCTTGATGGGGCGTATAAATTCAATTATACTTGGACTGTGGATATTGGGTTGCCTCGACGTAGGAGACCTAGACTGAAGATGCATTCCGCTGCCATTATCAGGCCTCCAACCAATTTATTTATTTGCTGATCCATTTGGAAAAGTTCAAAAGGAGAAATCCGAAAATCTAGTGAGTTTATGTTGTTCTTCTTTTCCTTCAAGCGTTGAACAGCTTGCACTTGCCCCCAAAGAAAATATACATGTGAGAAAATGACACATTATTGTACAACTCCCAGCGCCATAAGCATGCACCCAACCAAAAAAGAAAAGAAGCATGCATGCCATATGTGGTAGTCACACAACTTGATCTTGTGTCCAGGGTTGCAAATGGTTGGGAATGACAACTGCTATCTCAAAGTGGGTAAGTCATTTCTGCCATTTTTGGCTCAAACCATTTGATCAGATTGGACCTACGTAAAACAATCTGTAAGGATACTTTTAGTTTCTTGAGGTATGTGCGAGTCTTCACTGCTGGAGGAATAATGGAGAAAACCGACCCAAATCTGCACTTCTGAATACCCTTTAATCTTAAACTGAAACTAGCTTTCTTTTAGCATAAATTTTCTGAAACAAGAATTGCCAGTCAATCAACTTTGTTTATGACTAACAGTGGCTGATACAGTATCCACTTCCGGCTGACTAAGCAGATATTTGTCATTCAAGTGCAACATTCCATGCCATGCATTATGAGGTAAATTATCTACCCCTCCTATCATCTTGCTTTCGGATATTTCAGCATGTTTATGACCCATCAGTTGAAAATCATAAGGCAGGTTTACTACCAATATAACACTAAGCTCTTCCGATGGCAAAATGGAGTCTTGAAAAATAATAAAAAAAGCAACGCTGGTGTCTCAAAAACAAAAAGTAGGAAAGCAAAATTTCCTAAGGTGTAATCTAATTACTGCAATCACATCTCTCCCATTAAACACAATTAGAAATGTGTCAAAATAAACCAGTATGCTGTAGCACAAAGCCCTGATTAATCAAAGGGCAACCACAATTCGCCCAGCAACTTGGTCAAGATCCCTTTGACCACTTGAACTGATTCTCCTCCCACTGCCATGGCAGCAAAAAATTAGAAAAAAATGCAGATTAGAGTGTGAAAACGCTGTTCAAGAGTACCAGTACATTTTGATCTATCTTCGTTTTGAAATAGAAGGCTGGATTAAAAATTTTCAATGGGCACTCATAAAATGCATCTTAAATGCAAGGAACCATTCTTTAATCACTCTTGCTATTTAATCAACATAAGAAACCTATATAAGAAGTGGTACGTGGGAATATGAGGCTCACCCCTTGGCATCAATCTCTATGATGCCTGTTTCCTGCAATTGCTGAAGAATGTGACGAGCAATAGCACCACTGCTCTTGCAAAAATGGCGCGGACGACTTCCATTCCTCTTGTTTCCACCATAAATCCTCTGGAAACCACCCACACCAAGGCCAGCTCTCAAGTAAATCTTCCTGGCCATAGATGCTGAATCAAGAATAAACACCAAATACATAAGCAAACAAAAAGTGTATGTGTGTGTGTGTGTGTGTGTGTGTGTGTGTGTGTGTGTGTTTGTGTGTGTAGAGAGAGAGAGAGAGAGGGATATACCAGCTCTGATGTAATACCAGTCAGGGTCATAAGGTGCAAGCTCCTTAAATCTACCAGTCTTCACTATATCAGTCCAGAGGGGCAGTTCAATCTGTTATCAAAAATAAATAAATTTCCTTGCCACAAATCATAATGATCAGATCACTAGAGAGCAAATTTAGCACACAATTTGCAGAAACTTTAAGATACACAATTTGCAGAAACTTTAAGATATGTCATAGTTATACGCTAAGAAAAACTAATTCGTTGCTATTTCCATGATAGATAACCCCGCCCTGCCCCTCCCAACCTCAAAATAGTTTTAGCAAAAACTTCATTCTCATGTCATCACATTTTGAAACATCAATAACTAAATCAACAGACCACCCCTGTGGTCCCTGCCGCAATCCTAGCTATCCTTTAACTATATATGAATTAAAAAGCAATGGTAGCCTTTGGTAACTTTTAAAAAGGGGACAGCCATGTTGACATCTACCTATAAATCTTTGAATGAATGTTTACAAGGTATTGACAAACAACGACTCATTCAAATTTCTATTTGCTATGCTTAACAAGCTTTTCACTGGGAAACTAAATTAGCAGGCAAAATATGCCAACACACTATGAATAATTCCTGTTAACCGCTCCCCTTTTTCTGCCTTTTTCCTTTTAAATTATCATTATTCCCACTCCATCTCTCTTAGAGGTCCATACCATCAACTACTTTATTCTCTTCACCTTCTCCTCCTCCACAAACCACAATTTCACAACTACTAGTATGACATTCCACCATGGATTTGTCACTCCTTTCCATCATCACCACTCAAAAACACCCTTTGTTCCTAACAATCAAATCCCATCACCAAACTATGTCTCCGCCGGCAACCCTATTCAACCATATACTTACCAGAAAATTACACCTTGACTGACTGTTCAAACGAATGAAAAGAAGAAAACAAAAAGGGAGGGCGTGAAATAAAAAAACGAATAAGAAAATAGCAAATGGAACTTTGCATTTTCAACCTTCAGGAAAACATAGAATTGTTAGTTATACCAAAAGCCCCACTTCAAAAATATACTCCAACTCTACAAAAACTTCTCGTAAAACAAAAGATGCCCACACCCATTGAAATTCGGGAAAAACATAAGCACTTTGAGCATGTCTTTGTGTGTGTGTGTGTGTGTGTTTACCTTGCCAGAACGCTTGAGGTGGGCGGAGTAAGCCTTGACAAACTCGTGTGGGGACACGTCCTTCACTGTCTTAGGAGTCGCCATTTTTCCAAAGAATGCCCCTTCTCCCTGCTTCAAAGCCCCACAACAAGCGTGAATGCAAGATCTCTCTCTCTCTCTCTCTCTCTCTCTCTCTCTCTAGCAAAAGGGTTTGCGTTTATATGATGTTTATATAGTCGTGGCAAGTCAGGGTTTCTGGCTTCCTTTTTGTGACCCGGATGGGCTCGGCTAGGGTTTTGGTTTGTCGGGTCGGGTTGTCCAAGTGCTAGCCGCACGGTCTCAATTGCCTTGCCCCAATATGGAATTTTCCTACCGTTTCTAATATTTACTTGTTTTGTACTCTATATATATAATATAATTGTAACTCTTTAAATTTTTTTTATCTAATTTAAAAAATATATATATATTATAGAAACGAAGAATAATGCATAGATTGACATGTTGGATTCAAAAACTTAAAATTTAAGTTCATCAGGTTTTCAAAATATTTCAAGGTGACTATCTCCTGAGTCTTTAGCCTTAGTTGCAAGATTCAAACTAAGTTCAAGCAAAAAAAAAAAAAAAAAGGAAAATCGTCCGCAGCAAAGTCAAAGCGAAGACCATCTCTAAAGTCTTCTCCAGAACCACCACCACCAACGGTCCTATGGACAAAAAGAAAAGAGGTCATCCCCTTTACAAATAAATTTTTCAAATATATATATATATATATATAATTTTATTTTATTTTTATCTATTACTACTAGGGGTAGCTAATATTTTATTTATTATCCCTTTGGGACAGCTCAACTTAAACTTGTATTTTGAGAATTGACATTGTAATGTTAAAAAGTTATGTAATTCACATATATATATATATATATATATATATATTATTTATTGTTTCATTATTGTTGGAATGCAATTATTGTCCAATATCTAAGGCAGAAGACAATGGAAGAAAAATCCCATTTGATTGGACTGCTTTTGTTGGAATGCCTTAATAATATCAAAAATTTTGCTTCCTTCTTCAGGGCTTTTGATGGAAATCTGAGTAGTGTTCATTCAACATAAAAGAAGGAAAAAAAAAAAAAAAAGGACCTGGAAATATGGAATGAAGAGACAAATAAATTGAGAATTTTTACATTTCATTCTCCTAATGATGTTTCCCACTAATCCCAATGTCCAAGTTACTTGAGAAACAAAACCAAGTTCCCAAAAAATGGCAACTAAATTGGTTGCATCATGTACAGACCTTGAAATGAATTTTGTAGGAAAGGGGAAACATGGACAGGGAGAAAGAATCAGGACCAACAAGCATTAATTGGTAATAATGGCAACAAAAATGACAATGTCTGAAAAAACTGCTACTCTTGTCCTCTCTGTCGGCTCACTGCTGCTGGTAAGTGAAAGTGCCGATGTCATTCCATGACAGACAGCACTTGATCTTCTTCTGTTGAGGTATATGAAACTTTGGCTCTCTAGGCATGGTTGGATGCTTCACTGACCTGCCAAAATGCAAGGCAAAGGTTGAAAGAGGGGTTAGCTGGCTTCGCCATGTCCGAGCGCCTCATCTAATTACACAAAATTGATTTGAAAGGCTTAAGAGTTACTTTAATAGCAAGAAAGGACATTTATTCATGGCTGGGGAATCGCTTCTGGTGGTCTCTAAGATCATTGGCAAAACGGGGATTTGTTTTCCCACAAGCACTACAACAATGTTGCCAGAATTATTGCAAGATAGGAAGAAGAGGCAAGTAGTTGGAGGACCAAAATATTTTATCAGGCTATTCATCTCTACTGGCTATCGTCACTTTTAGTTGCCGACCATTAGAAACATAACTATCGGTAACTAGAGCGATCGGCCCCACTTTGTCTGATCAAACAGCATAAACAAACCAAGCCCAGGAACAATGGTTACATTTGGATGCTCGAGGTTACAATGTACAGCATGCTTGAGCTCTCTCATAAACAAACCAAATGATTCTCTACCTTTTGGGAATGAAGGGCCTGTCAAAATAAGGCATGGGTTGTGCTTTTGGAACAAGCTCCTTTCTCAATCTGCGTATTTCTTCTTCTTCTGCTAACTGCAAGAGCAAAATGACATATCAACAATGATGTTGGTGCAGGCTAAAGTATCACTCATTCCTTCTTGTCCTGTTTCACTCACCTTTTGCAGCCTATCTCTTTCCATCTTGTATTGCTCAATCAGGCTTATCTTCTCCGCTAGCTGTGGTAGCACACAAAATTAGAATGGTAAGTTCACTACTGGGATCTACTGCAGTTCATTAAGATCTAGAATAGGACATAAATATATTGAAGGGGAACACTAACCATCAGAGACCTCTATTTATGTAAAACTAACAGTATGAAGTGAGGAGGTAACAACTTAATTATTAACAATATAAGTTGTGCCATTACAACCACAACAGCATGCATACAAGCTTTTTGGACCATTTTCAGAACAGAAATCAGGAAGTGAGGAGAAACGTGATAAAATCAGCGTTGTAATTCATATGCAGAATTATTCAAGCAGTTGGAGTAGTACCTGATGGTCAAATTCAGCACGTTCCACTGCCCGAATGTCACTATGGAGCTTGATATCAATGGGCCTGGTGTTGTCTCTCACTGAAGGTTTGATAAGTTTCTGAAATTGAGCATAACATGTAGTGATCTCAGGACCATTAAAAAACATGAATAAATGTTTAACAACAGCATATGTGTATAAATGCTAATTAAAATCCCTGTGCATTATCAGCATTATATTTTCACATGAGACTAAACTACCCAACCACGAGCAGTTTAGATCTTTCATATATCATTTCCTTTTGGTTGACGACTGAATGACCAAAAGGGTGAGACCAGTGGCATTAGAATCTAGTGACAAACAGTATTAACATCCATGGAAAAAAAAAATGCGTGAAAGGAGACAACTATCTATCTACATAACAACATTAAATCCGAAGTATTCCTTTGCATAAGCTCAATTTGTACAAAGAAGACTGCAGTCATATGAGTATCCAAACAGAAAGCTCAACGTGACAGCACCCACCAAAGCACAGGGAAAACAGAATAGCCATGATTGAATCGTATGCACAAAGTATTCTGCAAAATGCTAGAGCCTTCAGGTATTATTCCAAAATGTTCAGACTAATGAATATTGGCATTTGGTGACAAATGTGGATTCATGTCCGGCGCCAAAAAAGGATTAAAAAAAAATGTGGAAGAAGCCATCTGCATAGCTGTCTATTCCCTTTCTATCTAAATTCTTCAAATGATCACAGCATTTTTCTTCGGCACAAATTTGGTTATACTTCTTGCTTTAGTTAATTAGTTCTCATATGTATTGGTAGGGATAGACCGTCTTAGAGTCCCTTACAAAAAATTTTAAATGGTTTTCACGGTTGGTTTAGATAAAAGGGCTCACCTCTGGTTCGTCTGTTGTCCAAGGAAGGCCTTGTGCTATTGGAATCCGCTGCCTCTCCTCCTCTATCATCATTTCTTGTAACTTCTTTGTAAACTCCTCCTCCTTCAATCTTCCTCTTTGCTACAATAAGAATCAATCACTATTAATGAGACACATTACAAGACAAAGAAAAATTTGCATGATCAACTCTCCTCATGAACAGTTTCTACCTCTGTCCTCAGCTTAAATGGTTTCTGGCTTGTGATTTTTAGTTGCCTCTTCATCCATCTCCTTCCCCCTATTGCCCCACAGGAATCAGAGCTCTACAACACATAAAAGGTTACAAAAGGTCATGAATCAAACCATTAATTCATCGTACATGCATAAACCAACCCACCAACCTCCCTCCCCCCCCACACACACACACACCAAGAAGCAACAAGAAGTGAAAAGCAACTCACATTTCTTCGGCTTCTTTGGCCTCCATTAGATGTCCTACTAGACAAGCTGAAAAGGGGAAAAAACGGTCAAAAACTAGCAAATCTATATCCATCAAGACTTAAATACTAAAATATCGAGTAAAATGGAAAACTTCAATGCTATTGACTAAGCAATCATCCACTAACCTGCCTTGATTGCCATCCCAGGAAGAGGAAACAGAGAACCTTGAATCCAAACCCAGATTCTCAGAAGTCAAAAACAAATCAGATGGGCAGAAAGAACCAGAAGAGACCTGCATCTCAGGCATCTTTGGCGGCTGGAATTCAGGAAATGTAGATGGAGAAGAAGATAACCGATTTTCATCCACTTTAGGAAACTGCAATCCAGGCAGTGCCCACTGCATGGCTTTCTTTTTATCCTCCTTAATCTCCTTCTCCTCATCTTCCTTATTATCAGAATCTTTGGAATTCGGCATCAGACGGAGCTTCTCAAAGACTTTAACCAGATGCATCACCTTCCCGCACTCAGGCACACTATTCCTTGCCTCTTCAAGCAACCTGTCTCTCCTCCTCTTGATCTTAGAACCATCCGAATTTCGGCTATCTGATCCATACCCATCTTCTTCATTCTCAAGATTTTGAGCCACAAAAGCCTTCTCTATCTCCTTCTCTTCAACCTCCTCTTCAGCTCTATGATCACAGGCCTTTTCACTCTCACCTTCTCCTTTCTCCTCACCGTTATTCGGCTTCTTAAAAAACCCCTCCTGAGAAGCCCTTAAAGTCTCATAGGCCACACACAAACACTTACCTCGAAATCTCTCTTTGCACTTGCAATCCACACTTGGGTTTGATTCCGCCTTTTCTTTCTTTGACTTCTTCTTCTTTGCCACAACGAACTTTCTTTCCCTTATCTTGTTCCTGGGTGAGTAAAGGAGCGGGTTTTGATTCAAAGCCTGGATCTTTGAAGCCGATTTCTGGGATTTTGCAGATTTTTTCAGTGGAGAATTTGTGGGTTTTCCTCCGGGACTTGAATTGGAAACATTGGGATTCAAATTCTCAGATGATTTGGAGCCTAACCCATGTGGGTCTTTCATCGGAGTCGCGGATTTCGGATTCTTGGTGCTCCCTCCCATTGAAAACCGCTGCCAAATACAAAGAGGAAAATATTATAAAAAAAAAAAAAAAAAACGGTCTTTGAGGGCACAGATGGGCTTGGGGATTTTCTTTCAAGCGAAGGTCGGAGAGTTTAGATAGAGAAAATTGGATTTCTTTTGTCTATGAGACGCCATTGATGGAGGAGTAGATCAAGAAATAAAAAAGGAACGTTGGGGTTTTTGGACGCTCTTTGTAACGGCTACATTTCCTTGTGTGCGGGGGTGGGGGAGTGCCGGGCGTTGGATTATTAATTTTCAACTTCGGCTAGTTCTTGTCCGTTGGATTCGGGGATTAGGAGTTTGGTTACGATCATGTTAGGTGGATTCGATTAGCAACCGTTATGGCCTTTTTATTTTTTAACAAAAAACATAAAATATTTTGTAAATATATCTAATATTTTTATTTAATTTTTTATAAAAATAATTTATTATTATTTAAATATTATTAAATTTAACTAATTTTTTATATTTAATTTTAATATTGACAAATATAAAATTTAATACTACTTACTAATTTTTTATAACTACTAAAATTACTAATTCTTTATCACATTTACAAGTGAATGAATTTATAGGAAAATAGTGGGAAAATTGCTGTTTTTAATTTAAGAGATGCATCTTTTTTCATTTTTACTCCTAACATGCTTTAATTTTATTCTTCTTCGTGCCACGAAATCAAGTTTTTTTTTTTTTCCTTTTTCAAGATGGTTTTATTGTTTAATAACTTGGTCCCTCTTAAAGTTTGTTCTTGGTCTTGAATATTAATCCTTACTCTCTATTTGTTTTGTTCCAAAAAAAAAAAAAAAAAGGAATATAATTTCGGTCAATTTATGTATTTATTTATTTTGTCTGCAGTGAAGGAACGGGAATGAGCTCGGGGGCAGGGGTCCCTTGGTCGGAGGCACGGTGCGGCGAAAGCCGCGCCTCTTTCGATCTATGATTTCAGTCAAGTTCAAACCGCCACTGAAACTCGGAAGGTGGGAACCAACCCCAACATGGGTTCTGTCTTCGAACCTCAACTTGCCAGATTGCCCAATGGGCCCCATTCTGAATGGAATGAAAAAAAAAAAAAAGGTATGAATTGGCTTGGATTAACATAACTAAATAAAATTTATAAAAATAAAAAAAATTATTTTTATTATATAACTCATATCTTAATAATTTTTTTAATAAATAATAATAAAAAAAAAAAAAAACATGTTCCGTCCAACTCAAGTCAGATCTTTACAGATAAGGAGCGGAAGAAGTATATTATCAGCTTGCTTGTGAAGGTGTTCTCACAGATCGTAATTGTTCTTGAATTATTCTGCTGTTCTTGCCCTCCAGAGAGAATCTTCCAAATGCCAAAATTTCCATTGTGGCCACCATTACAGTTCATCGTCCCCACCACAACTCATGGGCTTCATTATTTCTCTTTAGCTTCAAAGACGCTCAAACGTTCCGGTGAGAGCTCAAGGAATGCCGATACTTAAATTGCAAGTCTCCCTCGTACGTTTTTACCAGAAATTCTGCATTTTACTAGACAACAACCCAAATGAAACTTGGAAGTGATTTCTAATACACAAAAAATGAAAATATGGAAAATGCAAGACACTTTGGGGGGGGGGGGTTCGTTCATCCCAAGTTTCAACACTGTCCAAAGCCATCCCAGGGACGTGTAGCCATTACAAGTTGCAATCCACGTAAATGTGGAACTGTTGCAGATTATAACTAGCTTGAATAATATTACGGATACCAACTCTTATTTTCGTTACACCATTTTCATATGTCACCTTATTTTCGTCAATTTTTTAGGGCAAAACAAAAGTATGACACCCAAAAAAATTTTGATTCACATTTTTGCCAGAAAAGAAAATCCCAGTTTGAATACATTCCAACCAAAGGCACACACACACACACACTCTCTCTCTCTCTCTCCAAAGGGGCCTGCTACTTCTTGGAAGGGTCAGGAAACCCATTTGGTTTACAGATAGCAGCCTTCCAGGTTACAATCATATATTCAAAACGCGTGTGGAAAGCAATGTTACAAGAAAGAATGAAAAAAAAATAAAAAAATAAAAAAAAAATCAAATGATAGCACAAATTATTTGTGGGAAAAATTTAATGAAAATACAGTAAAAAAAACGGAAGACACATGCACTGATATAGCATATTTTCGTTACAAATAGAACTAGAAGGGTTTTATGAAAAAAAAAAAAAAAAAGGAAAAAAAATTACGACTCGAGTCCTTATTATTTCTAAATAAACATTACAACGACCTGTCCCAATATGGGACCCACACTTCCTTTGTATTTAAAACCCGATCCACCCGCTCCTTTCGCTCCATCGTAGCATCTCTCTCCACCCACCTACCAGCACTGTTGCTCCGGCCCAGGTCATCGATTCCTCGATCCGAAGCCCGGTAATCACTTCTCCTTTCTTTGAAACTCAGTTCTTGATTGCTCGTACCGTTATAGAAAATATCGAAAATGCTCATAGATCTGTTAATGGCTGTTGTCGATGTGTGCTTGTAAGCTGTCCGAGTGTTTGCTTCTCTCACTTCAAGTTTTGAGCTCAATTGAGCGAAGCTAGATGTGATTTTGAACTTTAAAGTTTGGTTCTTTGATTTTAAAGTTTAAAGTTTGGTGCTTTTTTGTTCTTTTTTTTTTATTCAAATTTCAAATTTACAAGATCTCTGTTTTGGATTCCACTAGATCTGTGGCATTCCTACAAGCAATTTTCATAAATTTGTGTATTTTGCTTGTATCTTAACGTACTTTTATCTTTCTGTATTTTCATTGTGCTTAATTTTTGTAATTGTTATTGGATCAAAATGGGGTCTGGGAGTTTGGATTGAGATCTACCGAAAATTTCCGCAAAAGGGTATGCTTGAATTTATGCATCATTGTATTAGATCATGAGATCATATTGTCACCGAGAGCTTATGGGTAGTATGCATCTGTTGTAGACATAAATTTTCTGCGCATAAGTGAAAATTGAAAATAATAAAGGCACTTGATCGCAATGGAATAGTTTTTGAGGTTGTGTTAATGATGGGTGTGAGTTATCCTTCTTGTTTCAGGTATAAGCTTAGTGAAGAAAAATGGTGAAGATATGTTGTATTGGAGCAGGGTATGTCGGGGGGCCTACGATGGCAGTCATTGCCCTCAAGTGCCCCTCTATTGAAGTGGTTGTTGTTGATATCTCTGTGCCTAGGATCACAGCTTGGAACGGTGACCAGCTGCCTATCTATGAGCCAGGCCTTGATGGCGTGGTGAAGGAATGCCGGGGCAGGAACCTATTCTTCAGCACTGATGTGGAGAAACATGTCTCTGAAGCTGATATAGTCTTTGTCTCTGTCAACACCCCAACCAAAACTCGGGGTCTGGGTGCTGGTAAAGCCGCAGATCTGACGTATTGGGAGAGTGCAGCACGTATGATCGCTGATGTCTCAAAATCAAACAAAATTGTTGTTGAGAAATCAACTGTTCCGGTCAAGACTGCTGAGGCAATTGAAAAGATTTTGGCCCACAACAACAAGGGGATCAAATTCCAGATTCTCTCAAACCCAGAGTTCCTAGCAGAGGGAACTGCCATCAATGATCTGCTTTCCCCAGATCGAGTCCTGATTGGAGGTAGGGAAACTCCTGAGGGCCAGACAGCCATACAAGCACTGAAGAATGTTTATGCTCAGTGGGTATCTGAAGATCGTATATTAACCACCAATCTGTGGTCAGCTGAGCTGTCCAAGCTTGCTGCCAATGCCTTCTTGGCCCAGAGGATCTCATCTGTGAATGCCATGTCTGCTCTTTGCGAGGCAACTGGAGCTGACGTGACCCAGGTCTCATATGCTGTTGGTAAGGATTCCAGAATTGGCCCCAAGTTCTTGAATGCTAGTGTTGGTTTCGGTGGCTCCTGCTTCCAGAAGGACATTCTGAATCTGGTTTATATCTGTGAGTGCAATGGCCTTCCGGAGATAGCAGAATACTGGAAACAGGTCATCAAGATCAATGATTATCAGAAGAACCGATTTGTGAACCGCGTTGTTTCTTCGATGTTTAACACAGTTGCAAATAAGAAGATTGCCATTTTAGGTTTTGCCTTCAAGAAGGATACTGGTGACACTAGGGAGACCCCAGCCATTGATGTTTGCAAGGGGCTGTTGGGAGACAAGGCTCGATTGAGCATCTATGATCCACAGGTCACGGAAGACCAGATTCAGAGAGATCTTACCATGAAAAAGTTTGACTGGGACCATCCTCTTCATCTTCAGCCAATGAGCCCCACAACTGTTAAGCAAGTGAGCGTGGTTTGGGATGCCTACGAGGCAACAAAGGATGCTCACGGTCTTTGTATTTTGACCGAGTGGGATGAGTTCAAGACCCTCGATTACAAAAGGATCCATGAGAACATGCAGAAACCTGCTTTTGTGTTTGATGGAAGGAACGTCGTGAACTTAGATCATCTGAGGGAGATTGGTTTCATCGTCTATGCAATTGGCAAACCACTCGATCAATGGCTAAAGGACATGCCCGCTGTTGCATAAAAAGCTGCCGATTGGTGTCTTTTGTGTTTCTTGCTTTCCCTGTGTAATAGGGACTATTATGGAGGAAGTAAGACGCTCCTTGTGTTTCCCTACATTTCATTCAATTATAATATGACAGTTTCATACGCTTTTTCATTTCTTGTATTTGGTTTCATATGCTTCGGTATAATCAGATTCTGAATTCCACATCACTTGTCTCGTTTTCTCGTATTTTCTATTAAGCCTCACCTTATGCTACTGTTTCTCAGTTTCTCTTAACCCGTGCCTTTGACCTGTAATTTTGACTTACATTTAAGTGCTTTTAAGCGAGTGTTCATTGATTGATCGTATTATTGAGGAGTACATTAACCGTGGAATGAGCACCCTTGCTGCTAACACGAACAATTGAACAGTTCCTATACCATCTGCACATTGCCGGCAAGGTTTAAGGGGTTTTCCATTGTGCTTCTCAGGATCCCCTATTTAATATTTTCCAATAAAAATGCATCAGCGTGGTTTCTCAACATCTAATAAAAGTAATTTTTAGAATTTAATACTAGGCTTTTTTTCTATTAAAAAAAAAAACATAGCTTGATGTGATTGATTCTAAAACAAGAAAAAAAAAAAAAAGAAATTAACAAGGACCTAAATCATGTATTACGAAAATCCTTATGTGTAATATTAATAAACATTTAAGTGTCCTTTAAAAATTATAATAAATAAGTTTATTCAAAAATTTAAACCACGTTCTAAATTAATTATATAAATATAATATGATATCTAATAAATATTAATATATGATACACTGCCTTTGGACTTACCAAAAGAGACTAAACAATAAAATTAATTAGAAAATATCACGACCAACAATATAAAAAATTATTAAAATAAATAATAGTTTAATAAATAAATCTAGATGAACTCAAAAGTAAATTCAATTACAGAATTTATCCTTTTATTGGGTATATTCTTTCTTTATACTCGACTGTCCTTTACGTTCTATTATTTGTCAAGTAAATTTTTTTCTATCACCCAGACACATCACATTAGCAAATAAGAGAAAAAAAAAAACAATGTATTATTCGATTTGTTTCCTTATTTTTTTAATCAATTCGTATTATTTCCGTAATTACTGCCACAAAGGCTTACCTTTCCTAATTTGTCCTTAAGATTCCCAGTCCTCAGATGGCAATTCACGTAATTTTGAACTAATTATTTTCCTTTCCTGTAATTATACACCACGACGTTACCTGGAGCCGGCTCGGATGACCGAAAACGCCCCTAATTTTCCCTATAAAATTGTGCCCTAACTTTACCAATGTCTCGATCCCCAAATCTCCAAAGAATTTCGATCTGAAAATTCTCATTATTTCTTTCTCTAATCTTCAAATCGATCCTTTCTTCGTTCAATTCGTTCTTTTCCCCATCGACTGATCCCGAATTCGTAGATCTCGGTGCAAAATTCGTATTTAGGGTTAGGGTTTCGAAGTCATCTGTTTATCTTCCGATTTTACGGGTTGTTTCTCTCCGATCTTCGAAGCTAATCCTGTATATTTGCTTCCTTCTATCTCAATTTACGTGGGTCACCCGGAATTGGGAGCGATTCTTTGAAAAATCGGATCTTTCTTTGGTTACCATTTTTTTTCCGAAATTCCTTACCCTTGTCCTATTTTTTAATCCAATTCTATCTGCCCCAAATTATCGTTATTCCTTGTTTGCATCTCCAGTGTTTATTGTTATTGTGTGGATTAGGGATCTGGAACTCTAATTTGAGGATTAGGTTTCATTTTGTAATTTTGGGTGATAAAAAAATCCACCTGCTTTTTACTGGTTTCTGATTATATCGGTTCTTCGACGTTTTTAAAGGTAAGACCAAGCTCTCCTAGCTGAATAATAAATTATTATTATTATTATATTTATATGGTAAAAGGTAATTGGTATGTACAATATATATACACACACACTATATATATATATATATATATATATATATATATATATAATTGAACATAATTTATGGAGCTTCCAAAAGGAGTGTTAACATTGGGGAATAAAGGTTACATTATGGTTAATGCCTTGGAATAAACCTTTTAATAAGTGGGATTTTGTGGCATGTTTTCTAGTCAAGGTGCTTGTTTGGTGCAAGTTTTGTTGGATTTTGCATTTGAGTGATATCATTGCAAGCTTGTGATTTCTTATATGTCACTTGCAGGTGAAAAATGATTCACAAACGGCCATATGTGGATGATGATGATTCTTATGAGGTTGCTTCCAAGCAACCAAGACAAATGGATTACATTGATCAGCTCAGTCCTATTTGCCCTCTTGATAATGCTTACGAGTATCCTCAAAGCTCAGGTAGTGAATGGATTATTTGAATTTTTATAGTGCCTCCTAGTTCTCGGAAATTGTCTTCTTACCATGTAATGTTGAGACGAATTGCTCTCCCCCCCCTTTTTTTTCATCATGCCCTTTGGTCTTTTCTTTATTGCCCCTATAGTTGAACTCGACGAATCTTTTGCATTCTTCCACATCCACATTTGCATAGGATTCATCCATTGATTGCTGTTCGTGTGTTCTTACAGAAGCGTTCCACCTCCACATTTGTATGAAATGCCCTCATTTTTTTTTTATGTCTATGCCTGCTATCTTACAAAACTTTCTTAGTATTCTCATTGCAGTTGTAGTTGTCTTGCAGACATGTAATGTTTTGCTAGAACTCAATGTCATGATGTATCATTGGTCTAATTTATTAAATGTTCCTTGCACCGGAGCAAGAGTTTACAATGGCATTATAATTCCATTTGCGTTATACCTCCTGCCTTCATACTTTTGTTCTTTTGAATAATCAAGCCTGAACCTTTTGAGTTACACAGTGAAATCTCCACATAGAAATGCACCCTTTGGAGTAGCCTTCTTTGTTAATATGCATGGTGTATGGAGTTTGGGTTCCACCTAGTTAATTTCTTGGACAATTCATACAATCAATGTACTTTTTAAAACTGTGGTTTATGGTTATGGATTTGGATAGCTTGGGGAAAAAAAAAAATTTTACTACATGAAAGGTCTGCAAAATTATCCATGTGGTAGAAGGACTAAAATGCCCTGACATTGTAGCATTGTTGACTTTGTAATGGTTAGAATTTAGCTTTTTCTGAGGTGATGTCCTCAATATGTATAAGTAGTCTATCTGCTAGTTTAATGTGAAAGATGGTCTAGGTAATGACAGTTATCTCATGTGTCAAGATGTGGAGAAGAATGCAAGTGGCTCAGTCATAGAAGTTTCAGACAGTGTCGAAATGGCTGCTCGTAACTCTTTTCCTTATTCTTTGTGGATGTGCAACAAAACTCTTGAAGCAGACAACCTATTGATCCTTCCCGAATATTTTGAAAGTGGGCAACAGGTGAGGGCTTTTCTTCAATATGATGAGGTCTCCTCACCCCTTAACAGCCCTATTAAGAAGCAAGTTCCTTTGGGACCTGAGCATCAAGCTTTTATTCCAAGTTGGAATTCAAATGGTTTGAACACCATGTTCAAACAGCCTTCTGATCCTCAAGTTGCAGTTGCGCAATTATCTGACCGAGGCTTTGCCATTGATGATAACCATGAGAAACTGATGGCAACCTGTGTCATTCCCATGCCTGCATCGGAAACCTCAACAAGTTCTTACTCCAAAGAGACCAAGCCTGAGTGTAGATGCCTTGATGGGGGCTCTATCAGATGCGTTAGACAACATGTCATGGAAGCCAGGCAGAAGCTTAGGAAGTACCTTGGGGAGGAGGCTTTTGAGGTCCTGGGCTTCTGTGATATGGGGGAGGAGGTTGCAAAGAAATGGACTGAAGAGGAAGAGGAAGCCTTTCATGAAGTTGTCCTGTCAAACCCAGCATCACTAGGGAAGAACTTTTGGGAGGATCTGTCCACAGTATTTCCTTACCGAGGGAGAGAGGAAATAGTCAGTTACTACTTCAATGTCTTCGTGCTCCGAAGACGTGCTGAGCAGAACAGGTTTGACCCACTAAATGTTGACAGCGATGATGATGAATGGCATAGAAGTGAAGGTGGAATAATGGAGGAAGATGAGGACTCGGTGGTGGAATCACTGACTATTTCTCAGCAACAACAGGCTGAGGGATGCAATGAATTCACTGAGGATGATGACGACATTGTTGCTTCCAAAGACTCTGCTAAGAATGTTGGTCTTACATCTGATGAGGAGCACGAGGGAGATGTGGACGACATTTCAGGAGTGGATGTGGCATATTCGAGTGGCTCCAGACATCTTAGTGGGCTTCCCAGCATCAAGGGAGATTGTTATGATGTTCATGACGATTCATGCACATCATATGAGTACCAACGAGACAACATAGATTGCTTTCTTCCCTTTGGATTTGGAAATGGTGGACACTAGAATGAAGAGTGTTGCAACTGCAGAAAGTTTATTGGTGGGCAATTATTCATGTTCTTATAAGGGAAAGACTTGCCTTTAGCAAGTTTGTGTGAGTAGCTAAAGTCGTGGACCTGATCTCGTGCTTGACTAAGCCCATTACATTATTTGCAGATGAGCCCCTTGCCTGGTTGATGCAAATTTACCCATTTGTTTGTCCTTTCTTTTCATCAATTAGCTCCTGCAAATTTGTTTTTTGAGTATTGTCATTCTTCCTACGTTGTATGAATACGTTGAAAGGGAGGCTGATGTAAATTGTGAAATTTTTTGTATTATTATTTTTATTTTCTTAAATCAAAATTGTATATTCCTCAGAATATCAAGTCAAAAAAATTACCTTTATTTAATTCTTTTTTTTTTTTATAAGTTCATGGAGCATATATATATATATATAAATAATATTGTATCAATGAGTAATGGTATTGGAGAGAGAAAGAGTGTGATGAGAGAAAATAAAAAAAAAAGATGAGATATTTTTATAATATTTAAAAAATATTTTTATTTAATTATATTTAATTTTTAATATTAAGTTAAACTATCATGTATGTAAATTAATAAAATTTAAAATTTATATAAGAATAAAATTAAAACTTAAAAATATCGTGCTGAATTAAATATACACAATTTAAAATTTTATATATATATATATATTATCATGACTAAAAAATTAACATGCAATGAAATTCTTACCAAAACTGTCATCTCTCAAGGTAAGTCAACCTTCTGGAGGATGTTTCGGACGGCCCTACTCTACAGCACGTGTCAATTAAAATGCACGCCCACAGACTTCCACGTGACAGAAAATGATTCCCAATGATACTTTCTTACATTCCCACCAATCTCAGACAAGAAAAAGTGAGCCATTTCCCAATTTGTCCTAAAGATCCAAGGATCCAAAGCGGGGTAATCCTCGTAATTTACATGAGATTTCTTTTCTTTTTGAGTAATTACACATCACCACCGCCCAGTCTTCGGTGATCGGAATTCGCCCTTAATTTTTGTTTTCCCCTATAAAACCGTGCCCTAACTCGGTCCCCCCCATTTCGCGATCCCCAAATCTTTCGATTACGAAATTCTCATTATCTCTGTCTCCGATCTTCAATTCGATCCTCCTTTTTTCAAATTCGCTCTTTTCTCTATCGATTGATCTCTTATTCATAACCTGCCGTGTACTATTCATTTTTAGGGTTAGGGTTTTGAAATCCCTTTTTGTTCCTGTGTTTTCACGCGGGATTTTCTCCGATCTCCAAATCCAACCTTGTGATTCTTGTTCTTTTCTTCAGAATTCATCTGGGTCACTCGAAATTTCGGTTGATTCCTTGAAATTTCGTAGCTTTCATTGGATGTTGTTGAAATTCCTCGTTTCTATCGATTTTTCTTTCTTTCGATTTCATTTACGGAAAACTGTATCTTTTCCTGTTTGTATCCCGTATAAACCGGTGCTTAATTTTATCGTAGGAATTATAGATCTAGAACTTCGATTTCAGGATTTGTTCTTTTTTTTTTTTTTTCAAATAATTTTTTTGGTCCATTCAAAATCCTCTTTCTTTTTACCAGTTTCTAATACCATCGGGCCGCCGTCAGCTATTTATTTTGGGTAAAGACCAAACTTTTTATTTATTTATTTATTTTAAATATAAATATAAATATATAATTAATTAATTAATTAATTATTTTTATCCTTATTCATAGGCAGATGCTTATTTATGCGTGTAAGAATTGAGAAAATTATTTGTGAAATGGTGAAGATATTGATAAGTGTAATTGATTCTAATTTGTGGAGCTTGAAATGGAATGATAGCATTTGGGGACAATGTTTATGAAATAGTCTATGCCTGGTAAAATTACTCTTTGATAAACAGGTTGTGCTGCATGTTTTATTCTTGAAACATTTTAGCTGATGGCTTACTGGACTGTGAATCTGAATGTAATCATCAGCATGCTCTTCTATTGCAAGCTCCTGACTTCTTAAGTGGAACATGCAGGTGAAAAATGATTCACAAACGGCCTTATGTTGATGATGACTCGAATGGGGTGGCTTGTAAGCATCCTAGACAAATGGAATACATTGAGCAGCTCAGTCCTGTTTTCCCTCTTGAAAATGCTTATGAGAGTCCTCAGAGCTTAGGTAGCGAATAGCTTGCATTGCTAACGATGCATTATAATTCTCCGGGAATTTTCTTTTCACTATGGTATTTTTCCCACGTTTGTTTATATTGTACTTTTGGTGGGATTTAAAGTTGTCTACTATTCTCTGCTGTCCTGAACTGCTTTAAGGATTAGATATCAACTTGTAAGGATCTTTTCTTTTCTCCTCTCCACTCAATTTTTGAACAGACTACCGATAATGTTTATTGCTAATAAACAATTTTTTTTTTTTTTTTCACCTTAGTCCGCGCCATTTAGCTCTCGGCTTCCCTTTCTCCCACTGTATTTGAACTTGATTAACGTTGTGTACTGATTCAATCTCCATATTCATGCAAATGCACTTGTTGCTTTTGTTTCCTTTCCTCTGTTCTTAAACAACCGTCTTAGCATTTTCAACCTAGGTATATTCATCTAATGGACATGCTTTTTCTTTGTTCTCTAGAATCCAATACCATGACAACATTCATCAAGTTACTGTTTTCTAAAATCTGCCTTGTATTTTGGCAGGACTTACAATTATAGATTTACTATTGAATTTTTGATCCAGCCTTTATATCCATTGTCCTTTTAAATAATTAAGCTTGAATCTTTTCATTTTCTTGTAGAATTCTTTTTAGATGTCAAAATATGCTGTAGAAATCTTGTTAGATGTTGAAACATGTTCTTTGGACAAGGTCTATTTATATGAATGGTCTTTTAGGGGCAGGGTATGGAGTTCAAGTTTCAATACATTATATGGTTTGGAGAATTTATACAATAGATTGTTCTTCAAAAGTATGGTTTACGGTTGTGGGTTTGGATCTTCTGTGAAGTAAATTTTTCTTGTGATAAAAATGTTTGCAAAATTATGGATGTGCTAGAACTATAATCACAATGGTATTGTGGTGCTGTAGGTCGTATAGCAGTTAGAATTTGGTCTTTGGGATGATGTCATTCTTATTTGTTGTTATTCTGTCTGTTACTTTATATAGCTGACTTATATTTACCATGAAAGGTGGTCAAAGTAACGGCAGGTACCTTAGTTATCAAGATGTGGAGAAGCATGCAGCTGGATCAATTATAGAAGTTTCAGATGAGGTTGAAAAGGATGTTGAAATTTGTGCTAGCAACTCGTTTCCTCACTCTTTGTGGATGAACAATGAAACTCTTGAAGCAGACAACCTCTCAATCTTTCCTGAGTATTTTGAAAATGGGCAGCAGCTAAGAACTTTTGTGCAATCTGATGAGTTCTCACGTCTTGATTGCCCATTTCAGAAGTCAGTTCCTGTGGGACCTGAGCATCAGGCACTTATCCCAGAGTGGAACTCACAGGGTTGGAAGACCTCATCCAAACGGCTAGATAATTCTGATTCTGAAGTTGCAGTTGAAAAATTTTCTGATCCAGGCTCTACAACTGATGCTGACTGTGAGGAGAGGCTGATGGGAACTTGTGTCCTTCCTATGCCTCAATTGGAAGCATCAGCAAGTTCTGACTGTAAAGGCACCGAGTATGAGTGTAATTGCCTTGATGGGGGTTCTATAAGATGTGTTGTACAGCATATCATGGAAGCTAGGCAGAAACTTAGGGATAACCTTGGGGAAGAGACCTTTGAAGGCCTGGGTTTCTGTGATATGGGTGAGGAGGTTGCAAATAAATTTAGTGAAGAGGAAGAGCAAGCCTTTTATGAGGTGGTCCTATCACACCCGGCATCAATGGCCAAGAACTTTTGGGAGCATCTGTCTGCAGCATTTCCATGCCGTGGGAAAAAGGAGTTAGTCAGTTACTACTTCAATGTGTTTGTGCTTCGAAAACGTGCTCAGCAGAATAGGTTTGATCCACGAAATGTCGACAGTGATGATGATGAGTGGCAAGGAGGCGATGCTGGAATGGCAGAGGAAGATGAGGACTCGGTGGTGGAATCTCTGACCATGCAAGATGCTCCTTTTTATTCTCAGCAATACCAGGCTGAGGAATGCAATGAATACATTGAGGATGAGGATGATACTGTTGCTTACAAAGAAAGTGCTAACAAGGTTGGTTTTAGTGTGTCTGCTGACGAGGAGTTTGAAGGCCATGTGTATAATGTTTTGGGAGCACAAGTGGCGATATCTTCAGGTGATTACAGTGGTAATGGTGGACTTGAACATTTCAGTGAGCTTCCTAGCAGTGGGGGAGATGATTGTGATGTTCGAGATGATTCATGCACATCATTTGAGTGCCAACAAGATAACATTGATTGCTTCCCTCCATTTTGATTTGGAATCAATGGTGGCCATGTGGTGAAGAGTGACGTAATTAGAGAAAGCTTATCAATGGCCACATTTTGCCATGATATGTGAAGAATTTATGCTAGCAAGTGTACAAGGTCATATTAGAGGATCCTCAAGAGCAATCTGGAGGATAAAATGATGACTGGATTTTGATATCAATCACAGTGGAACAGTGATTGTTATCATGATATTTCAAGTTCAAGATTGCCTTGGCAGGCATCATTGTGAAGTCCCCTTGAAGGCTCTGCTGGCACGTGTGAGGAAGATGCATAGGTTGATTTGATGCCTATAAAATAAGTTTTGCTTGTAGATTTTTAGTTTGTCAATTGGAAGCATGGAAAACTGTAAATTAGTTTTATCCAAAGTGTTCGATTTCCTGGGATGAGCCGAAGGAAGCCTCGTGGAAATCTGCTGAGATGCCGGTTGCATGATTTCAATCCCTTTTTTTTTTCTTCCTTCGTATCAGGATCGGCCCGTTAAGAATAATGTCTTTCGGCTTTATAGTTCTACCTATCATGAGGCAATGGGTTTACTCGGAATTTTGTCGCAATTGCTGTCCCACTCTCTCTCTCTCTCTCTCTCTCTCTCTCTCTTTCTCCGGCCTTCTGTCATTTTTTTGCACTGTTTTCCTTTTTCATGTTGCCTTTCCTGTTGTTTATTCAAGCACCAGTCAGTGTCACGGTTTTCTATAGGCCATGTTGCTGCGAGTCCTGTGTTAGACCGTCCCATTTTCAGCATAAATCATCCTTGTAACATTGTAACATTGCAATAGACGTGACAACATTCATTCTATTCAAAATATTCGCTCTCTCTCTCTCTCTCTCTCTCTCTCTCCATCTTCCCCCTCGGGCACTCTAGTTTTTCTTGAATTTGAGATGGCACTAGAAGCCACGATAGCTTGTGTATGGCAACTATGTTCTTTTGCAATTTCTGCAAGCGTTTTCCCTTGATTCACACTTTGCTCCAAGATGATAACGAGATATCTTTAACCATAATGCAGACGGATTAGTGACTTCAATGAGAAAATTAGAAACAAAGTGGGGCATCTGAATCAAGATTAGTTGTGTTACTGGGGCTGCAACTGACAGAGAAAGAAGCAACCATACCCCGGCAATGTACCTACTAGCTGTCAAATTTAGGCACCCATGTGGCTACTGTTAGCCAACAAATATATTGTAATCTAAACGATCATCATCAAATAAAAATCGCTAAAAATGGAGATTTTCTAATTTGATTCCTTAGTGGGGGAGTGAAGTTAATTTAATACCAAATGTAAATAAAAAAATTAAGTGAGATTTAATTAAAATAAAAAAATCAAATGGTTGCACGAAACATCAACTCATTATCAGAATAATAAAAAAGAATACTAAAAAAACAAAGGGAGAGAAAAGGGACTGAATAAGAAATCCAATCTTCTATTAACCGCCTCCCCCCCAAAAAAAGGCAAGCCTAATAAGAAATCATGTTAATCAAACCTATAGGATATAGTTTTAAGAACAAGAGCAAGAGATGGAGTGGGGAGGGAGCACACCTATAACCTGGCTTCCATGCAAAGGGCCTAGGAAACAGAGTCCCTTCCTTCTCCAAGGAACAAACGCTCTCTCTCTCTCTCTCTCTCTCTCTCTCTCTCTCTCTCTCTCTCTCTCTCTCTGTTGTGCCCATTTGTGTTTAGTATAGCTAGGGCCACTGATAAAACAGGGCTACTTGTACGGCTCCTGCTCGTATAGCGAACTGAAAATCTTGCTTGACCAGAAGCACACAAACCCCACCTGGTATTTATTCTCTTCATTTCAAATGCCTAAAATTCTGTAGCTGCATCCAGATTTCAGTTCTTTTTGAGCTGGATCTCCGTTGCTTCCTCTGTTTCTTGATTTTCCTATACTTGTTTGTTTCACCTGAATGTGGGAGAAAATTAACTCCTTTTCCGTAAGAAACTTTAGGCCTTTCCCTTATTTCTGATCTGGATGTCTTTGTTTTGCTTTTTTGGGTTCGTGAATTCCATAGATGGAGAAAGAAGATCAACAAAAGAAGCATGCTTGCAAGTTCTGCAGCCGGAGCTTCTCGAATGGGAGAATACTGGGAGGTCACATGAAGACTCATAAAGTCAAAAGGCCAGCTCATGAAGAGTTCAAGCTCGAAACCAACAGCATGGGTTTTGAAGCTTATGGCCTTAGAGAAAACCCCAAGAAATCTTGGAAATTCTCAGGCTTGAATCAGAATGATGGTAAGCCTGTTCAAGAAAATGTGAAATGTAGATTGTGTGGTAAAGAATTTGATTCAAAGAGAGCTCTTCATGGTCACTTGAGGCATCATTCAGGGAAAGAAAGGAGAGGGGTTCGTTGCAAAAAATGTGGCAAATTGTTCAAGGCAGCCAGATCTCTCGCTGCTCACGTTAGGATGCACTCCAATGAATCGGGCTCTATTTCAAGGCCTAACCTAGCTGAGTTGAGGACTTCAGATAGTACTCAGACTCTGAATCTTGTGCGAAAAAGGCGATCTAAGAGAACAAGGTACGGTGCTACTGCCAATTCTTCTTTGTCTGGGTTGAATGAATCGATTTCAGGTACTGACATTGAGGAAGAAGCGATAGAGGTGGCCATATGTTTGATGATGCTGTCTAGGGGTGTGTGCAAATGGGGTGGGTTCAATTCGGTTCGTCAGTCTTTGTATGATACTTCTGTTAGTTTTGAGTCTCAGCCACTGGATCAAAACAAGAGGACTAGGAATGAAGGGGGAGATGCAGCTTTTGATCGTGAAGAATTTGTCGAGATGAAGAAATCAAGGAAGGAGAATTCAGATTTACATAATTCAGATTCTCCTAAGAGCAACTGGTGTGAATTTTCCGGTGAGATGGCGAGTGATGTTGAAAAGAAAGTTGAACACGAAGCTTCCGTCGAGAAAATTTTCAATGGCATTGATTTAAACGGGTCTGAAATGGATGATGAATCAGGATTTGTGCTGTTCGACGCTAAGATTGTAGAGGTTATCCATGGGGAAAAGAACAGTGGTACAAATGAAGCAGAAACAACTCAGAATGTGGCGGCAGAAGACGGTTTAGGTCTTGCTAGTATGGGATTTGTGAAGCCTGGTTTAAGTAAAAAGGTCAGCTGTAATACTGGTGTCGCTGAATTGGAGAAGGATTCATGTCATAAGATAACATTTTGTGGTTCAGATTCCAAATCCAAAGCTCATTCTTTGAAGAAAAGCAGATTCCAGTGCAGGTTCTGCAACAAGATGTTCCCATCTTACCAGGCCCTTGGAGGTCACCAAACGTTGCACAGAACAATCAAAAGCTGCCATAAGTTGAAGAGCAAGAATGACGAAAAGGATATCCAGGCTACTTTGTCACCTGAGGTTGAGGCTACAAGCATGATTGTGGAGCCTGAAAGTGTCGAGGATTCAAAAGTGCAGGAAAAGGATGTAGTGACTGTGGCATGTCATGAATCAGGAGAGGACAAGGAACATAAATGCCAGATAAAAATTCTATCAGGCCAAGCTTTGGGAGGTCACAGGAGAGCTCATATTGCTAATGCCAGACAACAGCAGACTGTGGCAATGGAGGAAGAAGCTGACATCTGCAGTGAAAATTTTAGTTTCCGAGATGCAGAGGGCCATTGGGATGTCGGATTCAATTCGTGTTGGGATGGAGCCAGCGGTGAGCACGTGCCATTGGTGGGTCTACTAGCCAACTGAAATAAGAATGCCACTCCATGCATGGCTCCTCAACAGTCTCATTTCAAGAGTTAAAAGAACTTGCACTTCCCTTTGTGCTGATAGCTTAGGATCTGGGATCTGTCTTCCTCTTTTACATCTTTTCTCACTCATCCTTGAAGTGAGCAAACGTCACATGTCAAATTGAAGCTCTATGATACATTTTGTTTCAGAATTTTGACACCATCTTGGATTTTTTCTTTTTGGTCCTTTTGCATTGTAGATAAATTACCAGATGGTGGGAGCATTCATCCTTGTGCTCAGCTTCAGTTCCTAAGTTTGCAATCTCATTGTCCATTTGAGGTGTACAGTGTCAGCAGTTTAGCCTATGTGCAGCTCCAAAGAGTGGTTGAAACTGATTGATTCTCTGGGAATGGAAGACACAGAATGTCAGTGTCCAAAAAGTACTAACAAGAACAAAATATGGAATATGCAAATATGCAATATGAGAGACCATCAAAGAACGTCTCTAACAACTTTCAATGTACTTTAGTCATTTTTTGCTCTCATAGGCCCGTTTAAATGATATATCACATTCAAATAAATTCTAAAATTGTTTACACAATATCTTATATAATAGCAATTGTTTTTTAAAAAAATATGAAATATATTTATAATATTTAAAAATAAAATTATACATTTAATTCACACAATTTTATTTTTTTTTTTTAAACACACTTTCCTCTAATTGCAAAGTACATGTGTGTTGTATTTCTTCTTGTTGTCAAAAACAAAAAAGGAAAAAAAAGAAATGATGATTATGTACAAAGAAGACATGCACAAAAAGAACACTTTGAATTGCATTGAAACTCGGAGATGTACAAAGAAATTTGTGAAATTGGGCAGCATAGGCCTCACGAGTGGATTGTCTTGAAGCGGTTTGTGATCTCCATGAACCTTTAATAGTGAATGTATATAGAAAATACAACCCAAAAAAAAAAAAGAAAAAGAAAAAAAAAGAAAAACAGAGTCTCAAGAGGCCAAGAGCATGTCTCTCTCTCTCTCTCTCTCTTTCCCACGGTCAGAAAGTATTTATGTCCAAAATTTCAATGGGAATATGCAACATCCTGATCTGAGATGAACCCAAATCCTAACACGGCTAACCCGAACCCGAACCCGAACCCAAACCACAACCCATCATCCATAAACCCATACTACCACTCGTCTGCTTCCTCTTATTCTAATTATTCATATTATTACTCTTCTTCTTCTTCTTCTTCTTCTTCTTCTTCTTTGTATCTCCAAATCCCTATTTCTCAATCCTCTCTCCACCCGCTCTACCATCATGAATTCTACACTGAACCCACCACCCCCGCCACCGCCACCGCCACCGCCATTGCCGCCAGCTCCACAACCGCCACCATCCTAAGGCCACCTGACATGGCGGATTCCTACGCCTCCCTGAGCTCATACCCGCAGGGCCAAGCCCCCGAGCTATCTGCATACTATTTGGATCCGAATGCTCAGAATTGGGCCCTCAAGGAGGCCGTTTGGCAATATGGATCCGACCCAGCTGCCGTCGGAGGCGCTGTTGTAAGTGGTTGGTCTCCCCTTTTACATTTTTTATTTTTTATTTTTTCTTTTGAGGGGTTCTTCTGTTGATGGGTGCAATTTTAGTTTTTGTTTAATGGAAATCATTGGTGCTTATTTGCTACTTATGCGAGCATTAAGGCTCATTTGCAGTTCTACATAAGAATTTTATTAGCTTAATGCATAAGAAAATGGTTCTTTGATTGCCAGAATAGAAATCATGATTTTTTTTTTCTTGTAATTTAGACTTTAAGAACAACTTGTAACACTTTTATTTTCCTGGGCTTGGGATTGTGTCTAAAATGGATAATAAAGTCATTTAAAGCTTGAAATGTAAAGGATCAGCCGATCAGCCTAGTCATTATTTTGGGAAATTTGGAGAGTGAGCTATTGGTTGTTAGTGAGGCTTTGCATCATCCGTGAATAATAAGGTTTAACTATCCGACAACCTCAGTTGTTAATTGGCTCTGTCAGGTTTGGTTTTCTTGTTAAATGAAGTTGCCTGCTCTACGAGGTTATTTACTTGGTTTGCTTGCTGTTAACTTGTAAGCATGTCTGATACAGTTATTAGAGTTTAGCTTAAGATCTGTCCAGTGAACTTGAACAAATTAGAATGATTGTGCATGCGTGGGGCTTGAGACATGTATTCACCCTTCTCATAATGCCGCCTTGGATGCGTACCTATTAATGAATTTCGGTGTAAAAGGTTTAGAAGCTCCTTAGAATCAGGGGTGTTAGTGAATGCCCTGTGCTATGTGGGCAGGATACATGTTCTTATTTCAGTCATTTCAAAGTTTGTCCATCATTCAGATGTGTGAATTAAAATTGAGCACTAGGCTGATTGCTGTCAAGCACCTTGACTGGGCACTTTAAACTTTCTGCTTTGTGAATGAAAATGTCAAAAGTAAACAAGAATTATGACAGTTTTATCTGTTGTGCTATCTATATTGCTTAATACATCAGAAATTTATGCCTCATTCTGTGAGCAGGTTTTCTCAGTACCTCCAAATGGAGCAGAACAGTTGACTATTGCACATCCAGGCTCAAGCGTGTGGACTAACCTTACATTAAGGCCTCAGGGAAATGGCTTGTGGAAGAAGCAACAAAAGAAAACAAAAGTAACAAAAGTGGTTCAATCTGCATATTGTGAAGTATGTAAGGTGGACTGTAACAGCAAGGATGTTCTGGGTCAACATAAATTGGGAAAGAAGCACAAGAAAAACTTGGAGAAACTGCAAGCAGTGGCTGCTGTCGGTTCCAGTGTTTCAGTTAGATCAAATAATCCAATCATCGGGCCACAAGAAAATCCTGATAAAGGAAAAGCTGTGAGCAAGCCAAACAGTAAGAGGAAGGCTGCTCAACCTCTAGAAGATTTAGAGACAAAGAAAAGAAAGGTCTTAGAAGGTGGAGCAGCAGCAGAGGCAGTCAGGACATGCACGATTTGCAACGTTGTGTGCAATAGTGAGACGGTATTCAGCCATCATCTTGCCGGACAAAAGCATGCTGCCATGCTGAAGAAACATGCAGCCACAACACCAGGGGCGGCCACCATCACCAGAATATGAAAGTCTTGAAATTTCCAGGTGCCCGACTTCTGTGATTTGGCTGTAATGCCATCTTTGTTTTCATTGCCATTAGATGCAACCCATTCTTTCTGATTTTTATTCTTGCCCAGAACTCAAAAGGAAATTGTTTTTGACAACTGGGGTCCAACCTGACATTAGATCTCCATGCGTTGCTTCAAAAATTGACAATATGAGTAATGGGAGGTGAGTAAGAACCTCAAATTCAGAAAGCTGCCGTAGAGCTTGTGCACCCTTAGCTCTATAAGGCAAGTATTTGACTTTATGTGACCCCAAGTCAAATCCATTTTAGGAAGCCATTATCATGGTGACATTGTCTCTTTACAACGGGTTCTGAGTGACAGAAAACACACCTTTTCAGTGAGATGGACGACCAAGTCTTCAATGGAGTTGACCACATTAATCCTGATTCCACGAGCTTCACTTAAACATCTTGTTTTTTTACCAAAAAAAAGAGATTTGTTCTCTCTCTTTGATCAGTACTACAAATAAATTGAATATGAAATGTTAGTTTGGTCGTCTGTTCTTGTATCATTTTGACCTCTAAGTTACAAGTTAACGCATCGGTGTGAAGTGTGCTCTTGTTGATTGTGGATCAATTGGGTCAACCCATGACCTATGGAAGATGGGCCTTTAAACAAATGGGCCAGACCATATTCGGTTGGTCCATTTTTTTTGTTTTATTTGGTTTCGTTGCCGCTCCCAAATAATAATTTTTGTTATTAGTTTAACTTGTTTTTCCATTAACACATATTTAATTTTTTTTTATTAATTTTTACTTTGAAAAATTAGTTTAATTTAATGTTTAAATTTTAGATTCCTTTTAAAATTTTACTTAAATTTAATATTAAAAAAATAAAAAAAATAATAAATTATTCTAATTTAAATTTATATATATAATTATCAGTATTTTTTTAATATATATATATATATATATATATATATTAGAAAATAAAAAAAAAAAAAAGAAAATCAATATTGAAAAACATCCAACTGCCCCAAACGGGCGCCAAACGCAGCCGTTAGAGAGCCGGAAGAAGTTTGATGAATGGCCCATCTCAAGCTCTGTCCCAGTACCGATCTCTCTTAAAACACTATGCAGCCACTCGATCCCTCGCCAAAGCTAAGCAACTCCACGCCCACATTATCATCTCTGGTTTCCGCTCCACGGCGGAGTCTGCCGTGGCTCTCCGCTCAAGCCTCTTTGCAAACTATGCCCAGTGTAGGGACATCACGAATGCACGCAACGTGTTTGATGAATTGCCTGACCGAAGGACATTCCAATACAATTACATGATGAGGATGCATGCTGATGGTGGGGAATATTTGAACGTGCTAAAGAGGTATGCTGAAATGCTTCGGACCGGGTTTTGGTTTTGCTTGCCGGATAAATTTACGTACCCTCTTGTTATCAAGGCTTGTAGCGAGCTGTCTTTGTTTGAATTGGGTAGAGTGATTCATGGACAGACCTTGGTGTCCAAGGTTGGTTCGGGGACATTTGTGCAGAATTCTTTATTGGCAATGTATATGAATTGTGGGGAGAAAGAGGCAGCAAGAAAGGTTTTTGACATGATGCCGAAGAGGAGCGTGGTTTCTTGGAATACTATGATTAATGGGTATTTTAAAAATGGGGCTGCTAATAAGGCTTTGATGGTTTTTAATCGGATGGTGGATTTTGGGGTCGAAATTGATGCTGCCAGTGTGGTTTCCGTGTTGCCAGCTTGTGCATATTTGAAGGAATTGGAATCGGGAAGATGGGTTCACTCTTTAGCGGATGAGAAGGGTTTAGGTAAGAATATAGCAGTGAGGAATGCATTGGTGGACATGTATGCAAAGTGTGGTAGTATGGATGAAGCAAGGTCAGTCTTTGATAAGATGATTGAAAGGGATGTGATAAGTTGGACATCCATGATTTATGGGTATATCATTAATGGAGATGTGAGAAATGGATTGATGCTGTGTAGGAGAATGCAAATTGAAGGAATAAGACCCAATTCAGTGACCATAGCCTCACTTCTTTCTGCTTGTGCTAATTTGAGTTATTTGAAGGATGGCCGTTGCTTGCATGGTTGGGCAATGAGGCAGAAAATTGATGCAGAAGTTGCTGTGGAAACTTCATTGATTGACATGTATGCAAAATGTAATCGTGTTGACATAAGCTTGGGAGTCTTTGCTGGAACTTCAAGAAAGAGACCAGACCAATGGGCTGCAATGCTTTCTGGGTGCAATTACAATGGTCTTGCAACTAAGGCAATTGGGCTTTTCAACCATATGCTAATGGAAGGGGTAAGGCCACATGCTGTAACATTGATTAGTCTCCTTCCTGCATATGCCACCCTTGCTGATTTGCAGCCAGCAATGAATATGCACTGTTATTTAACAAAGTCTGGGTTTCTTTCAATAATAGAAATTGCTACCTGCCTGATTGATATATATTCAAAATGTGGAAGTTTAGAATCTGCTCACAAGATTTTCATTGCCATTCCTGTGGACTTCAAGGACATTTTTGTATGGAGCGTAATAATAGCTGGGTATGGGATGCATGGCCATGGTGAAATTGCTGTTTCACTTTTCAGACAAATGGTACAAGCTGGGGTGAAACCAAATGAAATTACATTAACTTCCTTGTTTCATGCCTGTAGTCATGCTGGATTGGTGGATGAGGGTTTGAGTTTGTTTAAATTAATGCTTAAAGACAACAAAACCAGTCCACGAGTTGATCATTATGCTTGCATTGTGGATCTGCTTGGCCGAGCTGGTAGATTGGATGAAGCTTATGACCTAATCAGAACCATGCCATCTATGCCGAGCCATGCCTTTTGGGGTGCATTACTTGGTGCTTGTGTAATCCATGGCAATGTTGAATTGGGGGAGATTGCAGCGCAGTGGCTTTTTGATCTTGAGCCGGAGAATACAGGCAATTATGTTCTGCTGGCAAAACTTTATGCTGCTGTGGGGAGATGGAAAGATGCAGAAAATGTGAGACATTTGATGGACGATATAGGACTATGCAAAGCACCTGCCCACAGTGTTATTGAAATTAGAAACTTGTGAAATGGGACTTGTTTCGTGCACCAAATAAATTAAGAGAAAAGTTGGTTGGACTCATCTCTTCCAGTCTCATTTCAAGTAACTGAATAGAACTAAAACCAGAACTACAAATAGCAGCAGACTCCAAAGCAAGATTCTTCATAAACAATTTGAAGTTGGTTGATAAAAAGAAGCAAATATAATATATATATATATATATATATATATATATATATATATATATTTTTTAGCATAAATTATTCAGTCACGTTTGCATAGTTGCTTACATATGTATAAATCAGTTTCTGAATCTGGTGGTTTTGCTAATTATATCTTTTCATTTTTCCCTCTAATTACTTTAGGCCTTCAAGATTTTACATAATTCTTTATTTTTCTCTCTTTATTTATTTCTTGGTTTTCATTATTTTGTTTTTCTTCATGATGTAATGCACTTATTATTATTATTATTAAAAAAATAAACTAATATATTTACGGATATACATAATCTTATTTTTGTTTTTATAGAGAGATTATTTTTAGCTTTCAAATTAATATTTTTACACAACATATTGGCAAGCAAGGAGTATATACCCACTTACCAATTTAACTAAGCCATCTATTAGTGCTAATTTTTAAATTAATTCACTGTAGCCGTAGTCATAATATATATAGTTTCACTTATCAATTATCAAAATTTTGAAGCTACAGGGTTCATATAAAACAAGGCAATTTAATTTATAAATTAAATAGAGAGACTGTAGAACAGCATTGCTCCAAGGCAAGGGTTGGCCGTGAGAGTAGAACCATGGCAGTCCCCACTTTAAAGCTACAAGCCATGTGCCGATGCCACTGCCTTTGCCTAATTTCAAACATATTCTCTTTTGATGGGGCCACACACTAGATCTAGTGTTGTGCAAGTTTACACCTATGTATCTGTGTGGGGTTGGGGGGAGGTGGATGCAAAAGTGTGATATGCGATGACGATTCAACTGTCGAACATGTTGTGTTTCAAGTTACCGAAGCCTGAAGCAATGATATGCTTCTGTAGTGATAAGCAAAGCCTGCCTTATTCATGTTTTTGGAGTTTTGTTCGAACTCACAGATAAATGTTCTATCTGCAGAAAATAATAATGAAGCATATGCTTGTGTCCTTTCTACATAAAGTTCCACTTCCACGATCTCATTTGGCTTAAAAAAAAAAAAAAACAAAACCCACTTGGCCTCTTGATTGAAGTTGCTAGTGGCATTTGCCCTGGCCACTACTTTTGACCTGTAGTTTCACAAGTTGATGCAGTTTGGATCTCTATTTTTCATTTCCCCACGTTGCTTCTGCAATAAACCATTGTGTTAGGCCACATTATTGCCCTAAATACGACAACATGTTGCATCGTTGTTGTTTATGTGGGTACACGCCAAGATGTCCTCCTCAATATTAGCATCATCAAACTGCCGACCGATCATTACCGTGGTTGTAATAGATCGAAAAGATAATTATTATGGCTCTACTTGTTTCCAGGCCACCAGACTGCCGCCATGTTACTGCAAATTCCACGGCCCAACCAAGTTGTTTTTTCTTTCTTCTCCCCCCCACCCCCACCCCCACCCCACCAACTTGTTTCCATGACTGGTAGTTTATGACCATGTCTTAATTATGCCATAATAATGCAGGCACTACATTTTAAATATACATTTTTTTGGATTCCCATTTATTCCTTTTCCAGACTTGGGAAATAGACTAATTGATTGCTGGCTTAATGGCTAGCAGCCAACACCCTCAACTTCCTGTCTAAAATTAAAAATTTGGGTGGATTCGAATTTTTTTTTGTTTTCCTAGAATGGAGGGTATATGCAAAGTGCAATGCACATTTGTGGTTTTATTTTTATTATTTTTTTTTTTACAATTAATAATTTTAATTATATTCCTTTTGAATTCATATTAATTATATGTTAAAAATTTATATTTATGTAATAAAATAAGAATTAATTAATTAATTAATTAAATTCACAATACTAATAATAAGATTGATTGTATCGATGCATGTGCATCTACCTTGATATCAAGAACATTAACATATAAAAATTCTAGTGTCGTTTGTTAAAAGAAAAAAAAAAAAAGAAAACAATTACTCAAAAAAAAACCGTCTAAAGAATTCACATGACTTCAACATTACGATGTAGACATTTTTAGCTGTCATCCTTACTGCATATGCTGCCAATTAACTAGCTTCCAGAAGGAGCTTTCGAGAATGGGTCTTCCTCCCGTTGCTTCTATCATCTACTATTTTATATAAAAGTCCAGAAGTCTAGCTTAGGTTAATTAAATACATGTAAACTGAGTCATAGACATCTCTATCTAGTGCCGACATCTTTGCTTTCTCCCTTGGTGGGTCATCTCAAAATGAGCTTCTGTTGCAAGCGGAGCAGCAGCAGCAACACCAGGCACCCCTCGTTGAATTTTGAAGGGTCCATGGTCTATCTGGCACCTGACTGTGTCCAATTATTGTCATTATGAGTTTCTTGTACGGTTCAAATACTTGAACTGATCACCCTTTGTACTAGAAAATTTATTACCCCGGCTGATTTGATGACTAGTAGCTACGGGTTAATCGGGGCACAAGCCATGGGGTGAAGGCTCTCTCGCCCGTCTCCGCCTGTTTGGTCCCTACCTGCTTCCTGGAGGCCAACTTTGAAACGTTCTGCCAGGGAGGCCTTGGAAATTCTTGGGCCGCCAATAAAATCAAATTCTCGGAACTCAAGGTGACACCCAACCAACCTTTTGAGGATCCTGATAACGAGGCACCGACGACTTTTAATACAACATGACGCAACCAGGAAACTCCCCTGGTTATTATTCGCGGGAAAGCCAACCTGCCCTTCTCCAGGATTGTATTGCAACTCTCCTGGAGTTGCTTAACAAATCATGAACCCAATAAAATTTTTTTTTTTTTAAAAAAAAAAAGAAGTCAACTTGTTTATGAGAAAGGCTCAATCAACCATGACAAATGACAAATGAAAGATCAATAAAAAAGAATGGGTCAATCTCAACATCCCACCGTCACTAAAACGCTGGAATGTTCAATAATGTTCAATTTAATGACAAAACCAAATGGAAGATTATCTTTATGAATTTTCTAATCCTAAGCTATTTGCACTTAATTAAATATACTTAAAACATATTGTATCCAAAAACATCGTTTTACCACCATGGGGAGGAATGCAAGAGCTTTTATTACTTTAAAAATAAACAACAATTTAACTTTGTGGCCCATTGATTTACATAATCTCCATATGCTTAGTAACAAACCATGAAGATCTCATCAAAACTTCTTTAGAGCTAAAACTACAAGTAAATTTCTTTCTTTATTTTTATTTTTATTTTTTTGTGTTTCCTTCACTTTACCAACCGAACATTCTCACTTATAAATAACTAAAATTAACCAATTAACAATATAATGGCGTCCACACACGTAATAATAATTGCTTATAAAGCAAAGCTTTGTCCATAAACATAGGAGACATCCGAATTTAGCTCTAAAATCATACGTGCCTCTCTCTCTCTCTCTCTCTCTCACACACAAGGTCAAACCTCCGCCCCCTCGCTTTTCTCACTTTGTCTCTCTAAGAAGCACCAACTTTCTCTATCTAAAAGCCAACGCGGTTTTGACTAAAGAAGGTACTATTTATTTAAATTATTCAATCTTTTTGGGTATTGAATTTTATAATTGTTTTTTATTTTTTTCTTTTGAGAAGGTTTTTTTTTATCAATTTCTTTATTTACCAAAAAAACGAAAAAAAAAAAAGTCAGATCGCACGATCTAGCAATCAAAGAAATAAAGCCTACGGGAAATAAAAAATGAAAAACAAAAATAAAAACAAAAACCCATTTTCTCTCCTCCTGCTTGGCTTCTTTCCTCTCTCTTTGGCTCTGTCTCTCATCGGGCCGCTCTCTCTTTCTTGATCCATGGTGCCAGAGAAAAAGTAAAAAACATAAAAAAGAAAAGAAAACCCATTATTCTTTATTGATTGATTACTGATTCTTGATGTTGAAATCTTGATTTTTTTGCAGTGAAAATTATAGTACATAGAGGGGGAAAAGGGGAAAAAAAAAAAAAAGAAAGAGCCCATATAGATAGATATAGCTGTTGTTAAATTTTCCAATGCGGTCTTTGAGTAGACCACAAAGGCAAGAGGGAGGAGATAGAATTAGAATTAGAATCACAATCACAACAAACAAGAGAACCCAGAAGAGAAACAATCTTGGAAGTGGATCCCAGGAAAGGAACAGTCTTTGTAGCGGATCCCAGAAAAGGAACAGTCTTGGCAGTGGATATCAATCAAGAGAAAGCAAAGATAGAGAAAGATTGAATAAGGAAAGGGCTGGATCTGATGGTGGGTGGGGCATTGTTGGGATTGAAGGCAGTGAAGGAGCTGGGATTGATTGGTCATTGTTGTGGAGGTATTGGTGAAGCTAGGACAGTGGTGGGGGAGCTGCATAGGAAAAGAATATGCAGCTTCACATCTCGCCTAGCATGAGAAGCATCACAATATCAAGCAGCAACAGCAATGGGTTTATTGACTTGATGAAGATCAAGGTCGCAGCTCGCCATATCTCTTATCGAACTCTTTTCCACACCATCCTCATTCTTGCTTTCTTGTTGCCATTTGTCTTCATTCTCACTGCCCTTGTTACCCTTGAAGGTGTCAACAAGTGCTCCTCATTTGGTACCTTCTTTTTCTTGGCCTTTAATCTGTCTGTCAATTTCATCTGATCTTTATTATGCATGTGGCAAGTGTAGTTTGTATTTGTGATTGTTATTAATGAATGGATGGATCTTGATTTGATTGGGGTCATGATTCTTAATGTCCCTGTAATGGACAATAGGTGTCTTATATATTCTCTTGCAAACCCAATTTCTTAGCCTTATTTTTCTTATCTATCATGTGCGAATATGCACGCTACCCATGGATATGTGTATCCGATATTGATTGTTATGTGGCAGATAATTTGTGGGGTGACTAATTTATTCCATTTTCACAATGTTTAATTACATATTTATATGTAGATATGCGCATTGTTTTGGTTGTGAATTTCTAAATTGTAATTACTAATGATATGTTGGTTTTGGTTTGGTAATGTCCTGTCACAACATTTATTCATCCTGCAGTAGTTTGATCTCATCAAAATTGGATTTTGGTGGTTTCATTTTTTATCTGATACAAGCTTGTCTTGCGTTTGCTGTATTTGGCGTTAAGCCCATGGGGTGTTGGCATAGTGTGTATTGAGTTGGATAAAATTTATATTCAATTCATTGTAGTGGATGTTGGCTTATGGGATCTGTGATGCCCATATTTTGTTTTCGGATTGCAGCTTGGATAAAGAATTTATGTTAGTGCTATATTAGATGGTGTTGGTTTTTAGGTTGAGTGCAGAAGATTATAATGTGCATACCAATGATATAGGTTTGCAACGGTCACTTCTTAATAACAGTTTGCATGTAGCTGCTTCTTAGGTGGCAATTTGAAAATATAGTTCTTTCATATCTTTCTTGTTTCTTGGTCATGAATTTTAATTGAGATTTCTCTCTCTTGATAATTCTTGCTATCAGGCTTCCACCATGTACATTATCAGAATTTTATGTAGGGCTGTTCATCTAATTTTTATTAGTGAAAATATGTTATTGTACAATGATATACGTACTTCGTGCTTCTTCTCTTGCGTGTGCTGGACCTATGACTCCTTTTTGTTCTTTGCTTCTGTGCTTCAGATTGTTTAGGTAGGCGATTGGGACCAAAGCTTCTTGGTAGGGTTGATGATTCAGGGGTAACTAACTACTTTTTTTTCTAACTTTGTTGTTCTAAGCCAATGATTTTTTAATATTTTTGTCTAAGCTGAATCCTTGGGCTGTTGGTGATGATGCAGCAGAAACTAGTTAGAGACTTTTACAAGATACTTAATGAAGTGAACACAGAGGAAATCCCAGATGGTCTGAAGCTCCCAGATTCCTTCACTGAACTTGTTTCTGAGTTAAGGAGTGACCATTATGATGCAAAAACATTTGCTTTAATACTAAGAGCTATGGTATGTCTTATGTCAGTAATACCTAAACTTGGTTACCTTCAGATGTAGTTTGTGTAAAAGCATAGATTTTAGAGCTGACTTCATCTTATTTTGCACAGATGGAGAAATTAGAAAGAGAAATTAGGGAATCTAGACTTACAGAGCTGATGAACAAACACTTTGCTGCAAGTTCCATTCCAAAAGGCATCCACTGTCTCTCTCTCCGTCTGACAGATGAATATTCCTCTAATGCTCATGCACGCAAACAGTTGCCTTCTCCAGAGTTACTTCCCTTGCTTTCTGACAACTCTTACCATCACTTTGTTGTGTCAACTGATAACATTTTGGCTGCTTCGGTCGTTGTCACTTCTACTGTCCAGTCTTCTCTAAATCCCGAAAAGATAGTCTTTCATGTCATCACTGATAAGAAAACTTATGCTGGCATGCACTCATGGTTTGCACTAAATCCAGTCCCACCAGCAATTGTGGAAGTGAAAGGTGTTCACCAGTTTGACTGGTTAACAAGAGAGAATGTTCCAGTGCTTGAAGCTGTAGAGAACCGCAATGCTATCAGGAGTTATTATCATGGGAATCACATTGCCAGGGCCAATCTCGATAATACTACTCCACGGACATTTGCTTCAAAATTGCAGGCTAGAAGTCCAAAGTACATATCCTTACTCAACCATATTCGCATATATTTACCTGAGGTAATCTCATATGCTCTGAAATTCATTTTGCATTATTAGGGGACTAAAGAGGCGAGCTTTTTTCTCTTTTGGATGGGGTGTTTTTGGTGGTGGGGGGTTCAAAATAAATGTCATAAACACCATATATGTGTATTTTTCGAGGACCAGTCCATCTGTGCTTGCATGATAATGAATCCAGGGGTCTCCATCTTGTTGTCTTTGTTATATCTGTTTGCTCAAAATTGAAACCAAATAAGACTGTAATTCTGATAGAATTTCAGTTTCCTACCAGGCCAATAAATTCTAAATTTTACTTTTGGCAGATTTTTACCAAAAGCCTATGGTAAATGTAGGAAAATCCACTGGATTTGCATTGGGAACAATAACTCTGGAGCACTAAGCTTATAAAGTTTATGGAAGTTCCCTGCCATAGAAATGTTGTTTGAACAAAATGGAAGCAACTGTTGGATCATGCATTACTGGAAGTAGGATGATTATGTGAAAGTTTGATGTATTGTTTACATGCAAACAAGCATCAATGGTTTTCCAAATTGTCTTGTCTAATTCATTGATGTTTGGCTTTTACTAGATTGTGCATCATAATCAGTTATCATTTAGAATGGCCATGTGTTGTCTTGCACTTTTGTTTTGTAAATTTTTTTCCTTTTTTCTTCAATTCTTGCCCCAAATTCTTGTGCTCACTGCTTTTGTTAAACAGCTTTTCCCAAACCTTGACAAGGTGGTCTTTCTAGATGATGATGTTGTAATTCAACGTGATTTGTCTCCACTTTGGGATGTTGACCTTGAGGGAAAGGTTAATGGGGCTGTAGAAACTTGCAAAGGTGAAGACAACTGGGTAATGTCCAAGCATTTCAGGAACTACTTTAATTTTTCGCATCCCCTCATAGCAAGGAATTTGGACCCTGATGAATGTGCGTGGGCCTATGGGATGAATATCTTTGATCTCCGTGCATGGAGGAAAACAAATATAAGAGAAACCTACCATTCCTGGCTGCAAGAGGTAAGATATCCACTAATATTCTCATGTCAATTTGTGTATTTGTTGTGCCTTACTTTGTCCACCTATTAGATCATGATAAGGGAGTAAAGTGCAATAGAACTATTTGAGTGCATGGAATGAAAAGAATGCTTAGTTGTATAACAAAATAGAAAAAATGCTTCATTATCTGCTGGACTGTCTATAGAACTTGCTGCATGACAATGAAGCTCTCAGTTTTTCTTGTTTTGTTGTTTGCAGAATAGACGTGATTTCTTTTCTATATACACCATTTCTTACCTGATTTTCTTGGATTTGTTGTGCTTTTTAGAGGTCCAATTTAAAGCATGCAGAATGGAATTTCATTGATGCTTTTTCCCACAATTTATTCTATATACAGTGCATCACTTGGGAGTTTTTCCATTAACTATGTTTAAGTGAAAGTGAGAGTAAGGAAGATTGTGAGGGGGTCAAATGGTTCCAACCATGTGATTAAAATCATGTTGATAATCATTCACATTTCCAGTCCGGGAGGAAGAACCTATGTTACTAATTAATGATATGCAAAGTGAGTACTAGAAGTTGTACTATGAATGTATCTGCATTTGTACCTATCAGTGGCAGTGCTGGTGATGACTAGCATAAAAATTATTGGTAAGTTACAGATGCTCTGCCAAGACTTTATTCTGATTGATTTTTTCTCTATGCAGAACCTGAAGTCAAACCTGACGATGTGGAAACTTGGGACTTTACCACCAGCATTGATTGCATTTAGAGGTCTTGTTCAGCCAATTGACCCATCTTGGCACATGCTTGGCCTGGGTTATCAGAATAAGACCAGCATTGAGAATGTTAAAAATGCTGCAGTTATCCACTATAATGGCCAGTCCAAACCGTGGTTACAGATTGGTTTTGATCATCTCCGGCCGTTTTGGACCAAATATGTCAACTACTCCAATGATTTTATAAGGAACTGCCACATTTTAGAGTCATAGTGAAGAAATCATAGGGGCTAGAAGCTAGAGTTGAAATGGGAAAAGACACAAGTCATTATGGTGTCCTGCATCACGGCTGGAAGTTTTTCTTGAGGTCTATACAATATGGCACGCACAAAATTGGCGAGAAGGACAGCATTTTTGGTCAGAACCTGTCGTCCCTCACTTCTGTGGGCAATGACCTACCGCAGCAGCACGAGCATTCTTTCAATCTGTAGTCTAGCGATTTTTTTCAGTTGGGAAGGGAATACTGTCATCGGTCTTCATGCAGTAAGTGAAGCCTTGTTCCTCTGCATGCACGCAGTTAAGAACACAGCAAAGCACCCAACAGAAAGTGCAAATGCAAACATTGTTGCCAAGGAAGAGTAAGGCTGGGACAAGTCTTTCTACGAGGGCTACTTCCATCAACCCCAGACATGTTTTTGTCCCCTTCAATTTTTCATCTGTTGTTTCTCCATATTTTTTCTGTACCTCCCCTTTTTTTTTGCCCCCCCCCCCCTATTAAATTTGATATAATCATATGGTGAAATGTAGGAGTAGATAATGGACATTGCTTTGTTGCAGGTCCCATTGATATGGGGAGCTGCGCTTAGGTTTATAAATCTTTATTTGTCATCTATCGTCCACGAGAACATTCAAAATGTGCAGAAAATTCTTTCCCAATTTCTTTTGTTGCCCAGTAACATTATCAGATTGCCAAAATCGAGTTTAGATTCCCTTGCCTTAGATGCAAGAAATTCATTACTTCTCCAGGCATGTTCAGGCTTTTGAGTTATATAATAAAGGGTTATTCTCAGCCCCATGTTCTCAATGAGATTTTGAGGCCAATCCAAAGTTATCCAAATTGGATTCCAAGTTCAAACCAATAGGAATCTCTGTCTGTTTCTGTCCTTGACGCTGCTGCCAACCCACCATCTTTGTGGAAAGTTGAGTTCAGACATGTATTGTCAAAGTCTTCCAAAAAGGTAATAATAACACGTACGTGTTCAGAAGAGCTGATCATCCTGACAGCATATATGTTTTGTTGTGACGCGTTTTCGATTTTCAAGATGTTATAAATAATCAGAAGCTATGAACACCTTTAACGAGGATTCCTTTTTATTTATTTGAAGGGAGTTTTTTCTTAAAAAAAACATGTTAATATTGATAGTGTTTTGCAGACAAGTTTATGATATGTAACAAGCTTTTTATTATTATTATTATTATCCATGTTATTGAAAATTTCTCATTACCTAAAATAAAAAGGAAAGAACACGTGCTAATGAAAAGAAAAATAACACAAGTCACTTGTCCATAAGGATGATCTGAGAACATACATACCCTGACGTAGTAAAGACAATTTTTCTTTTCTTTTTTCTGATTTCGTCTGTTTCAAATGATTCTCTAATTTTCTTGTTTCTTTTTTTTTTTTTTGATAAGCAACAAGCTATTTTTTTTAAGTTCTCGGAGTGCATTTTGCCTTTTCAAGCATTAAAAAAAATACTTGGTAATTTCTTATCTTTTCAAGGTGGTGGTTGCTTCTGGCTAACGAATTCTTTATCATATTTCTACCTTAAGTCATCATGCAATTAGTTTTTCATTTTTTTTTTTTAATTTTAAAAGCAATGAGGTGATTCTTCCAAAGTCAAAATGAAAAAATCTGTAATGTTCTTAGACATTACAAATTACCAACTCAATCAAAATTTCTACAACAAGAAAGACTGAGAGAGAGAGAGAGAGAGAGAGAACAATTTGCAATTGTGTTTGACATCTCATTCAAGGCGGCTTCGGGACAGGTCCAGTCCCTATCTCATGGATCTGCGGTCATGTGTCCACATCATCCACCTCCTAAGGGACGGCCATCCATCCATCCATACATACATATACACAATATCCTTTGCAAGCTTGCATATGTTTAACCACTAGAAAATGGATCTTAAGAGTAACTGTTCCATATTTTTTTAAGAGTTTCACAGTTTTGATCTGAATTGAGTTGCTATGGTCATGTTCAACCAAACGAACGTCCATACTTGCTGGTTGACTTTTATGTTATAGAAACAGTTTAAGTTAATGATCAAATTATTAAGAAACGATGATCAAGATTCAATGACAATAATGTACCACCCATTGTGGTAGTTTAGCAATTAAGGGACTTGTTTATTACAAACAAAATCATGATTTTGATTTTCTAACATATGCCTTAGATATTGTTTTATAATTTTGATGGTGGTTGGTTTTTTTTTTTTTTGGACAGACACTATGAAGTTATGTTTTTTTTAAGTAAATTCAATTCATAGAAAAAATGCAATCTTTTCTGGCATAATTGTAAAGTACTGTTTCTCATTATCCATTTTCTTTTCACTATCTGCGACAGGCAGGGTTTGGTTGGTTTTTGACCAATGGGTTTCGCAGGAACCCGAAAAGGTTAGACATTTTGTACCAAAAAAAAAAAAAAAAAGTGAGCGATCTGTCCACTTCAATGTTAGGAGAAGCCAAGAATGGGAGCATTGACCACAAGCTTAGATGACTTCGATGACTCCGAAACCGCCTCATCTAAAGAGTTTCAATTGGTCTCTTCATTCTGATTAAACTCGTCTGTTTCATCGTTGGCTTCTTCCGTCTCTCAGTTTCATATAGCTCCATTTCTGAGCCCTTAAAGCAGATCAGCTTTAGAGCCAAGCCAGGTTGACCCATCAATGATTTCTGAATCCTCCAGAGTTGCTTTTGTATCAACTTGGTAATTTGATGGCAGTTTAATTGGTCATTAATGGATATATCACTCTGTGTATATGTTCTTTTGCTTTTCCTTCATGATTTCTGGCCATATTCAGCTGTTAGAGGTTTGACTGCTAAATTTTCACTGCGGAATATCATCACACCAAAGCGTTATTCTTAAAGATGTTTCCTTTTCTGCACTGGCTTCCAATTCCAGATTGCTTTGAAACAGATATATTGGTTAAAGGACTTATTTTGTTTCCTAACCCTTATCTTTTTTTCGTCTCTTTCTGATTCAACATTGCAGAGTACGCAAATCAGAAATCTTGAAGAAATCTCTGTGTTTATGAGGCCCCAATACAGATATTTAATTGAGGCATTGATTTCTGGAAGAGAACTCAATCGAGAATTCTGAAAAGCTCAGGACTTGATCTTGAAAGTCTTCGATTGCTTCAAGATGGCTGGGGTGCAAGATCAGTTAGAGATCAAGTTTCGGTTGACAGATGGGTCTGATATCGGTCCCACATCCTTTCCTGCAGCAACAAGCGTTGCAACCTTGAAGGAAAGCGTTCTTGCTCAGTGGCCTAAAGGTTAGTTGTAATTTTCTTTTATCGTTTCTTTGGGAAGCTACAAACCCGTATGTCTTGACACTGGATTTTTCACCTTAAAAACAGTGTAATCTAATTTAGCTTGTTATTGATCTTTCACAACTCACGAAAGGGCGTCCCAATTACACCAAGGCTGACCCTTCATCGTTCACGATCCACGAGAGATTTCTTTCTCTCTTTTCCTTCTATTTTTGTTTTGGTGAGAAATTAAATCATGGGTGATACTTTGAAGCATGAGTATACATAGTCCTTTGGAAAAAAAAAAAAGCACTATTACGGTATTCTGGTTGTGTCAAATGGATGCTAGACGCTGCTACTCAAAACTCAGTATTCCCATTCTCATGCACACACACATTTTCACACATGGAAGACTTGAAATCCGTGAGAGTAGAATGTCAACTTGATATAAACCAAGGAAGTAACCATATTATATACCCAACCAGGCCTCATAAAGATGCTATGGACTTTTGTATATGATTTGTTGGGTGAACTGAGTGTGATAGGTTTTCAATTATAGGTTCTTTTATCCATAATGATTTTTTGTTTTTTATTTTTTGGTAGTTGGACATCATGGGAACGTTTGTGTTATATTATGTTAGTGGAATATACAAGGCTAAAGCAATTGGGTTTCAATGAGTACTATTAGGGACTTGTGATTGCATCCAGCCAACATACTATACGGAATTGGTGTTTCATTTCTTTCTTTCCTTCTTTTCTTTTTTTTTTTTTTGTTTTAATTTGAACTTAGTTAACCTCTCTTGCTGTCTATCTTGGAAATTTAGATCTCTGTGTTGTTCTCTGCTTTTCTTAAATAAATGTAGCACAGAATATGTCATGGAGACATGAAAAGTCATTCAAAATTGTTTATCATTTTATCTCCACTGATGACACGTTGGAGAAGTTTCCTTTTGTGGTTGATTGCCTACCTTTCACTGATATTTAGATTTTTGAAAACTAGCAAACCTGAAATGCTAAACATAAAGCTCAGACTGCTCATATAGTTGATGCAAAATCGAGGACATCTTTGTTTTTGTCTTATTGCTGCTTTTATGTAAATTGATGCTTAGTTTAATTTAACGTGTTTTGGTGTTTTCCAACTACTAAGATGCTAAACCCTCTTGATATTTGCTTGTCAGAGAAGAAGGATGGGCCAAGGACAATAGGGGATGTCAAGCTAATAAGTGCAGGAAGAGTATTGGAGAACAACACAACAATAGCAGAATGCCGGAGCCCACTAGTTGACATCCCTGGTGGGGTGACAACAATGCATCTTGTTGTTCAACCACCTTCATTGGAGAAAGGTACAGATAGTCAAGTAATCTGGGTGATCCCTTTCTTTTTGCCTGACTTTTTCCAAATACTGTTAGTAAAGCTTTGCAAATTATTCCTTTTCAATGGGTTGTATCTTAAAGCCTTTTAGGAAGCAACAACATAGAAACTTACTTAGAGATGTCAACTCATATGAGGGAAGCATTTGGCTACTGCCATAGATTTACTGAATTGCCTTGTCCAATTCCTGTTGCCTCTTGTTTCCTCCATCAATGCTATTTTTGATACCCTACTGAAATGAACATCCTTACTGACGGGGCAGAAAAGAAAGCAGATACCAATTTGCAGCAGAACAATTGCGGTTGTGTTATACTATAATTTGCAGCTTCAAGAGCAGGGATGGCATCAAGGTAAATGTGGTTTCTTGATTCTCTGTTTATGTTGCATTCTCAACTATGTAGTTTGCTCATCAAGTTAACTTCCTATTTTGGTCTCCTTCTATTGTAGGGGCGACAAGCTTAGAGCCAGTCTTTGCCTTCTTCGTATAGCTGTTCTTCCATCTATTTGTTACACGCGATTGCTTTCAGTTAAGTATCTTTGGTCAGATGCAACATAGGATTTGCATACCTGGTGATTTTTCATGGGTGCCTGCAACCCATGTTTGCCTTTAAAAGTTGTCTTATTATTTGGCGACATTGAGTATCACAGATCCAAACACTTTTGAGGTTGTAAATTTCATCAGGTGGGTAGCCACAAAGCTCTCTGACAGGGCAGTGGCATGTAACAAATCTCAGGGCTTTTCATGGACAAGTGTATTAATGGGTACTTGTATCTGAAGGGAATGAATTCACTGAGACAATTTGCGGATCTAACCTACATTGGTTAGCACTTAGCTGCTAGCGCAATTCCCTTGGGAGTTGTATGTGATCTTACCTCTTCCTACATTAGACCGTCTCCATGCCACAAGAAGCATACAATTGTCCACTTTGTTTTAAACTAAAAGCCGCCACCCTTCCATGAAAGAAAAATTTAACGTACTTAGTTGCTTCTACACGAAAGAGTGCCTTGAGGTACTCCAAATAGACTCACAATTAACTAAAACTGCTCTAACGTCATTTGATTATAAAAAGATCCAAATTAGTAATTGCATTTTCTACAGGAACAAAGGCTCCTTCTATAATTCTGCCAGCATACAAGCACCAGTCTTGTTTTTCTAGTGCAAAGTTGAATCTTGAATAAACTCCATTTGTAATTCGCATATCCTCTTTGCACATTATGGAGGATGACTTTGCCTGGAGCGGTATCAAAGTTAAGACTAGCTTAAAGCAATTTCAGTTCTAACAAAGTACAACCATCCAATATGGACTACAGAAGAATCAACCTTCTAAATTTTGCAGTATGATTTGAACAGAACCAATTTAATTGTAAAGCAACTAATTAATCACAAACTATAAGAGTGCATGAATTGTTGCAGATATCAAGCTGCCATCCAAAAACAAACATAAAATGTACATACTATTACAACCTCAATGGTGAGTGGGATGATTGAAATAGGACAGTCTGCGGTAGCCTCTAAACATTCACTACGAAACATTGGGCCCGGGTAAGATTGTGTCAGCAAAGTTCAAATATTAGGAGAAATTGTGAAATGGTTCCAGCTTAACAAAGCTACCAGACAGCCTTCCACCCGTTACGTACACTGCCATTGAGCTATCAACGAACAAAAACTCATCCTGCAATGAAAAGAGAATAATACTGATTTAGAATTTAAATAATATATAATACAAAAAATTTCGTTAGAACTGTTTGAGTAGAATGTTGGGCACATCAGGGAAGGCACACAAAGTCGTATGGCATACTTCAAACTGGGTATCATTTGATTCCACTAATAAATTAAGTGTAATTGAGATGAAATGCTAGAGTGCATGCAACAGCAAAAGAAAAGGTACGAAGACCAGATAAGGGTCAAATGCATTCAACAGGGAGGCATAGGAGGCATTCATTGAGGATAACTTAAGGGAGGTTCCAAGGTATTTGGCCTATGTCTGACTTTAACTTATGAGCACACCGCATGATTATGAAGGCTGAATATGTTCAAGTACTTGAAGCAAAGAAGAGAAGAGATAGGCCAACAGTGGAAAGTGCCTGAGCAAATGGCTTGATAAAGAAGGCAGTCATATCACTCAACTCCACTGCCAGACTCTGTTATATTGTTACATTTGTTTTTGACAGCAACAAAATGTTTAGTGGAAAAGATACCTGGGTGCCATTCCAACTATCACTCCAACTCGGATGCTTCTTCTGAATCAGACAAAGGTAAAAGAGTGCAGATCCCAAGCATATGTCCATTGAGGCACACATAATAATCAACGCAATCCTCATAGGCACCCAGACGACAACTGGCACTTTGTGGTATCATTTTGGCTTGTTCCATGCTCCACAACTTTGCCTTGCAGTACGGGCACACCTCCGATGGATGAAATTGTGCCTCCCTTTTGATCAGCATGTTCCTGACCTTTGACACAGAGAATGACTTGAAAACCCCTCGGAAAAAGCCAAGATCCTCCCCTTCTTCCCCTTGATCAAGATGTTCGCAAGGGTCGGAGACATACAGAACATCTGCTCTACATTGTGGCAACAAAAAGCTCTTTCCTGAAGTCCTAGAAAACCGAGTTCTATAAACAAAATGACCAGGAATTTGAATGCTATTGAATAGGCCACCCTTGCTACATCCTGAACAATAGATAAGCAACTTCCCAAGTGCTCGCCAATTCCCATCAACAGTGTGGCTTCCACTGGATTGCAAATCAATCATCATTTTTGGGGCCCTTGTTTGGCAAAACTCCTTCCATAGCACTCGCTTGGCAAGATCATCAAACCACTTGCATACACATGATAGAGTGGCAATCAACTTGGGGTTCCAGTTCAGCTGTTGAAACACTAAAAATATCACATCTTCGCTCAGGTGCCCTTTTGTGCATTGGCAACTTGAGGAATGTGTGCAGCGATATTGTTTGGTTAAAATCATGTCCACCTAGTAGGGAAGCAAGGAACATCAATATTATGATCTTGAGAAATAAATAAAAATTAATCAAGAAATACAGCAACCATAAAGGCAGGTAATGCGACAACATTCAGGCTAGCAGATTATACAGACTAAAACCAATGAAGACCCAGTCTCAGATATCAATCACAAGTCCCATTTAAAGTCTACATTCATTCCCTCTAATATGTTGCTCTTTCTAACCAAGGGAATAAGAAAGTTGCTTTTACAACAACTATCAGATCCTCATGAACGCAATTCTAAAGGATGAAATATTAAACCATGAAACTCAAGCTGGTAGAAAGATAATCAATAAAGTTTCCAAATTTGATATATCCTAGCAATATATAGTTGAATATCCTTCAAAGTATCTTGCCATTTTACCATATACATAACAAAGAAATCCACGACTAAGGTTATAAAATATTTTTTGGTGGAAACATGCAATAACAGAAGTTATCCAACTCAGCAAAGCTAAACCAAGACAAGCAGGGCTGCTTACATTATGCACAAATTAGATATATTTATCCAAACAACAAGATAATTATCATTGTCTTGTTCCAGGCACTCAAACAGTATGAATTCCGCATATGCTTCCCAGCTCCTTCCTTTCGACATCAATGTTATTATTTTGTTGCTGCAGAAAAATCAGCAACATAGTTCACAAGCAAACGCCAACAATATTAATAACCACGCAGAAGGATTCAAACTTTATGCAAATTCCAGCATCCAAAGCATCATATCTGATCGAACAAACGCAGACTTAGCTCGATTCGCCAAAATCCCAGATCCAAAAACACATCCTTATCAAAACCTTGGGCCATTTTAATCAAAAACCCATGTCAAAATTGAGACAATTACGTAAATCTACGAAAACCCACTTCACGCATTCATTCGATTGTACAAAATAAGCAGTGAAAATGACGAACAAACAAAACCCTTGCCAACATCAGATGTCGACCACAGAAACGTAAGCAACAGGCTGACAGCGACTGGATCTCAAATTCTCACCTGAGGCAAGAAGAACCCCTCTCCTCTTTAGCCTCCAAAACCCCCCAAAGTCAAGCTGTAGCCAGGAGAAATTCAAGAAAGATTGAATCTTTATAAAGTAATTCCCAACGAAAATCAAGATTTCCAAGTACACAAAAGAAGTGAGATTGAAATTTTTCTACTTACATGCAAAGGAAAAGTGAGCAAATTTCCTTTTCTACAGGGACATCTTGGTCCATAGAAAAGATAATCCACTTTCAAAGAGGTATAGAAGAGCAAATTGACAGGGAAGAGACTGAGACAGGTGAAAAGAGAGGAGGAGACTTTGGCCCGGTTCCACGTTGAAGGAAATCAAAATATTATAATAATATTTTATTAAACTGATAGATCAACAAGGCGGTTTTCTACTCAGAGCAAGGACAAATTACATAATTCCACGTGGAAATGTAAGGTCGAGAATAATTAGCTGGCATCCACAGGGATGCCACAACAGGACACGTTTCTCGCGTGTCAGTATCCTATTGGAGGATTGTCTTGACGTTTTGCTGAACCGGCAGATCCCACATCTCCCCCTGTTGAAGCTTTGTAAAATGTGTCCGCAAAAACATTCTGAGACTCAAAATGTTTTGACACGTGTCGGGTCTCATTACCTTTGCAGATGTTGCGTATTGGTTCATGACTGCTTTTGGCCTCGTTGGCACGCTGTGTTTGTTTGGGCACTGATCTTTCACTTTCTGAAATTCCGTCCCCTTAGCTGTTGAGAATTAATGCATGGATTCATGTGATTTTATTAATATCATACATACATCACGTTGTTGAGCCCCACTGAATCCCAATCCCGTTTTAAGATATTGAGTGAGACGCAAGAATATATCGCAATATATGCATTTATACACAAGTTTATTGGCTTAAAGTCTGTGTCTTTATGCTATTCGCTTTTAATAATTAATAATAAGTGCAAGGCGGTTTTAAGTCATCACCTTTTATGGGGAATTCTGCATAGGAACAAGGCATCCGTAAATAATACAGAAAAGGGTCGTGTTGTGTTTAAGGACACTTTCGCTTAAGTCAATAGAAAATGAACCGTTAAAGGCTCACTGTTTTTTTACTTCATTCTTTCTTTTTTTTTTTGGCTTTGAACAAGTCAATGGCCCTCTCATGATGGTACATTTTCAATTTTCATTGCGGGTGATGGTGGCCGCTTGCTTTGGCAAGACATGAGTGGAACCACTTCTAATGGAGACCTTGCAACTTGTAACTCTTGCATTTCTTTTATGCCACTTGCCCATTTGCATGTTTCTTTTAGAGGATGCAATTATCAATGGAAATTATATAGTTACTAGGCGATGTACAACACGTCATGCAGTTTGTTCTTTGTTGTGCTCTTCAGTTTTTAGCTTCTCACCTCGAATTCTCCAAGATTTTAACACCCATATAATTCTCACAAATATCGTGTTAAAAATGTAAATCATCCCATAAACATTCATTTGCTTGCCGGAGTCTTTTCTAGTCGATTAATGTTGTCATTACCATAATTATGACAATCCACTGGTCTAATTTTAGGATTGCTCTAGTGTTTTAGCAACCATTTGGATGAATGGGAGTTTTGATCCAATCGGACTTCAGGTGAAAGTCCACAGGAAATTTTTCTCCATGCCATAAGAGAAACTCCTAAAGGACCAGACCGTAAGTTGATCCCTTTTTGCTTGCACTCCTCCCATCCAGCTCTGTTATTGATTATTTTAACAGTGATATGGTATCAAAGGAAGCAAGGCCTTTTTGGGGAAAACAATCTTTGCTTGAGGATGTCTCTTACAAAATAAGCGTTCCCTTTTGAAAATGGTGCCTGATGGCAGAAGGGTACAATCAGAAATGTGGCGATTGAGCCCCTATAGCTCCTGCTTAAGGTTTGATGTGCTATATACCGCACCAACTTGGGGTAGGGCGGGTACACCAACCAAAACATATGAACCGACAATAAGAACTTCTTAACTCCATTTCTTATTTGATGATAAACTCTCTTTTGCAAAATGGTGGTAGGCTTATGTCAGATGCAGAGAAGAGGCAAGAAGTGTATACAGCACAGGCTATAATCAATTTGATTTGCAAAGGAAGTCGTCTTCTTCATACTTTGACATGGGGAAAGTTACATGGCTCCTTTAACATGGTCCTGTGGAGGCTTGATTGCACTTATCCGACCACAGTTGCACAGCATAAATTGGGAAATGGGCATTCATAATCATAGCTCCCTTAGAAATCTTTAAGTAGTCAACGGTACATTCAATCACAAAGAAATAAATTGAACAAAAGCAGGATTTGTTGTAAGATTGAGTGACAAGAAGCAGCAACCAAAAACATTTGCAGAACTAGTCATGGAGCTTTCTTTCCCACTCAATCTCGACAAGTATACTTGTTTTATTCATAGAATGGAAACAAACACAATAGTTACAAAATTTATGAAGGAAGATACTGCCACGTCCAAGGAAATGTATTAAAGCATGTCAAGATTACACAAGAATCTTCCATTAACTTGGAATCAGCTATCTATCATCAACAGAAGCAATCTACCATTATATTTCCACAACTCCACAAGCTTGTTGACTGCAATTCTATCCTCACAAGCTTAATTTGTTTTCCTATCATTTTTTTTTTTTTAATTTTTTGCAGCTCAGTTGACTGCACTCTAAATTTTAAAATTTGTTTCTTGTTTTGAAGAAGTTTGACAATTGAATTCCAAATCAAGAGACAGCATTAGGGGAGGGTTTGCCATCTTGGAGAAAGATCACTGACTCAAAAGCGCCTACCAAGGCCTTAACCTTACTCTTCCTGGTCTCAGCAAGTTTACTCGCTGTTTCTTCAATCACATCATTAAATAGACCCTGCTCATCTTTCCTTCTCTGCACATCTTGATGCCTCAGAACTAATTTTTGTGAGTTGGGTTTGCTGTTATTTGCATTGCTCTCAGCTGCTGTCCTCCTCAAGCTCATCCGGGCATTGGCTTTGAGATTTTGCTTCTCCCCCAACAATTTTCCTCGCCTGAATTTCAGCCTCTTTGGACCATTATTCTCAGACTGGATATCAATCACTTTCCCCCTCCTAAAGCATAGTTTCTCTGGCAGCCCATCTTTGTCAACTGAATGAATGGTCCCACCTTTCTTATGCTGCCTCATCTTATTTTTCCCTTCCAATGTTTCTGCCTCTTCCATGGACTCAGTTTCATCAAATTGAGAAAGAGAGTCATATTCTGCTTCAGTCATGGTCTCCTCAGATTCTTCTTTATTTTCTTCATTATGAGATGACAAAGTTAGAGACTTTGGAAGGGGTGGAGACTTGGACGATGGAGCCAGAATTGGAGAAGACTTGACAGAAATATTCTCATTGTGATCAGACTCCAAATATTTGTTCCCAGTTTCTACCTTGATGACATGCAATGTTTTCTCTTGAACCACATCACCATTGGGTGCTGCTTTAAGTACCTCGGTGGATTGAGGGTTGGCATTAACCTTTGGCTGCTCATTATCAGCATTATTGTCCTTATTCTTCAGAGAAGACACAACTTTCAGGCCCTTATGCTTCTTTGATTCTACACTTGCAACTCTAAGAGAGGCTCTTGGGGTTGCCAGCCCTATTGCAACTCCACTGAAGTTGCTTTTTGGGGAAGATAAAGCTCGTTGGGATGTTTGGGCTTTCTTTATCGCTATCTTGGAGGTCCGTCCTGTCTTGGTATAGCTGTCTCTTCTGGTACTTAAAACTCTTGAAGCATCTGGGGAAGAGAGTTTGATTGCCAAAGGAGTAGCACAGTTTGCAGTCAATTTCACTTCTTTAGCTTTTGATGAAGATTGTTTCAAAGAGACCTTAGAACTTCGAGAATTGGATGGCACTTCTGGCTTGGTGATTTTTAGAGATGAATGGCTTTTAGAATCAGGTGGAGTCTTGAGCTTGGCTGCTGATGCCCTCTTCTTCTCCTGCTCTGGCTTGTTCTTCTCAGCATATGTTTCACTAGATACTGAAACTTGGCTGTCCATGGATTTTGTTAAAGTTCCGTCCTCTTTCCTCTTATCCAAAATTTCTCTCAACATTGGAATTTTGTGGTCAACTGATTTTGTTAACAATGCCCCTACAGGCACCCTCTCCGCAGCCAGAACTTCACTGAATGAGGAACTCTTGCCATCAGCTGACATTGTTGAGACTTCCCTCCTGATAACCTCAGGAGTACTAGACAAACCACTTTTGGAATTGGCACTATGTTTGAACACATCTGGCAACTTCTTCCTCTCTCGCTGTAACACTACTGAACTTTGACCATCTGGTGGTTTCTTTGTGACCCTTCTAGCTGGATGCCTTGCCTTCTCTTCAAATGCATGCTTCCTCCCATATTTACAGTAGTCATGACAGGAACCAGTTGAAGCACGGAGATAGTGAGGAAGAATTTTTGCTTCGCTCTTTGAAGAACTTGAGCTTCCCACAGAGTTTCTTCTGGAATTGACTTGATTTCCCTTGGTCGAGTTTGGAGTCATGGGTAGGCTGATGATGCTATGATCGGCCATCAAATGGGTAACAGATGGAGAGAACAAAGAAACGAGATATAAAACCTGAACAACAAAGGATAACTTTTTTGTGATGGTGAATGTCACCTAAATTCAGTAATTAGGCTCTACAATGAAAGAAAGCTTACCAAGATTTATTCAAATATTAAGGCAAGCCAAGAGCCAGTTCCAGTAGAAGCAAATTTCAATATTCTGCCCAGAGGATACAACAACATGTTACAATCATATGCACAATGAAAATCAGCACAAACTTCAGTATACCATGAATTACCAACAAGGATGACCAACCACAAAGTTCCATGACCAAAGGGAGATGAAATCCCAATAAAAAATAATGAAAATTTATTTATCAAGGAAAAAAAAAGAAACCCCAATAAGCAAATTTTATTTCATATAACATGGAGAAACACAAATTTCCCAAACTTGCCATTTTCCACGAACTTGAAAGGATTTCAATGCTCTAGTAACGAGATGTCCCTTGCCTTTCTTAGTTCGGGCACTACCATTGAAAGGAATAGAAGAAACCAAAAAAGAGGCAATAAATTTGTTAGGGGCACCACGAGATTGAAAAATTTCTGAAACCAGACATCAATTGTTTTGAAATTGTTTATAGGATCTGGGAGAGATCACCTCCATCTATAGGCAGGTAAGACAGAACCAACAAATAACTGGAATCATTCAAAATACAAATGAATCACCAACACCACCAAAAACTTTCGTCATTTAATACAATTCTCCAAAACGAAAAAGAAAAAAAATTTATTTTATTCCCTTATTGTTTCTTATTGGTAAAAATTAGAGGTTGCAAGCAATAACTAACTAATCTGTCAAAACTCTGGCCCATCAACTTAGGAAACAATAAACTTCAAACAATTGAGTTGAGTAAGCACATTACATGGATACAAGTAACAGCATCGTCTCACAAAACGACATCTTTATCGTATCAAATCACAAAAATCCAACATAGATCATATATTAAAGACAGAAGCACAAATCAAAACTCAACAGAAATGATTAATCTATGACCAAGTATTCACAATTGGCGGACCCATTCACCAAACCCAAAAGAAAGCACAATCCAATTATATACCAACCGCCAACAACATCCCACGTTCAATCAAAAAATCAATCCCGTAAAACAATCACAATGAAAGAGGCAAACAATGGCTAAAACGCACCAAGAACAGGGCTTTGTCCGAAACCAATGATCAAAATCTCATTCTGAAGGGAACCCATTTGGGAAAAACGAAAAACCAATCCATATCACGTTTTTCTCAAAGCCGGGGGGGCTTAATATGCAGAGTGAAGAAAAAAGGAGATTGGGGGGTGGGGGGGTGATGGCTATATACCTTGTATTTTGTGCTAAAAAACTAAAACTCTGCTTAACCAGAAAGCCAAGAAAAGTGAAACAGAATTGCACAAGGATGTGGATTTTGCTTCACTTATTCTTTTTCCATGCCTTTTTCTGTGTTTGGTTTGGGGGGATATATTTTTTTCCCTTGGCTGAGAGATCATGCAAGCAACTCGTTTTCCTGTTGTTTGGTGGGCTTTTCTCGCCTGTACACCCGTTTGTTGTTGTTTTTCTATGCGTAGAGAGAGAGAGAGAGAGAGAGGCGCAGCGTTTGTACTATGCTGTTTTTAAAATAAATAAATAAATAAAAGACGCGCTGTGAATTAATGAATTTTTATTTTTATAAATTTTATATTTCAGTTTAAATTTAAAATTTAAAATTTAAAATTTTTTAGATACAATCTGGTTAATGGTCAATAATTAGTAATGATTAAGAAATTTAGACGTTCTTGAGTTGAAACCCCGGAGTGTCATACACCGCGGTTACCGCATTAGCCATTTTGAGTTTGCTGGTTAGGCGACATGTTCTCTTGAACCATTAAGAAATCACGAATGCATTGCTATTTTTCCCTAGATGTTTGATTTTTCTTTTTTTTTTTTTTTTTTTGGTTTGTAAATGGTTGAAAAGTTATTATTGCATCCTTTTAAGATTAATTATTAGGCAACAACGTTATAAGTACCATGGCATTTAAAATTTACTATCTCCAAGCTAATAATACAGATTTCAATTTTCATAAATTTTTTCAATATATGATCTTGATTAAGAGTTTTTCTTTTTTTTTTTCTTTTTTTTTCTTTTTTTTTTTTTTTTATTATGGGGATTCATAAAACATACAATCTTCATTCCAAATTTTTTTCAAACACACCCTTTCAAAAGAAATTTAATTCGATGGTATATGGGGGTAAATCTTTTTTTTTTTTTTTTTCTTGCTTGTCTTCTCGAAACGACAAAATCTTTATTTATCTAAAATATTCTGTACTAAATTTTGACTTATTAACATGCTTATGGCTTGTGGGAACCGTCCAAAAGAAAAGGTCAAGTGAGGAACCTTCAAAGGCAAAAAGGTTCTGACGTCCTTGGGAAGTAATTCCACGAGAAATTAGAACACTGTGAACCACCTGCGCCGAGCGCAACTGGGGACTGGCCCATGAGGCCATGGCAATCTCCTCAAAGGTGTGCACCCATTTAGAGGGAATTCTCACATTTGTGGAATTGGGGTATTTTTTTTAGTCATATAAGAAGGTTTGGTATACCCTTTTTTTAATAGCTCATATGTCCTTTTTCCGCTAACAGGCTAATTCACTAATGGATTGCCTTGCTCCCCCACCCCACAAACCCCCCCCCACCCCCCCCCCGCCCCCAAAAAAAAAGGGCAACAGACCCGGGAATGTTCTTGTTGCTCTAGTGTCAATTTCTCCATCATTGTCAGAAGGGTGATGCACTTACAGTAATGATTTGGTTGCGATGATACATATATTTAGCAAAATAAGCATTGGTAATGTGTCCATGATTTGGTAGCATCAGAAGTAAGAGCTCATGATGAGAGGTATCCAATGTGCTAAAAATGGTACATAAATGATATAATAATAATAATAAGGGTACGATTAATCTTCACAAGAATGTGCCTAATAAGCTAAATTGAATTAGCAAAAATCTAGATTATCATCATAATCATCATAGATCAACCCACACTATTTATCTTTATGCAATATGCAGTTTGTTGGCAAGTTGTGGCTGCTATTGTCTACACGCTCAAAGGGACGTGGGGGCATTTTGTAATGATTTTATGGTTGGTAAGTCATAAACTCGAAGGGTGGACAATTGGCTTTCCCTAGGTAAAAGCCAAAGCATTAGCCTCCTTTGTGGGGGAAAAAAGTTACGTTCACTGAATCATTTCTAGGGCCGGAAGCATGAAAAGCAAGGTGGTTGCGTTATTCATGGAGGCATGCCCGCATGATTTTGTCAACGTTTATGAACCAAATGTATATAAAAGATAAAAATAAAAAAAGAAAGGAAGAGAGGAAGCGTCGCGTGATCGTTGTAGGTTTTGGGAAAGGGTTAGAGCATTCTTACTCATATTTTTACAAAGAGACTCTTTTGCAAGAAAATGGAAAGAGAGGAAAGGCATAATTGAGGAGTTGAAGTTATCACCTAGCACCTTGGATTCTTTCTCTTTCTCTTTCTCCCCCTGTCATGGCCCATAATTCAGATCTAGCGTGTTCGTTGGGGGGTGATTATGTATCTTAATAAGAGTTGTCCTCTAAAAGGTGATGGACCATACAAAGCAAAAGAATTTCCTTTGTAATCATGATTGTTGAGAGTAGGTTGGGTGTGCTCGTGTGTGACAACGAGATTTCCATTTAGCCGGTAGCATGGCTCAGTACTAAAGTTAATATCAATGACCCTCCAACCAAAATGTAGATTTGTAGAGTTAATGATAATGTGAAAAATAAATTGTGTCTTCATTTCTGATTTTTTCTGTTGCAAGGAGTGCAAATAGTTCAGTACTACAGTTGACCAGAAATGACCCTCCATTGAGTTGGTTGCAAGGTTCTGATTGAAATATATGTTTTAAGTACATTGATAATCTCTCGAATTTCTGTATACAGGTGTGTGTAAGGCTTAAGGCAGTTGGAACTTTGTCCGTTTCCGGCCCGAAACAGTCTTTTTCACGGCTCCCACAGAGACTAGAAACTGATCCAGAGATGACAAGGTCCTCATGTCATCTGGTGGGAAGTAACTGGCAGCCTTTCCCAGTAGTGATGCAAGTAAAAGAGAAAGGGAAGGCCGAGTGACGTAACGCTCGCCCAGAAGGTCATCTAAAAACGCAAATGCAGCCAAGAAATCAGACCTGCCTGCATTTATTGGAGCAGCAAAATGAGCAGGAATTATCCTCTTGAACCTCCAGTCCCTCGCGATGCAATCAATCCAATCCCTGACCTGAAATTTTAACGATCAACGATCATGCATGTTAGCATATTTACAGAATGCAATCCTGGCATATTCACCTATTGTACAGCAGAAGGTTCAAAACCCAAATACCTATTACCAGCCACGACATGCACCTCATGGTAGAGTGGCTATCTGATTGTTTTCGTAATTAAATGAACAGCCCATTAAAGTAAAGTAGGATTTAGAATGGTTTACCTTCTCAGGAACTTTACTGAAAACCAGAGTCTTTACAATAGGTGAAACAATCAACTTTTGGGATATCTGAGCGAAGCTAGCATTTGGTTCCAACAGATTAGATGGACCAAGAAACAATATTTGGAGAACCATTCTTTCCCACCCTGCACTAGGGACCAGATTACTTCAGCATCTTCACAATACTCATTTTACTTATTACTACTTGCACCAGATGACTAACCTTTCTGGCAGTTCATTTGATTGTCAATAACTGGTTCCTCAGGAACCTCCCTGCCTTTGCTGAGAATCTTTACAGCTAAACCATTCTTTGCAGATGCTAATAATGATTCTTTGCTAATGCATTCTGGTGGCTTCCGTGGGACATAAATTACAGCATCTGTGACCAGCAATGTTCTCGAACGCTTGTGATAGAAAGCTACCTCTACATAGGGTCCAATCCCTGAAATAGTAACAGGAAAACCTTTTAGGGCCATTGCTTATCCAAATGAAATCTGATCTAGTTTGCTTTTGCAATATAAATTACCAACTTCTGGACAGCTCAGGACTTTTTGTTCAATCTCATCAGCCCATGGGGCAGACAAATCCTCATCTTTCAAGGTTTTGGCACGAAAAATCCCAAAAAACTCAAGAGGCAAATTCAAGGGCCAACTCCACTGCCTCGGTGCCACCCAGATTTGGGCCCGCGGAAACTTTCTAGAAAATGGGCCAACAAAAATTTTATGCTCATATGCAAATGTAGGCAGGACAATGTATTCTACTGGAGCCTTCAACTCTTTCAGAAGCTGGCAAGACACAATATCGCTCATCAGCAAGCCACCCAAGTTTGCATAAGTGCAGGCAAAGCAAAATATAGCAGAGACAAACGAAGAAATAAAATATTCACTGACAAAGAAAAGGTACATTCATGGCAAGGCTACATCATTTTTGTTTTGACATCTCTCTGTATCTGAAGAGTCACATTTCTTGATAGCCCTTAGGATAAATGACTAAATGGAAGGCATAAAGATTGCAAGAAATGGAATTATTTACAACTGATAAAAATTAAGTTCATAATTGATCATAAATTTCATATCTTTTGTGAACAAATCTAAAATTCATGGCACTGAAGAAATTATCATCAAAGCGGAACCCTTAAAAGAGGCAGAACCTGAATGCACTCCTGAGTTGGGGCAACGGGTGCATGGACCCATAGCCCTCCAGATTTGAGCTTGATGACTGTCATTCGGATGTTTGTTGACACACTGCTGAACCCTAATGCCTGCTCTTGTTCGAATAGCCATATACAACCTTTCACAGCCTATAAAGGATATGAACAGAACAGAAAAGGAAAATTTTATCCATTTGAAACAGTTCTATGAACAAAGCTTGAATAAACAGGCAACAACAAATACCATCATTTAGCTGCCTTCTTTGGTTTAATTCATATTCATCTATTGCATAGAGGTCTGCTGCGGTTTTTCGCATACTGCCAAGAAATCATTCAATGGAAAAGCAACCTAAAAACTTAAACTTTTGTGTGAGACTCAAAAACTCATCTCTTAGGCATAAAGGCTCTGATATAATGTCAAGAAACTATTTACTCCAAAAGATTAAGTTATCTAAACTCCAACACTCCCTTTCACGCGTAAATCCGTTGAAGAGAGCGTGCAGACATATTCAAAAGAGTTGAGAAATCAACTGTGACACTGGCAAAAACGTACAAGGAAATCAAAGTCAAGCATTAGTCAGAGATGGTGATAAAGAAACTGACCTCGGTCCTTATGGTTCGCCTGTTAAGGAAAGGGCCAAGAGGGAAAGGAAACCCAGTGAAGTTGAAGTAAAACGTGCCACTACTGCTGGTACCCGTTGTGGTGGGTTTGTTTCTTGCTCCAGCCACCACTAAATTGATGTTGCTGCTTCCTATCTTTCTGGGTTTTAGCGGTAAAGAAGAACCCTTCAATAACCCACCATAAAGACTCGAACTTGGGTCTTTTGAAGAAATTTGATTCCGCAAGAAGGACGATTTTGGTGAAGAAATGGTAACGGCTGCCGCCATTTTTCTTTTTTTCCGAAAAAAAAAAAAAAAATTTCTTCTTGAAACCGAATTTTGTGGGTGTACGCCTGGCCATAGCTTTAAGGGGATCTTGGAGTAGAAAAGTTCAAGGCTGTGTTTGTTACACGTGTAGACCTTTCAGTTTGGAAATTTCCTACATGGGTTTTCTTTCTTCGGCAAATTATTGTGGACCGCTTGGAAATAAACGAAAAATGAAGCAAGAAATGGAACACAACACAAATCTCCAGAACCATTGATTACAAGTTGTTTTGTTATTTTTTTTCTAAGACTAAGAATCATTTATTTTTACAAAGAATATTTATTTAATTATTTTTAGATATCTGTAAGTACCCCTAACGTTTAATTTTAATTTTAACGTTAACAACTCTAAAGTTTCATTATTAACCATACTCGAACTTGTCATCTAGCCAGATAAGGAGAGTTGCATTTTGGAGTTCAGATAGCCAACGCTGCCTGTAGAAAGCTACCCAGTCTAAGCCTCCTTCAGCGAGAATTGACTGTCCCACATGCTTCAGGCTGTTGAATCTGCAAAATTTCATGTTTTGCTGTCTTCCGGTTTAAAATTAGTCGACATAAGCCATAGTTTTTACGTGGCTCCCTTTTCATCCTAAGCATTTGGAAAAGCGAACTTCATTTGAAACAGTGCCAGGGCATTTAACACTCAATTCAATGCATATATAATCAAGGCTCGCAGATCCACCAGTCTAGGACAGAAACTGAAAAACAAACTAGAAAACTCTACTTTCAGTTTTTCTTTTCATACCGAGGAAACTGAGAGAACGAAGTGAGTTTATGTGAACAATACAGGCACTAAACAGGTCATGCCACGTACAAAACCTAACTCTGGCAATCCATAGATCTTGTAGTGGATATATAAAGGCCTAGTTCAACTCTATTTGGAGGAGAATTTACCGTGGCAGACAACATCCTGTTGGAACTCTTTTGAAAATTGAGGATCTAATAAACATAAGATCAATGCATACAGCCATCAGTCTGATACACACTCTTTCAGGACACAAAACAGTTGGAACAGAACCATAAAATAGGATAAAGTAGCATTGACCTTCATACAAACAAGAGGGTAATGAGCCTCGCACACTATTGTATACTGGCAAGAGCTTAAGATATCTGATCGGCGACTTTTTTCTGTTTTATGGGCAACTGCGGCTTCCTCGTGTAGTACCACCACCAAAAAAGTTCAGAAACCACACGGACCTTGACAGTTGAAAATGCCAAATTGCTACAAGCATTTAGGTGCTACAAAGAGGAGAAGCTAAAAGAGATACCAAGATGGGCCAACCTGGAAGTCAAACAATTAAGGCAGCCCTTGCAACTGGATGGTCGTCGAATTACAAATTTGATGGAATCCAATAAAAAGGAGCTGTTTTCAAGGAGCAAAACTTCTATTCACAGCAAAAACAGACTAGCTTTCCATGCATCAAGTGAAGATTTCTCTGACAAGCCAATCCAGGATAGGATAAGCAAAATATAAAATGAGAAATGATGGGACAGCAAACAGAACAGTGATAAGAATGTACAGTGCCAAAATGGCTGCACTGGCAGGTATTGCATATAAAATAATCAAAAGGAATATCACAACCAAAGGGAACTTGGCTGTCAGGTGAACAAAGAAAATCAGGGACTTTCGAAGGGATGAATGAATACTCCCCACATTGAGAAAATTGTTAACCTGATTATGATCATGGTTTGTCCCTGAAGTCTCTGGATGAGGACGAGGATGATGAATACACTGTCCCCTCCTGATGACACCATGACTTAGGTTTCCAAGGGCTACATTGCTGTCAGACGACCAGTGGGGTCGACGATCTTCAAATAAGGTAGCATGAGACTTGCCCCTATCGCCATTCTTGCTTTCAACCATCCAAAGCAAAAAGTAGTTCTTGCGGGGAAATTTGAGATTGCCCCTGTAAACAAGGCGGAAGGATAAAAGATTGCACCAGGGGCAGGAAATAAAGAGAGGAAGCTGTACTGGTAAGGTGGGGAATTTCACAACTGCCCATTGAAGTCCTAGGATGCAATTTTTACAAAGGGTATGGCCGCACCATAAAACGTAAGGCACATTTTCCACAATGTTGAAAGATTCCCAGCATATTGGGCACTCTAAACCTTCTTCTCTGCTGACATTAGACGATACCTCATCATCTGAGTATTCTGAAGAACCTTGAGTTGGCTTTGGAGAGCTGCTGAAACCAACATTTCCAGCCATGCAATTGGATGCAAATTTCCACATTTTTTACTGCAAGAGACTGGTGCAAAGAACATCACCTTCAGCACCTATAGATACTGCACCTGCAAGCAGCATTATTAACCATTAGTATGTACCTTTAGGGCCCCCTCTAGCAAATCGTGATTATGATTAAGAACTGCTCCAACATTACTTCCTTGAATAATAAATGAAAATAAGAAAGAGAATAAAATATAATAGGAATAAGTTGGACTGTCAAATCCAGTTTGTCATTCATTTCCAATTTTTCATTGTGATATGGTTATAAGTAAGATATAATCTGGCGTCCACTTTTGTATGCAGTTGTGAATATGCCATCTATAAGTCACATATAATCTGGTGTCCAATTTTGTACGTGATCCTGAATATGCCACACAGTTACTTTTCAGATGTCTCATAAACACAGCATTTATTGGAAAGAAGCTGCAATTGATTGCAACATCTGCAATGCCTGTTCATGATGCACACGTGAATGGTCTATAAATTGTAAATTGCATACCCATTCTCACACATTCAATACCATGGCTATACAGACATTTCAATTTCCCTTCTCCAAGAATATATTCTGGTCATATTGGAACATCATATTGACCAATTGATTGCAACGTATGCAATATCTCTTGATGATGCACACCTGGTCGAGTTATATCATGGTGAATTGCATACCCACCCTCACAATTTAATACCACAGTTATAGAGATATTTCAATTCCTCTTTTCAAGACTACATTCTAGCCATATTGCAACATCATATTGACCAATTACTTGGCACAGATCAACTAGCATTTTGCCTCCAGCTTACCCCATGAGATTAATGAAAACTTATGCTTTATTCTCAATGCTCTTGCTGCATATCTGCCTGCCACAAGCTAACGAACTGCAAGAGAATTTCTATTCACCAGATATCCACAGTTGAGACCACTGTCAAAAGACCCTTAATTCCACTTTTCCACAAATAGCTGAATTAAGACATCTGTAATAGCTACAGCAGATAAGTTTCCAGCTATTAACTCCACCAACAGAGAAGAGCCCCGGAAGGCAAAGGAAACAGCTCATGATAGTTTTCTTTATCAATATCTTTCCAATAAAATCCGAGTCCCAATCTTCTCACCACCTCCTACACTATATGCAACAAACAAGATCATGGATCAAGCAAGCAGTACCGACACAAGTAACAAACAAGAGCATATTTTCAAATCCCAAAATTTTAAGCCCCATTATCCAAAGAGACATAACAAAAAACACCGAAATAAAAAAGAACCCATAACTCAAATACAGACCAAAACAAAAAGGACATGCGAAATTCAAACCAAAGCAGCCGATCCATGCCAATCAAAGCTCGACGAATAACAATAAAGCAAAGAAATTTAACATATATATATACCCAAAATCAGAAACAAAAAGACCTATCAGTAGAAGATCTTACCAACTAGTAAACTGCAAATCTTGAAGAAGTTGAAAGGGAGAGGAGAGAAAATAAAAACACAAAAACAGGGTTCAAATAAAACCCTCTACTTTACATTCTCTCTCTCTCTCTCTCCCCATCTCTGTCTCCTTCTGTACCCTTCTCTTTCTATTGAAAAAGGTAAGCGGGATTTGCGCATTAACAATACTTTTTGAGGGTTTAGAAGCATTATTAATTGCGAACTGATCGATCGTCGTGGGCGAGTGAGCCTAGCGCAGGCGACCAGTATAGGCCGAGGCCTCAAGGGGCCTACAAGGCTGTCAAGGCCTTGTCTTCGGTTTTTGTGGTTGTTTAATGTTGTGGTCCGAACACTCCAACAGTCTTCTGTTTCTCTTAGGTGGTCCGATCTCGTGGGCCGCACCATATTTAAGGAATTTGACGATGACGTCCTTCTCGATTAATTCGTTTCATTCAACCAGCATCGTAACTTTACGTATGTGTTTTTAATAAATAAATACAATATTTGAGATAAAATTATAAAAAAAATTTAAAATTTATATAAATAAATAAATAGATATAAAAATGATAATCAAATATAATATAATTAATAAAATAATATAACTTTAAAAAAAAATTATATTTTTACTAATTGACTTTTTTACGTTACTATAATAATTTCTACATTATTTTATTAATTCGAATTAATTTTATCTATAATTTTTGTGTCTAACAATTTTAAAAAAGAAAAAATTATTGTATTAAACTGAAGTGCAAGGCTTGATGGCGGTGTATCGGATTATGAGCATGTCATAATTGGCTTTGTCCCAACGGCGGAGGGCATTAATGGATTGGGTGGCCATCCCTAGCCCAACCATTAATGGATTGGGCTAAGCACTGCTTTATGGCAAGTTTCCCTAATATATAAATAAGAAGTATTTGTATATTTTACTATTTTAAAATCTTCAGATTTTATATTAAAATATAATATTAAACTCTTAAAATTTTGTTGTTGTCCGAACGCCTGTTTCGAGCTCCTGCATTCTCAACGCGCTCCCTACGTAAATTATGGAAACGCCGTTCCCTCATTGACCTACCGTTTCCGTTTCCACCGTCGGCGTGTTTTCCAGTTCAATAACTGGCTGTGGCTTTCAGAACATGGTCTCGTCTCAACCCTGCTGGCTCACTAGCCGCAGTATTGCGGATTATGCAATGGGCCGGATATCAATGGGCCTAAGCTTTGTAGCAGTTTGAGCCGACGGCCCTCAAAAACCCTGACTATCTCGGCCGCCGTTCCGGTCAATGGAATGAAGGAAAGAGCTGCCTAAACCTTGTTCTTCGAATGGATTAAAATCCTGGCTCAGCCAAGGCAATGTCTATCGGGAAGGGAAGGCAATTATTCGGAAAAGCAAAGCACCAAGTTAAAGAAGCGTAGTATATATCAGTCCCGGACAATCGTGCTTTCACTTCCGTAAAGCACCACAGACTGGACTCCCCATGGCAACCCCAATTACAAGATGCAATGTCTCCTCGTTAGAATCTATGAAATTCATTCCAATTGGAAGATCCCGGGAACGGGCTGCGGGTCAAAGCTTCGAGCCCTTGCGTCTCCTGTTGGTCTCTGCTGTACTGCTCCTTGCTAGTAAATAAAATCCTTAGTGTTGACGGGTTTGATTAATTGACTCATGGACCCCAGGCAAACGAAATTGCCGTCCGCGACAGTCTTCAACTCCGGGACAAAAGCCGCCAGACCCCACGTCGGTTGTGCCGAACCTTCCCACATTGTAAAAAAAAAAAAAAAAAAGAAAAAGGATTTTTTGGAATTTATCATGGTAAGGGTTTAAACTCAGAAGTTATGGCCGCACAACGAACGATTTGTACCCACTTAAACCACACGATTAGCGGTAAATAAGACTAAGTTTACGTCTCTGACTACGGTTTTGGGGGCTTTTGTGTGGTTGTTATTGATTGAACAAACAGCTACATGGAATCGAGTTAGACAGAACCCGAATGATAACGTTTGGATCAAGTAAAATCTGTCGTCTAGAAGACAAAGAAAAATTAAAAAGCATTAAGTTGAAATACAAACGGAAGATTTATGAGGCGACGTGTTCATTAAAGGGGATGGCAGTGTTACTTAGGGAGGAGGGTGTACCGGGTGCGATTGGGACGGCAGCGGGCTTGTTGGGGCTCTAGGCATTATCCAATGCCAATTCTATGGGGTCACGAGGCGGCGATCCAGGTTGGTTATGCCGACGATGTGATAAGAGTAAAAACGGATGAAATGAGAATCAGTCCAGCAGGCAACGATCGGGAAAATTGAATGTTCATTCAAACAACGTTTTTGCCAATGTGAAATGTATAATGAAGCAAATTAAATCACTACAAGGTGGACGCCAAATCGATCAGCCATTGAAGGACATTAATATTGGCAACTCCCATAAAAATATTCAAATAATGGTTACTTAATTAATTAACAAATTTTATTATAAATATATATAAAATAATTATTATATTAAACGTAATTTTATTATAATTATTAATTATAATTAATATAATTTTAATATATAATAATTTATTATAATTTTAATTATAATATATTTATATTTAATTATATAAATATTTTTATAATTTATTTTTATTTATCAGTTTATTTAAATTAATATTTTTAAAATTAAATTCGTTTAATAATAAGTGAGATCAATAAAATTTAAAAATAAATTTTAATTTAATTTATTTTATTTTTAAAAATATTAAATTTTAAAATTAATAACTAAATTGATAAATAAATTAATTTAATTATAAATGAATAAATTAATTATAATTTTTTTTAATTTTATTAATTTTAACTTATAAAAAAAGTAATAAATTTTTTTTCATATTCTTTTAATAAAAATTACATCAATTTATAATTTTTTTTAAAAAAAATTATTAATTATAAAAATTTAAAAAAATATTTACATAATATATTTTTTTTATATGTTAACAAAAACATATGAAATTATATATTAAGTTATATTTTTATTTTTTAAAAATTTAAATTATTTTATTTATTAATAAAAATTATATAAAATAAAATAAAGTATTATAAAATATAGTATATTTTATCTTAAATTTATTTTATTTAAATTATTTATATTTATAAATATATAATATTAATTAGTTTTTAAAATTTTATTATATATAAATTATATTATTTAAATATTATAATATAAAATATATAATTAATATATATTTTAATATATAATTATATTTTATTTATTAAATTAAATTAAATAAATTATAAAATTTTTAATTTAATAATCTTGATCTAAATACATTTTAAAATAATCAATGAGGATGGAGGAGGCATCCTCTCCTCTCCTGCATTTAGAAGTTAATTAGCGCATTCTAAAATCTGAATTATTTAACGAAGGTGACGGGCAGCCACGCCCAAATTCAATCCCGCCTTTTCGATAAGGAGTCCAGGAAGAGGCAGGGTTGCTTCATGAATCTCGCGACCAGAGGATAAGAAAATTAAAACGAGAAGGCTGACCATATTCGGTCAACCATATCACGACACCGCTCAAGCGACCTCGTGGACCGTCGTTTTTAATCCTCAGCTATTATTCGTATTCCGACAACATGAACCTCCGTATCAATTGTTCTTTTAATTTCAGATCGGTTTTTGGGTTTCGGTTGCCACCTTTGAACAAGCCCCACCTTACCCAATTTCCCATCTTGGACTCACATCTTTGAATTTCAAAGGTGGAGGCTTTCATCGAAGCGCCCCACCCGCCCCACCTCTCTGTCTCTCTCTAATTAATTCGTTTTGGCTGTTTCCTTTTGCCATTTTCCGCCATCTCTGTATAAAAGGATGGGGAGTGATGTTGGTTGGCACTTTCAAGCATAACAACTTCCTCTGCTTGTCCCTCCCTCTCATCACAAACAAAAGAATAAAAGACATTATCATCTTCTACTTTACTCATTAATTCAGTTTGCTAGCGAGCAAGCATTGATTGATATTGATATATATATATATATATATATATATATATATATATATAAAAGGCTACCATGGCGTCAATGGCTATGGCTATATTACTCCTCCTGGGCAGTGGCTGCTTGTCGGGTTCTGTTGAGGCAACAATGGCAGCAAATGCTGATGCCTCAATCAACAGAGAGAGTTTTCCAAGTGGGTTCGTCTTTGGGGTTGCCTCTGCTGCTTACCAGGTAGAATATTTCGATACAAACCTACTTTCAAGGGACTGCTTCATGTCCTGTCCTCGTGTGCCCTCAATTTTGTAGGAAGCTTTGTTGGCTTCTGTTATGCATTTTCTTCTTTCTGCATTGATATTGGTGATTAATGATGTAAATGGGTCTTAAATTTGTTAACTTGATGGCGCTCTCTCTCTCTCTCTCTCACACACACACAGTATGAAGGCGAAGCAAACAAAAGTAGCAGAGGGCCTAGCATATGGGACTCCTTCACTCACAACTATCCAGGTCTCTTTTTCTTTCTGTTTGTGCGCGCGCGCGTGTCAATTTTCTTGCAATTGAAAAATAAAGAAATGAGAGCCATTTAAAATGATTGAGATTGAGACTTGAACAAGTGCTAATTGTTTGTCTATGAATCCCTGCAGAAAGAATAGCTGATTCCAGCAATGGAGACACAGCAATCGATTTCTATCATCGTTACAAGGTGGGAAGCTGATCCCACATCCCATATTGTTGTTTTGTTTGGTGCAAATTATTTTACACCAATCTGCGTCAGAAAAAAATAATTACTGATGTGAAGACGATATGATCTTGCAGGAAGACGTCAAACTAATGAAAGAGATGAATTTAGATGCTTTCAGATTCTCCATCTCATGGTCCAGAATACTACCACGTGAGCCTTTGTTTTATCCCTTTTAGTTTTCAGGCCGAGGGGATATGTGTTGGTAATTTGTTTCCAAAGGAATATGTGCTTGGCGTTACTAATATTGAATGCCCTTTGTTTTCTTTTGTACCTTTAAACAGATGGAAAGATAAGCGAAGGAGTGAATGATGAAGGAATTGATTTCTACAACAACCTTATCAATGAAGTGAAAGAAAATGGTAAGCAAGTTTGTGGCTCGTCAATTACTCAATTTTTTTGCTTTTGATGGGCACCCATTTTCATGTATATGTCTCATTCATTCCGTTTCTGATATATTATACAGGTTTGGAGCCTTATGTGACTCTTTTTCACTGGGATACACCTCGAGCCCTTGAAGATGAGTATGAAGGCTTTTTGAGCCCCAACATTATGTAAGTCAAAAGCACTGCCATTCTTAGATATTGAAGACCATGGTTTCATGCTTAACAATCAAGATTTTTATTGATTCATTTATCTCAACAATACCTTACAGGGATGATTATCGGGACTTCGCAGACCTTTGCTTCAAGAAATTTGGTGATAGAGTGAAGCATTGGATCACTTTTAATGAGCCAACAACCTTTATCAACGGCTATGATTCCGGTGGCATTGCGCCGGGCAGATGTTCAAGATGGGTAAACAGGGCTTGCAAACATGGAAACTCAGCAACTGAGCCTTACATAGTTGGCCACAATATACTCCTGGCTCATTCAGCAGCTGTACAACTCTATAGAGAAAAATACCAGGTAACGAACGTTTACTCTTCTCGTGTGTAGTTTATGGACTCTTACATTTGTTCCACTCCTTTTTTTTTTTTTTTCTGCTCAAGCATTTTGTTAAATACTGAACACTGCAGTCATCTCAAGAAGGGAAGATCGGGATAACCCTTGTTTCCTACTGGTATGAACCTTACTCCAACAGCGGAGCTGATCGCGATGCGGCTCAAAGAGCCATTGATTTTATGTATGGGTGGTTCATGGACCCCATAACTTACGGAGACTACCCAAGGACAATGAGGGACTTAGTCGGAGATCGGTTGCCACAATTCAGCCACCACGAATCCAAGTTGCTGAAAAAATCATATGATTATATTGGACTGAACTATTATGCTGCATTCTATGCAAGAAATGCTGAGTATGTTGATCCAAATCACGTTAGATACTCAACAGATTCTCGCGTTGAGGTGACTGGTAAGAAACTGAGTTTTTTTTCTTAATTATTTATTATTTATTATTATTATTTTATGGGGGCATCAATATTTGATGCTTGAAATTCTGTCAGCAATGCATATTCATGTATGCGGGCTAAAAGTTTTTATTCCCTTACTTTGCAGAGAAGAGAAATGGCATTCTCATTGGTCCACAGGCTGGATCATCTTGGCTGCATATTTATCCCAAAGGCATCAGATACCTTTTAAACTACACCAAAGACACATATGAGAATCCTGCAATTTACATTACCGAAAATGGTAAGATAATCAACAGCTGTTATTATTTTGTATACTTGCAAGTTTCAAGATTTGAATCAATCTAGTTCATTGATTGGTCCGTGTTTTTGTTCAGGGGTTGACGAAGTCAATAACAAGAGCCTAACACTGGAGCAAGCCCTTCTTGATTATCACAGGATAGATTACTACGACGCCCATCTTAGAAACGTCCTGGAATCGATCAAGTAGGTTTCGTGATTATTATTATTATTATTATTATTTCAATTCTTAGCACTTTGCACTTGTTCTTAATTGGGGTTAATAACACTTTGATCTCACACTTTGATTCTGACAGCGATCATGGGGTTGACGTCAAAGGATACTTTGCATGGTCATTTGCGGATAACTTTGAATGGAATGTTGGATATACTTCCAGATTTGGTTTCTATTACATAGACTATAACAATGGGTTGAGAAGAGAACCCAAGGAATCAGTCAAGTGGTTCACAGATTTCCTGAAGACAGACGGCCAGGCGTCTCCCAATGCATTACCAACCATATCTGTTGGCGGCCCAGGAGACTCGATTCAGCTGCCTCGCAAAATGGGTAGATTTGGACAAGCAATTTTGCCGCTGTAGATATAAGGTTTAATCTACCTTACAGCCTCAAAAGCTTTGCTGGGGTCATAAGAAGATGGAGCAACATTTGTTGTGTGCATAAGTGGGAATCATTCTCTTTAATTAGAACATATAGGACTTTTTTTTTTTTTTTATTTCTTTTTAAAATTATTTTATTCTTCCAAGGATAGATTTGCCAATTCGATTCAACCAACATGGCTGGTCTAAATTGTTGTCTGTGGCTGGTTCTCAATTGTTGTGTTGCTTTGTTCGATTGAATTTGTTCTTTGTTCGCTTCTTCCTTGCAGAAAGTGGAAGTAGACATGAATTGGATGTAATGCCCACGAAATTTTATGGGAAAATAATCTCTCAGTCGTGGACATATTGTCTACGCCAATATTTGTCTGTACGTTAAGTAATCTGTTGTGTTTAGGTTGGTCTGCAACACAGTCTGAATGCTTGTGCTGACTTGATCCAAATAAAAAAAAAAACAAAAAAAAGGAAAACGTGCTGGCATATGAAGCTGAAGGCTGGAAGACAAGATGGGCGCCGGATCAGACCAAGAGAGCACAGCTCATATCCGAAAAGGCTAAAAGGCCTCTTGGTCCAACCAGAATCCTCTGGGTGACCACACGTAATGAGAAGCTACGTCACGTAGGCCTTTTGTCCACATAGGAACATGGACCCACCGTTTGGGCGTGCTCAACGACAAGCCGGGGTAAAGAGAGAGAGAGAGGGAGCATCAATGGCCAGCGAGAGAAACGCGGGCCCATAACACCACCCGGTGCAGCACTCTGACCCAAATGGGCTTGAAGGTTAAGCCCTGATGTTCTGTCCACCATGGGTTGATGTCTTGTCAGCAAAAAGAGGCTTCAGAACACAAGCTGGTCGAATTCTCAATCTAGCCCCGCCCAAGAAATTAGGCTATTTGAAGCAGAATAAAACCGGCTGCCTCCTTACCCCCCTCCCCCACCCAAAAAAAAAAAAACCGGCTGCCTAAGGCAGCTTAATTATCTATTGATATATGTGTAGACCATATAATCGTCTCTTCAAACAGAATTGAAAATATACACATCTATATATATGACCAACAACTTAAAATAGTTGAGAAGACAACTATTTCATGGAGGATCGCAATATACAAAGAAGGAAGGTTCTTCTATTGTCTCCATCAATACCATTGAGAAGACAACTAACAAGACATAAATTGGTTGGCACAGGAAGAAAATTGTTGGACTGAAGATGACAGTTCAAACCCCCAACTCTTTCAAATTCTCTTGAATATTTGAGTTTTAATTTTGGCTTAATACATGTTAATTACTACGGAGAGTTTTATATTTTGTGGCCGGGGAATCCGTTTACGCATGCATTTGCTCACTGATTTCAACGCCTACATACTGTTCTCAGGTTCACATGTCCTGAGAATGTTTTGAAAATGTTTATATATCCTGATGTAACTTTTCCAAGTTTTGAATGGTAGCTGGCAGGTTCCCAAAAGGACGAGGGGACTCTACATGAAACGAGCGAGGGGCGTGGGACTACAACTAAAAAATATTGGGTCCCTGCAATGGAACCGTCTGAAAATATACAGCATATATAATTTTTTTTTTTTTTAAATAGTAAATGGGTAATGGACGCTCTTCGGTACAGTCTTCTCAAGTCCCTCCTTGTGCCACCTAACATTTCCGTACTAAAAAAGCAACCAGGAATGATTTGCAAATTAAGTAGTTTTTTTGCTGACCTCCAACCCCTTTTTGCCTTCTTCCTCTCTCTCTCTCTCTCCCTATCTTTTTTTTTTTTTGGCTTTTTTTAATCTAAAAAGAATAGAAAGACGAAGATTTGGGAGGCCTCGGTCCCTCCAACTTCATCGTTGCTAAGAAATCATCACTTATCTAAAATCCAAGGTAGGTGCATTTCTTGTGGGGTGGAGCCCCACCTCACAAAATATGAAGAAAAGGCAAGTGTGTCCAAATAATGAGCAGTCATGAAAGCATAATTTACTCTCTTCTACAGCTGATGCCACATCATTGTTGATTTGCTGCCTTTAGGTCCTCTCGTGAGCTTAACCAGACTACACTAGTTTTGAAGACTGTGTGACCAGCTGATTGAGTTGTGAAGTTGTTCAAAAGTACTGATTGCTGTTGGCGGGCCGACGAGATTCTTGTTTTCATTACATTTTAACTAGATTTGTTCGTTTCCTGTGAATTCCACCATAGTCCTCGTGACATTTTGACTAGCTGATTGAGTTGTGAAGGTGCTCAAAAACCAATTTTAGTTCTTCGTAAAGCAGCAAGTTTTACAATTATAAGGTTATCCCATGGTCCGTATATGCGGCTTGTATGATATAAACCAGCAAAAGGTATTAAATTATGGGTGGTGGGTCATGCTACAGTCGGACCCAATTGCCATTGTCATGATAGATATGCGAAATTCTTTTTGTTTTGTTTTTCTTTTTTTCGTTTCTTCCACGCGAGTCTTGAAACTCATCATCGTCATCATCAACCAATTGCCACAGTCATGATAGATATGTCAAAATTCCTTTTGGGTTTCTTTTTTTTTTTTTTTGTTTCTTCCACACGAGTCTTGAAACTACTCATCATCGTCATCCTCTGTTAAGACTTTCAAGATGCCCTGGGACGACCCTTCCGCATGCACATGCAATGTTGCTTGTTACACCGTCTATCTTTTTGGTTTTCTGAGTTTGTCTACCCCACCTAGCTTCACGTCATTTTTTTTTTTTTTGTTTTGTCTCGTTATTCAAGGGCATTTTTTTCATTTCCCGCGTAATAATATGGTTGGTTCATAAATGTGACCATGATTGACACACCTTTCTCCACCTTGTTTCAACAATCTCAATTATGGAAAAGGTTGACATCAAGCTTTCGCCGATTTCTCAACCCCTTTCCCCCACCCGATTCGGGATGAAGAAAGAATACTTTTTCTCATACGCCAAATAATTAGCTCAATTCAAGGAAAGGGAATGCAACTACTCGAGAAGAAACCAAAAAGAAAAAAGAAAAAAAAAAAAAAGAACTTTAGAAAACAATGAATAATGATATTCATCCCGGGCCTGCGGAGACGGAGGAACAGAAGAACTTCCATCATTCACTGGCCTCAAACTTGGCTGTGGTCCCACTAGTAGTATTCTGGTCTTGTCAAGAGTTATCTCACTAGACACTAATAATGATCCTTCTGGGGGCCACAACAAATAATCAACAGAGAAAATCTCTCTCTCTCTCTCTCTCTCTCCCCCCCCCCCACCTTGCCGTTGTGTTGTGTTGTGTTGTGTTGTGGGTCAATTTATACGTGGTCCTTTCACATTTCATTGTTCCGTACATATCATAAGCACGCCACTCTAAGCTCCGACGGTGAAATTTAAGAAATAGATTCATAAGGATCGTTGAAAATATTGGCGAGTTTGTGTTACCGAAATTTCCAGGAAAGATGATGGCATAACACGCCCGCATATGACTCAATTTTGAATCTCATCCCATAACATAAATATAGTATAATTTATAATATTTTTATTACATTTTATATAAAATTTTTTTAAATTAAATAATTTAATATTAATAAAATAATTTGAATTTTTAAAATAAATATTAATATAATATAATATATAATTTTATATATTTTTATTAGAATATAAATAAATAAATTACAAAAATATATATTTTTAATTTTTATAATTTATAGTTAAAAATAAAAAATTATAAAATAATACAACTTTAATTTAAATAAATTAAAATATAAAAAAATATTTTAAAAATTTTTATAAAATTTTAAAATTAATTAAATTAAAAAAAATTATAATTAACTTACAAATTTACAATTTAATGGATGAATTAATTAATTTAATAATTAGTTTTCAAAGCGAAACAATTAACTGCACCACGCCTCCTGAAAAATTGTTATGTTGCAATTAGAATTGTTAAGTTTATAATCAATATTAACAAACTAAATATTCGCAAAACTCACTCCGCGCGCAACCGTGACGTCATCGGGTGTTCAATTATTTAGAATCTTCTCCAAACTTTAGGTTTTGGATTATTGTCATTATTATATTGGCATCAAATTAAATATTTCTTTAATTCGTTTTTGGGTCCCATCGCCCCCAAGATTCATTTTCTAATTCCACCCCAAATTAAATATTAATAAACTAATTAGTTTTTTTTTTTTTATTTAAAAAAAAATTCAAAATATTATTTCTTATCAAACGAGACCCACTGTAATACTAACTTGGAGACAAATCCTCAGGCCATGAGCTTTTATTGTATATTATATATACAATGGATATGGCTTTTCACTTTGGCTTTTTTACTGTCGTGGATTGAAAAGTGGTCCACTTCGGAACTAATAATTAAGAAGAATTCTGTTTGGGATCTTAGTGAAAATGTTAATTTTGTGAGCAGTTGGATCTCTATGAAAGACCAGCAAGCCATCTCCCCCCATGTGATCAAGAAGAGTACCACCCGCTGCCACGCAACCCGGATTACCCCACATCAGTATTCAACGTCGCCCATTTCCCTGTTGGGGCGTCCGACCAACCATCCGAACCACAGTAGCTGGAGTCTTCTGGATCGCCCCAATAATTGAGAAAGGTCAGATATTAGCGAATTGACACTATGTAGAAGGGTAACACAGTCCCACTTGATTAGTCGGAAAACAAAGTGTATTCTGAATAGACACAGACGCAACGAATGCACGTACTACCATGTCTTTTTTAAGGAAAAATTAAAAAAAAAAAAAAACTTGAAAATAAAAAGAAAGCTGTACACTTTGTGCTCCTCATAGCCCAGATTTAACAAGAATAATATCCATCGTGTTGTTTTTTTTCCATTCTTATTTATCTAACATTTCCATCTATAATACCAGAGCATCCAAATATAACTGGAATTTACCTTTTGTTTCGCCCTTGTATTGGACAAGAGAAGCAGTAAATTTTATTTTATTTTTGTGAAATTAATAAAGAATTCTTGAATCAAAAGGAAGTAATAGGTTTGCTGACTGAACATATCCTGTCTGACTTCGTCGGTGTACAGTTGGAAGACTCGGGGTGGGGGTGCAATTTAGCTAGCATAATTAGGAAAATTCTCCATTTTGGATAACTTCGCTTAAGCACAGAGAGAATCATAAAAAGATACCAATAATATTTGCTTCCACATGCCACGGTTGGCCCTCCGTAGGCGGAAGGGACGAGGGTGTTTTTGGACGCAACTTTCATTCCAAAAGTAATTGTGAGTGATAAAATCGTTGGCTTTCCTCCTTCGGCTCGGCTCAATTATTCGAAATCGAACAACGAAATAATTGAATGAATAAATAAATCCCATGGTTCCCACTGGAAGGACATGTGCTCTTGTGGCCACCTACATATCATGGAAGTGCTTGTCAGGCCATGCGTCCCAACTAATTATATCGTAGTAGCAGGAGACCAAAGTGGATGTCCTAGAGCACACGATCCTCCGGGGTTCCTCCCCCATCTGGTAATCTATCTACAAATCTTAGCAAATATTTGCTCTTACAAAGTGACACTTGATTCCCAATTTGGTCTCAAATAAGGATTATCCTAGTACGTACCATCAATTTGTGCGACATGTGCGTTCCTGACTCATTTGGGAGCTCCAATAATATGTCTGGAAATTCATTGTGCAGGGCCTGTATGATCCATAGCTTCCAGAGAAATGGAAACCTCAACATAGATTGTGCCAGAGGAACAAAATAGAAAGAGGAAAGGCAATTGCATATGATAAGAAAAAAAGATACATATATATATATATATATATATATATATATATATATATATATATATATTGCTTTGCTTCTCCTATGCGATATTAACTGTTAAACAAATGATTAACCACAATGGTAACGATAAATTGGAAATTGTATGATACTCAGATGCAATCTCAAAATCACAACAATAAATCTCAAGCTAACAATTCAAGCGACCAAATGTCACTTTAATGATGAGAAAAACTAACATTTTGAGTAACTTGTTTGTGGTGAGTTAATGAGAGAATAGTCCTACATGAAGCCAGGAAAGATTAAGACATAACCCTTGTATCCTCGATATATTCTCAACGGGTTGTGGGGTTTCATTTTTTTTCCCTCGTGACATATGCTCGTACACCAACCAAAAAAGAAAAAAAAAAAAAGGTCTTACGGGACCAAAATATTATCCAATTACTTGGTCTTAATCGATGGTTAATGTAGACTATTGAGACAACGTGCAAAAGCATAATGTATTTAATTAACGAGTCCAATATTGGTGGACCCCGAATAAAAAGGGTACAAGAGAATATTAATCAGTTATTTTGTCTTAATCAATACCTACTATAGGCTATTGAGATCTAATTTGCCCAGTAAATCAAGGCCGGCCCGCTGTCCCTATTTGACTTGCTTGGCTAAGTTGTTGCCGATTGCACAAGCCCCAAGCTCGTTACTCAACGGAGGACCACAAAGATTTTAGGGAAATGAACAAGATCTGGAGACATATACAGACACCCCCCTGCTTGCAGTGTTTCACCATCAGCGAAGAGAGGGAGAGAGAGAGAGCACATATGAAATTAGCATCCACTACTCATAATTATAATCCATAGTGTCTCTTGATGACTTTTTCACCATTGATAGCGATGCCTCACTGTTCAAACCCGGGTAAGAAGCCAGAAGCTAGCGCATACAGTTGCTTTGCTCAATTGAGGAAATGGTAAAATTTGCTCATTTTCTCCCACGACCAATATCTACAATCACAAACTGAATTTCCAAGTTGTCCCAACTCAGTTGACCCAAAACATCGTACCAGCGAACCAAACGAGTTTTTGCTTTTTTTCTTTTTTTTAAAAAAGAAAATTGCATATAATTATCTTATTTTGTTAAGAATAATTATAGCTGTATGTAGTTACACGTGTATAAGATCTCAGACGAGCAACACGATGATTATTGCTCTACATAGTTATTTGTCCTGTTATTAACAGGAGCATTGTGTCTATGCTTCGTTGGGTGTGCTTGTTCGGATCCATGTGCATTTCGTGGTGGTCCATGCAAAATGGAAGTGGGGTGAGCCCGTCCGGCGGTATGGCGTGGCGATGCTTTCCTAGCGCCGGGTGTGACTTGACCATGGTGGACCCTTTTCGGTTCGCTACGCAACGAAAAAATCCCAAACACACCCAACACTAAAGGGCTTGTGTGTGTTTCCGTGTCTCTCCATCGCTACGTCTTCGTCACTCAATTCTCGCTTTCATGTGCTACGTGACAGACTTCTCTACTACAATAATTCCAAATCCCCTCCATCATTTCGATTAAGCTAGGGAGAGTACTACTACCGATAACCCATCACGTCCCCCACTTCTCTCTTTCTCTATCTCTTTTTTCCCAAAAACATTGTCTTTCTTCTCTTCTTCACCACCCTTTGTTCTCTCTCTCTCTCTCTCCCTCTCTCTCATGGTTCCCTTCTTCCAACCATGCCTTCTCAGCCCAAGTTCCACTTCTCTCTCCCAAGGTGCACCCCTTCCCCCTTTTTTTTTCTTCTTCTTTATTCCTTTTTCACTATTTTGATAATTGAATTTTAGTCTTCGTTCTCCATTCTTTTTTCATCAAGTGATCGTTCAGCTCTTAAAGAATTATTCATATGTGCTAGTCTCTAATGTTTTGAGCATAGAAACTTGTATAATTCCTGCTCTTAATAAAATTTATATATATGCATGCATGTTAAATTCAGACAAAGGGCTTTGTTGTTGTAGTTGTTGTATATGCATACAGAAACCTGCTTGTCCAGTGTTTGGTTTGGTAACCTTTTTGTCTGTTGGGTAAGCAGTATTAGTTTTTGGAAAGAGAACTCAACTCTCTCCTTCCAACAACAAAACCAAACAACAATTATCAAATATTTGGTGGAGTTTGATGTCAAAAACGAGGCTTTTTGATATTTGATGATGATTTTACAAACATGGTATTAAATTAATTATCCAAGTTTGCAAACTCCCTTCTGAAATTCTGCTTGTATTTGATTTGACAATTAAGCTGTGTGGGGGACAGTAGAATTTAAAGTGTAGCCTCTGCCTGTAATCCACAAAATTGACACCTTAACAGTTACTTGTCACGTTCCTCTGTTCTGTTTTTTTTGTCTGTGTATGTCGCAGGTGGATTGGACTCTCTGGTCACAGGAAGAATGAGAGTGAGAACGGTGACAGCGGTGAAAATAACAACGTTAGCCATAACACCATCGCCCACGACAGTCCTATCTCCTACTCCGTAGAATGCTATGCTTGCACTCAGGTTGGAGTCCCGGTCTTTCACTCCACAAGCTGTGACGGAGCCCATCAGCCTGAATGGGAGGCCTCTGCGGGCTCATACTTGGTCCCCATCAAAAATCGGTCCGGCCCAAAAAAGGCCCGGGCCCAATCAGGCCGACCCTCCAGCCCATTCGGCACGGTGCTAGACCCCCGTACCAAGCGTGTGCAAAAGTGGAACCGCGCGTTCCTCTTGGCCCGTGGCGTGGCCCTGGCCGTTGATCCATTGTTCTTCTACGCCCTATCGATCGGGCGGGGTGGGTCCCCTTGTTTGTACATGGACGGGGGATTGGCCGCGATCGTCACCGTCCTTCGCACATGCGTGGACACGGTGCATTTGTTCCATCTCTGGTTGCAGTTCAGATTGGCGTACGTGTCGAGGGAGTCTCTCGTTGTTGGGTGCGGCAAGCTCGTGTGGGACCCACGCGCCATCGCCTCCCAATATGTCAGGTCCCTCAAGGGATTTTGGTTCGATGCCTTTGTGATTCTTCCGGTCCCTCAGGTAACTCAACCAAACTCTGGTTCGGACTGTAACCGCGACTTCTACTTTTGAGCCCATGCAATCACATCATGCCACGTCAGCGCCCATCGTGGGCAGCTTCATCCGGAATCACGAAAGTTGAACGCAACGATGGTACATGCTTGATGCACGAGGATCACGTGTTCGTTTGATTTAAATTTTTAACGCTTTCTTGACACCAAAAAACCACAATTTCGTCTCCACGATTTAGGTTCAATTTTTAATAGTGTCTGATTTTCAAATCTTTAATTTTCTTTCATTTCTACGTTAAAATCGAAATTGGGTATGCAATCACATAGCAAAAAGTAAGGAAAAAAAAAAAAAAACAGTAATAACGTTTTTATTATTATTATTTTTAATATATTTTCAACTTATTTAGCATACTTATTAAATATTCAGTATACTCACCAAGTCAAGTAGTATATTACGTGATTAATTCATTTTTGACTTTTTAATAGGATTTGTTCTTTAAAAAAGAAAAAAAAAAAAACACAAAATAGAGACAATTAGATTAGGAAAATTTCCATCTGGAATGTCTCTCTATTTGATCACCTTGAAGATGACCACATTGAACCAAATATTTTTATATCTTTTAAATTTTAAATTTTTAATCCTACCCAAAATTTTATTTTTTGATTCCATGCCATGTCCTAATTTTTTTTTTTTTTTTTTTGGTTATTAGTTATATAATAAGAATAATTTTTTTTTTATTATCACAAATTTTATATTTACTTTCAAAACCTTAAAAATAAAAATCTAAATTGCACGACTGTTGTGTCCTAACTCAGCAACACATCAATGAGAATTTAAGAAGGATTATGTTGGCCCAATCAGACTGTTCTACTGTAAACTGCAAAATAAACCAGAAACTGAATTTACTGCCATTTCTGCAGCATGGTAACATCATGTTGGGAGTCTCATGGCCCTTCTTCTTACAGAAGAGTCTGCTTGTAGCAGTTTTAACAACTCCGTTGCTCCTGTCTCTACCATGTTTTGCAGGCTGTATTTTGGTTGATTGTTCCAAGGTTGATCAGAGAAGAAAAGATTAAGCTAATAATGACAATCCTTCTATTGATCTTCTTGTTCCAATTCCTCCCTAAGGTGTACCACAGCATATGCTTAATGAGGAGCATGCAGAAGGTCACAGGTTACATCTTTGGCACCATTTGGTGGGGTTTTGGGCTTAATCTCATTGCCTACTTCATTGCATCTCATGTAAGTCACTAAATCTAATGTTAAGCTTTAAGTTTCAAAGCATCCACTGGTATGATCGACACCAATCACTTTATTCGTTTCTATTTTGCAGGTTGCAGGAGGATGTTGGTATGTCCTTGCCATACAACGCGTTGCTTTGTGCCTCAGGCAACAATGTGAGAGAAGAGGAAACTGCGACCTGACATTGTCCTGCTCGGAGGAGGTCTGCTATCAGTTTCTGTCACCTTCAGGCACGATTGGAAATCCATGCGGCGGTAACTCCACTACTGTTAGAAAGCCAATGTGCTTAGATGTCAATGGGCCATTCAAGTATGGGATTTATAAGTGGGCTTTGCCAGTGATCTCTAGTGAATCTTTGGCAGTCAAGGTCCTTTATCCCATATTTTGGGGTTTAATGACCCTCAGGTAATTGCTTTGAAAGTCTACATTGGACATTTAGGATACTTGAATGTCATAGCTCAGCATTTAAGGAATCAAAAGCCTCATATGTGCTGAGTACATATTTGCAGTACCTTTGGCAACGATCTTGAGCCCACAAGTCATTGGTTAGAAGTTGCATTCAGTATATGCACTGTGCTTAGCGGTTTACTGCTCTTCACTTTATTGATTGGGAATATCCAGGTATGAAAATCAGACTTCTAAGATCTTTTCATAGATGCTGAGCCTATTATTCTTTTGACTTTTGCCTAAAATGACGAAGATATGTGCTTGCAATGAAGGTGTTTTTGCATGCGGTCATGGCGACCAAGAGAAAAATGCAGTTGAGATGTCGAGACATGGAATGGTGGATGAGGAGGAGACAATTACCTTCTCGACTGAGACAAAGAGTTCGCCGTTTTGAGCGCCAAAGATGGGCAACCATGGGAGGAGGAGATGAGATGGAACTACTCAAGGACCTACCTGAAGGCCTCCGGCGAGACATCAAGCGGTATCTCTGCCTAGACCTAATCAAGAAGGTAAGAGAAATAACCAATAATGACGAACATGAGCTAGAGCTATCCGCTCTCACAATTCAGCAGACACTGGCCTGATCAACGAAGAAGAAGAGGAAGAAGAAGAAGAGAAACCATCAAAGAGCTTATTGATCTGGTTTGTTTTCCTCAGGTACCTCTGTTCCACAACTTGGACGATCTTATTCTGGATAACATATGCGATCGGGTTCGGCCCCTCCTCTTCTCCAAAGATGAAAAGGTGACAATCCAGGTTATTGGATTCTCATACAACTGATTACTGCATTTGTTAAACTTGTATGTGACCCCAACTCTCCTTCAAACAGATTATCCGAGAAGGAGATCCTGTGCATAGAATGGTGTTCATTGTCCAGGGAAACATAAAGAGAACCCAAAGCCTCAGCAAAGGCATGGTAGCAACAAGTGTCCTTGAGCCAGGGGGCTTTCTGGGCGATGAGCTGCTCTCCTGGTGCCTTCGCCGCCCTTTCATAGACCGCCTTCCTGCCTCGTCTGCGACATTCGTTTGCGCTGAATCCACAGAAGCATTTGGTCTTGATGCAAACCATCTACGGTACATCACAGATCACTTCCGCTACAAATTCGCCAACGAAAGGCTTAAAAGAACCGCCAGATATTACTCATCAAACTGGCGGACATGGGCAGCCGTAAACATACAATTCGCTTGGCGCCGCTACAGGATAAGGACCAGGGGTCCATTGAATCCTGTAACCGAAAACGTGGGTGCTGAGCGTCGGCTCCTGCAGTATGCCGCAATGTTTATGTCAATCAGGCCACACGACCACCTTGAATAAGGGCATGTTCAGCGGACGGAATTTGTATCCTAATCTCGGATTCCAGTTTTGGAGAGTAACTTTGTCCTTCATAAAGCAATAAAAATTCATTCTGTTGATCAAGTGGATTGTAATAAAACACATAGGACAGATATTAGTGCTCTGGAGACATTAAATAACAGTGTCAGGTTCGGATTCAAATGAGTTAAATAGTAGTGTTTCGCCGCTTCTGGCATTGATGTTCGCTGTAGAGGATGGGTTTTTAACACCGGAGGGATGCAGCCCGCAGGCAGATGAGTTGGTGCAGGAGGGAGATTTCGACGTTTCGGACCCCATATTTAGAGGGCTCGATGGGGACTTGAGATGCAATGTTATTAAAGTGTCAGCTTTGGGGAATTTCCAGGAGCCGCCGAGGGCGTTGTTGTATTTGGTCAGCATTTCACTCGGAGCCAAAGGCAATTGTGAACCATTCTTGGCGGATACCCAGAGGGTTTTACTCATTTGAACGGAAATGCCACGCGGACGTATGCAAGAGCCCCACGGGAGCAACGCCCTACTCATGATATAAAAATGCATGTAGAATCAGAATAAAATATACATAAAGAGTAATGAAAATTACAATACTATGATATATTACTCTTATTACATTTTTTTTGCCATCTTTTTTTTTCTTTTTTTTTGTTGACATATTTTGTTCGACTTGTACGTTTTGTTACTCTTTATATACATTAAGTAAATTTTTATCTAAAAATAAAATTTTAAATAAAATATCTTATTATTTTAATAAAGTGAGGTCACTTTAGGTGAGCCTACTTCCATATATTTTGAATGGAAGGGTATCGAAATGACCAGCATTTTGGGACCCATTTTCCATGGTGCAGTTGCCTGATCCATACCATTTTCAAGAGCGAGCCAGATGTTGGGTGAGTGGAAATTCATGTAGTCGTGGTTTTCCAGTGTTCTGTAGGTGCACAGAAGTTTAAAATGAAACTATTCTGAGAGCCAAAATTGGTACATAGAAATCCATGAAAACATTTTCTCACTTGAATAATTATACAACTAAAATTGGCATCGTAGGCCCAAAATGCATTTGACTCCAGACCATATCCTGTCACACAAACATGCGATCATGTCTTTTAACTTCTAATTTTTATGTTGGGGCCTTATGCAGTATATTGAAACAGATCCAGTTACTTTCCTCGCATGCTTGTCCTCTAAATGGATTCTGAGCATCTCTTGCCAGTGCCTTGTATGAATATTTTGGAGTCGCCAGTTAGATGTCCTACACAGGAAAATTACTCTGAATACCAATCTGCTTCTGTCTTCTATCAGAGCTTAGGAATGGGAATAGCTGCCTTCCGTCTCCCGTACTCATGGGCGATGCTCATTGTACTCTTGCTATGACGCAGAAAGAACTCTGCAAGCAGGATTTGCCTTTCCTCTAAGGTTAAATCGCCATGACAACCCTGCAGATCATCAGTAACGCGTATGGTTTCCATCAAGTTGCAAATAACTGCATCTATATCCCAGACATCAGGAGGATGCACTATACATATATTCAAAGTTACTTAAATTTAATTACCCAAAGTCAAATGATCCAGGGCAAAGGAGAGTTGGATGGAGTGCGTATGTAACTTACAAAAGGTTGCTGAAAGCTCAGGAAGGATTTTTCACAAGGAAAATGCAAACCATGGGCGTGAAAATACATCAGCACATGGACACACTCAGTGACACATGCATTGATGTTTGCATGCAGAAGAGAAAATGAGTCCCTAATATGTTCATCTAATGGCTACTAAAAGGATTGTCCCTTCGAGTTTCAAGGTGCTATGAGTCAAACATATAAGCCAATAAACATAAGACCAAGAATATATCCTCATTCATTACAACATTTGCAAAATCAGGGCATATCATTCATGGATAATGAATTTCAGCCATGACCTTTAAGTGGATTCAGCTCTTTAACTATAGAATAAATTTAGTTAAATTTCTCTTATGTGCTATAGAAAGCAATGCAAACAGTAATTACCAGGCGAGAAATTCTGTCACAAACAGCATGATGCATGAGGATGCCTGCAGCAACAGAAACATTGAAAGAATCTACCATGCCTTTCATTGGGATACTGCAATGCAAATCTGACATTTTTAGGGCCTCATCACTTATTCCCCTGCAATGCATGAATATCTCTTGTTCAAAATGAAGATTGCATTGAGGGGCACAAAGGTCTAACTTCAGAGAACTGAATTATGTGTTATAGACTTAATGGAAAATAATTGAATTGTTTCAAACTTTTGAAGGATTTAAATCACTCTTACTATGAAAAACTGGTGAAATATATGTGCTTACCTATTTTCATTTCCAACAACTATTGCCATTGGATGTGACCAATCCATGTCATAAATTGAAACCTATAAGATGCAAAAAGAGAAAGTTGAAATGAAAAATCATATCAGAATCCAATACACAATACAGTTAGTAGCTATACTGACTAACTAAATGCAACTGGGCATGTGAAGCAGTTGCATAATCACATCAATCTTAATACAACTGACTCACAAAACAAAATTTTGTTCAAGATAAGATGAGTCAATTACGGTATCTATTCCAACATGTGTTGTTGCAATTCGATAACCACGAGATTTTAGCACTTCAAAGCACTCTTGAGTAGAGTCCCAAAGTTCAATATCCAACCACTTCTCTGCACCCATGCTGACATGGCGATTTTCTCTGTACCTGCAACAAGAACTTGGATGATATTACTAACATGCTAGTCTCCCCTCAAAGCATGGCAGGAAAAGATAAACAGCTAAAAGAAAGCAAATCATGTCCAACGCTGTGAGCAACCCTATAAACAAACATTGCATGATAATCCTTGCAACAAAACAGTTTTAGATCACTTCATGAACCAGCACATCATTTTACTCAAAAAGTGAAGCTCTAACTTTGGTATCGTATGCCGAACCAGAAAAAAGATACAAGTGCATAACTTTCTCTGAAAGTTGCAATTCATATCACTTCCAGGCAAATCAATCAGACAATAACCTCAAAGTCTAAAGCCCCTAGAATCTTGTCCGAAATACATACAGCAATAGAAAAACACCCCATAAAACATCCAACTTTCCGCAAAAGCTAGAACATTTAGTAGTCATTGCCCACAAATAGGATTAACCAAACAATTGAATTTTACCCATTTCACCTCAAACGACGATGCACCTTTTCGAGCTATCACACGAAACCACGTGAACAGACTGAAACCCTAAAGCATCTGCCGACCGAAATGCCGCCGAGACGTTTCCAAAATCGCTCAATCCTTCCACCACCAAGCACACCGAGTAGCTTCGGTTCTCCACGGCTTTCCTAAACTTTTCTTTCCTCTCTTCCATTATGTGGGGACCCACCGCCTCCAAAACTTCGCCGCTCGTCAAGCAAGCCCCATTCATGCACCTGAACTTATCCGTATACGGGAACCACCGCACTCCTCCGCCGTCCACGGCGGCGCTCGAATTTGTCTGTCTCTCCATTTTCATCAGCCTCGAAACGTCGTCATTCCGGCTCCTGAGCAACTGTTCCACGGCATCGTTTCTCTCCGAATCTTCCCCGAATTCCGTGGAATCCAATGAGATGGCTCCTTGCACCGAACTGTACGGACTCGAACGGACACCATGCGGACCGACTCCTATGAAACAAAAATTGAAAACATCAAAACTTTGACATAAAAACAGCACATATGCGTATATGGGTTTGGAGGGGGCGATGTTAAGCACCTAGGGAGAGGTAGGGATAACGGACAGGCCGAGGAAAGGACGGCTTGGGATTGAGAGAAAAATGGGCTTTGGGTTTGTGAAATGGCCAGAGAGATATATTGAATAGAGTTTTGCTGGCTCTCATTTTGGCGCCACCAAAACAGAGACAGAGAGAGAGGGTTTATAGGTGGATCATTTTCCGTATGGATATTGGATAGGAGGGTTTTAGGATTGGCCGCAGCGGGATGGTTAGGTCTGCTAATACAATGCCGTTTTAGGTTGTGCCTTGATTCGCTCTGGCTTCTGACTTTAGTTTCGACAGTTTGGTTTTTATTTGGAAATCAATTTCTTTATTATTGATGATTTTCGGATTTAATCAATAATATTGTTTCATTTCATATAAGTTATATTTAAATTTGCACCAAGAAAATACAATTTTTTTTAATTGATCGGTGTCAGGATTTGAACTTGGTTGTCGGGATATATATATATATAGATATTAATTAGATAACTCCAAAAATGTTTACAGCTTGAACCACCGAATTCAGGTAAAAGTTGCTTTTGATTTTGAAAAGATTCAACCACTGGTCTGGCCGAGGCTCTTTAATTTGGTGATGCAGGAAAACGAGAAGCTTCAACTATTCCTGCATTTCGTTACGATTGCTTTGATGTAATTCTATGGACAAAAAGCAAACCCACTAAAGTATAAGAAAAATACCAGTAATGGTGTTGGAGATCACCAGCTTCCTTTTCAAGCACACCAGAAAAATACCCGACATGTCAAGTATCAAAGGTCCCCAAGCCCCATCTCCACGTTGCCGCGGAAGAATGGTTTCTAAGTGATACTTAAGCACATATCCACCTTTGTTTGCAACAATGTAGAAAGACCCCGCGCAATTGGAAACAAACCATTCGCTTGCATAAGCAAAAGGATCCTACTCACATAACATAACAACCAGTAAGGGTACGACCAAGATTGATCTCATCGTTTAAACAAGACAATCAACCTTTTTATTTCTTTTCATGTTTTCTTAACTAAGGAAATGAAGTAAAACAATTTCCTGGCATATACCAGAACAGAACAATGACACGCTTTGTTTCCGAGAGTTTTGATGAAGTTTGCTCTGGTTAGGCCTGGACAGTGCGCCTTGAGATGACGTCGAACGATATGCCATTCTGTTGGAGTCGTTCTTGGAGATCCGTTGGGCCAAAAACAATCCCTGGAGAGTAAACTCCACCCTTTGGCAGGCTATGACGTTCGCTCAGGCAAATAAGTGCACATTGAATAATAATAATTGGAGTGGTGAGATAGCCAATCTCAGGTCCCATTACTCTTGTAATGATTTCCATATCAGGCGCTGCTTTTGCCCCTGAAATCTGATCTGCATCGCCAAAACCACGTCCAACAAACCACAATTTAAATGAAGCACTTCTCACCTCATTATCAGAGGGACCTCTCTTCCGGAACCATCCCAGGCTGAAAAAGGATGGAAATTTTAAGAGAAGCCACCTGCCAATAGCATTTTTACCCAATAGGCCCATGAATATGCCAACAACAATGAACCGAAAGAGCCCCAACAAAGATTTAGAACCTAGCTTCAACCCAAAATGGGCAGGCTTTGCCATTGACCAGAAAGTCTCCCTCTTTTTAATCTGCTCGGGACTCTCATTTATCCCAGGAAGACCAGTGGGGAATTCTGTCAGAGTTGCAAGAGTTCTTCGAACAACAACAGTATCTGCTGAAGGTAGCTTTAAGGCCCAAAGACCAAAATCCTTTTGGTGGTCTATCATTGGACCTCTAGGAGGCAAGGGACCAGGAATCTGCAAACATTGTAAACATGCACAAAGATCAGTGAACGCAGCTGGGAAGTTCAAAGGTTATCACAACTATTTAGATTGATCGATACAGACAAGTAGCAGAGTGGAATCTATGACCAAGATCAGGTGAAATCATTATTGCAAAGAAAAGTAGCATATAACCGTCTGTTAACTAGTTCTGCAAAGAGTATCAGAAGGATTTCTTACAGCTGGCCTTGGTCTCTTAGGTCTGGATTGCCGCAGCTCCTGCAACTTGTGTGCATTGGCCACTCCCAACACAGCAGATTCATAAGTACCGAAATTCCCAACAATCCTTCTCTCCGACTCCAAGCTCAAGTAGGCCTCGATTTGGTTTGGCACAGCTGGAGCCACCCACTGCCTAGAATTAAACATCCAGCCCAATTCAGCCGGAACCGAGTCAAACCCACATGCAGAAACCACCAAAGAACCGGTTTCCACTGCCTTCTCGTGGTACTCCATCTCCATTCTCTCCATGAACTCAGGCTCCCCACATATGTCCAAGTAATCACACCTGATACAATTTTAGGCACAAACATCACTGCCCAATTTCAATCAAGATTAGAGTAAAAGAAAATTTCATCAAAATGCCGAGTTTGAAGCAGCTATTAGCTCCTACATCGCGCATTAATACACACAAATTTTCGATCTTTGTAAGCATTTATAGATGGATCACTGAAATGGATATCAACAGAGCTTATGACTATACCCAGTCTCGGCACAGGCGGCGAGGACGGGCTCGCCGTGGAGGCGAAAGGGGCCGACGCAGTTGAGGATGAGCTTAGTTTGATTGCAGAGACGGCGAAGGGAAGATGGGTCGGCGACGTCGGTGGTGAGGATGGGGATGGGAGGAGAAGGAACGGGATGTGCGGCCCATTGGAGAGCTTGAGTCAGCCTGGCGGGGCTGCGGCCAGCAAGGGCTATGGCCCTGAGAGGAGAAGATGGGGTATTGAGAAACTTGAGGGTTTCCTTGATCACATACTTGCCCGTGAAGCCTGAGGCTCCCAAGATTATCAGGTCATACGGAGGAGACTGAGACTCTCTGTTATCTTCCATTCTCCTTTTTCAGAGAAAATTTCAGGTTTGCGAGAGCTTGGTCTGAGTTTTGAGACTTTTTGGCCTGAGGGTTTTCTGGTGGGCAGTGGGTCTTGAAATTGTGTGCCAATTGTGGTCAAGATCGGATGCTGAAGTTAAAGAGGAAACAGGACCAACAGATCAACCTGGGGTGTGGATTTATAGTCTTTCCGGGAACAAGGAGCGTTGTCTGGCAACTGACAAGGCTTTGGGAGAAGTACCCTTGTACGAAGAAAAAACTATAAATCGTAGCAAAAATCGTCTTATCAAAGTCATACTTCCGGGGCGGTACTTTCTATAGGTAGTTAGTGGAGCGTTAGATCAGATAAACAGTATGTCATTGCCACCTAAGACTTTTTCTTCTCCTTCTTCTTGGTGATGATGGTGGTGTTGTGGTGGTTGTTATCTATTTGTAGGAATAACACTATCCAAGGAAAAAACTGAGCATAAACTATGCATAACAGTGGAAAACTCAGGCCGGCACTAGCAGTCTCTCCATCTTTCCAGTAAAGAATCAATTCTCCAAACAGTTTGCTGTTATCTGAAATTATTCAGAGTACAGAATTCAAATACTCGAGGCATGACAACAATTAGAAAGAGGGAGAGAAAGAGATTATTTTGTATTAGAAACATTAATTTACAAGACTTTTTTTTTTTTTTTTTGGGTCAGATAAATTTACAAGATTCATTACACTGTGCACCAAGTTAGAGATCACTAATTGGTATGGCTATCATGTTTGAACTGGGTATCAGGCAGCGTCAAAGTTGCCTGTTTCAAAACCCTTTGAATAAGCAAAAAAATCTGCTCCAGGGCATACTTACTCTTGCCAGACTTATCTTAGTCCTAGCATGCTATACCCATAAGTCTTCTTCAGACCTTTACTCTTAGCTTTGGCTCTTATTTCGGTTGCTTCATCCCATTTTCCACCCTCTGCATATATATTTGACATTAGAGTATATGCGCCAGCATTATCTGGTTCTAAATTTAGCAGATGCTCTCCTATGAGTTCACCCATCTCTGTATTTCCATGAACTTGACAGGCAGAAAGCAAAGAACTCAATGCAGATGCTCTTTGTTTGGATGGCAGGCATACAATCAGATCATATGCTTCTTTAAGCTGACCAGCTCGGCTTAATAAATCTACCATACATCCATAATGCTCTTCACATGGTTTTATAGAATAGTCTTTAGTCATGGACCTGAAAACACATAGACCATCTTCTACCAAACCTGAATGACTGCAAGCAGTGAGTAACGAGGTGAAGGTGACCTCATCAGGCTCCACGTTGTACCTCTTCATGGAGCCAAATAATTTGAGAGCATCTGCACAGTTGCCATGTGATCCATATGCTGCTATCATTGTATTCCATGATGTTAAACACTTTTTGTCTGCACCCTCAAAAAGATTTCTGGCCATATCTAGTTTTCCACACTTGGCATATGTTGTAATCAGGGAATTCATAACAGGGATGTCAGTCTCAACAAGAGCTCGATACAAGTGACAATGAACTTCCTTGGCTAGACTTAGCCGTCCAAGCTGGCAAAATGCCTGTATCAAACAGGTCAGAGTGGTAGAGTCATAGTCTACTCTTTCTTTTTGCATCAATTGAAACAAGGTAATTGATTTGTTAGCTTGACCGTAATGAATACAACCAATCATCAATGAAGTCCATGACACCAGGTCCCTATTTCTTAACATGTTAAAGACATGAGTTGCATAGGCTATATAACTGGAATTTGCGTAGAGGTAAATGATCTGATTGGCAACTTCTACACTTGCGTAATAACCACGTCTCAAAACGTAACCATGGATGCATCTTCCTGCTTTCATATCTTTTAGGTCAGAAGATGCAGAAAGTACACTAAGGACAGAACCTATGTTTGGCTTGATATGTGTTCTGACCATTTCAGAGAAAATCTTCCTGGCTTCACAAGCCAGTCCATTTTCAAGATAACCTGCCATCATCACATCGTACAAAATAACATCTCTTGTCCCTGATGTATCAAACAATTCCTTAGCTTGTAGCAAGTGGTTGCATTGGGAATACATATCAACCAAAGCAGTTGTGATTACTATATCCAGTAGTGACCCCATTCGAATGATGTAGCAATGGATACTCTTTCCCTCTCTCAAACACTTCAGATCAGCACAGCACAAAAGGACATTGGATAATGTAATCAAATCAGGCATGATTTTTTCTTGCAGCATGACACGGAAAAGGTCCAAAGCTTCCAGTTGGTACTCCATTTTAAGATAACCAGACATCATTGCATTCCAAGAACCAATATCTCTCACCTTCATTCCACCAAAAACATCGACTGCCATTCTGAGGTCCCCACATTTCACATACATGTCTACAAGACTAGTTTCAAACACTTTCTCTAAATAACCAATTCCTCTCCTAATAGCATATCCATGAATTGAACGACCCTCTTTCAATGCTTCTACCTGTGCCACTGCCCCAAGTAAGCTCACTAAAGTCACCCGATTCAGATCCAGTCCTTCTTGCTGCATATTGCGCACAACATTAAAAGCATCATAACCATGTCCATCACCAACCAGTGCATACCCAGTAATCATTGATGTATAGACAACAACATCTCTGCCAGAAATTTCATCAAACGCTTTATACGCATCACCAATATTGCCATGCTTCGAGTACAACCCAATGAGCGAAGAGCCCACAAAGGGATTTACATTTAACCCAAACTTGAAAGCATCCACATGAACTCCTCTCCCAAAATCCAAGCAACCCAATTCAATACACCCTCTCAAAGCAAACATAAACACCGACTCATCTAACCCTATATTCACTTTCTTCAAGTTCACGTACCGCCATAGAAATCTCCAAGGAGAGATTGTCATTCGCAATTCTATCAAATACCCATTTCAATGTTAATCCAAAGTAGCAAACTTTACGTGTAAAGGGAACAGCTTGAGATTTTCCTCCCCTCTTTGACCTCGTATGATTTTTCCGTTTTATATTATATTGCGGTTTTTCAACAAGAAATTACGTCATCCAAACATTTAATTATTAAAAACTTATAACTTTACGTAGAAGGATTAAATTCCAATCCAAAAAATAAAAAATATAAAAATAAAAACAAGACATATACTACTAAATTTATTTAAAAAGAAAAAAGTGGGTGGACTAGTTTGTACCCAACTTATTTCTTTATTTTTTCTTATTACGTAGTTGTCATTAATCTATTTTTTATTGAAGAAATTATTGAATAATGTACATGAAATTAATCTTCTTTTTTAATTACCTAGTCCTCTCTTGCTTACATTCCAAGTAATTCCAGTTACATTTTCTCTAGTTATATAGAGTTAATAATCGACTTGCGAGGGATTGACATAGTGAATTCAATCGGGGCAATGTCTCATCTGCAAAAAGGATTGTTTACATATGTTCTATTGATCCTGACACAGGGTGAATGGTCATCACCAACAAGCTTTCCAAGGAAGCATTTCTAATGTAATGTCCATTTTCGGGATCCAGAAGTCTTCAGATCAGACAGTCGAGAAGGAGGGACTAAAAGAGATTAGTACGAAATGGAGAATAAATGTTGAGGAAGTCTAACCCAAAAGAGTTAAACGTATTTTAATGCACGTTAGCTCTTTGCTCAGTAAGGTGATAATTTACTATTGCTCTCGTGTATAACATTTTGTTATTATTCAAATGTATTGAGTTTTTGTAGCCTGCTTTGGGACACACTCTTTTCAAAATGAAGGGATCATCATACAGTTTAAAACACAAAAACAAAGAAAAAAAAAAAAGGGGAACTCTCAAGTTGGGCTGGAGTGTGAAGTAGTCCATCGACCATCCTTCCGCTTTAGCCATCAAAAACCAACTCCTTGCAACAATCCCCAGTTTTCTAATTTTTGGTTCTTCAATCACAGAGAGCCTATTACGCCCAAATTAAGCATTAAAACATTTTTGTTTACAATTAGTTTCAAATACTAAAACACCGGCTAATAACAACAAAGCTTTTAAGGCTCGAATCATTAGACTAGATAGGCAATATACACTAACACGTAGTAGGATTATGGAATTGGAACGACGCATGTCCGATTTTACAAATGGCACAAGCAAATTTTTCGATCTGCTGGTTCTGGAAGTCATATTTCCATATGCCCTAGCCAAGTACAGTATGATTCTAGTTTTCATATTTACCTGCCATACCAGAATCTGACTATGTATAGGCCATGAGCAGCTAGATCCAACCATTGAGAATACCCATAAGAACATTGCTTTGTCATCTAAGTCACAGCTTACCAGACCTTTCTGGGGCCGATAAGCCCGAGGACTTCCTCCCAAAGACCGTGACTGCTGGCTTTATCCAGCCCAATTACGCCTGGGCTACAGGCAGCTACCGTCCAATAACCAGCATTTATCTCCTCTTTCAATTGCTCTTTCTCCCACCCACAGTACCCATCAAAGAACCTAAAGTCCCCTATACCAACCACATTCCTCTTGACCATCTCAGCAGCACAGCCAGCACTCTTTCTAGTTCCATAATACAATCCCTTCATTACTCTCTCAAACACCTCGCTCTTGGCCACTCTATCATTGTCATAGGCACCTTTGGGGCTCACTAAAAACAACCCTTCTTCTAGCGGCCCACCAAAGAACAATGGACTATCAGAAAAGGTCCCAGTGGCATCCAGCATTGCTGTTCTCATTTCCTTGATCGACATAAGGGATGGTCGATTGAGTATGATCCCAAATGGGCCCATAGGCCCTGTTGATAAAAGAAGTATGACCGTCCGTTCAAATATGTGCACTCCATCAAGCTTGTCTGTGGCGATCAGAAGACAACCCTTTTCAGGCTCATGGATTGTGTGGGCCCACTTGTCGCTGATTGGAATTTGTGGTGGATCGTCCACCACCATGTCGGGATCAACTGCAGAATCCGGCTTATCGGGGCTTTTTGCTTGCTCGTTCGCCACTAGCTTTGCTCTAAATGACCTCCAATCAGCATCAAGGTAAGGTTGGCTGTCATCATCAGAGGGTGATGATGACGATGATGATGATGACAGTTGGCAACCTGTTGTCAACAAACAATTTTTTGTTTTTTTGGTTTCAAACAGAAACAATGTACTTTCATCAATGCATTGGAAAGCTCAACAACACTCAATCAGGTGTTCAAACAATCATCTAACAAAAGTGCAGTACTTGCATAAACCCATAGAACAGCCAGCTAAAGCAAAGACCAATTGTTATCAACACAAAAACTTGCACTTTCCAACGCAACAACTCAAAGTTTGGGAGCAAAACAATATTGAAGACAATTGCTTTCTATTTTAAAATCTGAATAGCAATAAGCCCAAGTAACGAATGCTTTAAAAACCTTAACGCAACTCATTCAGGCATACGATCAAACATCTAGAGTCCCAAGTGCAGGAATCCCCAACCCACTAATACGCAACAGATTGAAGACAACTGCCAAATCCATCAACCATCCATCAGCAAAGATCGGCAAAAGGGTGTCAATATCTCCACCACTTTAAGACAAATTGTTAACATAACCAAACAGATCAACACAAACATTTGGTTAATAAATACAAATTGACCAAGCAATTGAGAACAACCCCTAACTAAGTATACGATCAAACTACCCAAGATCACATAGAAAAGCACAAAACTTTGAACCAATGATAAAAAATAGAAAGTCAATGACGATGACCCAGTTGCCGAAGGGGACTTACGGATGATGGGAGATGGAAGAGAGGATCGTCTGGGGTGGAATTGAGTAAAGTTTCTCTTTGGGTAGGCCAACACTGGGCCTTTGATTGAAGACGGCACGAATTCAGATACCCTGATGAAGGAGTTCGAGGTGAGAAAGCAAGCTTCCATTCTTGGCAATTTTTTTTCCACTTCTTCCCCAAAATGAATATTCCTTGCGGCTATGGCGGACGTTCACGCAAATTATATCCACCACAATTCCTTGTAAAAAGCTAAATTATTATTTTACACGACCCAAAAATACTTCACACTCCTACGACAATAAAAAAAAAAAAAAAAGGATCTACACAAAATTATAAAAATAAAGTAGTTAATTAATTATTTTTTTTTTTAAAATAATAAATCTGAATTATTAAAAAAAATTTTTTGTTCTTATTTGTATTTTTTAAATTTATATTCATATTTATATATAATAATATATATTTTTTAATTTAATTTTTTATTATGATAGATGGACATTCATTATTAATTTCTGTTTATTATATTCATTATTCAATGAATTTTCTTAATTTAATTAACCACGAGTCGTCATTGGAGGTAAAATTATTTTTAATTTTTGCATATTTTTTAAATCTTCGTCCCTCCATTTAAAAAAGAAAAAGGATTTAATTGTTAAAATATATTTATACGTGGCAAGATATTAGGACAAGTGATGTGCAAACGTTCGACGTAGGAACCTTTTCGTGGGTTTGTGGGATGTCGTGTCTTACTCGTAGCCGGTAGTTCGTGGCGTTGTTGACTTCTGGAAACGATTTTCAATTTAAAATAATTGAATTTAAATTGAATGCAGCAAGGCCGTTAAACCGTTGGATTGTGTATAACCAGACAAAAAATGTTGTTTGGTGGGAAATCATCAGGCCATTTTTGACCGTTCGATTTCCGACCGAACATCCCCAGGTCATCATCCTCTAAAGAAATTGAAACCCGTAGTAATATAGATTTCTGTCGGTTGATTAAAAAGGCTTTCATCATCATCATCATCTAACGGTGTAGCTTCTTAGTAAATAAAATGTTCATATTTTCGAATTTTTGTTAAAGTTGTTAATAATGCATAAATTTTTTTAATAAGACTATAAAATAAAAGTAAAAGAAATATTTATAAAATATAAAATATTATTTATGTAATATTTTTTAACATTATTTATTTATAATTTTATTTTGTATAATAAATAAAATTATAAAATATAAAATAATAATTAAATTATATTAAAAAATAAACATAATATATAATAAATAATTTGTATATTAATTTAATTTTTAATTAATTATTTACCTTCAAATATTTAATTTATACAAGATAATTATTGGGTATGATGATGATGATGATGGTTAGGCACATGGAGCATAATATAATTTTGGATTTATAAAAGGCTGGGTGAATGAGAGAGCTTGGAACAAGGCCAGTACAAAAGAGGTTTCTGATTTTGGGCCAGCAAGGCCACCAGGGCGAGGAAGGAAGATCGGGTTCTTGCACAATCTTCCCTTTCTGACCTACCGAACAGGAAAATGACAC